>CM033397.1:14608785-16034820 GCA_019426215.1 Buddleja alternifolia | reverse complement strand
TTGTTTCTTGGAGGCTTAGCTTCGATAATCGCTTTAGCTTTATTTCGATCTACTTCAATGCCTCGATGATGTATCAAAAATCCCAGAAAATTCCCAGCTTCTACTCCGAAAGCACACTTCAAAGGATTCATTTTTAAATTAAAGAGTCTCATTCGTTTAAATGACTCGATCAAAAACTGTTTATGCTCTTCGTAATTTTGAGCTTTAACCACTATATCATCGATGTATATCTCCAAATACTTCCCGATTACATCATGGAAAATATAATTCATAGTCCTCTGGTAAGTGGCTCCGGCATTTTTTAAACCAAACGGCATAACCCTCCATTCGAAATTCCCTATGGATCCTGGACACCTGAAAGCCGTTTTATGCCGATCCGCTTCAGCTATTTTCAACTGATAATACCCGGAATAGCCATCCATAAAGGACATTACTCTATGTCTAGCAGCTGCATCTATCAATACGTCAGCCATTGGCATCGGATATTCATCTTTTGGAGTAGCTTTATTCAAATCTCTAAAATCGATGCATATTCGTACCTTACCATTCTTTTTTATCACTGGTACGATGTTAGCTAACCATTCGACGTATCGAGTTGGCCTAATGAATTTGGCTTCGAGCAACTTTTCTATTTCTTCCTTAATTGCTCCCATTAGATCTGGGGACAAACGCCTGGGTGTTTGTATCACAGGTTTGAAGCCTGGTTTAATAGGTAGTTCATGTCGAGCTATATTAGTATTAATTCCGGGCATTTCATGATGTGCCCAAGCAAAGCAGTCCTTGAATTGTTGCAAAATTTCGATTAGGTCATTTTTCTCCATTTGAGTCATCTTCGAACTTATGTAAGTTACTCGAGGGTTGTCGATTGTCCCTAGATTAACTTCTTCCAACTGGTCCTGACTATTTTTCCTAGTCTCTTCGTCTGGTTCTATAATACCATGTTCGATATTTCCGACTGGAAAATTAACTGTATCCTCTCCATTATGATTATTTATTCTATGTTTATTATCTCGAGAACCTTCATTATGAATAGCTCCTGCCATATATATTTCATTGGAAGAATTATTCGTTTTGGGACCCGTCGCATACACTAGATCTCGAGAGAATTCTTTTCGAGAATTTGATCCACGTATTTCATTGTGACAATATTCAGAATTAAACTTATCATAACTAACATGATCACAATCGTAAGCACACAATTTCGATTCCATTCGTTGAACACTTAACCTTCGAAAAATATTAGAAACAACATCATCTTTCATTACATCGACATTCTTCATATCTTTCATAATATCTAAACTAACTCTAATTTGATTTCGGCTAACTTAGAGCCCATCTCGGATGTAGACTCTTCATGGATCCCCTCTCCTTCTTTCGCTGGCTTTTCTACGGCTTCTTCGTTGAATCGCCAATCACTTCCTTCGAGCTTCCCAGCTTCATACCTGGCATTAACAATTTGAGTATCGATAAAATAATTGTTTTTCTCCGCTTTGATCACCTCGAATTGGTGTCCGTTCCAACAAATTAATACTTGATGTAAGGTAGAAGGGACACAATAATTCTGATGTATCCAATCTCTTCCTAACAAAGCATTAAACGATGATGAATTCGTTTCTACTACGAAAAATGCTGAGTAGGAACTCTGGGTTCCTATTTTGATCCGGCACGGCAAAACTCCCAAGACTTTAGTAGCTTGGCCTGAGAAGCCGTAGACCGCTACATCAGCCACTACTAAATCTTTCGAGCTTTTGCCCAGCCTTGTTAATGTTTTTGCGGGCAAAATATTGACAGTGGCCCCGTTATCGACTAATACTTTACTAATGGGAATACCTTCGATTTCTGCCTTTATGAACAAAGGTTTCATGTGATTATTATCTATTTCTTCTTTCGAAAATAGTAATTTTGACAAATTTTCGACTTTTTTCTCATTATCTTCGAGTGACTTATCACTATAAATTTTAAAACAAGAAGCGTTACCTTTTTCTTCGTCAGATGTGAATTCAAGGCTATTTCCTTCCTCATCTGTTCCGTCTTTGGCTGCGAATTCGGCTGGCAGCACAGTCACCATATCTATGTTTCTATCTTCCTCAAGTTTCAGTACCCTTTCTAAAGTAGCTTCTTTTGCTTTTAAATCAGCTTCGTTTGCTGATTCCTCGCATAGTGTATCTCCCAGTAAAATATCCAAGTCGTCGCCTGACTCGAAATCTCCCAGCTCTTCATCTTCTTCAGTTGTAACACCTTTTCCTTTCAAGGCTGCTTCTTTTAACTGGTCACTCAAACGATCGACATCTTTCTCAAAATCTTCTTCACTGGGATTCTTGACTATCTTCGACTTCAAGATTCCTTTTGACAAAGCCTCTTCTTCCACCCTGAGATTTGCAATCATCGCCTGTTGTTGCATTTCCAAGGCTACCGCTGTTCGAGAATAAGCTACTTGCTGAGCGATGACCCTCGGGTGGTCATCTCTCTTTCTTTCGACATTCCTGTGATATCCTCCAAGACGTTCTAAAGGTGATTTTCTCCCTGATGAGGCGGATCTCCCATATCCTCGGCCTCCTCTTCCTCGAAAGTGCCTATCATAAGGCATAGTTCCAAACCCTTGGTTGTTTGTCTCATACCTTTGTCTTTTATTCCATTCCCTTTGATACGCGGGAACCCAATCTGGGTCATTTGGAATAACTTGCAGCCTCACTAGTTCGTAATGTAAGGTATCTGCGCACTGTCCACACAAAACCTTCTGCATTTGGGTTAAATTCGTCACCACCCTAGCAGGTGTCTGGTAAACAATTTCTCGAGCAGGGGTTTCGAGCACCTCCTTATACGATTTTTCCCCTTGCCCTTGAACAATTGATTTGGTCTCGCTGACCACCTCTTTGTTCTTTGGCTTTCCATCCTGATCAAAATCCAGGATTCTCTTGTCGATTCCTGACAAGCATATCGTACCCCTCTCATACTGTTTCGCTACAAATCGCCTGAAAATCTGACACTGGTCAGTGGTATGCAGAGTATTCATATGCCATCTGCACATACCTTCCAGACCCTCGTCTTTCACCTTCGGGAACGTTAGTACACCTTCATCAATCAGCCTGTTGAATAATTGGTTTGCCAACTTGGCCTCTTTTCGTACCTGCACATTAAGATTTTCGAACTGGTTAATTTCCACAGTATTAATTTCGAAATTTAGAACTGGGAATGGATTCTCATCTATATCTGTTTTTTGATTATCAGGAAAAATTATATCTTTCGAATCCAATTTTTCTTGTATCAAATTCCTAAACATAATGCATTCATTCGTTTCATGCGAAAAAGCATTGTGCCATTTGCAATATGGTTTTCCTTTAATTTCTGATTTCGAAGGTATTCTATGTCTCCCTTTTAACCTAAGTTTTTTATTCGCAAGAAGCCAGTCAAATATTCGCTCGGTTTTAGTCACATCGAAACTATATTCCTTTTCTTTCTTTGTCTGTAAAGATCCTGTAGCTACACAGTCTTTTCTCTCGAGAGCTCCGCATTGAAACGGTGGCCCTTTGACAAATTCTGCCAGATCGATTTCATAGGCATCTTCGAATGCCCATGGAATCCCCACCTCGAAGGCATTGAAACCCTGGTGTTTTCTTTGGCTTTCCTCTCTTAACATATTTTCGTATCTCACCGCACTCTCTGCCAAAGCTCTAAAATCAGAAAACATCATTCCGTCGAATTTTACCCTATAATCAAAAACCATGTTTTGTTGAGCCAATTGAACAAACTCAGATTCGGGGATGTTCAAATGACATTTAATCCTAGCTTTCTTAAATCGAGCCAAGAATTCTTCTATTGACTCTCCAGGATTCTGTCTTATTTTGGCTAAGTCACTCATGGTCATGCTCGGTTCAGTTCGAGCAAAATGATTTTGGAACTGAAATTGCATCTCATCCCAAGTATGTATCGAATTAGGTGATAAATTCGTGTACCAGTTAAACGCTGACCCGGTTAAAGAACTAGGAATAACCTTAATTTGAGATAATCCTGATCAGCTGCCTCTCGGCATTGGCAAGTGAATCGAGACAAATGTTCGAGAGCCGACACATGGTCTTCTCCAGAAAACAAAGTGAAGTTAGGAATTTTATATGTTCTTGGGAAAGGAAAATTCCTGTCTACCCAATCGGGGTAAGGTTTCCCAGGAATCAAACGGTGGTTCCTTCGAAAACCAGGCCCATATATTCTTTCGATGGCCATTTCCACTTGATTTTGAAGAGGATCTTGAACTAGTGCTTGTGGTCCAAAATTGCCCCCCAAGCAATTATTAGGCGTATAGTGCCCCCCAGCATATGGGATTTGCACATTGTTATTCATAAAAGGGAAGTTTTGGTTTGCAGGCAAACCTTGACTTCCTATAAAAGGGGTGTTCAAAGACCCCATATATGGGTAACTCTGAGGCGCATTCTGCGGCCCATTGTAATATCCCTGACTATAAACATTATTTGACCCAAGATTTCCAAAATTGGTATTAGGTGGATACCCAGAGGGCATTGATTCTGAAATGTTCGGTGGTATAGGGATATTCGGTCTTGGTGGTTGAGGAATAGCTTGAGTTGTTGGCTGAGGAATAGTTTGAGTTGTATAAACATTCCCCTGACTCACACGCGGATGCCCCCCAGCATTGTGATGATTCGAGAAGTGTTGTTCCTCGAAAGGCACTTGACTCGAAACAGGAGGGGTTCGATTCGAGCCTTGACCAATCTCGAACCTCCCTTCCTGAGTTCGAATAGGCTGGGTTGTATAAGCATTCACCTGACTCGCACGTGGATGCCTCTCAGCACCCCAAGGATTCGAGAAATACTGCCCCTCGAATGGTACTTGACTTGAAGTAGGAGGGATCTGATTCGAGCACTGGCCAAACTCGAATCTTCCTTCCTGAGCTCGAGTATCTCGAGGATACCCGAGAGGAACTTCATCTAGATTAACTGTTCTGGTTCGAATCCCAGGTTCTACTGATATTAATTGAGACACTTTTTCGACCAGAATGTTATGTCTGTTAATTAAGGGTTCGAGCGCTGAAGCTATTTGGGTATTTATCATGCTCGAAAAAACATCGCATGTCTGATTAAAAATTTCTCCTAATTCTGTAATTACTCTAGTAACCTCTCGGGCCAAACCATCTCGAGCGTTTATTGCGATATCCTGCACAATTGCAGTAAATATTCGGGCTGACTCCTGTGCTAATGCTCGGTATTGATCATTGAATTCTCTTCTTTGATCTTCGCGAGCACTCGCGAGGGTCTGTTTCATAATTCGGACAAATTTTTCGTACATTTTGTCCGCTCTGACTTTACGTTTCGAAATCGGTTGAGTATCACAATCATCAACCAAATCGTCTCTAAACGAATCCTCAGACATCATACAAAAATCTTATCTTTAGAAAATATCAAAACGTCAGTCTTTTAAGAAAAACCGACTCCCACTGTGGTCGCCAAAACTTGTTTCGTAAAAAAAAACAATCTAGACTAGGGAAGGATTTCGAATAGTCGTTCCAAGCCCGTGATAATTCTCCACTTAGAATTATCTTTCAACCCCCGCGCTCGAGTTCGATACGCTAGACGGTGGTTCAGAATTTAACACTTCGATGTGTTGTTTAAATTAGTTGTTCGGACCGCAATTGATGAAAATATGTATCTTCTTCGAATGATACAATAATACTAAAAGAACAATTCAAGTACAGATAAGAATTATTTCTCTGATACTTAAATCTGACACAAAATAATTCTATACCTACGTGAGAATCTTCTTTTCTTAAAACGATGAAGATGAATAGAAAACTCAGGTCAAGATACAAATTACTGTCAAATAATGAAATCTGAAAACATGTAATCTATACCTCCATAAAAGTCTTCAATTCGTGCTACAGAGAAACACTGGTATAACTCCGGGATTGGATCCAGCAATTCTTGAACAAATCTACACTACAAACTACTCCTAATTATATTTACGCCTACTCCTATGATAAGAGAGAAAAATAAGTTGTTCTGTGTTTTTTGTTGTCTCTTCTCTCTCTTCTTTCCCGCTTTTATACTTCTGTGTCGTGGGTTTGCTTCTTCAACCGTCGGGAACCGCTTCTCTCTTCAACCGTCGAGAACTGCTTCCAACTTCTCTTTAAAAATCCTTTTGTTTAGCGGGATATTATTGTCGGGTTTTTAATTCTAATTTTATCAGACCTGGTTTATTGTTTTCTTCGATGGGCTTACCCTTTTAAACTTTTGGACCCATTAATCGTTGTTGGGCCTGTTTTAGGTCTTTCACTTTGGGCCTTTCTCAGGTTTTTCAACCTATTTTACTTTTTAGTGTAAACAGCACCAAATCATACGTGCAGATCGCCATTATAGATATATGAAAATGTGATTCAAATATGTAAGGTTTTACATTACATGTATTATTTATATAATATGTTTATTCCCGCACCATGTTTTCCACTTGGAATATGGCCTTAGTAATAATATATAATGATAAGTCGAAGGAAAAAATAGTAAATATTGTAATAAAGAAGTGAATAATGGAGAGTATGGAAGTCCCATTATATGAGTAATACTAGACTTGGAAGTTGGAATCATGATTATGTGTTGACTCTAAAGCAAATCACTGTTATATATATATATATATATATATATTGTTTAAGAAAACTAGGAACATTTTAGATGCCATTGAGAGAGGACTGGGATGCGGCTTAACGCAGCGTGAGCGATCAGAATTCAATTGCCAACCTTTAACTTATGCATCGACATCATTATTTTCCAAGAGGAATAAAGACAACAAACCTATAATATTGCTATAATATTGCTTTAATGGAAATTAAGCAAAATCAATGTTTACAAAAGGAATTTATAAGGATTAGCCATGTCATCTCATGCAAGTTGCCATCATAAATAAGTTGTTTTTTTTATTTATCCCAAAATGAATGTTTCATCAACTATCATATATACACAACTCAAATATGAATCAATTATTCGTTTTTCCATTATCTTGTCTTACTAACCTTTTTGTTTTGTTGTACAACTTTAGTATCATGAAACATTCACACCTTAATATAAGTCCCATTTTATATAATAATAATAATATTTATTTTATTTCGAAGAAATTTTAAATAAAAAATATATAAAACATAGTAAAATTAAATGATAAACAATATTGACCTCAGCATTTACGCTTCGTGTAGGAAGTATTATTAGGCGTGAATGAATGAGGGGAGCGCGGTATCTAGAAGTAATATGTGATCTAAATGTATGATAAATAATAACTACATTGTAAAGTTGCTCATTCTTTTTGTACCAAAATCAACATCCAAAATAGCTTTACTTGAGGGAGAGTGGGCATCTTTGGGTTGCACTTGTATCACATGGACCACAACCAATTAGATACTCTCATGGATGAGCACGACACACTATGAATACCTGCAAATTGACTAATATTTGTTTAAACCATCCTTTATAATTTGAGAGGAACTCAGGTTACAATAGATCTGATCAGATCAGATAATCCTGCAACTAAACTGTCAATTGTACTCCAACTACTTGGGTTGGGATACACACACACACACACTATTCTAAGCTTATCCACACAAAACATAATGCTATTCAACACGCATGGTATCCTTGTCAAAACTGGACTTTCAGCCTTTTGATAATCTGCAAGCTGCATTATTTAGCTTATTGCATATACTAACATCAATTCTTATAATTAGTCTTTCTCTGCAGGAAGCAAAGGTAAAAGGTGTTGGTTAAAATGAATAATTTGATTGTGATAAAATGGATATGCAAAATCTGAATCGAGGCAAGAGTTGAACTCTCTATCCTTAACACAATATTGCCCCGCTATAGCCCTGCTATTGGTGGTACGGGTTCCTGCAATTTGTGTCCCAAGATACAACGATTTTTCTCGGGATTGAACCACTTCAAAACCGAGACCCACGAACGAAACCCTGTTTCGAACTCTCAATAACAAAATGATTCAATTCTTGAATTTGTTATTCTCGGAATAACTAACTCCAGAGAAAGAACCAAACATGAAGAGGAATTGTAAATTCTCTCTTAAGAAAAAAGATCATCCAAAGGGGTGTTTTTATAGGTGTTAAGAGGGGCATAAGTGTCATTAAACTCACTTTAATGACTCACATGTGATGTGATCAATGAATCACATGCGATGTCATTAATGACTCATATAAAAGTCATTAACGACTCACATGTAATGGCCAAACGATTTTGACCGTCATAAAAACGACCAATCACATGTGTGTTAAAAATACAGCTCGTACGATCGTGACCATCGATCGTAATGGGTAGTATCTTTAATTCCTCCTCGTTTTACACCATTGGATCAGAAGAAATTCACGGTAAACCCACAGATTTCAAACCACAACTTCAGCATTTAATTTCTCATTCGTCCGAACTCGGATTAGAGAAATTCGAAATGCACACGTGTTATTCGAATTTGTTACCGTAAGTACGTCACACGTACTTTATTTACATCTGATTTCCAACTAAAGGTATAACTAATTTGGAATGAGAAAATTGTTTAATTGTTAAGCCGACTTTTCAGTATCTTACAGCATACAAGGAAATTTATGGGACTTGGATGATAATTGTAATAAACTTGTCGAGAAATAAGATATATAGACATACATAACACTGAAAAAGGAACTTGATATAGCCAAAGACGTATATAATCTGTTTTGGTAACATTCATGGATGCAAGTACCACTACCAATGCGGATATTTAGTAGTTCTATATCAGTCTTAAACATAGTACCACCAATACAAATGTCTTGTCTTCCACATAAAAAAGCCATTATTTATGTCATATAAACTATACTATACCATAAAAGAGTAAGAATAAACGTCTCTCTCGAGTTCACATAATATAATATTTGAAAATGCTTTAAAAGAGGAGCATCCGAACATGTATTTGATATAAAGGGGGAGGCTCAAGTTGATGTTATTCTGTGAGAGAATTAGTGGGGGTATAAACATAAAAGCTTCTTTATGCAAAAGATGTGCACTTCTCTATCTCACTGGACAAAAATGCACGATTGGGAACCTCCTTTATTCATCATCATCCTTCTGCTACTTTGCTACTGCACCAATATCATTCACTTATTTATCTCTTCAAACCTCTTCTTCTCCTTTGCTTTCAACTAAAACAACCACTCTAAACACATGTTTCCTATGGATTTCAAGGGCCTCTTTTTCCTTCTCCTGCTTTCTGCAGCTTATAATAATAGTAATAATTATAATTCATGCAGGGCAGCAACTGTACACAGCCAGTCTCAATTCTTTACTCTTATGAAGAAGTCACTCTCCGGAAATTCATTAACCAACTGGGATATTGCCACCCGAGGGAATACGTTTTGTAATTATACAGGGATATCCTGTGATGAGCAAGAAAACATTGTTCAAGTGGATATCTCTGGCTGGTCTCTATATGGTAAATTTCCTGAACAAATATGCTCTTATCTCCCTGAATTACGTGTTCTTCTTGTTGGCCACAACAATTTCCATGGCGAGTTCCCACGTGGGATCATCAATTGCACTTTCTTAGAAAATCTCAATATGAGCTCTATATACTTTACGGGTTCATTGCCAGACTTTTCTCCCTTGAAGTCCTTGAAAATTCTCGATCTTTCATACAACCTCTTTTCGGGTGATTTCCCTATGTCAATCACTAATCTCACCAATCTTGAGCTTCTGACTTTCAACGAAAACGGAGAATTCAACTTTTGGCAACTACCGGGGAACATATCGAGGCTGAACAAACTCAAGTTCATGGTACTAACGTCGTGTATGCTGCACGGAGAAATCCCACCTTCTGTGGGAAACATGACTTCTTTGATTGATCTTGAATTGAGTGGGAATTATATATCAGGCAAAATTCCTAAACAACTTGGCCTGCTGGAAAACTTGCAACTGCTTGAGCTTTACTATAACGAATTCATAGGTGAAATACCTGAAGAGATAGGAAATTTGACACAACTGAGAGATTTAGACTTATCTGTCAACAACTTCAGTGGAAAAATTCCGGTATCAATATGCCGCCTTCCAAACCTTCAAGTCTTTCAGGTTTACAACAGTAGCCTTACTGGAGAAATTCCAGCTGCTATTGCAAACTCAACAACCTTAAATACTTTGTCCCTTTATGGAAATTTTCTGACAGGGGAGGTCCCACAAAATCTTGGAAGATCATCAGTTCTTGTTGGCGTGGACTTGTCGGAAAATAATTTATCGGGCCAATTACCAGAAGGGTTGTGCAGCGGTGGCAAATTAGATTATCTCCTCCTACTTGAGAATATGTTTTCTGGAGAAATTCCTCAAAGTTATGCAGAATGTAAGTCTATTATCCGTTTTCGCATTAGTAGTAATAATTTGGAGGGAAAAATACCAGAAGAGATTTTTTCTCTTCCCCATGCATCAATTATCGATGTTGCATATAATCATTTGAGTGGTTCTATTCCAAGAGGTATTCAAAATGCAAAAAACTTATCAGAGGTGTTGATGCAAGGCAACAGGCTTTCAGGTGTTATACCTTCTGAAACATCTCTTGCTATCAATCTTGTTAAAATTGATCTTAGCAGTAATCTTCTCTCCGGTCCAATACCTTCAGAAATCGGAAACTTGAAATGGCTCAATATTTTGATGTTACAAGACAACAGGCTTAATTCTACCATACCAGAATCACTCTCTTTGCTGAAATCTTTAAATCTTCTTGATCTGTCGAGCAATCAATTAACAGGGAATATCTCGGATAGTCTCTCTGAACTGTTGCCTAATTCACTGAATTTTTCGAACAATCAGCTTTCTGGTCCAATTCCTGTCTCATTCATAAAGGGAGGATTGCTGGAGAGTTTTTCAGGCAATCCAGGCTTATGTGTGCCTGTCTATATAGATTCATCAGGCCCATATTTCCCCATTTGTTCTCAGGCTTATAACCGCAAAGAAATAAACTCGATTTGGCTTATAGTAATTTCAGTGGGAATAGTAATTATTGGGACTATCCTGTTTCTGAAGCGCTGGTTCACGAAAGATAAAGAAATAATGGAAAACGACGAGAATACAATTTCGTCTTCGTTTTTCTCATACGATGTTAAAAGCTTCCACCGGTTGAGTTTTGATCAACGAGAGATCATCGAGGCCATGATCGATAAAAACATAGTGGGATACGGTGGATCTGGCACAGTGTACAAGATTGAGCTGAATAAAGGGGAAATTGTTGCAGTGAAAAAGCTGTGGAGTGAAAAAGCTAAAAGTTCAGCTTCTTTGGAGGACCAGCTTATTCTAAACAGGGAGTTGAAAACTGAGGTAGAAACTCTTGGAAGTGTAAGACACAAGAATATCGTGAAGCTGTATTGCTATTTCTCAAGTCTTGATTGTAGTTTGCTGGTATATGAATACATGCCAAATGGGAACCTTTGGGATGCACTTCACGCAGGAAAAGTGGTTTTGGATTGGCCTATTCGTCATCAGATTGCATTGGGGATTGCTCAGGGATTGGCTTACCTCCACCATGCTCTAATGCCGCCCATTATTCATAGAGACATAAAGTCCACCAACATTTTGTTGGATGTGGATTATCAGGCGAAAGTCGCGGATTTTGGTATTGCCAAAGTTTTGCAAGCAAGGGGGTCTAAAGATTCTTCTACCACTGTCATTGCAGGAACTTATGGTTACATAGCACCAGGTAACTCCCTTCTCATATCACTACATTCTCATTTTTGCCTTTCGTTGATCCATTGTCGACATACACTGTATTCAATTTGATCACGAGTTTCAGTCTGTAGTTTGAATGTTTTCAAAAAATTAGGGTAAATTACATAGACACTCCTTGTGTGATGAGAAGCTAATTACAAAAAACACCTTGAAATTTGAGAAATTATCAGTATCCCATGTCAGTAAGAGCATGTCACAATTTCACCGTTTGTCACATTACAATTTCACCATAGTAAATCCAATTACAACTTTCACTCCTGACAAGGGGTGTATTGCTATCTTGTAAAATATGAGAGAACCGCTGGTTATGACACAGTAAGTGCGAGGATGTGCATTTAATTATCCCTAAATATTATATGATTATATTATTGTCGTCAAGGCTAGTAGTTGGCATATATTTTTTGATTAAGTCTCCAATTTTGGAAATCGACTTCTTTCCTGCGACGTTCTTGTAAAGAAATAAAAGCAATAAATTTGTAACAGAAGGAGTATTGGACTATTTTTCGGTTCTCTAAAATCTCTTTGTGCTAATGTTTTCTGCAATTCTTTTTCATTATGTGACAGAATATGCATATTCTTCCAAGGCAACCCCAAAATGTGATGTGTATAGTTTCGGAGTGGTGCTATTGGAACTAATAACAGGGAAAAAGCCCGTGGAGGTAGAATTTGGAGAGAATAAGAACATTATATATTGGGTATCGACTAAGGTGGAGACTAAAGACGGAGCAATGGAGGTGCTGGATAATCGATTGTCGGGTTCATTCAAGGATGAGATGATCAAAGTCCTTCGCATTGCCATACGTTGCACGTGTGGGACCCCAACACTTCGCCCAACAATGAACGAGGTTGTACAATTGCTCATCGAGGCTGAACCTTGCAGATTTGATTGCTGCAACTTCCCTGACAAGAGTAATGATACAGGAGATGTCAAGCCCAAGTGAAAGTATTACGTAAAAATATCTTGAGTAACTTAACTATTCCCACACAACCACTTGCACCTATGTTTTTTTTTTCCTAGGAAAAGTAGTACAGACACTCTGTCACACTTTCACTTTTCAGTTTTGTTTTTTCTTCTTTTCCTTTGTTGGCCTATTGTAGATATTTGAGAATTTTGATCTATATATAACTGCTTTATCGCAACGCATAGAATCCATATATATATCATATATTGACCCACAAAAAGGAATTAGTTCTCTGTCTTCTTTCTTTCTTTGATATATGCGAGAATGTAAAGAGATGATTATTGAGAGTGTAAGATATATCCTGATTCGAAGCATGAAACTGGGGTCCTGGATTCTGTATCTCCAAGTTGTATATGGTTTTTGGAGGGTACCATTAAGCTCATCTTCTATGCAAAATGGCACTAGTGATTGATGAGAGCAACTTTGCCTCCATTAGAGCTGGGGATATAGGAACAGCCTTGGCCGTTTTTCTTTTTTTATTTGTAAAAATTTACACACGCACACCCTACCTTATTGTGTAATTACCAAAATCCCCATTTACTTAATGAAAATTACCCCTGAATTCAAAATTGGATTACACGGGCACCCTGTCAATTTTTCTAGGCAGAAAAAGAATGATATTAGCAAAAAGCTTTTCAAATAATCCCATTTTCCACTCGGTCAATCCAAGACTAAAAAGGCAAAATTTTGACTAACCAAAATACCCTCAGGAGGTATTTGATATTACTGATTATGTCTAGGGGCTGTAAATGTATATATATAATTATATTTGAGATATTATTCTTCTTCATTTTCAATTATTTATTAAATTTTAATATTAGTTTATAATTTTTTTAATATACTTTATTTTAAATTATTACCAAATAGTTAATTCCTAAATAAAGAACAAAAACCATTTAAATGTATTTTACTTCCTAAATAAATTAGTAATTACTCAATTAATTAATTAAACAATTTTAATTAATAATTCAATAATAATGAATAGTCTCTTTGTGGTAGATTACATCTTCTGTCAATACATACATATATATATATATATATTTCTTTAATAATTATTTAAGTTATTAAATAATTACTTTTACAAGTTATAAAATGATTAACAATAAATTGTACCAATAATCACTTAACTAAAAGAAATTAGTCATTATAATATTCAAATTTCAAAATTTCAAAAAATTATAAACAAGAAATTCAAAATTTTCTCATTTATTGATAAATAATTAAGAGCATCCAAAATCTTCAATCTTATTAAAAAAATTCCTTTTCCTTTTTGATTTTTCTTCTACATTTCTTCTTCTTCATCACCCAAAACCTAAACCCTAACTACCACCACCACCACTTCCCCACGTTACCGCCCCCATCGGACCTTCCCCCACTGAAAAAAGATGCCACCACTTCTGCCCATCTAATTGTTAGGTGTGTGCCTCCGATGCTAACGAGAAATTAGATTGTAATAGGAAATTTTAGGGATAATGTCACTAATAGTTCTTGGAGTATCAAATTTGTATCACTTTTGTCCCTATAGTATTTTTTGTTACACTACCATCCCTAATGTTATAATTTCATCTCACTTTGGTCCTTTCCGGTAGGTTTTGGCCTGAAGTATCAATTTTTCAGGGGTAAAATCGTTAGATCATGTTTTGTGTCAGTCACTCACTATGTAATAGTGGGAGCTTGTGTCGTCGATATGTCAATGGAATTGATATATTCGAACATGGCTCGTAGTAATCCAATCATATGGGTATTTACTCAGTGATTGTCAATGATTGGATTACTGGTCATATAGTATGCGTGAGCTTTAGAATTGAGGAGTCATGAATAATGTACTTGTGACACTAAATTTATCACCAAGGTAGTCGGGCCCAATTCATTCGTTGGTGGGGTCGACCTTGAAGTGCAATCTCAACGGGCAAGTATCATTTGTGAGGAGACTGACAAAATAGCATCCACTGTCTCGAGACGTAAACGAGAATGTATCCTATTGAATCATAGGTAAATGAACTGAGAAGTCTTTGAACATAATAAGTGTTGAACATATAGTCCCAACAAACAAGATAAACCTTCTACTCTTTATAGGATAAGGAGAAAGGCACTAGTAGAGTTTAGTTTGTGATCACGTCAAATAGTCTTAATTGGGCATTAAGACTCAACTTGTATGACACATGCTCTGACAAGGAGTGTCAGTCGCTCACTATGTAATAGTGGGAGCTTGTGTCATGGATATGTCAGTGGAATTGATATATTCGAACACGACTGTAGTAATCCAATCACATGAGTATTTACTCAGTGGATGTCAGAGATTGGATTATGGGTCATAATAATATGCATGAGCCTTGGAGCTAAGGAGTCATGAATAATGTACTTGTGACACTGAATTTGTCACCAAGGTAGTCATGCCCAATTCACCCGTTGGTGGGGTGGACCTCGAATTGCAATCTCAGTGGGCAAATAGCATTTGTGAGGTGACTGCCAAAATAGAATTCACTGTTCGAGAGGTAAACGAGAATGTATCCTATTGAATAATAGGTAAATGAAATGACAAGTCTTTGGCCAAAGCAAATAAACTAATTCGTGTAAGACTCGATGGTAGTTTGGTAATTTCATCATACTATGGTTTTCAGCACCTCGAGTCCTGTGAGTTTGACATGTTCTAGGACTCTCACTCGGATATGTCAGTGAATGGCTTATACTTATAAAGTATTTATGACCTAAAGGTTCATAATGATACAATCATTTCATTCTCGATTAGGTTATGATGTGTGTCCACGGGACTGACTAGGTAACACCCACATTCTTTAGTATCCTTCCATTTTCCAATCGAGACAACCTAGAGAGTTGTGCTTTCAAGAAAATAAGTGGGAAGACCTCTAAGTTTTATTTAATGTCTTCTCGGTTATATGTCATTTGATAGACAAATTGAATATATGGGCATAGATAAATTTATTTAATTAAGTAGATTAAATAAAATAAATTAATTTATAATAAGTAATTAATTCATTAGATTAATTAATTATCGAATATGTCATTAATTGGATTAATTAATTAGTCTTTGATTTATTTAATCATATATATTAATTGAATTAACTATATGATGTAATTAATTAAATTGGACTAAGTTGATTGGGCCAACTTAGCTCACTTATGCCCGTAGGCGCGTGGTATGTGTTAGATGGGTTGAAGATTTATTTAATCCTCAACTTATTCACTTACATTAGGACACTTCACTGCTAGCCTAAAATTACACAAGAAGAGAAAAATCATTCTGTGATACCCGAGTTTTTTTTTAGTCGACTAGTTTCTATCTAAAGCATTAGGACATGACCTAGGATCTTAGACATATGTTCAAGGGAGATATTAGATTATACATCTTAGGTAAATTAAAGGATCTAGTATTCCACTTTCATTTCACTCTAAAAAAAAAATTAAAAAAATAAAAATAAATAAAGGGGTGGAAAGTGGGCTTGACCGACCACCCCACCATCACACCATAGATATATATATATATATATATATATATATATATATATATATATATATATATATATAATATGCCACAACTTCATCATTTTCCTTACAAGAAAATACCTCTTCAACTCTCTTTCTCCATTTCATCATCTTCAACCTCTCTTCATCCTTCCATTCAAGATATATATATATATATATATATATATATATATAGATACAAATTAGTATATTAGTTTCAACCTCAACCATCTTCACACTTGTTGGTAGCATTAAAGGTAACTTGTAATTCCTTGATCTTACATTAGTAGGTAATGGTAGAGGCTAAATTTGCTTTGAAAATGTTATTGCATGTGTATTAGAAGAGTAGATCTATGAGTTTTAAGCTTAAATTTACAATTTATAGTAACTAACCTAAAGGCTTAAATGAAGAAATCACACATGCATGACAATTGTAAGTTGGGTCTTTAAATCTGCCACTGATTTCGAAGCATTATATCGAAATGAGGAAATGTTATTTGAGTTCAAAACTTTTACTGTGTATGTTACTGCATGTCGAAAATATGTCTGGAATTTTGTGAGATTTGTGGAGTTGTAATGTGAATTATGGAAATTGTTAAGTGTAGACTGCCAGAAGCCTTACGGGATTTCAAAATGTTTGTTTGAGACATCATTTGGGGTTCTTACAAACTTCATTTTGATTTCAAAATTTTACTGGGGATAATCATATGTATTGGGGTTGTTGTGTATAAAATTGGGGCTTATTTGATTAAATTCGGATTTTATATGAATTTTAAAGTAATACTGCCCCAGTAAAAAAAAAAAATAATTGAACCCAATTTTACTTCGGTTTTGAGTAAAATAGACACATTTTAAGTGACCATTTACCTTTGAAAAATTTATCTAAGGTCTTTTAACAGATTTAGAACATTTATGAAAAAAAATTTACCCACAATTATTGAGTTTGTGATTTTTAACAATTCATACACTAAAACTGCACAAATCTGTTTTTATGCCTCTTATCGACCTTTTGGGGAAGATTGAAATTAAGCCTAGTTTTCATTAAGGTAACTTGTTGTGAATGTTGGTATAGTTATTAGGACCTCATAGACTACCCCGGGTAGACTTTAGACGAGTTAGAAAATGAGCTTCTGACATAATTTCGCTTAGCAGGTGTTGTCGGTGAGACGAACGAGGACAACGCCGTATAAGCTTGGACGTAGTGTGAGTGCCTCTCAAAATTATAGTTATATGTCTTTTAAAACTGGAAGGAGCACGTCGTATATATATATCTATATACTTTCATCATGCTTTCAATACTTCCCATGAAAATGAATTTCAACACTTTCAAATCAAATCATGGACTCAATTTGCATTAACCATTTCTTGGCACGTTTCAAAGACATATCTTGCGAGAATAATTTTCCAGGCAGGTTTTGTGAAAATGATTTCTAGAAAACATTCTTTTAATGAAATTCTAAATATATATATATATATATATATATATATATTCGCTCGATTCAATATTCCTTCATGAGCAAAAACGCTTCATTCAATCATTCGTGACATACATGATTGCATACTTGTTTCAAATGCATATTTTGCAAGCATGATTTCAAAATAAACATCGGTTTTTATGGATTCGTGGAAGTACTCCATCATTTGGTTCTTGTATCATGATCATTTGTCGTGATGGTGTTCTTGTGACATGTTTCATCTTGCGTGGTTGTGTTGGGCCCAAGGTCGGGCGATGGATGTTAGGGATTATGCCCTAAAAATCCAATTGTATGATGCATTTGTTATTGATTTATGAAATTGTTCTTTTACAAGTTATGAGCATAATTGAAATTATACTATAAGATAGACGTAGTCCATAATTACATATGATAATCCAAATGGAAGTGTTGTTCCATGGGAAAAGACTTGGATTTTTTTTTCATATGTTATTATAAATAGGTTGTAGTCGGTGATAAGAATGGGCGTCTTATCTGCTAAAGACTACAATATACTATATTTGATGATTTGTCTTAATCATGGGAATATGGATTCCAAATGTATAGTATATTCGTGTAAATCAATAAGATTGAAATACTGAACCGGACCAAACAGATTATTTATTTTTTACTACTATTGAAAATAAATAATTTTGTACAATAACTCTTAATCCTATGATTGTCGTGGACTAATGCATCTAGTGTACATTGCTTTGATATATTTAGAAGTGAGGTCTTCAGTGGCCAATATACTTTATACATTGGGCAATGACATAAAAATGTGATTGGAAAGGACATTCATATGGAATCTATAATCTCCATGAGAGATAAGATATATCCCCTATAATGAATTTGCAATGTTCAATTTTTCTAAAACTTTGGCCAAAGTGTTTCAAGTGAAGTGTCACTAAAATTATATGAAAAATAGTTTTTCATTTGGAAAATTGATAATAAGCAAATTGAGCATTATAGGATAAGATGTGAATAATAAAATAATAGTAGTATTAATTTTATTTTTTCAAGGATATTTAATAGAGGAGTTAATGAAATATTTCTTTACGAAAGAATGAGAATAAATTGAAGTTAATTTTAGAGTGCAACAATATTTATTTAGTGGAATTAAATATTGTTAAGTGATATTAAATATTATCATGTGATGATAATTTGATTTAATCTACTTGGAGCTAAAATTAATTTTCCCTAAGGTCCCTTCGCAAACCTCAAATTGAAACTCTACAAATAAATACTAAAGTATATCCATTAGATGGATAAGTTTGAACTTAGATGAAAAATTAACGTGGGAAATATGTTTGGAAAAAGATATTTAATTAAATAGTGATTTAATTCAAAAGGAAAAAGAAATTAAAAAAAAAAAAAAATTACACGTGAACAGTACGCGCGTACTGTTCACGTGCGTGAACAGTAGCGTACTGTTCACGCGCAGCCAACCACCGGCTATTATCAAATTTTTTTTTTCTTTTTCACCCCACTAAGTTTTCTTTTTCTTATTTAACAATCCCACTTATTTTTTTTTATTCAAATTTCCTCCTTTTTCACCCTATATAAAGGGGTATCATTTACAAGTTCAAACACACCAAACAAAAACGAAAGCAAGTAGTTCTTGTATATTTTACGAGAGCAAGCTAGCTTTTAAGAAACTAAAATTTCTCTTACGGAGTTTTATTTTAGTAGTATTTTTTTGGAGCCCACACTCCCGAGTTTGTTGAGGCATTGCGAAGAAGGCTTTGCGGTGAACGAGTTCTTCTTCTACCGGCAAGTTCCAATCTTCGGTGTAAGGTTTGTTTTCTTCATTTTCAATTATTATTGTTTTATAGTTATTCAATTATTGATTTTAATTAAAGTGTTTAATTATGTAGTCTTTTAATTGTTAGCTATAGATAGGCAATAATAATTATTAATTAAAGTGTTTAATTAATTTCTTTAAGCCATAGTATGTATGCTTTATTTTTGATGTCATGCATGTACGCATAAGAGCTAAGTCTCTATTTTAATTCCGTTACGTACCAATTTGGGTTCGATTTTGAATCGATTTTCCCAACAATGGATAGGGCAGGGTTCGGCCGGTCAAGCATGGGCTTGCGGTTTTAAACAGTTCCCGCTATCCACGTCCAGATCCATGCACCTAGGACGGAGTGTTTTGAGGGTGCATGGGTCATTTATCGTGTGGCATATTCCGGATATGACCAAATCGGGCATCGCGAGCCTGCGTGGGGAGGTATAAGGTGATGGCTGTTAAGTCGCGTGTTCAGGGGTGATAAGGAAGAAGCAGAGGGACCCAAAGTGCTATGGGTAAATCATCTGAGCGATGGTATTGCTAACATGGCCCCCTACTGCTTAAGCGTGACGTGTACGTGTTACTTAAACATGTCTTGTACATGATACTTGCATTGAGTCTTGTACGTGGTACTTACATTGACTGCACACTTTTAAAATGCATGTTTTCAAACTTAAATATCATGCCACCAATCATCCTAGCTTTATCATGAACGAAATTGTTTTAAGCATGTTTCCATGACATTTGACACCACCTCACCGTGCATATACTAAGACCTTGTCTCATACTAGCTATTGCTTACTTGTTACCATGATCATAAATTGCTTATCTTATTTAGGATTTCAATGATCCTTCGAAAATCAATAAAAACCATTTTAAGCAACTTACACACGAGCACTGGCACTCACTAAGCCTTTGCTTACATATTTTCTTTTCCTTCCAGTCATGGGCAAGAGCGGGTGGAAATAGCTTGACATACCTTTCGGGGAACTTTTGTAATAGTTATTTTGACATCCATCGTTAGCAATTTTCTTGACATGTTAGACATGATATATGATGTTTATATGTAGTATGGGTTTGTATTAGGCAAAACGATGATGATATTTTGTGTATTTGATTCCGCTGCTAGCCTTTATCCTTGAGAACGTATCGTTAAGTTATTATCGTGCCACCTTAAGTTCGGGCGTTACAGAGTGGTATCAGAGCTTGGTTGTTAAAGATAACACTAAGCGTAAACCAGGATAGGATCCTCGGTTTGGGATGGAACCCATCCGCAACGTGCTCGGTGACCTTTGAGCCACAAGAAAGGAATAATCAAATTTTGAAAGTTCTATGTGTGATTTGATTACTAGCATGACCCGTTGCTCATATTAAGTTTCCTTGTTCTTAAAACTTTTAGGTATGGCTCGTTTACCTTCATCCTCTAGTGGGTATCGCTATGTTGGTCGGCATAGGTCAGGTAGTGAGAGACGATCGGGGAGATATTTTACACAGATGATTTGTGCATTGAGGTCAGCCTCTCGACTTCGGGTCCAATTAATGAGTGCGAGGACTCAAGTGGCTAGCCTAAAGAGAGAGTTAACAAGGGCTCGAGATGAGGTAAAGACACATGAAGGACGTATAGACATATTGCAAGGGGAGACCATACCGACATATGAGGAGGAAGTTAGTGAATTACAGGATGTCAATGATTCATTGTTCCAACAAGTACAACAACAACAAGAGCATATTCAACTCCAAGGGGAAAACATAATTGAATTGTAAGGACATGTTGAGGAGCTACAATTTCAACTACATGAAATTCAGCAATTAAGAGAGAATGAACACCAAACTTATATGGAAGAGAGAGAGAGGCGAATGCCCACCGACTTGAAAATATTAGAGAACGCCTCCTTGATGTTGCAGAACTTGTCCCAGGCATAGGTGTAGATCGAGGCAACCACGCAGGCGCACCGGTGCCAGTGGAGCAGGTGCAACAAGAGGAAGGTGAAGAAGACCCTGAGGAGGAATTTCAAGTTGGTGAGATGGAGTTAGTCGATGAGGACGGGCTGGTAGGTGGGAATGATGTAGTGGATGATGCCGAGGAGGAGAGTGATGTATCTACCATAGATGATATGTAGAATCCCTAGGGATGGTTAGCGTGACCTTTTGATCATTAACGTGGTAGTTAGGCTTATTAGGGCTAACTTTGTTCTTAGTGTGACCTTTTGAGGAAATGGATGTGTATATGGTCGATGACTTTTGAAAACAATGTTATACCTAACAACTTCTTTTGGAAATGATATCTAGTTAATTAAGAAGTATATAAAGTTATTTATTTGTTATATGCCGAACCCTATCGAATCTTAGTTTCCTAGTTTTCTTTATATATGCCCTCGAATAATGTTTTTGCTATATATGTACTAGTCTTAGAATGGCAGAGAGACGTGGCCGTGGACGACCTCGAAGAGTTATTCAGGATCATCATAGGGACGCGAACCGAGGAGAGCAACATGACTTCCGTCAAGAGGTACCATTGCCGCACGAAGTTCCTCGTGCAGGCCCACAAGCTGGGGAGGATAACATGACTGCACAAGCTTTGCAACAGATACTATTATTTATGCAACAACAGGCTGCACAAGCTCAACCTCAAGGCCCTCAAGCGCCAGTGCAAGAGACTCATGATAGGGCACTGGAACGCTTCTTAAGATTCAACCCCCCTGAGTTTATGGGTGAACCTAATGATATTAAAGCGGAAGACTGGCTCGAGAAGATGGAAAGCATATTTGCTGCACTAGACTACACTGAAGATCAACAAATTACGTTTGCGGTGTTTCGCTTGGTAGCTGCAGCCAGAAACTGGTGGAGGACTGTCCAAGAAAAATGGACCAGAAATGACACCCCAAGAACTTGGGTCAACTTCACACAGGAATTTAAGGACCAATACATACCACAAGTGGTTCGAGAGGCCAGAAGGGATGAGTTTTATCATCTGAAACAAGAAAGCCTGACTGTAGCCCAATATGAGTCTGAATTTCACCGGTTATCTAAGTATGCTCCAAATTTAGTGAGCACAGAAGAGGACAAATTGTACAAGTTTGTGAGGGTACTCAGAAATGATCTTCAAGATCGATTGTTGTCAATCGATCTAGACTCGTACATGGCAGCGGTAAAGGCAGCTGCTAGAATTGAAAAAGGGACTGAACGTCTTGGTCTCCACACTGGGCAGAGTAGTAAGTTTAGAGCGCCACCATCGAACGTAATGCATGGGCGAGAAAAGAAGTTTCAAAAAATTAATCATAGGAATGGTGGAGGAAATGGAAAAGCAAAGCCGGTAGAATCACACCGAAAACTCTGCACTTACTGTAACAAGGGACCCCATGATCCATCTCAATGCTGGCATAAATTGGGAAGGTGTCTCAGATGTGGGAGTGACCAACATAAGGCAAACCAATGTCCTTCTATAGCCCCACATGGGAATAATCGGGGCCCATTTCAAGGAGGAAATCAGACAGGAAACCAAGTTGGACCTGGGAGAAATGTAGGAAGACCTAAGGTTCACGCTCGAGCATTCGCTCTAGCAGGACAAGAGGTACCAGAAGATACAAATGTAGTGGAAGGTACGCTTCTTGTCTGTGGTTGTCAAGCTAAAGTCTTATTTGATCCTGGATCATCACATTCATTTGTTAACACTCATCACGCACCAAAATTGCATCAAAATTTTGAATTATTACCCGATTATGTAGAAGTCACAACACCCGTGGGTAGTAGCGTTGTGACTGATTCGGTCCTCAAAGCTTGTGATGTCATCATTAGTGGGAGATCGTTTCTAGCAGATCTTATAATATTACCTATACAAGAGTATGATATTATTTTAGGAATGGTTTGGTTGTCTTACCACCATGCACAGATGGATTGCCATACCAAGGTTGTTAGGCTTCGTGACTCTGGTAATCCAGATATAGAATTCACGGGAAGTGCAAGGACTACTATGGCACCAGTCATCTCGGCTTTCAGGGCACGAAAAGCCCTTTGGAAGGGAAGCCAGGCTTACTTAGCGTTCATGATTAACAAGCCAAATGATAAAGGGAATGTTAAAGAAGTACCTGTAGTGTCTGAATTCCTTGATGTATTTTCGGAAGCATTAACTTCCTTACCACCAGATAGGGAAATCGAGTTCTCTATTGAACTTTTACCCGGAACGGCCCCAATAGCTAAGAACCCATACCGGATGGCACCGATTGAACTTAAGGAGTTGAAAGATCAACTCCAAAAGTTGTTGGAGATTGGATTCATTAGACCTAGTACTTCGCCATGGGGAGCACCTGTGTTATTTGTGAAGAAGAAGGATGGATCATTAAGGTTATGTATCGATTATCGTGGGTTGAATAATGTAACAATAAAGAACAAGTACCCTCTTCCACGAATCGACGAGTTATTTGATCAACTTCAAGGAGCTAGAGTATATTCGAAGCTCGATTTGCAGCAAGGATATTACCAACTAAAAGTTCGTCTGGAGGATGTACCTAAGACTGCTTTTGAAACAAGATATGGACACTACGAGTTTGTAGTAATGCCATTTGGATTGACTAACGCCCCAGCAGCTTTCATGGATATTATGCATAGGATATTCCACCCTTTTCTGGATCAATTTGTGGTGATATTTATAGATGACATCCTTGTCTATTCTAAGAGCGAAGATGATCATAAACGACACCTAAAGATGGTGTTGCAAACCTTGAGAGATAACAAGCTCTACGCAAAATTCAGCAAGTGTGAATTTTGGTTAGCTAAGGTTGCCTTCTTAGGTCATGTGATTTCAGGTAATGGAATTTGTGTCGACCCCTCAAAAATTGAATCGATTGTTGAATGGAAAAGGCCTGAGAATGCCACGGAAATAAGGAGTTTCTTAGGCTTGGCAGGGTACTATCGTAGATTTGTCAAGGATTTTTCGAAAATAGCTGGACCATTGACTCGATTGACTCAGAAGAAAACTAAGTTTGAATGGAATGAGAAATGTGAGTCTAGCTTCCAAGAATTAAAAAGAAGGCTCACAACAGCACCAGTATTAGTTCTCCCTGATGGAATTGATAACTTTGTGGTTTATAGTGATGCCTCGAAGGACGGACTTGGATGTGTGCTGATGCAAAATGGTAATGTGATTGCTCACGCATCACGGAAACTCAAACCCTACGAGCAAAACCACCCAACCCATGACCTAGAGTTAGCTGCCATTATCTTTGCGTTAAAGAAATGGAGACACTACCTATACGGATCATCCTTCATAATTTATACTGACCACAAAAGCCTGAAGTATCTCTTCTCTCAAAAGGAGTTGAATTTGAGGCAACGAAGGTGGATGGAACTCCTTGAGGACTATAATTGTTCAATTCAATACCACCCTGGCAAAGCTAATGTGGTAGCAGATGCGTTAAGTCGTAAAGCGACCGTTGCAAGATTAATGGTTAAGGAATGGAGGATGTTAGAGGATATGAGCTTTTGGAATCCAAGAGAAGCTGGGTTACATATTAGGTGTTCTAATATCAGAGTAGAACCCGATATTCTTGGAAGGATCAAAATTTCACAAGAGGAAGATCTTAAGTTCAAGAGTTTAAGAGAGAAGATCCTTCATGGAGATAGACCTGAATTTAATATCGGAAAGGACGGTCTGATACGGTTTAAGAACCGAGTATGCGTACCAGATGATGCTAATGTGAAGAAGTTGGTTTTGGACGAAGCGCATCGCTCCAAATATACCATACATCCTGGAGGAAATAAAATGTACAAGGATTTGAAACAGCATTATTGGTGGGTTAATATGAAGAACCAAGTCGCAGAATATGTCGCAAGATGCTTGACCTGCCAACAAGTGAAAGCAAAACACCAACGACCTTCTGGACTTTTACAGCCCTTGGAAATACCTGAATGGAAGTGGGAGCACATAACGATGGATTTTGTAACTGACTTGCCACGAACCCCGAGTAATCATGATTCTGTTTGGATAATTGTAGACAGACTTACAAAATCAGCTCATTTCTTACTAATGCGAAAGGTGGATCCTCTCAATAAGTTAGCCCGTTTATACATCAAAGAGATTGTGAGACTCCACGGTGTTCCAGTCAACATTGTCTCAGATAGAGACCCAAGATTCGTCTCGCGATTTTGGAAAAGCCTACATGTAGAATTGGGAACTAAGCTTAGTTTTAGTACATCAGCTCACCCTCAGTCGGATGGACAATCTGAGCGCGTCATTCAAATACTAGAAGACATGTTGCGAGCGTGTGTTTTGGATTTTAAAGGAAATTGGAATCAATACCTAGCTTTAGCAGAATTTGCTTATAACAATAGCTATCAGGCCACAATTGGAATGGCACCATATGAAGCCTTATATGGGAGAAAGTGCAGGTCCCCAATTCATTGGGAAGTTGGAGATACATGGATTCCTAAGAGGAAAAATCAGGGACAAATAACGTTTCCACAATTGGAATTGGTACAAGAAGCTATAGATAAAATCCAAATTGTCCAGGAACGAATGAAAACTGCACAGAGTCGTCAGAAGAGTTATGCCGATCAAAGAAGAAAAGACTTAGAATTTTTCGTCGGAGATGAGGTTTTCTTGCGGCTATCTCCTCGGAAAGGCATCATTCAACATAAGAAAGGTGGAAAGTTAAGTCCTAGATTTGTTGGACCTTTCAAGATCTTGGAAAGAGTTGGAAAAGTAGCATATCGATTGGCACTCTCGCCAGCACTCTCTGGTTTGCACGATGTCTTTCACGTAAGCAGGTTAAAGAAATACCGACCTGATCCTGAACATGTAATCAAGGTGGATGCAATACCAATTCAGAACAATTTGACTTATGAAGAAAAACCGAGAAAGATTGTGGACAAGAAAGTGCGTGAGCTGCGGACTAAAAGCATCCCAATGGTAAAGGTGTTATGGGAAAATCACGACAATCTAGAAGAAGCAACTTGGGAAACCGAGGATTACATGCGAAGACACTACCCGGAATTGTTCTCAGGTGAGAATTTGGGGACCAAATTCTTTTAAGGAGTGGAGAATGTGATACCCGAGTTTTTTTTTAGTCGACTAGTTTCTATCTAAAGCATTAGGACATGACCTAGGATCTTAGACATATGTTCAAGGGAGATATTAGATTATACATCTTAGGTAAATTAAAGGATCTAGTATTCCACTTTCATTTCACTCTAAAAAAAAAAAAAAAAAAATTCAAAAAAAATAAATAAATAAAGGGGTGGAAAGTGGGCTTGACCGACCACCCCACCATCACACCATAGATATATATATATATATATATATATATATATATATATATATATATATATAATATGCCACAACTTCATCATTTTCCTTACAAGAAAATACCTCTTCAACTCTCTTTCTCCATTTCATCATCTTCAACCTCTCTTCATCCTTCCATTCAAGATATATATATATATATATATATATATATATAGATACAAATTAGTATATTAGTTTCAACCTCAACCATCTTCACACTTGTTGGTAGCATTAAAGGTAACTTGTAATTCCTTGATCTTACATTAGTAGGTAATGGTAGAGGCTAAATTTGCTTTGAAAATGTTATTGCATGTGTATTAGAAGAGTAGATCTATGAGTTTTAAGCTTAAATTTACAATTTATAGTAACTAACCTAAAGGCTTAAATGAAGAAATCACACATGCATGACAATTGTAAGTTGGGTCTTTAAATCTGCCACTGATTTCGAAGCATTATATCGAAATGAGGAAATGTTATTTGAGTTCAAAACGTTTACTGTGTATGTTACTGCATGTCGAAAATATGTCTGGAATTTTGTGAGATTTTTGGAGTTGTAATGTGAATTATGGAAATTGTTAAGTATAGACTGCCAGAAGCCTTACGGGATTTCAAAATGTTTGTTTGAGACATCATTTGGGGTTCTTACAAACTTCATTTTGATTTCAAAATTTTACTGGGGATAATCATATGTATTGGGGTTGTTGTGTATAAAATTGGGGCTTATTTGATTAAATTCGGATTTTATATGAATTTTAAAGTAATACTGCCCCAGTAAAAAAAAAAAATTGAACCCAATTTTACTTCGGTTTTGAGTAAAATAGCCACATTTTAAGTGACCATTTACCTTTGAAAAATTTATCTAAGGTCTTTTAACAAATTTAGAAGATTTATGAAAAAAAATTTACCCACAATTATTGAGTTTGTGATTTTTAACAATTCATACACTAAAACTGCACAAATCTGTTTTTATGCCTCTTATCGACCTTTTGGGGAAGATTGAAATTAAGCCTAGTTTTCATTAAGGTAACTTGTTGTGAATGTTGGTATAGTTATTAGGACCTCATAGACTACCCCGGGTAGACTTTAGACGAGTTAGAAAATGAGCTTCTGATATAATTTCGCTTAGCAGGTGTTGTCGGTGAGACGAACGAGGACAACGCTGTATAAGCTTGGACGTAGTGTGAGTGCCTCTCAAAATTATAGTTATATGTCTTTTAAAACTGGAAGGAGCACGTCGTATATATATATCTATATACTTTCATCTTGCTTTCAATACTTCCCATGAAAATGAATTTCAACACTTTCAAATCAAATCATGGACTCAATTTGCATTAACCATTTCTTGGCACGTTTCAAAGACATATCTTGCGAGAATAATTTTCCAGGCAGGTTTTGTGAAAATGATTTCAAGAAAACATTCTTTTAATGAAATTCTAAAAAAAAAAAAAAAAATATTCGCTCGATTCAATATTCCTTCGTGAGCAAAAACGCTTCATTCAATCATTCGTGACATACATGATTGCATACTTGTTTCAAATGCATATTTTGCAAGCATGATTTCAAAATAAACATCGGTTTTTATGGATTCGTGGAAGTACTCCATCATTTGGTTCTTGTATCATGATCATTTGTCGTGATGGTGTTCTTGTGACATGTTTCATCTTGCGTGGTTGTGTTGGGCCCAAGGTCGGGCGATGGATAGGGCAGGGTTCGGCCGGTCAAGCATGGGCTTGCGGTTTTAAACAGTTCCCGCTATCCACGTCCAGATCCATGCACCTAGGACGGAGTGTTTTGAGGGTGCATGGGTCATTTATCGTGTGGCATATTCCGGATATGACCAAATCGGGCAACGCGAGCCTGCGTGGGGAGGTATAAGGTGATGGCTGTTAAGTCGCGTGTTCAGGAGTGATAAGGAAGAAGCAGAGGGACCCAAAGTGCTATGGGTAAATCATCGGACGCGATGGTATTGCTAACATGGCCCCCTACTGCTTAAGCGTGACGTGTACGTGTTACTTAAACATGTCTTGTACATGATACTTGCATTGAGTCTTGTACGTGGTACTTACATTGACTGCACACTTTTAAAATGCATGTTTTCAAACTTAAATATCATGCCACCAATCATCCCAGCTTTATCATGAACGAAATTGTTTTAAGCATGTTTCCATGACATTTGACACCACCTCACCGTGCATATACTAAGACCTTGTCTCATACTAGCTATTGCTTACTTGTTACCATGATCATAAATTGCTTATCTTATTTAGGATTTCAATGATCCTTCGAAAATCAATAAAAACCATTTTAAGCAACTTACACACGAGCACTGGCACTCACTAAGCCTTTGCTTACGTATTTTCTTTTCCTTCCAGTCATGGGCAAGAGCGGGTGGAAATAGCTTGACATACCTTTCGGGGAACTTTTGTAATAGTTATTTTGACATCCATCGTTAGCAATTTTCTTGACATGTTAGACATGATATATGATGTTTATATGTAGTATGGGTTTGTATTAGGGAAAATGATGATGATATTTTGTCTATTTGATTCCGCTGCTGGCCTTTATCCTTGAGAACGTATCGTTAAGTTATTATCGTGCCACCTTAAGTTCGGGCGTTACACATTCCCCTCCATATACACTAGCTGTCGTCCTCAAGGAGGAAAGAGGAGGAAGATTTTTTTTCTTGGATTATTCTCTGGACTGATGTCTAGACGCAGGAGTCTGGGGTTGTTGTTTTACAAATTACATCAAAAAACGAACACGCTTCAAGAAAAGTAAATCCGTTCTTAAAGCTTTCTGACTCGTTCTTCATAAATGAAAATTTTTAGACCCAAAAGTGATCATCCTAACAATGGTATCGGAGCCGAATTTTTGGTGTTTAATGATTTTTATGCCTTTTTAGTTTTTGTCGGTCATTTTAAATACAATTTTTGTTATGAGAATCTGAGATTATTGGGTAATTGTTTTAATTAAGAATTTTGCTATAATCGAAATCTGAAAGTTATTAAATGATTGTGATTTTTTGAAAATCATGATTTTGATTGCGAATTTAATTTATAATTAAAGCTGAAAATTATTGGATACTACTGATTTTTTGAAATTTGAAATATATGAAAATAATGCACTAGAGCTCGGGAGTCATTAGTGCAAAGGGTGGCAGCGGGGTGTGTTGCACGTGCAGCCATAGGCATAAACAGTCTGCCCTAGGCGGATTGCACAATGGGCAGATTTGAGCCAATAAGCAGTCTGTTGGGCAGACTATTCATGGCCGAAATGGGCAATGTGCAATTGCTGCGGTCCGCTAGACGGTCCAAAATGGGTCTCATAATGTAGTCCCGCCAGGCGACCTGATGGGCTCGCTTTAGCAGTCCACTAGGCGGACTATTAATTAAGCCCATTGGGCTTGTTAGGTTTATGTCCTCAAATGCCGTTAGAGGATTAGAGAGAATAAGGACATTATAAGATTGTAATTGTTATTCTATTTTTCAATAAAGGCATTTTAGTTGTTTACATTATTATTGGCATTTATATATATTGTAATCATCTATAAATTTATGAATACAAGAGTTAACTCTCTAAGGTAAGAGTTAACTCTCTAAGGCACTAGAAGAGTTTAATATTTGTATACTAAATTGGTCTGCAAGTCGAGGATTCCCATTTGGGCATTGAAAATCATCATGACTTGTATGATATGACTTTTGACAAGATTAGTGCCCATCAATCACTAGGAAGTAGTGAAAAACTCATATCATAGGTGCACTGATGGAGGTCACAGCACTCAGACATGACTCGCATCGATTCTGTCACAAGGATTTCACTCTTTGACAGTCAATGACAAAATTGATTAATTGTAATAGGTGTGTCAGAACTTTAGACCTGAGGAAACGAGTTAAAGATATACTTGTGACATTAGGTTTGTCACTAGAGTAGTTAGACCCAATTCACCCTTTGGTAAGGTCAACCTCGAAATGCAACCTAATGAGCAAGTAGTAGTCTTAACTGATATCCAAAATGAATTCGTTCCCTCGGAAGTGAACGAGAAATTATCCTATGCATTTATAAGTAAGTTAGATTTTAAGTCTTTGGCCAAAGCATATGAGTCATTTGAGAAAGAATCAAATTAAAATGCTCAACTGATCTAGTCTTAATATAAATATAGCATAGAGTTAAGTTTATGACTTTGACCAAAACCATGACTCTTACTTAACCGGGACATGGAAACGAAGAGTTTGTATTCACACGGGAATTACGACAGGAAAGGTTGATATTGATGTAATCATTTCATGTTATTTGGGATATGATGTGGGTCACTTAACTGGCTAGGTGTTACCCACGTTCAATGGAATCCTCCCATTGTCAAATAAAGATGAACCTAAAGAGTCACTCTTAAAAAGAAAAAATTGAACGAATTTTGGAGTATTTCTTGTAGCACATTTTAAGTATTGGATACTTAAAATTAATTCGATGGAATTAATTATTTGGAGGAATAAGTTAATTCATTTATGATATTAATTAATATATTATTTCTTAGAGAAATAAAATTTATTAATCAACCTATCTATTATTAATTAGTTTAATTAGTTGGATTGAATTAATTAATTAAATAAAAGATTGGACTGAGCTTAAAATTGGTGCACCATAAGGTGCACCATAGGCGTGTGTGGGGCGGCCCTAAAGGCGTCCTACATGGGCTATTTAAAGCCCAATGTTGTAACTTAGGTAATATAAATACATCACTTAATCAAACCTAGCACACAACACAAGTTATTATACACTTGAGCTACAAGAAAAGGAAAAACACTCTCCCCTTTCACTTCATAGCCGTCGGCCACCAAGCCAAAGAAGGAGGAGTTTTTTTTGTTCAAGTTTCCCGGCTAGATAATTTAGCGGCATCACCTTTGTACAACTCAGATCAATAATCAGTTAGCCGGATTAGTTCGCGAAAAGCTTGAGGATTTCAAAAAGTTGAAGAAAGCTTTAGTTTCTCCAACAACTTCGCTACAACGGGTAATATATAGAAAACCTTATCATACATACGCATGTTTAAACCCCGGGTTGATCCTGTTTTCAGAAATTCTGAAAATTTTTCGTTTTACCATTTCGGCTGCTTTTCTTTATTTTTCCCAACAGTGGTATCAGAGCCAAACCATGGGGTTCAACGTATGTAATTTACGTGTAAATATGTGATTAGATACATGATTTGCAGTTTTTCGCGATGCATGATTAGATATGTAGATTTCAAGTTTTTGTGTTCTTGAGGAATTGTTATTTATTTTTATTCATTAGAAATTAATAAGAATTGGATTTTATGTAATTTTAATGGGATGGAATTAAAAATCCCGGATTCAGCGGCTAACCCATTGTCGTGGTGACGACGAAACTGCGGCTTCATGCGGCTGCATGTGCGCGCACAGCGGTTGTCGAGATGGATTGGCCGCACAACGCGGCCTATCCGGCTGATTGGGCTCGTTGTGCAAGCCCAATTGCTTGGCAACTGGGTTGCGTGCAATTAGGTTGCACGTTGAGCCCACCCATGTGCTTTCTTAACACACGGGTCAATCCGACCCAACTCGGTCGACCTATGGGTGACCTGGACTGTTATGATAAATAAATTATAATTTAGTTTTTTATTAAAATTAGATTTTAATGCAAAAATAAATTATAGAGTTTATTTAACAAAGGGATTTTTAAAATTTAAAATTATCTAATTTTATTAATGTTGAACTTTAAATGAAATTAGATATTTTCTATAATAAAATTAGTTTTAATGGACTTAGAAGTTAATTTTTATTAAAATTGGATTTTAATATAAAAATGGAGTCTATTAAATAGAATTTTCTAATAGAACTAAATAAATTTATTTTCCTCGAGAACATGAATTCAATAATTAAATTTAGAATTTAATTAGAAATTAACATCTATGTTTTTTATGTGTTATTTGATATATCATGTTTGACATGTTATGTGATGGGAGACATGATTCATGGACTTAGGCTTGTTTTTATTTTGTATTTTTTTTATGGGTTGTAAAGGCCTTTCTGAGCCTATATTTATTTTCTTTCTATAAAATTTTGTATAGGTTGTTTATATTAAATTTGTAATAGTTAGAAATAGAATAGGCACAATGAAAAATTCAAGTCGAGCGAAGGAGATACAAGAAGGAGTTTTGGAAGCTTTAGTGTAGTATCTTTTAATTAATGATTGAGGCATTGGCTTGGCTCAATCTAGAAATAAGGTCCATGAATCATGTATTGTTAGCTTTCTAGGAATGCTTTCGTTTAATTCGTGATCCATATTTATGTATTATGAATAAAATGGATTAATATGCAAAGTGAGACCTATTAAATAATTAAATTCTCCGACATTTAAAATATTAAGTTGGTAAAGGGTACTGGGTATCCTGTTCTCCACTAAACTTAGAAAAAACTGAAATAATATTTAATATATAATATCGTCCCTAAGCAATGGGGGTTATATATTGAAATATATTTTAAATTTTTCTAAGTGCATGAAGTGCTATTAGTCGAAACAAATTTCACCCCACATACCGTTAAAAGGTTGCAAGGTGAAATTCAATTGTTAGAATAATAGATAGTCAGTGGGTTAAACTTAAATTATTCATAAATCAATATGACCGTTAAAAGGTTGCGATTTGATGAAAAATGAACAAAGGGATTGAATCATCCATTTCATGGTTTGATGTTGGAAATCACTTTAATAGATTAATTAGGCCATATACAATCAAAAGGTTGGAACCTATTAAACTAGTTAAAGACATCAATCACTACTACAAAATCTACCAACGATGACTTCTGAATTCTACAGTGGGAGTGTGGATTTTTGAAAAATGTAATGGGAGCCGAGTTTATTTTCAAAGTCCTTGTTTAAACCTGGAACAACAATTATGATAAAATCTAATAAGTCTTTTTACTTTTTTGCGGTTATTTTCTTATTATCTCTCTCATTATGACTATCAACCCATTATCTGTACTAATTGAAAAGAACATCTTGACTGGTCCAAACTATGTGGATTGGCTCCGAAATATGAGGATCGTCCTTAATATCAAGTCACTGGAATGTGTATTAGATGCAGACATCCCGGCTGCGCCCACAAGGACGCATGCTAGTGACACGAAAGTCGTGGATCATGAAAAATGGGTCAAAGTAGATGTGCGGGTTCGTGGTTATATGCTGGGCTCAATGACTAATGAGTTGCAGAGATCCCATGACAAAATGGCCTCGGCGAGGGCGATTTTGGAAGACCTGGCAGAGCTCTATGGTGAGCATAGTCGTACTGCTCGATATGAGACATAGAAAGAGCTCTTTGGAGCCGAGATGAAATAGGGTGAGAAAGTTGGGGATTATGTACTTAAGATGATCTCAAGAATTGAGAGGTTGGAGGCCCTCGATTTCAACATGGACCCAGAACTGCACATTGACCTCATCTTTCAGTCACTTCTAGACTCCTTTTCTCAATTTGTGATGAACTTCAACTGCAATGAGATAGAGTGCAATCTAGCAGGGTTGATGAACAAGCTCGTTATTGCACAATCTCAAATGAAGCTAAAGGGAAAAGAGGTAGATTTAATCATCTCTTCTAACCTAAAAACATCAAAAAGAAGAAGGCTAAAAAGCCCACTGGCACTCTGGGTCCACAAGCTAAGATAGACAAGGGAAAGGGGCAGAGCGAACCTGCCCACAAGCAATAACCCGCAAACCACGTGTGGGGATAAGCCGCCCTAGGTTACCCATAGGCGACGGGCTCGATAAGCGCAGGGGCCCCCAGGGGAGGATACAAGGGAAATACCCCCAATCCCCACACCTAGGTTTCGAACCCGGACTTTGGCAAGGGTGTTGCTGGTATGGAACTTTTTTTTTTAGAAACCAATTGTTCGGTAACTGTATTTTCCACTTCGTGGATACTTGATTCTAGAGCTAATGCTCACGTTTGTGTAATGAATCAGGCTCTGAAGTGAAGTAGGAAGCTCGAGCATGGAGAGGTGCTGATCAATGTTGGCAGCGGGCAGAGTGTCGAAGAATCCCACATTGGATCAACTTCTTTATATTTATTATCTGGACATGTTTTAATTTTAGAGGATGTCTTAGTTTTGCCCAATGGGCTTAAGAACATTATTTCTGTTCTTATGTTGGTTAGGAATAATTATGTTTTTAATTTCATTGACAGTACTTGCAACATTTTATATAATAATAATATTGTTGGCACTGCTACTTTAGTCAATGTCCTCTATTATTTAAATACTCAAAATGAGTGTGTCGTAAATGTTATCTCTAAGAAGTGTGGTACGCAAGGTCCTAACTTAAGCTTGAAATGACATCTTAGGTTAGGCCATGCTGGCGAGCAAAAGATACATAAGATGGGTTAATAGGCCTATTGGGAACGGATCCCTATCTGACCTATGAATCTTGTCTCAAAGGCAAGATTGGTAGATCTCCCTTCACAGGGACTTTTGAAAGGGCCACTCAAGTATTAGGACTTGTGCACACCGACGTTTGTGGACCATTTGGAGAAATGGCTCGTCGAGGTTTCCACTACTTCATTACTTTCACTGATGAGAATTCAAGGTATGGTCTAGTGTACTTAATGAAACATAAGTCTGAATCATTTGAAAAGTTTAAATAATTCAAGGCTTTGGTGGAAAGTTAAACTATACATCATATAAAGTCACTGCGATCGGATCGCGGAGGTGAAAATATGAGCGATGAATTTGATATGTTCCTAAGAAAACATGGAAAAATATTGTAACTCACACCACCAGCAACTCCACCAACTAAATGGGATAGCAGAGTGTAGAAATCAAATGCTTCTAGACATGGTTCTATCTATGCTCAACTACACTAATTTGCCTATTTTTTGTGGGGACATGCACTCCTTACTACTGTTCACATCTTGAATAGATGTCCTTCCAAATCCGTTCCTAAGACTCCATATGAGATGTGGAGAAATAGAAAACCAAACCTCAAATACATTAGGGTTTGGGGATGCCTTGCCTACATCAAGAAGACGAAGGCTGAGAAATTGGAAGCAAAGTCCCTTAAAGGACGTTTCATTTGTTATCCTGAGGATTCCATGGGATACTTTTTCTACACACAAGATGATCAGAGTATCATTGTTGCAGTACAAGTGTACTTTCTTGAAGATGAGTTTATTCAAGAAGGTGGTGCAGGTAGAAAGATTGTTCTTGATGAATAAAAGGAAACACCTAGGGAGACATCTGATCAAGAAACACATACTGAACCTAATGAGACACAACCAATGTTTCAAAGATCTGGTAGAGTACCGCATCAACCTGATAGGTACTATGGGTACCTACTTCAAGAGGAACTAGGTCTCCATATTATAGCAGTGGGAGTTCATGGGGACGACCCTTCTACTTATGATCAAGCAATGATGAACATCGACTCTGCAAAATGGCAAGAAGCAATGCAAGCAGAGATAGACTCGATGCATTCGAACCAGGTGTAAATGGAGAACCTAGGGTGTAAATGGATCCAAAAGAGGAAAATAGGCCCGAATGAAAAAGTTGACACATTTAAGACAAGGCTTGTAGCGAAAGGATATAGTCAAAAGGAAGGAATTGACTATCAAGAGACCTTTTCACCAGTGGAAATGATCAAGTATATTCGTATTCTACTAGCAATAGATTCACATATGGATTATGAGATATACCAGATGGATGTGAAGACGGCTTTTCTGAATGGATTCCTTGAAGAGGATATCTATATGGAACAGCCTAAAGGCTTCATATGTGGGTCTAATATTCATAAAGTGTGTAAGCTTAAGAGATTCATTTATGGACTTAAGCAAGCCTCTAAGAGTTGGAATCTTCATTTTGATGAAGCTGTCAAAGGGTTTAACTTTATCAAGAAGGAAGACGAACCATGTGTTTACAAGAAGGTTAGTCGGAGCAAGATCACTTTCCTAGTCTTATACATGGATGACATTCTACTTATAGAAAATGACGTAGGAATGTTGACTTCAGTCAATACGTGGCTTTCAAATACATTCTCCATGAAATACTTGGGAGAAGCGACCTATATTCTAGGAATTCTTATCTATAGAGATAGAATGAATAGAATGATAGGACTTTCCCAAGCCCTTTAATTAGAGAAGGTCCTAAAGAGATTTAGGATGGAAGACTCTAAGAAAGGTTTCCTTCCCATGAGACATGGGTGTTGGGAAAAATTGCATAAAAACAAAAACGCAGCGGAAGAATTATAAGTTTAATCCGAGTGGCTCATCTCTATTTCTCGTATTTAAATTGGGTTTTACGAAATTAATTACCGTTCTCGCGTATGTTGAAATCTGAACCAGCTATGCAATCCTTTCTTGAACAACAAATCTGTCGCTGTCTCTAAATTGCCACTCCGGAGTCAAAAACGAAAATCACCTTCTTCTTCACCTTGATGGATGGCTAGAGTGAGAGAGAAGGGGAGGAGAATTTGACTTGGAGAGAAAGTTTGTGAGTTAATTCTCTTGACCTAGTTATTTTTTCACTAAGTAGTATATACATACTACAATAGAAAACAATAACCTGGGCTTCATAAGCCCCATATGGGCATCCACTTTGGACGCCCACTTGTAGGCTTTTAAGCCTTCGGGCTTTTAATTAATATTATTTATCCAATAAATAAATTATTTAACTAATCAATTAAATTCATGTTAATATTATAATTAAATTCCCATGAGGAATTAATTAATTCATTAACTTAATTAATTAATAAAATCATCTAATGATTAATTAATTAATCTCTATATCCAATACCGGAAATGCTCTCAAGTCTTTTCCTATGATTTTCTTTTTGCACTTCCTTTAAGCACGACTCTTTAGGTTCATCTCAAAAGGCAATTGGGAGGAAACCAAAAGGATGTGAGTAACACCTAGCCAGTCACGTGGCTCACATCGTATCCCAATTGAGAATGAATGAATAGGATCATTCCAAACCATATACGCTGTGAATACCGTGAAAGAGTTAGGTGCCCGGTGCGTCATTTGTAGGGCGTAGTAGCCGTCTCTTTAAACAGTCTTATATTGTATCTTGTCAAGTAATTTAATAAATGACATTTTCTTCTTTATCTTATCATTCTATGCAATTAGATAAAGTCCCCTAGATCACTCTTAAGCTATGAGATGTGTTTGGTATCGGGGATGCCAATCATGGAATACGTCTCTAAGGTTGTGGTCTTAAAGATGTTCCAAGTCATAGAATCATTGAGATAGGGATATCAATGACTCGTAAAGACTTGCACGTACAATGCACACTCTTGGAGAGTGTATCCTATTCCATGGATACTGATACGGTGTACATCAATGCATGTATGTGGGTTCTCGTTGGGATCGAGTAAACTGAACAACCCCGCCGAAATTCCATATTGGAGTCAATGTCGAATTTGGAATCTCCTCAGTTACGTAGGCATTAGATTGGTCCTCATTACTTGAGGCACCATTGGTCGTCTCGTGCATCGCTCACTGTACTTAGATTTGTCACACGATTCCAGGTGAGTCATAAAGTGGGGCATATTGGGTCCAGTCAGGTTATGTACGGAGGCGCGTGAGTGCCAAGAGAGAATCCGTCACTGATCATTAGCATCGGCGCATATCCTATGTACTTCACAGTGTATTGACCATGGGAACCTTCGGCCGGAGTAGTATCAATAAGGAGGCACAGTGTTTCCTCGTTCGATTGATAAATTGGTCAATGTCACTTAGATCGATATACATAGAATCGAGTTACTGGGATTTTGACTGACATCCAAGTCCTAGATTCGATCGGGATATTTGATGGAAGGATTTTACTTATGCAAAAATCGTAATGCGGAAAGGTCACCTAATAATCGTTCATGGCTAGGTCTTCTTGGCGCGTGGCTAGTACTAACCTTGATTTATAGGAACCATGAATTAATCCGTAATTAATTCTTGGTCGGATTAAAATACTTGGAGTAATTAAATCTAGCAATGAAAATTGCAAAGGCACAACGGGGTTGTGTTCCTACTACTAGTACATGAACGAACCTACAATGGGGTTACACACTTACTCAAGAAAGTTCAATTACTATGTGAATATTAATCCGATTTAGGATTAAAGTGAAATTGATTAATGAGATTAATTGATTAAGTGGAAGACATTTTAATTAGTAGGCTTGGGAAAATAATTTTTCTATTAATTAATCTTGGAGATTAATCATTAACGAAAATTATTATTATCCGGGAATTTATTTAAGCTACTAATTTTACTATTAATTAATCATGAATATTATTTAATTAACAAGTCTTGGAAGACTTGGGATTCATTTTAATTAAGTTGGACTTAATTAAATGAAGTCACAAGAGTGAAATTCAAAGCTAGTCAAAGTTTGACTTGTAATGTTTTTTAAATGAAGAAGAAAATGAAAAATATTCTCTTACACATGTGGTGGTAGTTGAGAATGGAATGGTAGGTGAGAATGAGGTGGTAGGTGAAGAAAAAAAAGTCTTCTACTCCACCTAACACCATATGGCCGAAAATTGGTGGCTATAAAAGGAGGTGTTCTTGCTCTCATTTATAACTTGATGAAAACTTAAAAAGAAAAAAAAAGCTTAGAGCTTAGTTCTTCATCTCTAGATTTTGCTAGCTTCTCTTGTGATTCTTGAAGACTTTCTTCTATAGAACTTCTTCTTGAAGATTAGTTGTAAAAGATTATCTTCCATAGATATTTCTTTTAGTAACTCTTCTTGTCTTCCACCTTTCACTACATAGACTCCATTTCCTTAGAGCATATATCTAGCCAATCTTTTGCTTAAGGTATGAACTTACTTGAGGTGTGTCCTTGTAGAGGCTTCTTTCTTTAGGAGCTTATGGTGGTTTGATTCGAACCCCTCCATGTTGAGGTGAGAATTCGAAAATGAGAGCCAAAGTTTTTGGTGTGGTTTTCCTTGTGTTGTGGTTTTACACCCTCACTTTAATAAAACCCCAAATCTTGTAATCGGTTTAAAACCCCTTTACTCGTATTAGTTTTTTTTGTGCATTACTTTGACCCCTAGCTTGGGATGCCGATATATATGTGATTTATATACTTTATTTCTTTCGTTGCGCCGGCATCGCTTGGGGGGCATACCGATCCTAACATACCATACGTGTATAAACCTTTTATTCTTGATCCCAGTCAAGTGAGAGTCATGGTTTTAGTCAAACTCACATGACTTGACCATATGCTTAGTTCATAATGAGTCAAGGTCATTTTATGCTTTGGCCAAAGACTTTTAACCTCACTCATTCATGACTGCATAGGACACTTAACTCATTCATTTATGAGAGAATAAATCCCATTTTGCTAATCAGTTAACAATGCTACTTGCCCATCAAGTCGCACTTCGAGGTCAATCCCACCAAAGGGTGATTTGGATCTAACTACTCTAATGACAGACTTGATGTCACAAGTACATCTTCAACTCGACTTCTCAGGTCTAAGGTTCACGCGTACCTATCACAACTTATCAGTTTCACCATCGACTATCAGTGAGTGAATACCCATGTGATGAAACTGATGCGAGCCATGTTCGAACATATTAGTCCAACTTATATGTCCATGACATAAGTTCCCACTATCATTCCCATAGTGTTTGACTGACACTTTCTCTATCAAAACTTATATCATGCAAGTCCTTGTTCTGTATTGATGTCCAGTCAAATACTTTCTTAGACTTGCGAACCCTATTTAGAGAATAAGGATCAAACCCTTCTAGTGCCATTCTCCCTATCCCATAGGAAGTAGAAGTTTACCTTATACTCAAGGACTTTACGTTGTTTATTAACACCTTACAAACGCCTATAAGAAAACAACAAGATAATGCCTTATATATAATAAAAGGATATTGTTTAGTTACAAGTTAATGCCCTATAAATCTATCCTCTTTATGGCATGTGAGGGCATACACTCTAACAATGGGGTGTACCTTTCAAAGTCTATGTCTCCTCATTGTAAGGAAGATAGGAATGAAATGAGTACGGTGCCCTATGCGTCTGCAGTAGGTAGTCTGATGTATGCCATGTTATGTACACGACCTGACATACTGGGTAAGTCGATTTCAGGCAAACTCGGGTAGAGAACATTGGACCGCTGTAAAAAATATCCTGAAATACCTGAAGAGGACGAAGGATATGGTCCTAACATATGCACATGGGGATTTGAAAGTGGATGGATAGACCGACTCAGATTCCCAGTCTGATGTAGATGATCGAAAATCAACTTCAGGGTATATATTCTCGCTCAATGGTGGAGTGGTGACTTGGAAAAGTTCCAAGCAAAGCATAACCACTGAGACAGAGTACATAGCGGCATCTAAGGTTGCTAAAAAGGGTGTTTGGATTAGGAAGTTTCTTGGAGAACTTCAAGTGGTCCCTAGTGTAGAGCTACCATTGTCAATTTATTGTGACAATAGCGGGGCTATTACGCAAGCAAAGGAACCAATGTCTCACAACAAATCCAATCACATAGAGAGGAGATATCATATAATAAGAGAAATCGTTGGAAGAGACGAGATAGCTGTTCAAAAACTAAATTCATCCGAAGATGTCGCTGACCCATTGACCAAGACTTTGACACAGGTAGTGCTGGATCGACATCTTCAGAAGATGGGTATTAGATACCATAGTGATTGGCATTGAGTACAAGCGGGAGATTTTTAGGTTTATGTCCTCAAATGTCATTAGAGGATTAGAGAGAATAAGCACATTATATGATTGTAATTGTTATTCTATTTTTCAAGAAAGGCATTTTAGTTGTCTTCATTATTATTCGCTTTTGTGTATATTGTAATCATTTCTAAGTCCATGAATACAAAAGTTAAATCTCTAAGGCACTAGAGGAGTTTAATACTTGTATACTAAATTGGTCTGCAAATCGAGGATTCCAATTGGGCATTGTAAATCATCAAGACGTGTAGCTTTGACGAGAGTAGTACCAATCGATCACTAGGAAGTAGTGAAGAACTCATATCAAAGGTGCACTGATGGAGGTCACAGCACTCAGACATGACTCGCATCGATTCTGTCACATGGGTTTCACTCTTTGACAGTCAATGACATTGATTAATTGTAATAGGTGTGACTGAACTTTAGACCTGAGGAATCGAGTCAAAAATATACTTGTGACATTAGGTTTGTGACTAGAGTAGTTAGACCCAATTCACCCTTTGCTGGGGTCGACCTAAAAATGCAACCTAATAAGCATGTAGTAGTCATAACTGATATCCAAGATGGAATTCATTCCCTCGGAAGTGAACGAGAAATTATCCTATGGATTTATAAGTAAGTTAGACCTTAAGTCTTTGGCCAAAGCCTATGAGCTATTTGAGAAAGAATTAAATTAGAAAGCTCAACTGATCTAGACTTATTTTAAATATAGCATAGAGTCAAGTTTATGAGTTTGACCAAAATCATCACTCTTACTTGATCAAGATATGGAAACGAAGAGTTTGTATTCACAATGGAATTACGATAGGAAAGGTTGACAATGATCTAATCATTTTATCTTATTTGGGATACGATGTGGGTCAGTTGAATGACTAGGTGTTACCCACATTCAATGGAATCTTCCCATTGCCAAATAAAGATGAACTTAAAGAGTCGCGCTTAAAAAGAAAAAATGGAACAAATTTTGGAGTATTTCTTGTAGCAACATTTTAAGCATTGGATACTTATAATTAATTAAATAAAATTAATTATTTAGAGGAATAAGTTAATTCATTTATGATATTAATTAATATATTATTTCTTGGAGAAATAAAATTAATTAATCATCCTATCTATTATTTAATTAGTTTAATTAATTGAATTGAATTAATTAATTAAATAAAAGATTGGACTGAGCTTAAAATTGGTGCACCATAGGCGTGTGTGGGGCGGCCCTAGAGGCGTCTTACATGGGCTATTTTAAGCCCAAGGTTGTAAATTAAGTGATACAAATACATCACTTAATTAAACCTAGCACACAACACAAGTTATTATACACTTGAGCTACAAGAAAAAGAAAAGCACTCTCCCCTCTCTCTTCATAGCCGTCGGACACCAAGCCAAAGAAGGAGGAGTTTTTTGTTCAAGTTTTTCAGTGTGATAATTTAGAGGCAGTACCTTTGTACTGCTCAGATCAATAATCAGTTAGCCGGATTAGTGCGTGAAAAGCTTGAGGATTTCAAGAAGTTGAAGAAAGCTTTAGTTTCTCCAACCACTTCGCTACAACGGGTAATGTATCGAAAACCTTATCATAGATACGCATGTTTAAACCCCGGGTTGATCCTGTTTTGAAAAATTCTGAAAAAATTTTGTTATACCATTTCCGCTGCGTTTTCTTTATCTTCCCAACAGGTCTTGCCTAAGCAGTCCGCCAGGCGGACCACTAAGGGAGCCCAGATCATCCGCTAGGTGGCCCAACAGATAAATTGGGAGTGGACTGCCCGACCTGAATGGATTCGGTAACCCGTCCATTTCCACGGGTGGGTCGATCCGCGAATATCAATTTATTTGAATTTTTTTAATTTTAATTTTAAATTAACGCCTTCAATCCAAACGGGCCAATGCGTTGGTGTAAGTCCCAAGTGGCATACGAAAGGGTCTAGAAGAGGGGGGGGGGTTGAATAGACCTTGAACTCTTTTTCGACTTCAAAATGTTTTGTATTAAAATGGTTTTGGATGCTTGAAATGTAGGTGCTTGACTGAGCGTTTACTTGAAAATGTAGACGCTTGGATAAGTGTCTACTTGAAGACTGTTTTGATAAAGTTAACTTAGACTCAAGATTTGAATACTATAACCAAGTAGATTTAAGCGTTCAGTTCTTTAATCAGGGTTAGCACAACAGAATGATTTTAAAAGTCTTCTCTTTGAAAGTATTTAGCGTCACAAAGTTTTTCCTTAGTTGCTTATCTTTAAAACTTTTTGAATGCATAGACAGCTTAGCGCTTGGTCAAGCGCTTAAGACTGATTTTAAAGCTTAGCGTTCTCTTTTTCCAAATATAGTCGCTTAACTATTTTAATGCTTTTAAAGATATAATATGCAAATGTAAAGTAAAGCAATAAAGCAGTAAGTGACGCAAGATGTTTGTAAGGTTCATTGGTGGTGTAATCCCAACTACGTCTTTCTTCTCCTCGAACACTCGGAGGCAATCCACTAAATTGATTCTCGAAGAGTCACACCGAGACTTCTACAAAATAGGGAACAATGGATGTCGATGTCTTGAGCTCCTAGGTCACACAGATTTCTGCTACAAGACACTTCTATCCTCGGAAGAAGATCTCGAGCTCCTTGATCACACAGATTTAAGCTTCAATAAAGAACTTCTTCAACAAGCTTCTTTTCCACAAAAGTACTGCTTGTGAAACAACAAACTTTCTCACTCAGATGAAAGCTGTTGAGGGTTCTGTCACGGGTTTGTTTGATGTTGGGAAGTTCAAACAACTTGGGATGTCTCAATAGGAGTTTAAGATTCTTCTTTGAAGAGGTTTGAGATATCGGTGACTGTCTTTGGAATGTATTTGAGAAGCTTAAGGGATTTTGGAACTTCAATAAAGACCTTCTTCAACAAGCTTCTTTTACACAAAAATTCCGTTTGTGAATCAATGAACTTTCTCGAATTCCAATATGGCTATGGAGTTTATAAAATTTTCTCTCAAATAATTTCAGCAAAGTTTGGACCTTCTCTTGTCTATGAACATGTATAATCTTGTTCTCTCTCCCGTACATAAAGGTTTTGCTGGAGGGTACTATTTATAGAGATTCTTGGGATTTGTCCGTTGGACACAATCAGGTGCGTGTCTCTCACGCAGCACGTCAAATAGTCCCTTTTCTGACATTCCTTAATTTCTGCTGGTTCCAATTAGACAAGAGCAGACTTGAACTCTGAAAAGCTGAAAGTCTAGTCAAAAGGTGGCTTGTCCACAAGTCATAATGTCTTGTTACATTTAATGCACTTATCAAGCATTAATGCATTTTGAATTTATCTTCCATTGGAAATAAATGTCCGTTGGATTGCATTTCAGTCCTCCATGACTTGAGAATATATTTCAGGTGAATCCCTTCGTTGAACGCTTGAGTGAACTTGAGCGCTTGATTCGAAATCCTGAAATAGTCCTTTAGCGTTTGACAGACGCTAAGAATAAATCTTCGTCTTCGCTTGACTTCAGACGCTTGAATCTTCAACTTCATCTTTGATAGAATCACCCAGAATTCTATCAGCGACTTGGTATCTAATCCTAAGTCTAAAATCTATAAAGATAAAAATTACAAGCCTTACAAACTAATAAACTTCCAAATGCTTATACATATATTCTATGAAAGTACAAACTTACATTCTTTTGGGGTATAACATAAAATCCTCTGTTGTCATCATCAAAAGATCTAACATAAAATTCCGAACAATTTCCCCTTTTTTGATGATGTCAAGACCTTAACTCTTATAACTCTTTTATAGATTAAGAGTTTAAAGAAAAGCCCAAAATAATATAAGTTAGCGTTTAGAAAGTTAGATAAGTTAGCTAATGTTAGATTAGCTTGAACAAGATGTTTCAGCGATAAATCATTCATTCATAGATATAGAATTGAAAGCGCATATGATTTATACTGAAACGATGAAACCTGCCTTTACTTTTTCCTCCTAAACTGCTTTTCTTTCTCTTCTTCCCCCTTCTTAGCATCATCAAGGGAAGACAACAGTTCAAGCGATATTCACTAGAGGAGGACCAGTTGGCGTGGGGGAAAAATTCGGCCACTTCTATTGATCGCTCAGCGTCCACAGTCGCATCCACGTCAGGACGGACAGGGAAAAAAAATATCCAGCGATTTCTACAGTCGCATCCACGTCTGGACGAACAGTGAAAAATCTCTAGCGATTTCCACCACCGTTGATACCATTTGTAGATATCACTTGTTGATACTACTCGTTGGTAACTCAACATCCAACTATGTCTGCCTCTAGTTCTCTAGTTATTTAAAAAAAATTATGCATGAATTTTATAAAAGTTTTTATTAAGTGTTGACGGGAATGTGTTCAACGCTTAACATATACCACTTATTGAAATGATATCACTTGTTGTAAGATTTATGTTGACGCTTGAAATTTAAATTCTTTTTATGTTTGAGCATTCCACACAACATGCACAAATAATGATAAGCGTTGATGATCTATGAATATGAAAATACTTTTTTAATCATTGACGCTTACAGATATGTTCAAGTACAATTTTTAAGATTCCCCCTAAATTTGACAACTTGTAATAGTTTTGAAAAACACTTTTTAGACATTATAATAAAGTGAATTCCCCCTAAATTATATGTCTAATGAAAATATGATACATAAGGATTAAGCGTTTAAATCATTCATACCTCGTTCTGGAATAAGAGCAGGATTTTCTCTTTTTGTATCTTAGAAATTTCTTGACCAATAAATCCATTTCCTTTTCCTCACTCGATTCTATCGCTTCCGCCTCACTGACTGATTTCCCCTTATTTTTGGTAGTAGCGATTAGTGCTCCGGAATCAGTCGCTGAGTGCAACTAATTCAAATTCAAAAGCCCTTAGCTCTGAAAACACATGCTCTGGAGTTAGAATCTCCAACATCTGTGATTCGCTCATAGCAGTTGTCTTCATCAAAAATCTATTGGGAAGACTTCTGAAAATCTTGTTGACCATTTCCTTATTGGTCAACTCCATGTCTAGTGACGATAACTCTATAATGAGCGAAGTGAATCTCGCGTCCAAATGTTCTAGCGTATCTTTGGGTTGCATCTTAAAACCATTAAATCTTTCCTTGGCAATAGAAAGCTTGTTTTCCTTAATTTGTGCTGAGCCACCACTATTATAGCTAACTTATCCCATATTTCCTTAGTTGTAGTGCACGACTTGACCTTATTGAATAAGTTGTCATTATCACCTATGGTTGTATATAGAGCGTTCCGTCCAACATTGTCTAGATTATATCTTCGACGCTCATCTGTGGACCATTCTTGCTTGGGTTTCTCTACGTAATCGTTAGGTGTTGCTTCTGTAGGTCCGGGCGCTTTGGTGATGACTTTGAGAATTTGAATCTGACCATCTGAAATGATATTACACATTTCATCATCACACGAACACAAATAAGTAAACGCTTTGACCTTGCATGAGTCCTAATTTGATTCGGTCAACTTAGGAACTCTAGCAAATGCCATGGAAGAGAAAAATTTTAAAGCAACTAAATTTTAAAGGGATCTGAACAAGCAGTTATGCTTGGAATTTTTTTAAAAAAATTTTCACTTTCAACGGCTCTAATACCACTTATAGGTCCCAAGTGGCATACGAAAGGGTCTAGAAGGGGGGGTTGAATAGACCCTGAAGTCTTTTTCGACTTCAAAACATTTCGTATTAAAATGGTTTTGGATGCTTGAAATGTAGGCGCTTGACTGAGAGTTTACTTCAAAATGTAGACGCTTGGCTAAGCGTCTACTTGAAGACTGTTTTAACAAAGTTAACTTAGACTCAAGATTTGAATACTATAACCAAGTAGGTTTAAGCGTTCAGTTTTTTAATCAGGGTTAGCCCAGCGGAATGATTTTATAAGTCTTCTCTTTGAAAGTATTTAGCGTCACAAAGTTTTTCCTTAGTTGATTATCTTTAAAACGTTTTGAACGCTTAGAGAGCTTAGCGCTTGGTCAAGCGCTTAAGACTGATTTTAAAGCTTAGCGTTCTCTTTTTCCAAATATAGTCGCTTAACTATTTTAATGCTTTTTAAAGATATAATATGCAAATGTAAAGTAAAGCAATAAAGCAGTAAGTGACGCAAGATGTTTGTAAGGTTCACTGGGTGGTGTAATCCCAGCTACGTCCTTCTTCTCCTCGAACACTCGGAGGCAATCCACTAAATTGATTCTCGAAGAGTCACACCGAGACTTCTACGAAATAGGGAACAATGGACGTCGATGTCTTGAGCTCCTTGGTCACACAGATTTCTGCTACAAGACACTTCTATCCTCGGAAGACGATCTCGAGCTCCCTGATCACACAGATTTCAGCTTCAATAAAGACCTTCTTCAACAAGCTTCTTTTACACAAAAATACTGCTTGTGAAACAACAAACTTTCTCACTCAGATGAAAGCTGTCGAGGGTTCTGTCACGGGTTTGTTTGATGTTGGGAAGTTCAAACAACTTGGGATATCCCAATAGGAGTTTAAGATTCTTCTTTGAAGAGGTTTGAGATATTGGTGACTGTCTTTGGAATGTATTTGAGAAGCTTAAGGGATTTTGGAGCTTCAATAAAGACCTTCTTCAACAAGCTTCTTTTACACAAAAATACCGCTTGTGAATCAATGAAATTTCTCGAATTCCAATATGGCTATGGAGTTTCTAAGCTTTTCTCTCAAATAATTTCAGCAAAGTTTGGACCTTCTCTTGTGTATGAACGTGTATAATCTTGGTCTCTCTCCCATACCTAAAGGTTTTGTTGAAGGGTACTATTTATAAAGATTCTTGGGATTTGTTCGGTGGACACAATCAGGCGCGTGTCTCTCACGCAACACGTCAAATAGTCTCTTTTTTGACATTCTTTAATTTCTGCTGGTTCCGATTGGACAAGAGCAGACTTGAACACTGAAAAGCTGACAGTCTAGTCAAAAAGTGGCTTGTCCACAAGTCATAATGTCCTAGTTACATTTAATGCACTTATCAAGCATTTAATGCATTTTGAATTTATTTCCCATTGGAAATAAATGTCCGTTTTCAGTCCTCCATGACTTGAGAATATATTTCAGGTGAATCCCTTTGTTGAACGCTTGAGTAAACTTGAGCGCTTGATTCGAAATCCTAAAATAGTCCTTTAGCGTTTGACAGACGCTAAGAACAAATCTTCATCTTCACTTGATTTCAGACGCTTGAATCTTCAACTTCATCTTTGATAGACTCACCCAGAATTCTATCAACGACTCGGTATCTAATCCTAAGTCTAAAATCTATAAAGATAAAAATTACAAGTTTAACAAACTAATAAACTTTCAAACGCATATACATATATTCTATGAAAGTACAAACATACCTTCTTTTGGGGTCTAACATAAAATCCTATCTTATCATCATCAAAACATTTAACATGAAATTCCTAACAGTTGGTGGTTCGGGTGTTTGAGTTAATTTTTAATTAAGATAAATTCAATAAAATTCAATTTCTCACAATTAGTAAATTCAAATTAGACTTTGATTTATTTAAATATCGACATAAAATGAAATTCTTTATCTAATGCTTTGATGTATGTTGTGTTGGGATATAGTATAAAAACGCGACAGAAGCATAAAAGAAGATAGATCCCAATGGTGTTCATCTTTAATTTACATATTCAAATCAAGAAAGCATTAAAAACTTACGCTTTGAAACAAAGTGGTTGTAGATCCGGGCTCTTCGAAATTCTCTGACTCGAATGGGGAGCAATCCACAACACTCCTTTAATTATTCAGCTTTTCCTAAACTCCGATTGGTTTCTTGAAATCTAATCCAAACAACAAAAATACGTTGTCTCTAAATAATCACACAGAATGCAAGAGAAGAATCTTCTCTCTTTTTCCTTGCGAGGCTACAACTAGGTTAAGGGAGAGAGGAGGGCGTTTTTCTTTTCTACAGTGTTGGCTTAGAATAATGACTTAGTTAGGTCAAAATCTCAAGTCAAGTCATATGTATTTAAACAAAATAAAAAGACTAAGCTTATTGACTAACTTAGAGAGTAAGACAAGCCCATTTGGGCGTCTATAACACATGCATGGACTCGAACCTGTTAAGTCCATGGGCTTAGTCTTATTCTCTTCTTTTAATTGATTATTTTATCCAATAAATTTAATTAACTAATACCACAAATTAGTTTATTAATTTATTTCTCCAAAAAATCAATTAATTAATCAATCCTACTATTAAACTAACTATCCAATTAATTCATCTAAGGAATGAATTAATATTATTTCATTTATCCAATAAATTAAATACTCTTAAGCCTTTAAGAATTATTCCCATTAAATTTTTCTCTAACATTCTTTATAGTGCGACTCTTTAAGTTCATCTCGTTTGGCAATGGAATGAGAGAAAAGGATGTGGGTAACACCTAGCAAGTCACGTGACCCACTTTGCTGCCCAAACGTGATCGAATTAATGGATCATTCTGAAAGCTTTCCAATTGTGAATACTGTATAAGTATAAACCTTTTGTTCTCATATCCCAGTCAAGTGAGAGTCATGATTAAGCCAAGCTCACTAAACTTGACCATATGTATAAATTATAATAATACGAGATCACTGATTTTGCTTTTGTGCCCAGCACAAGCAATCTCTAATGCTTCGGCCAAAGACTTTGATCTTAATTATCTATAATTACATAGGACACTTTCTCATTCACTTATGAAAGATCAAATCTCATCTTAGTAATCAGTTAAGACTACCACTCTCCCATCAAATCAAATTTTGAGGTTGACCCCAATACCGGGTGAATTGGGTCTGACTACTCTAGTGACAGACTTGATGTCACGAGCGCATCTTCAGCCTGATTCCTAAGGTCATAGATTCACTTATACCTATCACAAATAATCAGTTCTGTCATTGACAGTTCGATTACATGGACAATATGTTGAACACTACTCACAGATGCTAATAAGATTTATGTGAAAACAACTAAAATGCCTTTTATTATAAATAGAATAAGTCAATCACAAATTGAATAGCCCATACATTCTATCTTTTGTGGAATCTGAGGGCATAAACCTAACATGTTGTGGGTTGCCTCCCATGTACTATGTTTTATTACTTTGAGTTTTTCCTAGGATGTCTTGGGCAGAAATTTGAGCCCCCCAGTTTGTATTTTATTTCTATAGGTATCTATATAGTATGTTTCTATGTAATAAATAAATTACGCCTTAGAAGCACTAGGAGCTTGGAGCACGAAGGTAGTTTCTAGGCCCCACCCCTATATTGGGCCGTTGTCTTAGCCCAATCTAGAATGCCAATGGAATACATGATCAATAGAATTGCTAGGCATTTTCTATTTTATTTATATATCCATGTCTGTGATAATGTGCAAAGTGAGACCTGATTTCAAATGTTAAAATTCTCTCAACGTATAAACACTGAATTTTAAAAGGGAATTCGATAACCCGACTCTCCATACAAACTTAAAAAAAATGAATCCATGTCTAATATGTGGCATCGTCCCAGTTACTGGGGGTTATATAGCAAGACATGTTTTCAAATTTCCTATGTGTATTAGATGCCATTAATCGAAGTAAATTCCACTCCATATATCGTTAAAGGGTTGAAAGGTGGAATTCAATTGTTAGATTTATAGGGGTTGATGGGCCAAGTTCAGATAGATCACAACTTATATACCATTAAAGGGTTGCGGTCTCTTGATCTTTGATCCAAACTAAAATTGAACCACCTCTTAGTTAAGGTTGGCATGGAATGTTGCTTCAATAAATCAGGTGAGCCATATATCGTTAAAGGGTTGTAACTCACTGGACTAATTAAAGAACTCAATCACTCACTACAAAATCCTTCCAATGAGATTTTGGATTATTGCGGTGGGAGTGCAATAATTCAAAAAATGTAGTAGGAGCCAAGTCAAATTTTAAATACTAATTTGAGTATAACATAATCACCTAATTAAATCCTTCTTTATTTTCTGTAGTATTTTATCTCTCTCAAAATTTTTAATAACACACTATCAATAATTCTCGAGAAAAACATCCTCACTGAACCAAATTTTGCTAACTCGCTCAGAAACTTAAGGATTGTCCTTAGTTTAGAGTCACTGGGCTATGTGTTTGATGCCAACCGTCCTCCTCTTCCCAGGGAAAATGTTGATGAGGACGTGCAAGATAACTATGACACTCAAGGATGATATCCGTGTTAAGGGTTATATGCTCGGCTTCATGAACAATGAGCTGCAGTGATCCCATGAAAACATGGAAGATGCTAGGGTTATACTGTTGCACCTCAAGGAGCAATATGGAGAGCACAGTAGGATTGCTCGGTATGACATATTGAGGGAGCTCTTGACGGCTAAAATGGGTGAAGGATAAAAAGTGACTGATCATGTTCTCAAAATGATATCCATGATAGAGAGACTTTAGATTTTACCATGGATTCTCATCTTCAAGCTGATCTCATCCTTCAATCACTCCCCAACTCTTTCTCTCAATTCATTGTAAATTTTAACATGAATGACATTGAGTGTTCTTTGTCAGGGTTAATGAGCAAACTCATAAGTGCTCAGGCATCTGGCCCAAGAGAAAGGAAGTTGCTTTAGCTGTTTCTGGGCCATCAAAGCCCTACAAGAAAAAGAAAGGGAAGAAACAGTAGGGAGTGCCTAAGGCCATGGGTCATATAGGAATGGGCAAACCGCTGATGGTTCAAAAGTTCAAGGGCAATGGACCAAAGAAGATAGACATATGCGTCCAATGTCGTGAGGCTAGACATTGGAAGTGTGGTTGTCTCAAATTGAAGACTGAAGCTGCTTCAGGTATAGAACTTAATGTTTTAGAAACAAATTGTTCTGTGACTATATTTTCTACTACTTAGATTCTAGCTCTCGCGATAGTCCTTACGTATGTCTTTTGAATTAGGATTTGAAAAGAAATAGGAAGTTGGAGGATCGAGAAGTGGTGATCAATGTTGGCAGTTAACATAGTGTAATAGCCACACATATTGGATCCACTTATTTTATTTTATTATCTGGACATTTAGTTATTTTAGATTATTGTCTGGTTTTTCTTAATAGGCTTATAAACATTTGTTCTATTCTTGTTTTCGTTAGGAAAGGATATGACTTTCATTTTATGAACAATTATTGTGATATTTATTTTGGATATAAATGCGCTGGCACTGCATCTTTATTGAATGGTTTATATTACATTAATGTCCAAAATAAATGTACTATAAATGCTATGACAAAGAAACACGATATGTCTAACATAAACCAGAAACTTATTTAGCACCTAAGAATGGGTCTTGCTAGAGAGTTTAAGATTCATGAGGTTGAAAAAAATACGCCCATAGATCTATTGGGGTCAGACCTCTATCCCACTTGTGAATCTTGTCTCATGGGCAAGATGACTAGGTCCCCCTTCACAGGGCACTTTGAAAGGGTCATTGAAGTTTTGAGTCTGATCCACACTGATGTTTGTGAGCCCTTCAGGGAAATAGCTGGCTGGGGGTTTTCAGTACTTCATTACTTTTACAAATAACCACTCTAGGTATGGTCTAGTCTACTTAATAAAGTACAAGTCTGAATCCATTGAACGGTTTAATGAATTCAAGGCCTTGGTTGAAAACCAAACTACAAAACATATCAGAACACTTTGATAGGATCGAGGTGTTAAGTATATGAATGCCGAGTTTGATGATTTCTTAAGAGAACAAGGCATAGTTTTACAGCTAACTCCTCCAATGACACCACAATTGAATGGGGTAGCTGATCAAAGGAATAGAACACTGTTGGACATGGTCCATTCCATGCTCAGTTGCACTTACTTACCCATATCACTGTGGGGTCTTGAGCTGCTTACAGCCACACAAGTCTTGAACATATGTCCCTCCAAGTCTGTTACTAAGACTCCATATGATATATGCAGTGGAATGAAATCTAGTCTTAAACACATAAGGATATTCCCAGCCTATGTGAAAAAAACAAGGTGGAAAAGTTCGAAACGAGATTATCAAATGGACGCTTTGTCGGTTTTTCAGAAGATTCTATGGGAAACCTCCTTTACCTGCAAGATGATCAAAGCATCATTGTAGCCTTACATACCTTCTTTCTTGAGAAGAGTTTGTTCAAGAGAGAGATGCAAGTAGAAAGATTGTTCTGAAAATGAAACGCCTTTAGAAACCACTATTTAAGAAACCCAAACTGAACTAAATCTAACACAACCTCCAGCGTGTCGTTCTGGTGGAGTATTTTAGCTGCCTAAGAGATATAGTTATCTGCTACAAGGAGAGCATAATCTGTATGACGTAGTGAAAGGAAACCATGAAGATGATCCCTCTACTTATGACCAAGTGATGACATATATGGACTCTGCGAAGTGGTTTGAAGTTATGAAGGAAGAAATGGACTTGATGTACTCAAACCAAGTCTGGGCTCCTACAGATCACCCCGAGGGTTTTGTACCTATAGGGTGAAAATAGATCTACAAGAAAGAGTGGTCTGTATGGCAAGATTGACACCTATAAGGCCAGGCTAGTGGCGAAAGGGTATAGTCAAAAGGAGGACATTGACTACGAGGAAACATTTTCTCCTGTTGCGATGATCAAATGAACTAGGATTCTATTTGCCATAGCCACATACCTCGATTATGAGATATGATAGGCGGATGTGATGACTGCGTTTTTAAATGGATTCCTCAAGGAGAATATCTATATGGTTAACCCAAGGGTCTCATATCGAAAAGTGATTCTCGTAATGTGTAAACTGAATATGTCCATTTATAGACTAAAACAAGCCTCTCGCAGTTGGAATCTTCTCTGTGATGAAGAAGTTAGGAACTATGACTTCATCAACAATGGGATGAACCATGCGTGTACAAGTAAGCCAGTGGGGAGCAAGATATAATTCTTGGTCCTATATGTAGATGACATTCTACTTATAGGGAATGATATAGGCCTATTGACTTCGGTCAAGACATGGTTCTTGAGCACATTCTCCATGAAAAACTTGGGAGAAGCTACTTATATCATTGGGATTCGAATTTATAAGGATAGATCAAATAGGATGATGGGACTCTCCCAAGCCCTCTACTTAGAGAAAGTCCTAAAATCTTTTCAGATGGAGAACTCTAAGAGGGCTCTGTTGCCTATGAGGCAAGGACTCCATCACTCTAAATTAATGAATCATTAATGTGAGGAAGATAGAGGTGAGATAAGTACCATACCCTGTGCATCAGCAGTAAAGAGTCTCATGTATTCTATGTTATGCGCGAGGCTGGACCTCGCTTACGCAGTGAGTGTAGCGGGTAGGTTTTAAGCTAAACTGGACAAATAGCATTTGATTGCAGTGAAGTGTATTCTTACGTACTTAAGAAGAACTAAAGATATACTTCTCACATATGGGAATGGAGAGCTAAAAGTGGATGATTACACTGACTCAAGCTTTCAGTGTGATGTAGAGCATCGTTGGTCCACTTCTAGATTTGTATTCACTTTGAACGGTGGAACAGTGTTTTGAAAAAGCTCTAAGCAAAGCACAATGGCAGATTCCACCACTGAAGCTGAATACGTGGTTGCCTCAGAGGTTGCCAAGGAACCTGTTTAGATTAAGAAGTTCGTGGGAGAACTTAAAGTGGTTTCTAGTGTAGACTTGCTGCTGCCACTCTATTGTGACAACAATGGAGCTATCAGGCAGGCTAGAGAACCAAGGTCTCACAACAAATCCAAACACATCGAGAGGAGATATCACTGTTAGGTGTTATGCCCTCTATGCCATTGAGGAATTAGATTTAAGAGGGAGTTTTATTTATATTATATGAACCTTATTAGGTTAATAAAAAACATTGAGTTTGTTCTTATAAATATAATAGTGGCATTAAATATATTGAACAAATAGGTCCTTAAGATCGAGGTGTACTCACCACTACTTATTTGATAAGTAGGAGCACTGGTGGAGTTAAGTGCTTGATCTTATAAAGATGGTACGCGAGTCAAAAAATCTAAATTGGGCCTTTAGATTCGACTCGTAAGACACTTGCTTTGACAAGGAAAGTGCTTAGTCTTACACTGATTGGATAGTAGGAGCTGGTGTCATGAATATGGTTAATGGAGTTAACATATTTGAACTCGACTCATTGTAATCCTATCACATGGGTTTTTACTCAGTGACAGTCAATGATGAGGATTACCGTTATAATAGTATGAGTGAACTTTAGACATGAGGAGTGATTTACAATATGCTCGTACCATTGAATAAGTTATTAGAGTAGTTAGGCCCAATCACCCATTGGTGGGGTCAACCTCCAAGTACGATTCAATTAGTGCGTTTAATAATGGGAAATGGACTGCCAATAGGGGTTCACTGTCTCGAAAGTAAATGAGAAGCAACATGTACGTCATAGGTGTTGTGAAATTAAAGTCTTTGGCCAAAGCATTAATGACTGACTTATATTGGATATGAAGGGCAGTTTGGTAATTTCACATCAGTATGATTATTAAGTACAGTATCAACTTTTATGTGTTTGACGTTCCATGACTCTTACTTGATCGGGTTGCGTCAGTGAAGAGTTTATACTCATATGGTATTTATAACATAAAGGTTTGTGATCAAATATTCATCTCGTACTTGATTGGGTTTCGGTATGACTTGGTGATAACTATATCCTTGGAATCCTCCCAATGCCAATCAAGACGAGCCTAGAGAGAGCCCACTACGTAAAGATGATATAATAAAGGAGTTTTACTTATTTAAGTGTATTTTGGTAATTTCACTTGGAGTGGAAATTATCAAAAGGGATAAGTATTGATTATAATAAATATATTTAATTATTGTAATTAAATTATTTTATTCAATCAATATTAATAGTATGGTATTATTAATTTAGAATAAATAAAGTACTATGAATAAAAATAGAATAGTATTTAATTAATTACCAATTAGATTGGACTGGGAATATTAATTAAATACTTAACACTGGGCTTGGAGTAATAAAAAGCCCAATACACCTATCCCTAGGGCTCAGATCCCCCCCCCCCCCCTCTTCTCCTTTGTCAAGGGGTAGTCTTCTATTTAAACACTAGGTGTTTAACTAAAATAATAACTCAAGTCAATTTTTCATCTTAGAGAGTAAAAAAGAGTAAAACATAAATCCTTCTACTTCCACATAAACCCTAAGACGCCCAACCCAGTCTGAGGTAGAGGAAGTCGAGCTTCAAGATTGAAAGTCATCTTTCGCGTGATTATCTAGAGGAAGAAACGATCTGTTGCTTCTCATCAAAAGGCTAGGCTTTTTGGTTTTCATCGAAAAAGGTAATTACATTACTACCTATTCTTGATATCTTTTTGTGATTACGAAATTATCAAAAACCTGAATTGAATCCAGGCTATGTGATGTTAGAGTGTATGCCCTCAAATGCCATAAAGAGGATAGATTTATAGGGCATTGACTTGTAACTAAACAATACCTTTACGTTATATATAAGGCATTATCTTGTTGTTTTCTTATAGGCATTTGTAAGGTGTTAATAAACAACGTAAAGTCCTTGATAATGAGGTAAACCTTCTACTTCCTATGAGTTAGGAAGAAAGGCACTAGAAGGGTTTGATCTTTATTATCTAAATAGGGTTTGCAAGTCCAAGAGAGTATTGACTGGACATCAATATAGGACAAAGACTTGTATGATGTAAGTTTTGACAGAGAAAGTGTCAGTCGAACACTATGGAAATGATAGTGTGACATCAAGTCTGTCATTAGAGTAATTTGATCCAGTTCACCCTTTGGTGGGATCGACCTCGGAGTGCGACTTGATGGGCAAGTAGCATTCTTAACTGATTAGCAAAATGAGATTTATTCTCTCATAAGTGATTAAGCCAAATATCCTATGCAGTCATGAATGAGTGAGGTTAAAAGTCTTTGGCCAAAGCATAAAAAGATACTCATGTTAGACATGAATGTATACTCATTGACCTCGATTCATTATGAGCTAAGCATATGGTCAAGTCATGTGAGTTTGACTAAAACCATGACTCTCACTTGACTGGGATATAAGAATAAAAGGTTTATACTCGTACGGTATTCACAGCGTATAAGGTTTGGAATGATCCTATTCATTCGTTCTCAATTGGGATACGATGTGAGCCACATGACTGTCTAGGTGCAAAAGGAAAAATCATGGAAAAGACTTGAGAAAATTTTTCGGTATTGGATATCGTGATTAATTAATTAATCATTAGATGATTTTATTAATTAATTAAGTTAATGAATTAATTAATTCCTTAGAGGAATTTAATTATAAAATTAACATGGATTTAATTGATTATTTAATTTATTTATTTATTGGATAAATAATATTAATTATTTATTTAATTAAATAGCAAAATAGGACTAAAGCCCGAAGGCTTTAAAAGCCTTAAAGTGGGCGTCCACGGATTAGTAGCCTAGGTTATTGTTTTCTATTGTAGTATAAATATACTACTTAGTGAAAAATTAACCAAGTGATTAAGTCATAACTTTCTCTCCAAGTCAAAAACACTCCAACCTCTCTCTCTCTCTCTCTCTCTCTCTCTAGCCATCCTCCAAGAAAAGAAAAGAAGGATTTTTCGCTTTTGACTCTGGCGTAGCAATTTAGAGACAGCGGCGAATTTGTTGTTCAAAAAGGGATTGCAAAACTGGTTCAAAATTTAACATACGCGAAGAACGGTAATTGAATTCGAAACCCAATTTAAATATGTGAAATCGAGATGAGCCACATGGGAGATTTTTCTTTCCGCTGCGTTTTTTATGTTTTAAAATCCCAACATGTGAATCGATTAAAAATTTTATCCGCTGGTTCGATTCACAACAATGGTATCAGAGCTAAACTCATGGCTTTTGATAATTTCTTCATGCCTACATGCATTTATGTTATTTGATAAATATGAATGCATGATGTGAATATTTATATGTTAGACAAATGTAAATATGAGTTTTTATGTTTTTTTTCATATTGTATGTAACGTAAAAATTGGATGTTATGATTTAATTTTTGCATGTTTAAACTATTGGGTTTTGGATGATTAAATTAATCGATTGAAAAAGGCGAGGCAAAACCATGGTTGGATCGTCAAAAAATAGCCGTCGGGCAGCGCATGGCGCGCCACCCGACGGGCGGCGCCGTGACCGCGCCTGCACAGGCACGACCTGACCACGGCGTGCGACGCGGCCTGGCCATGCTGCTGTGCATGGTGATGGGGCTCGGCGCTACCCCTGTTAGGGCAGCGCCGTCCGTGCGTTGGGCTAGGCCCGACGTGTAAATTTTTAATTTACGTTTGGGCCAGGCTCGAACCTTGGAAAATTAATCCTGCAAGTTTAAAATTAATTTTTTAAATTAGGACTTGGCCCATTTAGTCCATTAGATGTATTTGGAACCTAATAGATGATTTTGAAAATAAAACTGGGCTCAAGCCCGATTGGCATTTTTAAAATTATTTTTTGTGTGGATTAATTTGAAAATTAAAAGCCCCATAAAATCTTTTTCAATTTTAAAATTGGATTTTAGTTGATAATTAAATTAGATTTAATATTCATTACTTTATTTAAAATTATATTTTTAGTTAAGATTAAATTAGATTTAATTTTAATTAGTTTGTTTGGAAAATTAGATTTTTCTAAGGCATAAATTGGATTTATTAGCTGCTTAAAATTAATCATCAAATTTAATCCTTGGTGTTTAAATTGGATTGAAATAACCAAATAAGGCTTGTTGGGCTTGCTTTATTTTATGGATTAAGTTAAATAGGGTTGACCCAAGTCAATTTGGAATTTGATTTAGATTAGAGTTTAATTTCGCCTTTTAAATTATTTCACCCATAATTGAGCTCTATTTGATAAAGTCCACGTTAATTGGATTAAAGTAAAATGTTTGGGCTTAGTCCATTAACATTGAAAATCTAAATAAATTAGATTTAATCTGAAATATTAATTAAATTGGATTTAATTAAAATTAAATAAGATTTAATAATAATCACATATGTGTTTAATTTGATTATATGCTCCTTTTATCCTTATGTGATGGTGGCACCTCGTATGGGCTTCGGGTTGGTTTTTTATTAACTGGGTTATATTGGGGCAGAGTTTGAGTGTCCCAGTTTGTGTCTTTATTTTTATTTAGATCAATTGTATAGGAATGTACCATTGTAATAAAAATATTAGATAGGTCAAATAAAAGGAGAAGACAGTGGCAAGTTTGGAGAGGAGTCAAGAATCTCTTTTGTAATAGATTAGAACCCCTCCCTGATTGACTCGTTGGCTCGAGACAATCTAGATGAAAGCCCATACGTGTGTGTGTTGTTAGAAATTGCTAGGCATTTTTCTTATGCATTTCCATAAATAGTGCTTAATAAATTAATGTGCAAAGTGAGACCCAAATCATAATAACTGTCTAAGTTATTAATTCTCCCTATATCAAATAATACTAAGTAATTAAAGGGTATTTGTTATCCTGGCTCTCCATCAAACTTAAGAATGAGATGGTTGCATCTTGTATATGGCACCGTCCCGGTATTAGGGGGTCATATATAAAGATGATATGCTTGATCTTCTTTAGTGCATTAGATGCCTTCGATCATCTTGTATATGGCACCGTCCCGGTATTAGGGGGTCATATATAAAGATGATATGCTTGATCTTCTTTAGTGCATTAGATGCCTTCGATCGAAATGAATTTCGCCCCATATATCGAAAAAGGCTGCAAGACGAGATTAAATTGTTAGACTGATATGAGTTGATGGGAATAGACTTAGATGAATCACCACCTATATATTGAAAAAGGTTGTGGTTAAGTGATTCATGAGCCAAAGGGATTGAATTGTTAAATGGTTTAACTGGCACTAGGCGCCACCTCAATTTCTAGATGGGACATATATCGAAAAAGGTTGCTACCCATATAGACATTGAGGACCTCAATCACTCACTATGAAACCAATCCAATGAGGTTTCCGATTATTGCAGTGGGAGTACAATAATTGAGAAAAATAGTGGGAGACAAGTAATTGTACAAGTCCTTTATGATTACTTGTTTTAAACAATATAAAGCATCTAATTGATAATCTTTGTATTGTTGTGATTCAGTCTAGCGGATAAAAATTATAATCCGAATCACACCCGAGAATCCAATCCGGGGATATTCATGATATTAAGCATATAGATCAATTGACAAGAATTGACAAGAGTAATCGAATTACCTTTTTCGTCTATTGAATCTCGAATTATCAGCAGCAGCCCGGACTCCTGTCTCTAGATAATCACGCGGAAGAAAAATTCTCTGAGAAAAGCTCGATCTCCTCCTCGGCAAAAATTGCAGGCGGCTAGACAGATGGAGAGGGAGGGATTTTTCTTTCCTAATGATCTAGGTTTATTTTAGCTCATTGTCAGATTCTAAAACAACGACTTGTGTGATTGGAGTTCTGACACTGACTGATTACTTATACCAAGTAAAAGACTCTCCTTAAGTTTACTATGAGAGGCGGCCGAATTGGCCTTAGTAGATGGGCTTCGGGCTTTCTTTTGATTTAATCCATGTGTAATTAATTAAATCCAAGTCCAATCCAATTGGAAATTAATTAATTACATTAATCCAATTAATTTAATTCAACCTATAAATTAATTTCCAATTAATTTAACTTATGAATTAATATGATTTAATTAATTTATTTAATCCAATTAAATATCTTTAATTAAATCATGCTATCTATTTGTCAGTCAATTCACATCAATTGTGATTTCACCAAAATACCCTTAGCTTAAGGAACTAATCCTTTTCTTCACATAGCGCGACTCTCTAGGCTCGATTGAATTGGCAATGGGAGGATTCCAAAGGATAAGGTTGTCACCTAGGCAACACCGTGGAACAAAATTGTAACCCAATTGAGAACGAGATGAACATGTCATCACGAACCTTGACTTCGAATACCATATGTGTATAAACTCTTCACCGACGTGACGCGATCAAGTAAGAGCCATGGTTTAGTCAAGTGAGGCTCCCCCGGGTTAGCTTGAAACCTACTGACCATGCTTACAGCATGTGCCAGATCTGACCTCATGCATAACATCGCGTACATGAGACTACCCATAGCGGATGCATAGGGTATATTCCTCATTTCCATTCTATCCTTGTCCGTTTTGGGACTCATAGATTTGGAAAGATAAATGCCATGTCTCATAGGCAAAAGACCCCCCTTAGCGTTATGCATTTCATATCTCTTAAGGACTTTCTCTAGGTAGAGCGCTTGGGAGAGACCAATCATTCTATTCGCTCTATCTCTATAAAGGCGAATTCCTAGAATGTAGGACACTTTTCCCAAGTCTTTCATGGAGAATGTGCTTGAGAGCCATGTCTTGACCGAAGTCAATAAGCCTATGTCATTCCCTATAAGTCGTATGTTATCTACGTATAGAACCAGGAATGTCAACTTGCTCCCACTAACCATTTTATAGACACACGGTTTATCTTCATTCTTGATGAAGCCATATTTCTTGGCTTCTTCATCGAACCTCAGATTCCAACTTCGAGAGGGTTGCTTCAGTCCATAGATTGACCGATTAAGTTTGCAAACTTTATGAGAGTCGGCTTCGGATATAAAGCCCCTGGGCTGTTGCATATAAATGTCCTCATCCAAGTGTCCATTTAAGAATGCGGTCTTTACATCCATTTGCCAGACTACATAGTCTAAGTCTACCGCTATGGCTAGCAAAATTCTAATAGATTTGATCTTGGCTACTGACGAAAAAGTTTCCTCATAGTCAATGCTCTCTTTTTGACTATAACCTTTTTCCACTAGCCTGGCCTTATAGGTATCCACCTTGCCATCCGGACCAATCTTTTTCTTATAGATCCATTTGCATCCAATTGGTCGTACTCCATTTGGTAGATCAGTAAGAGTCCAGACTTAGTTCGAATACATTGAATCAATCTCTGCTTTCATAGCCTCAAGCCACTTAGAGGAATCTATATCCGTCACTACTTCATCATAGTCAGAGGGATCATCTCCATAGTTTCCTTCTTCAACGACACACAAATAATGTTGCATTTTGTGTAGATATCTATACCTCTCAGGCGGCTGAGATACTCTGCTAGATCGTTGCTGCGACGGTTGTGTCAAGTTAGGTTCAGATTCTTGAACTGATGTCTCTGAAGGGACGTTATCCTGTTCTTCCAGAACAATCTTTCTACCTGCACCACTTTCTCGAATGAATTATTCTTCAAGAAAGTGGGCTTACAAGCCCATGATGATCCTATGATCATTTTGCAGGTAAAAGAGGTATCCCATCGAATCTATGGGAAAACTGATAAAACGTCATTTCAAGGATCTATCCTCTCGTTTCTCTATCTTGGTCTTCTTTGCATATGCTGGTTAACCCCAGATTCTTATGTATTTTAGACTAGGCTTCCTACCGCTCCATATCTCATATGGTGTAGTGGAAACAAATTTCGAGGGACATTTGTTCAAAATGTGTGCAACTGTAAGCAAAGCATGTCCCCACAACGAGATGGGTAAATCGGTGTAGCTAAACATGGAGCGTATCATGTCTAACAGAGTCCGATTCCTTTTTTCTGCTACTCCGTTGAGTTGCGGGATTGCTGGAGGAGTTAACTGTAATACTATGCCTTGTTCTTTTAAGAACTTGTCAAACTCGGCACTCATGTATTCGCCACCTTGATCAGATCTCAGTGCCTTAATACTGTGCCCAATTTGTTTTTTAGTCAAAGCTTTGAATTCCTTGAACCATTCAAGTGCGTCAGATTTATACTTCATCAGATAAACTAGACCATACCTAAAGTGGTCATCTATGAAGGTTATAAAGTACTGAAAACCTTCAAGGGCCGCATCCTTGAGGGGCCCACAAACGTCAGTGTGGATTAATCCTAAAATTTCATTTGCCCTTTTGAAATGTCCAGTGAACGGTGACCTAGTCATCTTGCCTATGAGGCACGATTCACAAGTCGGATATGGGTCAGACCCAAGTGGACCAATGAGCGCACGTTTTTCCAACTTGTGAATCTTAAATTCACCGGCATGTCCCAGTCTAAGGTGCCATATGAGTTTTTGGGTCATTCCATTCATACTACATTTTCTAGTCATAGTATTAACCATACATTGATTTCAGACATTCAAATAGTATAAACCATTAATTAAAGATGCAGAGCCAATACATTTATTTCCAAAATAAATATCGCAAGAATTATGTTTAAATGTAAACAAATATCCTTTCCTGACTAATACAGGAATAGAAATAATATTCTTGAGCCCATTGGGCAAAACAAGGCAATCATCTAATCTAATTTGATGTCCAGAAATTAATGCAACAAAAGTAATTCCAATGTGAGTCGCAACCACGCTGTGTCTGCTTCCAACATTGATCATCACTTCGTTCTCATCCAGCTTTCTAATTTCTTCCAGATCCTGGTTCAAAACACAAATATGAGCACTAGCTCCGGAATCTAGAATCCAAGAAGTAGAAAAAATCATCATAGAACGATTCGTTTCAAAAACCTAGAGTTCTATACCTGATTTGCTTTCAGCTGATGGCTTAGGGCAGACATGCTTCCATTCATCCACCTCCTAGCAGTGGATACAAGTCTTTTGAACTCTTGAGCGTTTGGTTTTTTGCTCATAGTTTTCAGAAGCAATTCATACTCCAAGTAGCCCAGTTGGAGGTGTAACATCATCATCCCATTCCTTTCTCAGTTAGCATTGCATGTATACAAGACTATCTCTAAGATCCACTAAGGATCCTCCTAAGTCTTCTATCTCAAAGTTAGAAACATAGGCAGAGAAGGATTTAGGGAGGGAATGAAGAATGAGATCAACTTCCAGATGAAAATCCATGTAGATTCCCGGAAACTTTAGTCTTCCTATCATGGATATCATATTCATAACATGACTGGCAACTTCATCATTTTCTCTCATGTTAGTTTGGAAAAGTTCTTTCGATAAATAATATCGAGGTGACCTTCCATGTTCCCCGAACATCTCCTCGAAATGAAGCATCATTGACCTCGGACTTTCCATATCAAAATGTAAATGTCTCAGTTCGTTGCTCATGGAATTCAACATGAAGTCAGTGACCTTCGGGGCATCAAAGATCCATCTCTTGTAGATTTTCAGAGCAGAGTTTCCTTCGTTGACCCTAGGCAAAGATGGACCATCTTGCTCCAAAATGTGCTCAAGTAATTTCTTCTTTAGCTGTGCCCTCAGCGCTTTGATCCAATCAATGTAGTTTGGTCCAGTGAGGACATTTTTCTCAAGTAGTATTGTCAAAGGGTTAGTCATTGTGATGAAAATAAACTGCAGAAAAATAACCAAGATTTTCGATTAGATGTGTTATTTTGTACTTTCAAGTAACATCAATGATTTGAATATTTACATGACTCCCACTATTTTTCTCGAAATATTGCACTCCCATTGCAATAATCGGAAACCTTGTTGGATTGGTTTCATAGTGAGTGATTGATTTTCCCAACGATCTAAACAAGTTGCAACCTTGAACGATATATGGCTTGTTAGATCATTGAGGTGATGTCAAACATTAATCAGTCCAACCGATGATTCAATCCCCTTTAGCTCATGGATCACTGAACCGTAAACATTTTCGATATATAGGTGGTGATCCATCTGAGTCATTTATTCTATCAACTCCTATCAGTCTAACAATTTAATCTCGCCTTGCAACCTTGAACCATATATGGGGCAAAATTTGTTTCAACATGAAGGCATCAAATGCACTAGAGAAGATAGAGTACCCTGTCTTGATGCATGACCCTCTTATTTCGAGAAGATGCCATGCACTAGAAATGAACCCACCTTCTAAAGTTTGATGGAGAGCTAGGACATCCAATGCCCCTTTACTTACTCAGTATTTTAATTTGGGAGAATTATAACATTCGATAATGTTATTAAGTTGGTCTCACATTGAACATTAATTTCTTTATCGCGCAATAATTGGAAATGCATAAGATAAGCCTAGCAATTCTAACAACACACACATGTATGGACTATATAGATCAACTCGAGCCAATGAGTGATCGGGGAGGGGTCCTATCTATTACAAGGATTGGGCCCTATACAAAGATCTAATCTTCTTGATTCTCCAAGACTTCATGTGCCACCATGAACCGCCATTTGGGCCTATCTCTAAAACAATTACATAGAAATAACCTATACAATATTCTATGAATTGAAGATACAAACTGGGGGGCTCAAAACCGGCCCAATACAACCCAAGTAGAGACATCATAAATAAAACCCTAAGTCAATACATGGTGTCACCATCACATATGTAAGGAGCACATAAACAATTTAAACACATGTGACTTTTACGTATTTCTTGATAAAATCAAATTTATTCTTCAATTAAATCCAATTTAATATCATCAAAATAAATCCAATTTAGTTTGAATACTTTAATCTAATTAAAGATTGACTATCATCTAACAAAGTCTAATGGGTAATTTAATCTAACGCATAGCAATATCATGTAATTAGAAAACCGATATTTAAATCTAATTCAACAAATCCAATTTAATATATACCAACTTTGAAAAGGAGTTTTAAATCCAATTTAAGACTTCGAACACTTCTAAGTTCAATTGAAAGTTTTCAAATTTAAATCCAATTTAAATAAAGTAACTAAATCCAATTTAGAATAAAATTAAATCTAATTTAAATTTCCAAAATCCAATTTAGGGTTTTTGAATAAACTTAAATCTAATTAAAATTTATTCACTAAATCCAATTTCGAAGTTGAAACGAAATTTAATTTGGGTTGTTTACTTGATAAATGTTTAGGTTAAGTTTTTCAATTTCGTTGAGCCCACAAAATAAATTAATTGATAATTGGTCAATCCAATTTAAATCATTTGGGCCTAGCCCTATAATTAATTATATTAGGCCCAATTAAAAAATCAATTAATTAAACAACAGCTGGGCTTGGCCTGGCTTTATTAATTAATTGCGTTGGGCCAAGCCCAGCAAAAAGAAAAAAATTAACCTGTGCTGGGCCAAGCCCAGTGCTATTTATCTAGCGCTGGGCTGAGATGCGCATCAACCCAACACTTCTTTGATGCGCTGGGCCGAGCCCAGCGCTGTGCGCCCGTGTTGGGCTTTAGCCCAACACAACCCTAATGTGTTGGGATAATGCCCAACACCCCTTTAGCCGCCCCAACCCGTGCCACCAAGTGCTAGCAACGGCGCCGGCGACGACAAAGCTGCTGCTTTCGGGAGCGGCGGCGCGATTTTTTCAAAAATTTCAATTTTATAAAAATCACGAATCTAATTCAATTTTTAGTTTTACCCAGTAAATCTAATCCAACTCATGAAAAATCAATTTTACAGATAAGCATGAATAACATAAATTACCCGAATATACATACAATACGTAAAATCGTGTTTATGATATTATAACAATTAAAACACATAAACATTTAACGAACATCATGAAATTCCCAAAATTTGGCTTTGATACCACAATTGTGATTCAGTCTACCGGATAAATTTTTTAATCCGAATCACACCCGAGAATCTAATCCAGGGATATTCATTATATTAAGCATATAGATCAATTGACGAGAATTGACAACAGTAATCGAATTCCCATTTTTGTCTATTGAATCTCGAATTATCAGCAGCAGCCCCGGACTTCTGTCTCTAGATAATCACGTGGAAGAAAAATTCTCTGAGAAAAGCTCGATCTCCTCCTCGGCAACAATTGCAGGCGGCTAGACAGATGGAGAGGGAGGGATTTTTCTTTCCTAATGCTCTAGGTTTATTTTGGCTCATTATCAGATTCTAAAACAATGACTTGTGTGTTTGGAGTTCTGACATTGAGTGATTACTTATACCAAGTAAAAGACTCCCCTTAGGTTTACTATGAGGGGCGGCTGAATTGGCCTTAGTAGATGGGCTTCGGGCTTTGTTTTGACTTAGCCCATGTGTAATTAATTAAATCCAAGACCAATCCAATTGGAAATTAATTAATTACATTAATTCAATTAATTTAATTCAACCTATAAATTAATTTCCAATTAATTTAACTTATGAATTAATATGATTTAATTAATTTATTTAATCCAATTAAATATCTTTAATTAAATCATGTCATCTATTTTGTCAGTCAATTCACATCAATTGTGATTTTACCAAAATACCCTTAGCTTAAGGAAATAATCATTTTCTTCACATAGAGCGACTCTCTAGGCTTGATTCAATTGGCAATGGGAGAATTCCAAAGGATAAGGTTGTCACTTAGCCAACACCGTGGAACTAAATTGTAACCCAATTGAAAACGAGATGATCATGTCATCACGAACCTTGACTTCGAATACCATATGTGTATAAACTCTTCACCGACGTGACCCGATCAAGTAAGAGCCATGGTTTAGTCAAACTCATAGAACTTGATACTGTAGTTAGAATCATAATAATGTGAAATTACCATACTACCCTCAGTGACAATCACGAGATAGTTTATATGTTTTGGCCAAAGACTTATAATTTCAATTACTTACAATCGTACAGATCACATACTCGTTTACTATCGAGACAGTGAATCCCATTTTGGCAAGTTATCTTACAACATCGAATGCACTATTGGATTGTACTTCGAGATCAACCCCACCTATCAGGTGATACGGGTCTAACTACTCTGATAACATATCCAATACTACAAGTATGTTATAAATGACTCCTCAGGTCTAAAGTTCACACATACTATCGCAATCTTAATCCCGATCATTGACTGTCAAAGAGTAAATACCCATGTGATCGGATTAATGCGAGTCGAGTTCAAATATGTTACTTCCATTAATCATATTCATGACACGAGCTCTGACTATCTAATCAGTGTACGACTGGCACTTCCTTGTTAAAGAAGGTGTCATATGAGTTGAATATTAATGCCAAATTAATATCCGTTAACCCATGAACTCCAAATTTCAGAGATTAGGTGTATGCCCTCAATGCCTATGAGGAATTAGATTGAGTAGGGCTTAGATAAGTTATTTGTACAAAACTTTTGATGTTACTATTTATAGAATAAAGGTTATGATTTTTGTTCATATAGATCTAATGGAATTTAATTGTATTGAACAAATTAGTCCAAGAAATTTCAACATAGACTTTCCACCTCTTATGGACAAGAGGAGGCACTGGAACAGTCCAGTACTTAATCTCTGAAACTAGAAGTTCATGAGTTAACGAATATTAATTGGGCATTAATATTCAACTCATATGGCACCTTCTTTGACAAGAAAGTGCCAGTCGTACACTAATTAGATAGTGGGAGCTGGTGTCATGAATATGGTTAAGGGAATTAACATATTTGAACTCGACTCGCATTAATCCGATCACATGGGTATTTACTCATTGACAGTCAATGATCGGGATTAAGATTGCGATAGTATATGTGAACTTTAAACCTGAGGAGTCATTTATAACATGCTTGTAGTATTGGATATGTTATCAGCGTAGTTAGGCCCGTATCACCTGATAGGTGGGGTCGACCTCGAAGTATGATCCAATAGTACATTCGATGTTATAAGATAACTTGTCAAAACGGGATTCACCGTCTCGACAGTAAATGAGTATGTGTCCTGTATGATCGTAAGTAATTGAAATTATAAGTCTTTGGCCAAAGCATATAAACTATCCCGTGATTGTCACTGAGGGTAGTTTGGTAATTTCGCATTATTATGATTCTAAGTACAGTATCAAGTTATATGAGTTTGACTAAACCATGCCTCTTACTTGATCGGGTCACATCGGTGAAGAGTTTATACACATATGGTATTCGTAGTCAAGGTTCGTGATGACATGATCATCTCGTTTTCAATTGGGTTACGGTTTGGTTCCACGGTGTTGGCTAGGTGACAACCTTATCCTTTGGAATCCTCCCATTGTCAATTGAATCGAGCCTAGAGAGTCGATCTATGTGAAGAAAATGAATATTTCCTTAAGCAAAGAGTATTTTGGTAAAATCACAATTGATGTGAATTGACTGACAAAATAGATGGGATGATTTAATTAAAGATATTTAATTGGATTAAATAAATTAATTAAATCATATTAATTCATAAGTTAAATTAATTAGAAATTAATTTATTGGTTGAATTAAATTAATTGGATTAATGTAATTAATTAATTTCCAATTGGATTGGGCTTGTATTTAATTAATTACACATGGGCTAAGTCAAAACAAAGCCCGAAGCCCGTCTACAAGGCCTATTTCAGCCACCCCTCTCAGTGTAAACCTAGGGGAGTCTTTTACTTGGTATAAGTATTGAGTCAGTGTTAGAACTCCAGAGAGACATGTCATTGTTTTAGAATCAGACACTGAGTCAAAATAAACCTAGAGCATAAGGAAAGAAATATTCTTCCCTCTCCATCAGTCTGGCCGCCTGCAATTATTGCCAAGGAGGAGATCGAGCTTTTCTCGGAGAATTTTTCTTCCTCGTGATTATCTAGAGGCAGGAGTCCGGGGCTGCTGCTGATAATTCGAGATTCAATAGATGAAAAAGGTAATTCGATTACTCTTGTCAATTCGCGCCAATTTATCTATATGCTAAATATCATGAATATCCCGGATTGGATTCTTGGGTGTGATTCGAATTAAAAAATTTATCCGCTAGTCCGAATCACAACAATGGTATCAGAGCCAAAGTTCGGGAATTTCATGATATTTGTTGTATGTTTATGTGTTTTAATTGTTATAATATTATAAACATGATTTTACGTATTGTATGTAAATTCGGGTAATTTATGTTATGCATGCTTATCTGTAAAACTAATTTTTCATGAGTTGAATTGGATTTACTAGGTAAAACGAAAAATTGAATTGGATTCGTGTTTTTCATAAAATTGGATTTTTTGAAAAAATCGCGCCACCGCTGCTACCCACGCCTATAGGCGCTGGCTGGGGGGCGGCAGTAAGTGGGTGTTGGGTTAAAGCCCAACACCCATATGCACAGCGTTGGGCCGAGCCCAGCGCTCTAGCGCGCATATATGTTGGGCTTGGCCTAGCGCACAAAGTTGCACTCGGCTCAATGTCAATACGCGCTGGGCCGAGCCCAACACATGGTAAATGGCGCTGGGCGTTAAACTTTTTTTGGGGCTCGGCCCAGCGCAATTAATTAATAAAGTTGGGCCAAGCCCAACTTTTGTTTAATTAACTAGTTTTTTGAATTGGGCCTAATATAATTAATTATAGGGCTTGGCCCAAATGATTTAATTGGATTGACCAATTATCAATTAATTAATTATGTGGGCTCAATTAATCAATTATCAATCAATTAATTAATTAGATTTAAGTTTATTCAAAAAACCTAAATTGGTTTTAGGAAATTTAAATTAGATTTAATTTTTTTCTAAATTGGATTTAGTTACTTTATTTAAATTAGACTTAAACTTGAAATATTTCAATTGAACTTAGAATTGTTCAAAGTCTTAAATTGGATTTAAAACTCTTTTTCAAAGTTGATATATATTAAATTGGATTTGTTGAATTAGATTTAAATATTTCTTTCCTTATTACATGATATTTCTATGTGTTTAAATTAAATTACCCATTAGACTTTATTTGATGATAGTCAATCTTTAATTAGATTAAAGTATTCAAACTAAATTGGATTTATTTTGATGATATTAAATTGGATTTAATCAAGAGATTGAATTGGATTTAATCATAGATTAAATTCGATTTAATCTTAGACTAAATTAGATTTAATCACACATTAAATTAGATTTAAAGGATAAATTCACGTATGTGTTTTAAATTGTTTATGTGCTCCTTACATATGTGATGGTGACACCATGTATGGACTTAGTGTTTTATTTATGTTGTCTTACCTGGGTTGTATTGGGCCGGTTTTGAGCCCCCCAGTTTGTAGCTTCAATTCATAGAATTTTGTATAAGTTATTTCTATGTATTTGGTTTAGGGATAGGCCCAAATGGCGGTTCATGGTGGTACATGAAGTCTTGGAGAATCAAGAAGATTAGATCTTTGTATAGGGCCCAATCCTTGTAATAGATAGGACCCCTCCCCGATCACTCATTGGCTCGAGTTGATCTAGATAGTCCATACATGTGTGTGTTGTTAGAATTGCTAGGCTTATTCTTATGCATTTCCAATCATTGCGCGATAAAGAAATTAATGTGCAAAGTGAGACCAACTTAATAACATTATCGAATGTTATAATTCTCCCAAATTAAAATACTGAGTAAGTAAAGGGGCATTGGATGTCCTAGCTCTCCATCAAACTTTAGAAGGTGGGTTCATTTCTAGTGCATGGAATCTTCCCGGAATAAGGGGGTCATGCATCAAGACATGGTACTCTATCTTCTCTAGTGCATTTGATGCCTTCATGTCGAAACAAATTTCGCCCCATATATCGTTCAAGGTTGCAAAGCGAGATTAAATTGTTAGACTGATAGGAGTTGATGGAATAAATGACTCAGATGGATCACCACCTATATATCAAAAAAGTTTGCGGTTCAGTGATCCATGAGCTAAAGGAGATTGAATCATCGGTTGGACTGATTGATGTTTGACATCACCTCGATGATCTAACAAGCCATATATCGCTCAAGGTTGCAACTTGTTTAGATCGTTGGGAAATCAATCACTCACTATGAAACCAATCCAACGAGGTTTCCGATTATTGCAGTGGGAGTGCAATATTTCGAGAAAAATAATGGGAGTCAAGTAAATACTGAAATCCTTGATTTTACTTGAAAGTACAAAATAACACATCTAATCGAAAATCTTGGTTATGTTTTTGTAGTTTATTTCCATCACAATGACTAACCCTTTGACAATACCACTTGAGAAAAATGTCCTCACTGGACCAAACTACTCTGATTGGATTAGGGCATTGAGGATGGTCCTCAATGATGAATCACTTGAATTTACACTAGAGATGGATCGACCACAAAGGCCTGGGGTCAATGAGGAAGACTCTATCATACTAGCGTACTCGGATTGGATCTCTGATGCAAGAAACGTAAAGGATTATATGTTGAACTCCATGTGCATTGCATTGAAACGCACGCATGAAAACATGGATAGTCCCAGGTCTATCATGCTGCACTTGGAGGAACTGTTCGGAGAACGGGGCAAGTACATTAGATACTTTGTATCGAAAGAGATTTTCAACACAAAGATGAGAGAAAGAGATGATGTTGCTGATCATGTTTTGAACATGATATCCATGCTAGAAAAACTCCGCTCTATGGACTACTACATGGATTTCCACCTTCAAGTATATCTCATTCTCCAATCGCTCCCTGACTTATTCTCTGCCTTTGTCATCAACTTTGATTTGAATGACATTGAAAGATCACTGTCAATCTTTTTGGACAAGCTGGTCAAAGCACAATCACAAATTGAGAAAAGATTTGGTGCTTTCACAGTTCCTATTCTGTCTTCTAAGAAAGGATCGAAGCAGCATCACCCACTAGCTGGGCGCATTAGAGAATCAATCATATCCAAGGTGAAAAAGTCTAGGACTAAGTGCATGAGGGATGAACACACCTGCCTCCACTGCTTAGAAGTGGGACATTGGAAGCGTGACTGTCCTGTACTAAAAGCTGAAAGCAAGTCAGGTATAGAACTTTATGTTTTTGAAACGAATTGCTCTATGATGATATTTTCTACTTCTTGGATTCTAGATTACGGAGCTAGTGCTCATATTTGTGTTTTGAACCAGGATCTGGAAGAAAGTAGAAAGGTGGATGAGAACGAAGTGATAATCAATGTAGGAAGTGGACACAGCGTGGCTGCGACTCACATTGGAATTACTTCTGTTGCATTAATTTTTGGACATCAAATTAGATTAGATGATTGCCTTGTTTTGCCCAATGGTCTCAAGAATATTATTTCCATTCCTGTATTGGTCAGGAAAGGATATTTGTTTACATTTAAACATAATTCTTGCAATATTTATTTTGAAAATAAGTGTGTTGGCTCTGCATCTTCAATTAATGGTTTATACTATTTGAATGTCCAAAATCAATGTATAGTTAATACTATGACTAGAAAATGTAGTATGAATGGAATGAACCAAAAACTCATATGGCACCTTAGACTGAGACATGCCGGTGAATTTAAGATTCACGAGTTGGAAAAACGTGGGCTCATTGGTCCACTTGGGTCTGACCCATATCTGACTTTTGAATCAAGCCTCAAAGGCAAGATGACTAGGTCACCATTCACTGGACATTTCGAAAAGACTAATGAAGTTTTAGGATTAATCCACACTGACATTTGTGGGCTCCTCAAGGATGCGGCCCTTTGAGGTTTTCAGTACTTTATAACCTTCACAGATGACCACTCTAGGTATGGTCTAGTTTATCCGATGAAGTATAAATCTGAAGCACTTGAATGGTTCAAGGAATTAAAAAGCATTAACTAAAAAACAAACTAGGCACAGTATTAAGGCACTGAGATCTAATCGAGGTGGCGAATACATGAGTGCCGAGTTTGACGAGTTCTTAAAAGAACAAGGCATAGTATTACAACTAACTCCTCCAGCAACCCCACAACTCAACGGAGTAGCAGAAAGAAGGAATCATACTCTGGTGGACATGATACGCTCCATGCTTAGCTACACCGATTTACCCATCTCGTTGTGGGGACATGCTTTGCTTTCAGCTGCGCACATTCTGCACAAATGTCCCTCAAAATCTATTCCCACTACACCATATGAGATATGGAGCGGTAGGAAGCCTAGTCTGAAATACATAAGAATATAGGGTTGCCCAACATATGTAAAGAAGACCAAGGTAGAGAAATTAGTGGATAGATCCTTGAAAGGACATTTTATCGATTTTCCCGTAGATTCAATGGGATACCTCTTTTACCTGTAAAATGATCACAGGATCATCGTGGCCTTGCAAGTCCACGTTCTTGAAGAAGAATTCATTCAAGAAGGTGGTCCAGGTAGAAAGATTGTTCTGGAAGAACAAGATAACGTCCCTTTGGAGACATCAGTTCAAGAATCTGAACCCAACTTGACACAACCGTCGCAGCAACGATCTAGCAGAGTATCTCAGCCACCTGAGAGATATGGCTATCTGCACAAAACGTAGCATTATTTGTATGTCGTTGCAGAAGGAAGCCATGGAGATGATCCCTCTGACTATGATGAAGAAGCGACGGATATAGATTCCTCTAAGTGGCTTGAGGCTATGAAAGCAGAGATTGATTCGATGTATTCGAACCAAGTCTGGACTCTTACTGATCTACCAAATGGAGTACGACCATATGGATGCAAATGGATCTATAAGAAAAAGATTGGTCCGGAAGGCAAGGTGGACACCTATAAGACCAGGCTAGTGGCAAAAGGTTATAGTAAAAAATAGGGCATTAACTATGAGGAAACCTTTTCGCCAGTAGCCATGATCAAATCTATTAGAATTTTGCTAGCCTTAGCTGCAAACTTAGACTATAAAGTCTAGCAAATGGATGTAAAGACCGCATTCTTAAATGGACAGTTGGATGAGGACATTTATATGCAACAGCCCAATGGCTTTATATCCGAAGCCAACTTTCATAAAGTTTGCAAACTTAATCGGTCTATCTACGGACTGAAGCAAGCCTCTTGGAGTTGGAATCTGAGGTTCGATGAAGAAGCCAAGAAATATGGCTTCATCAAGAATGAAAACGAACCGTGTGTCTATAAAAATGGTCAGTGGGAGCAAGTTGACATTCCTGGTACTATACGTAGAAGACATACTACTTATAGGAAATGACATAGGCTTATTGACTTCGGTCAAGACATGGCTCTCAAGTACATTCTCCATGAAAGACTTGGGAGAAGCGACCTACATTCTAGGAATTCGCCTTTATAGAGATAGAGCGAATAAAATGATTGGTCTCTCCCAAGAGCTCTACCTAGAGAAAGTCCTTAAAAGATATGAAATGCATAACTCTAAGGGAGGACTTTTGCCCATGAGACATGGCATTCATCTTTCTAAATCTATGAGTCCCAAAACGGACAAGGATAGAATGGAAATGAGGAATATACCCAATGCATCCGCTGTGGGTAGTCTCATGTACGCGATGTTATGCACCAGACCAGATCTGGCACATGCTGTAAGCATGGTCAGTAGGTTTCAAGCTAGCCCGAGGGAGCCTCACTGGACAGCAGTGAAGTGTATCTTAAGGTACTTAAGAAGAACTAAAGATATGCTACTAATATATGGGAATGGAGAATTAAAGGTGGATGGTTACTCCGACTCAGATATCCAATCTGATCCGGATGACCTTAAATCTACCTCTGGGTACATATTCACACTCAGTGGAGGAGCAGTGTCTTGGAAAAGTTCCAAGCAAAGCACAACAGCTGACTCCACAACGGAGGCAGAATATGTGGCAACCTCTGAGGCAGCCAAAGAAGCTGTTTGGATGAGAAAGTTCATGGCCAAACTTGGAGCGGTTCCTAGCGTGGAAATGTCGCTGCCACTATGGTGTGACAACAACAGAGCAATTGCGCAAGCTAAAGAACCAAGGTCTCACAACAAATCTAAACACGTGATGAGGAAATATCATATAATACGAGAAATCGTTGGAAGAGGCGATATAGCAGTGTAGAAAATAGCCTCAGCAGAAAACGTGGCTGACCCACTCACCAAGCCATTATCACAGGCGGTGCTAGATAAACGTCTTGAGAAGATGGGAATCAAATACCATAGCGATTGGCGTTGAGTGCAAGTGAGAGATTGTTAGGTGTATGCCCTCAATGCCTATGAGGAATTAGATTGAGTAGGGTTTAAATAAGTTATTTGTACAAAATGTTTGATGTTTCTATTTATAGAATAAAGGTTTTGATTTTTGTTCATATAAATCTAATGGCATTTAATTGTATTGAACAAATTAGTCCAAGAGATTTCAAAAGAGACTTTCAACCTCTTATGGACAAGAGGAGGCACTGGAACAATCCAGTACTTAATCTCTGAAACTGGGAGTTCGTGAGTTAACGAATATTAATTGGGCATTAATATTCAACTCATATGACACCTTCTTTGACAAGGAAGTGCCAGTCATGCACTGATTAGATAGTGGGAGCTGGTGTCATGAATATGATTAATGGAATTAACATATTTGAACTCGACTCGCATTAATTCGATCACATGGGTATTTACTCATTGACAATCAATGATTAGGATTAAGATTGTGATAGTATGTGTGAACTTTAGACCTGAGGAGTCATTTATAACATGCTTGTAGTATTGGATATGTTATCAGAGTAGTTAGTGTTGGGAATCCTGTTAGGCATGCGCAGCGGAAGAATAAAAATAGATCGGATTCCCAAACCAAGATCAATTCGTGGCTTTCGTCGATTTTAATCATGAAAAAGATGAATACTAAAAACTTACATTTTCGTGTATTCAATCTTCAATCCTCGCAAATCCTTAATCTTCTCCAACAGTTCAATTGTACCATCTCTAGATCATCACGCGACGGAATTGACTCCGGGAAATCTCCATCTCCAATCTCCGGGGCGACTAGCGAGACTGAGTTGGAAGAAAAATAATTTCTCTCTTGTATTTCTGGTGGAGGATTTCAGTTATGTTTTTCTCTCTACTGAAAAATAGTGTTTCAACTATATTCTCTAGCTTGTGTTGGAGGATTAAATAAATCCTCCAACAAGGCCCTACCGTATACGCCCATCATAGGCTTTTGGACTATAATTGGGCTATGTTGACCCAGTTAACTTAGTCCAATTAATTTAATCAAATAATATTTAATCCCATTAAATATATATTGATTAAATCAACATTAATTAATTAATTAATTAATTAATTATTATTCTAGTTTAAATGTTTAATTAACCTAGTCAATTAAATATTCAAACTAATTAATTTAATTTACCATTGTTTAATCCAATTAAACAACCAATTAAATTAATTTATCCAATTAATTAATTCGTCCTACCCAGGGACAAATTACCAGAACACCCTCCAAATACAAGACTTGATTTCCCCGTTAATTCCTTTATAGCGCGACTCTCTAGGTTCATCTCAATTGGCAATGGGAAGATACCAAAGGATGTGGGTGACACCTAGCCAGCACAGTGTCCCCACATCGTAGCCCAATCAAGCACGAAATGACTATGTCATTACGAACCTCTAGATTATGAATGTCATATGAGTATAAACCCTTCACTGACGTATCCCGATCGAGTGAGAGTCATTGAATATGTCAAACTCACAGGACTCAATGTTATCCTTAAGAATCATAGTAATATGAGATTACTAAATAAGAGTTAGTTCATCAGCTCTGGCCAGAGACTTTCAATATCATTTACCTATGATCGCATAGGATACTTCTCGTTTACTTTCGAGACAGTGAATTCCTTTTTGGTAATCACCACACATGCTACTTGCCCATTGGAACGCATTTTGAGGTCGACCCCACATTTCAACGGGTGATTTGGGCCTAACTACTCTAGTGACAGAATCCAACATCACAAGCACGCTGTGACCGTAACTTCTCAGGTCTAAGGCTCACGCATACCTTCATAATCAGTAATCCAATCATTGACAGTCACTGAGTAAAAACCAATGTGATCGGATTACTACGAGCCGTGTTCAAATACACTAATCCCATCAATGTATCTATGACACAAACTCCCACTATCCCATAGTGTTCGACTGACACTCCTTTGTCAGAGTATGTGTCATACAAGTCTATACGAATCTCAATGCCCAATTGAAATTTTCGGACTTGCAAACTATTTAAGTGATCAAGTACCAAACCCTTCCAGTGCACATCTCCTTAAGGAATGCAAAGGTTTGCCTTGACACACATGGACTAGTTGTTCATTTAAAACTTTATAGATGTCATCAAGAATTATACGAACAACATATTGTTGCCTTTATATTAATTAGAGGTTGCACAATATAAAATTGTGCCTTGTATTCTAACTCCTCGTTGGCATCGAGGGCACATTCCCAACAGTCTCCCACTTGCACTCAATGCAAATTGATAAGAGGCATTTTTACGTGTTTTTAAGCCCCTTTGCGTTTATGTCTTAGGTTCATTTATCGCTTGATTCTTGCCACATGTGCGTTTAATTCGTGCATTAAGTGATTTCAGGTCTTAAATGGATACAATCAAAGAACGGGATGAAAAATGACGTATAAAACAAGTTTAGGCCAAATTGCTACGCACCCCTACGCCTAGGCGCCATTTTGCCCACGCCCGGGCGCCATATCTACACCACTTTCCACGTTCGAGCGCTTTTTCCGTATGTTTAGAGACCGAATTGGATGAAGTTTCCTTCTACAAAGTTGTAGAACTATGTGTTAGCTTCAAATGAGGACTTGAATCATCCAAATTGGAGTTTTGTGGAGAGAGTTATGAAGGAAATACAATTACTGCGCCAGACAGAGGCAAATACTCCCAACATTCTGCTGACGGCGCCCGAGCGCCATAATTCCCGCGCCTAGGCGTGGCCACATCCGAGATTTGATTCCTTTCAGCCAAAAGATCATCATTTGATGGGGGAATGGAACATTTAAAGCCAAGAGGTCATCACATGTATGGGAGGGATGTCATAAGTATGTTTCTTACTAGATCTACTTTTGGGAATTTTATACTACTCACTTTAAGAGTAGTGGAGGACACTAGGGGAGACATACACATGAGGAGCTGATTGGTGGTGGTCTTCTTAAGGATTTTTTAGCACAATTGACCGGAGACATCTTAGAGGAGGAGGGAGAGAGAGGCATTTTGGCCATCACTTTTCACTCATCATCATTCATCACCATTTTCTTCATCACTTTTGGAGGGGAACAAAGGGAGAGGAGCTAAGGATTGAAGATCAAGAGCAAAGATCCATCATCAATCAATTGAGGGAGTTTTAATTATTTGCATTTACATGTTTATTTCCATGAGTATGTATATGTTTGTATTAGATTTTCTTAAGGCTTTGATGAGAGGCTAATATTGTAGAACTAAGGCCATGTGAAGGCCAAATTTATGAATCAATATATGTGAAGTTGCTCTTTGTATTAATTCTCCTATTGCTTTGTGTGTTAATTCTATGCTTTTATTCCAATCATGTGTTTGATCACCATATGCTTGCTATCTTGCCTAATCTAGTTGTTCGAGAGAAAATAGATTAGGGTGCAAGAGAATTAACACATCATCCGAAACAAATGAGGGATTGCCCTAGAAATAGGTAAAGATTCCCGGGTGTTGTTAGCCGGATTCGTTCGGGGAAGCTCTAGAACGTTAATGCGTGATTTTTGATTAGATTCTCGGATAGACATATTTAGAGAACCGTCAATTAATCATAGGATTATTATGTGCCGAGACATCGGGTAATAGTTAATTTAGGAGTTTCCACCAAAGCAATAGGAGTCTAATAATTCGAAGAGTAGCTCATATATATTGACGAGTAGATTCGGTTGTAGCATGTGCCTTAGTCATTTTATCATACGTGAGATTAAATCTATAGTACGTTTCTCTTTGGTTCTTCGTTTGTTTAATCTTTTTCTTGCACTTTACTTTAATTGTCTTATCTTTTATCGAAAATCATTAACTAGAATTCAAGTCCTTGTGGTTCGACAACCCGGACTTTTTGTCCACTTGTTACTACACACGTCTAGTGCACTTGCTATCATAGCACGTTAGTTTTTAGCGTGTCAAGTTTTTGGCGCCGTTGCCGGGGACTTGTTTATTTTAGTTTTTTTTTATTTTCACCAACATTTTTTAGTTTTCGTTTATTTCTTGATTTTCTTTTATTTTCGTGATTAGTCTAATTTTGTTCTTGTATTTAATTGTTAGGTTCTTGAGGTGCATGACCCGCTCCTCAAACAAGCCTCTATACGAGTTGGAGCCCGAAATTGAACGAGTTCTTAGGACTAGTAGGCGAGCAAGAGAAATGGCCAATAATCTCAACCAAAACCCAAATGGAAATTTCCCGGACATGAACTCACCGGAAACTAGGGAGTGGTTACAAGGTGTTCTACAAGCCATGCAAGCGGTACCTCCTCCACAACTCCCGTCGGTTCAGGGTAGCTTACCACCTAGGGTCCATACCATTCCGGGGCCCGTAGTCGTACCTAATTTCTTCACACCAAACTACCACATTCCGGCTCACATTTTTAATATGGTGCAAGGAGATCCTTTCTATGGAGAACCGCACGAATCACCACACGCTCATTTGGAAACCATAGATGAGGCTCTTGTGACCATTCAATATCACCCACGTGATCTTGATGCGATTCGTCTAAGAGTATTCCATTTCTCATTGAAGGATAGGGCGACAACATGGTACAAATCCTTACCTCCACAATCTATTACAACATGGAGTGAGTTGGTCGATGCCTTTTTAAATAAATTCTTTCCACCCTCAAAAATCAATGAGCTACGGAGTAATATAAAAGGGTTTAGGCAAAGGAGCAATGAATCTTTAGCCGAGGCTTGGGCTAGATATAAGGGCATGCTCCGTAAATGTCCCGATCATAATTTTGGGTTGAATGAACAAGTACTCCATTTCTATGATGGGGTTAGGTCACGTATTCGGCATAGACTCAACGCGGGTGCGGGAGGAGATCTCCTTGGGTTAGACTGTCAAAGTGTATGGGACAAAGTCGAACAGTTGGCCCGAGAAGACGAGCTTTACCCCGACGATGAAGAGGCCTCATCCTCTAAAAAGGTTGCTTGTATTGAGGAAGTAGTTGAGGAAGTAGTAGTCTTGGAACCGGAGGTTGGCAATGTTAATTATGTGGGGAATCAAAATAAACCTCGGGTGAACTTTCATATACCCGAGAATTTTCCAAAAAGGCCCAACCCCGCACAGAACGCACAACCGGGGATCTATCAACCGGGGATCTATCAAGCTCCACGACCACCATTCAATAACCCACCCCCGAGGCAAGGCAATTTCAATAGACAAGGTCAAGGTCAAGTGCAAATGCGACCTCCCACAATCGATGAGAAACTAAATGCTCACATGAAAAAGTCTGATACATCTTTCAACGAACTTCGGAGTATGATAAAGGATATGTGTATGGAGATGAAGGATTTACGAACACAAGTAGGGCAACTTTCTAATGCGGTTAACGGTAGAGCCCCGGGGACTCTCCCAAGCGACACGGAAAAGAACCCGAAGGCCCAATGCAATGCCATAGCCTTGAGAAGTGGCAAACAATTGGAGAATGACACTGCCAGTACATCCGCGCCCGAGCGCCCAGACATGCACGCCCAGGCGCCTGATCTACCCTGTTCTGGACAAAACTCTCTGCATCCCGCGCCCGAGCGCCCCAACCTGCACGCCCAGGCGCCTACAGATACGCGCCTAGGCGCCGATATACGCGCCCAGGCGCCACCCACAAACCTGCCAGATGCATATGTTCTGCATCCCGCGCCCGAGCGCCCAGAAATGCACGCCCAGGCGCCAACAGATCCGCGCCTAGGCGCCGATATACGCGCCCAGGCGCCGCCTACTGTTTCAGTGGGTTTTCATCCGTCTAATCCAACGCTTTCTCCCCCTATCGAAGTTCGTCTCCCCTTCCCAAATGCTCACAAAAAGAAGAAAAAGGAGATGGATCCGAGCTTTCTTCGAATTTTGGCAATCCTTCGGGAAGTGAGAATTAATATTCCGTTTATTGACGCCATTCTCCAAATGCCGAATTATGTGAAGTTCTTCAAGGACATACTCTCCAACAAGCAGAAGTGGGAAGAGAATGAGACGGTGTGCCTCACGGAAGAATGCTCCGCCGTATTACTAAATAAATTGCCAACTAAGCTCCAAGATCCCGGGAGTCTCACAATCCCATGCACAATTGGATCCCTATCATTCAAGAAGGTGTTATGTGACTCGGGGGCCAGCATCAATCTTCTTCCATACTCACTGTTTAAAAAGCTAGGCCTTGGAAATCCCAAGCCGACCTCAATGAGCCTTCAACTAGCCGACCGATCGATCAAGAGGCTCAAGGGGATAATCGAAGACGTTATTGTCCAAGTCGACAAGTTTTATTTTCCCGTTGATTTTGTAGTACTCGACATGGAAGAAGATGTGGAGGTACCATTAATCCTAGGGAGACCATTCCTAGCCACGGGTAAGGCGGTAATTGACATTGCTAATGGTAAGCTTACCTTGAATGTGGGCGATGACAAAGTTACCTTTGATGTTTACAAAGTCCTTAAACATCCTATTGATCATGACTCGTGTTATCGAATTGATACATTTGACCATTTGATTGTTGAGTATTTACAGGACAATACAATTGAAAATTCTCTCGAACAGAATCTTATGAAATCCATGCAAGTGGACTCGGAGAAAGATGATCTAGTGGAAAAGGTTCTAAGCTTGGAGTACAAATCTTCCTCTCATTCGGGAGGATTCATCAAAGTTGATAGATCATTGTCAGGATCACCTCGCCCATCTATTGAAGAACCCCCCTCTCTCGAACTCAAACCCCTCCCCTCCCACCTTAAATATGTGTACTTGAACGATGACAAAACACTCCCATTGATCATTTCCTCATCTCTTTCAGGATCACAAGAAGAGCAATTAATGACGGTGTTGAGATCTCACAAACGGGCTTTTGGGTGGAAACTTGCGGACATCAAAGGCATTAGTCCAGCAATATGTATGCACAAAATACTTATGGAGGACTCCACCAAGCCTACACGCCAACCCCAAAGGAGATCAAACCCACAAATCCAAGAGGTAGTAAAGAAGGAAGTGATTAAACTGCTCGACTCAGGTATAATCTATCCTATTTCTGATAGTGCGTGGGTGAGCCCTACCCAAGTGGTGCCTAAGAAAGGGGGGATAACGGTAATTGAGAATGCGAATAATGAGCTTATCCCAACTCGTATAATTAGTGGGTGGCGTGTATGTATAGATTACCGTAAGTTGAATGATGCCACACGTAAGGATCATTTCCCCCTCCCCTTTATTGACCAAATGCTTGAACGATTAGCCGGGCATGATTTCTATTGTTTTCTAGATGGTTACTCCGGCTATAATCAAATTGCCATAGATCCTGAGGACCAAGAGAAAACCACTTTCACTTGTCCTTATGGCACATTTGCTTATAGAAGGATGCCATTTGGCTTGTGTAATGCCCCGGCCACTTTTCAAAGATGCATGATGGCTATTTTTCATGATATGGTTGAAGATTTCCTTGAAATTTTTATGGATGACTTTTCTGTTTTCGGAACAACTTTTGATATCTGTCTTGCTCATCTAAATGTTGTGCTTAAACGTTGTGAAGAAACCAACCTTGTTTTGAATTGGGAAAAATGCCATTTAATGGTCCGGGAGGGGATTGTACTTGGCCACAAGATCTCTCAAAAAGGGATCGAAGTGGACCAATCCAAGATTGAGGTCATTGAAAAACTTCCCCCGCCCACATCGGTAAAAGCTGTTAGGAGTTTTCTCGGGCATGCTGGTTTCTATAGGCGATTCATCTTGAATTTCTCTAAAATTGCGAAACCGTTGTCTAATTTGCTTGTTAAAGATGCACCTTTTGATTTCAATTCTTCTTGTATGCAGGCCTTTCTTGATTTGAAGGAACGCTTAGTTTCCGCCCCTATCATGTGATCCCCCGATTGGAGCTTACCATTCGAATTGATGTGTGATGCGAGTGACACCGCGGTTGGAGCGGTCCTTGGCCAAAGGAAGGAAAAGGTATTTCGAACCATTTACTATGCTAGTAAAACTCTTAACGATGCACAATTGAATTATGCCACCACGGAAAAAGAATTACTCGCCATAGTCTTTGCATTCGATAAATTCCACTCTTACCTCGTGCTAAACAAAGTGATAGTTTACACCGATCATTCGGCTTTAAACTATTTGCTTGCCAAGAAAGATGCTAAACCAAGACTTCTTAGATGGATTTTGTTACTCCAAGAATTTGATTTAGAGATAAAAGACAAGAAAGGCACCGAAAATGTAGTAGCCGACCACCTCTCACGATTAGAGCTAGTGAATGATCCGTTAGATGAGACACCAATTCGTGAGGAATTCCCAGATGAACACCTCCTTGCTATTTCTGAAAAAATTTCACCTTGGTATGCTAACTTTGCCAATTACATTGTTACGGGCCGTCTTCCCCCGGATATCACTTTTCATCAAAAGAAGAAATTTCTATCTGATGTAAAGCAATATCTTTGGGACGAACCCTTTTTATTCAAAGTTTGTGCAGATGGTTTAATTCGACGTTGCATACCCGAAACGGACGTGCATGCTATCCTATCTCATTGTCATGATATGGCGGTAGGTGGCCATTTTGGGCCTTCCAAAACGGTGGCTAAGATCCTCCAATCAGGTTTCTTCTGGCCTACTCTTGTTAAAGATGCACATCATTATGTCAAATCTTGTGATCGCTGTCAACGAATGGGGAACATCTCTAAACATCATGAAACGCCCTTAAATAGCATGTTAGAGTGTGAGTTGTTTGATGTATGGGGTGTGGATTTCATGGGCCCTTTCCCCAGTTCTTGTTCAAATAAATATATCCTTGTTGCGGTAGACTATGTCTCCAAATGGGTGGAAGCCGTGGCCTTGCCTACTAATGATGCTCGGGTTGTCACTCGTTTTCTGAAGAAGCATATTTTTACTCGATTTGGAACTCCCCGAGCCATCATTAGTGACGGGGGCACCCACTTCTGCAACAGGCAGTTTGAACTTTTATTGACCAAGTACGGGGTGAAGCATAAAATTTCGACCCCATACCACCCACAAACTAGTGGCCAAGTGGAGGTCTCGAATAGGGAAATTAAGCGTATTTTAGAAAAAACTGTCAACGCATCAAGAAAGGATTGGTCCCTTAAATTGGATGATGCTCTTTGGGCTTATCGGACCGTCTATAAAACCCCAACTGGCATGTCCCCGTATCGTCTTGTTTTTGGTAAAACATGTCACTTGCCCGTTGAACTCGAGCATCGTGCTTATTGGGCCATTAAGTTTCTAAATTTTGACTCTCAAAGTGTAGGTACACAACGTTTGCTACAACTCAACGAGCTCGAAGAATGGCGTCATCTTGCCTATGAGAACGCAAAACTCTATAAGGAGCGGACCAAAATGTGGCATGACAAACATATTCTCCCCCGGGAATTCCACAAGGGAGAGCGGGTGTTGCTATACAACTCTCGACTCCGACTCTTCCCCGGGAAGCTTAAGTCTCGATGGTCGGGCCCATTTTTGATTTCCCAGGTCTATCCCTCCGGCGCCGTTGAGCTTACAACAGATAAAGGACATACTTTCTTGGTCAACGCTCAACGTCTAAAACCTTACTTAGGGATGGATGGACCAAGAGACAAAGAGTCCTTCATCCTCGCGGACCCTTCGTGATTCTTCGCTTTCAGTCGAGCTAATGACTCTAAACTAGCGCTTCTTGGGAGGCAACCCATGTTTTCTTTCCGTTTCCTTTTCTTTTTCCCTTATTATCCCGTTTGTTGCTTTATTTTCTAGTCTTACATCTTTGTTAGTTTGTGTTTTAAGTGTTTTGTCTCTTCCCTTTTGAAACAGGAAATGAAATTCTTTACAAAATATTTCCAAACGGGGCGCCCAAGCGCCGAGAAAACAGGCGCCTAGGCGCCCGATTCTGAAAGGGGCGCCCAAGCGCCGAAAAAACGCCCACCTAGGCGCGGGCATTACCACTCAAAAATCTGTGTCGCGCGCCTAGGCGCCCGATTCTGATTTAAACACATATGTGGGTCAAAACGGTCAAAATTCTCCCAAAATCTTCACAACTCCTCTCCCACGCGATTTCCGGCGACTCTCTCACCATTTCCGGCCATTTCCACCGTATTTCACCGCCACTTTCCATCAACATAATTCGTTGCACAAGAGGCTCTTCTTTCACATCGACTCGGTGCGAAAATTTTGGGGATAAAAGCATTTGTTTACCTATGTAGTGATCGACACAGTGATTGCCATCCGTGGACTTGATTGCCTTAAGTGGACTCGGGTTTGCTTTTCAGCTTCCCTATGGTGACGTGTACTTTGCCCTTCTGTTTTTCAAACATTGGGGACAATGTTCATGATAAGTGTGGGGGGGTATACTAGATCCATTATAGTCATGTTGATTCATGTTTTACATATTTCGGTCCAAGTTTGGGGGGTGCTGTACCTCTACATGTGAAATGTGTGCAATTTTAATTTTTTTTTTTTTTTGGATAGAATTTCAACCCTTCACTTGAGGCATTGAGTATGGTTAATTTGAATACATGGTATGTTTTCTCTATCAATTTGGTTTTTAATGGCTATACACATCGTTCCTTGCTTATGGGATCCTAACTAGACTAGATTAACCTTAAGATGATTCACATATGCACCTAAATCGAAGGTAGAGGAGTTGAGTGGGCAATCATTTTGAAACACTTAAAGGCTTGATCCCGGAAATATCAACTTAGAATTTTCACATGTGTTATGAGTTGAGAACGTTAACTTCGTGTGCTTAATAATAATAAAAAGAGGTTGAACATTGGTATGACTGAAAAAGTCAGGCTTAATAGATACTGGGGGCGAAGAGCACCATGCCTAGAATACTGTACTATTTTGCTAATTTGAGCTAAGCTCAAGCCAATGCAAGTGTTAAGTGAATAAGGACCTAGTTTGATTTTGTGGCCTTTGACACTCGAGCGATTAAGCCCTTAGGAATGTCTCCACATTTGATACCCTAAAGCCATCTGGTTTAGGAGTTATTGGCCTAAAACTCGTTACACGGGTGTCATAGAAAGCCTAAGAGGATCAAACATTGCACATGGTCTAGCCTCTAATGTTTCGAGTTGAAAGTGCATAAGATAAATCCGAAAGTGGCTATGAAGTTGTATTCAATTCTCGTACCATGTGAATAATCAAAAGTTGATAAATATGGGGTTAATGTTTGAAAAGTGGTAAGAATGCCACTTGACTATAATACTTGAGATTTATTACACTACACCCTTAGGATGATCTTTTCAATGTTAAGGCGTAACATGAGCAAATGTGTGATGTGTATATATTTGTAATATGAGCTTAAACAGATGAATTCATACCATTGTGTGCTATTAATCATTGTAATTTACGTTGAGTGATCGTGGTTGAAAATCTTTCGATTTTGTGGGTATATCGTCTGCAAACCCTCACGAGACTATAACTCGTCCTTTGAGGTAACTAAAAGGTTCAAAGGCTTGTTGCATTCGCTAAATGCAACCGTTTACTCCACGAAAGTGAGTTAGGTAGTTTTCTTTTTGTTTCTCTCTTTGATTGATGATGTTTCCTTATCTTAAAACTCTTATTGCTCGAGGACGATCAATTGATAAGTGTGGGGGTGTTGATAAGAGGCATTTTTACGTGTTTTTAAGCCCCTTTGCGTTTATGTCTTAGGTTCATTTATCGCTTGATTCTTGCCACATGTGCGTTTAATTCGTGCATTAAGTGATTTCAGGTCTTAAATCGATACAATCAAAGAACGGGATGAAAAATGACGTATAAAACAAGTTTAGGCCAAATTGCTACGCACCCTTACGCCTAGGCGCCATTTTGCCCACGCCCGGGCGCCATATCTACACCACTTTCCACGTTCGAGCGCTTTTGTCGTATGTTTAGAGACCGAATTGGATGAAGTTTCCTTCTACAAAGTTGTAGAACTATGTGTTAGCTTCAAATGAGGACTTGAATCATCCAAATCGGAGTTTTGTGGAGAGAGTTATGAAGGAAATACAATTACTGCGCCAGACAGAGGCAAATACTCCCAACATTCTGCTGACGGCGCCCGAGCGCCATAATTCCCGCGCCTAGGCGTGGCCACATCCGAGATTTGATTCCTTTCAGCCAAAAGATCATCATTTGATGGGGGAATGGAACATTTAAAGCCAAGAGGTCATCACATGTATGGGAGGGATGTCATAAGTATGTTTCTTACTAGATCTATTTTTGGGAATTTTATACTACTCACTTTAAGAGTAGTGGAGGACACTAGGGGAGACATACACATGAGGAGCTGATTGGTGGTGGTCTTCTTAAGGATTTTTTAGCACAATTGACCGGAGTCATCTTAGAGGAGGAGGGAGAGAGAGGCATTTTGGCCATCACTTTTCACTCATCATCATTCATCACCATTTTCTTCATCACTTTTGGAGGGGAACAAAGGGGGAGGAGCTAAGGATTGAAGATCAAGAGCAAAGATCCATCATCAATCAATTGAGGGAGTTTTAATTATTTGCATTTACATGTTTATTTCCATGAGTATGTATATGTTTGTATTAGATTTTCTTAAGGCTTTGATGAGAGGCTAATATTGTAGAACTAAGGCCATGTGAAGGCCAAATTTATGAATCAATATATGTGAAGTTGCTCTTTGTATTAATTCTCCTATTGCTTTGTGTGTTAATTCTATGCTTTTATTCCAATCATGTGTTTGATCACCATATGCTTGCTATCTTGCCTAATCTAGTTGTTCGAGAGAAAATAGATTAGGGTGCAAGAGAATTAACACATCATCCGAAACAAATGAGGGATTGCCCTAGAAATAGGTAAAGATTCCCGGGTGTTGTTAGCCGGATTCGTTCGGGGAAGCTCTAGAACGTTAATGCGTGATTTTTGATTAGATTCTCGGATAGACATATTTAGAGAACCGTCAATTAATCATAGGATTATTATGTGCCGAGACATCGGGTAATAGTTAATTTAGGAGTTTCCACCAAAGCAATAGGAGTCTAATAATTCGAAGAGTAGCTCATATATATTGACGAGTAGATTCGGTTGTAGCATGTGCCTTAGTCATTTTATCATACGTGAGATTAAATCTATAGTACGTTTCTCTTTGGTTCTTCGTTTGTTTAATCTTTTTCTTGCACTTTACTTTAATTGTCTTATCTTTTATCGAAAATCATTAACTAGAATTCAAGTCCTTGTGGTTCGACAACCCGGACTTTTTGTCCACTTATTACTACACACGTCTAGTGCACTTGCTATCATAGCACGTTAGTTTTTAGCGTGTCAAGTTTTTGCAAAAACTTGACACGCTAAAAGCTAACGTGCTTGGTAGCAAGTGCACTAGTCGTGTGTAGTAATAAATGAACAAAAAGTCCGGGTTGTCGAACCACGAAGACTTGAATTTTAGTTTAAGATTCGTAATGAAGTAAACAATTAAAGTAAGAGTAAATTTAAATAAAAGTGCAAAGAACAAGAACAAGAACAAAGATGAGCAAACGATTGAAACTCAAATATGAAGAGTGACTAAGGCGCATGAGAGGCTCAATTTGATCCATATCCTTATTAAGAATCTTATTGAATCATTAGACTTATGTTCCTATGGTGAAAGCTCCTAAAGTAAAGAATAACCGATGTCTCGTGATAGACTCCTATACTTAAGTGATGGTTTCCTAAGTATTTCTACCCGAAAATCTAACCACTAAGCATGCATTAACAAACTAGAGCTTCCTCGATATAAATCGAACGACTTCACCCGGGAATCTTTACCTATGTCTAGGGCAATTCCTCATTGGTTGCGGGTTATGGTGTGAATTTCATGCACCCTAGATCAAATTTCTTTCGAAATATTCACCTAGGCAATTTATCGAACACATGGTGATCAAACACATGTACGTAGAACAAATACAAATTCACAACACATAGCAACACATGAATTGATTCAAACAAACAAATATTATATAGATACTTCACAAATAGGCATACACATGGCCTTAGTCTTATAGATCTAGTTCATAAACAATGGTACAAGAAAATCTAAAGCAAACATGTATTTATTCATTGACAAATATATAATGAAAGCAATGGAAAACTCCCTAATACACTTGGTTGATGATGAAATCAAGTTGGAAGCTTCAATTCCTTGCCCTTCCTCCTTCTTGTCCTCCAAAATATGATTTAGATGGCTATTTTTAGCCCCAAAAGGGCCTAAAAACCGAGACCCCCTTTCTTTTCTTTCATTTTTGGCCTTTATACCTTCAAAACCGCTGTATCGGCTCCCAGGCGTGACCTAAATGGCGCCTAGGCGCGGTCCAGGTGGACTAAATGGCTTGGGGAATAAGTTGTCTGGCGCCTAGGCGCGGGTGAGGTGGCGCCTAGGCGCCTGATGCAGAGTCTGAACCGTTTTCTTGTTTTTCAGCGCAGTAATTGTATTTGCTTCGTAACTTTCTCCACAGACCTCAGATTTGGATGATTCAAGTTGCCACGTGAAGCCAAGTCAGAGATTTACAACTTTGTAGAAGAAAACTTCCTCAAATTCGATTTCAAAATACACTGAAATACTGTGTTTTTGTGCACTTTACGTCAATTGCAGTGATTTTCCACGTTTACTCAATAAGCACATAGATTATACGCATATGTGGCATAAATAAACTGATAAATGAATCTAAAACATAAACGTAAGGGCTTAAAAATACGTAAAAACGACTCTTATCACAAATCGCTATGGTATTAAATACCCATCTTCTAAAGATGTCGCTCTAGCACCGCCTGTGACAATACCCAGTGAATGGGTCAGCCGTTTAATCGGCTGAGATTATTTTCTATAGGCTATATCGCCCTTTCCAACGATCTCTCAAGAGATGTTGTATCTCTCACCATTTTTCTGAATTTGTGAGACCTAGGTTCCTTTCATGTGCGTGAACTTCATTTTATCACATTAAAGTGACAATGCAAGCTCTGCACTAGGGACCAATAGAAGTTCTACCATGAACTTCAGATCCAAACAATTTCCTTCGACAGCCTCCAAGACTCCAAGGCATTTCATATTCATTCTCAGTAGTAGAGTATTCTACTTGGAACCTTTCCAATTTACTATTGAGGTTGAATATTAACCCAAAGTGGAATTTTAATCTCCTTTGTTAGACTCAAGGTCCGAGTAAGTATAAAACTTCCACTATCAGTCCTCCATAGGCATAGACGAAGAATATATCCTAAGTTCTTCTCAATTACTTCATGATATATATTATGTCTACCCATTGCTCTTCCTCTCTAGGCAAGAGCCTTTTCTCAGATCTTCTTCCTAAATTGCTTTAGGATTAATTCTAAGCAAAGGGCTTGGGAGGGGCCCATTATCCTATTCACTCCATTTTCATAGATGCAAATTATAAGGATAAAGATGGCTTCTCCCAAGTCTTTCATGGAGAACATGCTTGATGTTTATGTCTTGACATAGTCAATGAGCCCACATCATTTCTCATAAAATGATATCTCGCTCCCACTGACCTTATTGCACACAGATGGACTCTCTTCGTTTAGATGATATCATAATTCTAAATTATCTCATCAAAGTGAAGATTCTGACTACGAGAGGTCCGCTTAAATCCATAAATGGGTTCCTACAGCATGTAGACCTTATGATAATCGACCTCAAATGTGAAACCCTTGTGCTGCTCGAAATGGATGTCCTTCTAGAGGAATCTATTTATGAACGAGTCTTCACATCCACGTGCTAGGTTTTCATAATATTGTGTGTTGTTATCGAAAGTAAGATTCTAATGGATTTGATTTTAGCTGTGGTAAAGGGACTTCCTCATAGTTAATGCCCTTCTTTTGACTACACCCTTTCGCCATCAGCCTGGCCTTACCATTCGAATCAATCTTTCTCTTGTAGATGTACTCTCCTCTAATGAGTTCAAGACTCTTGGGGTGATCTACTAGAGTCCAAGATTGATTCAAAGTCATCTAATCCATCTTCACTTTCATAACCTTGACACCTTCTCGTAGAGTCCATATCCACCATCGATTTGTCATGGTACAGGGATTGTATCCTTGGTTCTCCTCTGCTACATCATACATCTTATGTTTTCTTTGTAGCAAAAAACCACTTCTCTCAGGCGGCTAAGATACTCTACCATATCAATCGTTGGTGGTTGTGTTTTAATGGGCTTAGTTTGGTTCCTTGAATAGTAGTGTCCTAAGATGTTTTGTTTTATTCTTTTAGAATAATCTTTCCACCTTCTCCAATTTCTCGAGCGATCTTATCTTCGAGACAACAGACCTCTAAGGCCATAATGATCCCTTGATCATCATGTAGGTAGAAAGAGTTCTCCCACTGAATCTTTGGGATAACTAACAAAACGTCCTTTTAAGGACCAAGCCTCCAGATTCTTTACCTTTAACTTTTCTACGTAGGTTGGGAATTCCCATACCGTCACGTGTTTAAGATCAGGCTTCCACTGGTGCCACATCTGATATGGTGCCTTAGGAATGAATTTGGAGGGACATCTATTCAAGATGAACCTATGAGTAGCGCAAGACTCACTATGAATTGGGTAATTCTATGTAGCTTAACATAGAATGAATCATGTCCAACAATGTCTCGTTCTTGCATACTACTACCCTATTCATTTGTAGAGTCGCTGGAAGTGTAAACTGTTAAGCTATGTTACGTTCTTTTAGGAACGGGTCAAATTAGGAAATCATATCCTTTACCTTACAATCCAATTGTAGTGTCTTAATATGATACCTTATATTCAACCATAGAGGTCAGCACGCACAAACTTTAGAACTTGAGTGGCCCTTTAATATGTTCCCTGTGAAGGGAGATTTGGTCATCTTGCGTATGAGATAAGATTCTTAAGTTTGGATAGGGATCCAATCCCAATGGGCTTGTACCCCCACGTTTCTCTTAACTCGTGAATCTTATGCTCGTAAGGCATGACCTAATCTTAGGTGCCAAACTATTCCTCTAGTTTGTTTCTAGCATGCTACGTTCTCTAGCCTATGTGTTGTTAGGAAATTTCATGTTAGAGGTTTTGATGATGACAAGATACGTTTCTTGTTAGACCCCAAAGATATGTAAGTTAATATTTGGTTAGAACATGTATAAGCGTTTAAAAGTTATCGAGTTGTAATTTTTTTGTTAAGGCATTTATCTTTATAGCTCTTAGACTAGTGTCAAGCGCTTAAGCTGAGATAGAATTCTAGGTGAGTCTATCAAGGTGAAATCGAAGATCAGCGTCTGAAGACTTTGAAGATGTTAGATTCATTAAGCTTCTTTCAAGCGCTTATGAATCAATTCAGGATGACTAGTGTGTAAGCGCTTGTCATCACCTGAAGTTAATCTGAAGTCAATATGTTATTGAATGAAACCAACGGACATTTATTTCCAACGGGAAATAAATTCAAATGCATTAAATGCTTGATAAGAGCATTAAATGTGATAAGGACTATTGACGATACGGATGTGCCTTCCCCATTGGCTGTCAACTTAAAGTAGGTCTACTACCAACTCTTTGCAGCAGAATTTTCAGAGATGTCAAAAAAAGGACTAAGTCACGCGCTTCGTGTCTCTCACGCCCCTACTTATGTCCAACGGACAAATCCTAAGAAAAGTCTATAAATAGACACTCACAGCTCAAACCTAAATACCGAGAATTATTCACTTACGCTGTTGAAATCTCTATCCAACTTTTAAAGCTCAAATCCTCCAAAGCCAAAATTTTGTTGAGCTTAAACATCTCTACAGCCAAACCAATATCTCTTACCTCTTCATAAGAAGAACCTAACCTTCCAAAGAGATATTACCAAAGTGTTTGAACTTTTCAAATCAAACAAAACCGTGATAAAAACCTATCAACCTCTTCCATCTGTGTGACGAAGTCGTTGAAGACAAAGCATTATTTCTGAGTGAGATAAGCATTTTCAGAAGCAGATCTTAGCCGAGTTGAAATCTGTGTGATCAGGGAACTCGAGATCAAGCTTTCATCAATTTGCTATTGTGTAGAAGTTGTCTGTGTGAAGCTTCGTGATTCATTTTAGTGAATTCCCTCCAAGTGATAAAGGAGAAAAAGGATGTAGTTGGGATTACACCACCCAACGAACCTGACAATTATTATGTTGTTTACTTTACAGTCAATTTTCTTATTATCATATCATTGCATAAATTGATTAAGTAAAACACAATCAAACGCTAAGCAACTAAAATACTTTCTGTGAAGCTAAAGCTTTCAAAAAGGAAGACTCCAAAATCATTCCGTTGTGCTAACACTGATCAAATAACTGAACGCTTAAACCTATTTGCTTAAAGTATTCAAATCTTAAAGTCTAAGTTAATGTTCTAAAAACAGTCTTCATTAGACGCTCAACTAAAGCGTCTATATTTCAAGTAAACGCTTAGTCAAGCGTCTACATTTCAAGCGTCCAAAACCTTTTAATACGAATCGTTTTGAAGTCGAAAAAGACTTCAGGGTCTATTCAACCCCCCCCCCTCCTTTTCTAGACCCCTTCGTATGCCATTTGGGACCAACAAGTGGTATCAGAGCGGTTAAAATTGAAATTTTAAAATTTCCAAGCATAACTGCTTGTTTAGATCCTTTTTCAAAATTTAGTTGCTTTTAAATTTTTCATGGCATTTTCTAAAGTTCCTAAGTTGACCGAGTCGAACTATGACTCATGGAAGGTCAAAGCTTTTACCTATTTGTGTTCCTGTGATGACGAAATGTGTGATGTCATTTCAGATGGACCTATTCAGATTTACAAAGTAATCACCAGAGCGCCTGGAGCCACAGAAGAAACTCCAGATGGTTATGTTGAGAAGCCTAAGCAGGAATGGTCTACAGGTGAGCGTCGAAGATTTAATCTAGACAATGTTGGACGAAACGCTTTGTACACTGCTATTAGTGACAATGATAACTTATTCAACAAAGTCAAATCTTGTAACACTACCAAGGAGATATGGGATAAGTTAGCCATAATTTGTGGCGGTTCAACACAAATCAAGGAAAACAAACTTTCGATCGCCAAAGAAAAATTTAATGATTTTAAGATGTTGCCAAACGAGACCCTAGAGCAATTGGACATAAGATTCACAACTCTTGTTACGAAACTTACATCGTTGGGGATGGATTTGCAAAACAGAGAAATGGTGATTAAGATTTTCAGAAGTCTACCTAGTAGATTTTTTATGAAGACAACTGCAATGAGAGAATCTAATATGTTGGATCTTTTAAGTCCAAAAGACGCCTTTTCAAAACTCAAGGCATTTGAGTTTGAGTTGAATTCAGCCAGTGATGTTGTGAGTAGTCCGGTAATTGAGTCTGGAGCGCTTGTAGCATCAATCAAGGGTAAATCGGGTAATAAGGGAAAGGTTCTAAATATTAGCGAGGAAGAGGAATTTACTTTACTGAATAGAATCAGGAAATTCTTGAGATATGAAAAGAAAGGAAAAGGTTCCAGGAATCAAGGACAAAGTTCATATCAAGTGTCTGCTCAAATACATCAACAGTTTCAAGCGCTTCAGTATTCTGTTCCTACATCCCAAGCTCCTGTTCAGTACCAAGCGTCTGCTCAAAATCTCTCAGCGCCAGTGGTCTCAAAACTACACACTGCAAGGTTAACAAATGAACAAAAGATGAAAACTAATCTTTGTTATAATTGCAGGAAACCAGGGCACTACCAGGTAAATTGCCCTTATCCAAATGTATCCAAGCCCTCAAGGTAGAATTTCGTGGATAGAAACCAATTCAGGAGCAACCTTTGCCAACAAGGTTTGCTAGCAGAATCAGAACCAGCGTCCGCACCTGAAGATTTGGAGTCTTCAGAGGAGAGTAGTGATGATGATGAGCCAGTGGATGACTCAACGCTTATTTGTCTCATGGCCAGAGATGATGAAGCATCCCCTGAGGTAAACACTGAATTATCTCTTCCTCTTTCTTACGAAGAATTGCTTGACAAAGTCAAAGAATATTATAATGATTGTCAAGTTGCCGCCATATTATATCAAAATCACTTTGATATCATTGTTAGGATTATGCCCTAAGATGCCATAGAGGATAGAATGTATAGGGCATATATCTTGTATTGAACTTAAACTCTTCTTAAATAAAAGGCATTATTGAGTTTTCACTTAATTCTTATGTGCATCTATAAGTTGTGTAAAACGTTTTATCCATGTTTTCAGTGCGCTACTTCCTATGGGATAGGAAGATTGACACTAGAGAGATCGATCTTGATTACTAAAATAAGTTCGCAAGTAATATGAGGTCTTTAATGGACAAATAAAGACTTCGAATACTTGTACAGTCTTAGCTCCGACATAGGAGTGCCTGTCTGGTATCATGGGATGATAGGAGATTAAGATTATAGACACGTCAGTGGAACTGATATGTTCGAACACGACTCGCATTGGTTCTGTCACATGGGTTTTCACTCTGTGACTGTCAATGACGGAACTGATTATGCGTAATAGGTATATGTGAACCTTTGACCTGAAGTATCAGGCTGAAGATGCACTTGTGACGTGAAGTCTTTCACTAGAGTAGTTAGGCCCAATTCACCCTTTGGTGGGGTCAACCTCGAAATGCGGACTTGATGGGCAAGTGGTAATCTTAGCAGATATCTAATATGAGATTTGTTCTCTCATAAGTGAATAAGTATGTACCCTATGTAATTATAGATAAATAGAGATCAAAGTCTTTGGCCAAAGAAAACGAGACGATTGTGCTTGGCACTAAATCGATCTCAATGATCTCGTATTTATTATGATTTATACATATGGTCAAGTCCAGTGAGTTTGACATAACCATGACTCTCACTTGACCGGGGAACGTGAACAAAGGGTTTATACATATACGGTATTTACGATTGGAAGGTTTCGGAATGATCCTATCATTCATTTTTGTTTGCGTTACGAAGTGGGCCACGTGACTGGCTAGGTGTTACCCACTTCCTTTGGTTTCCTCTCACTACCAAACGAAACGAACCTAAAGAGTCGCGCTAAAGGATTGACAAAGAAAAAGGAATTTCTATTATTTCTTCTCGGAGTTTTAATTTATTGGATAAATTAAATAATTAATTATTCATCAAGCACCAAAAATGCAACCCAAGCCAGTGCCCAGGAAATAGCAGCGTCAATATCCACAACGGTTTAGATCATATTATCGCTACTATGATGATTATGACTATGACTATGATTATGATTACTATTATAATCCAGGATATTACTATACACCCAAACAACACACACACCACAATGTGAAACCCAAGAAGGCTAGTATTCCCACAATGAAGACTAGGCAAATATGGGTTCCTAAAGTTCTAATTCAAACTAACGATGCTACTAATGTTGAAGGACCCAAGCAACAATGGGTACCTAAACAGAAATAGAACTTCCCTTTTTGATTGCAGGTACCTAGAGCCAAAGCCGATACATCTATTTGGTACTTCAATAGTGGATCGTCAAGGCACATGACTGATTCCAAGGATCTTCTGATCAACTATTAAGCTGCCAATGGTCCTCAGGTTGTATTTGCTGACAACTCCAAAGGTATAGGTACTGTGCATAGGGGGAACATCATGATAACTGATGTTTATTATGTTAACGGTCTAAAGCACAATTTATTAAGCATAAGTCAATTTTGTGATAAAGGCTTTGAAGTCATATTCTCAAGCGACTGTTGCTATATAAATGATGCTAAGACTAGGTCTACTAAATTGAAAGGTAAAAGAACAAACAGTGTATATTTGGTAGATTGGGGTTCAACACTTGATTAAAATCCAACATGTTTTGTTGCTAAAAATGAATCTAAAACTGGTTGGTTATGGCATAGAAAAATGAATCACCCAACTTTAAGACAATCTCTCAGCTTATAAATCTAAATCTTGTAGAGGGATTACCAAAAGGACCTTTTCATAAAGATCGGCTTTGTGACGCCTGTCAAATGGGTAAACAGGTCAAATCATCTTTCAAGAGAAAACCTCATCTATCTACCTTTAGAATACTTAAACTACTTCACATGGATCTGTTTGGACCTGTTCAAACGATTAGTGTGAGCGGTAAAAAGTATACTTTGGTGATAGTGGATGATTTCTCTCGATTCACTTGGGTGGAATTTCTTTCATCCAAAGATGAAACATGTGACAAGTTAACAACGCTTATTCGGCAACTTCAAACATTGGAAAATCTTAAGGTTGCAAGAATAAGAAGCGATCACAGTACTAAGTTTACTAACAAGGTTGTTGAAAAGTTTTGTACAGAGAATGAAATACATCATGAGTATTCAGCTCCCAAAACTCCCCAACAGAATGGTGTTGCTGAGCGCCGGAATAGAACGCTCAAGGAAGCTGCTAGGACAATGTTAGCAGAGTCCAAGCTCGCTCCTAGGTTTTGGGCCGAAGCGATGAACACTGCCTGTTACACTCAAAACCGGTGCATGATCAACAAACAGCATGGGAAAACTCCATATGAACTATGGAAGGGACGTAAGCCAAATGTTTCATACTTTCACGTATTTGGTTCTAAATGTTTTATCCATAATAATGGATCCCAAAGCCTAAAGATATTTGATCCTAAAGTGGATGAAGGAATCTTTCTAAGCTACTGTTAACACCCCGTAACAACACGGTATCGACAAATAATATAGAGTAAGTAAGATCGTCTCCACAGGGAAGGTTATCAAGTACCAAACGAAGTTTATCCTATTATTTAGACTATTGATTCGCAAGAATTGAGATTTTAACTAATTAAAAACAAAAAATACAAAAAAAAATTAATAAACAATAATTAAATAAATGGAAAGCCTAGGGATTAAGACTTCATCAAGGTATTTTTATGGATTATGAACATCATTGGATTGTCAATTCTTGCATTCGTTAAAGACCCAAATTTCCTTAATTACATGGATACTCTCCCGAGATCTCCATGAGTATCCAACTAAACTCGTTCTCGTCACTCCCATGATGAATAACTAATTTAGATGAATCCATTAATTTCCATGAAATTCGTTTGCTAGCCTCATGCACAATTACTAATATCCCTATTGAGTAACTTAAACATGTCTATCAAATCTGAACTAATGAATTAATTCACCTCCCGGTACTTCTCAATTCATCTTAAATCATGTATTTGGTGGCCAATCATCTACAAGCATTACACCCTCATTGATAGATTAATTAAAGCAAGAAATAACTCAATGAAAATCAACAATCCAAAATAATACTCAAGACTACATCTTAAATCCTAGAAAATTATTTAGCTACTCATAATCAAACAAGAAGAAGAAATAATTTGCATAAAATTAAGAATTCTCATGTTTAACAATGGTGAAAAAAATAAAAGCAATTGGGAAAGAAGAAAAAATCAAGAAAAACCAAGAAGAACCCTATGTTGATGACAAGAATCAAGATTTCTCTTTCTTCTCTTCAAAAGCTTCCTTTTCTTTCTCTCCAAGTTTTCTCTCCTTTTCCTTCTCTCTCCCAATTCACGTCTTCTCTCCTCTAAAAGAATCTCAAACTCCCCTTTTTTCTGACTTTTTCTATTTATATAGGAATTCTAATTACAAAAAGCCCAACAAAAGACCCAAAATCCGAGCCCAGCCAGAATTTTTAATTTTTGCCGCTGTACAGTGGTGCCGAATATTGGCACCACTTTGCCAATTCTGCTGTCCACTTTTTTTTCTTTACTTTTTCTTCAACTCAACTCTTTTCATTTGGACTCTTCTTTGCTCCTCTTTAAGTCTCTTAGTTGACTTCTTCACTTTGCTTAGAAATCCCTTCATTTACTCGCCAAATCAATCGTTTCTTGCCTATAAAAGCATTTAAACGACTTAGAAGTCAAAATACGCAAATACAAATAAAAACAACTGAAAAGATCAACTCAAGGTATGAATTCAAGATAAATGTGAGCTAAAAACATACTAAATCAATGTTACTTTTAAGACCTAACAGCTACGCCAAGAATGGAAAGAATTTCCGCATCCTAAACAAGATCAAATCGAAGGTTGAGGAATCTATTCATGTTGTTTTTGATGATGCTAACCAAGAACCGAGTAAGATTAATATAAATGATGTAGGAGTTGAAAATCTATGTCATTAAGCATCTAAGATTACCATTGATGATGTTAATGACGACAATGATGAGATCTCAGTGCCACCTCCTAAGATTACTCGTGAGGTTATCTCAAATAACAATGCAAGATTTGCTGATGATCATGAAGAGAGTGATCATCAAGAGCAAACAAGGATCTGTGAACTTGTAGCGCCTATGCAAAAGGGTAGTCAAGCGTCTGATCGTCAAGCGCCTGTTCAACCTCTTAACCCTTTCCAACTAGATAGACTATGGCTGCGTGATCATCCACCTGAGCAGATTATTAGAGATATTGAAGCGTCTGTTAGGACTCAAGCTGCTACATTTAATGAGGCCATGTTCGCAAGCTTTCTATCTCAAATGGAGCCTAAGAAAGTGGATGAAGCGCTAAGATATCCAAGTTGGATTGAAGCCATGCAAGAAAAGCTGAATCAGTTTGAGCGTAGTAAGGTTTGGACGCTAGTACCAATACCAACTCACCAAGAGTTATTGGAACTAGATGGGTCTACAGAAACAAAATGGATGAGAATGGCATTGTGATAAGGAACAAATCCAGACTCGTAGCTCAAGGATACTGCCAAGAAGAGGGAATTGATTTTGATGAGACATATGCTCCTGTCGACCGTCTTGAAGCAATTCGCTTGTTTCTAGCGTATGCAGCGTTCAACAAGTTTACACTGTATCAGATGGACGTGAAGAATGCTTTCCTGAATGGTAAACTCCAAGAAGAGGTATATGTGGAGCAACCACCGGGATTCATCAACAACCATGGTAAGGGTATGGTTTACAAGCTAGACAAAGCACTTTATGGGCTTAAGCAAGCACCTCGAGCATGGTATGACACTCTCTCTATTTTCCTTATTGGTAAAGGTTTTTCAAAAGGCAGCATTGATACAATGTTATTTAAAATTACCAATGACGAAGATACTCTCTTAGTCCAAATTTACGTTGATGATATTATATTTGGTTCTACTAACAAGCGTCTGTGTGAGAAATTTTCGAAAGTGATGCAAGAACAATTTGAAATGAGCATGATAGGTGAATTAACTTTCTTTTTAGGATTACAAGTTAAACAACTCCCTAATGGCATATTTATTAACCTAGCTAAATATACAAGAGATATGATTAAGAAATTTGGAATGGAAAATGCATCATATTCAAAAATTCCAATGAGCCAAACGCTTAAGTTAGATAAAAATGAAAGTGGGAAGAAGGTTGATATCACTAATTATAGAGGTATCATTGGATCACTTCTTTATCTTACTGCTAGTAGACCTGATATTATGTTTTCGGTATGCATGTGTGCACGATTTCAAACTTATCCTAAAGAGTCACACTTAATTATTACCAAAAAGATCCTTAAATACCTAAAAGGCACACAAAATGTGGGCTTATGGTAGCCAAGGGACTCTCCTTTTGAACTAATTGGTTACTCAGATGCAGATTTTGCAGGCTGCAAAATAGATCGTAAGAGTACTAGTGGTACATGTCAATTTCTAGGTGATAGGTTAGTTTCATGGCATAGTAAGAAACAACAATCCATAGCTACCTCTACATCCGAAGCTGAGTATGTAGCTGCAGGAAGTTGTTGTGCATAAGTGTTATGGATGAGGCAACAACTTAGAGATTATGGCATAATCCTAGGTCCAACCCCTATTCATTGTGATAAACAAAGCGCTCTGGCCATGACTCAAAACCCTGTTCTTCATTCCAGAATCAAACATATTGACATTAGATACCATTTTCTCCGAGACCATGTTCAAAAGAAAGATATCTCCATGCACTTTATTGGAACTGACAAACAATTGGCAGATATCTTCACCAAAGCGCTCAATGAACAACGTTTTCTCAATTTGAGAAGTGAACTAGGTATGATCGATTTAAACGCTTAATCATCATACATCATATTTTATTAGACATATAATTTAGGGGAATCCACCTTATTTATGTCCAAAGTTGTTTTTAAAAATTGTTGCAAGTTATCAAATTTAGGGGGAACCTTAAAACTGTACTCAGATCATATCTGTAAGCGTCAATGATCAAAATTTTCATATGCATAGATCATCAACGCTCAGAATTATTTATGCATAACATGTAGGACGCTCAATTATAAAAGGGTTTTGATCTCAAGCGTTAACATAAATCTTACAAGTAATATGTGTTAAGCGTTGAACATATTCTATTCAGCACTTAATATAAAATAGTTTATAAAATTCATGCATAAATTTTACACGCTTCTTGAAGTAGTTGATAGAATCAAAAGTCTATTTTGGACTCTATTCACACACTTCTATCACATCAAACCAAGGGGTAATCATTACTTTTAAAATGACAGTTCAGTGAAAGAACGTGTCTACCTACACTACAGTGGTTTTTAGGCGCGTGCTCCCCACATTGAATATCTCAAACCTTTTGAAATTCAAAAAGGTAACTGCAAAAGTAACCGCGAACAACAAAATTAATTTTGTATTTATCCAATGCAGTTTCCAAAATTTTCGTACATATTTTATTGGGATTTTTAGCACAAATTTAATATTACTTAAATTACGGCCAAATAGTAAATCAGTAGTTACTTCTCTCTCATCTATAAATTCAAGAAATTGCAGAAGTCTTTCCTTTTATCACTCATATTTTCTAAAAAGATTTCTGCAAAAGTCTCGCTCTCTCTCAAGGAAAACTGCTTCCAAATTTCTTCAAACCTCTCTAAAAATGGCCCCCAAGAAATCTTCAAAAATTGTTGCTACGTCTTCTTCATCAAATCCCCAATCTAAAGTACATGTAAATCCTGGATTTTTGGTTGATTGGGATTATCTTTACTCCCAACAACATTTTTCAGTCCGTAGTATCTTTCTCTCCTTTGAGCAACAAAAGCTGAAAACCTTAATGACCAGTCATTATCAACTTCATCTAGAGGCTCTCAAAGAATTCTACGAGAATGCCCAACTTTCGGATGATGGTCGTTCTATCACATATCTATTCCCAGAGTTTCTGATACTATTTTCACCCTTACTTCAGAACTTATCACCGACTTCTTTCAACTTTTCAATGAAGGGATTTTGTTCTCTGACGTCGGTGTCGGACATTTCTCTGTTGTTTGGGAATACATGAAATTACACGAACATTCGTCCTATTCTCACAATTTCAAGAAAAAGGAGTTGAAGACGAAGTATCAAATAATGGCGGACATCTACGCTAAATTTCTTGAGTGTAGAGCAGGATCGTTTGACAAGATTAGCCATTTACAGTTTCAAATGTTGGTGGCTATTGCTAAGACTTACGATATTAACTGGCCTAGGTTTATTTTTGAGCGTATTGCATTAATGTTGGGGAAGAAGCCTCCCACCAAACCTTATGGGTTAATTTTAAGTTAATTTTAAGTTATATTCTGTATCGCAGCGGTCATGTTCCAAGCGCTGGGACTGCCGTTCCAAAAGAAAATTTTTTGGGTAAGAAGATGATTTCATCCCTTCTTCACCCTGCTGCTATTGGAGGCATTGCGTTGCCCAAAGAAGAACGCGCTAGATGCAAAGCTGAAAAGATGAGCAAGAAGAAAGAGGACGAAGCGCTTCACAGGATTGCTACAGCTGAACTCTATGAAGATTATCCTGAGTTAGCATCTCTGACTGAAGAACACCCAACAGATCTTGTATTGGGTTTAAATGTCAAGAAATCCAAGGCTACTCCTCAAGCGCCTTCCAAGAAGTCGAAAAGGAAGAAACCGTCATCCCCTCCTCCCTCACCCATTCATTTCGAGAGAATTGCTGAGGAAGAAGAGCAAACAGAAGCTCTTAAGCGGCAAAAAATAGTTGGATCAATTCCCGCTGAATCTGAGGTAATTTACGTTACCACCGCTCGTGAAAAATCTATTTCTTTAACACACCAAAAGATTCGTACTCCAGCAGCTAGAAAGTTAACTGATCCCCGTGGTATTTCACAGTTAAGCGCCCCATTGAGCGCTCCTGTAGAGCCAAGTGCTGAATCCTTTCGAGCATCAGACGCTCAAGAACTATCAGCTGCTCAAGCCGAGTTGCAAAAGGAACCTAAGGCTAGTAAACCCCAAGTTCATCCTCTTGAGCCCATTGCTGAGACTAGCGCTCAGGGTAAGAAATTTCTTCTACTAAGGCCTTCTCCCAATTTTCTACCCTCTATAGAAAATTTAGTTCTTAAGGTGTGTTTCTTTCTTTCAGTTCCTTTAGATGTCGATGTTGAAGCAAACGCTGCTGTACCTGCTTCTGAGAGCATGCCAGTGGAATTCGATGTGGATCTTTCAGCAGTTGCGGCCATATCTCAAGAAGTTGCTGCAAACGCTTAAGGTGATCTCCCATACACTATGGGTGGATCAGCCACTAGGCATTGGGTGGTGCTAGATAGAGACATAGACCTTTCTGTTCTCCCTCTGACTTTACTCAATGAAGACTTTGCTCCACATGAGGACATCGAAGAAGCATATGTCCATGCAGAACACTGTATTCAAGAAGCAATTGAGTACGATGCCTGGTTTAATCGGATTCTCTTTGATAAAGAGTTGACAGACGCTCAGAAAGATGAGCTCATTAGAATTGCATCCGAGGATCCAGTGCCTCAGAAAAAGTCCAAGAAGACTACAAAGTCCAAGTCTTCTCAATCTAAGTCTTCTACTAGTACTGCAGAACCAGAAGTCCCCAAACGTACTTTAGCTGATATTCTTCCTGACATCTCAGCCTCTAAACCTGCGAAGCCTCAGAAAGCTCCCAAGCCCATGACGAGGACTCTCGCTGAGATTGATGCTGCCTACTACAATAATCATTTGCACAGTGAACCAGAGGCTAGGCCACCAAGGAATGAAATGATTAAATTCTATGATAACTATTCTCCCTTTCCTCAAAGTCCAAGTGAGGAGACGCTCAACAAGCTCGGCTACTCTCACTATCCTGAGACAGTCGCCCATTACTCCAATCTTGAGAGAGCGAAGCCCCTCCGCTTGTGGATAGCGAAAGGAAAAGCGATTCCTGACAAGCCTACAGATTTAAATTAAACGAGAAAAGCGTAGCTATACTTTGAACGAGTGGGGCTTGGAGATTACAATCCAGCTCTTCAAAGCTTCCTTGCCTTGAAGGACACTCATGATCGCGGATTTAGAGCTATCATTGCAGCCTGTTCAGATTGACTTCTTCAAGAAGCTGAATGGGTTGAGGCATATGACTTGAAGCGCCATACTGTTGAAGAAATGGTCGCTAGCCCAACATTGTTTAATCAAGCTATGCATGACAGGCGCAAATGCTTTACCCGATACTGTCTTGATTCCCGCAGTCAGCACCTCGGACCTATTTCATCCTTGCCATATATTCGACATCCTGTTGAGGCATCTCTTCGTCAAGCTCTCGCTGAGCTCAGTCAGTCTACTCTTGTTCCAGAATTGAGCAGTGCTCCCAGTGGAGAATCTTCTCGCGCTAATGTGGAAATAGACATTGAGAGGCGCTATGAATTTCTCTTTAATAGAATGAGACTCAAAGACGCTGTGCAACTCTTCGACCGAATCTTTATTCAGCACGTTGTCACAGCTTCTGGAGCCTCTATCAATGCCTTTTCAGGATTCATCTTTTTAGATTCCTATCCCCAGGAGTTAAGCGCTCATTATCAGAGGGTAATTGACTTGCTCGAAGGTCATTGCAATTCAGCGCTTACTCAAGCTATATTACCATATTTGGAGGACTATTGCAAGCACTACATTTCGAATCTTCCAGTCTTGCCAGCAGATAGGTTGTTGTTCTTCAGCAAGGATAAAACTGATGACTCTCTATTCTTCATTCCAGGGTCAAGCACCAAGTTAACTCCAGTTCATCCTATTGATGCTATTGGTCCTATGTGGGTAGTTGCCAGAGAAAGCCCACTTTCTATTTTGTTGCAAGAAATACTCCAGCCTTCTACCTCGGAAAATATCGCTTGGCTGGATGTCATGCCAACGACGGGAATGATTCCCACAGACATCGCTCCGGAATCCTCTCTGATTTTATCGTTGTAGTGGCTCTCACACTTTCGTCAGCTATATTCTTCAACGCCACTTCTTGCAAATTCTGCTTTTAGTACAAGGATACTCTTATTCCTATTGTCCGAGAAGCTTCTTCTGAGAAGGACGTGGAGACAATTTTTGAGGAAGAGGCCTCTATCAGCGCTCTCGCTCCAGTTCATGATGACATCTCAAGCGCTTCAGCAAATGAAGCTAAACTGGATTCTGCAAAGTCCATGCTTCAACTGCTGCTCTTCCAGAAAAGGAACCGACTATTGCTTCGGAGGAACCTCTTGAAAGAGATCCAGCGCGTGGTAAAGAGGTTGCTTCCAAAGAACCTTTGCCCACTCAGGCGCATTCCTCCAGTGACTCTGAAAGCGATGATGATCCGGACGCTCAAGATTATCGGAAAGTGGTTAAGAATTCACTCGCTCATATCCAAGGTTCGTGCTCCCGTATAGAAGCACAAGGAAAATCAACGCTCTATCAAGTAGAAAAACTTATCGCCGCTGACAGGCGCAATCCCAACAAGCTTACCATTCTAATCATGAATAGCATAGCGCCGCTTCTCACCGAACTTTCAGAAAACTTCAATCGGTCGCTTACCGAAAATGCATCTGCAGCCGCTATCGCTGCCCAAGTCACTCTTCTGATTGATGAGGTTAAACTCTTATGCAGAGAAGTATCTGAGCTTCTCACATTACAACCTCAACCTCTTGATGCTGATGTCAAGAAGAGGGAAGAGAAAGAAAAGTCGCTGTCTAAAGCGATGAAAAAACCAATTTCAAAGACGGATAATAAGCACTGGCGCTCAATGTTCGAAGAGATAGTGAGCACAAAGAAAATGCTTACTAAAAAGCGTAAGCCAAGATTTTACCAAGGCAGGTACTTGCTTCCGGAATTAGAAGTTGATTTCTTAGAAAGTATGGGTTTTCACCCATATGCTGGACCGCTTAGTAGACCTATCAATTGGAAATCCACCAATGATCGAAGACAAGACATTTATCATGACTTGATCCGAGAACTTGGAATCCCTCCGAGGGATTGGGTGGAAAGGTTGATGGAGCTGAACATAAGCGCTAGAGAACGAAGACATGACTACAATGAAGTTCAGCATACAACCATGATAGATGTTGATAGACTTTTATTGGACTTGGCGACTGAAATCTTTCAAGAAGAGAACAGAAAGCGACAGAAAAGATGATTGCTTAATTTATTTTGAATATTTTCTGTTGTCGCTTTGAATTATTCACTTACAGCATAAAACATGTACGTTTACTTTCCTTATAAATGAATGAATGTTTTATTGCTGAAAAAACTCGTTGAAGCTAATCTAACTTTAGCTAACTCAACTAACTTTCCAAACGCTAACCTTTTGACTTTTCTTTAAACTCTTAATCTATAAAGGAGTTATAAGAGTTAAGGTCTTGACATCATCAAAAAGGGGGAAATTGTTAGGAAATTTCATGTGAGATGTTTTGATGATGACAAGATAGGTTTCTTGTTAGACCCCAAAGATATGTAAGTTAATATTTGGTTAGAACATGTATAAGCGTTTAAAAGTTATCGAGTTGTAATTTTTTTGTTAAGGCATTTATCTTTATAGCTCTTAGACTAGTATCAAGCGCTTAAGCTGAGATAGAATTCTAGGTGAGTCTATCAAGGTGAAATTGAAGATCAACGTCTGAAGACTTTGAAGATGTTAGATTCATTAAGCTTCTGTCAAGCGCTTATGAATCAATTCAAGATGACTAGTGTGTAAGCGCTTGTCGTCACCTAAAGTTAATCCGAAATTAATATGTTATTGAATGAAACCAACGGACATTTATTCTCAACGGGAAATAAATTCAAATGCATTAAATGCTTGATAAGAGCATTAAATGTGATAAGGACTATTGACAGTACGGATGTGTCTTCCCCATTGGCTGTCAACTCAAAGTAGGTATGCTACCAACTCTATGTAGCAGAATTTTCAGAGATGTCAGAAAAAGGACTTAGTCACGCGCTTCATGTCTCTCACGCCCCTACTTATGTCCAACGGACAAATCCCGAGAAAAGTCTATAAATAGACACTCACAGCCCAAACCTAAATACCAAGAATTATTCACTTACGCTGTTGAAATCTATATCCAACTTTTAAAGCTCAAATCCTCCATAGCCAAAATTTCGTTGAGCTTAAACATCTCTACAGCCAAACCAATATCTCTTACCTCTTCATAAGAAGAACCTAACCTTCCAAAGAGATATTACCAAAGTGTTTGAACTTTTCAAATCAAACAAAACCGTGATAAAAACCTATCAACCTCTTCTATCTGTGTGACGAAGTCGTTGAAGACAAAGCATTATTTCTGAGTGAGAGAAGCATTGTCAGAAGCAGATCTTAGCCGAGTTGAAATCTGTGTGATCAGGGAACTCGAGATCAAGCTTTCATCAATTTGCTATTGTGTAGAAGTTGTCTGTGTGAAGCTTCGTGATTCATTTTAGTGAATTCCCTCCAAGTGATAAAGGAGAAGAAGGACGTAGTTGGGATTACACCACCCAACGAATCTTACAATTATTGTGTTGTTTACTTTACAGTCAATTTTCTTATTACCATATCATTGCATAAATTGATTAAGTAAAACACAATCAAATGTTAAGCAACTAAAATACTTTCTGTGACGCTAAAGCTTTTAAAAAGGAAGACTCCAAAATCATTCCTCTGTGCTAACACTAATCAAAGAACTGAACGCATAAACCTATTTGGTTAAAGTATTCAAATCTTAAAGTCTAAGTTAACGTTCTAAAAATAGTCTTCATTAGACGCTCAGCCGAAGCGTCAATATTGTTAGAGTATATGCCCTCGAATGCCATAAAGAGGATAGATTTATAGGGCATAAACATTGTAACTAAACTCTGGTTTTTCTATTAATATAAGGCAGTTGATTGTTGTTTTCTTATAGGCATTTATAAGGTGTGAATAAACAACGTAAAGTCCTTGATGACAAGGCGAACCTTCTACCTCCTATGGGATAGGAGGAAAGGCACTAGAATGGTTTGACCCTTGACATCTAAAAGGGTTCGCAAGTCTAAGAAATATTGATTGGACATCAATAGTGAATAAAAACTTGTATGATGTAAGTCTCGACAGAGAAAGTGTCAGTCGTACACTATGGAAATGGTAGTGGGAACTTATATCATAGACGTGTCAGTTGGACTGATATGTTCGAACACGGCTCGCATCAGTTCATCACATGGGTATTCACTCATTGACAGTCAATGATGAAACTAATAAGTAGTGATAGGTACGTGTGAACCTCTGACCTGAGAAATCGAGTTGAAGATGTACTTGTGACATCAACACTGTCATTAGAGTAGTTAGATTCAAATCACCTATTGGAGGAATCGACCTCGAAGTGCGACTTGATGGGCAAGTAGCATTGTTAACTGATTTGCAATATGGAATTTATTCTCTCATAAGTGAATGAGTAAAATATCCTATGCGATCATGAATAAGTGAGGATGAAAGTCTTCGGCCAAAGCATTTAAATACCTCGACTTATTATGAGCTTAGGCATATGGTCAAGTTATATGAGTTTGACTTTAAACCATGACTCTTACTTGACTGGGATATAAGAATAAAAGGTTTATATACGTACGGTATTCACGGCGTATAGGTTTGGAATGATCCTATTCATTCGTTCTCAATTAGGTTACGATGTGAGCCACGAGACTGGCTAGGTGTCACTCACACCCCTTTGGATTCCTCCCAATTTCCTTTTGAGACGAACTTAAAGAGTCGCGCTTAAAGGAAGTGCAAAAGGAAAAACATGGGAAAAAGACTTGAGAGAAATTCACGGCATTGGATGCCGTAATTAATTAATTAATTATTGGATAATTTAATTAATTAATTAATTAAATTAATGAGTTAATTAATTTAATTTCGTGGAGAAATCGAATTATAAATTAATTGGGAATTGAATTAATTGGATTATCAATTTATTTATTGGATAAATAAATTATCCGATTAATTAATTAGCAAACAAGACAAAAGCCCGAAGGCTTCCGATCCCACTAAGGGGCGGACAAATAGACGCCCAAATAGGGCTCTTGCATGCTAGTGTTATTGTTTCATAATGATATAAATATATCACAAGGTGAAAAATAACACAAGGCAACTTACATAACTTTCTCTCCAAGAAAAAGTCTTCCACCTCTCTCTCTCTCTCTCTAGCCGTCTTTGACAAGGAAGAAAGGAGGAGTTTTTCGTTTTTGATTCCAGCGTGACAAATTAGAGACGTTGTCAAATTCGGCGTTAGAGAAAAGGATCACGTTCAGAAATCAACATACGCGAGAACGGTAATTTTTCTATACACAATTAAACACGAGGATTAGAGATGATTCGAGCTTTGGGCATTAAATTTACTTTCCGCTGCGTTTTATTCGTATAATTCCCAACATATATTTCAAGTAAACGCTTAGTCAAGCGTCTACATTTCAAGCGTCCAAAACCTTTTAATACGAATCGTTTTGAAGTCGAAAAAGACTTCAGGGTCTATTCAACCCCCCCCCCCCCCCCCCCCGCCCTTCTAGACCCCTTCGTATACCACTTGGGACCAACATGTGTTCACAGTATACTAATTCCAAACTTTCAAATCGTGTTAACAATTTAGGTAAGGATATATTGTTCCTTCACTTATTTCCAAAATAAATGTCATGAATGTTATTACCAAACTTAAAGAAGTATCATTTCTTGACCAAGAACTTTCTTAATGTCATTTGGTAAAACTAATAAATCATCCAAACGTGTTCAGAATTTATAAAAGAACATAGGTGGACTATATTTGGATACACCAGACACCATGTCTGATTCCAATATTGATCACCTCTTGTTTCTCCAACTTTTGTACTTCGTTCTAATTCTTCAATCATGAGCACTAGCTCTAGAATGTAGAATACAAAAAGTTGAGAAAACCGATCATAGAACAGTTGTTTCCAAAACACATGGTTCTTTGTCCAGTGCGCCTCATATTTAAGCCCTACTCATCGTCTCAATCTTAAACTTGAGTAATGCTTGCTTCAAGCATACAAATCAATGACTCTGAACTGAGGACCTTCCTCATGTTTCTAAGTCTGTTGATTTGGTTAGGCCAGTTCAGACAAAATTTTCAAGCATAATATTAAACGGGTTAATTTCTAAGAGAGAGATAAACACATAAAATAAACAAGATTCAATTAAGATTTTTATATTGTACACAAGTAAAACTAGGACTTTAATTTTACTTGGCTCCCACTACATTTTTCAAAACATCGCACTCCACTGCAATTTTTTGGAAATCTCGTTGGAAAGATTTCGTAGTGAGTATTGAGTTCTTCAAATAATTCAATGAGTTGCAACCTAACCAATTTCTGGCCCACTGATTATTCAAAGTGGTGTCGTACACCAATTTATCCAATAAATGATTCAATACTTTTCCCCATAATTCACAAAGCCACAACCTAACTGATTTCTAAGCCCGTGAATTACCCGAGTTCATCCCACTAACTCCTTTAATCTAACATTTGAATTTCACCTTGCAACCTAACCGGTTTCTGTGGTGAAATATGCTTCGACTAAGGAATCTCATGCACTTAACAAAAATTCAAATTATTTTCGAATGCATAAACCCCATAACTGGGAAGCATTACACATTGGTCATAATTTTAATTTCATTAAGCTTAGTGGAGGGAGAGGATGTCCCACATCCTTTACTAACTCGGTATTATTTTAATTGAGAGAATTTTAAATATTTCAATTAAGGTCTCACAAAGCATATCAACACCTAACATGCTAACATGCGTATAAAGCGTAGAAAAACCTAGAAATATTACACATTTTCATGGACTATTTAGATCAGCCCAAGCCAATGAACTAATCAACATATATAATTTAAGCATGCATTATAAAACATAAATCCAAGTCCATGAAATGTGCATCTCATCACATATAACAAGCATTTAAACATAAAAGCACACATGCGATAAGATCATAAAATAAATTTAATTTATTTGGTTAATCAAATCCAATTTGATTATTACAAAATTAAATCCCATTTAATTTTGTCACTAAGACTAAATCCTATTTAATCGAAGTGAAATTAAATCCAATTTTATGTGATCGAAAAATCCTTATCATAATCAATTAAATCTAATTTTGTTCACAACAAAACTAAATTTAATTTAATTTTGATATTATGATTAAATCCAATTTATTCTTCATGGAATTAAATCCAATTCAATTTCGATTAGAAGATTAATACTACTTTAATCAAAGCAATATTAAATCTATTTCAAATTAATACTTACTTAATATCAATGGGAGGATTAAATCAACTTTAATCTAAGTGGAATTAAGTCCTACTTAATTTCGATAAAAAAAATTAAACCGATTTCAATCATTGTGAAAACGAGTCTCACGTAATTTACATGAAAAATGATTAAAACAATTTTCATCTTAGTGAAATTAAGTCTCACTCAATTTTCATTAAAAGATTAAATTAATTTTAATCAGTGTGATGTCAAGTCACGCTTAATTTCAATGGGAATGATCAAATCAACCTTAATCTTAGTGAAATTAAGGGCCCGTTTGGCCAAGTGTTTGTACCGCTAAAAATGACGTTTAGGCATTGACCGCAAATTGCCGGTCTGTTTGGCCGCTCAAATTAGAATCACGTTTAGACTTCCTACCGCTAAAAGTTGCGTTTTAGCAAAAGCTACACTCCCTAGCTTTTGCCCCACCGCTGATGTGGGTAAGAGACAATTTCCATTATGCCCCACCGTTTAATAAATATCAATGCATTGTACTTGCATTTTTGCTATTCATTTTGGACATTTTAGTTAGAATCTGGAGGTTAGTTTGGAACTTTTATTAGAATTTGTATTTACAGAATCAATTATGAAAAGTTGAACCCAAACGCACAATCACTTTTTGTAAAATCAATTATTTCATAATCAATTATATCAAAATCAATTATTCCATACTCTATTTTGCGACAGTTGGGTCAAACTCACCCTAAGTCCTACTCAATTTCAATCAATGTGAAATTAAGTCCAACTTAATTTCTATGGGATCATGAATCATTGTTTAAGTCCCACTTAATCAATCACAAAATTAAATCTTATTTAATTTTGATGGGCAAATTAAATAGATTCAAAATATCAACAAAACTAAATCCAATTTAATTTCGTTTAATAAATTAAATTTTAATTACTTAATTCCAAAGAGAGATAGCGATTATGGAAGATTTACTGGACCTAATGCAGGGAGTAGTAAATCGAGGAACCCCCAGTTTCTCACAAGGATACTTTTGCAAGGGTCACCACAGATTCACAAACTATTTTCACAATTTAGTAATCCGTCAATGAAATTAAATCATCAAGAATTTTCATACAAACGCCCAAAAACGCCAAACAACACGGCTAAAGACGGCAACAGTATGAGCTTTATTCTTGACTATCTAATTTCAGCCAGTTTACTAAATCAACCCATTAGAGTCCATACCATAACGAAAATCTCTTTTCAGAATTATCAAACCATGTTTTTTAGAGGAATCATGAGAGTTCAGATATAATTTAACACAAAAGGATTTAGCCTATAAGGCTCATCCTTAAATACAAAGTAAAAATAAAATTTAAAATGTAAGATAAAAAAGAAAACTTACAAGATAAACTCTTCTTTTATTATAGCAACTTCAGTAATGTACAAGAACTTGGTATTTTACACTGGAGATGGAGGCTGAAGCAAGTGAGGGAGAGGGATTTTAGAGAGAGAGAGACTATCAGATTTCTAAGGCTTCTAAGGCTTACAAATACAAAGGCCTCTATTTTGGAGAATATTTTCATAATATTGTTGGAATTTATAACTTCCAAAAGTATCACTATGAGTGTTTAAATATCTTTCAAGCAATTCACAGGGCTTATTATCCCTTTTCAAATCATTTTTAGTAAGAAAGAGTATAACTCTTTTGTCATCATTTTGGATATAGCCCATATTATGGACATCTGCTTCCTCATCTTCATTTCCCACAATTTTAGAATATGAGGGAGAAGCTTGGGTATGACCCTCTTTTTGTTTCTTAAATTCAAGAAATTCCTTATATAAAGGATCTTGAGCTGATGATAAATCAGCTGCTATTAGCTTCTTTCTTTGTGTCAGAATATTATCCTGACCTCTTCCACGACCACCTCTGCCTCTATAAGAGGAGAGTCCTCTTCCATGAAACTGCATTTCTGTCATATTAAAATTCTTTGATTAAGCAGAGAGTCTATTGAGCAAGCCATTGACAAATTGTAATTCCCATAATAAGCATTGATTTTTGTGCTTTAGAGCACAACTTCTATATGTTAAACTCTGCATTTGGAACTCAGGAGAATTGATTTCAGTTTCCCAATAGTTGAGACTTTTCTGAAGATAATATCTTCTAATTTGAAGTCTTTTAATGCAATTAGCATCTCCATATATTTTTAAATAATAAGGATCATTAATTGGATCAGGAACCCCAATTCTTCCTAAGTAGCGACGATGATGAGGAAGAACATAATATACTGAACAACCATATAAATTGTGAATATATAATTTTTGCATTGTTTGTATAGAGGAATATTCTGAAAATCTTGATCCTGCAAAATTCATGATAAATATGCTCTAGTCAGAAAATCTGGAAGATTATTATCTTCTCCTTTTTTATAAATAATTTCAAAATCAAAAGGAGCGAGATGCGCCTGCCATCTAGCAAACATTTGCTTAGAAACATCATGTTTAAAATCTTTTTGAAACATAAACTTGGCTGCTTTACAGTCTGTCTTTATCACAAAATGTTGATTATATAAATCATCTTGAAATTTTAATACACATTTTACTATGGCAAGAATTTCTTTTGCTATTGTTGCATAATTCTTTTGACTATTATTCCATTTTCCAGAATGAAATCTGATAAGATTTTCTTGTTTTGTAATAGGATTAATTTGTTTTAAAATACCACCATAACCAATTTCAGAAGCATCAGTTTCCACAATTTTTTCCCAATTTGGGTTAGCAAGCATTAAACAGGGTAAAGTTTTCACCTTTTCTTTTATTTTCTTTACAGCATTAGTATGCTGTTCTGACCAAGGTTTTGGTTTCTTTTTTAATCTATCATATAAAATAGCTGTGTCTTCAGCAAGATTTTTATAATAGGCTGAAATATAATTCAGGCTTCCTAAAAATCTTTGTAACTGAGTTTTATCTGTAATTTCATCAGGAAATTTAGAAGCAAAATCAATACTTCTATTGATAGGAATAATATTACCTTTCTCAATATTATGACCAAGAAATCTAACATTCGTTTGGAATAAAGACATTTTTGGTTTAGATATTACCAGGCCATTTTGAATAATAATTTTTCTAAACATATCTAAATGTTTAAAATGAGATTCTATATCCTTGGAAAATACAAGAATATCATCAATATATACGATAATAAATTCACTATAAGGAGTAAAAATATCATTCATTATTTTTTGAAATTCTGACGGAGCATTCTTTAATCCAAAAGACATAACATTCCATTCATAATGCCCTATAGGAACATTAAAAGCAGTTTTATATCTATCAGCTTTATTAATATGAATTTGCCAATATCCTGATTTTAAATCAAATTTAGAGAATATGACTGCATCATATAATCTATCCAAAAGATCTTTTTTATTAGGAATAGGATGTCTAATCCATTTTAAAACTTTATTAAGGGGTTTATAATTTATTACAAGTCTAGGAACTCCTCTTTCCTGTTCAGCATGTTTATTAACATAAAAAGCAGTACATGACCATGGGGATTGAAAAGGACAGATTAATTTTTTACTAAGCAAAGATTCAATTTCTTTTTTACATAATTCTAAATATTCAGAATTCATTTGACAAGGTCTTGCTTTAGTAGGAATATTTTTTTTTCATCAAAATCATTTTCATATGGTAAATCAACAATATGTTTTTTCCTATCCCAGAAAGCATTAGGATGATCATTACAAATTTCTAAACAGAATTTATTATGTAAAAGTTTTATCTTATCTTGTAATTTTGGATTTTGGAGTTTGTTTTCTATGGTTAAAAGACAAACTTCATTTTTAAGAAAATTTAATTGATTTTCTTTTGCTTTAATTTGTTCATACATTCCATGTAATACTTTGGTAAAAGGTTTTGTAATAAATTTCAAATGTATAGGCTTATTATTATAAGTACCTATAATTCCTTCTTTATTTACAGTTATAAAAGGATAAATTTTTGTTATAAAAGGTGATCCAAGTATAACTTGGTTTGAAATGTTTTTAACAAGTAAAAAACTTGTGGGTATGCAAGTTTTATTAATACAAACAAAAGCTTTGGGAAGCTTAAAACTGATATCCAGTTTTTGTCCTCCAGCATGGGATAAAGAATGAGTAGTTTTTTCAAAATATCTTGTAGGAATTAATCCTTCTTGTATTACGTTTAAATCAGCACCACTATCAATTAAAGCAATAAATTCTTGAGAAAAATAATTATCTATTAATAAAGTTATTTGTACAGTCCATTTTTGGGACATAATTTGTTCCAGAGTATTTAAGAAATTATCATTTGAAAATTGAAGAGTTTGCATATTAACTATTGGTTCTTCTTGAAAAGAATTAGTTTCAGAATTATGTTCTAATCTTGATATTCTATTATCAAGGACTTTATTTTCTTGTTTTAAAGAATTAATTTCTTTCTTTAAATGATTTATTTCTATCATAAGGTCATTTACTGATGTAGGAGTATTTACTACCTGTCTACCTTTTAATAATTTATAAACTTCTGACATAGAATATGGTTCTGGAGAAGTTATGATTTCCTCAGGGACATTTCGTGTGTTAATAGAAGTACTTGGAGTAGTAGGAATATTGTCAATTTGATCAATTATTTTTTATCTTAAATCTGAATCCTTTATATGTTTTAGTAGTTCAAAAATATTTTGGCTATCTAAAACATTTATTTCCATATCTTGAAATTGAGATAGAATTTTATAATATTCTTCATTTTCCAGATTATTAATACAAGGTTGACCTTTACTACAAGGTTCACATTCTGACTCTGATGTAGATTCTGATTCTGATATTATTGACTCATTATCTAAAACTTTAAGCCTTTCAGAATTGCTACTTTCTTCAGAATATGATTCTGTTTCTGAATTATCAGTATCCGAGTTTAATAAGATTTTGGATATTTTTTCTTTTATATCATCACCTATTTGGAGATTATTAATTTTCTTTTTGGTCCAACAATTTCTTGCATAATGACCTGTTCTACCACATTTTCTACAAACAATAAATTTTCTTTTAGCTTGTTTATTTTCTTCTTTTTCTTCTTTTCTTTTTAATTTTTTCTCCCATTTCTTTTGAGAATATTTTCGTTTTCTTTTCAGATATTTAAATTTTTTATCTTTATCCTTTTCTTTTAAAGGTTTAAGTTTATGAGAAGAAGGGATATCCATGCCAAATTGACTACAGAATTGGCCTAATTGTTTTCTTTCTATGAGGTTTTGTCTTTTTAATTGTTGCTTTAATTTTATTTCATTACAAAGATGTAATCCTTCTTGGATACATACTCCAATTAATTTACCATAGGTATAATTATCATAAGGAATAGATATTAAATCACCTCGTAAATTCCTTCTAACTCTTTCAGCAAATAAATGAGGTAACCCATCAATAAATTTAGATTTCCAATGAGAACTATTACTTTCAGGTAGTTCCATGACTCTACTTAGAAAAGTATCTTTATACCATCTAAATTCTGTTAGTGTTTTACACTTAAGATTTTGTAATAATGTTCTAATTGTTTCACTATTATCAGAATATCTTCCAGTAAAATGTTCAACAATGTTAACTATTAAAGTATATACTGAATTTTCAACTAATTTATTATCTTCCTGTTTAACAGTGTTTAAAATTTCATTTTTATTTGCTTGGGTTAAATAATGATCCCACCATCCTTTTAATTGACCTGTAAATCCTGCAATTATCATTTTTGCAACAGTCCTATCTGTATTATTATTACTTTTACAAATGGTAGAATACATAAGCATTCTGTGAACAGCATTATAAATTTGTTTTTCAATATAACCATCAATATTCCATTCATAAATATTTTTGCCACTATAACTATTACTAAGAATAAATTCTTGTTCTTCATGTAAAACGTCCATAGGAGAAGGTCTCCTGTAATAATATAACCTTTGACTGGGTTTATTTGCCCATTTTTCCTTATCAATTTTATTAATTGTATCAACATTTTTATCTAGTGTATTTATGGTTAATTTCTCCTTTAGTACGTTTTCAACTTTTGATGCAAGTCGTTGAATATTATTATCAATACGAGATCCTTCTCTTAGAGTATTATCAAAGTCTTCTTCTAAAGTATTTATTGTTAATTTATCAAATTTGTCTTTTAAGAATTTTTCTAATTCTGTAGTAGATTTTAATTTAAAATCTCGAATTTCAGGAGGAGGCTGAATACTGGGACTTGCAGTGTGACCTTTTCCATTATGACCAGTATGACTAGTACCAATGATTTCAAGATCCTTTTCAGGAAATTTAGATTTATCTATTAATATACTTAGTTTATTTATTCTATCATGTAAAGAAGCTATTTGTTCTCCTAACACATTCAAAAACATATTAGCATAGTTTTGTTGTTCAATAAGAATATTAATATGTTGACATGTAACTTGTAAAGTATTGTTTTCAAATATTTTTGAAAAGGCAAGAAAATTACAGATTTTCCCTTCTTTTTCCATTTGAAATGCTTGTGAAGGAGGATAAATATCTTTATTTATTTGTCCATTTAAAAGTTTATAATTTCTTTCTATTACAGCGATATATTGTTCAACATATGTAGACATAAACCATGGAACAAAAGGAATGAGAGTATTTTTCTCAGAACAAGTTTTATAAAATTGTTCTTGTATATAATTTTGTTCACTTAGATTAAAATTATCAAAAAACCAATTTCTAAATAATTCCCATCTAGGCAAATTGAATTCTTTTCTAATATTTTGCCTAGCCTGAGAGCCAGGATTAAAATCAATTTTAGGCCAAAAATCCATTAAAAAGGTGGCATACTCATTTCAGACATTGTCTCCGCCTGCTTAATATTATTAGCATGCTTATTATTATATCCTTTTACAATATTGTCTTGATTAATATATAATTCATCAATTCTAGAATCTCTTAACGATTCTTGTGTTTCCTCTTTTTCATCTCTTATTTGAGAAGTAGATGCCCTCGAAGGAGTTTCAACAATATAATCAATAGGTGAAATATAAGAATGTAAAGATTGGGATCGAGATCTAGATAATTTTGAAGATGGTTCTAAAAATCTATTTGGATGTTCAAATTGTAAATCTATGGTCCCTTCTTGAGACTGTATTACATCTACCAGATTTGACTGTATTTGTGGTTGTGTAGGTACAGCTTTTTCAATTATCCAGTGTTCAGGAAAAGCAATTTCTTCCCATTTTATAGATCTCCTTGTAATAATATTAGACTTACTAAAATTTGTTTCAATTAATATAGTTTCATGTAAGGGTTTATCAACCTTTTTACAATGAGGATTTAAAGTATACAAAGGTTTATAATAAATTTTATAACAAACACATATAACTTCTGACCCAGAAACATAATTATAACCATGAGTTTTAACATTTAAAGTCAAAGCATCAAGAATATTAATATCAGATAAAGATAATTGTAAATTTGGATAAACATCAAAATAAACTGGACCATGGGCCAAACTAGATTGTATAATTCCCATTAAGGATTGTTTCCAATTTAAATTTCTACCATCTCTTAAGGCTGCTATAAAACTTTCAGGCAAACCTTCTAATGTAAGTGGTTTAAACGCAATTTGCACTAATCCTACATGAAGAAATTTATGAGTTTTTCTATAAGGAAGTATATCTTTTTCACTAAATAACTTAATTATCATTTCTTCATTATTCAAGGAAATAGATTGTTCAGTAGTTTTAACCAATTGTTTTAAGCCTAATCTTTCAAAAGTTCCTAATTGATAAATTGTTTTTGGTTCAATTCTAGGGATAGTCCACTTATTAAGTAGATCTAAATCCTGTGGTAATTCAAATTCAAGATTGAGACTATTTTTTACAGTATCCTGATTTCTAATCATTGCAATAAGCAAGTTTTTTGTGTTAAATTATATCCTTACCCAATATGATTTCCCCCTGAAAACATGGCTCTGATACCATCTACGCCCAGGGACAAGACTTAATTCCAAAGAGAGATAGCGATTATGGAAGATTTAACAATAATTAAATTTAATTCAATTTGCAATGAGGAATCGAAGAAGATTGACCCAATTAGTTAACATTGGGTTTGGGTCTTACCCAATTAATAATTCAATTGCAATTTGGGTCCAAGCCCCATATTTTATTCAATCCTATTGAATTAATTGGTGTTGGGTCAAGCCCAATACCTAATTGAATTAATTTGAGGGTGCAACAATTAATTAATTCGTGCTGGGCCAAGCTCAATACTTCTTAATTAAAAATGGGCTGGGCTATTTATTTAATTAATTCGAGTGGGCCAAGCCCAACTCCCCATTTATATAATAAATTGAACTTGGGCTTTTGAATAATTAATTAGAGTGGGCCAAGCCCAACGCATCATTAAATAAATGAGCATTGGACCAAGCCCAATACATAATTTAATATGTGTTGGGCTCGGCCCAACACTTAGGGCACAGCCCTAGCCCGCCAGCCCACCTTCCCCTTCTTCTTCACTGCGTCGTCAGGCGCCGCCGCCGGAGATTTGGCCGGTCATGGCAGCGGCGCCCAGCGGCACCGCCTTAACCCGTCTTATCTCCGGCCACCACTCATTGAAGAAACGGAGATCGCGCAGTTTCGCGGTCGAGGAAATTACACGATACCGTCTTCTCCGGCTACGAACTGCCGTCTCCTGCAATGATTCTGGTGGCGATGATGGCGTCGTTCTTGGCGACGCACGGCGACTCCTCACCCGCCGATTTCAGCGACTTGCCAACAGTCCCTCACATGGTGAAATCCGGCGATTTCAGGCGGCTATCACAACTGGAATTTGGCGGCGCATCCAATGACCACTGATCGCGCCGCCTTCAGTTTTGGAAAGCGGCAACGACAAAATCCGGCTGTTCGTCTTCCACTTTTCCAAGTTAAGGAAATTCAGATTTAGCCCCATATTCATATTGCATAAATTCATTATCCCAAAAATCAGATTACAAACCCAGAACTTTTGCCCGATTTGATAAACAGTAGGGATGTAAGTTGAGCCGAGCCTGGCGAGCCGGCTCGACTCGAGCTCAACTCGAGCTCGAGCTTCACGAGCCCGAGCTCGAGCTCGAGCTCGAGCCTGTTTGTCTCTGCAAAAAGCTCGCGAGCTTCTTCATAATTTTTATATATATTAATATTTTTATATTATAAATATTAATTATATATATTAAATATTTAATATATAAATATTAAATATTAATTATATATATTAAATATTAAATATATAAATATTAAATATTAAAAATTTAGGCTCAAGCTCGCGAGCCTGGCTCAGGCTCGCGAGCTTGGGCTCGGCTCGAGCTCGTGAGCTCGGCTCGCGAGCTCGAGCTCCCTTGAGTTGAGCTCGACGAGCTCGAGCTCGAGCTCGAGCTCGCAGGCTCAGGCTCGAGCTCGCAGGCTCAGGCTCGAGCTCGAGCCTGGCAAAATCGTCAGGCTCGGCTCGAGCTGAGCTCGTTTACATCCCTAATTCAAACAAACAGGTTCAAGAATCAAGAATCCCAGATTTATTAGCCCCGACTTTTCGCGTTCAATTTTCAGATTTGGGATTCAAGCAAAATTTTCCAGAAATTCGTAAACAAAATTTCAGAATTTTTTCAGATTTCCAGAATATTTGAGATTCAATTTCAGCCCAATAACATATGATTCCAAATCATAAATTACTGATTTAATAATTTCGAAATTTTTGATCAAATCTTAAATTCCAAAACAACAACAAATTTTTCGATCATCAATTGTGATAATTCTAAATTATCAAATACGTAATTAACATGATAACAACATATAACATGTAAACACGCAAACAAAATCAACGAAGCCAACAAATTTGGCTCTGATACTACTGTTGAAAATCCTGTTAGGCATGCGCAGCAGAAGAATAAAAACAGATCCGAATTCCCAAACCAAGATCAATTGGTGGCTTTCGTCGATTTTAGTCATGAGAAAGATGAATACGAAAAACTTAGGCTATGTATGGTTGTGAATTTTAGAAATATTTTCATTTTTTGGATCACCAAAAAATGAAAATACATAGTCCAAGCCAAATTTTACAAAAAATGGTCAAATTTTAAATACACTACACACCCCCCTATATAACAACTAATCATTTCAATCTTTTCACAATCTTTTATCATTAATTACACTATCCCACTATCCAAGTCATTCATTATTTTTCTTACTGTTTCATATTTTATTATTATTATTATTATTATTAAATAATATATATTTGAAAAAAAAATAGAATTTTCATTTCCTTATACTATTCCTCCCTTGGAGCCTGCCTATTCCTCCCCTACAACCGCACAACCCCCCCTTCCCCCGGCCCCACGCCCACGCCCACCCCCACGTGCCCTCTCCCCATCTCCACCCCTAGCCCCCACCCCACACCCCTGACACATGTGTCCCCCCCCCCTTTCCAACACCCATGCCCCCCCCCCCCCAACCCACGTGCCCTCCCCTCATCCCCCATCTCCACTTTTTTTGTCCTTTCTTTCACAAATTCTCCTGCTATACGTTCATCTCTCTATACAATAATTTGTTTAATTTATTGGTTCTACTGTATTGCACAATAATTTGTTTGATTTATAGGTTCTACTGTATTGCACGCGTGTTATCTTTAATACATCCCATCTTCTTTAAATATGGCTGCTGTTTTGGGTTTGTTTGGTGGTACATCCTCTGTGGAGAGTTTTGATATTCCTCTACCTTTGAAGAAACAGAAGGTGCATATCACCTCTTCTTTTTTTAAGTCTTGTATGTTCATATTTATTAATTATTTTTTGAAAGTTTTTTTACGTTTGGAGAAATTTTTTGGATCTACAGCAGTTCAATTGACACTCAAATTTATATTCAATTTTTATAGTCAAATTTTTTAATTCATTTATGTGTTATTTTTGTGTTTGTTTTTTGGTTAATAAGATATATGTGAATGTATGATTTATTAGTAGGTTATCCTAAAGTGCTGCACTCCTAATGACTTATGAGCCTTGTGTGAACCATAATGTGTATTGTATGAATTTTTAGTCTTAATTGACTAACATTTAGCCTTGTGTTCCATAGCGAAGATTATAATTATTTTTAATGAGAATAATATATATATATATATATATAGTTCAGATTATATAATAGTTTATATAATTTAAAATTTTGTATTTTAGTTTCTATATAATATAGTTTGGCAAAAGGCTGGCATGGTGGTGACAAGGCTTCTCACTTATGTGGATCTTTGGAAAAATCAATTTCAGTCTGCAAAATATTGAAATCGAGTACAATAAAGTATTGTTTAAATTTGTTTGAATTTTTATCAAGCTTTATAGTTGTGTTTCTGTTTGATTAGATTGTTAATTAAGTCGAGTTCGAACATAGTTTGGCCTCTAATAATTTAATACATATTTTATCATACTTTTAACCAATCGAATCGTGTTCGAGTCAAACTTCTTATCTTATTTAACATGAAAATGTGTTTGAACTTTTTTGTTATGTTAAAAAAATCGCACTTAACCTAGTCTTTAATTATCAATTATGAATTGAATATTGGGTTTTTTCAATCATATTTATTTTTTTGGTTTGACTTGGGCCTATAACTATGGTCTTTTCAATTATTATTCAAAAAATAAATAAATTATGGTCTTCTTTTATTCTAAAAGACAAAATTGAGGTCCTTATATACCAGCACAATAACTTTTGTGCTATAATACTATTCAAACTTGTTATTTCTCGACTAAACCATTCATTAATTAGATCAAGGAAGTTACTTCTCTTACGAAAGAGGGTTGGAAGATTTTTTAAGTACAATATTCATTTGGTGTTATTAATCAACTAAGGTGGTTATTTTTTGATCAATATCTAATAATGATATATATTGATAGTCATTAACAACATCAAGGCAAATTTACATTTATAATCATAAAATCGTCTAATAAAATTTGGTCAATTAGCCCTATGATAATAATTATTAAATTAGTTGCTTTAAATATATATATATATATGTGTGTGTGTGTGTGTGTGTGTGTGTGTGTGTGTGTGCGTGTGTGTGTGTGCGCGCGTGTTTATATATATATATATATGTGTGTGTGTGTGTGTGTAAGTGTGTGTGTGTGTAAGTGTGTCTGTGTGTGTATACATTTATATGTGTGTGTGTTTGTGTGCGTGTGTTCATATATATATATATATATGTGTGTGTGTGTGTGTGTGTGTGTGTGTGTGTGCGCGTGTGTGTGTGTCTGCGTGTGTATACATATATATATATATATATATATTTGTATTTGTAGTTGCTTTTGGTTGTTGGTGTTGGTAGTTGCAATGGATAATATTGTATTTTTATTTGAACTATTTATTTGTTTGATGTATGTGTACTTGAATTGAGACTTAATTGGCCATACTTTTACCCAAAGTATGTACAATATTGTGTGATTTATAATTTCATTTTAATAATTTCGTTTGTTGTTTATTGGATTTTAAATTATACTTTTTTAGCTTCTCAATATTCAAATAAATACCGACTGAATCTCGATTATTTTATTTTGGTACTAATGTGGTTTTTAATAGGGTTGCCCACGAGCCGAGTCTCGCCAAATTTATCGGCTCGAGCTCGAGCAAAGATGTTATATAACATCATAGTATCTCATTATAAGAAGATGGAAATAAATTTGCCTCAATCAAATTAGAAATAAAATATTATATGTAAATGGAAAAAGAAACAGAACTACTTATGCTCCAATCATATTTACACATTTCATAAAATATTGTATATATGGACCACTTCATACTTTTATATTTGTCCAATGCGAACCGTATAGTTACACTAACCATTATAAATATAGACGAGCAAGATTCAATTTTCTTGAACTTTTAAAATATAAAATTGAAAAGAAAGCACGAAATGGAAAAAGGATAAAAATCTAAAGGTAAAAAGAAATGAAAAAGGTGACCAAAAAAAAAATTAAACTAATATGAAACTAAAAATGAAGGGCCCCCACCCCGTCGGCTACCTCTCCTTTTTTTTTTGTCTTTTCATTCTATTTGTATAATATATATTATATTATGTGTGTGTGTATATATATATATATACACACACATGTACATATTACTTTATTACCAACTCATAACATTATTAAAAAAAAAATATTATTTTAATATCTTTTCCTCCATCATCATCACATTCATGACCAACTCAATCATTTCATATATCAAATCCTAATAAAAATCAACTTTATATCACATCTACACTACTTTCAATCAAATTCTAAAAATACATCCAAACAAACAAATAAAGTCAATATTTTCACACGATTTTTTGTAATACACATTCCCCAAAAAAAACTCAGAATTCATTTTCGAAAACACAACCATACGGAGCCTTACCTTTTCGCGTATTCAATCTTCAATCCTCGTGAATCTTCAATCTTCTCCAACGATTCAATTGTACTGTCTCTAGATCATCACGTGACGGAATTGACTCCGAGAAATCTCCATCTCCAATTGCCGGGGCGGCTAGCGAGACTGAGTGGAAGAAAAATAATTTCTCTCTTGTATTTCTTGTGGAGGATTTCAGTTATGTTTTTCTCTCTACTAAAAAATAGTGTTTCAACTGTATTCTCTTGCTTGTGTTGGAGGATTAAATAAATCCTCCAACAAGGCCCTACAGTACACGCCCATCATGGGCTTTTGGACAATAATTGGGCTGTGTTGACCCAGTTAACTTAGTCCAATTAACTTAATCAACTAATATTTAATTCAATTAAATATATATTGATTAAATCAACATTAGTTAATTAATTAAATAATTAATTATTATTCTAGTTTAAATGTTTAATTAACCTATTCAATTAAACATTCAAACTAATTAATTTAATTTACCATTGTTTAATCCAATTAAACAACCAATTAAATTAATTTGTCCAATTAATTAATTCGTCCTACCCAGGGACAAATTACCAGAACACCCTCCAAATACAAGATTTGATTTCCCCGTCTATTCCTTTATAGCGCGACTCTCTAGGTTCATCTCAATTGGCAATGGGAGGATACCAAAAGACGTGGGTGACACCTAGCCAGCCTCGTGGCCCCACATCATAGCCCAATCAAGTACGAAATGACTATGTCATTACGAACCTCTAGATTATAAATACCGTATGAGTATAAGCCCTTCACTGACGTATCCCGATCGAGTGAGAGTCATGGAATATGTCAACTTCACAGGACTCGATGCTATGGTTAAGAATCATTGTAATATGAGATTACTAAACAAGAGTTAGTTCATCAGCTCTGGCCAGAGACTTTCAATCTCATTTACCTATGATCGCATAGGATACTTCTCGTTTACTTTTGAAACAGTGAATTCCTTCTTGGTAATCATCTCACATGCCACTTGCCCATTGGAACGCATTTCGAGGTCGACCCCACCTTTCAACGGGTGATTTGGGCCTAACCACTCTAGTGACAGAATCCAACGTCACAAGCACACTGTGACCGTAACTCCTCAGGTCTAAGGCTCACGCATACCTTCATAATCAGTAATCCAATCATTGACAGTCACTGAGTAAAAACCCATGTGATCGGATTACTACGAGCCGTGTTCGAATACACTAATCCCATCAATGTATCTATGACACAAACTCCCACTATCCCATAGTGTTCGACTGACACTCCTTTATCAGAGTATGTGTCATACAAGTCTAAACGAATTTCAATGCCCAATTGAGATTTTCTGACTTGCGAACTATTTAAGTGATCAAGTACCAAACCCTTCTAGTGCCCATCTCCTTAAGGAATGCGAAGGTTTGCCTTGACACACATGGACTAGTTGTTCATTTAAAACTTTATAGATGCCATCATGAATTATATGAACAACATATTGTTCCCTTTATATTAATTAGAGGTTGCACAATATAAACTTGTGCCTTGTATTCTAACTCCTCATTGGCATCGAGGAAACATTCCCAACAGTTAGACCCGTATCACTTGATAAGTGGTGTTGACCTCAAAGTACGATCCAATAGTGCATTCGATGTTATAAGATAACTTGCCAAAACGGGATTCACCGTCTCGACAGTAAACGAGTATGTGACCTGTACAATCGTAAGTAATTGAACTTATAAGTCTTTGGCCAAAGCATATAAACTATCCCGTGATTGTCACTGAGGGTAGTTTGGTAATTTTACATTATTATAATTCTAATTACAGTATCAAGTTCTATGAGTTTGACTAAACCATGACTCTTACTTGATCGGGTCACGTCGGTGAAGAGTTTATACACATATGGTATTCGTAGTCAAAGTTCGTGATGACATGATCATCTCGTTTTCAATTGGGTTACGATTTGGTTCCACAGTGTTGGTTAGGTGACAACCTTATCCTTTGGAATCCTCCCATTGCCAATTGAATCGAGCCTAGAGAGTCGCGCTATGTGAAGAAAAGGAATATTTCCTTAAGCAAAGGGTATCTTGGTAAAATCACATATGATATGAATTGACTGACAAAATAGATGGCATGATTTAATTAAAGATATTTAATTGGATTAAATAAATTAATTAAATCATATTAATTCATAAGTTAAATTAATTGGAAATTAATTTATAAGTTGAATTATATTAATTGGATTAATGTAATTAATTAATTACCAATTGGATTGGGCTTGGATTTAATTAATTACACATGGGCTAAGTCAAAACAAAGCCCAAAGACCATCTACAAGGCCTATTTCGGCTGCCCCTCTCAGTGTAAACCTAGGGGAGTCTTTTACTTGGTATAAGTATTCAGTCAGTGTCAGAACTCCAGAGAGACAAGTCATTGTTTAGAATCAGACACTGAGCCAAAATAAACTTAGAGCATTAGGAAAGAAAAATCCCTCCCTCTCCATCCGTCTAGCAGCTTGCAATTGTTGCCGAGGAGGAGATCGAGCTTTTCTCGGAGAATTTTCTCCTGCTTGATTATCTAGAGGCCAGAAGCCGGAGTCCGGGGCTACTGCGGATAATTCGAGATTCAATAGACGAAAAAGGTAATTTGATTACTCTTATCAATTCTCGTCAATTGATCTATATGCTAAATATCATGAATATCCTGGATTGGATTCTCTGGTGTGATTCAAATTAAAAATTTTATCCGCTAGACCGAATCACAACAACAACTTACTCCACCAGCAACCCCACAATTAAACGGAGTAGCTGAGCGCAGAAATCATACTCTATTGGATATGACAAGATCTATGCTTAGCTACACTGATTTACCTATTTTATTGTGGGGGCATGCTTTGCTTACAGTAGTACACATATTGAATAAGCGTCACTCGAAATCTGTTCCCGAAACACCGTATGAATTGTGGTGTGAAAATAAACCTAATCTTAAGTACATAAGATGTGGGGTTACCCTGCATATGTTAAGAAGACTAAGGTAGAGAAACTAGAGAAAAGATCCCTCAAGGGTCGATTCATAGGTTTTCCCACTGACTCCATGGGATACCTGTTTTACCTACCAAACGATTATCGGATAATCGTAGCCTTGCAAACATTCTGTTGGTCCCAAGTGGCATACGAAAGGGTCTAGAAGGGGGGGAGGGGGGGGGGGTTGAATAGACCCTGAAGTCTTTTTTTGACTTCAAAAGATTTTGTATCAAAAGGTTTTTGGACGCTTGAAAAAGGTAGACGCTTGAAGTGTCTAACGCTTGACTTAAGCGTTCACTTAAAATATTGGTGCTTTGGCGAAGCGTCTGATGAAGACTATTTTATAAAGTTAACTCAGACTTCAAGAATTGAATACTTTGACCAAGTAGGTTAAGCGTTCAGTTCTTTTAATCAGTGTTAGCACAGCGGAATAATTTTTTTGGAGTCTTCTCTTTGAAAGTTTTAGCGTCACAAGAGTTTTCTTAGTTGCTTAGCTTTTGATTGTGTTTTACTTATGCGATGATATGATAGATGAAGGAATTGACTGAAAAGTAAATAACACAAAGTTTGTAAGGTTCGTTGGGTGGTGTAATCCCAATTACGTCCTTCTTCTCCTTTGCACTCGGAGGTAATCCACTAAAATGATTCTCAAAGAATCACACAGAAACTTCTACAAATTAGGGAGAGATGGATGTCAATGACTTGAGCTCCTTGATCACACAGATTTCTGCTCCAAATCACTTCAATCCCCTTGCTTCTTTCATCCAGAAATAATGCAAGTATCCAACTTCGACTTCACACAGATCGTGAGGCTTGGATGGGGTTTTCTAAAATGGTTTGTTTGATTTTGATGAAGTTCAAACAACTTGGGAATATCTCAGTAGGAAATTGGTTTCTTCGAGAAGAATGTTTGAGATATTTATTGACTGTCTCAGGATTTGAAGAAAAGCAAGTGAAATGTTTTCTTGAATATTCTGGCTTTTCTGAGAATTTAAGGAATGAGACTTCAATGCAACAACAATTTGGCTTGATAATTGATCTCTCCTTTTGGCTTGTTGTTGAAGTTCTATTTATAGGCATTCTTGGAGAAAGTGTCCGTTTGACACATGCACTGGCGCGTGTCTCTCACTTTCGCGAGTGAACAATTTTTGTCCTTTTTCCTGAAAATCTGCTGCACAAAAGTTGGTGCTGCAGTCTGAGATAGTTGACAGTCCAATAGGGTGGCTTCTCCGTACGTCTGAAAGTGCTTATCACATTTAATGCTCTTATCAGCATTTAATGCATTTGAATTAAATACCTGTTGGTACTTAATGCTTTGAGAATATTTGCATTAAACTCCTTCTGGACTTAGAAATAAATTCAGGTAAAATCACTTCTGTCCCATAAGGTAACGCTTGATGTAGCTGGTCAATTAAACGCTTGGAGACTGTATCTTCTTTCAGAGATCAGGCGCTTGAGTCTTCGAACTTTACCACTGATAAACTCACTCAGAAATTATCAGACGCTCAGCCTAAGACTACTTTGCCTAACAATCTAAAATAAAATAAAACAAAGCCTAATAAGCCTATTACAAATCTAACGCTTCAAAGCTTATACAAATTTTCTACCAAAATAAAACTTACATACTTTTGGGGTCTAACAAAAAGTCCTAATTATCATCATCAAAACTTCTAACATGAAATTCCTAACAATTTCCCCCTTTTTGATGATGGCAATGCTTACTCTTTTATAGTTCAAGAGTTAGACAGCCAAATGTAAAAGTTAGCTTTGATTAGATAACGTTAGTTAAAGTTAGTTACGCTTCAACGAGATGTTTCAGCTAAAGAAATGCATTTTATATATATGGAGAATTACAAGCATTTTTACAACTGAACAAGTAAAGATATAAGAGACAAGAATATAGATAATGTAAAATCAGAAAGTTTTAACGTCTTGGTCTGACTTTGTATCGCTTGGGCATTTCAGCTCGGATAGCTTCAGTCAGATTGTCTTCCAAGGTCATCATTGCTTCATGATCTTTGTTGATTATGAGCGTATTCTCTTGTTGTTGTCTCTTCTTGAAGTCAGTAAAATGATTGTCCCAGTCAGTTGGGTCAATACCAATATACCTTAGGCAGATTCGAAAAGCTTGGATAAAGTCAGTCATCTTCCTCTCTTCAGCTAAGATTTTTGGATCTGTAGGTTCTAGAATGGACGTTCTTTGAAGAGGGATGTCAAACTGTTCAAGCAGTGCTCTTGTAGGTATTGGTAGATTTGGATATAACGCTCTTGGAGGTTCCCTTAGTGTACTACTAGGCGCTCCAGATGTACTTTGTTTCAGAGCAGTTATCCAAGACAGAAGACTAAGCGCAGAATGAGAAGGAAGCACTTGACGCTTAGGAGACGGAGGCTCTTCAGCTCTTGAACTAGACGTTTTCCTCTTTTCTCCTTTCTTCTTCTTTTCCCCCTTATTGCCATCATCAGATTTTAAGAAATGGTCTGTGAGTACACTGACCTGATGAGCAATCTGAGACATAGAAGCTGTGATGTCATCCAGACGCTTGTCGAAGCGTTCCTGCAGAGCGAGAAGCTTGGCGCTGGTAGCATCATTCACAGAGGTCTCAAGGGTTTCAAGACGCTTTTCAAGCTCTTCTTTCATGGCAAGTTAGGTTGCGTGAGTGGCATCATGCAATTCTTGAAAATCTTGTTTGCACTCACCAACAGCCGCTTGAGCTGAACTACGCATATGAGCAATTTGAGCGCTCATTACGTGAGTTTCAATCTTTGCCAGATCGTCTTTAATCCAATGGAGAGATTCTGCATTCTGAGTAGCATGGTCGCTAATAGTCTCCAAGACGGATTTGAGCAAAGGACCAAAGGATTGACTCTCATCTGATTGAACCGCTTGAGGAGTCGGTTGCTTGAACCTTGATGAGTGTTTGAGAGAGTCAAAGGAAACTTAATAGGCTGGATCAAAAACAGTACCTCGAATGTCAAGAGAAAGATCCTCAGCACTATCATCAGTAACATGTTCAGGAGCGTTAGGAATATCCTCTGGTGGAGACGCTTGAACGGGGTCTTCAGTAGGTGCTGGAATACTTGTAACTGCAGACGTGAACCCTTCAGCTGACTTAGCAGGCGCTTCCTCAAGCGTTGACTCAGGTTGACGAAAGTCATCGAATTGGAAGTTCCAGCTTGCTAACTCGGCATAAGAAGTGGATGCAGAGTCCAAGAGTTCAGTGAGTCTGGTTCGGGAAATACAAGTACCGGAGATGAATGTGCGAAGAGGACTATCAATGGCCCTGATGTGCATTGGACCAATGATATCAAGCACATGATTTGGGAAGACTTTGGACGGCGCTTGAGCAATTGAGAAGAGTGAATCTGGACAGTAATGTCTGGAAAATCCAATCAAGCAGTCGGAGGGAAGAGACGTAGGACGCCGATGTTCAGGTACACAGTCAGCATAGTACTCTTCAAGATATGGATAAATTGCTTGAGCCAGCTCTCGATTCCTTTCAAGCAAGGAGAGGACAAACTCATAGTGATCGAGTACCTCGCTGCAGATTGAAGGGAGCAGTGGATATCCTTTGAATGAACTGAGTACTGAGTCGTTCCAAGGTCTGAGATTGGCAGTGAAGATCTTATCGAAAAGAGAGACAGGAGTTAAAATCTTCACCATCAGATTGAAATTTTCTTCACAGTGGCTTGGAGCAAAATTCAAGCACAATACACCAGATGTACCACTGGAAGAGGCTTGAGCGTTGAACAGAAGAGGAGTAGTGGATAATCTGTGAAGCTCTTGACGCAGACACTGTTCAATTTGATGTCTAGCAATTGGGAGCTTGAGAACAGGTCTGACTCTCTGTTGACGCTGCTTGAGGCAATACTTGGCGAACTAACGCTTCTTGTCATGCATGCCTATGCCAAAAAGATGGGGAGCTTGGACTAACTCTGAGAAAGTATATTTATGTCCCATATACGCTTCAACCCAGTTGACTTCATTTATGCAGTAATCTGTGCCAGCAATCACCATAGCGCGAATGCCTTCAAGATGAATGTCTCTGATAGCTTCAAAGCGGTGTCTATCAGGCTGATAGTTGGCATTCCAGACGCAATCAAAATATGCATCAGCTTCAGTCTGAAGCAAGTCTGTCAACGATTCAAGACGCTCACCGGCATGAACAATTTTATTCTTCCACAGACGAAGTGGATGGACCGACGCAAGATTTTCAGGGCTATGAGCGGTTTGAGGGAAATGTGTGTAGCCTTCTCTGTTCAATACTGACTCTGAAGGATTGAGAAAGCTAGGACGTAGAGGCTCATACACACGAATGCTGTAATCCCTTAGAGCGAACCCGGTTGGCTTGCTGTGCCCATAATCCAGATAGTATGCCAAGTCCACGTCACATCTAGGAGTTCTGCCTCCTAGTCTGTCTTGTTGAAGAATAAGAGAAGACGGTATTTGGCGAGGAGTCTTTCCCAGTTGAACTGCCAAATAGTACTTCTGCTCTATCTCTGTTAGAGCAGCATTGAATATGGTGGCTTTGATTTGACTGTCAAAATCAATCAGCCGGGCAACGTCAGTCTCTGCAGCAATATATCTCGCTTCATTGTATCCTGCAGGAATGAAATCTTCATCAGGCGCTGGGGGCATGAAATTAATTGAATGATCAATTGTCTTCAGCGGATCGAGTTGGAAAAAGTGACGAGGAACTGGAATGTCTTCAGCATCGCTCTGACCTTCTGAGTGTGCCTCTGTTATAACAGCAGGTTCCTCAGCTTCAATTGCAGCAACTTCTGCGGCAACATCTTTAGCGATAGTAACGACGTCGGTCAAATCAACATCCAAGAGAATATCTGTGGACGCTACAGCAGCTGGAACTATAGCTGAAATACAAGAACTATCCTCTATAAGAGCAGGATCTTCTACAGATGTAGGAATAGAAATGCTGTGGGAAGAAATAAACTTACCCTGAGAGCTAGTCTCAACAGCAATTCTTTGAGCCCTTGGCTCAACAGCAATTCTTTGAGCGCTTGGCTCAACAGCAACTTGAGCGCTTGGCTCATCAGCAACTTGAGCGCTTGGCTCATCAGTCTCAGGCTCTTCAGGAGCAACTCGACGCTTGCTAGTACTGGAACACTTGAAGATTTTCTTTATGTTGACTCCTTCAACGAGTTTAGGCGGTGGAGTGGGAGGATCAGCAGCTGGTTCTGCAAAGTCTATTTGTTTGATGATCCCTTCCAGCTTCCTTCTTTTGAGAGGTAGCTTGTCCTCCGCATCCTCATAGGTTTCCTCACCAACCTTTTGAGAGGAGGCGGCAGATTGAACTTTGGGCTTTCTGGGAGCCCTCTTCTTTGTTGCTGCTGGACGCTTCACAGCTTCTTCTGGCACTGGACGCTCCGCTTCTTTATCGGACGCTTGACGTACTTCCAGACGCTCAGATAGTGGTTTAGCCGCACCACCAATTTTAGGAGGATTGAACAAATTGTTCAGAATCCTTTTTCCCAACAACTTGGACTTATTCAACGGAAGTCCAGATGAGTATACATAGTTTGATTTGTACAATAGGTCTCTTAGAACGAGTCCATAAGGCTTATTCGAAGTGCTTAGACTATCCCGAAACCTTCCAAAGATGTACTCACTCCAGTTGATTTTGATGTTGAGGAGTATAGTAGTCATCATCTAAAATTGTACAGGGTTCACCTTATCCAAGGTTCCCACTCGGCATTCTATGATCTTGCTGCAGAAATCAGCCAATAGCCGGTATTTGGACACCAGGTCTTTCTTTTCGAAGTATTGAGTATAGGGCACATCGTCGTACGCACTCATGGTTGTCCATGCTTCCTTGATCTGTTTCAATGTAACGCAATCTAATGCCTCACCCTCATTTGGAAGATTGAAGTTCTTGGCGATGGTGGAAGCAGATAAGAGAAATTTCTTTGGAGACTCCTTCTTGGATAAAGAGATTAGACAAGAAATAGACTTCTTGTCCTCTGAAAGTGTAGCAGTCTTCCAAAAGGTATCAACTTCAGTTGGAAACATATAAGAGTATTGGGTCAAGAATGGTTTGAGCCCAGCTTTGACGACCATGTCCATCATGTCCGTCAGGTTGATCTGAGGTTGTTCATAGAGAAATTTCCAGTCGACAACAAGGCCTTCAGTCACCTTGATGGTAAGTTTAGCAGAAGTAGACGATGATTTCTTTAGTGCCATTTTTGTGAAAGAGATGAACTGAGATTTTTCTTTTTGCTTTGAGAGAGAGAGACTAAGTTTTGTAGATATGTTTTGAACATGGTCACGAAGAAAATGGTATCTAATGTCAACGTGTTTAGTTCTGGAATGAAGAACAGGGTTTTGAGTCATGGCTAGAGCGCTTTGGTTATCACAATGAATGGGGGTTGGACCTAAGATTATTCTGTAATCTCTGAGTTGTTGCCTCATCCATAGAACTTGTGCACAACAACTTCCTGCAGCTACATACTCAGCTTCGGATGTAGAGGTAGCTATGGATTGTTGTTTCTTGCTATGCCATGAAACTAGCCTATCACCTAGGAATTGACAAGTACCACTAGTGCTTTTACGATCTATTTTGCAACCTGCAAAATCTGCATCTGAGTAACCTATTAGTTCAAAAAGAGAATCCCTAGGATACCATAAGCCCACATTTTGTGTGCCTTTTAGGTATTTAAGGATCTTCTTGGCAGCAATTAAGTGTGACTCTTTAGGATCAGCTTGAAATCGTGCACACATGCATACCGAAAACATAATATCAGGTCTACTGGCAGTGAGATAAAGAAGTGATCCAATGATACCTCTATAATTAGTGATATCAACTTTCTTTCCACTTTCATCTTTATCTAACTTAAGCGTTTGGCTCATTGGAATTTTTGAATATGATGCATTTTCCATACCAAATTTCTTAATCATATCTCATGTATATTTAGCTTGGTTAATAAATATGCCATTGGGGAGTTGTTTAACTTGTAGTTCTAAGAAGAAAGTTAATTCACCCATCATGCTCATTTCAAATTGTTCTTGCATCATTTTTGAAAATTTCTCACACAGACGCTTGTTAGTAGAACCAAATATAATATCATCAACGTAAATTTGAACTAAGAGAATATCTTCGTTATTGGTAATTTTAAATAACATTGTATCAATGCTGCCTTTTGAAAAACCTTTACCAATAAGGAAAATAGAGAGAGTGTCATACCATGCTCGAGGTGTTTGCTTAAGCCCATAAAGTGCTTTGTCTAGCTTGTAAACCATACCCTTACCATGATTGTTGATGAATCTTGGTGGTTGATCCACATATACTTCTTCTTGGAGTTTACCATTTAGGAAGGCACTCTTTACGTCCATTTGATATACTGTAAACTTGTTAAACGCTGCATACGCTAGAAACATGCGGATTGCTTCAAGATGAGCGACAAGAGCGTATGTCTCATCAAAGTCAATACCCTCCTCTTGGCAATATCCTTGAGCTACGAGTCTGGCCTTATTTCTTACAACAATGCCGTTCTCATCCATCTTGTTTCTATATACCCATCTAGTTCCAATAACTCCTTGGTGAGTTGGTCTTGGTACTAGAATCCAAACCTTATTTCGTTCGAACTGATTGAGCTCTTCTTGCATAACTTCAATCCAACTTGGGTCACTTAGTGCTTCATCCACTTTCTTAGGTTCCATTTGAGATAGAAAGCTTACGAACATAGCCTCATTGAATGTAGCGGCTCTAGTTCTAACTGGTGCTCCAATATCTCCAATAATTTGCTCAGGTGGATGGTCACGCAGCCATAGTCTATCTGGTTGGAAGGGATTAAGAGGTTGAACAGGCGCTTGAGAATCATACGCTTGACCACCCTCTTGCGTAGGCGCTTCAAGTTCACAATTCCTTATTTGCTCTTGATTATCACTCTCTTCATGATCATCAGCATTTCTTACATGATAATTTAGAGTAATCTCACGAGTATTCTTAGGAGGTGGCACTGAGATCTCATCATCGTCGTCAGTATCTTCATCAATAGTAATCTTAGACTCTTGATGACATAGATCTTCAACTCCTACATCATTTAAATTATCCTTACTCGGCTCTTGGTTGGCATCATCAAAAACAACATGAATAGATTCCTCAACCTTCGATTTGATCTTATTGAGAATGCGAAAATTCTTTCCATTTTTGGCGTAGCCTAGAAAGATTCCCTCATCCGCTTTAGGATCAAAAGCCTTTAGGCTTTGGGATCCATTATTGTGGATAAAACATTTAGAACCAAAGACATGAAAGTATGAAACATTTGGCTTACGTCCCTTCCACAGTTCATATGGAGTTTTTCCATGCTGTTTGTTGATCATGCAGCGGTTTTGAGTGTAACAGGCAGTGTTGATCGCTTCGGCCCAAAATCTAGGAGCAAGCTTGGATTCTGCTAACATAGTCCTAGCGGATTCCTTAAGCATTCGGTTCCAGCGCTCAGCAACACCATTTTGTTGGGGAGTTCTGGGAGCTGAATACTCATGGTGTATTCCATTTTCTGCACAAAACTTCTCAACAACCTTGTTAGTAAACTCAGTACCGTGATCGCTTCTTATTCTTGCAACCTTAAGATTTTTCAATGTTTGAAGTTGCCGAATAAGCGTTGTTAACTTGTCACATGTTTCATCTTTGGATGAAAGAAATTCCACCCAAGTAAATTTAGAGAAATCGTCTACTATCACCAAAGTATACTTTTTACCGCTTACACTGATCGTTTGAACAGGTCCAAAAAAATCCATGTGAAGTTGTTCAAGTATTCTAGAAGTAGATAGATAAGGTTTTCTCTTGAACGATGACTTAGCTTGTTTACCCATTTGACAAGCGTCACAAAGGCGATCCTTGTGAAATGGTCCATTTGGTAATCCCTCTACAAGATTTTGACTTAAAAGCTGAGAGATTGTCTTAAAGTTGAGGTGATTCATTTTTCTATGCCATAACCAACCCATTTTAGATTCATTTTTAGCAACAAAACATGTTGGGTTGTTATCAAGTGTTGAACCCCAATCTACTAAATATACGTTGTTAGTTCTTTTTCCTTTCAGTTTAGTAGACTTAGTCCTAGCGTCGTTTATATAGCAATAGTCACTTGAGAATATGACTTCAAAGCCTTTATCACAGAATTGACTTATGCTTAATAAATTGTGCTTCAGACCCTCAACAAAATAAACATCACTTATCATGATGTTCCCCCTATGCACAGTACCTATACCTTTGGTTTTACCTTTGGAGTTGTCACCAAATACAACCTGAGGACCATTGGCAGCTTGATAGTTGATCAGAAGATCTTTGGAACCTGTCATGTGCCTTGACGATCCACTATCAAAGTACCACACAGATGTATCGGCTCTAGCTCTAGGTACCTGCAATCAAAAAGGGAAGTTCTATTTCTGTTTAGGTACCCATTGTTGCTTGGGTCCTTCAACATTAGTATCCTTGTTAGTTTGAATTTGAACTTTAGGAACCCATATTTACCTCGTCTTCATTGTAGGAATACTGGCCTTTTTGGGTTTCACATTGTGTTGTGTGTGCTTTTTGGATGTATAATAATATCCGCGATTATAATAATAGTCATAATCATAATCATCATAGTATCGATAACATGATCTTGACTGTCTTGGATATTGACGATGATATTTCCTTGGCACTGGCTTGGGTTGCACTTTTGGTGCTGGACGCTTAGCGCTTGATTCACAGTTGTTAGTCTTATCTTTAGCCTTTTGAGCGTTTGGATAAACCCGTCTTTGTGACTCATTTGCCTTAGCCTTACCCTTTCCTGTGTTAGTTTTGACTTTCTCATTTGGCCTCTTACCATTGTCACTAGGTTCATTTTGTGTTTGACCCTGTGAACCTTTTTCAACAAAGATTACACCCTTTCCTTTGTTGTTTGCCGTAACATCAAATTTATTTGGTTGTTTACCGAGTTTATCGCGTCCTAAGCCGGTCTTCTCACCAAATAATCTGGTTACTTCAGTCACATTATCCAGCTGTCTAGAAGCTTTTGATAATGATGAGATGAGCTGCTCTGATTTAGCAAGTCTAGCAATCAAATCAGCTTCTCTCTTGACTATTATATCAAGATCACCTTTCAATTGAATAACTTCACTCTCAAGCGATTGATTTTTCTCAATGCACTGTTGCTGAACTCGCAACTCTGCTCTGAGCGTTACTTTATCTCTTGTGAGTGATGAGATAATAGCGAGATCATTTTGATATATTTTGGCAGCTTCTTGACATTCATTGTAGTATTCTTTGACTTTGTCAAGTAATTCATCATAAGAAAGAGGAATTAATAATTCATTGATTACCTCGGGAGATGCTTCATCATCTCTGGCCATGAGACATATGAGCGCTGAGTCATCTAATGGCTCATCATCATCACTACTTTCTTCTGATGATTCTAAATCTTCAGGTGCAGATGCTGGTTTTGATTCTGCTAGCAAGCCTTGTTGACGAAGGTTGCTCCTGAATTGGTTTCTATCCAAGTAATCCTGCCTTGAGGGCTTGGATACGTTTGGATAAGGGCAATTTACTTTGTAGTGCCCTGGTTTTCTGCAATTATAAAAAAGATTAGTTTTCATCTTTTGTTCATTTGTTAACCTTGCAATGTGTGGTTTTGAGACCACTGGAGCTGGTAGACTTTGAGTAGATGCTTGGTATTGAGTAGGCGCTTGGGGTGAAGGAACAGAATACTGAGACGCTTGAAATTGTTGTTGCATAGGAGAAGACGCTTGATATGAACTTTGTCCTTGATTATTGAAACCTTTTCCTTTCTTTTCATATCTCAAGAACTTCCTGAATCTATTCAGCAAAGCCAACTCTTCTTCCTCATTGATATCTGAATTCTTTCCTTTGTTACCCGATTTACCTTTGATTGATGCAATGAGCGCTCCAGATTCAATCACTGGATTACTCACAATATCACCAGCAGAGGTAGTTTAGTTAAAAGTTTTAAACTCCGCTATGCTAACCTACCCCGGGGATTACCCAACCCAACAGAGACTTCACACTATAGTGGAGGAAGGTCATGTAGATGATCCCTCTAACTATGATGAAGCAATGGTGGACATTGATGCTTCAAGATGGTGAGAAGCAATGGAAATAGAGATAGATTCTAAGCAATCGAACCAAGTTTGGACTTTGGTAGATCGTTCTGAAGGTATAGTACCTATATGATGCAAATTGATCTACAAAAGAAATATTGATGTCGATGGCCAGGTTAACACCTATAAAGCCAGGATTGTGGCGAAAGGCTATAGTCAAAGAGAAGGAATTGACTATCAAGAGACATTCTCACCTATAGCTGATGGGTTTGGTGGAGTTGGATGAAAATAGAGTCAAGAAGAGGAGCCAAAATAAAGCCAAGAAGGGTCGAGATTTACCGGGGTCACGAAAGAAGTCAAAAGACGAAAAAATTGGAGCCAAGGTTCTAGCCAAGTGGCGCCATGGCGCTAGATTTGGTGCCACGACACCAAGGCAAAATTCAGCCACTGGTCACTTGGCGCCACAGCGCCACGCACGCGGACATCTTTTTTCAATACGATTTTTGATGGCTTTTCGCATTTTGGTTGGTTTTTTGGCATGACTTGAGTCCTAATTTGATTGGACTTATTTCCTATTGTGTTAGGAATTATTCCCTAGTTGTTTAGGATTGTTTTTCCTAATTTGTTAGGGTTTAGGCTTCTCCACTAGTATAAATATGAGAACTCTCATTGTAATTGATTGATTTACTCATTGAGAAATAAAGATGTAGTCTAGGTTGGCTCGTGGATGTAGGCAAGTTATGCCGAACCACGTTAAAATTCTCGTGTTGTTTATCTTCATGTTTAGGCCTAGATTTATTATTTTGTAATTATTTTTCGTGCTCTGAAGCTACCATCCCTAACAGTAGCCATGTTTAAATCCATCTAAATCCTATTATCCATCACTGCACACTTGGACTATGAGATATGATAGATGGATGTTTAAACTACTTTCCTTAATGGATTCCTAGAGGAGGACATCTATATGGAACAGCCGAAAGGTTTTGTGTATGAGACTGATATCCATAAAGTGTGTAAGGTTGAAAGATCCATATAAGGGCTCAAGCAAGCATATCGAAATTGGAATCTCCATTTTGGTGAAGTGTCAAGGGATATGGCTTCATCAAGAATGAAGATGAACCCTATGTCTAGAAGAAGACTAGTGGGAGCAAGATCACGTTCTTAGTACTGTATGTAGATGACACTCTACTTATAGGAAACGATGTGGGAATGCTAACCACTGTCAAGAAGTGACTTTCGAGTATGTTTTCTATGAAAGACTTGGGAGAGGCCACCTACATTCTTGGAATTCGTATCTATAGAGATAGAAAGAATAGAATGATTGGTATTTCTCAAGCGCTTTACTTAGAGAAGGTCCTAAGAGATTTAGGATGGAAAACACTAAGAAAAGGTTCCTGCCTATGAGACATAGGGTACATCTCTCTAAGTCTATGTGTCCTCTAAGTGAGGAAGATAGGAAGGACATGAGCAGAGTACCTTGTTCGTCTGCAATTGTTATCTGATGTATGCAATGCTGTGTACAAGACCCGATATTGCCTACGCAGTAAGCGTGGTGAGTCAATTTCAGGAAAACCCGGGTAAGAAACAGTTGATAGCTGTGAAGCATATCCTTAAGTATCTTAAGAGTACTATGGATATGATTCTCATCTATGGAGGTGGATATCTAAAGGTGGATGGTTACACTGATTCAGACTTTCATCTGATGTGGATGACCGTAAATTTACCTTAGGATTTGTATTCACGCTTAAAGGGGAGCGGCGTCTTAGAAGAGTTCCAAACAAAGTACAACAACTGATTCCACTACTGAAGCAGAGTGTGTTACAGCCTCAGAGGCAGCCAAAGAAAGTTGTTTGGCTAAGGAAGTTTCTTGGAGAACTTCAAGTGGTTCCTAGTCTGAGCTCCCATTGCCACTTTACTGTGACAACAATGGAGCAATAACTCAAGCCAAGGAATCGGGGTGTCACGACAAGTCAAAACACATTGAGAGAAGGTTTCACGTCATCATAGAGATCAGTGGCAGAGGAGAGATAGCAATGCAGAAAATAGCCTCAACTGACAATGTAGCTGACCCGTTGACCAAACCACTACCACGGGCGATTTTGGACAAACACCTGGAAAGAATGGGTATTAGATACCATAGAGAGTGGCATTGAGTGCAAGTGGAATATTGTTAGGATTATTCCCTCAGATGCCATAGAGGATAGATTGTATAGGGCATTCCATTTGTAAGTGACTTATTTTATTTATAATAAAAGGCATTATCTTTGTTTTCACATAAACATTATTAACATCTGTAATTAGTGTAAAACGTTTGTCCCTATATTTAGTGCAATCTATCTACTTCCTATGAGATAGGAAGAAAGATACTAGAGAGATCGATCTTGATAACTTAACTAGTTCTCAAGTAATATGAAGTCTTTAGTGGATAATGAAGACTTAAAATACTTGTACAATCTGAGCTTTGACATGGGAGTGCCAATCTAATTCTATGTGATAGTGGGAGCTTAAGATTGTAGGCACATCAGTGGAACTAATATGTTCGAACAAGACTCGCATCGGTTCTGTCACATGGGTTTTTACTCTGTGACTGTCAATGACAAAACTGATTATTCATGATAGGTATAAGTTAACCTATGACCCGAAGTATCGGGTTGAAAATGCACTTGTGACATCAAGTCTGTGACCAGAGTAGTTAGATCCAATTCACTGGTGGGGTTGACATTGAATTACGGCTTGATGGGCAAGTTGTAGTCTTAACTGATTACTAAGATGAGATTTGTTCTCTCACAAGTGAATGACAAAGTGTCCTAAGTAATTATGGATAATAGAGATCACAGTCAAAGCAATAGAGTTGATTATGGTAGGCACAAAAGAGAACTCAATGATCTCGTATTATTATAATTTATACGTATGGTCAAGTTCAGTGAGTTTGATATGACCGTGACTCTCACTTGACTGGGACATGAGAATAAAAGGTTTATACATATACGGTATTCATGATTGGAAGGTTTCAGAATAATCCATTCATTTGATCTTGTTTGAGCTACAAAGTGGGCCACGTGACTGGCTAGGTGTTACCCACTTTTTTTGGATTCCATCTCATTGCCAAATGAGACGAACCTAAAGAGTCATGCTAAAGGATTGACAAAGAAAAACATTAATGGATTTTTCTATTGAGATTTGGAGATTTAATTTATTGGATAAATTAAATATTATTAACTAATTACTCATTAGATAAATAAGTAATTAATGGAAAAGATTAGTTATTAATTAATTTCTTGGAGAAATAAATTAATGAATTAATTTGTTTAATTAATTAATTTATTTATGTATTAGATAAAGTAAATAATTAATTAAATAATAGAAAATTAATTAAAACAGATGACCAAGCTGGACCATAGTGGGCGCCCATTTGAAGGCCTACTTAGGCCAAGTTGGGCGCCCACTTGGACACCTAACATAAGGTATATGGGCCTTGTCATGGTCAATAAATCAAGTGATATAAAAACATATCACTTGTAAGTTTTGACCTAAGTGATTCATAACTCTCCTAACAAAATAGAAAAAGAAAATCCTCCCACTCTCTATAGATCTAGCCGTCACCCCCCATAAGAGTAAAAGAGGAGTTTTTCTTCTTCATCAATTCGCATGGTTATTTAGAGACGGAGTATATTCACTGTTAAAATTAGACTTCAAGAAATCTCCAAAGGATTCAAGAAGGCTGGAAATTACAAAGATTGGAGGAGACAGCTATGCAGAAGTTGGAGAAAATTTGGAAGAGCTGGTTCTCTAACCACTTCGCTACAACTAGTAAGTTTTAGCGTTATTCGATTTGAATATGTAAATTGAGATGACCACCTGTGGGTAATTTTATCTTCCGCTGTGTATTTTTCGCATAACCCAATAGTTCCATGACCAAAATGGACCCAAGCAAGAACAAACCTTGAAGAGAGTCTACTGTGTGAGTATCATTGCCTTGGTTTAAACAAAACGCTGACCAATTCAAGACATCACGTTCATTGGGTAGCAAGTAAATCCGATGGTATTTCACTAAGATAGGTTCAAAGCCATGAGCTATCTATTCTGATGCAATAGTTTCTCGCCTGAACTCTCGTTGCGTCTGCATGTCTGCATATGCATTATATTTGCATTAATTCCATTCATGTGGGAGATTTTTCGGTAAAGTTTAGTTATACTCAACTTTGACCACAAATTTGAGTGGCTTATGTAGCTTGGATGTTGAATTTTATAGGATTAAATGAATCTATATTTGGAGTAGATGAATTTAGCATTTTGAATTAATCAAATCCGAGTTCGGATGAATGAGAAATCAATGTCCAAAGTAGGTCATTTGAACTAATTTTAAAGTGTTGGATTATGGTGGAGTTGTGGAAAGCCTAAGGAGGCTTGTCTTACATTGATAATCATCTAAAAGTAGATGGGTTTATAACTTCTAGGATTGACATAATGGTTTGGGCTTTAGAACACCACAATTTTGTGGAAGGGGAAGGACCTATGCCAGTGTTGTTGGGTCACCACAAAGCCCGCATGCGCGCCGCCTGGACCAAATAGGGCCTGGGCCAGAGATCAGGTCTGGGTCGTGGGTCATGGGCGCGGGTGTGGGTTGGTTTGGTTCTTGGGTTTGCCAGCCCAAATTAATCTTTTTGGACAAAATACATTTAAATTCATTATTTAATTTATTTTATTTTGTTTTCTCCTTTTAGAAATTGTTTGAACCATTAGATGATGACTTATCACAGTCCCCGGTAGGTCCTTGGATCCTAGACAGAAGTTGCAATCCTTGAGTTTGGGCAAACAGGTGGACGAGACTTAAGTGGGAACTTAAAGTACTGACTAACATTCCTTTGCAATTTTCAGCAACCTCCGACTAGGAGACAATCCCAGCCCCAACCTGCCGCCGCTGAAAAGGTACGAAGTTGGACTAATTTGGAAACATTGGACAATTTACTTTATACATGCTTGAGCACATCCCCTATCTATTCATAAGGGTCAAAAGGGAGATCTCATATGGTTCCACCGTTTCCTTTGCAATCAACAACAAAGAAAAGGTCCGGCTTTGCTTCTTTGGCCTTATTTTCCGTTTAAGATCAGTGTCATGTTCATCTTCAGAGTGAGTTCGGTCTCGGGATGATTCCCCATAGGAAGATAGGACCGACTCGCCAGACTCGAAAGAGAGATGGGGATGGGGGGAAGAGGGTTGGAGGTGAGAGCAGCAGCGGTAGAATCGCCGGGAAGAAGACGAGGTCGTGATCTGTGTGCAGTAGCCGTGCAATCAATGGCCACGATCGTATGCGTAGCAGTTCACATGGACCGCGTGCAACTTTTCTGCCGAAATGGCGCCTGTTTGGTCGAAATGTTGTTGTTTTGACCAAAAAGACACCTGTAGGGGCTAAAGACAAAAATAGTTTCTGCTAACTCGCAACTTTCTAACTTCTATAAATGGCCTCCTCCATAATCCAAAAATCTCATCCCTTCAATCATTTCTCTTCTCTCTTCCTGCTTTTGAGTTCTAATTAGTGAACACAAAAGTATTCTTGCGCAGTTGTTTGAAAACGAGAGTTCAAACAAATCTTTTATTCCATAGATTCAAGAATTTGTAATGGTACTATTCTCGTATCAAGTCGTTGTATCTTGGGAGACAAATAGACATTTTCCGTCACTAACACGAGTAGGTCAATTTAGTGTTAAGAAGAGCTAGTAATTTGAACTTGTGCCTCGATTTAAACAAATTGAGTGTTGTGCATTTTCGCCAACATTGATTAAGAAAAATGAAACCTTTTTCTTGCTTGCATTGAATCCACTCAAACCCTGGGATCAATTCATTTTGGTCCCTCACCTTTTACCCCAATTCCAAATCGGTCGCTGTGTTTTTAATCTGTCTCAATTTAGTCCTTGTGGTTTTTTAATTTGTTTCAATTTAGTTCTTGTGGCAATAGTAATCCTTACTTAACATATTAACTTTTAGCAATAGTGGTCTTACTACACAATATGAGTAAAACAGGACCAACATGCTTCCGAAATAAAATTAAACTCTCATAAATTCACACCTTTGTTTGACCGCGTTATTCTCGGGTATCCCAAGTCCTCGTTTTTATGGATTTGATCCAACCACAGAACCGCAGTAGATGGTTCACAGGCACATAGTTCCTTCATCAATAGACATCACATCCCTAATTCGTTTTCTACCTTAGGGCGTAGAAGGTTTTTCAGAACGAGAGATCAATTGGAATTTTGACAAAACATGTTGAACAAAAGCCTTAAAATTTTATTGATGAAATAAAGCTTAAAATTACATATATATTCTGCTCTGTTGTTGGAGGAGAAAACCTTTTAGCCTCTCATATTAGAGAACTAAACTCTTTTGGCGAAGTCCCCATAAACTTGTAAAGAAAATTTACAAAATATTTTACAAACAATTTTCTTTCTAAGTTTCTGGTGTTTATTGAAGAGTAGGAGAAGAATTATCGATGCCTTTCCTTATGCTTCTTCTTCCCTTCGTATAGGCTTCCACGGACTTCAAATGCGGATTCCAAACTTGTGTAAAAAATATCTGCTGACGTCATTGCATACGTCTCTTCTTGTCCTTTTCCACAACTATCTTCCATTATTTGTTAGTCACGTTCTGCAGCTGTTATCTTTTTCTTTTTCTTTGTCCCAGTACTGTCGTCTTTTCCTTTTCTTTTCTTTGTCTACTAGTACTGTCGGCCACTTGCTTTTTTGGGTAATTTACATGAATTACCTTTTACTTGTACCTAGTACATTTATTACAATGTAAAATTATAATATCATGGATCTCTAATTTAGACTCGTTCACATTTTAACCTTTCTACCGAGGTTTTGTCAAAACCCCTCGGGTATGTTTTCCTTTTGCCCTGGTCCTGTTCAGGCTCGGATTTCTTTCTTGTGACCTTAATTCTAGTTCCAAATAAGAGTTTTTCTTGAAATTCACAACTCGGGCATATATGATTATGCCATTGATCCACATGCATCATGTTGCATGCTTTTCTCCTGGTATTATCAGTTGCGGGTAATTTGTTATTCCATATGAGTGTTCATTTTTGCTCGAATAATTTTTTCACATACTTAGAACTCTTACCTGTCATGGAATTTAAGAGGAATGATCCATTTACTTTATTTGAGAAAATTTTAAATGGATATTTTACTTTGTCCATCTCTGTGAGACAGACCCAAAACCCCTATGCTCTTCTGGTGGAGATTTCATCTTCATTAATAGCCACCACTAAAGGAGCTGTTCTTGCTTCGACTTTAATCCTGTTATAGAACGCTATATCTGGTCTCTGTAGTTTGATGAAGTGAAACACTGGATGAGACCCTTTTCCTACTAATTCTGGAACCACTGAAATGAAGTTTAGCTCCAACCTTAGAGGTGCTTGTCTGTGGCCTAAGGTTATCTTTCCCTCTTTTACTCCAGAGGTGCTGGGTGGACTTGAATCAATTGGAGTTTGCACTTTCGATTGTTCAATTATTTTATTTTCACTCGAGTCTAGTGTAGGACTTGTGCAAGCAGCATTTGAATCTGCTGCTCCGGGTATAGAGCCTCGTTCTCTAAACACAAGTTTGGAGTCTTGTACTCATAATTCTCGAGTCATCACCGAAGATGATGCTTTTCGAATTGGTTCTTGTAGGGTATCCCATAACGTAGTCATGGCTTACATTGATCCCCTGATTGTTGTTTGGATAGTGTCCAAATTAGCTCGTTGTATATGGCCAGCTGCCTCAGCATTAACGGATAGCTGCCCAAACTTTTTCCCAAGTTCCTCAAGGTTTTCCCTAAGATGCTTGTATCTTGTGATGATGGAGTTCGCCTCAGATACTTCCATCTCTTGTTAGGAAATCTGCAAGAACATTCTCATGAGATTTCACAATGATAATGTCAAAACAATATTATTCACACTCAGGTTGCCATCTAATAATACGTGCTTTCTCAATCTTTGATTCAAGTTTATTTTTTAAGAAAGCCTTAACATTCGTATTATTAACTTTTGATGTAAATTCTTTGGCTAATAGAAATTAAAGGACATTTTTTAAATTCCTTCCAAACTGCAAAGAATTCTTTCTCGTTTAGATGCCAGAGTTTGGCTTGTTCTTCAGTAAACAACCCTCCTATATATCTACAAGGTTCTTCACCCGTAGTTGTCTTTTTCATGAGCACTGCTGCCCACCTATAATCATTGGCATCTGTATAGACTATCAAATCATCATCGTCTTGTGGTATTGCGAGTTTAGGCAAGTTATTGCAAACTTGTTTCAACTCATGAACCCTTTGAGTGTGAATTTTTTCCCACTTCCATTTCGAAGTTTCGGTCTCTTTTAAGAGTGGTCGGAAATCCTTTCTATATCTTGCAAGATCTTTGATGAAGATACCTGCAAAGTTAACAACTTCCAAGAAGCTTTGAAGCTATTTTTTATCTTCTAAAACATCAGAAAAAATACGGATTTTTTCCACAATATGTTCTTGTAATTCAATACTTGTTTCATCATAAGGATTCCAAGAAATTCTGTGGCGCCCAGTGACCACCTGTGGCCCGCCACACCACAACGCTAGCTCGATCCAGGAGACTGTCCTTTCTCGAGTCAGCGCTAAGCGTCAGGACTATACGAATACTTCATCTGTTGAAACTAAAAATTTTCATTCCAACTAAACCAACAACAAATTCTCATCAATCTTAAATATCCAATTAGACATCCCAAAACAGAACTCCCTCTAATAGCAACGAACTAATGCTTCCTTTACTCCTCATCCCTCCCTTCATCCGACATACTAAGCTTATCTGAAAAGGAAGAAAGAAGGAGGGGTGAGTTCGAATGACTCAGTGAGGTAGGCTAACGGTTTGGTTTACCTTTTATCTTTGAAGTAGAATCTGGAACGGAAGATTATAACAGAAACAAGCATATGTACTGGAAAATACATGAATCAATCAAGATATCAGAAGGGCAGACATTCGAGTATCGAAACAAAGTAAGAACGAAGAAAACAACTCGTGTACTTTAGAACTCATGTCAAAGGATTGTGGTATGTCTCTCCACTATCCCATACCAGCAGGAGACTTCACACCTTTCAATACATACCAAATGGTTTCCAAGTGTTGGGACTCTAGAGGTGGCTCCTACGGGCTCAAGTGGTGGCTCCCGCCGTCGCGTAGCACTTTGCCTCGTATAACACTTAGCTCCCTTCACTGATTTATAGGTGTCGGGACTCTAGAGGTGGCTCACGCCATGTAGCACTTTGCGCTGAAGCCTCAAGAGGTGGCTCCCACAGCTTAGCACTTAGCTCCCTTCACCCTATCTTTACGATTCAAAGCTTTACATCAAGAATAGGGACACATTGCGGATGGATGCCAGACATCGGGACTCTAGAGGTGGCTCCCGCATTATAGCACTTGGCGCCGAAGCCTCAAGAGGTGGCTCCCACAGTGTAGCACTTAGCTCCTTTAGCCAACGGAGTAGAGCCAAGAAGTACAATGGTCTCAACAAGATGATGAAAGATACGAACTAGTTATTGGTACAACGAGACATAACGTAATTGACACCGATCAGACCAAAGACCATTTCGAGGCAAGACATGTACTATAGACACAGAAGGAATCATCATCGGGGACAACAAGATATTGAACCGAACTAGATATTCAGGAATCAACAATCATCATGAACCAATCAACAAGATATTGATAAGACAGTTGTATAACAAAACAAGGCAATCACAGTAGGTAAAGCAATTAAAAGAGTTTTCAAGGAAAAGAGAAACCCTCACAGTTACAACTCAGCATTGTATCCTCATGTCTCGTCCAACCACAGATCTATCCTGCTGTCCAATAACACCATTATATTTTCAAACCAATGATACTTCATAATCCGACCAAATAAAGCAAGTCGTATATACATATAGTAGAACCTTGACATGTAGGCAATTTGGTTCAAACAAGTGTCAAATAAGCTATATACTGACGCAGGTTCACTACAAAAATTCTCATAAATTCCCTGAGTAAGATTTTACTCTAAAACTTTTTACGAACAGAATAATCATGCTAGAGAACACGTCATAAAAATCCCAGATTTAATTGACATCTTTAACTAGGAGATTCACTCACCAAACCGTGGCTGCACCTGGAACGTTTTCAGGAAAGACACTTAAGTTTCACACGATTGAATTGAATACCCTGTTTCTTGAAAGATTCCCAAACTTTGAAAACACACTAAACACACATACATAATATTACGGTAAACATTTGGGAATTAAATAAAAGCTATAAGTATGATAAGTAAGCTGAAAACATAAACTTGCTTCATTCCCGTAAAACAGTACGTCAGTTTCGTTCAAATATTTTTAGAACATCCCTTATCACCCCAATAATGCCTAAATTTTCTGAAAACACTCTCAACATATGTGTAATGTTACAGTAAAATTTTAAACTCTAAGTATGTTAATTAAGCTTACAACAGTAACTTTCTTAAATCCCGACAGACATGCTGACAGCTTCATTCAAGTAATTTTAGAAAATTAAATAAAGCTTCAATCCTTACAAAATTTTTCAGCTAAACTCCAGACGCATTCATAGTGCTCTATAAAAATTAACAGAAATAAATACAATCATTTGGTAACATGAAAATAGCCCAAACAGCAACTGCAGAAACAAAAATTCAGCAATATCCTTTTTACCAGACAAATCAACTGAGCATAGACTTATATATATTCTAAATTACTTTAAATTTCAGGCCCTGAAGGATTTATTCATTTAAGAAATCAAACATTTCTATCAACTTCAACCATAGAATCAAAGTATATAAGTTATCTATTACATACCTTAAAAGAAAATCAAGAATAGATGGTACTTCTACTCTGTATTCTTCTTCTCCTATATTGAATTTTCTATCTTCACCTTCTTGTATTTGAGAGAGAACTATGGAGACTTCTTTTGAGAGCAATTCAGGCGGTGAGTTTATAGGTTCAAGGTGAATGAGTTTTGGAAAAAAATCAAGAAAGAAAGATAAATGTGTGGGTTATCTTACTTTGCTGCCACGTTAGAATAGGAGATGGAGGTGTGGTACTTCTTATATTGACACCAATCTTTGTAAATTCCTCTTATTTCATAATATATATATATATATATATATATGTACATGTGTATGTCTATTGACACGCTAAAAGCTAACGTGCTATAATAGCAAGTGCACTAGTCGTGTGTAGTAATAAAAGTGGACGAGAAGTCCGGATTGTCGAACCACAAGGACTTGAATTCTAGTTTACGATTTTATAACAACAAAGATCAATACAATAAAGGTAAAATGAGTGTGAAACGCATAAGATAAGAACAAGGTTGCACAAGTGATTTAAAACCAATTATAAAGGGAGACTAAGGCACATGCTAGGTCCAAATTGATCAAATATACTTATAAAGGCTCTTGTTGTAGAATTACTCTTATATTGTTATGGTGAAAACTCCTAAGGTAGAGAATAACCGATGTCTCGCGTATAAACTCCTATACTTAGATCGTGATTTCCCAAATATCCCTATCCGGAAATCTAACCACTAAACATGCATTAATGTACTAGAGTTCACTCGATTTGAATCGAACGACTTCACCCGGGAATCTTTACCTATGTCTAGGGCAATTCCTCATTAGTTGCGGGTCATGATGTGAATTTCTTGCACCCTAAGTCAATTTTCTCCCGAAATATTAACCTAGGCATAAGATTCTAACATATAGTGATCAAGTATATGCAAGATAGACAAAAACACAATTCACATCACATAACAATATAAGAACAACCTCAACAATAATCTATTGTAAGCATATATCACAATTTGGCCTTACATGGCCCTAGTCTTACGAATTTAGTTCATAATTGAAAGCATAAAAGACATAAGAGGAATATTCATAGACATAAATGAAATGAAAAGCTCTTAAAAACTCCCTAAATGGTGAATGATGATGGATCTTGAAGTTGAGCCTTCAATCCCCAAGCTCTTTTCCTTCCTTTAGTTTCCCCCTCCAAGAGTGATGAAGAATGGTGATGAATGGTGGAGAAATCAGATTAGGGGCTGCCCCCCTCTCCTCCAAGAATCTGAAATTGATAGTGAATGATGAAGAGTATGGGTTCCCCCTCCTTTTATAGCCAAAATTCCACTAAAGTATGCATTAAGAATTCCCATTAAAGTTCCCCAATGAGAATTCCACCTAAGGTGATGCTTAAAGTATGGCTTTTAAGATTCCAACCAGCTAAAAAATGCTGAACTTTCGGCCATTAAGAATTCCACCAAGCATAACCATGTGAAAACTTCAACAAAACACATGCATGCTGCCATTTTCTTGCTTTCCAGCGCAGTCTTAGTAGTTTCCTCATAAAAGTCTCCACAGATCTCAAAATTGGATGATTCAAGTCCCCATGTTCAGATAACAGATAGATCTACAACTTTCCAGAAGGACATTTTGTCCAAGTCGGTCTTGAAGTATACCTAAAGTACGTTTCAACATGGAGGTTGTTTCTGATTTGGCGCGCATAAAGTAAATCTACCAAGAAACACACTTATGACAACCCCTCAACACATGTGCTGAATTATGGCCAAAAGTGATTCTTACCCATCATATAATGCTGGAATTTAGGCTGAAAAAGAGTAACATTCGGACTATCCATGCCTAGACATGACTAGGAAGGCGATGGGGCGTATCCTGGCACATGTACTTCTCTGTTCGGCGCAGCAATCGTATTTCTTTCACAATTATCTCTATAGACCTCCGATTTGGATGTTTCAATTTCCCATTTGAAGCTAAGACATACATCTAAAACTTTGTAGAAGGAAACTTTGTCTAAGTCGGTCTTGAAATGTACGGAATTATCGCTCGAATGTGGTAGGAAATGCATAAACCGCCTAGGTGTTGAAAAACATGCTTGAACTTGTTTTGTACATCGTTTTTCTTCCCTTTTCTTCATGTATTCTCATTTATTACCTGTATTCACTTAACACACCTATTAAATGCAAATGTGACATGATTTAAGCAACAAGTGAATCCAAATCATAAGAATTACGGTCTTAAAAACACGTAAAAACACCTCTTATCAACACCCCCAAACTTATCAATTGCTCGACCTCGAGCAATAAGAGCTATAAGGCAAGACCAACATCATTCAATGGGAGAAAACAAAACAACTAACTAACTCACTTTCGTGGAGTAAACGATTGCACTTAGCGGGTGCAACAAGCCTTTAAACCTTTGAGTTACCTCAAAGGACGAGTTATAGTCTCGTGAGGGTTTGCATAAGATATACCCACAAAATCTAGCAAATTTTTAATCCCAACCGAATCAACACATCTCAATATGATCAACAAGAATGAATGGCATAAAATCAACCTTTTAAAGTTCACAAATATATATATACATATCAACTACTTTTGCTCGTGTGACACCAATACTTGAAACGACTCCCTAGGGTATAGTGAAAAATAAATCTAGGGTATTATAGTCGAGAGGCATCCTTACCAAATTTTGGACATTAATCCCATATCTATCAACTTTTGATCAAACCCAAGGCACAAGAATTATAGAAAATCTCATAGCCATTTAAATTTCTTTATCTCAAATATTCAACATTCAATTCATATGGAATTTCCATTAAACTTCATTAAGGCTAGATCATGTGCAATGTTTTATTCCATTAGGCTTTCTATGACACCTATGTAACAAGTTTTAGACCAATGACTCCCAAACTAGATAGTTTTGGGGCATTAAGTGTAGAGACACTCCTAAGGATTTAATCACTCGAGTATCAAAGACCACGAAATAAAACTATATCTTTTAAACAATTCACTTCTTTTGGCTTGAGCATAGCTCAAATTAGCATAATAGTACAGTATATAGGCATGAAATTTTTCACCTTCGGTACGTATTAGCCTGACCACTTTTGGTCATACCAAAATTCAACCTTTTCAATTCATTGTTTAGCATATAAAATTACTACTTAACTTATAACCTTATGAGAAATCTAAGTTAATATTTCCGGGAAAAACTCCTTAAGTGTCTCAAGATGGTTATCCTCTCAACTCCTCTACCCTCGATTCATTGTGCAATGTGAATCATCTAAAGAATCAATCCTAGTCTAGTGTCTCCACGAGCAATTTCAAAGATCTATATATATATATATATATATATTCCATTAAATTCAAATTATTTCAAGAATTCATGCCATTTTTCCAAGTTAATCAATTTCAATGCATCAATTGGAAAGAAAATACATATAATTTTTTTTATATACATATGCTTGATTTTTCTCAAAAAGTTAGCACAAAACACATGCAATAGCAACGATTCCCCCAAACTTGTTACATATGCTTGATTTTTCTCAAAAAGTTAGCACAAAACACATGCAATAGCAACGATTCCCCCAAACTTGAACTAAAAACAAGATCACATGACAAATAAAATCAATAAGCACTACTCATACCACCCCCAAACTTAAACTTAACATTGCCCTCGATGTTGACTCAATCATACATACTCAAAAGGGGGTAAACGAGGGTACTTACAACAAGGGTTCTAAAAAGCAAACCTTACTCACGGAATCCATTTCCAAGCTCAAATTCGTAACAAAAGATCTTCCAAAGCAAAACTCGGCTACTACATGTCATGTACTCACAATACAAACTATCAAGATTCAAAGAGAAGTATGCCAAAAGTGCATACTTGAACATAACAAAAAGAAACAAACTAAACAAGACAAAAATGAAAGCAAGAAGAAAAGAAAACTTACAAACTTGGGTTGCCTCCCAAGAAGCGCTCTTTTAAAGTCATTAGCTTAACTTTACGCTCCTTGAGGTTCAAATAGGTGGGCCATTTAAAATGACAATATCCTCGTCATTTCTCCTTTCTTTCTCATGTTTCACTCGCGTCCACTCATAACTCGGTGTTTTGAGATTAGCCCTCCGTGCCGGATTTGTCTTATCGATCTCATGAACACGTTTATGTGGTGGAATGTACTTCATGCATAAATCCTCCTCTCTCACCTTTTATTGGTTCTCATTAGGGACCTCATTCTCCAACTCAAGAGTGCCCTTAGTTTTGCCACTTGCACATTTTTCATCAAGTAAAGTGTTAATAGCATTGACATTTAAACAAGTAAGATCGTCCATGGATAGTTTCATGTTTGTATAAGCATCGAATATCACCTTTTCATCTCTTACCCTCAATGTCAACTTACCTTTTCCCACGTCAATCTTGGCATTGCTAGTGGTTAGGAAAGGTCTTCCTAGAATCAAGGGAACATCAATGTCGTTATCCATCTCGAGAACCACAAAATCGACCGGGAAATAGAATTTGTCAACTTGGACAATAACATCTTCAATTATCCCCTTTGGCCTCTTGATTGATCTATCCGCGAGTTGGAGGCTCATTGCAGTTGGTTTAGGATTGCCAAGGCCCAACTTCCTAAAAAGAGAATACGGAAGGAGGTTGATGCTAGCTCCCGAATCACAAATAACCTTGTCGAATGATAAGGGCCCAATAGTGCAAGGAATCGTTAGACTCCCGGGATCTTGAAGCTTTGTTGGCAATGTGTTGAGCAATATAGGCAAGATTCGGGGGAAACTCGGATCCATCTCCTTCTGTTTCTTTTTATATCCATTGGGAAAGGGGAGGCGTACCTCGATGGGTGGATGCGTTGGAGTCGAAGAGCCGAATTCGGAAGAACCAGGACGTGGCACCTGGGCGTGGCAACGTAGGCGCCTGGGCGTGGCTGTCTGGGCGCTCGGGCGCCGATGTGCGAACAACATCATTTGCTACATGTTTGCCACTTCTCAAGGTAATTGCATAGCATTGCTCTTTCGGGTTCTTTTCCGTGTCACTTGGTAAAGTTCCCGGGGCTCTCTCGCTGATCGCCTTTGCCATTTGACCCATTTGTGTCTTCATATCCTTCATCTCCATCATCAAATCCTTCATCATACTACGGAGTTCGTTGATTGCTGTATCTGATTTCTTTATTTCCTCATCGAGACGTTCATCGGTTGTGGGAGGCCTAACTTGCCTTTGTACATGAGGATTGCCTTGCCTTTGAGCTTGATTGTTGTTGAATGAAGGCCTTGGTGCTTGATAGATACCGGTATGAGCGTTTTGTGCCGGATTTGGCCTTCTTGGAAAATTTTCGGGCACATGAAAATTCAATTGAGGTCGATTGGCATTTCCAACATAGTTAACATTGCCAACCATTGTTTCCAAAGCAACTTCTTCTTGAACACAACCAATTTTTCTAGTGGGTGTGACTTCTTCATCATCGGGATATAGTTCATCTTCCCGGGCTAATTGCTCAATCTTGTCCCACACACTTTGGCAATCGAGCCTAAGGAGATCACCACCGGCGCCGGCATTGAGCCTATTACGGATGCGCGATCGGACTCCATCATGGAATCGTAGTACTTGCTCGCTCAACTTTAGGTTGTGATCCGGGCATTTTCAGAGCATGTTTTTATATCTAGCCCATGCCTCGGCTAAGGACTCATGATTCCCTTGCTTAAACTCTTTAATATTGCTCCTTAGCTCGTTGATTTTGGAAGGTGGAAAGAATTTGCTCAAAAAGGCATCAACCAATTGTCCCCATGTTGTGATGGATTGGGGTGGTAGAGACTTGTACCACATGGTCGCCCTTTCCTTTAATGAGAAGTGGAAGACTCTTAGACGAATTACATCAAGATCCCGTGGATGAAATTGGGTAGTCATGAGAGTGTCGTCTAAAGTTTCCAAATGCTCATGAGGTGATTCATGGGTCTCTCCATAGAAGGGTTCGCTTTGCACCACGCTAAAGATGTGTGACGGAATGTGATAATTTGGTGCATAGAAATTTGGAAAGACTACGGGCCCCGGTATGGTGTGGACCCTTGGAGGTAGACTTTCCCGGACCGACGGAAGTCTTTGAGGAGGTGCCTGTTGTATAGCTTGGAATAAATTTTGCAACCATTCCCTGTTTTCCGGTAGATTTATGTCGGGAAAATTCCCATTTGGATTTAGATTGTCGGCCATTTCTCGAGCGCGTCTACTAGATCGAAGAACACGCTCTATCTCCGGCTCAAAATTGTACAGAGGCTCGTTAGAAAAGCGGGTCATGCACCACAAATTACACCTTACAATTAAACACAAAAACAAAATTAGAATAATAAAATAAAAGAAAGGTTAGAAATAAATGAAAAACTAAGAATTATGAAAATTTAAACGAAAAATCAAAAACTAAAATGAACAAGTCCCCGGCAACGGCGCCAAAAACTTGACACGCTAAAAGCTAACGTGCTATAATAGCAAGTGCACTAGTCGTGTGTAGTAATAAAAGTGGACGAGAAGTCTGGATTGTCGAACCACAAGGACTTGAATTCTAGTTTACGATTTTATAACAATAAAGATCAATACAATAAAGGTAAAATGAGTGTGAAACGCATAAGATAAGAACAAGGTTGCACAAGTGATTTAAAACCAATTATAAAGGGAGACTAAGGCACATGCTAGGTCCAAATTGATCAAATATACTTATAAAGGCTCTTGTTGTAAAATTACTCTTATATTGTTATGATGAAAACTCCTAAGGTAGAGAATAACCGATGTCTCGCGTATAAACTCCTATACTTAGATCGTGATTTCCCAAATACCCCTATCCGGAAATCTAGCCACTAAACATGCATTAATGTACTAGAGTTCACTCGATTTGAATCGAACGACTTCACCCGGGAATCTTTACCTATGTCTAGGGCAATTCCCCATTAGTTGCGGGTCATGATGTGAATTTCTTGCACCCTAAGTCAATTTTCTCCCGAAATATTAACCTAGGCATAAGATTCTAACATATAGTGATCAAGTATATGCAAGATAGACAAAAACACAATTCACATCACATAACAATATAAGAACAACCTCAACAATAATCTATTGTAAGCATATATATCACAATTTGGCCTTACATGGCCCTAGTCTTACGAATTTAGTTTATAATTGAAAGCATAAAAGACATAAGAGGAATATTCATAGACATAAATGAAATGAAAAGCTCTTAAAAACTCCCTAAATGGTGAATGATGATGGATCTTGAAGTTGAGCCTTCAATCCCCAAGCTCTTTTCCTTCCTCTAGTTTCCCCCTCCAAGAGTGATGAAGAATGGTGATGAATGGTGGAGAAATCAGATTAGGGGCTGCCCCCCTCTCCTCCAAGAATCTGAAATTGATAGTGAATGATGAAGAGTATGGGTTCCCCCTCCTTTTATAGCCAAAATTCCACTAAAGTATGCATTAAGAATTCCCATTAAAGTTCCCCAATGAGAATTCCACCTAAGGTGATGCTTAAAGTATGGCTTTTAAGATTCCAACTAGCTAAAAAAATGCTGAACTTTCGGCCATTAAGAATTCCACCAGGCATAACCATGTGAAAACTTCAACAAAACACATGCATGCTGCCATTTTCTTGCTTTCCAGCGCAGTCTTAGTATTTTCCTCATATAAGTCTCCACAGATCTCAAAATTGGATGATTCAAGTCCCCATGTTCAGATCACAGATAGATCTAAAACTTTCCAGGAGGAAATTTTGTCCAATTCGGTCTCTAAGTATACCTAAAGTACGTTTCAACATGGAGGTTGTTTCTGATTTGGCGCCCATAAAGTAAATCTACCAAGAAACACACTTATGACAACCCCTCAACACATGTGCTGAATTATGGCCAAAAGTGATTCTTACCCATCATATAATGCTGGAATTTAGGCTAAAAAAGAGTAACATTCGGACTATCCATGCCTAGGCATGACTAGGAGGGCGCTGGGGCGTATCCTGGCACATGTACTTCTCTGTTCGGCGCAGCAATCGTATTTCCTTCACACTTATCTCTATAGACCTCCGATTTGGATGTTTCAAGTTCCCATTTGAAGCTAAGACATACATCTAAAACTTTGTAGAAGGAAACTTTGTCTAAGTCGGTCTTGAAATGTACGGAATTATCGCTCGAATGTGGTAGGAGATGCATAAACCGCCTAGGTGTTGAAAAACATGCTTGAACTTGTTTTGTACATCGTTTTTCTTCCCTTTTCTTCATGTATTCTCATTTATTACCTGTATTCACTTAACACACCTATTAAATGCAAATGTGACATGATTTAAGCAATAAGTGAATCCAAATCATAAGAATTACTGTCTTAAAAACACGTAAAAACACCTCTTATCATCTATATATATCAAATCTATAATTGTGTATTCTCCACACACATCAAATATGCCTTAAATTTTTCTACATATAAACTAGTCAATAAAGATGTGTAAATACTACTTGCCTATTTTACAAATATTTAGAGTATAATTCTATCTATACAACCAAGTAGTAAAATATTAAGGTCGAGCAGGGGTCCCCAAAATTAAGTTCCGAAAATATAGAATGTTACAAATTCTCATTGAAATTCCTATGGATTAATCTTTTAATATGTTCAAGAGAAAGCTTACTTTCTTCGTCCATATCAAAGAAGGGCTTCTTTTCTGGTAAAGCATTTTTAAGAAGTTTAATTCCTTCTTCATAGAGAAGTTTAGTTCCTCCTTCAGAAGCTTCACAATATCCCTATTGCCTGAAAAACAAAAGAGCTTTACCAAATTTCCTTTTATCCTGCATTTTGGGATCGGTTAATTTGGCGTCATCAAAATCACCACGTTTGTTGCGAAAATTTGTAGGCATTATCCGGTTAAATGCCTTTTCTCGTCGGAAAACCTGTATCTCACTACCACAATTAGTAATAAAAATCAACAAGTTCTTGTGGTTACCTTGCATAAATTTTTCAAAAGTTTGGATAAAATTATTACCCAACAAAATATCTGCTCATGTATTATGAAAGTAAATAGGTGGCATTTTTACCTTAAACCGAGGTGTACCAAATGCTCCTCCAATCACGATCTGTGCTTCTCATATACCTTTATTGAGTATTAAGATTTTCTGAGAAAAATCCCTTCCTGCAATAATAGGTAATGATTCCATAGCATTTCTAGGGAAAACTCCGGGTTTTGCTGTACAAATCCCTGATCCAGAATCAATATAAGCTGCAAAATATTCCAACTTATATTGTTCATATAACATACCAATAGATATGTAAATTGAGAATGGGCTAGTCATTTAATAAGACTCCAGTTTCTGATAGCTTTTTAAACTGCCAACTTTGATGTTGCCTCTTGTATCAGTTCCAACTCGTCTTTTAAAAAATTGTTTAAATGATGATTTACCCAAGTTTGATAAACCACTGATCTAGTACGGAAATCAGGTGAGGACATCTTCTGTTTTCAAAACTCTATGGCTATGTTTGGTTATGTTTTGGGATGGTATTTTGGTGAGAATTATTGGTGAGAAATTTATGAGGACACGTGCATGTTTGATGAAATTGTGTTTGGTTTTATTTTGGGAGTTGGTTTTTGGGTGTGTGTTTTTTGGTGAGATAATGTTTGGTTTTGTTTCCAGAGGGAACAAAAGTTATTGTAGCAGTCAAATCATGAACCTTTTGTCTGTTAGAGAGGAGAGAGAAGAGAGAGAGCACATAGAGAGGAGTGTAGGGACAAAGTAGGTGTAGAAAGATGAAAAATAATTATTATATTTTTTTGGACCAAAAAAGTAGTGTAATTTTGACCAAATATTTTGTGAACCAAACATGGTTTGGTGAGAATTTTGGACCAAACATGGTATGGAAACATAACCAAACATTGCCTATACTTTTCAATATATAATATTGTTTGATTTTTAGTCTTTCCAAACAATCCACTTGTTTAAAACCTCTACCATAATAGGGGTCAATAGCGTGACTTAGTGTAGGATGAAGATAAACTATTCTACACCCCAAGTTATGGTGTAAAACTAAATGATTATAATCACCCATAATTTGCAAGGAACTGGTTATAGAAAATTGACTTAGTCATTCAACTTTATGAGATGACCTTCCAAACAAAATTCCATACCTTTTCTTTTTCTTTCCCAAGGTTTGTGATCCTCAGGAAACTTAATCCCAAGGTTACAATCCCTTGGTCTCTTCCTGCAATACCTGCAACAAATACTTCATAGCCTGCCATTTCTAACATACCTTCATATTTGCCAACAACAGGTTGCTGCAAGTGATATAAATCTTCACAAGGAAAGTAATTTTCTTTCTTTGTAATATCAAATATTACTTGCACTTCTCTCCATCATTCACGACATCTAATTTTTACATTATTTACCTTAATGACTTGAGGAGTTAAATCTTCAATCAAGTCTTTTCCTTTTAAACTCCTAATCCTTTCTTTCGAAAAGGAAATCCGGCGTCCATAATCTGTTCTAGAGCTAATTGATCGATCTAGAACTGGATGATCCCTGATTAAAATATCAACACCACCAATTCTAGGTATTTGAATTGGATCGGGTGCCATTATTTTAGCAAATTCCTTGAAAATTCTTGGAATTTCAATATACTCTTCCCTAATGAACAAATCAGAATGATGTGTGTTGGAAAGTACATATGCAATTCTATATGTAATAGAATATGACCTGTTACCTTCTTTCATGAGATTTTTTCTTTTAAAATCCTGTTGAAGAGTTATGACTCGACTGAGATCTTGATCAGCTGAGTTATATGCAATTTTTGGATGAATATCAAACATAAGTTTGCATGCATATAGATTTCCTATCATTGTACCTAGACAACCATCTCTCAAATTATTGATTTTTTTATCCATTATAGATAAATGTAATGGAGAATCAACTCCTTCTTTGAAAGTGGCTTTTATTACTACTTCAATAGTTCCGATATGGATCCATTTCATAGTAACAGCTACTTCCTCAGGAAGTTTACTTAATTCCTCCAGAATTTCTTATTGCATATCCATTACATTACCAGTTAATTCCATGGAAATTGCAAACTCACCTGAGCTTACCTTGTAAATGATGTTATGCCTTCGTTGATTTAATCCTATTTGGTTTAGGATTCGGCTGATTCCACTAACTTTGAAACCGTTGTAAGGTCCAAGGTTAGAGTCTTGCCGCATTATTCTTTCCATGGTCCGGTTTGATACTACCATCCTTAAAAAGAATCCTGACAGGCTTTTTGACGTTTGAAGCCTATCTCCCTCATTGTAGTTATTCTGATTTGGTTGAAGATCTATCTGAATCACTCTTTATTTCTTCCTCATAAACACTTTCATCTGAGGGGACATCTTCCAATTGGTAAACTGGTACCAATTCTCCGTAGAATACTGCATCCAGATGTTGGGTTTCGTTCGAAAAAGCATAAACACAGCGGAAGGGATTTCAAAAATTAAAACAAAAATCAATTGGTACTCTAATTCGCATAATTGAATCTAAAAGCGTATAATGAATAAAACTTACTCGTTAATATGAATATGATGATGGAGAAAAACTTCTTCTTCTCCAAACTCGAAATATTGAAGCTTCCAAATCTTCAATCCTTTGGTTTGATTCTTCAAACTTGAACTTGATCCGAAGAAAGAAAATACGTCGTCTCTAAATCGTCACGCACGGATCAACAAACGAAAAATCCCCTTTCTCCTTTCTCTATGGTCGACGGCTAGGTATAGAGGAGGGGAGGAATATTTTTCTTTCTTTTGAGATTTATGAGAGTTGTGTATTCTTCTTCTTACTTGTTCTAAGTCAAAGAGTCCTTATATACCTCATGACTTATTGAACAAGTCAAAACAAAAGAGCCCTAATATGTGGCCTCTCAAAGACTCCACTTTGAGGCCTCATAGGCGTCCAATTGGACTCCTTATTTAGCCCGGGATTTGTTTTGTTTAATTAATTTCTTAGTTCAATTAATAATTTATTATATCCAATAAATAAATTAATTAATTAAATAACCAAATTAATTCATTAATATATTTCACAAGGAAATTAATTAATAATTAATCTTATCATTTTAATTAATTATTCCATCTAATGAATAATTATTATTTAATTTATCCAATAAATTAAAACTCCCAAAAGAAATAATAGAAATTTCTTTTTCTTCATTTTTCTTTGTCAATCCTTTAACACGACTCTTTAGGTTCGTTTTGCTTGGCAATGAGAGTAAACCAAAGGAAGTGGGTAACATCTAGCCAGTCCCGTGGTCCACTTTGCAACCCAAACTAAAACGAATGATAGGATCATTCCGAAACCTTCAAATCGTAAATACCGTATATGTATAAACCCTTTGTTCACGTTCCCCGGTCAAGTGAGAGTCATGGTTATGTCAAACTCACTGGACTTGACCATATGTATAAATCATAATAAATACGAGATCATTGAGATCGATTTAGTGCCAAGCACAATCTTCTCGTTTGCTTTGGCCAAAGACTTTGATCTCTATTTATCTAGAATTACATAGGGTACATACTCATTCACTTATGAGAGAACAAATCCCATATTAAATATTTGCTAAGATTATCACTTGCCCATCAAGTCTGCATTTCGAGGTTGACCCCACCAAAGGGTGAATTGGGTGTAACTACTCTAGTGAAAGACTTGACGTCACAAGTGCATCTTCAGCCTGATACTTCAGGTCAAAGGTTCACATATACCCATTACTCATAATCAGTTCCGTCATTGACAGTCACAGAGTGAAAGCCCATGAGGCAGAACCGATGCGAGTCGTGTTCGAACATATCAGTTCCACTGACATGTCTACAATCTTAATCTCCTATCATCCCATGATACCAGACAGACACTCCCATGCCGGAGCTAAGATTGTACAAGTATTCGAAGTCTTTGTTTGTCCATTAAAGACTTCATATTACTTGCGAACTTATTTTAGTAATCAAGATCGATCTCTCTAGTGCCAATCTTCCTATCCCATAGGAAGTAGAGGGATCACATTGAAAACATGGACAAAACGTTTTACACAACTTATAGATGCAGATAAGAATTAAGTAAAAACTCAATAATGCCTTTTATTTAAGAATAGTTTAAGTTCAATACAAGATATATGCCCTATACATTCTATCCTCTATGGCATCTGAGGGCATAATCCTAACACCAGAATATCTGTCGTGGCTTCGAATTATCGTAATTCACCATGTTTCTGCTGGCAATCTGGTAATATATGGCCTTCTGCGCCACACGTCCAACAGTTACAGTCTTTGAAACTTTTATTAGCTCGGGTATGGGCTCTTCTAAAAGTTTGTCATGTTGGGGTTCTTCCCGTGGATCTCCTGTCCGTCTGTCTGGATCCTTGAGATGAAACCTTTGTTGGTCCTGATCTTTGGCTGGATTTATAAGATCTGGCTTTTGATTTAGACCACTAAGATCTCCTTCTTCTGAAAGAAGATCTCTTTCTGTAACTCCTATTGTCTGAGTTATCGGTGTTCTTTTGCTTCTTCCTTTGCTTGCATGTCTCTCCAATGATTGTTGGAAAATCATTGTTGTCACAACGAAGAGGAGATCTTTTTATCTTTCCTCTTAGCTTCTTCATGTTCTTCTGGATAGTTGCTTGATTATACCAGTCTTTTAATTTATCTTTAAGAAAAGACATTCTTCTGGCCACTGAATCAAGTTGTCCTTCCGATACCTTATAGGATTGAATTAACATTTCCCTCCAAGGACTGCAAGTTTTTGTGCAGAACATCGGTGCCGCAACCTCTGTTGGGACGTCACTCTGGAAGAAGTATTTGTGGAAACAATAGATATATTCATCTATTACACAAATATTCCTGAGTTCAAGACCATAGAGTGCTTGTGTATGCTCTGTAGTCTTCTCTGAGTTATTTTCTCCGAATTATCCATCACCGATGAAATGTAACTTGATAAGCCTTCCGAATCTGTCTGCAATTTTGCTTTTGGATTCTCCAGCTTGAACTTGTCGCTTGGTTGTTTCGGTAGTATGTTCCCAGCCTACCTTAACAGATCCTTCCAAGCTTATCTCTATCAGTTTGATGAAGTTCTCTCTATCTAGTTCCAACGTTGTGGCTGCTACTTTCATTGCAGCTACCCATTCATCAATTAGTTTTTCAAGGTTACGAAAATCGATGACATCCAAATTGAGGATGATACCATATGGATGCAAGGGTTGTAGCATCGTCTTTGCCCAAGGAGTATTTTTTGGTACTCTTCTTGGGGTTCTTCCTGGACTTTCTCTGAATCTTGTTCCCTCAAAGGCTGGGGTAGTATTCACATGAAAATCCATACCTTCTCTCATTAGGCTATCCTGTATAGGATCATTTAATGAAATACCTTCTTCTGGTGGTGGTGGTAGCGCTAGAGATGTCTCATTTGCTTTGACATTCACCAGATCTACAACTGCAAGTTGAGAAAACGATTCAGCCAATTCCTAAAGATCAGATAGATCAATTCTTGATATCTCCATATTAATTTATGGTGTTGAGGATATTAATAATTAGATCTTCCTGAGTTTTTGACTTCAGAATCTCCTTTGCCCTGATACGTTCCTTATTGGATTTGGATGTTTCAGCATTACCACCTTGTTTTCTTTTCAGGTCTGAAATGTCAATCTTCAGATCCTTCATGGCTTTACCCAGGTCTGTTAAGATTTGTAAGATCTCGTCCATCTTCTTGTTCAAACGTTCCATTTTCATAGGTATATAGAGTTAACCCATGTCCATAGTCTTGAATCATCTTTTGAATTTCTCTAAGGTCTCGGGAGAGCTTAGAGGTATCCAGCTCGATCTCCTTCCAGGAAAGGATTGATGCCTTTTATCATAACTACATGAACAATTGTTCGGTTGTTCCATACTTGTTTAAATCTCCTCCGTTAGGGATAAAATAACATACGTAAAATTAAAACAATTATTTCATCAATAAACCTAAGGCTCTGATACCATTTTGAAAGCAGAATCCCAAAATTGCCAAAATGGCCTAAAATGACTTTGTAAGTCCATAAGTAAGAATTATTTTTGCCACTAACCTTTAGAAGGACCAAATTGAGACTTTTTAAAAATTGGGGGATTGATTTGATATTGGAGGTAAAGCTCAGGGACTAAAATGGGTTTCTCCCCTCAAACCCCACACGTTTTTGGACCCTTCAACATGGATCCAACTCATTATGGCCCAACCCAAACTAACCTAACCTGCCCATATGCATCTCCTGCATTGTGGCCCAACCCAAACTATAACCTTCTAGACCGTAAATACGAAGAAAGAATAACATAAAAATGCAAATGCAGTTTAACTATTCGCCTACATCTATGGTGAGTTGGAATCATATTGTTCTCTCTTGAAGTATAATTACATTGCTAAAATAAATAAGTTGATAAACTCAAGTTAATACTTGAATCCGGTCATAATATAATCATATTATGATATAATAATATAATAATATGATTTGATTTCTGACGGCGATCAATAGAGCATTAACATTTACAACCTTCATAGAGGTATAATAATACTACATTGAATCTTCTATTATAAAATCGTGTTTTATCTCATATTGGATCTCATATACAAATATCATATGTATAGAATCTACAACATTTATATATTTAAGACAAATTATTAAACACATGACATGACATGTATATGATAAATTGACTATGAAATGAATATTATTTAGCACAGAGGATCCGAAATAGTACGTACAATAGGGGCAACATGCATGTTGTAGACTATATCAATAATATTTAATGCTCATTAAATATTATGGTTGTTAAATGATTCTTAATCAGCAGTTAGCAGTTCATAACATGTGGTCTAGCTAGCTAACTAGTAACAGAAGCATCTCAACTACCAGGTAGGAAAACAATAATCATTTTCAAACTCATTAATATTCTCTTTAGAAGCCAATTCCTATTAATTACCTTCTTTTTCTACTATATATGCTTATATATCATCCATGTGACTCTAGTACTCTACCTACTAATTAATGTCAATTCTCTACTTAATTATTTGCAACTGACGGCTAAGCGCAACCGTTAAATGCTCAATTATCTCATATCAGTCCCGTATAAGATTAATTCAATAAATCACATTTTTTAATTAAATATTTGTTGTCTACAACAAGGCCATCTGATATCCAGGGCGTTTCAAGACTACCTAAACAAGATCATCAGGAATGTCTTTAATCTTATTGAGTATAATAACCGACTAATTATTAGTAAATTATATATATATATATATATATATATATATATATATATGATCAAAGGATCTGATAAACTGGCACGAAAGTTTGTTTACATGTGAAAATATATACTACTATTGAAGAGAGTCAAATGTGCTTTGCAAAAGCATCTGGAAAATTGTTCCGTTTAGCCAAGTGTTACATGAATATAGTGTATATGCACTATGTGGTAGTTACGGTGCTACTTCAAACGTTATGAAGAGTCGCATAATAACAACCTTATGGTCCATGAAACCAAATGTAAAAAATGCTTTCCATGAATTATAATATTCAAGTTTATTATTTCCCATCTCATACATTATCTATTTTTGCTTCTTTTCTCTAACCTTTTATTCTAACTAATTAGTTTTAAACCAAAAATTTATTAACCATTTATTATATTTTTCCACATTCATTGAGTGTGCCTTATTGAATAATAAATATAATGTAAACATAATGGGGCTATCTCCAGTTTATGTACTTGAGGATTTGATCAATCTGTAACTCACATTCCATAAGAAATGATAATTTGCCCGTTTCAAGTTTTTTTAGATTGATTTTTCCATCAAATTAATTATGCATTACCTTTTGAATCTTCATATCTCTAACACAAATGATTTGTATTTATCTGGCTGGGAAGGAGATTAGCTTAAATGCACAAGAAGACAAAGAACAATATATAACAAGAAAAGTGAACTTTTAATTGTGTCTAATGTTTCCAATCATGCCATGGAGATGGTATTCTTAAGGATGTTTATCCTAGGGCTCCGAGGGTAATGGGGCTTCCTATAGACTCTAAACTTGATATTATGATCAACGAGGATGGATGGAATTGACCTAATAAACGGGGGAAGGAGTCAATTGAAATAGCTTCTCGCTTGCCTCCAATCATACACGGTCGGGAGGATAGAGTGGAGTGGATACCGGGAAAAATGGGATCTTTAATATTGCATCTACTACAAAAAGAGCCTATTACAGCGCCCCAATTATAGCTGTTTTTCGAAAAACCGCTGAACGGAGGGGGCTATTACAGCGGTTCGTGAAAGAACCGCTGTAATAGGTAAAACGCGGCACCTATTACAACGGTTCTTTCATGAGCCATTGTAATAGGTGTCAGGCCTATTACAGCGGTTCAGTAGAGAACCGCTGTAATAGGCCTTTTACAGCGGTTATCTACTAAACCGCTGTAAAAGGCAGTCACCAAAAAAAAATAAAAAATGAAATTACCTATTACAACGGTTCTTATGTGAACTGCTGTAATAGGTGTACCCTATTACAGCGGTTCTTATAAGAACCGCTGTAATAGGGCAAAACGAAAATTTTTTAAACACTTTTATCTTCCCGCTTCTCTCTCTCACTCTCAAAATTTAAAACCCATTTCAGCTTTTCTCTCTCTCTATTCTCGGTCTCTCTGTCCCTCGATCCCCTTCCAAAAGCTCGGCACCACCGCCGTTGCCGCCACCACCACCACCACCACTTACCGGCGCCGCCGCCACCACCACCACAATCGTAAGCTTCTTTTCTTTCTCTCTCTTTCCCTCTATATATATATATATATGTATGTATATGTATATTTGTATATGTGTGGGTGTATTTATTTTGTGTATATGTGTATATTTGTGTATGTGCGGGTGTATGTATATTTGTGTATATGTGGATGGGTGTGTGTATATTTGTGTATATGTTGATGGGTGTATGTATATTTGTGTATATGTGGATGGGTGTATGTATACTTGTGTATATGTTGATGGGTGTATATATATTTGTGTATGTGTGGACGGGTGTATGTATATTTGTGTATGTGTGGATGGGTGTATGTATATTTGTGTATTTACGAAAATATTTCTCGGTTGAAATGTTGTGGTATCGGAATGACACGAAATTTGTACGGTCATAGAGAAACGGTATTCTAAACAAAACGCATGACTTTGTCATGCGATCTCTGGATTTTAGCCATCTGAGATCGTTTACAGCCTCAAATTTGCGATGTTTTACGAAAATAGAGTATTTTTGTAATAAAACGCAAATTTGAGGCCTTAAACGATCTCAGATGGCTAAAATCCCGAGATCACAAGGCTTTCATTTTGTTCAAAATACCGTTTCGCTATGATCGTGCTAATTTCGTATCATTCCGACATGGTAAAATTATAAACGCGAAAATAAATTTTTTTTTAAAAAAAGAAAAAACACTACCTATTACAGGGGTTGTGGAAAAAACCGCTGTAATAGGCCCCGGAAATATTTTTTTTTTTTTTTTAACAGCGGTTATTTGTATAACCGCTGTAATAGGGTATACCTATTACAGCGGTTATAAAAATGACCGCTGTAATAGGTGTCTATTACAGCGGTTTTTAACCGCTGTAATTGGCCTTAATCAATTATAGCGGTACCTATTACAGCGGTTAAAATCGCTGTAATTGGCCAAAAAAAATCGTTGTAATAGGCCATTTCTGTAGTAGCTACAATAAAATATCTTGAGGACAAAAAAGAATGGGCTGCTTTGCTAAGAGGACCAAGGAAAATACCTAGACATAATTTTATACTCTGGTTTGCAATTAGAAATAGACTCCCCCGACTAGGGACAAACCGTGGGTAGGGTTAGATAACCCGAAGTGCATCCTGTGTAGTACATCAACCTTAGAATCACATAATCATCTTTAATTTGATTGTTCTCACAAGCTTGTTTATTGATCTTATTTCAATAGGTTAAGTTTGCTTGGCCAAAGACGAATTGGAATGTTGGTATCACTATGGCAACGAAAATATTCAGAGGCAAACATCTCATATATGTTGCTTATCGAATGTTACTGGCTACTATAGTTTATCTTATATGGAGAGAACGTCATACTAGAAGTTTTGAAGGGAAACAATCTGATGCAAAGGTTGTTGCACATCATGCTATAAACCTAGTAAAGAATCAGATTAGCACTATGAACATAAAAGAGTCTATACAAAGTCTTGCTCGTAGAAGAATTTGGAAAATACCATGGTAGTTTTTCATGATCTTGCACGGATTTGTTTGGTTTTAGTTTGAGCTATTAGCTTTGTTTGTTTCGCAGCCGCTTTTATGCTTAATTTTTTTGGCTATATTAGTATGAGATAAGAGCATAATGATCCAAGTATCATTCTGAAGCCTATGTTACCCAAGTAATTACGTCTTTAGGGGTGTCTCAACACCTAATGACGATCTGGTTTGAGAGTCATTGATTGAAAACTCATTAAATAGGTAATGTAGAATGTCTTACTGTTTGATACATTGCACGGGTTACAGGGCTCTCTTCTTATTGCTAATTGAACCGGATTTTTTTTTTCGTATTAGTCGGCGGGTTTAGTCACCTAGCTTGGTCTAGTATATGTCGGCTAGTTGGTTGTGGTAAGGTTTTCCTTGTGCACTTTCTTTGTATCATCCTTTATTTTAATGCAGTTGTTTTTTTCAAAAAAATAAAAAATAAAAAATTCTATCCTATACGAAAATTGACATGTATCATGCATGATATTGCTCGATTATCAGAGTTACATATATGGAAGCTAAGTGCTCCTTTAAACTAATTTGTACCAAATTTAAATTACGAATTAATATTCGATCCTCCGTAGATCTAGAGCTGAGATTAATGCTATATATGCCCGTGGTCCGTGGATTCTTCAAAACTGTGGATCTTATTCAAATGGGTCATGAACAACAATGGCATGTGGCATGTGACATTTCTCAGATTAAAATCATAATGGAGATTCCCTGCATATATATATTATAATTTATTTGTAGCAATTAATCACCCATACCATTAACAAGTAAAAAATTCTCTCATTTGTTAATAATAAAACCCTCATCGATCCATTAATATTTGGACCGAGCTTTTACTGAGGAAAATAGAATGGAAGAAAAATAAAAATAGGTCCAAAAATTAAAGCACAAGATTACATAATTTAAGTGCGAAAAATATATCTTAATCTTTTTCTCACCAAACCCAAGGCTTGCTAATTGTTAGCCTAGTGGTATCAACTTCCACTTTTATGTGAGAGATCCTGGATTCAATCTCAGATTGGCACAAGTTGTGACTTTTCTCTTCTTATTTGGAGTCTGATAGAGTTTGTATGACCTATAATTGAAAAACTATCGGCCAGATATTGTCGGGTCAAGGTATCCCCCTTCGTCTAGAATAATAATAAAAAAAAATCTTTTCTCACCAAAATTTAAGCTCCGAACATAGCCATAAAAGCTTAATTATGGAATTGTTGTTTATACTTTTATTTCTATGCATATATTACATACGAACCAATATTTGGAAAGAAAAGCTTATTTGATTATGTATTATTTGAGTTTATTATTTTCTCAGTTGATAGGATAATACGGCAATATTACTACTATCATACTTGATGAAAATACTACTTCTAGTTAAAAAGAAGTTATTACGATTGCATGTTACTACAATGATATGACTAAGGTTAATTTCATCAAAAAAAAATAAAAAAAATGATGTGCACTGATTTTGCTAAGGGCATAATTGTACTTAGCCCACCTATGGATTTGGAGCCGGTTATCACCCCAATATAGTTGGGTACAATTAATTTGGTTGAGCCCATGTGACCAAAGGTCTATCATCAAATGAGCCCAATCTAGCAAGTGGGCTACAATAGTCATTGGGCTGACAATGACGAAATATATATTCACTAGTCTAAATAAATAGGCAAATGGGCCAATGGTCAAGCCCCGGCCCATAGCCCACCATCAGTCCTATATATACCCCAAAGGAGTTGATGACAATCATTATCTACTCTCCTCACAAAAAATCCATTGGCAACTTTGGAAAGTAATTCCACTATTGAACTATGAACTGACTTGATCCCATCACATTGGGTACGTAGGCAACTCGCCTAACAGCGAGTGCAGTCTATACCTAATTCAACCTTAGCCTAGTTTGTCATGTGTTGGATTAGATTCCTTCCCCACGTGACAAAGCACGTGATATTAACTCACTAACAAATTTTACCCGCATCAGTTTGGCGCCGTCTGTGGGAATAGCGCTCCAACCATTGAGTATGGAAATTAGGACCCAAGCATGTACTACCGGTGATAGGATGACTAGAAACTATACGCAAGAAGTGGTAGATGAAGTCCTTAACCCCACGCCAGAAAGTCTGCCAGGCGTTCTGTTAGGAATTTCATGTTAGATGTTTTGATGATGACAAGATAGGATTTTTTGTGTTAGACCCCAAAATATAATGTAAGTTTATTTTTCATAAATCAATTATATAAGCGTTTGAAAGTATGCAATCTTGTTAGGCTTGTAATTTTTATCTTTGCAGATTGTAGACTAAGTGTTAGATACCAAATCGCTAATAGAAGTCTAGGTGAGTCTATTAGAGAAGAAGTTGAAGATCAGCGTTTGAAGTTAGAAGAAGATGAACATTTATCCTTAGCGTCTATCAAACGCTAAAGGACCATTTCAGGATTCTTGAATCAAACGCTCAAAGCACTCTAGCGATCAGAATCAGATTCACCTGAAATAAATTCTCAAGTCATGAAGGACTTAAATGCAATCACTCAACGGACATTTATTTCAAACGGGAAATAAATTCAAATCCATTAAATGTCTGATAAGAGCATTAAATGTGCTAAGCCAATATGACTTGTGGACAAGCCACCTTTTGACTAGACTGTCAGAACTTCAGAGTTTATAGCTGCTCCCGTCCAATCGGAACCAGCCGGATTTCAGGAATGTCAGAGAAAAGGTATGATCACGCGCCGCGTGAAAGGCACACACTCACATGTGTCCAACGGACAGATCCCAAGAATTGCCTATAAATGCCTCATTTCCAGCAAACCCTAAAAGGAGAGACACAGAGATATAGAGACATACGTAAATGCACAAGAAAACTTTGCTGAAATTCTCTTGAAGAAAAAGCTTCGAAACTCCATAGCCAAAATCTTTCAAGATTTTTTACATACATTCCATACAGTCACAAATATCTCAATCATCTTCCAAAGAAGAAACCTAAACTCTTACTAATATATTCCAAGTTCTTTGATCTTTCCAAAAACAAACAAACCCTTGTGATAAAACCCTCAACCTTGCATCTGAGTGAGAAAATTGTTGAAACCCTTACAGGCTGCATTTCTGAGTGAGAGAAGCTTGTAGAAGAAGATCTTCATTGGTGCTGAAGTCTGTGTGATCAAGGAGCCTGAGATCATTTTCACCCATTTACTATCTTGTAGAAGATTCTGTGTGATCCTTTGATAATCATCTTAGTAAATTCCCTCCAAGCGAAAAAGGAGAAGAAGGACGTAGCTGGGATTACATTACTCAGTGAACCTTATACATCTTGTGTCATTTACTTTCATTATTGTCTACTTTATATTTTTCTAATTACTTTGAAAAAGACAAGTGCGACTATTTAACCTAAACGAATGCTAAAGCTTTTAAATCATTTCCGCTGTGCTAACCCTGATTAAGCGATCTAAGTGTTACCCTACTTTGGTAAATTGCTGAAATCACTAAGTCTAAGTTATCTTTACTGAAGCGTCTGACCCAAGCGCTCATCTTCTTAAGCGTTCTAATCTTTAAAAGTGATACGAATTTTTAGTCGAAAAAGACTAAAGGGTCTATTCAACCCCCCCCCCCCATTCTAGACCCTTTCGTATACCACTTGGGACCACCAAGTGGTATCAGAGCAAGTTGAAGTATTAACCTAAGCGTTTCCGAGCGTAACTGCTTATTTAGATCCATCTTTCGAAAACTTAATCGCTTTAAAACTTTATCTCTAAAAACATCTCATTCTGGCTTTTAACAAAATACCTAAGTTGGTAGAGTCAAACTATGATTCTTGGAAATTTAGAGCATTCGCGTATTTATGTTCTTGCGATAATGAAATGTGTGATGTAATTTCAGATGGCCCCAATAAGATCATGAAAGTGATAACTCGAGCACTTGGAGCTGATGAAGCCACTCCGGATGCATATGTCGAGAAACCCAAGTTAGAATGGACGCCAGATGATCGAAAAAGAGCAAATCTACATAATGTTGGACGAAGTGCACTGTACTCAGTGTTAGGAGATAATGATGCATTGTTCAACAAGATCAAGCAATGTAAAACTTCCAAAGAAATATGGGATAAGTTGGCTATAGTGTGTGAAGGTTCAGCACAGATGAAGGAGAATAAGCTCTCCATAGCCATGCAAAGATTTGAACATTTCAAGATGCAGCCCAACGAGATGCTTGAACAATTGGACGCAAGGTTTACTATGCTCATTACAGAGTTAGTATCATTGCATAAAGAGTTGACCAACAAGGAAATGGTCAATAAGATTTTTAGAAGTCTTCTAAGCCAGTGTTTAATCAAGACTGTTGCTATGAGAGAATCTCAGACATTGGAGACCCTAACTCCAGAACATGTATTCTCAGAATTAAAGGCATATGAATTTGAATTGGGTGAAGTCAGCAACACATCGACTTCAGCGACTGAATCAGGAGCATTAATCGCTACCACCAAAAGCAAGGGTAAAGCGATTAGTGAGGAGAAATCAACAGAATCCAATGAGGAAAAAGAGATGGCTTTATTGGTTAAGAAATTCAAGAAATTTCTAATATATGAGAAATCCTATTGGACAAACTTCATTTCAAACCCCTCCCCCTGCACTAGTGCCTCAGTATCAAGCGCCAGTTTACTCATCACCTCAACTAGTAGCGCCAGTTCCCTATCAAGCGCCTACAACTCCTACTCAGAATCTCTCAGCGCCAGTCATTTCCAAGCGATTAACCACTGAACAGAAAATGAAAACTAATTTGTGTTACAATTGCAGGAAACCAAGGCACTACCAGGTAAATTGCCCTTATCCAAATGTGTCTAAGCCAACAAGGCAATTCAGGAGCAACCTTCGTCAACAAGGTTTGCTAGCGGAATCCGAACCATTTTCCGCACCTGAAGAGGACTTGGAATCATCAGATGAAAGTAGTGATGATGAGCCAACAAGTGACTTAGCGTTGATTTGTCTCATGGCAAGAGATGATGAAGTGTCTGACGACTCACTGTCAAAGGTAACCACTGAATTATCTCATCTTCTTTCGTATGATGAATTACTTGACAAAGTCAATGAATATTATAAAGATTGTCAAGATGCCGCCAAAATATATCAAAATCACTTCGCTATTATTTTATCACTCATAAGTGATAAAGTAACGCTCAAAGCAGAGTTGCAAGTTCAGCAACAATGCATTGAGAAGAACCAATCGCTTGAGAGTGAGATTACTCAATTAAAAAGTGATCTTGATATAATAGTCAAAAGAGAAGCTGAATTGATCGCTAGACTTGCCAAATCAGAGCAGCTCGTCTCATCATTATCCAAAGCGTCAAGAAACTTAGATAATGTGACTAAGGTAACCAGACTTATTGGTGAAAAGACCGGTTTAAGGTATGATAAATTCGTTCAAAAATCAAAAGCGTCTAAGGTTACGGCAAACAACAAAGGAAAGTGTGTTATCTTTGTTGAGAAAGGTTCACAAAGTCAAACACTAAATGAACCAAGCGACAATGGTAAGAGGCCAAATGAGGAGATCAATACCAACTCCGGCAATAAGGAGAAGACTAAAGTGAATGATTCACAAAAGAAGGTTCATCCAAAAGCTCAAAAGGATAAGGATAAACCATCTTCAAGTAAATCAGATGCTAAGCGTCAATCGCCAAAAGCGACTCCTAAGACAGCACCAAGGAAATACCAGCATCAATATCCAAGGCAGTCAAGATCATAGTATCGATACTATGATAATTATGATTATGACTATGATTACTATTATAATCAAGGATATTACTATACACCCAAAAAGCACACACAACACAATGTGAAACCCAAGAAGTCCAGTATTCCTACAACGAAGACTAGGCAAATATGAGTTCCTAAAGTTTTATTTCAAACCGAAGCTACTAACAAGGAAGGACCCAAGACAACATGGGTACCTAAGAAGAATTAGAACTGTCCTTAAATGCAGGTATCTAGTGCCAACATCGATACTTCAGTTTGGTACTTCGATAGTGGGTCATCAAGGCATATGACTGGATCAAAGGATCTCTTGGTCAACTATCGTGCAACCAATGGTCCTCAAGTTATATTCGGTGATAACTCCAAAGGTAAAACCAAATGTATAGGTATCATGCATAGGGGGAACATCATGATTAGTGATGTATATTTCGTTGAGGGTCTTATGCATAATTTGTTAAGCATTAGTCAATTTTGTGATAAAGGTTTTGAAGTAAAATTTTCAAGTGACTACTGCTATGTTAACGACGCTAAGACTAAGTCTACTAAATTAAGAGGAAAAAGAACAAACAATGTGTATTTAGTAGATTGGAATTCTACAATTGATAACAACCCACATGCTTTGTGGCTAAAAGTCAAAACGAATTAGGTTGGTTATGGCATAGAAAATTGAATCACCTCAACTTTAAGGCAATCTCTCAGTTAATATCGCTAAATCTAGTAGAGGGTTACCTAAAGTTTCCTTTCAGAAAAATCGTTTATGTGATGCATGTCAAATGGGTAAACAAGTTAAATCATCTTTTGAGAAGAAACTATGTCTATCTACTTCTAGAGTTCTTGAACTATTGCATCTAGATTTGTTTGGACCTATTCAAATCGTGAGTGTTAGTGGTAAAAAGTACTCGCTAGTAATAGTTGATGACTTCTCTCGCTATACATGGGTAGAATTTCTAGCGACTAAAGATGAAACTAGTGTGAAGCTTACATCGCTAATTCGGCAATTGCAAACTTATAAAGATTCAAAGGTGACAAGAATTAGAAGCGATAGAGGAACTGAATTTAGTAACAATTTGTTGAGAAGTTTTCTATAGATCTTGGAATACTTCATGAGTATTCTGCCCCTAGAACACCTCAACAGAATGGAGTAGCCGAGCGACGGAACAGAACGCTTAAAGAAGCCGCTAGGACGATGCTTGCAGAGTCTAAGCTGCTTCAAAGGTTTTGGGCCGAAGCCATCAATAGCGCTTGCTACACTCAGAACCGGTGTATGATCAACAACCAACATGAGAAGACTCCATATGAGTTGTGGAAGGGACGTAAGCCTAACGTTTCATATTTTCATGTATTTGGTTCAAAATGTTTCATTCATAACAATGGATCTCAAAGCCTAAAGACATTTGATCCTAAAGCGGATGAGGGAATCTTTCTAGGCTATGCCAAAAATGGAAAAAGTTTTCGCATCCTAAATAAGATCAAATCGAAGGTTGAAGAATCCATTCATGTTGTGTTTGATGATGTTAATCAAGAACCGAGTAAGGTTAATCCTGATGATGTAGGAATCGAAGATCTTGCCCAACAAGCGTCACAAATCAATCTTGGTGATGACAGTGATGGCGAGAATGATGAGATCTTTGTGCCTATTCCTAAGGATACTCGTGAGGTTACAAATGAGGATATTGTCAGAATCGCTGATGATCATGAAGAGAATGATCATCAAGAGCAAAATAGAACTGTGAATGATGCAGCGACAGAGACAAATGAGGGTCAAGCGATTGATAATCAAGAGTCTCTCAACCCGCTCCAACCAGATCGTAAATGGCTTAGAGACCATCCACCAGAGTTAGTAATTGGAGATATTGAAGCACCTGTTAGAACTAGGTCCGCTACAATTAATGAGGCCATGTTCGCAAGTTTCTTATCTCAAATGGAACCAAAAAAAGGGGATGAAGCGTTCAGTGATTCAAGTTGGGTAGAAGCAATGCAAGAAGAGCTTAACCAATTTGAGAGAAGCACAGTTTCGACGCTAGTACCAAGACCAACTCACCAAGGAGTTATTGGAACTAGATGGGTTTTTAGGAATAAGATGGATGAAGATGGCATTGTTATAAGAAACAAAGCAAGATTAGTCGCTCGGGGTTATTGTCAAGAAGAGGGTATTGATTTTGATGAGACGTATGCCCCAGTAGCCCGTCTTGAAGCGATTAGAATGTTCCTAGCGTTTACTGCATTCAACAAGTTCATAGTATACCAAATGGACGTGAAGAGTGCATTTCTGAATGGTAAACTCCAAGAAGAAGTCTATGTGGAGCAACATCCAGGATTCATCAACAACCATGACAAAAGTATGGTCTACAAATTGGATAAGACACTCTATGACCTTAAACAAGTGCCAAGAGCATGGTATGACACTCTCACTATCTTCCTTATAGGTAAAGGCTTTTCAAAAGGCAGCGTTGATACAACGTTATTTAAAATTACTCATAATGAAGATATTTTCTTGGTCCAAATTTATGTTGATGATATTATATTTGGTTCTACTATAAGCGATTGTGTGAGAAATTTTCGAAAATGATGCAAGATCAATTTGAAATGAGCATGATGGGTGAATTAACTTTCTTTTTAGGATTACAAGTTAAACAACTCCCTAAGGGCATATTTATAAACCAAGCTAAATACACACGTGATATGATTAAGAAATTTGGTATGGAAAATGCATCATCTTCAAAAATTCCAATGAGCTAAACGCTTAAGTTAGATAAAGATGAATGCAGGAAGAAAATTGATATCACTAACTATAGAGGTTGTTAGGAATCCCGTACAGTAAAAACAGAGAATTGCAGCGGAAGATTCGAGGATTCCTACCGGTAGATCACAAAAATAGATCTGATGATTTTTTCATAGGTTTCGCAAAATTTAGACTAAATAAACATACCCTTTTGATTCGTTTATTGATTCTGCTGAACAGCAATCCTCCAAGGGCTCCTGTCTCTAAAGCTTCATGCGAAACGAGCCTTCCAAAGATCCCGAAACTCCTCATTTTCTTGCGAGAGTGGACGACTAGAGAGGAGAGAGGGGAGAGAGTTATTTTCTTTTGTGTTGTGTAATCAGATTAGTTACCTTGTCACTTAGGGTTTTGTTCCACTGTAGGAGTCCTATTTAAACTCAACTAGCTTGTGGAACAAGTTGGAGGCTACTCCAAGAAACCCTAAAGTGGCCGCCCCTTAGGGCTTTCTTTTGGACTGGGTGGGCTTTTAATTTGCTTGTGCAAATTTAAATATAATATATACTATTAATTAATTCCAATTAATTAATATACTGATTAAATAATTTAATCTAATCTAATTAAATTAATTATTTAATTAATTAATTTAATCTAATTAAATCAATCAGTCCATTTAATTCTTTCTAAAAGATTTACATAAAAAGATACATCCCGCTCGTTTCTTATAGCGCGACTCTTTAGGTTCGTCTCAATTGGCAATGGGAGGAATTACCTAAGGATGTGAGTGTCACCTAGCCAGAACCGTGGACTCACATCGTAACCCAATTGAGTACGAAATGAATGAATCATTTTACGAACCTCTTGATCATAAATGCCGTATGAGTATAAGCCTTTCACTGAAGTATCCCGATCAAGTAAGAGTCATGGAAAATGTCAAACTCACTAAACTTGATATTGTGCATTAGATTATAGCATAATGAAATTACTAAACTACCCTCAATGTCACACATGAGTTAGTTGTTTATGCTTTGGCCAAAGACTTATAATTTCATTAGCCTATAATCGCACATGATACTTTCTCGTTTACTATCGAGACAGTGAATCCCATCTTGGCGATCACTGATCAATTGCTACTTGTCTCATTGATATCGCACTTCGAGGTCGACCCCACCAACAGGTGATATGGGCCTAACTACTCTGGTAACAGATCCAATAATACAAGCATATTGATCATGAACCCTCAGGTCTAAGGCTCACACATACTATTATGATCAGTAATCCAATCATTGATAGTCACTGAGTAAATACCCATGTGATCGGATTAGTACGAGCCGTGTTCGAATATGTCAATTCCATTGACATATCTATGATACTTGCTCCCACTATCCCTATAGTGTTCGACTGGCACTCATCGACAGAGCATGTGTCATACAAGTCGAATCTTAATGCCCAATCAAGATTCTTTGACTTGCGAACCCTTTTAAGTGATAAGGTGTAAGACTCTTCTCATGCCACGTCTTTATTCCATAAAGGGAAAAGAGTCAAACCTTTATTCACATGGATTATATGTTCAATACTTATTTAGATGCCGTAAAGATTTATATGAACAAAATATAAATGCCTTTATTAATTTCTTTTCAATAGTTTGTACAACATAATAAGATACCCTAATCTAACTATTTGTCCTCATTGGCATCTAGGGCATATACCTAACAATCTCCCACTTGCACTTAATGCCAATCGCTTTGGAATCTTATGCCCATCTTTTCAAGATGTTGCTCTAGCACCGCCTGCGCTAATGGCTTAGTGAGTGGGTCAGCTACGTTATCAGCTGAGGCTATTTTCTGCACAGCGATGTCGCCTCTTCCAACAATTTCTCGAATTATGTGATATCTCCTCTCTATGTGTTTGGATTTGTTGTGAGACCTTGGTTCCTTTGCTTGCACGATGGCTCCGTTGTTGTCACACCATAGTGGCAACAGAAGCTCCATGTTAGGAACAACTTGAAGTTCAGTAATGAACTTCTTTATCCAAATAGCCTCCTTGGCCGCCTCCAAGGCTGCCACATATTCAGTTTCGGTGGTCGAATCGGCAGTTGTGCTTTGCTTGGAACTTTTCCAAGACACTGCTCCACCGTTTAAAGTCAATATGAACCTAGAAGTGGATTTTCGGTCATCGATGTCAGATTGGAAATCTGAATCAATATAACCATCAACTTTCATTTCTCCATTGCCATATGTGAGGATCATATCTTTAGTTCTTCTCAAGTACTTTAAGATTGATTTCATGGCCATCCAATGTTGTTTGCCTGGGTTAGCTTGAAACCTACTTACCACGCTCACAGCGTATGCAAGATCTGGTCTCGTGCATAACATCGCGTACATAAGACTTCCCACTGCCGAGGCATAGGGGATGGTACTCATTTCTCTTCGATCTTCCTCACTTTGAGGACTCATCTTTTTGGAGAGATGAATTCCATGTCTCATGGGCAAAAGACCTCTTTTAGAATTTTCCATCCCAAATCGCTTTAGGACCTTTTCTAAGTAGAGGGCTTGGGAGAGACCTATTGTCTTATTCGATCTATCCCTATAGATTCGAATTCGTAGGACATAGGTTGCTTCTTCTAAGTCTTTCATGGAGAATGTGCTTGAAAGCCATGTCTTACTGAAGTTAGCAAACCTGTATCATTCCCTATAAGTAGAATGTCGTCCACGTATAGTACCAGGAATGATATCTTGCTCCCACTGACCTTTTTATAGACACATGGTTCATCCTCGCTTTTGATGAATTTGTTGTTTCGCACTTCTTCATCAAAACGAAGGTTCCAATTGCGAGAGGCCAGCTTCAGTCCATAAATGGACCTATTGAACTTGCAGACCTTATGAGAATCAGTATTGGATATGAAACCTTTGGGCTGCTCCATATAGATATCCTCCTTGAGGAATCCATTTAGGAAGGCGGTTTTCACATCCATTTTCCAGATTTCATAATCTAGGTATGCAACTATTGAAAGTAGAATTCTAATGGATTTGATCATAGCTACTGGTGAAAAGGTTTCCTCATAGTCAATGCCTTCCTTCTGACTATACCCTTTCGCCACTAGCCTGGCCTTATAGGTATCCACCTTGCCATCCGGACCTATCTTTCTCTTATAGATCCATCTGCATCCAATAGGTACAATACCTTTGGGAGGATCTACTAAATTCCAGACTTGGTTCAAATACATCGAATCCATTTCCACTTTCATAGCTTCATGCTATTTCGCAGAATCCATAGCCATCATTGCCTGGTCATAACTAGAGGGATTGTCTCCATGGTTTCCTTCTGCTACTGCATGCAAATTATGCTCTCCTTGTAGCAGAGAACCATATCTCGCAGGCGGTTGAGATACTCTAGTAGATCTGCGCACTGATGGTTGTGTCGTTTCTGGGTCGGGTTGGGTCTCTTGAACAGTGTCTTCCACAGGGGATTCATTTTGCTCTTGTAGAACAATACTTCTACCAGCTCCTCCCGCTCGAATGAATTCTTCTTCGAGAAAGATTGCATGTAAGGCAACAATGATCCTTTGATCATCGGAAAGGTAGAAAATGTATCCCATGGAATCCTTGGGTTATCCAACGAATCGCCCTATCATGGACCTAACCTCCAATTTCTCTGCCTTGGTCTTTTTGACGTAAGCTGGGCAACCCCATATTCTTATGTGTTTCAGATTAGGCTTCCTTCTATGCCATATCTGATATGGTGTTCCAGGAACAGATTTGGAGGGACATCTATTCAAAATATGAGTAGCTATAAGCAGCGCGTGTCCCCACAGTGAAATGGGCAAATCTGTGTAGCGGAGCATGGATCGAACCATGTCCAACAGTGTTCGATTCCTTCGTTCTGCTACTCCATTCAATTGTGGAGTTTCTGGAGGAGTAAGCTGTAACAGTATGCCATGTTCTCGAAGGAACTGGTCAAACTCTGCACTCATATATTCGCCACCGCGGTCAGACCGAAGTGTCTTTATATGATGCTCAGTTTGGTTTTCGACTAAAGTCTTGAATTCAATGAATTTCTCCAATGATTCAGACTTGTACTTCATTAAATACACGTAGCCATACCTAGAATGGTCATTGGTAAATGTGATGAAGTACTGAAAACCACCGTGGGCCATATTTCCAAATGGTCCGCACACATCAGTATGAACTAGACCTAAGACTTTTGTGGCTCTTTCAAAATTCCCTGTGAAGGGGGACTTGGTCATTTTGCCTTGGATACAAGACTCACAAGTGGGATAGGGATCTGATCCCAATGAGTCTATGACTCTATCCTTTTCTAACTCGTGTAGTCTTTGGTCCCCGACATGACCTAGTCTTAAGTGTCACAGCTGTCTCAAGTTTGTACCATACATTCTGCGTTTTCTTGTTACAGCATTAACATTACAATCATTTTGGACATTAATATAATATAAACCATTTATTAAAGACGCATTGCCAACACATTCATTTCTAAAATAAATGTCACAAGAATTGTTCATAAAGGAAAATAACTAACCTTTCCTGACTAAAACAGGAATTGAAACAATATTCTTAAGCCCGTTGGGCAAAACAAGGCAATTGTCTAAATATAATAAATGTCCAGATGATAAACTAAGGGAAGTGGTGCCAATGTGTGAGGCTGCTACACTATGACCGCTGCCAACATTGATCATCACTTCACCATGCTCCAGCTTCTTACTTCTTTCCAGCTCTTGATTCATAACACATATGTGAGCACTAGCCCCAGAGTCTAGAATCCAGGAAGTTGAAAATATGGTAACAAAACAATTTGTTTCTAAAACATTAAGTTCTATACTTGAAGTAATTTCTGCTTTCAGCTTAGGACAGTCATTTTTCCAGTTGTCCACCTCTTGGCAGTGAATACATGTTGTTGCAATCCTTGGGCGCTTCTTTCCCCTTCTATGGTTATCAGAAGTAATGTCGAGCAGTCCACTTAGAGGTAAATCATCTTCCAATTCCCTTCTCATGAGAGCTTGTATCTAAACAAGTCTGTCTTTAAGATCCATTAAGGAACCTCCCAGGTCATCAACTTCAAAGTCAGTGACAAAAGCAGAAAAGGACTTGGGAAGAGATTGAAGAATAAGGTTTACTTGTAGATGAAAATCCATGAAACTTCCCAGAGTCTGGAGTCTTCCAATCATGGATATCATGTTCATAACATGACTTGCTACTTCATCATTTTCTCCCATTCTTTCTTGGAAAAGTTCCTTCGATAAATATTATTGAATTGATTTTCCATGTTCCCCGAACATTTCCTCCAAATGAAGTATGATGGGTTTGGGATTCTCCATGTCCAAATGAATATATCTCAATTCCTTGCTCATTGACTTCAACATGTAACTGGTGACCTTTTGAGCATCAGAATTCCATTTCTTGTTAATTTTGAGAACAGATGTTCCATTTTCAGCCCCAGGGAAAGTTGGACCATCTTGTTCTAAAATATGCTCAAGTGATTTCTTTCTGAGACCAACTCTTAGCTTCTTGACCCAGTCACTGTAGTTTGGTCCAGTGAGGACATTTTTCTCAAGCATCTTTAACAATGAGTTATTAACCATTTTGAGAGAGATACTATAACTGCAGAGAACAACTGAGATTCAATTAGATAATTATGTTGTACCCAAGTAAAAATTAGGACTTCAATTTTTGATTTGGCTCCCACTACATTTTTCGAACCATTGCACTCCCACTGCAATGAACGGAAATCTCGTTGGAAAGATTTCATAGTGAGTGATTGAGTTCTTCAAAAATTTCATTGAGTTGCAATTTGTAACGATGTATGGCTCATTGGAACTTTTGAAGTGACATGCCATGTCAACCAGTCCTACTGATGATTCAAACTGCCTTTGCCTCATGGATCACTCAACCTAAGCCTGTAACGAAATATTGGTGGTGATCCATCTAAGTACTTTCCCATCAACTCCTATCGATCTAACAGGTGAATCTTATCTTGCAACCTGTAACGGTGATATGGGATAAGATTTGCTTCGACCGATGGCATCAAATGCACTTGAAGAGATATGGATTATGAATTAATGCATAACCCCCATTAGTCGGGACGATGCCATGCATAACTCATAATCCCATCTTTTCCAAGTTTGATGGAGAGCTAGGATATCCAATATCCCTTACTTACTTAGTATTTAAAGTGGGAGAAGTTTTTGAAAAATTAAGGTCTCACTTTGCACATTAATTTATTACGCGCATATATGGATTATACTCATGCATGCATAGAAAAACCTAGTTATTCTAACAACATGCATTTCCATGGACATTCTAGATTGATCTAAGCTAATAGATCAATCAGGGGGATAGGGGTCTATTATCAATCTAATTTCTAATAGATCTTCGGGCTCCAAGCTAGAAAAGGTCCTACCTCTATTTTACACAACTCAGAAAGTGCCCTATACATTATACTACCAAAATTAAAAGTACAAATTGGGGGGCAATTGCCCAATACAACCCAGATAATACCAAGGCGGTAAAATCCTAAGTCCATGGAAGCATCCACCACAACATACATCAAAGCATGTAAGTAAACTATTTAAGTTTATGTTGGTTTTAAGTTTAAAATCGAAAAGAAATTCAAAAACCGATTAAATCTAATTTAATTAGAAGAGATGAATTTTGATTTTAATTTTAAAGAGAAATAAATCCAATTTATTATTTAGGAAATAAGTCAAACCTATTCCTTATTTATTTTGGAAAAATATAATCAACCTTAAATAAATCCTATTTATTTAGTCGTCGCAGATCATGAATAAAAATCCAATTTAATTTATGATATTGTCAAATCCAATTTAACTTAATTAAATCCAATTTAATTTTAAGAAAAACATTTTTAGGGAAAAAAGGTTTTGACAAATCACGGGTCGAATTTGTCTATTAGGGTCAATCAATAATATTTATTAATTTATATATATATATTTAAATATAGAATATATAAATATATATATATATATTAATACACTGGGTCGGGCCCAGCTCCCGTAAGAGCACGGAAGTAGGGCGGCTGCTGCCACCCTAGTTCCGCCGCTGTGGTGGCGGCGCTTCCCTTTTTTTTTTTTTTCAAATTACATGAGCAGCGGGGTGGTGCTCGCTTGTGCTTCAAAAACATACGGTGGTGCCAGCCCGATTCGCCATTGCAGGCGGCGAAAAAACATGTAATCGTGCGACGATTTCAAGGAGATAAATATTTTCAAAATTTCAGATTTAATATCGAATATTAAATACATAAAATCAAATTTTATAAAAATCCAATTTTAACCAACATAATCTTAAACGCAAAAACCATCAGATCCGTTTAAGTCGGCTCTAATACCACTGTTAGGAATCCCGTACAGTAAAAACAGAGAATTGCAGCGGAAGATTCGAGGATTCCTACCGGTAGATCACAAAAATAGATCTGATGATTTTTTCATGGGTTTCGCGAAATTTAGAATAAATAAACATACCCTTTTGATTCGTTTATTGATTCTGCAGAACAGCAATCCTCTAAGGCTCCTGTCTCTAAAGCTTCACGCGAAACGAGCCTTCCAAAGATCCTGAAACTCCTCCTTCTTTGCAGTAGTGGACGGCTAGAGAGGAGAGAGGGGAGGGAGTTCTTTTCTTTTGTGTTGTGTAATCAGATTAGTTACCTTGTCACTTAGGGTTTTGTTCCACTATAGGAGTCCTATTTAAACTCAACTAGCTTGTGGAACAAGTTGGAGACTACTCCAAGAAACCCTAGAGTGGCCGCCCCTTAGGGCTTTCTTTTGGACTGGGTGGGCTTTTAATTTGCTTGTGCAATTTCTAGCCCATCTATATATTTAAATTTAAATTCAATTTAAATATAATATATACTATTAATTAATTCCAATTAATTAATATACTAATTAAATAATTTAATCTAATCTAATTAAATTAATTATTTAATTAATTGATTTAATCTAATTAAATCAATCAGTCCATTTAATTCTTTCTAAAAGATTTACACAAAAAGATACATCCCGCTCGTTTCTTATAGCGCGACTCTTTAGGTTCGTCTCAACTGGCAAAGGGAGGAATTACCTGAGGATGTGAGTGTCACCTAGCCAGACCCGTGGACTCACATCGTAACCCAATTGAGTACGAAATGAATGAATCATTTTATGAACCTCTTGATCATAAATGCCGTATGAGTATAAGCCCTTCACTGACGTATCCCGATCAAGTAAGAGTCATGGAAAATGTCAAACTCACGAAACTTGATACTGTGCATTAGATTATAGCATAATGAAATTACTAAACTACCCTTAATGTCCCACATGAGTTAGTTGTTTCTGCTTTGGCCAAAGACTTATAATTTCATTAGCCTATAATCACACAGGATACTTTCTCGTTTACTATCGAGACAGTGAATCACATCTTGGCAATCACTGAACAATTGCTACTTGTCTCATTGATATCGCACTTCGAGGTCGACCCCACCGACAGGTGATATGGGCCTAACTACTCTGGTAACAGATCCAATAATACAAGCACATTGATCTTGAACCCTCAGGTCTAAGGCTCACGCATACTATTATGATCAGTAATCCAATCATTGACAGTCACTGAGTAAATACCCATGTGATCGGATTACTACGAGGTGTGTTCGAATATGTCAATTCCATTGACATATCTATGATACTTGCTCCCACTATCCCTATAGTGTTCGACTGGCACTCATCGACAGAGCATGTGTCATACAAGTCGAATCTTAATGCCCAATCAAGATTCTTTGACTTGCGAACCTTTTAAGTGATAAGGTGTAAGACTCTTCCCATGCCACGTCTTTATTCCATAAAGGGCAGAGAGTCAAACCTTTATTCACATGGACTATATGCTCAATACTTATTTAGATGTCGTAAAGATTTATATGAACAAATTACAAATGCCTTTATTAATTTCTTTTCAATAGTTTGTACAACATAATAAGATACCCTAATCTAACTATTTGTCTTCAGTGGCATCTAGGGCATATACCTAACAGAGGTATCATTGGATCACTTCTTTATCTTACTGCTAGTAGACCCGATATTATGTTTTCGGTATGCATGTGTGCACGCTTTTAAGCTGATCCTAGAGAATCACACTTAAATGCTACCAAGAGAATCTTTAAATACTTAAAAGGCACACTGAATGTGGGCTTTTGGTATCCAAGGGACTCTCCTTTTGAATTAATTAGTTTTTCAGACGCAGATTTTGTAGGATGCAAAATAGATAGAAAGATTACTAGTGGCACATGTCAATTTCTAGGTGATAGACTAATTTTGTGGCATAGTAAAAAACAACAATCAATAGCGACTTCTACCATGGAAGCAGAGTACATAGCCGCTGGGAGCTGTTGTGTACAAATCCTTTGGATGAGGCAACAACCTAGAGATTATGGAACAATCTTAGGTCCTACCCCAATCCATTGTGATAACCAAAGCGCTTTAGCTATGACCCAAAATCCAGTCCTTCATTCTAGAACCAAACACATTGACATTCGCTACCATCTCTTGCGTGACCCTGTTTAAAAGAAAGATATCTCCATGCACTTCATTGGAACTGACAAACAACTGGCAGATATCTTCACCAATGCGCTCAACGAACAACGCTTTCTCACTTTGAGAAGTGAATTAGGTATGATTGATTTAAAAGCCTAAATCATAGAGCATCATATTTTATAGGTATATAATTTAGGGGGAATCCACTTTATGTTTATGTCTAAGTCATCTTTCTAATTGAAATAAGTTATCAATTTTAAGGGGAACCTTAAAATTGTACTTATCTCAATCATAAGCGACTGTGATAAAAAACGACTTTGAAAATTTATGCATTGATCACTAGCGCTTATCTATTATGCATGACAAAATCAATCTCGAAATGAAAATTTCTATAAATCCAAGTGATTGATTTTATTTTTAACTTTAAGAAATGAAATGTTATTTTCCAAAAGGACTTCAGCGTTAAAAAGATTCCCACTTTAACGCTAAGTAATCTTTCTCTGAAAACCATGCATAGTTTTCATCGCTGAAAGTAGCATGTGGATAAGTTGAAAAGATCAGATTTGACAATTGCCCACACGTGCTTGTCACATCAAACTGATGGTTAATGATTCTTATCTAAAAACTAGGCGGTTCAGTAACTACACTTGTCTGAGTACGTGTCAGTGTACTATCAGGCGCGTGTATTTCACTCTAAAAATTTAAAATTTATTCAAACGTTTTTGAAAGAGTAACTGCGGATCTCAAACCATTATATTCCACAGTAGTTACCCATTTTACCGCACTTTCTGACATCCGTCTTTATGAGTAAACGGTTCAGATTTATTTTTTGTTATTTTCAAAATTAACTTCTAAACACATGTCATTTATCTACCAGTTGAGGAGTTATTTTTGCTACCTATTTAAACCCTTCACAACCTTTACAGTAAAAGTAAAACTTTATCACTTCCAAACTCTTTTACTGTAAAAGTTGTCTCTAAGGCAAAAGATTTATGTTTTCTCTCCTCTACTCAAGCTTTTCCAGTTCATCAATGGCACCCAAAAATTCAAAATCTGCTGCCAGAAAATCTTCCAAGACAGAAAAACCAGTCACTGTTAACGCCAGTTTTCTTGTTAACTGGGACTATCTCTTCGATAACCAGAATTTTCCTCTTCGGACTGTTCTTCCTCTTGTTCAGGAGTTTGGTTTACGCGATATGATAACTGCCGTTTTCAACTTCTTTGAGGAAGAAACCCTATTCTTCTTCAAGAATGCAAAAATCTCCGACGACGGAAACTCCATTTCCTGCGTCTTTCCCTTCGTCCGTGAGACCTTCGTCCTCACTCCTTCTCTGATTTCATCTCTCCTAAAATTGCCAAATGAAGGTGCCGAAGTGGAAAATGTCACCCTTGGTGATGCTACAAAGGTATGGGCATTGATCAAGAAAGATGAAGTTGAGGCTGCCTACGAACCCAACTTCAAGAAAAATGATATGAAGGGCGAGTATGTCATTCTTGCGGACATATGCGCCAAGATGATCGAATGCAGAAAGGGAAGTTTCGATAAAATTTCCAACCTCCAGTACAAGATGATGGTAGCCATTCTGACCAAATTGAAGGTAAATTGGCCGCTTTACGTTTTCAATCGCTTCAAACAAGCGATGGCCAAATCGGTTAATCCCAAGCCTTACGTGATTGTCTTAAGTCGAATTCTTAGCGCTAGCGGTTATACCAACTCCGCTAGAAAGAAGATCCCAGCGCTGAAATTTTATGGAAAGAAGATGATAAGCGAGCTGCTAAGGCCAAGAATACGTGGTGGAGTAGCGGTTCTCAAAGAAGAGCGTGAGTGACTTCTTGCCGAAGGAGTTCGTAGCGATAATGAAGAACAAGCGTCTTCTTCTTCATCATTATCTTCATCGGAAGAAGAAGTGGTGGTTAATCGACCAGAAAGGAAGATCCCTGTTAAGGTCGCCAAGCCAGCCAAGCCAGCAAAGAAGCAGGAACCCAAGAAGAAACAGAAATCTCCCTCTCCTTTTCCCAAATCACCCTCTCCCTCTCCCTCTCCAGCGTTTATCTTCAATATAAATGAGGAAGAAGAACAAGTAACGCTAGCACGTAGGCGTACTCCTTCATCCACTCCAACAGCACCAACAAGCGCTCGAGTCGAGCCAGCGCTTGAAGACTCGGCCAGTATTCCTCCTCCTTCTTCAGACGCTGTTCCTGAATCTTCTCCTGAGCCTGGAGCCACTAATCTTTCTGAGAAAGCTGCTCGTTTTTGTAAGGGATATGCCCTAGATGCCAATGAGGACAAATAGTTAGATTAGGGTATCTTATTATGTTGTACAAACTATTAAAATGATATTAATAAAGGCATCAGTATTTTGTTCATATAAATCTTTATGGCATCTAAATAAGTATTGAACATATAGTCTCTGTGAATAAAGGTTTTGACTCTTTGCCCTTTATGGAATAAAGACGTGGCATGGGAAGAGTCTTACGCCTTATCACTTAAAAGGGTTCGCAAGTCAAAGAATCTTAATTGGGCATTAAGATTCGACTTGTATGACACATGCTCTGACGATAAGTGCCAGTTGAACACTATAGGGATAGTGGGAGCAAGTATCATAGATATGTCAATAGAATTGACATATTCGAACACGGCTCATAGTAATCCGATCACATGGGTATTTACTCAGTGACTGTCAATGATTGGATTACTGATCGTAATAGTATGCATGAGCCTTAGACCTGAGGGTTCATGATCCATGTGCTTGTATTATTGGATCTGTTACCAGAATAGTTAGGCCCCATATCACCCGTCGGTGGGGTCGACCTCGAAGTGCAATATCAATGAGACAAGTAGCAGTTGATCAATGATCGCTAAGATGACTCTCTCCTATGCGATTATAGGCTAATGAAATTATAAAGTCTTTGGCCAGAGCATAACAACTAACTCATGTGGGACACTGAGGGTAGTTTAGTAATTTCATTATGCTATAATCTAATGCACAGTATCAAGTTTAGTGAGTTTAACATTTTCCATGACTCTCACTTGATCGGGATACGTCAGTGAAGGGCTTATACTCATACTACATTTATGATCAAGAGGTTCGTAAAATGATTCATTCTTTTCGTACTCAATTGGGTTACGATGTGAGTCCACGGGACTGGCTGGGTGACACTCACATCCTTAGGTAATTCCTCCCTTTGCCAATTGAGACGAACCTAAAGAGTTGCGCTATAAGAAACGAACGGGATGTATCTTTTTGTGTAAATCATTTAGAAAGAATTAAATGGACTGATTGATTTAATTAGATTAAATCAATTAATTAAATATTTAATTTAATTAGATTAAATTAAATTATTTAATTAGTATATTAATTAAAAGGAATTAATTAATAGTATATATTACATTTAAATTGGATTTAAATTAAATATATACAGATGGACTAGAAATTAGACAAGCCAATTAAAAGCCCACCCAGTCCAAGGAAGCCCTAGGAAGGGCAGCCACTTAGGGTTGGAGTAGCCTCCAACTTGTTCCACAAGCTATTTGAGTTTAAAAGGACTCCTATAGTGGAACAAACCCTAAGACAAGAAAGAAACACAACACAAAAAAATGAAAAGAACTCTTTCCCTTCTCTCCTCTCTAGCTGTCCACTACTGCAAAGAAGGAGGAGTTTCGAGATCTTTGGAAGGCTCGTTTCGCGTGAAGCTTTAGAGACAGGAGCCCTTGGGGAATTGCTGTTTTGCAGAATCAGTAAACGAATCAAAAAGGTATTTTTGTTCGTTCTATTTTTTCGTGAAACCCATTAAAAATCATCCGATCCATTTTTGTGATATGCCGGTAGGAATCCTTGAATCTTTCGCTGCAATTCTCTATTTTCATGTATAGGATTCCTAACAGTTTTCAGGGTAAGTACTTGTGAAAAACAAAGTAGTTTATCCTTTCCTCGTTAGGTTTCCTTTTCTAAGGTTAGGATAAAACCTTTTTCAGCTGAAGTTGACTCGGATATTCAAAATGCTCTTAACACTCTTGAGATTTTGAATATACCCATTCGTGCTGATCCCCTCCTCCTTCTTCAGACGCTGTTCCTGAATCTTCTCCTGAGCCTGGAGCCACTACTCTTTCTGAGAAGGCTGCTCGTTTTTGTAAGGGATATGCGCTAGATGCCAATGAGGACAAATAGTTAGATTAGGGTATCTTATTATGTTGTACGAGCTGTTAAAATGATATTAATAAAGGCATCTGTATTTTGTTCAGATAAATCTTTGTGGCATCTAAATAAGTATTGAACATATAGTCCATGTGAATAAAGGTTTAGACTCTTAGCCCTTTATGGAATAAAGCCGTGGCATGCGAAGAGTCTTACACCTTATCACTTAAAAGGGTTCGCAAGTCAAAGAATCTTAATTGGGCATTAAGATTCGACTTGTATGACACATGCTTTGACGATAAGTGCCATTCGAACACTATAGGGATAGTGGGAACAAGTATCATAGATATGTCAATGGAATTGACATATTCGAACACGGCTCGTAGTAATCCGATCACAAGGGTATTTACTCTGTGACTGTCAAAGATTGGATTATTGATAGTAATAGTATTCGTGAGCCTTAGATCTGAGTGTTCATGATCAACGTGCTTGTATTATTGGATCTGTTACCCGAGTAGTTAGGCCCATATCACCCGTCGGTGGGGTCGACCTCGAAGTGCGATATCTATGAGACAAGTAGCAGTTGATCATTGATCGCCAAAATGGGATTCACTATCTCATGTGCGATTATAGGCTAATGAAGTTATAAAGTCTTTGGCCAAAGCTAACAACAAACTCATGTGGAACACTGAGGGTAGTTTAGTAATTTCATTATGCTAAAAACCTGCTTATCAGATGGACTAGAAATTAGACAAGCCAATTAAAAGCCCACATATTCCAAGGAAGCCCTAGGAAGGGCAACCACTTAGGGTTGGAGTAGCCTCCAACTTGTTCCACAAGCTATTTGAGTTTAAAACGACTCCTATAGTGGAACAAACCCTAAGATAAGAAAGAAACACAACACAAAAAAACGAAAAGAACTCTTTCCCTTCTCTCCTCTCTAGCTGTCCACTACTGCAAAGAAGGAGGAGTTTCGAGATCTTTGGAAGGCTCGTTTTGCGTGAAGCTTTAGCGACAGGAGCCCTTGGGGAATTGCTGTTCTGCAGAATCAGAAAACGAATCAAAAAGTTATTTTTGTTCGTTCTATTTTTTCGCGAAACCCATTAAAAATCATCCAATCTATTTTTGTGATCTGCCGGTAGAAATCCTCGACTCTTCCGCTGCAATTCTCTGTTTTCATGTGTAGGATTCCTAACAGTTTTCCGGGTAAGTACTTGTGAAAAACAAAGTAGTTTATCCTTTCCTCGTTAGGTTTCCTTTTTTAACGCTAGGAGAAAATCTTTTTCAGTCGAAGTTGACTCGGATATTCAAAATGCTCTTAACACCCTTGAGATTTTGAATATATCCATTCGTGCTGATCCCCTCACTTCTTTTCTCGATTTGGATCCTGATGAAGAGGTCCCGGAGCCTGAGGAAACTGTACCAACTGTTGAAACAGATCAAGCGGCTGACAAAGTCGATGATAGTCCTCAGGGTAAACGTTGTAGTATCTTATTTGTAATCTCTACTTCGTAGAAATTTTGCTTGCTTTCTCAAACGCTTACATGTATCTACTCAAGATGCACAAGACGCTCATGCGCCTTCACCTTCCGAGATTCCAGTTGAATTGGATGTGGATATGGAAACAGTTGTGGATATCGTTAAGAAAGTAGCCCATGTCCTTCCTGAGGCTGACACATCACCAGTCCGTCAAGCGACTGAGCATGATGAGCAGTCGATAGAAGTGGCCCCTATCCTAACAGAATCTATTGCCTTCGTTCCCACTCCAACCGGATCTCCTCCCCGTGTCGTCAATTTCTTTCCACGCGGATACAATGCAGATGTTGAATTTTATTATGCTGCTACAGAACGGGTCACTCAGACCCTTGCTGAATCAGAAATCAACTTTCAAAACACTCTCTATAGACCTGATATATCAAATTTTGCCAAGTTTGAATTCTTCGAGCGATTCGCCGATCTAGGTCTTTATAATCTTGAGCGACTCCAATCTGGACTTGAGTATATTCGTCGACCAGCGTTCAACATGACTGAATTTGACGAGAAGCGTTTCAACCTCGCTGGTCATTCTGAGGAGTCCCTTTATCCCTTGTGCCAGAATAAGATCATCATCGAGAATCCCCATATGGGTGATTGGTCAAAGAATCCAGACGAAAAAATTCTCAACTGGATTGGATACTCCGCTTTTCCCAAAGTCGTTCATTCTCCTCAAAACGCTTTATCCCCTGAACCTCTCAGATTGTGGAAAGGGAAAGGACCTGTAGTTGCTGAGCGTCCTAATCCTATCAACTCATGGATAGAAGATGAAGCCCGAGAATCCCTTGCAAGATTATGGGCTGAGGATTATGATGAAGAAATTGAACGCTTTGAAAAGTTTCTTGCAGCTAGAAATGAACAGAAGAATGCTGATAAACTTGGAAAGCGATGGATGATGGATACAGTCAGATGGGCTGAAGAGTTCGTTTAACATTTCTATACCCCTGAAGAACTCGTAAGATATCCATTCATTTTTGAATTTGGAGTAGAATACAGACGCCGAGGGTTTGCTACCTTTTTACTTCATCAGCTTCAGCATATTGCTGGAAATGTTAGCGACCTGCCAATTTATAGGCAACCCATCAAGAGCTACATTCGCCAACAGCTAGGCTTATTCAGTCAAGGCGGACGCTATGTGTTTTACCCCCGTCAAGCGTCTGTTCGACGAATCTTTCCAGATTTGAACGAAGAAGCCTCAACCAGTAAACAACAGCTTCTTCCACGACAAAGTATTTTTGTCGATGTTGCAGATGAGGACGCTGAGTTTGCTGAATTCTACAGAGACAGAAGAGTAGTGATAGAAAACGCACAAGCGCTGGATATCACTTACAATCACCATTCAGGGCTAAGCAACTTCAGAGGATACAATCTTCACCCTGTGCTCTTTTGTGAACAGAACATTCAAATGGCAAAGATGATATCCCTGATCAAACCAGTAGACCAAGAAGCAGCTCAAGCGTTAAAGCCTTCTACTATGGTGTACACACTGTTAAAATGATATTAATAAAGGCATCTGTATTTTGTTCAGATAAATCTTTGTGGCATCTAAATTAGTATTGAACATATAGTCCATGTGAATAAAGGTTTTGACTCTTTGCCCTTTATGCAATAAAGTCGTGGCATGGGAAGAGGCTTACACCTTATCACTTAAAAGGGTTCGCAAGTCAAAGAATCTTTATTGGGCATTAAGATTCGACTTGTATGACACATGCTCTGACGATGAGTGCCATTCGAACACTATAGGAATAGTGGGAGCAAGTATCATAGATATGTCAATGGAATTGACATATTCGAACACGGCTCGTAGTAATCCGATCACATGGGTATTTACTCAGTGACTGTCAATGATTGGATTGCTGATAGTAATAGTATTTGTGAGCCTTAGATCTGAGTGTTCATGATCAATGTGCTTGTATTATTGGATCTGTTACCAGAGTAGTTAGGCCCATATCAGCCGTCGGTGGGGTCGACCTCGAAGTGCGATATCAATGAGACAAGTAGCAGTTGATCAATGATCGCCAAGATGAGATTCACTGTCTCATGTGCGATTATAGGCTAATGAGGTTATAAAGTCTTTGGCCAAAGCATAACAACTAACTCATGTGGGACACTGAGGGTAGTTTAGTAATTTCATTATGCTATAATCTAATGCACGGTATCAAGTTTAGTGAGTTTGACATATTCCATGACTCTCACTTGATCGGGATACGTCAGTGAAGGGCTTATACTCATACGGCATTTATGATCAAGAGGTTCGTAAAATGATATTCATTTGGTACTCAATTAGGTTACGATGTGAGTCCACGGGATTGGGTAGGTGACACTCACATCCTTAGGTAATTCCTCCCTTTGCCAATTGAGACGAACCTAAAGAGTCGCGCTATAAGAAACGAACATGATGTATCTTTTTGTGTAAATCTTTTAGAAAGAATTAAAAGGACTCATTGATTTAATTAGATTAAATCAATTAATTAAATATTTAATTTAATTAGATTAAATACAATTATTTAATTAGTATATTAATTAAAAGGAATTAATTAAAAGTATATATTATATTTAAATTGGATTTATATTAAATATATACATATGGGCTAGAAATTAGACAAGACAATTAAAAGCCCACCCAGTCCAAGAAGCCCTAGGAGGGGTGGCCACTTAGGGTTGGCGTAGCCTCCAACTTGTTCCACAAGCTAGTTGAGTTTAAAAGGACTCCTATAGTGGAACAAAACCTAAGACAAGAAAGAAACACAACACAAAAAAAGGAAAAGAACTCCCTCCCCTCTCTCCTCTCTAGCCGTCCACTACTGCAAAGGAGGAGTTTCAGGATCTTTGGAAGGCTCGTTTCGCGTGAAGCTTTAGAGACAGGAGCCTTAGAGGATTGCTGTTCTGCAGAATTAGTAACCGAATCAAAAAGGTATTTTTATTCGTTTTATTTTTTCGCGAAACCCTTTAAAAATCATCTGATCTATTTTTGTGATTTACCGGTAGGTATCCTCGAATCTTCTGCTGCAATTCTCTGTTTTCATGTATAGGATTCCTAACAGTTTTCGGGGTAAGTACTTGTGAAAAACAAAGTAGTTTATCCTTTCCTCGTTAGGTTTCCTTTTTTAACGCTAGGAGAAAATCTTTTTCAGTCGAAGTTGACTCGGATATTCAAAATGCTCTTAACACCCTTGAGATTTTGAATATATCCATTCGTGCTGATCCCCTCACTTCTTTTCTCGATTTGGATCCAGATGAAGAGGTCCCGGAGCCTGAGGAAACTGTACCAACTGTTGAAACAGATCAAGCGACAGACAAAGTCGATGATTGTCCTCCGGGTAAACATTGTAGTATCATATTTGTAATCTCTACTTCGTAGAAATTTTGCTTGCTTTTCTCAAGAGCTACATTCGCCAACAGCTAGGCTTATTCAGTCAAGGCGGACGCTATGTGTTTTACCCCCGTCAAGCGTCTGTTCGGCGAATCTTTCCAGATTTGAACGAAGAAGCCTCAACCAGTAAACAACAGCTTCTTCCAAGACAAAGTTAATTTTTTGTCGATGTTGCGGATGAGCACGCTGAGTTTGCTGAATTCTACAGAGACTGAAGAGTAGTGATAGAAAACGCACAAGCGCTGGATATCACTTTCAATCACCATTCAGGGCTAAGCAACTTCAGAGGATACAATCTTCACCCTGTGCTCTTTTGTGCACAGAACATTCAAATGGCCAAGATGATATCCCCGATCAAACCAGTAGACCAAGAAGCAGCTCAAGCATTAAAGCCTTTTATTATGTTGTACACACTGTTAAAATGATATTAATAAAGGCATCTGTATTTTGTTCAGATAAATCTTTGTGGCATCTAAATAAGTATTGAACATATAGTCCATGTGAATAAAGGTTTTGACTCTTTGCCCTTTATGGAATAAAGCCGTGGCATGGGAAGAGTCTTACACCTTATCACTTAAAAGGGTTCGCAAGTCAAAGAATCTTTATTGGGCATTAAGATTCGACTTGTATGACACATGCTCTGACGATGAGTGCCATTCGAACACTATAGGGATAGTGGGAGCAAGTATCATAGATATGTCAATGGAATTGACATATTCGAACACGGCTCGTAGTAATCCGATCACATGGGTATTTACTCAGTGACTGTCAAAGATTGGATTGCTGATAGTAATAGTATTCGTGAGCCTTAGATCTGAGTGTTCATGATCAATGTGCTTGTATTATTGGATCTGTTACCAGAGTAGTTAGGCCCATATCACCCGTCGGTGGGGTCGACCTCGAAGTGCGATATCAATGAGACAAGTAGCAGTTGATCAATGATCGCCAAGATGGGATTCACTGTCTCATGTGCGATTATAGGCTAATGAAGTTATAAAGTCTTTGGCCAAAGCATAACAACTAACTCATGTGGGACACTGAGGGTAGTTTAGTAATTTCATTATGCTATAATCTAATGCACGGTATCAAGTTTAGTGAGTTTGACATATTCCATGACTCGTACTTGATTGGGATACGTCAGTGAAGGGCTTATACTCATACGGCATTTATGATCAAGAGGTTCGTAAAATGATATTCATTTGGTACTCAATTGGGTTACGATGTTAGTCCACGGGATTGGGTAGGTGACACTCACATCCTTAGGTAATTCCTCCCTTTGCCAATTGAGACGAACCTAAAGAGTCGCGCTATAAGAAACGAACATGATGTATCTTTTTGTGTAAATCTTTTAGAAAGAATTAAAAGGACTCATTGATTTAATTAGATTAAATCAATTAATTAAATATTTAATTTAATTAGATTAAATACAATTATTTAATTAGTATATTAATTAAAAGGAATTAATTAACAGTATATATTATATTTAAATTGGATTTATATTAAATATATACATATGGGCTAGAAATTAGACAAGACATATAAAAGCCCACCCAGTCCAAGGAAGCCCTAGGAGGGGTGGTCACTTAGGGTTGGCGTAGCTTCAAACTTGTTCCACAAGCTAGTTGAGTTTAAAAGGACTCCTATAGTGGAACAAAACCTAAGACAAGAAAGAAACACAACACAAAAAAATTAAAAGAACTCCCTCCCCTCCCTCCTCTCTAGCCTTTCACTTCTGCAAAGAAGGAGGAGTTTCGTGATCTTTGGAAGGCTCGTTTCGCGTGAAGCTTTAGAGACAGGAGCCTTAGAGGATTGCTGTTCTGCAGAATCAGTAACTGAATCAAAAAGGTATTTTTATTTGTTTTATTTTTTCGCGAAACCCTTTAAAAATCATCTGATCTATTTTTGTGATCTGCCGGTAGGTATCCTCGAATCTTCCGCTGCAATTCTCTGTTTTCATGTGTAGGATTCCTAACAGTTTTCCGGGTAAGTACTTGTGAAAAACAAAGTAGTTTATCCTGTCCGCGTTAGGTTTCCTTTTCTAACGCTAGGAGAAAATCTTTTTCAGTCGAAGTTGACTCGGATATTCAAAATGCTCTTAACACCCTTGAGATTTTGAATATATCCATTCATGCTGATCCCCTCACTTCTTTTCTCAATTTGGACCCTGATGAAGAGGTCCCGGAGCCTGAGGAAACTGTACGAACTGTTGAAACAGATCCAGCGACTGACAAAGTCGATGATAGTCCTCAGGGTAAACGTTGTAGTATCTTATTTGTAATCTCTACTTCGTAGAAATTTTGCTTGCTTTTCTCAAACGCTTACATGTATCAGCTCAAGATGCACAAGACTCTAATGCACCTTCACCTTCCGAGATTCCAGTTGAATTGGATGTGGATATGGAAACAGTTGTGGATATCGTTAAGAAAGTAGCCCATGTCCTTCCTGAGGCTGACACATCTCCAGTCCGTCAAGCGACTCAGCAGGATGAGAAGTCGATAGAAGTGGCCCCTATCCTAACAGAATCTATTGCCTTCGTTCCCACTCCAACCGGATCTCCTCCCCGTGTCGTCAATTTCTTTCCACGCGGATACAATGCAGATGTTGAATTTTATTATGCTTCCAGAGAACGGGACACTCAGACCCTTGCTGAATCAGAAATCAACTTTCAAAACACTCCCCATAGACCTGATATATCTAATTTTGCCATGTTTGAATTCTTCGAGCGATTCGCCGATCTATGTCTTTATAATCTTGTGAGACTCCAATCTGGACTTCAGTATATTCGTCGACCAGCGTTCAACATGACTGAATTTGACGACGAGCGTTTCAACTTCGCTGGTCTTTCTGAAGAGTCCCTTTATCCCTTGTGCCAGAATAAGATCATCATCGAGAATCCCCATATGGGTGATTGGTCAAAGAATCCAGACGAAGAAATTCTCAACAGGATTGGATACTCCGCTTTTCCCAAATTCCTTCATTCTACTCAAAATGCTTTATCCCCTCAACCTCTCAGATTGTGGAAAGGGAAAGGACCTATAGTTGCTAAGCGTCCTAATCCTATCAACTCATGGATAGAAGATGAAGCCCGAGAATACCTTGCAAGATTATGGGCTGAGGATTATGATGAAGAAATTGAACGCTTTGAAAAGTTTCTTGCAGCTAGAAATGAACAGAAGAATGCTGATAAACTTGGAAAGCGATGGATGTTGGATACAGTCAGATGGGCTGAAGAGTTCATTTTACATTTCTATACCCTTGAAGAACTCGTAAGATATCCATTCCTTTTTGAATTTGGAATAGAATACAGAAGCCGAGGGTTTGCTACCTTTTTACTTTATCAGCTTCAGCATATTGCTGGAAATGTTAGCGACCTGCCAATTTATAGGCAACCCATCAAGGGCTACATTCGTCAACAGCTAGCCTTATTCAGTCAATGTTGGTCCCAAGTGGCATACGAAAGGGTCTAGAAGGGGGGGGGTTGAATAGACCCTGAAGTCTTTTTCGACTTCAAAAGATTTCGTATTGAAATTGTTTTTGGACGCTTGAAAAAGTAGACGCTTGAAGAGTCTAACGCTTGACTTATGCGTTCACTTAAAATATAGGCGCTTTGGTGAAGCGTCTAACGAAGACTGTTTTTATAAAGTTAACTTAGATTTCAAGAATTGAATTCTTTAACCGAGTAGGTTTGAGCGTTCACTTCTTTGATCATTGTTAGCACAGCGGAATGATTTTTGTAGCCTTCTTTTAAAAGTTTTAGCGTCACAGAAAGTTTCTTAGTGCTTAGCGTTCGATTGTGTTTTACTTAATTAGTTTATGCAATGATATGATACATAAAAGAATTGACTGAAAAGTAAATGGCAAGTATCCAACTTTGACTTCACACAAGTCGCGATGCTTGGATAGGGATTTTTCTAAAAGGGTTTGTTTGATTTTGATGAAGTTCAAACAACTGGAAATATCTCAGTAGTAGTGTAGTTTCTCCAAAAAGAATGTTTGAGATATTGGGTTGACTATCTCAGGATTTGATGAAAAGCAAAAAGAATATTTTCTCGAGTATTCTGGCTTTTCTGAAAGTTTAAGGAATGAGACTTCAATGCAACAGCAATTTGGCTTGATCATTGTTCTCTCTGTGTTTGGCTTGTTGTTGAAGTTCTTATTTATAGGCATTCTTGTAAAACGTGTCCGTTTGACACATGCAAGGGCACGTGTCTCTCACTTCCGCGAGTGAACAACTTTTGTCCTTTTTCCTGAAAATTTGCTGCACAAAAGTTGGTGATGCAGTCTTTGAATAGTTGACAGTCCAATAGGGTGGCTTCTCCGTACGTCTGAAAGTGCTTATCACATTTAATGCTCTTATCAGCATTTAATGCATTTGAAATAAATGCCCGTTGGTATTTAATGCTTTGAGAATATTTGTATTAAACTCCTTCCGATCTGACGCTTCAGGAGAATGTTTGTCATTAGATAGACGCTTCATTCATGAGCTGAAAGTTCCATTTAATCTGGAGGACTATTTAATGTTTAGATGCTTGGAAAAGTCTTCAGACTTCATTTAGAAGAGTAGAGGCTTGAGACTTCAATCTTCGTTGCTTGACACCTCACTCAGAACATGTCAGGCGCTTAGAGTAAACTTCATTCACTATTGATTTCTTGGACGCTTGAAGTTTTCAGATTTTGCCGTCTTGATAAGCTCACTCAGAAAGTATCAAACGTTTAATCTAACCGACTTCTTGATCTAAGAATGTCAAAAGTAAAAGATAAAATAGAGCCTATACATTTCTAATGTTCAAACGCTTATACAAGAATCTATGAAATTTAAGCGTACATAACTTTGGGATCTAACAAAATTCCTAATTGTCATCATCAAAATCTTAACATGAAATTTCCTATCAGTCAAGGCGGACGCTATGTGTTTTACCCCCGTCAAGCATCTGTTCAGCGAATCTTTCTAGATTTGAACGAAGAAGCCTCCACCAGTAAACAACCGCTTCTTCTAGGACAAAGTGAAATTTTTTTCGATGTCACTTTCAATCACCATTCAGGGCTAAGCGACTTCAGAGGATACAATCTTCACCCTATGCTCTTTTGTGAACAGAACATTTAAGTGGCCAAGATGATATCCCTGATCAAACCAGTAGACCAAGAAGCAGCTCAAGCATTAATGCCTTTTATTTTGGACTTTTTCAACTCTTAAACTTCAAGAATTGATCTGCCAGAAGGAGTGCAACTTGCACTAAGCAATGAAGAGCGTGAAGACGCTATATTCTTTATCCCGCAGACAAACTTGATTAGTCGAAGGCATGTAATGGAAGTGATTGGCCCACTCTAAGTCATTCCTGTTGCAAGTCCAGCGTCTCCAATTGAGATTGTTGAAATAGAAGAAGAATAAACTCTTGTTGTAGAAGCTGCTCAACCCACAGACGCTGATATGCAAGATGTTGTCCCCAGCGCTCCAGCAGTCGAGGTTCCCCTTGATGAACAAGTTATTCAAATTGACTACGCAACTCAGACGCTCGACTCAGCAATAGAAGAGGTTCATGCTGATTTAGCTGCACAGCCTGACGAGTCTATTATCAGAGACAAATTTAAAGGCATAGCTCCAGCAGTCTCAAGCTCTCACGGACATAAGCGTTCCTCTTCCGATTCATCAGATTCAGACTCCGACAGTGATCCAGAAGCTAAAGATTTTAGGAAAGCAATTCGACAATCTCTCAGCGATATAAAATGCTAATGTTCTCGATTAGAAGAGCGAAGTACTTCCACGCTTAATCAAGTAGAAAATATTCTCAAATCTGATATAAGAAATGCCAATAAGCTTACAATCTCCATGATGAACTCTATCGCTCCTCTCATCAAAGAACTTTCCGACAATTTCAACCAGACGCTTGCGCAGAATGCTTCAGCCGATACTGAGCGTCACGATTCCTCCAATCTTATCTCTCAGAGTATCGCTGAACAGATTGCTCTCTTGATAGATGAAGTCAAGCTTCTCCGCAGGGACATCGCTGACTTAAAAACCTCCTTTGCTAATGTCAAGAAGGGAAAGATAAAGAAAAGTCCAAGGCAATATCTAAAACAGATAATAAACACTGGCGATCAATGTTTGAAGAAATAGTGAGCATAAAGAAGATGCTAACTAAAAAGAGAAAGCCAAGATATTATCTAGGAAGGTATTTGCTCCCAGAGTTGGACGTTGAATTTTTGAAGAGTATGGGATTTCATCCTTATGCCGGACCGCTTAGACGACCTATCAACTGGAAACCATCCAACGACATAAGACAAGACATCTATTACGATTTAATTCGTGAACTTGGTATTCCTCCAAGGGAACGGGTGGACAGGCTGAAGGAACTCAATGAAAGCGCTAGACAGCGAAGGCATGACTATGATGAACTCCAACATACCACCATGATAGACGTTGATCGACTCCTCATAGACTTAGCAAATGAGATCTACCAAAAAGAAGCAAGGATAAAGCGACAGAAAAGATGAACGCTTTAAATATTTTTTTTCTCTGTTTTTTTTCCAATTATCCTATATTCAGTATAAATCATGTATGCTTATCTCTCTCTCTAAATGAATGATTTATCGTTGAAACAACTTGTTGAGGCTAATCTAACATTATTAGCTAACTTTACTAACTTTCCAAACGCTAACTTATATTTATTTGGGTTTTTCTTTGAACTCTTAAATTATAAAAGAGTTATAAGAGTTAAAGTCTTGACATCATCAAAAAGGAGAAAATTGTTAGGAATTTCAAGTTAGATGTTTTGATGATGACAAGATAGGATTTTGTGTGTTAGAGCCCAAAATATAATGTAAGCTTCTTTTTCATAAATCAATTATATAAGCGTTTGAAAGTATGTAATTTTGTTAGGCTTGTAATTTTTATCTTTGTAGATTTTAGACTAAGTATTAGATACCGAATCGCTAATAGAATTTTAGGTTAGTCTATTAGAGAAGAAGTTGAAGATCAGCGTCTGAAGTCAGAAGAAAATGAAGATTTATCCTTAGCGTCTATCAAACGCTAAAGAACCATTTCAGGATTTATAGATCAAGCGCTCAAAGCACTCTAGCGATCAGAATCAGATTCACCTGAAATAAATTCTCAAGTCATGAAGGACTTAAATGCAATCACTCAACGGACATTTATTTCAAATGGGAAATAAATTCAAATGCATTAAATGCCTGATAAGAGCATTAAATGTGATAAGCCAATATGACTTGTGGACAAGCAACCTTTTGACTAGACTGTCAGAACTTCAGAGTTTATAGCTGCTCCCATCCAATCAGAACCAGCAGGATTTCAGGAATGTCAGAGAAAAGGTATAATCATGCTCCGCGTGAAAGGCACAGAGAGACACAGAGATATAGAGACATACGTAAATGCACATGAAAACTTTGCTGAAATTCTCTTGAAGAAAAAGCTTAGAAACTCCATAGCCAAAATCTTTCAAGTTTTTTTACTTACATTCCATACAGTCACAAATATCTCAAACATCTTCCAAAGAAGAAACCTAAACTCTTACTGAGATATTCCAAGATGTTTGATCTTTCCAAAAACAAACAAACCCTTGTGATAAAACCCTCAACCTTTCATCTGAGTGAGAAAGTTGTTAAAACCCCTTACAGACAGCATTTCTGAGTGAAAAAAGTTTGTAGAAGAAGATCTTCATTGGTGCTGAAGTCTGTGTGATCAAGGAGCCCGAGATCAATTCCACCCATTTACTATCTTGTAGAAGATTTTGTGTGATTCTTTGATAATCATCTTAGTAAATTCCCTCCAAGTGAAAAAGGAGAAGAAGGACGTAGCTGGGATTTACATCACTCAGTGAACCATATACATCTTGTGTCATTTACTTTCATTATTATCTTACTTTATATTTTCCTAATTACTTTGAAAAAGACAAGTGCGACTATTTAACCTAAACGAACGCTAAAGCTTTAAAATCATTTCCATTGTGCTAACCCTGATTAAGCGATCTAAGTGTTACCCTACTTTGTTAATTGGTGACATCACTAAGTCTAAGTTATATTTACTGAAGAGTCTGACCTAAGCGCTCAGCTTCCTAAGCGTTCTAATCTTTAAAAGTGATACGATTTTTTAATCGAAAAAGACTAATGGGTCTATTCAACCCCCCCCCCCTTCTAGACCCTTTCGTATGCCACTTGGGACCACCACGTTCAGGTCAGGGGATAAGGTCTAACGGACGTTCAAGTAGGTGAAGGAGGTCCTGATATACCATCTCCAGCAAATGAGCAAAATAAGCCTCCCGTAACACCAGCACTAATTCCACCCCCTACAACTAGGGTATTCGAGATCACTCAGGAGGCACTCCTTGCTCTTGTTGAAGATGCCTCAGTACGGGCAGCAGCGCAGGCGGTCCATCAGTACGCCCAGGCACGCCCGTCACGCGCGACACCTGTTCTGATGACAATTATGATTTTATGTTAGACCCCAAAATATGTCAGTTTGATTTTATTTAGAAATCATGTATAAGCTTTGAAACGTTAGATTTGTATAGGCTTTGCTTTACTTTATTTTAGATTATTAGGCTAAGTATTTTAGGCTGAGCGTCTGATAAATTCTGAGTGAGCTTATCAAGTTAAGTCTGAAGACTCAAACTCCTGAAGTCTGGATAAAGATGAAGATTCCCGAGCGTCCTAACGACAAGCTACAACAAGCGTTGATTATAGAATAGAAGTTATTCAAGGATGAATGAGCGTCTATCAGTGACTGATTTGACCTGAATTTATTTCTAAAACCAGAAAGAGTTTAATGCAAATATTCTCAGATCATTAATTACCAACGAGCATTTATTTCAAATGCATTAAATGCTGATAAGAGCATTAAATGTGATAAGCTCTTCCGGACGTACGGAGAAGCCACCCCATTGACTGTCAACATTTGTAGAAGATTCTGTGTGATTCTTTGAGAATCATTTTAGTGAATTGCCTCCAAGTGTTTAAGGATAAGAAGGACATAGTTGAGATTACACCACCTAACGAACCTTATAACTATTGTGTTCTTTACTTTACAGTCAATCCTCATACTGTCATATCATTGCATAAATTGGTTAAGTAAAACTCAATTGAACGCTAAGCAACTAAAAACGCCTTCTGTGACACTAAAGCTTTCAAAAAGATAAGACTCAAAAATCATTCCACTGTGCTAACACTGATCAAAGAACTAAACGCTTAAACCTATTTGGTTATAGTATTCAAATCTTGAAGTCTAAGTTAACTTTCTAAAAACAATTCTTCATTAGACGCTCAGTCAAGCGCCAACTTTTCAAGCGTCCAACAAAGTTTAATACAAATATTTTTGAAGTTGAAAAAGACTTCAGGGTCTATTCAACCCCCCCCCCCCTCTTCTAGACCCTTTCGTATGCCACTTGGGACCGACAAGTGGTATCAGAGCGGTTAAAGTTGAAATTAAAAAAAATTCCAAGTGTAACAGCTGGTTTAGATCCTTTTTCGAATCTAGTTGCATTCATTTTTTTTAATGGAATTTTCTAAAGTTCCCAAGGTAACCGAATCAAATTATGACTCCTGGAAGGTCAAAGCTTTGACATATCTCTGCTCATGTGATGACGAAATGTGCGATATTATTTCAGATGGACCAATACAAATTTTGAAGGTAATCACCAGAGCACCTGGAGCTACTGAAGACACTACAGATGGATATGTTGAGAAACCAAAACAAGAATGGTCCACTGATGAGCGTCGAAGAGCAAATCTGGACAATGTTGGTCGTAACGCTCTATATACGGCTATTGGTGATAATGACAATTTATTTGACAAGATGAAGTCGTGTAATACTACTAAGAAGATATGGGATAAGTTAGCCATAATTTGTGGCGGTTCAGCACAAATCAAGGAAAACAAACTTTCAAAAGCTAAATTTTTTTTAATGGTTTTAAAATGTTGCTTAACGAGACACTAGAGCAATTGGACAAAAGATTCACAGCTCTTGTTACGGAACTTACATCGTTGGGAATGGACTTGCAAAACAAAGAAATGGTGGTTAAGATTTTCAGAAGTCTACCTAGTAGATTTTTGATGAAGACAACATCAATGAGAGAATCTAATATGTTGGATCTTCTAACTTCAGAAGACGCCTTTTCAGAACTCAAAGCATTTGAGCTTGAGTTGAATTCAGCAAGCGATGTTGTGAGCAGTCCGGTAATTGAGTCTGGAGCGCTCATAGCATCATTCAAGGGTAAATCGGGTAATAAAGGAAAAGCTTCAGATATCAGTGGGGATGAGGAACTAGCGCTTCTAAATAGATTCAGAAAGTTCTTGAGATATGAAAAGAAAGGACATATTCCTAAACATCAAGGACAGAGTTCATATCAAGCACCTGCTCTAGTACAACAACAGTATCAAGTGCCTTAATATTCTGCATCTTCTCCTTCAGCGCCGATTCAGTACGAACCGTCCAATCAGCAGAATCTTTCATCTCCAGTGGTCTCAAAACCACACAATGCAATGTTAACAAATGAACAAAAGATATAAACTAATCTTTGTTATAATTGCAGGAAACCAGGGCACTACCAGGTAAATTTCCCTTATCTAAATGTATCCAAGCCCTCAAGGCAGGACTACTTGAATAGAAACCAATTCAGGAGCAACCTTCGTCAACAAGGTTTGCTAGCAGAATCAGAACAAGCGTCCGCACCTAAAGATTTGGAGTCTTCCGAAGAAAGTAGTGATGATGATGAGCCAGTGGATGACTCAACGCTTATTTGTCTCATGGCCAGAGATGATGAAGCGTCCCTTGAGGTAAACACTGAATTATCTCTTCCTCTTTCATATGATGAATTACTTGACAAAGTCAAAGAATATTATAATGATTGTCAAGATACCGCCAAATTATATCAAAACCACTTTCATATTATTTCATCACTCAAAAGTGATAATGTGCCGCTCAAAGCAGAGTTGCAAGTTCAGCAACAATGCATTGAGAAGAACAAATCACTTGAAAATGATATAACAAATTTGAAAAGTGATCCTGATATAATAGTCAAAAGAGAAGCTGAGCTGATTGTTAGACTTGCTAAATCAGAACAGCTCGTCTCATCATTGTCCAAAGCATCAAGAAAGCTAGATAATGTGACTGAGGTAACAAGGTTATTTGGTGAAAACACCAATTTAGGATGTAATAAATTCGGTAAACAACCAAACAAATCTAATGTTACGGCGAACAACAAAGGAAAGAGTGTTGTCTTTGTTGAAGAAGGTTCCCTAAGTCAAACACGAAATGAACCAAGTGACAATGGTAAAAGGCCGAATGAGAAAACCAAAGATGACTCAGACAAGGGAAAGACGAAAGCAAATGATTCACAAAGACGGGTTCATCCAAGCGCTCAAAAGGCTAAGGATAAACCTGGCCACTTTGAATCAAGTGCTAAGCACCCAGCACCAAAAGTGCAACCCAAGCCAGCGCCAAGGAAATACCAACGTCAATATCTAAGGCAGTCAAGATCATATTATCGATACTATGATGATTATGATTATGACTATGATTATAATTACTATTATAACCGAGGATATTATTATACACCCAAAAAGCACACACATCACAATGTGAAACCCAAGAAGGCCAGTATTCCTATAATGAAAACTAGGAAAATATGGGTTCCTAAAGTTCTAATTCAAACTAACAATGCAACTAATGTTAAAGGACCCAAGCAATAATGGGTACCTAAACAGAAATAGAACTTCCCTTTTAATTGCAGGTACCTAGAGCTAGAGCCGATAAATCTATTTGGTACTTCGATAGTGGATCGTCAAGGCACATGACTGGTTCCAAGGATGTATTGATCAACTATCGAGATGCCAATGGTCCTCAGGTTGTATTTTGTGACAACTCCAAAGGTAAAACCAAAGGTATAGGTAGTATGCATAAGGGGAACATCATGATAAGTGATGTTTATTATGTTAAGGGTCTGAAGCACAATTTATTAACCATAAGTAAATTTTGTGATAAAGGCTTTGGAGTCATATTTTCAAGCGACTGTTGCTATATAAATGACGCTAAGACTAAGTATACTAAACTGAAAGGTAAAAGAACAAACAACGTATATTTGGTAGATTGGGGTTCAACACTTGATAACAACCCAACATGCTTTGTTGCTAAAAATGAATCTAAAACGGCTTGGTTATGGCATAGAAAAATGAATCACCTCAACTTTAAGACAATCTCTCAACTTATAAATCTAAATCTTGTAGAGGGATTACCAAAAGGACCATTTCACAAGGATCGCCTTTGTGACGCTTGTCAAATGGGCAAACAGATTAAATCATCTTTCAAGAGAAAACCTCATCTATCTACCTCTAGAATACTTGAACTACTTCACATGGATCTGTTTGGACCTGTTCAAACGATCAGTGTGAGCGGTAAAAAGTACACTTTGGTGATAGTAGACGATTTCTCTCGATTTACTTGGCTGGAATTTCTTTCATCCAAAGATGAGACATGTGACAAGCTAACGACGCTTATTCGGCAACTTCAAATATTGAGAAATCTTAAGGTTGCATGAATAAGAAGTGATCACGGTACTGAGTTTACTAACAAGATTGTTGAGAAGTTTTGTGTAGAGAATGGAATACATCATGAGTATTCAGCTCCCAGAACTCCCCAACAGAATGGTGTTGCTAAGCGCCGAAACAGAACGCTCAAGGAACCCACTAGGACGATGTTAGCAGAGTCCAAGCTTGCTCCTAGGTTTTGGGCCGAAGCGAGCAACACTGCTTGTTACACTCAAAACCGGTGCATGATCAACAAACAGTATGGGAAAACTCCATATGAACTATGGAAGGGACGTAAGCCAAATGTTTCATATTTTCACGTCTTTGGTTCCAAATGTTTTATCCATAATAATGGATCCCAAAGCCTAAAGACATTTGATCCCAAAGCGGATGAGGGAATCTATCTAGGCTATGCCAAGAATGGAATGAATTTTCGCATCTTAAACAAGATCAAATCGAAGGTTGAGAAATCTATTCATGTTGTTTTTTATGATGCTAACCAAGAACCGAGTAAGGTTAATGTGAATGATGTAGGAGTTGAAGATCTTTGTCATCAAGCGTCTAAGATTATCATTGAGGATGATAGTGACAACGATGATGAGATCTCAGTGCCACCTTCTAAGATTACTCGTGAGGTTACTATAGTTGACAATGACAGAATTGTTAATGATCAGGAAGAGAGTGATCATCAAGAGAAAACAAGGATCTGTGAACTTGAAGCGTCTATGCAAGAGGATGGTCAAGCGTCTGATCGTCAAGCGCCTGTTCAACCTCTTAACCCTTTCCAACCTGATAGGTTGTGGCTACATGATCATCCACCTGAGCAGATTATTGGAGATATTGAAGCGCTTATGAGAACTAGAGCTGCTACATTTAATGAGGTCATGTTCTCTAGCTTCCTATCTCAAATGGAGCCTAAGAAAGTGGATGAAGCGCTAAGCGATCCAAGTTGGATTGAAGCCATGCAAGAAGAGCCTAATCAGTTTGAGCGTAGTAAGCTTTGGACGCTAGTACCAAGGCCAAATCACCAAGGAGTTATTGGGACTAGATGGGTCTATATAAACAAGATGGATGAGAATGGCTTCGTAATAAGGAACTAGGCCAGACTTGTTGCTCAAGGTTATTGCCAAGAAGAGGGTATTGATTTTGATGAGACATACGCTCCTGTCGCCCTTCTTGAAGCAATCCACATGTTTCTAGCATATGCAGCGTTCAACAAGTTCATGGTATATCAGATGGACGTGAAGAGTGCGTTCCTGAACGGTAAACTTCAAGAAGAAGTATATGTGGAGCAACCACCAGAATTCATCAACAACCATGGTAAGGGTATGATTTACAAGCTAGACAAAGCACTTTATGGGCTTAAGCAAGCACCCCAAGCATGGTATGACACTCTCTCTATTTTCCTTATTGGTAAAGGCTTTTCCAAAGGCAGCGTTGAGACAACGTTATTTAAAATCACCAATGACGACGATATTCTCTTAGTCCAAATTTCTGTTAATGATATTATATTTTGTTCTACTAACAAGCGTCTGTGTGAGAAATTTTCAAAAATGATGCAAGAACAATTCGAAATGAGCATGATGGGTGAATTAACTTTCTTCTTAAGATTACAGGTTAAACAACTCCTTAATGGCATATTCATAAACCAAACTAAATATATACGTGATATGATTAAGAAATTTGGTATGAAAAATGCATCATCTTCAAAAATTCCAATGAGACAAACGCATAAGTTAGATAAAGATGAAAGTGGGAAGAATGTTGATATCACTAACTATAGAGGTATCATTAGATTACTTCTTTATCTTACTGCCAGTAGACCTGATATTATGTTTTCGGTATGCATGTGTGCACGGTTTTCAAGCTGATCCTAAAGAGTCACACTTTATTGCTGCCAAGAAGATCCTTAAATACCTAAAAGGCACACAAAATGTGGGCTTGTGGTATCCAAGGGACTCTCCTTTTGAACTAATTGGTTACTCAGATGCAAATTTTTTAGGTTGCAAAATAGATCGTAAGAGTACTAGTGGTACATGTCAATTTCTAGGTAATAGGTTAGTTTCATGGCATAGTAAGAAACAACAATCTATAACTACTTCTATAGCTGAAGCTGAGTATGAAGTTGTAGGAAGTTGTTGTGCACAAGTACTATGGATGAGGCAACAACTTAGAGATTATGGAATAATCCTAGGTCCAACCCCCATTCATTGTGATAACCAAAGCGCTCTAACCATGACTCAAAATCCTGTTCTTCATTCCAGAACCAAACATATTGACATTAAATACCATTTACTTCCTGACCATGTTCAAAAGAAAGATATCTCCATGCACTTCATTGGCACTGACAAACAATTGGTAGATATCTTCACCAAAGCGCTCAACGAACAACGCTTTTCTCACTTTGAGAAGTGAACTAGGTATGATTGATTTAAACACTTAATCATCATGCATCATATTTTATTAGACATATAATTTAGGGGGAATCCACGTTACTTATGTCTAAAATATTCTTTTGAAAAATTGTTACAAGTTATTAAATTTAGGGAGAACCTTAAACTTGGACTTGAACATATCTGCAAGCGTCAATGTTCAAAATTTTCAAATGCATAAATCATCAACGCTCAGTGTTATTTATGCACAGTATGTTGGACGCTCATACATAAAAAGATTTTTGATCTCAAGCGTCAACATAAAACCTACAAATGGTATGTGTTAAGCGTTGAACTTATTCCATTCAACACTTAATATAAAATTGTTTATCAAATTCATGCATAAATTTTGCACACTTCTTGAAGTAGTGGATAGACTCAAAAGTCTATTGTGTACTCTATCTACACGCTTCTATCACATCAAACTGGCGGGTAATCAAACACTTTTCAAAATGACGGTTTAGAGATAACACGTCTTTGTATACGTGTCAGTGTATTCCCAGGCGCGTGTATTACAATCTAAAAATTCCAAGCGTTTTAAAACTTTAACTTGGATGTCAAATCTTTATATATGGGAGTTACCAAATGTAACTTCTCTCTCTTGCCCAAAATTCGCGTCTGTAGTTAAAAATATTCATGGCTGAGATTTAATAACTTTCGACGTGTCTACATCTTACTGAGACGAGAGAACACAATTTTCTAAACTATCTTACTGTGTCATTTAAAACACAATTCTTGCAGTAGAACTATTCACTTTTACTCTCTGCAAATTTTACTCAATCTCTCTCTCTCTCAAAGCAAAAGCAATCTCAGTTCATCTTCTTCACAAATCTCAAATGGCACCCAAGAAATCCATTGTCACTTCTGTTGAGCCCACCATCAAGATCACTGAGGGCCTAGTAGTGGATTGGAAATTTCTGTATGAACAGACTCAAGTTGATCTCACAGAGATCATGGACTCTGTTTCCGAGTCTGGACTAAAAACCTTCCTCACCAAATACTCCTATTTGTTTCCTGATGAAGTTGAATTCTTTTGGAAAAATGCCAAACTTTCAGAGGACAAGAAGTCTATCTCTTGCCTCTGCTCTCTATCCAAAAAGGACTTCAAAGAATTCGTCCTCTCTACTGACACCATCGCCCAGAACTTCAAACTAACGAATCAGGGTGCAGCATTGGACTCTGTTACTGCTGAACAAATAGCAGAAGCCTGGACAAAGATCAGTGCTGATGACAATGTCCCGTACAAGCCTCATTTCAAGAAGAAGGATATCGTCTCTCGATACAGACTATTGGTTGATTTCTGCAGTAAGTTCATTGAATGCAGAGTGGGTACTTTTGACAAGGTAAACCCATTGTAGTTCCAGATGATGACTGCTATACTCCTGGATATCAAGATCAATTGGAGTGAATATATCTTCGATAGATTCAGAGACTGCCTGACCTCTTCAAACAAACCATATGGCGTAATTCTCAGTGATCTACTTTTTAGAGCAGAATGTATTAGCTCTACTGGGGTTACTCTGACCAAGGTGAAATTTTACGGGAAGAGCATCATCAGCAATCTCTTCCACCCACCCAGAGTTGGAGGTGCTGCAAGACCTTTGTCTGAGCGTCAAGTAGTACACGAAGCGTCAGACGAAGGAGCTGAGCGTCCAGCTCAAGAAGAAGCCGTGAAGCATCCCGCTGCTACAAGAAGAGGGCTCCCAAAAAGCCTAAATCTCAACCTATTCTGTCTCCTCACAAGGATGATGAGGAAATAGACGAAGACGAGGAGGACAAGATTCCTCTAGTTAGGCGAAGGAAATTGGAAGGCATTATTAAACAAATTAACTTCGAGGAACCAATTGTTGCTCCTCCCGCCCAAGCGCTAAAGCTCGTTGAAGGAGTCAACGTTAAGAAGATCTTCAAGCTATCCAGGACAAGCAAGTGACACGCTAGAATCTAACGTGCTTGGTAGCAAGTATACTAGTCGTGTAGTAATAAAAATGGACAAAATAAGTTCGGGTTGTCGAACCACGGAGACTTGGATTTTTAGCTTATGATTTTCAAATAAACCTAAAGACGGATTAACGGAAATTAAGAGTAAAACAAGTAAGCAAACAAAGAACAAAAGAAATAAGAACAACCAACGGATTGGAACTCAAGCGTGACAACTAGACTAAGGTACATGCAAGACTTAACTTGATCCTTATTCGCACAAAGACTCTTGTTGAATTATTAGACTTAGTTGCTATGGTGAAAAATCCTAAGGTAAAGAATACCGGATGTCTCGCGATATCCTCCTACACTTAAGCGGTGGTTTCCTAAGTATGTTTACCCGGAAATCTAACCTCTAAGCATGCATTGAGGAACTAGATTTTACTCGATTAAAATCGAACGACTTCACCCGGGAGTCTTTACCTATGTCTAGGGCAACTCCTATTTGATCGGTGATGTTATGAATTCCTTGCACCCTAACTTAACTCTTTCTCAAGATGCTAAACTAGGCACTTTATAATACATATGGTGATCAATCACATGTAACGAATATAAGCACAAATTCATAACACATAGCGACAAAGGAATTAATTCAACAATTATCAATAATACGAATAAGTCACAAATCAATTCTTACAAGGCCCTAGCCATATGAATTTAGCCCATAACCAGCAACATAGCAGAATTCAACATGTTCTTATACATAAATGTAAACATCAAATGCAATGAACAATGAAATAAACTCCCTATAAGGTTGAATGGCAATAGATCTTTTAATGTAGCTTCAATCCTTGGCTCTTATCCTCTTCTTGCTCTCCAAGATCAGTGATAATGGCCCAAAACCCCAGAAAATGCTCCCATTTCCCAAGATTCAGAACCCTTAAAATGAATTGAAAAATTCTATTTATAGTTCCAAAATTCTGTTATCGCGGCGCCTGGGCGCGCGTTGATCGGCGCCTAGGCGCCGACTATGTGGCGTGTCTTTCTTGGGGTAAAAGTTCCGGGGTGCCCAGGCACGCGATATCTGGCGTCTAGGCGTGGCGGTTCAGGCGCCTACGCGCGGAAGTACGAAGCTTTGATTTTGTTTGCTGGGTCACGCCTGGGCGCGAGAAAAAGGGCGCCTAGGCGCCTTAGTGCGTAGCCTTGAGCAGAGTTGGGTAAATGAGTCGTCTTTTTGCCCTTTTCTTCGTCCATCGTCGCTTAGTACCTGAAAGCACTTTACACACATATTAAACGCACGAGTGGCACGAAATAAACTATATATGAGCCTGAATTGTCATTAAAAGGACCTAAAAACTTATGTAAAAACGACTCCTATCAACCCCCCCAAACTTATCACTTGCTCGCCCTCGAGCAAGAAAAAGCACAAGATACGAACTCGTCATCAACCACAGGGAAAAAATAATAAAAAGAAACTACCTCACTCACTTTCGTGGAGTAAACGGTTGCATTTAGCGGATGCAACAAGCCTTTGAACCCTTGAGTTACCTCAAAGGACGAGTTATAGTCTCGTGAGGGTTTGCAGACGATATACCCACAAAATCGAAAGATTTTCAACCCCGATCACTCAACGTAAATTACAATGATTAATAGCACACAATGGTATGAATTCATCTGTTTAAGCTCACATTACAAATATATACACATCACACACTTGCTCATGTTACGCCTTAACATCGAAAAGATCATCCTAAGGGTGTAGTGTAATAAATCTCAAGTATTATAGTCGAGTGGCATTCTTACCACTTTTCAAGCATTAACCCCATATTTATCAACTTTTGATTATTCACATGGTACGAGAATTGAATACAACTTCATAGCCACTTAAAAATTCATCACTTCATTCAACTTTCGGCTTTAACTTATGCACTTTCAACTCGAAACATTAGAGGCTAGACCATGTGCAATGTTTGATCCTCTTAGGCTTTCTATGACACCCTTATAACGAGCTTTAGGCCAATAACTCTCAAACTAGACAGCTTTAGGGTATCAAGTGTGGAGACACTCCTAAGGGCTTAATCGCTCGAGTGTCAAAGGCCACAAAATCAAACTAGGTCCTTATTCCCTTAACACTTGCATTGGCTTGAGCTTAGCTCAAATTAGCATAATAGTACAGTATTCTAGGCATGGTGCTCCTCGCCCCCAGTATCTATTAAGCCTGACTTTTGCAGACATACCAATGTTCAACCTCTTTTTATTATTACTAAGCATACGAAGTTAATGTTCTCAACTCATAACATATGTGAAAATTCTAAGCTGATATTTTCGGGATCAAGCCTTTAAGTGTGTCAAAATGGTTGTCCGCTCAACTCCTCTACCCTCGATTTATGTGCATATGTGAATCATCTTAAGGTCAATCTAGTCTAGTTAGGGTCCCACAAGCAAGGAACGATGTGTATAGCCATTAAAAACCAAATTGATAGAGAAAACATACCATGTATTCAAATTAACCATGCTCAATGCCTCAAGTGAAGGGTTGAAATTTTATCCAAAAAAAAAATTAAAATTGCACACATTTCACATGTAGAGGTGCCGCCCCCCCAAACTTGGACCGAAATATCGAAAACATAGATAATCATGACTATAATGGATTTAGTATACCCCCCCTCAAACTTATCATGAACATTGTCCCTAATGCTCGAAAAAAGAGAAGGGCAAAGTACACGTTACCATAGGGGTGCTGAAAAATAGACCCGAGTCCTCGAATGCAAATGTGGCCAAGAGTGGCAACAGCGGTGTGAGCAATGAATGCAACAACTACACATTAAACGATGCTAGCCAGACAAAACGTTAAGTAATGGATAGAAGTGAGAAACGAAATGCAACCAACAACAAAACACAAGACAACTAAAACAAACATGCATCTACTAAAAAAAACGGAAGAAAAAAAACACAACAAAAACGGAAATGAAAGGACAAAAAAAAAAAGAAAAGAAAAACTTACAAACTTGGGTTGCCTCCCAAGAAGCGCTTGTTTATAGTCATTAGCTTGACTTTTGTGCTTTAAGGTTCAAATAGGTGGCCCATTTAGAACAACAATATCCATGCCATTCCTCCTTTTCTTCTTATGTCCTACTGGCCTCCACTCATATTGCGGTGTTTTGCGATAAGCCCTTTGTGTCGGATTTGTCTTATCGATTTCACGAACACGTAGTTGTGGAATGTACTTCATGCAAAAATCATCTTTTCTCACCTTGCCTTGTTGCTCATTGGGTACCTCATCCTCCACCATAAGAGTGCCCTTAGTCTTACCAAGTGTGCATTGCTCATCAAACAAAAGGTGAATAGCATCAACATATAAACAAGTAAGATCAGCCATAGGCGGTTGCATGTCATGACAAACATCAAATTTCACGTTTTTATCACCCACCTTCAATGTCAACCTAACCTTTCCCATGTCGAGCTTGACATTGCTAGTGGCTAGGAAGGGTCTTCCTAGAATCAAGGGGACATCAATGTCACTATCCATTTCGAGAACCACGAAGTCGACCCGATAGAAGAACTTGTCAACTTGTACAATGACATCCTCGATAATGCCCTTTGGTTTCTTGATAGAGCGATCCGCCAATTGCACGGACATGGATGTTAGCGTAAGATCTCTAAGGCCTAGCTTCTTAAAAATAGAGTAGGGAAGAAGGTTGATACTTGCTCCCGAATCACAAAGAACTTTATCGAACTTGAGATGGCCAATAGTGCACGGTATTGTGAGACTCCCGGGATCTTTGAGTTTAGTTGGCAATTTATTGAGCAAGACGGCGGAACATTCTTCAGTGAGGCACACTGTCTCATTCTCCTCCCATTTCTGCTTGTTAGATAGTATGTCTTTGAAGAACTTCAGGTAATTCGGCATTTGGAGAATGGCGTCAATAAATGGAATGTTAATCCTCACCTCACGAAGGATTGCCAAAATCCGAAGAAAGCTCGGATCCATCTCTGTCTTTTTCTTCTTGTGTGCATTTGGGAAGGGGAGACGAATATCGATAGGAGGAGAAGGCGTCGGAGTGGAAGAATCAAAATCGGGTGAAACAGGAGGCGGCGCCTAGGCGCGGATCTGATGGCGCCTGGGCGTGAATCATAGGGCGCTCGGGCGCGGAACTGTGAAGTGATTCGTCCTGCAGAGATGAAGGCGGCGCCTGGGTGCCGTCTGATGGGCGCCTAGGCGTGGTACTGTGAAACTCCTGTTCAAAGCAGGGGAGATCTGGCGCCTGGGCATGCAACATAGGGCGCTCAAGCGCGGGACTACTGGTAATTTCACTCTCTAATTGTTTTCCACTTCTCAAGGTTATGGCATTGCATTGAGCCTTTGGGTTTTTCTCCGTGTCACTTGGTAGAGTCCCCGGGGCTCTACCATTCACCGCATTGGAAATTTGACCCACTTGGGTTCGCAAGTCCTTCAGTTCCATCAACAAGTCCTTCATCATACCCCGAAGTTCATTGAACGACGTATCGGACTTCTTCATGTGAGCATCGAGTCTCTCATCGGTTGTGGGAGGTCGCATTTGCACTTAACCTTGACCTTGTCCATTGAAGTTGCCTTACCTCGGGGGTGGGTTATTGAAAGGTGGTCGTGGAGCTTGATAGATCCCCGGTTGTGCATTTTGTGCGGGGTTGGTCTTTTTGGAAAATTCTCGGGTACATGAAAGTTCATCAGAGGTCGATTGTGATTCCCCACATAATTGACGTCGCCAACCTCCGGTTCCAAAGCCACTCCTCCATCAACCACTTCCTCAACATAAGAAAACTTTTTAGAAGATGAGGTCTCTTCATCGTCGGGGTAAAGCTCGTCTTCTCGGGCCAACTGTTCTATTTTGTCCCATACACTTTGACAGTCTAACCCAAGGAGATCTCCTCCCGCACCCGCGTTGAGTCTATTCTGAATACGTGACCGAACCCCATCATAGAAATGGAGTACTTGTTCATTCAACCCAAAATTATGATCGGGGCATTTTCGGAGCATGCCATTATATCTAGCCCAAGTCTCGGCTAAAGACTTATTGCTCCTTTTCCTAAACCCTTTTATATTACTCCGGAGCTCATTGATTTTGGAGGGTGGAAAGAATTTATTTAAAAAGGCATCGACCAACTCACACCATGTCGTAATAGATTGTGGAGGCAAGGATTTGTACCATGTTGTCGCCCTGTCCTTTAATGAGAAATGGAAGACTTTTAGACGAATCGCATCAAGATCCCGTGGGTGATATTGAATGGTCACAAGAGCATCATCTATAGTCTCTAAATGAGCGTGAGGTGATTCGTCCGGTTCTCCATAGAAAGGTTCTCCTTGCACCATACTAAAGATGTGAGCCGGAATGTGGTAGTTTGGTGCGAAGAAATTAGGCAAGACTACGGGCCCCGGAATGGTATGGACCCTAGGTGGTAAGCTACCCCGAACCGATGGTAATTGTTGAGGAGGTGCCGTTTGCATGGCTTGTAGAACACCTTGTAACCACTCCCTGTTTTTCGGTAAATTCATATCGCGAAAATTTCCATTCGGGTTTTGGTTGAGATTATTGGCCATTTCCCTTGTTCGCCTACTAGCCCGAAGAACTCGTTCAATTTCGGGCTCCAACTCGTATAGAGGCTCGTTTGAGGAGCGAGTCATGCACCACACAAGAACCTAACAATTAAACAGAAAAACGAAATTAGACTTAACACGAAAATAAAAGAAAAGCAAGAAGTAAAGAAAAGACTAATAATTATGAAAACGTAAAAGAAAACAAAAGCAAAAAAATGAAAATCAAAAACACAAAATAAACAAGTCTCCGGCAACGGCGCCAAAAAACTTGACACGCTAGAAGCTAACGTGCTTGGTAGCAAGTATACTAGTCGTGTAGTAATAAAAATGGACAAAATAAGTCCGGGTTGTCGAACCACGGAGACTTGGATTTTTAGCTTATGATTTTCAAATAAACGTAAAGACGAATTAACGGAAATTAAGAGTAAAACAAGTAAGCAAACAAAGAACAAAAGAAATAAGAACAAGCAACTGATTGAAACTCAAGTGTGACAACTAGACTAAGGCACATGCAAGACATAACTTGATCCTTATTCGCACAAAGACTCTTGTTGAATTATTAGACCTAGTTGCTATGGTGAAAACTCCTAAGGTAAAGAATACCCGATGTCTCGCGATATCCTCCTACACTTAAGCGGTGGTTTCCTAAGTATGTCTACCCGGAAATCTAACCTCTAAGCATGCATTGAGGAACTAGAGTTGACTCGATTAGAATCGAACGAATTCATCAGGGAGTCTTTACCTATGTCTAGGGCAACTCCTATTTGATCGGTGATGCTATGAATTCCTTGCACCCTAACTTAACTCTTTCTCAAGATGCTAAACTAGGCACTTTATAATACATATGGTGATCAATCACATGTAACGAATATAAGCACAAATTCATAACACATAGCAACAAAGGAATTAATTCAACAATTATCAATAATACAAATAATTCACAAATCAATTCTTACAAGGCCCTAGCCATATGAATTTAGCCCATAACTACTAAAATAGCAGAATTCAACATGTTCTTATACATAAATGTAAACATCAAATGCAATGAACAATGAAAGAAACTCCCTATAAGGTTGAATGACAATAGATCTTTTAATGTAGCTTCAATCCTTGGCTCTTATCTTCTTCTCGCTCTTCAAGATCAGTGATAATGGCGCAAAACCCCAGAAAATGCTCCCAATTCCCAAGATTTAGAACCCTCAAAATGAATTGAAAAATCCTATTTATAGTTCCAAAATTCTGTTATCGCGGCGCCTGGGCGCGCGTTGATCGGCGCCTGGGCGCTGCCTATGTGGCGTGTTGATAAGAGGCGTTTTTACGTGTTTTTAAGCCTATGATCTGATTTTGTTGGAGTTATTTATTGCCTAAATCATGCCACAGTTGCGTTTAATTGGGGTGTGAAGTGATTTCAGGTGATAAACGAGAGCACACGAAGAAAAAGGCAAAAAACGGTGCACGACACTTTTTGAAGCCTGTCGACCACGCCCAGGCGCCGATCTGACCACGCTCGGGCGCCGATCAAGAACAACAAACTTGATCCCTGTTGACCGCGCCTCGGCGCCGCACTACCCGCACCTAGGCGCCGTTATACCCGCGCCCGAGCGCCGTACTATCCACGCCTGGGCGCCGCCGGACTTCTCCCCCAAGAAAAGTATGCCACGTAGGCCGCGCCTAGGCGCCGGCGTAACCGTTTTTCAATTGTTTAAAAGCCAAATTTCAGATTGAACCAGGGGTTCGAAAATCTGGGAATTGGAGACACTTTGCTGGGTTTTTGAGCCACAATTTCATCAACAATTGAAGGGGAAGAAGGGGGATTGAGCTAGAGATTGAAGCTACAAGCAAGGATTCATCATCATTCAAGACTTAGGGAGTTTCTTTTGCATTTCATTTTACATGTTTATGTTAATAACTATGTATATGATTGTTTTAGACCTTCTTGAGCTATTGAATATGAGCTAATCTTGTAGAACTAAGGCCATGTGAAGGCCTAATTTACAAATCATTATATGTGAAGTTAATTTTCGTATTAATTCTCTTATTGCTTTGTGTGTTGATTTTGTGCTTTTATTCCAATCATGTGTTTGATCACCATATGCTTGCTATTGTGCCTAATTTAGTCATTCGAGAGAAGATAGGTTAGGGTTCAAAGAAATCAACACATCATCCGAAACTAATGTGGAATTGCTCCTAGAAATAGGTAAATATTTCCGGGTGCTGTTAGCCGGATTTATCTGGGGAAGCTCTAGAACGTTAATGCGTGGTTATTGATTATATTCTCGTATAGACATATTTAGAGAACCGTCAATCAATCATAGGATTGTTATGTGCCGAGACATCGAGTAATAGTTAATTAAGGAGTTTCCACCAAAGCAATAGGAGTCTAATAATTCGAAGAGTAGCTCACGTATATTGATGCGTAGATTAGGTTGTAGCATGTGCGTTAGTCGTTTATCGCTCTTGAGTTTTAATCTATAGTCTGTTTCTCTTTGTTTTTCGCTTATTTCTCGTTATAGTACAATTTACTTTCGTCCATTTTCATTAATCAAAAGCTAAAAATCCAAGTCCTTGAGGTTCGACAACCCGGACTTTTTGTCCACTTTATTACTACCGCGACTAGTACACTTGCTATTAAAGCACGTTAAGTATTAGCGTGTCACGTGTCTTTCTTGGGGCAAAAGTTCCGGGGCGCCCAGGCGCGCGATATCTGGCGCCTAGGCGTGGCGGTTCAGGCGCCTAAGCGCGGAAGTGCGAAGCTTTGATTTTGTTTGCTGGGTCGCGCCTGGGCGCGAGAAACATGGCGCCTAGGCGCCTTAGTGCGTAGCCTTGAGCAGAGTTGGGTAAATGAGTCGTCTTTTTGCCCTTTTCTTCATCCATCGTCGCTTACTACCTGAAAGCACTTTACACACATATTAAACGCACGAGTGGCACGAAATAAACTATATATGGGCCTGAATTGTAATTAAAAGGACCTAAAAACTTATGTAAAAACGACTCCTATCAGCAAGCGTCAAGCTACTTCTATTCCTGAAGAGCCTGAGACTATCGAGCTAAGCGCTCAAGATATTGCTGCTGAGCCGAGCTCTCAGGGTAAGTTTATTTCTTCCCGCAGCATTTCTATTCCTATAGCTGTAGAAGATCCTGCTCTTATAGAGGCTAATTCTTGTGCTACAGCTTTAGTTCCAGCTGCTGCTAAAGCATTAATTGACGTCCATCTGGATGTTGAGATGATGGATGTTGTGGCTATTGCCAAAAGTGTTGCCATCGAAGTTGCTGCCATTGAAGCTGAGGAACCTGCCCCCATGAGAGGTTCAAACATCATCTCCTTTTCCGATTATAACAGAGGGACGATCAGAAGGTCAAAGCATTGCTGAAGACGTTATCATACCCCGACAATTCTTCAAGCTGGACCCTTTGAAGACAATTGATCACTCTATCAATTATATACCTCCAGCGCTCGAAGAAGATTTCATCCCAGCAGGTTATAATGAAGAAAGATACATAGTTGTTGAGGATCAAGTGGCCTTGCTGATTGAGTTTGATCAGTCCGTCCGCGACACTTTGTTCAACTCACAATTCACACCAACCAAGAAGGTATATTATCTAGCTATTCAGCTTAGGAAAACTCATAGTCAGATTCCTGCTTCTGTAGCTCTCCAAGCAAAAAGAAAGGAGGTAGGACTCTAAGATGTGATGTGGATCTGGCCTAGTATCAAGAATTTGGGCACAACAAGCCCACTGGCTTTGCTCTGAGGGATTTTAACATAAGAGTGTATGAGCGTCTACCTGTCACACTTCTAAACCCATCACAGGTAGTGTTAAACAGAGAAGGGTATACTCACTTTCCCGAGGTCACCAACAGTAAACAAAATAAGCGTTCAACTAATCCCCTTCATCTCTGGAAGAACAACGGTGTTCATGCAGGTGAGCGTCCAACATCCTTACCTGATATGATCCAAGCTAAGACTGATGAATACTTCGACAGTGTTTGGAATGCCAGCTATCAAACAGACAAACACTGTTTTGAATCCACAGGGATATTCACCTCGAGGGCATTCGAGCATTAGTAAATGCAAGTGCTGACTATTGCATGAGTGAACTGGTGTGAAGCGTATGTTGGCCATCGGTTTTCTTTTCAAAAATTGGTCAAAGTTCCTCATTTATTTGGCATAGGCATGCATGACAAGAAGCGTCAGTTTGCCACGTATTGCCTTAACAAGCGTCAAGAGAGAGTTGGGCCTGTTGACAAGTTACCCGAAGTTCGTTAACAGATAGAACTGTTCCTACGTCAAGCGTTGCACAGGCTTTCCATCACTCCTCTCCAATTCAATGCTCAAGCATCTACCAGTGGCAGTTCATCAACATCCTGCTTGAACTCCTCTCCTAGCCATTGCGATGACAACTTCAGATTGATGATGAAGATCATGGCCCCCATTCCTCACTTTGACAAGATCTTCACTGAAAATCTATGGAAGCCCAATGGCTCGAGGATCCACAATTTCCAAGGTTACCCACTTTTACCTTCTATCAGACAGGAATAGGCGATCATTATGCCTATGTTCTCTCTCTGCTTAAACGCAATCAAGGCATAGCTCGGGTGGTGTATCCGTATTTGGAAAAATATTACCGCATGTACGTGCCAGACGCTGACAAGTCGCAGTGTCTTCCTACGGATCGAATTATTGGATTTTCTTTGCATTATTGCCCAGATACTTTATTTCTCATTCCAAAGCCACAGTCAAAGATCTTTCCAAACCACATATTTGACATCATGGGTCCGATGTATGTCCGAACCCGAGACAGTCCACTACGCACTTTCATTTAAGGGACTTGTATCTCTCGCTAAAGACTGACTGAACTTCTGGAAGCCACTTCAGATTCCTATGCAAATCTTGCCAATTGTAACTTTCAATTCGATGACTTCTGCCAAGAGGAGTAAGTGCTTGAGGAAGCGCCTATAAAGTTAATTGAAGAATCTGTACCAGCGTCCATCTCAAAAGTTGTCAGTATTCCAGTGTCTGTTGAAGAACCAGTTTAAGTGTCTCCACCAGAGGCTAATCCTTACGCTCATGAACTCGTTGATTCTGATATTGCTGAGGATTTCCCAATCGAAGCTAGAGGCACTGTATTCGATCTAGCATATCAAGTCTCTTTTGACTCACTCAAGCATACATCCAGATTTAAGCGACCGGCTCCTCAAGCGATTCCTTCAGATGTGGGTCAATCTTTTGGGCCATTGCTGAAATCAATTTTGGAGAAAGTAAGCAACCACGCTACTCAGAATGAAGAAGCCCTCAACTGGATCAAGACTGACTTAGCAAAGATTGAGTCTCAGAACATGAGCGCTCAAATAGGTCATATGAAAGGTGCTGCTCAAGCGGCAGTTGGAGAATGCAGAAAAGGATTTCAGGAACTGCATGATGCTACTATGGCAAACCAACTGGCCATGAAATAGCATTTTGATAAGCGCCTGGACGATCTTTCAGCCTCTGTTTCTCATATTGCTAGTCAAGTTAGCCTACTCATCGAGCATTTTCTGAAGGCTGATGATGGCAATAAGGGGGAAGGACAAAGAAGAGGAGAGAAGCGAAAAACGTCAAGTTCAAGAGCTTTCAGCCCTCCCCTCAAGCGTCAAACTTTCTTTCAGTTCTTACCAGCACCTTCAAGGGCTTTGCTTGAGCAGTTTGATGTTCCATTCTCTCGACCGCCTATTCCAGAACCCTCTGACCCGAAGATTATTGCTAAAGAACAAAAGAAGTCAGATTTCATCAGAGCATTCAGAGTATGCTTATGGATGATAGGAATTGACCCAGTTGAATAGGATGACAGTAATAAATAAAGAACATGCCGCCATGATTAGGCTTGAAGAAAACATTTTAGAAGCATAACAGGGCTGAGGTAAACAGAAGACTCAATGCTCAAGAAAAAGAAGATGATTAAGAGCTGCTGTTTACTTTGCATTATCTATATTCTTGTCTCTTTGTATTTTTTTATTTGATGTAGTTGTAACATGCTTAAACTATCAGTGATATATATATAAAATGCTTTTCAGCTAAACCATCTCATTGAAGCGTAACTAACATTAACTAACCTTATCTAAACCAAAGCTAACTTTCATTTTGGCTGTCTAACTCTTGAACTATAAAAGAGTAAGTATTGCCATTATCAAGAAGGGGGAAATTGTTACGAAATTTCATGTTAGATGTTTTGATGATGACAATTAGGATTTTATGTTAGACCAAAAAATATGTAAGTTTGATTTTATTTAGAAATCATGTATAAGATTTGAAGTATTAGATTTGTATAGGCTTTATAGGCTTTGCTTTACTTTATTCTAGATTATTAGGCTAAGTATTTTAGGCTTAGCGTTTGATAAATTTTGAGTGAGCTTATCAATAGTTAAGTCTAAAGACTCAAGCGCCTAAAGTCTAAATAAAGATGAAGATTCCCGAGCATCCAAACGACAAGCTACAACAAGCGTTGATTATAGAACAGAAGTTATTCAAGGATGAATGAGCGTCTATCAGTGACTGATTTCACCTGAATTTCCTTCTAAAACCAGAAGGAGTTTAATGCAAATATTCCCAGATCATTAATTGCCAATGGGCATTTCTTTCAAATGCATTAAATGCTGATAAGAGCATTAAATGTGATAAGCTCTTTCGGACGTACAGAGAAGCCACCCCATTGACTGTCAACTTTTGCAGACTGCAGCACCAACTTTTGTGCAGCAGATTTTCAGGAAAAGGGACAAAAGTTGTTCACTCGCGGAAGTGAGAGACACGCGCCTGTGCATGTGTCAAACGGACACTTTTTCCAAGATTGCCTATAAATAGGACTTTAACAACAAGCCAAAACAAGAATCACATTCCAAGCCAAATTGCTGTTGCATTGAAGTTTCATTCCTTAAATTCTCAGAAAAGCCAGAACATTCAAGCAAAAATTCTCTTTGCTTTTCTCAAACATTCCTGAGACAGTCAACCAATATCTCAAACATTCTTTTGGAGAAACTCACAATACTATTGAGATATTACCAAGTTGTTTGAACTTTATCCAAATCAAACAAACCTTTAGAAAAACCCCATCCAAGCCTCGCGATCTGTGTGAAGTCGAAGTTGGATACTTACATTATTTCTGAGTGAAAGAAGGAAGGGGATAGAAGTGATTTGGAGCAGATATCTGTGTGATCAAGGAGCTCAAGTCATCAATATCCATCTCTCCCTAATTTGTAGAAGATTCTGTGTGATTCTTTGAGAATCATTTTAGTGGATTGCCTCCAAGTGTTCAAGGAGAAGAAGGATGTAGTTGGGATTACACCACCTAACGAACCTTATAATTATTGTGTTCTTTACTTTACATTTAATCCTCATACTGTCATATCATTGCATAAATCTGTTAAGTAAAACTCAATTGAACGCTAAGCAACTAAAAAAGCCTTTAGTGACGCTAAAGCTTTCAAAAAGATAAGACTCAAAAATCATTCCGCTGTGCTAACACTGATCAAAGAACTAAACGTTTAAACATATTTGGTTATAGTATTCAAATCTTGAAGTCTAAGTTAACTTTCTAAAAACAAGTCTTCATTAGAGACTCAGTCAAGCTCCTACTTTTCAAACGTCCAACAAAGTTTAATACGAATATTTTTGAAGTCGAAAAAGACTTCAGGGTCTATTCAACCCCCCCCCTCTTGTTGGGTTGGGTTCTATTCCCCAGGTGGCTCGTGGCAGCGGAATTTAAAAATTAAACGTACAACCACCCGAAACAGGAATAATGGTGTGCTCGATTACGCTATAAAGAAGGTTGCAAGAATTTTTACCTTTCGATTAAATTCTCACAGCAACCAATTTGATCTTTTCAACCTTGTGGTGCAATTCCACACGATTCCTTGGAGGAAATCGCCCGTCAGTTGTATCTCCGGTATTAGTGCTCAAAACGTCGCACCTCTAAGATGTATCCACACCTCGTTCAAGTCACCACCTACTTCGTTATTGGTGCTAGCCAATGAAATAGATCTAAGTCTAAAACCTAGGCTTGAATATGTGAAGGGATGGAATATGTGAATCGTTAACTTCAACACATGAACAAAATGATGTCTTGTTTGAACAAAGGAGGGGCGATTTTTGGCTTAATGATGATAAGAAAAACTCTCTTCTTTTTCCAGCTAGGGGTTCGAATTTTCCTCTCAAGAAAACTTAGGGTTTTTAGTCTTGCAATCACATATATATACAATAGGAGACCTAAAGTCCTTATTCAACTCGAAGAATTGGAGAAGAAGAAAACCCTTTTCTTGTTCACCAAGAATTCGACCCCCTCATCCTTTTGGGCTTAAAAATCGCCCAACCCCCTTTTATTGGAGTCCAAGAATTAATTCTTGACTCCATATTTAATTATGGGTTAAACCCATCAATTAAATATTCTCATAAAATTAAAACCCGTTTAATTATATTCACTTATTCCAATTGACTTATTTATTTAACTTGAGCCAAGCCCAACTAAATAAAATACTTGGACTCTACTAGGTCCATTAATTTAATTAATTCTACTAGATTAATTAAAATAGTCGAATTAATTGAGTCGCCTCAATTAATTCATATTCCATATTAGGAAAGTACTAGACTTTCCTAATTTCCTCAAATTGATTAATCACATCATTTAAGAAGTGACTCTCATGAGTTAAGTGTGTGACTCCTTAGGCTCGTCTACTATCTGGTAGTAAGTACACTTTCCCAAAGTGCTAGTGTACTTTCCTAAAATAGAAAGTACTAGATTAAATCATTCCTTTCGTGGCACTTACAGATCGTGGTTACTGTCTAGCAACGGGCCACGAAGACCTAGATAAAGACGAAGATAAAGATACTCCTTTCGTGATCTTGATCCTTGTATAAGTAAGATCCCTCCATCTAATCTCCCGATTGAATCTAAAGCAGTGGCTAAGGTTGAAGCTCTATTAATTCAATAACTATGTTTCCCAAATACGATGAGATCGACTTCGACTATCTAAATGAGGAAACCCTACGCCTCTTTAGATATCATACTTCGGCTGAAGATTCCTAAAGTTGATTCACTATGTAAACATAGGAGATTCGCTGACAAGATTAATGTCAGAGATAGATCCCATCTTGATTCTCACGTGCCTTCATACACAATCTGCCCATGTCTGATTTTGCCCATTTGTGATCATCTAAGTAATCATGTAACAAATCAAGACATGTTCGATTGTGTATAAGACATCCAATGGAACCTCAGGTTATAAGGATTACTCTTATACTACAAGACTGCTGGAAGTTCCAGATTCGACTGGGATTCCATTTAATGGAACTTCCATGGGGTTGTTCAGTATACCTATTCACACAATAGGAACCCTCATATATGCATAAGCTTTCACCGTGCCAATATCTATGGAACGAGATACACTCTGTCAAGAGTATGCACCATATAATCAAGTCTTTTGGGTCTCACCGATATCCCTTCATCTCGACGAGCCCATTCACGACTTGGAACATATGTTTTAAGGATCACAGCCTTGGAGACATATTCCATCATTGCCATTCCCGATGCGCAATGATGTCCCATAGCTATGTGTGATCTTTCGGGACTTTATTCTTAGTTAAGACAAAGCTATATACACGAATAAAGAATGCCAAAATATTAACTTTATTTATATGAAAAAGATCGTTCAGCTAGAGTTATTATTACATAGAATGGCGCCAAAAATTGGTGCGCCGGGCATAAACTCTAACACCTCTAGACCTTTTCGTATGCCAGTTGGGACCAACATGTTCCATCAGCTGTCAGGGGGCCAACCCTCAGGTGAGGAATTCTGAAGAGGCGCCCCCGCCTCAAGAGAGGGGGCCTCAAGTTCCATCCCCTCAATCAATTCGTAGAGGTTAGGGGCCTCGTGAAAAGAGCCGCCCCCAACAAATTAAGCCTAGTCAATCCCCCCCCCCCCACCGAGGTCAAAAGTCCCTGACCCCCGGTAGGATCAGATTAAGGTGATCTAACACCCCGGTGAATGGGGCAACACATGAAAAGGAAGAGAACAACATGGTTTCACCTCATAAGAGGCCACCACGTGGAAGAGAAAGAAGGCGAACACCTCCAAGGTCTCCACGTAGAGGTCAAGTCTCCTTGACCCCTGAAGAGACCCTTCCGAGGCGAGAAGGCCAGCGTAGAAAATGTTAGAAATTTCATGTTAGATGTTTTGATGATGACAATTAGGACCTTTGTTAGACCCCAAAAGTATGTAAGTTTGTTTTTCAGCTTTGAAGCGTTAGATTTGTAATAGGCTTTGTTTTATTTTTATTATAGATTGTTAGGCTAAATAGTCTTAGGCTGAGCGTCTGATAATTTCTGAGTGAGTTTAGTTTGTTTTTCAACTTTGAAGCGTTAGATTTGTAATAGGCTTTGTTTTATTTTTATTATAGATTGTTAGGCTAAATAGTCTTAGGCTGAGCGTCTGATAATTTCTGAGTGAGTTTATCAGTGGTAAAGTTTGAAGACTCAAGCGCCTGATTTCTGAATGAAGAGAAAGTCTCCAAGCGTCCAATTGACCGGCTATATCAAGCGTTAGTTTATAGGACAGAAATAATTTCACTTGAATTTATTTCTGAGTCCAGAAAGAGTTTTAATGCAAATATTCTCAAAGCATTAAATACCAACGGGCATTTAATTCAAATGCATTAAATGCTGATAAGAGCATTAAATGTGATAAGCACTTTCAGACGTACGGAGAAGCCACCCTATTGGACTGTCAACTATTCAAAGACTGCAGCACCAACTTTTGTGCAGAAGATTTTCAGGAAAAAGGACAAAAGTTGTTCACTCGCGGAAGTGAGAGACACGCGCCCTTACATGTGTCAAACGGACATTTTTTCCAAGAATGCCTACAAATAGGACTTCAACAATAAGCCAAACACAGAGAACAATTATCAAGTCAAATTGTTGTTGCATTGAAGTCTCATTCCTTAGAATCTCAGAAAAGCCAAACTTTCAAGAAAACATTCTCTTTGCTTTTTTTCAAATCCTGAGACAGTCAACCCAATATCTCAAACATTCTTTTCGAAGAAACTACATTATTACTGAGATATTTCCAGTTGTTTGAACTTCATCAAAATCAAACAAACCCTTTTAGAAAAACCCCTATCCAAGCCTAGCGATCTTTGTGAAGTAGAAGTTGGATACTTGCCATATTTCTGGGTGAAAGAAGCAAGGGGATTGAAGTGATTTGGAGCAGAAATCTATGTGATCAAGGAGCTCAAGTCATCGACATCCATCTCTCCCTAATTTGTAAAAGTTTCTATGTGATTCTTTGAGAATCATTTTAGTGGATTGCCCCCAAGTGTTCGAGGAGAAGAAGGACGTAGTTGGGATTACACCACCCAACGAACCTTACAAATATTGTGTCTTTTACTTTTCAGTCAATTCTTTTATCCATCATATCATTGCACAAACTAATTAAGTAAAACATAATCAAAAGCTAAGCAATTAAGAAATTTCTTGTGACGCTAAAGCTTTCAAAAGAAGATTACAAAAATCATTCCGCTGTGCTAACACTGATCAAAGAAGTGAACGCTCAAACCTACTCGGTTATAGTATTCAATTCTTGATGAGCGTCGAAGAGCTAATTTGGACAATGTTGGTCGTAACGCTCCATATACGGCTATTGGTGATAATGACAACTTATTCAACAAGATCAAGTCTTGCAAAACCACTAAAGAAATATGGGATAAGTTGGCTACAATTTGTGGTGGTTCAACTCAGATCAAAGAAAACGAACTTTCCATTGCCAAGGAAAAGTTTAACGGATTTAAGATGCTACCCAATGAAACTTTAGAGCAATTAGATATAAGATTTACAGCTCTAGTTACAGAACTTACATCGTTGGGAATGGATTTGCAGAATCGAGAAATGGTGGTTAAGATCTTTAGAAGTTTACCAAGTAAATTTTTGATGAAGACAACCGCTGTGAGAGAATCAAATATGCTGGATCTCCTAACTCCAGAAGACGCCTTTTCAGAGCTCAAAGCATTTGAGTTCGAGTTGAATTCTACTAGTGATGTTGTGAGTAGTCCGGTGATTGAATCTGGAGCGCTTATAGCATCAAACAAAGGCAAATCGGGGAATAAAGGAAAGAATTTAGATATCAATGAAGAAGAGGAATTGGCTTTGCTGAATAGATTCAGGAAGTTCTTGAGATATGAAAAGAAAGGAAAAAGTTTTAATAATCAAGGACAAAGTTCATATCAAGCACCTTCTTCGATGCAACAACAGCTTCAAGGGCCTCAATATTCTGTTCCTTCACCCCAAGCGCCTGTTCAGTACCAAGCGTCTACTCAAAATCTTTCAGCACCCGTGGTCTCAAAATCACACATTGCAAGGTTAACAAATGAACAAAAGATGAAAACTAATCTTTGTTACAATTGCAGGAAACCAGGGCACTACCACGTAAATTGCCCTTATCCAAACGTATCCAAGCCCTCAAGGCAGGATTACTTGGATAGAAACTAATTCAGGAGCAACCTTCGTCAACAAGGTTTGCTAGCGGAATCAGAACCAGCATCCGCACCTGAAGATTTAGAATCATCAGAAGAAAGTAGCGATGATGATGAGCCATTAGATGACTCAGCGCTCATATGTCTCATGGCCAGAGATGATGAAGCATCTCCTGAGGTAATCAATGAATTATCTATTCCTCTTTCTTATGATGAATTACTTGACAAAGTCAAAGAATACTACAATGAATGTCAAGAAGCCGCCAAAATATATCAAAATGATCTCACTATTATCTCATCACTCACAAGAGATAAAGTGATGCTCAAAGCAGAGTTACGAGTTCAGCAACAGTGCATTGAGAAGAACCAATCGCTTGAGAGTGAAATCATTCAATTAAAAAGCGATCTTGATATAATAGTCAAGAGAGAAGCTGATTTAATTGCTAGACTTGCTAAATCAGAGCAGCTCATCTCATCATTATCAAAAGCTTCTAGAAAGTTGGATAATGTGACTGAAACAACTAAATTATTTGGTGAGAAGACCGGTTTAGGATGCGATAAACTCGGTAAACAATCCAATCAATCTAATGTTACGGCAAACAACAAAGGATAGGGTGTTATCTTTGTTGAAAAAGTTTCACAAGGTCAAACACAAAATGAACCTAGTGATAATGGTAAGAGGCCAAATGAGAATGTCAAAGCTAACTCAGGCAAGGGTAAGGCTAAAGCAAATGATTCACAAAGACGGGTTTATCCAAACGCTCAAAAGGCTAAAGATAAGACTGACCACTGTGAATCAAGCGCTAAGCGTCGAGCACCAAAAGTGCAACCCAAGCCAGCGCCAAGGAAATACCAGCGTCAATATCCAAGACAGCCAAGATCACATTATCGATACTATGATGATTATGATTATGACTATGATTATGACTACCATTATAATCAAGGATATTATTATTGTACACCCAAAAAGCACACACAACACGTTGTGAAACCCAAAAAGGCCAGTATTCCTACAATGAAGACTAGGCAAATATGGGTTCCTAAAGTTCTAATTTAAACTAACAATATTACTAATGTTAAAGGACCCAAGCAACAATGGGTACCTGAACAGAAATAGAACTTCCCTTTTGATTGCAGGTACCTAGAGCTAGAGCCGATACATCTGTATGGTACTTTGATAGTGGATCGTCAAGGCACATGACTGGTTCCAAAGATCTTCTGATCAACTATCAAGCTGCCAATCGTCCTCAGGTTATATTTGGTGACAACTCCAAAGGTAAAACCAAAGGTATAGGTACTGTGCATAGGGGGAACATCACGATAAGTGATGTTTATTATGTTGAGGGTCTGAAGCACAATTTATTAAGCATAAGTCAATTTTGTGATAAAGGCTTTGAAGTCATATTCTCAAGTAACTGTTGCTATATAAATGACGCTAAGACTAAGTCTACTAAATTGAAAGGAAAAAGAACTAACAATGTATATTTGGTAGATTGGGGTTCAACACTTGATAACAACCCAACATATTTTGTTGGTAAAAATGAATCTAAAATGGGTTGGTTATGGAATAGAAAAATGAATCACCTCAACTTCAAAACAATCTCTTAGCTTATAAGTCAAAATCTTGTAGAGGGATTCCCAAATGGACCATTTCATAAGATCGCCTTTGTGACGCTTGTCAAATGGGTAAACAAGTTAAATCATCGTTCAAGAGAAAACCTCATCTATCTACCTCTAGAATACTTGAACTACTTCACATGGATTTGTTTGGACCTGTTCAAACGATTAGTGTAAGCCGTAAAAAGTATACTTTGGTGATAGTAGACGATTTCTCTCGATTTACTTGGGTGGAATTTCTTTCATCCAAAGATCAAACATGTGACAAGTTAACAACGCTTATTCGACAACTTCAAATATTGAAAAATCTTAAGGTTGCAAGAATAAGAAGCGATCACGGTACTGAGTTTACTAATAAGATTGTTGAGAAGTTTTGTGTAGAAAATGGAATACATCATGAGTATTCAGCTCCCAGAATTCCCCATCAAAATGGTGTTGCTGAGCGCCGGACTATGTTAGTAGAATCCAAGCTCACTCCTAGGTTTTGGGCCGAAGCGATCAACACTGCCTGTTACACTCAAAACCGTTGCATGATCAACAAACAACATGGGAAAACTCCATATGAATTGTGGAAGGGACGTAAGCCAAATGTTTCATATTTTCACGTCTTTGGTTCTAAATGTTTTATCCATAATAATGGATCCCAAAGCCTAAAGACATTTGATCCTAAAGTGGATGAGGGAATCTTTCTAGGCTATGCCAAGAATGGAAAGAATTTTCGCATCCTAAATAAGATCAAATCGAAGGTTGAGGAATCTATTCATGTTGTTTTTTATGATGCTAACCAAGAACCGAGTAAGGTTAATATAAATGATGTAGGAGTTGAAGATCTATGTCATCAAGCATCTAAAATTACTATTGATGAAGATACTGACGACGATGATGAGATCTCAGTGCCACCTCCTAAGATTACTCGTGAGATTACTCTGGATAATCATGTAAGAAATACTGATGATCATGAAGAGAGTGATCATCAAGAGCACACAAGGACTTGTGAACTTGGAGCGCCTACGCAAGAAGGTAGTCAAGCGTATGATCCTTAAGCGCCTGTTCAACCTCCTAACCCCTTCCAACCAGACAGACTATGGCTGCGTGATCATCCACCAGAGCAAATTATTGGAGTTATTAAAGCACCTGTTAGGACTAGAGCCGCTACGTTCAATGAGGCTATGTTCGCAAGGTTTCTATCTCAAATGGAACCTAAGAAAGTGGATGAAGCGCTAAGCGACCCAAGCTGGGTTGCAGCTATGCAAGAAGAGCTTAATCAGTTTAAACGAAATAAGGTTTGGATGCTAGTACCAAGGCCAACTCACCAAGGTGTTATTGGAACTAGATGGGTATATAGAAACAAAATGGATGAGAATGGCATTGTGATAAGAAACAATGCCAGACTCGTAGCTCAAGGATATTGCCAAGAGGAGGGTATTGACTTTGATGAAACATACACTCCTATCGCTCGTCTTGAAGCAATCCGCATGTTTCTAGCGTATGCAGCGTTCAACAAGTTCATGGTGTATCAGATGGACGTAAAGAGTGCCTTCCTGAAAGGTAAACTCCAAGAAGAAGTATATGTGGAGCAACCACCAGGATTCATCAACAATCATGCTAAGGGTATGGTTTACAAGCCAGACAAAGCACTTTATGGGCTTAAGCAAGCACCCCGAGCATGGTATGACACTCTCTCTATCTTTCTTATTGGTAAAGGCTTTTCAAAAGGCAGCGTTGATACAACGTTATTTAAAATTACCAATAACGAAGATATTCTCCTAGTCCAAATTTATGTTGATGATATTATATTTGGTTCTACTAACAAGCGTTTGTGTGAGAAATTTTCGAAAATGATGCAAGAACAATTTGAAATGAGCATGATGGTTGAATTAACTTTCTTCTTAGGATTACAAGTTAAACAACTCCCTAAAGGAGTATTTATTAACCAAGCTAAATATACAAGAGATATGATTAAGTAATTTGGTATGGAAAATGCATCATATTCAAAATTTCCAATGAGCTAAACGCTTAAGCTAGATAAAGATGAAAGTGGAAAGAAAGTTGATACTACTAATTATAGAGGTATCATTGGATCACTTCTTTATCTTACTGCCAGTAGACCTGATATTATGTTTTCGGTATGCATGTGTGCACAATTCCAAGCCGATCCTAAAGAGTCACACTTAATTGCTGTCAAGAAGATCCTTAAATACCTGAAAGGCACACAGAATGTGGGCTTATAGTATCCTAGGGATTCTCCTTTTGAACTGATTGGTTACTCAGATGCAGATTTTGCAGGTTGCAAAATAGATTTTAAAAGTACTAGTGGTACTTGTCAATTTCTAGGTGATAGGTTAGTTTCATGGCATAGTAAGAAACAGCAATCCATAGCTACCTCCACAGCCGAAGCTGAGTATGTAGCTGCAGGAAGTTGTTGTGCACAAGTATTATGGATGAGGCATGATTGATTTAAATGCTTAATCATTTTGCATCATGTTTTCTCACTTTGAGAAGTGAATTAGGTATGATTGATTTAAATGCTTAATCATTTTGCATCATGTTTTATTAGACATATAATTTAGGGGGAATCCACTTAATTTGTGTCTAAAATATTTTCCTAACTGGCACAAGCTATCAAATTTAGGGGGAACCTTAAAGTTGTACTTGACCATAACTACAAGCGTCAATGATCAAAATTTTCAGATACATGATCATCAACGCTCAGTATTACGCATGCATAAAATATTGGATGCTCAAACATAAAAGTCTTTTCAATCCTAAGCGTCTAATTTTCATATATAAAAGTCATATACCAACAAGTGGTATCAGTTAAGCGTTGAATCAATTCCAATCAACTCTTAATATAAAAAACTTTCTTTACAAGCCATGCATAAAGTTTACAAACTTCTTTCGAAGTAGTGGGTAGACTCAAAAGTCTATTTTGTACTCTACTCGCACGCTTCTATCACATCAAACTAGCGGGTAATCAAAAAAATTTCAAAATGACGGTTCAGAGATAGTACGTGTTTGTGTACGTGTCAGTGTACAAACAGGCGTGTGCGTTACACTCTGAAAATGACAAACGTGTTTTTTAAAAAAAATTAACCCGGATGTCAAATCTTTATATATGAGAATTACCAAATGTAACTTCTCTCTATTACACAAAACTCGCGTCCGTAGTTAATGAATTTATGGCTGAGATTCAAAAGTCGTTACACGTGTCTAAATCCTATAGAGACTAGAGAACACAAGTTTCAAAAATTCTTTACTGTGTCATTTAAAATACAATTTCTGCAGAAAGACAAATCACTTTTACTCAAACATATCTGCAAAATTTATTCTCTCTCTCTCAAAGCAAAAGAAAATCTCAGTTCATCTCTTTCACTAAAAATGGCACCAAAGAAATCTTTGTCTACTTCTGCCGAACTTACCATCAAGGTTACTGAAGGCCTTGTTGTCGACTGGAGATTCCTCTATGAACAACCTCAGATCAATCTAACAGACATGATGGACATGGTCGTCAAAGCCGGGCTTAAACCGTTCTTGACCCAATACTCCTATCTGTTTCCGACTGAAGTCAACACCTTCTGGAAAACTGCTAAACTTTCAGAGGACAAGAAGTCTATCTCTTGTCTAATTCCCTTATCCAAGAAGGAGTCTCCCAAGGAATTTATCTTGTCTGCTGCCTCCATTGCCAAGAACTTCAATCTTCCAAATGAGGGTGAGGCATTGGATTGTGTTACTTTAAAACAAATCAAGGAAGCATGGACAACCATGAGTGCGCACGACGATGTACCCTACACTCAGTATTTTGAAAAGAAAGAACTGGTATCCAAATACCGTCTGTTGGCTGATTTCTGCAGTAAGATCATAGAATGCCGAGTGGGAACCATTGATAAGGTGAACCCAGTACAATTTCAGATGATGACTACTCTACTCCTCAACATCAAGATCAACTGGAGTTAGTACATTTTTGGAAGGTTTCGGGACTGTTCTAAGTGACCTGCTGTACAAATCACAGTGTGTATACTCGTCTGGTCTCCCGTTGAATAAGACCAAGTTGCTGGGAAGAAGGATTATAAATAATCTCTTTAATCCTCCCAAAATCGGTGGTGCTGCTAAACCACTATCTGAGCGTCTGGAAGTATGTCAAGCGTCCGATGAGGAAGCGGAACGTCCAGTGCCAGAAGAAGCCGTGAAGCGTCCGGCTGTTACCAAGAAGAAGGCTCCTAGAAAACCCAAGGTACAAGCTGTTCCTGCTCCTCAGAAAGATGATGAGGAAACTAATGAGGATGCACATGACAAGTTACCTCTAAAGCGGAGAAAGCTGGAAGGAATCATCAAACAAATCGAATTTGATGAACCAGCTACTGCTCCTCCTGCTCAAGCGCTTAAGCTCGTTGAAGGATTCAACGTGAAGAAAATATTCTAGCGCTCCAGAACAAGCAAGCATCGGGCTGCTCCTGTTCCTGAAGAGCCTGAGACTGTTGAGCCAAGCACCAAGTCGCTGTTGAGCCAAGCGCTCAAGTTGCTGCTGAGCCAAGCGCTCAGAGTATTGCTCTTGAGACAAGTTCTCAGGATATAGTTCCAGCCGCTGCTGAAGCATCAACATATGTCCTTCTAGACGTTGAGATGACAGAAGTTGTGGCTATCGCTAAAGATGTTGCCGCAGAAGTTGCTGCAACTGACGCTGAGGAACCTGCTACTAACGAGGTTCAAACATCAATCCCTGTTCAGGCGATAACAGAGGCACGCTCAGAAGGTCAGAGCGTTGCTGAAGACGTTTTAGCTCCCAGGCACTTCTTCCAACTGGACCCGCTGAAGACGATTGATGATTCGATCAACTACATACCTCCAGCACTCGAAGAAGATTTCATTCCTGCAGGATACAATGAAGAAAGATACATTGCTGCTGAGAATGAAATTGCCCTGTTGATTGACGACGACAATAAAATCAGGGATATCATGTTTAACACGGAGTTAACAGAAATTGAGCGAAAGTTCTATAGAGCCATTGAACTTGGAAAAACCCATGGTCAAATACCGTCTTCTCTTATTCTTCAACAAGACAGACAAGGAGGAAGGACTCCTAGATGTGATGTGGATTTGGCATATTATCTCGATTATGGCCACAGCAAGAGTACAGGCTTCGCCCTAAGAGATTACAATATTCGGGTGTATGAGCCTCTTCGCCCTAGCTTTCTTAATCCATCAAAGGCAGTATTGAACAGAGAAGGCTACACACACTTTCCTCAGACTGCTAATAGTATTGAAAATCTATCTTCAGCCAATCCACTTCGCCTGTGGAAGAATAAAGCAGTTCATGCCGGTGAGCGTCTAGAATCATTGACAGATTTGATTCAGACTGAAGCCGATGTATATTTCGACAGCGTCTGGAATGCCAACTATCAGACGGATAGATATCGCTTTGAATCTATCAGAGATATTCATCATGAAGGCATTTGCGCTATGGTCAATGCTGGAATAGATTGCTGCATGAATGAAGTAAACTGGGTTGAAGCGTATGTGGGACACAAATACACATTCTCAGAGTTAGTCTAAGTTCCCCATTTATTTGGCATAGGCATGCATGACAAGAAGCATCAGTTTGCCAAGTATTGCCTGAAGAAGCGTCAATAGAGAGTTGGACCTGTTCTGAAGCTCCCACTCGTTAGACATCAAATTGAGCAGTGTCTGTGTCAAGAGCTTTACCGACTGTCTAATACTCCTATACTCTTCAACGCTCAAACATCTTCCAGTGGTACCTCTTCTGTATCATGCTTGAATTTTGCTCCGAGCCACTGCGAGGATAACTTCAATATGATGGTGAAGATTATGACTCCCCTATCTCTGTTCGACAAAATCTTCACTGCAAATCTCTGACAATGGAATGGCTCCGTAATCAACTCTTTCCGAGGATATCCTTTGCTCCCTTCTATCCGCACAGAGGTACTCCATCATTATGAGTTTGTCCTCTCACTGGTTGAAAGAAATCAAGGACTAGCTCAAGCGCTCTATCCACACTTAGAAGAGTACTACGCTGCTTATGTGCCTGAGAATCAGCGTCTCCAGTCTCTTCCTTCTGATTGCTTGATTGGATTTTCCAGAGATTATTGCCCAGATTCAATCTTTTCCATCTGTCAAGCGCCGTCTAAAGTCTTTCTGAATCATGTGCTAGATATCATTGGTCCAATGCACATCAGGGCCATTGATAGTCCCCTTCGCACATTCATTTCCGGAACTTGTGTGACTAGAACCAGACTCACGGAACTTTTGGAAGCTGCGTCCACTTCTTATGCCGATTTAGCACATTGGAACTTCCAATTCAATGACTTTCGTCAACCTGAGTCAGCGCTTGAGGAAGCGCCTGCTAAGTTAGTTGAAGCGTTCACTTCTGAAGTCACCAGTATTCCAGCGTCTGCTGAAGAACCCGTTCAAGCGTCTCCACCAGAGGATATTCCTGACGCTCCTGAACCTGTTGCTGATGATATTGCTGAGGATCTTTCTCTTGACATACAAGGTACTGTCTTTGATCCTGCATATCAAGTTCCTATTGACTCTCTCAAACACTCATCAAGGTTCAAGCGACCGGCTCCTCAAGCGGTTCAATCAGATGAGAGTCAATTCTTCGGTCCTTTGCTCAAATCCATTTTGGAGAATATCAGTGCCCACACTGCTCAGAACGAAGAATCCCTTCACTAGATTAAGGACGATTTGGCAAAGATTGAGACTCACGTTATGAGCGCTCAGATTGCTCATATGCGTAGTTCAGCTCAAGCGGCTGTTGGTAGTGCAAACAAGACTTTCAAGAATTGCATGATGCCACTCAAGCAAACCAACTTGCCATGAAAGAAGAGCTTGAAAAGTGCCTCAAAACCCTTGAGACTTCTCTGAATGATGCTACCAGCGCCAAGCTCCTCGCCCTGCAGGAACGCTTCGACAAGCGTCTGGACGACATCACAGATTCTATGTCTCAGATTGCTCATCAAGTCAGTTTACTCACAAATCACTTTCTGAAGTCTGATGATGGCAATAAGGGGGAAGAGAAGAAGAAAGGAGAAAAGAGGAAAACGTCAAGTTCAAGAGCTCAAGAACCTACGCCTCTCAAGCGTCAAGTTCTAACTTCTCCTTCAGCGCTAAGTCTCCCATCCTGGATAACCTCTTTACAAGTAAGTGACTCTGGAGCGCCTAGTAGAACAATAAGGGAACCTCCAAGAGCACTATATCCAAATCTACCGATACCTACAAGAGCAATGTTAGAACAGTTCGACATCCCTCTTCAAAGAACATCCATTCCAGAACCTTCAGATCCCAAAATTTTAGCTGAAGAGAGGCAGATGTCTGAATTTGTCCGAACTTTCAGAATTTGTCTAAGTTATATTGGTATCGATCCAACGGATTGGGACAAACACTTTACCGCCTTCAAGAAGAGACAACAAGAAGAAAATAAGCTTATAATCAACAAAGATCATGAAGCGACGATGACCTTGGAAGACAATCTGACTGAAGCTATCCAAGCTGAAATGCCCAAGCGATACAAAGTTAGATCAAGTCATTAGAGATTTTTGATTTGCATTATCTATATTCTTGTCTCTTATTTTATTTTTTTTGTTTAAGTTGTAAAAATGCTTGTAACTCTCGATATATATAAAATGCATTTTTCAGCTGAAACATCTCGTTGAAGCGTAACTAACTTTAACTAACATTATCTAACCAAAGCTAACTTTATTTTGGCTGTCTAACTCTTGAACTATAAAAGAGTAAGTATTGCCATCATCAAAAAGGGGGAAATTGTTAGGAATTTCATGTTAGATGTTTTGATGATGACAATTAGGACCTTTGTTAGACCCCAAAAGTATGTAAGTTTGTTTTTCAGCTTTGAAGCGTTAGATTTGTAATAAGCTTTGTTTTATTTTTATTATAGATTGTTAGGCTAAATAGTCTTAAGCTGAGTGTCTGATAATTTCTGAGTGAGTTTATCAGTGGTAAAGTTTGAAGACTCAAGTGCCTGATTTCTGAATGAAGATAAAGTCTCCAAGCGTCCAATTGACCGGCTATATCAAACGTTACCTTATAGGACAGAAATAATTTCACCTGAATTTATTTTTGAGTCCAGAAGGAGTTTTAATGCAAATATTCTCAAAGCATTAAATACCAACGGGCATTTAATTCAAATGCATTAAATGTGATAAGCACTTTCAGACGTACGGAGAAGCCACCCTATTGGACTGTCAACTATTCAAAGATTGCAGCACCAACTTTTGTGCAGCAGATTTTCAGGAAAAAGGACAAAAGTTGTTCACTCGCGGAAGTGAGAGACACGCGCCCTTGCATGTGTCAAACAGACACTTTTTCCGAAAATGCCTATAAATAGGACTTCAACAACAAGCCAAACACAGAGAACAATTATCAAGTCAAATTGCTGTTGCATTGAAGTCTCATTCCTTACAATCTCAGAAAAGCCAAACTTTCAAGAAAACATTCTCTTTGCTTTTCTTCAAATCCTGAGACAGTCAACCCAATACTGAGATATTTCCAGTTGTTTGAACTTCATCAAAATCAAACAAACCCTTTTAGAAAAACCTCTATCCAAGCCTCGCGATCTGTGTGAAGTCGAAGTTGGATACTTGCCATATTTCTGGGTGAAAGAAGCAAGGGGATTGAAGTGATTTGGAGTAGAAATCTGTGTGATCAAGGAGCTCAAGTCATCGACATCCATCTCTCCCTAATTTGTAGAAGATTCTGTGTGATTCTTTGAGAATCATTTTAGTGGATTGCCTCCAAGTATTCGAGGAGAAGAACGTAGTTGGGATTACACCACCCAACGAACCTTACAAATATTATGTCATTTACTTTTCAGTCAATTCTTTCATCCATCGTATCATTGCATAAACTGATTAAGTAAAACATAATCAAAAGCTAAGCAACTAAGAAATTTCTTGTGACGGTAAAGCTTTTAAAAGAAGACTACAAAAATTATTTCGTTGTGCTAACACTGATCAAAGAAGTGAACGCTCAAACCTACTCGGTTATAGTATTCAATTCTTGAAATCTAAGTTAACTTTATAAAAACAGTCTTCGTTAGACACTTCACCAAAGCGCCTATATTTTAAGTAAACGCTTAAGTCAAGCGTTAGACACTTCAAGCGTCTACTTTTTCAAGCGTCCAAAAATCATTTTAATACGAAATCTTTTAAAGTCAAAAAAAGACTTCAGGGTCTATTCAACCCCCCCCCTCCCTTCTAGACCCTTTCGTATGCCACTTGGGACCAATAGAAAAGCACCTCGTCATGATGAAAGCTTGGAGAACAGTGGAAGGTATAAGGATATGTAGCTAGTAGCCTTAGTTGTAGCTCCCCCCAAGAGAAGTCCTTTCTGCCCGACAATTTTGGCAGGTCACTACCATAAGGACTGAAGATACCATACCTGAGTGAATATGAGGTAGCTGGAGACCCTCAAGAGCACGTTGACAAGTTCAATGCAAAGGTTGACATGTACGATGGTGGTCCCAAGTGGCCTACGAAAGGGTCTAGAAAGGGGGGGGGGGGTTGAATAGACTCTGAAATCTTTTTCGACTTCGAAAATTTTCGTATAACTTTAAAAGAGTTTGAACGCTTAGAAAGCAAAGCGCTACGTCAAGCGCTAGAAACAAGATAACTTAGACTTAGTGATTTGGGCAATTACCAATGTAGGGGTAATGCTTAGATCGGTTAATCAGAGTTAGCACAGCGGAAATGATTTTTAATGCGTAGCGTTCGGTTTAACCAGCTAGTCGCGTACTGATTTTAATGCTTTTGAATAGTGATATGCCAATGTTACGTAAAGCAATAAAATAGTAAATAACACAAGACGTGAAATGTTCACTGGGTGATGTAATCCTAGCTACGTCTTTCTTCTCTTTTTTACTCGGAGGGAATTCACTAGATGATTATCAAAATCTTCACACAGAGGATTTCTGCAAATGGTGAATAAAATGAAGTTGATCTTGAGCTCTTTGATCACACAGACTTCAGCTTCACTTGAGATCTTTTTCAACAAGGTTCTCTTACACAGAAATACTACTTGCAAATATCAACAACTTTCTCACACAGATGAAAGAAGTTGAGGGTTTCGTCACAAGGTTTGTTTGATTTTAAGAAGTTCAAACAACTCAGGATATTTCAATAATAGTGTAGGGTTCTTCTTTGAAGAGGTTTGAGATATCAGTGACTGTCTTTGGAATGTATGAAAAGTTTGAAGGATTTTGGCTATGGAGTTTTGTAAGCTTTTTTAGGGAGTATTTCAGTAGAGATTTGACCTATTTCTTATGTATATACGTATATATTTAGGGTTTGCTGAAGGGTACTATTTATAGAAATTATTTAGGATTTGTCCGTTGGACACACGCAGACGCGTGTTTCTCAGGTAGCTAGTGAGTAGTCCCTTTTCTGACATTCTTGATTTTTTGCACCACCAATTTGATGTGGCAGGTTTGAAATCTGAAATTCTGACAGTCTTAGCCAATAGGGTGGCTTGTTTCGTATGCAAATAGTCCTTATCACATTTAATGCTCTTATTAGGCATTTAATGCATTTGAATTTATTTTCAGTTGGAAATAAATGTCCGTTGATGATTGCATTTAAGTCTTTAATGACTTCAGAATTTATTTCAGGTGAATCTAATCCTTTGATCGCTTGATGGCTTTGATTGCTGATTCATAGTTCCTGAAATGTCCTCAGCGATTGGCAAACGCTTAAGATATATTTTCATCTTCACTTGACTTCAGACGCTGATCTTCAACTTCATCTCTGGAAGACTCACAGAATTCTATCAGCGACTTCGTATTCAATACTCAGTCTAAAATCTACAAAGATAAAAATTACAAGCCTATTCTACAAATTGTGACACGAAAAATCCTTACGTGTATTAAACAGCAAGTGGACTGGTCGTGTATAGTAATAAAGTGGACTTTAAGTCCGAGTTATCGATCCCACAGAGACAAGATTATTTAAAGCTAGGAATTTAAAAGCAATTAAAATTGAATTAAAAGATTGTGATTAATTTACAATAAAAATGTAAAAACGAGACTTAGCAAATAGATTTAGATTCTTATGTGATAAAACTACTAAGGCACATGCTTCAACCAAATTTACTTGTTAATATAAATATGAACTATTCTTCGTATTATTAGACTACTATTGCTTTGGTGAAAATTTCTTAATTAATTACTACCCGATGTCTCGGCTGTAATAATCCTATGATAAATTGACAGTTCTCTAAATATGTCTATCCGAGAATTTAATCAATAATCATGCATTCAAGTTCTAGAATTTCCCCGAAAAAATCCGGCTAACTGCACCCGGGAATCTCTACCTATCTCTAGGGGCAATTCCCTATTTTTTACGGATGATGTGATGATTTCTTTGAACCCTAACTTATATTCTTTCAAACTATTAAGTTAGGCAATATGACAAACATATGGCGATCAAACATATGCAAGTAATTACGCACAAAATCAAAACACAAAGCAATTGTAGAATTAATACGAAGAATAATATCATATATATATACTCATAACTTTGGCCTTCACATGGCCCTAATTAAGGGAAAATTAGTTCATAATTGAAATTGGGAAAACAATAAAAACATAGAATTACTCATAGATAAAGATGAATATCAAACTAAGAACCTCCCTATTTTGGATTGATGATCGATTCTTGATTGGAAGCTTGAATCCCTCCTTTTCCTCTTCTTAGCTCTTCAAGTATGATGATAGGATGACTCAAAACCAAGAGAATGCTCCCCTAAACCCCTGAATTTTCGTCCTCACACTCTCAAAGGATGATTTTTTTGATCTCTCAAGTGAGCTCCCCACTCCCCTTTAAATACCCAAAAATCCACCTACCAAGAATTTTAGCTACCCTTCTCTTTCTTTCCTCCTACCAAGAATTTCTACCTACCAAGAATTTGCACCTACCATTCTCTTGTTTTCCACCTAACAAGAATTTCCACCTACCAAGAATTTGCACCTACCATTCTCTTGTTTTCCACCTAACAAGAACATGAGCTGCCACTTTCGTATTTTCCAGCGCAGGGATAGTGTTTTATTCATAATCGTCTCCACAGATCTCCGAATTGGATGATTCAAGTACCCATGTAAAGATAAGACATAGATCGAAAACTTTGTAGAAGGACACTTCATTCAATTCGGTCTCTAAAAATATCAAAATGGCGTTCCAACGTGGAGGTTGTTTCTGATTTGGCGCCCAGGTGTGCGGAAATGGTACTAAAACATGATTTTGGCTAACTCCAACTTATTTCTTGCTTGTTTGGTCGTGGAGGTGTGAAACATCTTGGCGTAAACTTGTTTTATACATCATTTTTCCACCCTTTCTTCAATTGTATCCACTTAAGGCCTGAATCACTTAATGCACGAATTAAACGCACAAGTGACAAAATCAAGTGATAAATGAACCTAAAACATAAACGCAAAGGGGCTTAAAAACACGTAAAAATGACTCCTATCAACTCCCCCAAACTTATCATTTGCTCGACCTCGAGCAATAAAAGTTCTAGGCATGAAAAACATCATCAACCAAAAGGAGAAAACAAAAACAACAAACGAACTCACTTTCGTGGAGTAAACGATTGCACTTAGCATGTGCAACAAGCCTTTAAACCTTTGAGTTACCTCAAAGGACGAGTTATAGTCTCGTGAGGGTTTGCAGAAGATATACCCACAAAATCTAACAAACTTTCAATCCCAACCAAATGAATACATCTCAACATAATTAACAAGAATAAATGGCACAAAATCATCCTTTTATAGCTCACAAATATATATACATATCAACTATTTTTGCTCATGTGACACCAATACTCGAAAAGACTCCATAGGGTGTAGTGAAAATAAATCTAAGGTATTATAGTCGAAAGGCATCCTTACCAAATTTTGGACATTAATCCCATATCTATCAACTTTTGATCAAACACAAAGCATAAGAATCATAGAAAATCTCATAGCCATTTAAATTTCATTATCTCAACCATTCAAACTTTCAATTCATATGAAACTTTCCAATTAACTTCATTAAGGCTAGATCATGTGCAATGTTTATTCCATTAGGCTTTCTATGACACCCATGTAACAAGTTTTAGATCAATGACTCCCAAACTAGATAGTTTTGGGGCATTAAGTGTAAAGACACTCCTAAGGATTTAATCACTCGAGTGTCAAAGGCCACGAAATAAAACTAGATCTTTTAAACAATTCGCTTCTTTTTGGCTTGAGCTTAGCTCAAATTAGCATAATAGTACAGTATATATACATGAAACTTTTCACCTCCAGTACATATTAGCCTGACCACTTGTGGTCATACCAAACTTCAACCTTTTTAATTCATTGTTTAGCATAAAAAAATTACTACTCAACTTATAACCTTATGAAAAATCTAAGTTAATTTTTCCGGGAAAAACTCCTTAAGTGTCTCAAGATGGTTATCCTCTCAACTCCTCTACCCTCGATTTATTGTGCAATGTGAATCATCTAAGAAATCAATCCTAGTCTAGGGTCTCCATGAGCAATTTCAAAGATATATATGTTCCATTAAATTCAAATTATTTCAAGAAATCATGCCATTTTTTTTTCAAGTTAATCAATTTTAATGCATCAATTGGAAAGATAAAAAATAAATAAAAATTTATACTTGATTTTCTGAACAAAGAAGTATTTATACATGATATCATACAAACTTTCCCCCAAACTCAAGCTAAAAATTAGCATTGCATTTTCAATGTTCAAAATAAGCACTCTTCTACCCCCAAACTCAAATCCAACATTGTCCTCAATGTTGTTACAACAAGTATACGTAACGGTAAAAGAACACTTACAACCAAGGATGTTGAAAAACATCCTTTAACTTCCAATGCATCGTTACAAAGCTTCTTCTCCTCTCGAGTAAAATAAGCATCTCTAAACATGGGGTCCAAATGTCTATCATATCTAACACTTCAACTTTTCAAACCATCAAGCATACGAAAACATACATGCCAAAAGTGCATGTTTGAACATAAACATAAACAAACAAACTAAACAAACAAAAACAAAAGAAAAAAAAAACTTACAAACTTGGGTTGCCTCCCAAGAAGCGCTTGTTTATAGTCAATAGCTCGACTATTCAGGATCGACTTAAGTCGATGGTTCTCGGAGCTTGACAGATAATGTGTCTGCGCTCCAGTCAGTGCCCGAGTAGTGTTTCAGCCTATGTCCATTGGTTAAAAATACTTGTCCATCCTCAGTGATAAGCTCCACAGCTCCGGAAGAATACACTCGGGTGACTCGAAAGGGTCCCGACCAACGCGATTTGAGCTTGCCTGGGAAGAGCTTGATTCTAGAGTTGTACATAAGAACTTTCTCACCTTCCTCGAATTCCCGGGGTAAAATATGCTTGTCGTGCCACTTCTTGGTCCGTTCTTTGTACAGTTTTGCATTCTCGTATGCTTCATGTCTCCACTCCTCGAGCTCATTCAGTTGAAGCAACCTCTTATTACCTATAACACTTGTATCGAAATTCAGGAATTTGATAGCCCAATAAGCACGATGTTCAAGTTCGACAGGTATATGACAAGCTTTTCCAAACACAAGACGATATGGGGACATGCCAATAGGGGTTTTAAAAGCAGTACGGTAAGCCCACAATGCATCATCTAATTTCAGAGACCAATCAGTTCGATGGCTATTTACCGTTTTTTCTAAAATCCGTTTAATTTCCCTATTAGACACTTCGACTTGCCCACTAGTTTGAGGGTGGTAAGGGGTCGAGATTTTATGCTTAACACCATATTTGTTCAACAAGTTTTCAAATTGCTTGTTACGAAAATGTGTGCCTCCATCACTTATAATTGCTCTCGGGGTTCCAAATCGTGCAAAAATATGTTTTCTCAGAAATCTAAGAACAACCCTAGCATCATTAGTTTGCAAAGCCTCAGCTTCGACCCATTTAGACACATAATCAACAGCGACTAGAATATACCTATTGGAACAAGAACTAGGGAAAGGTCCCATAAAATCTATACCCCACACATCAAATAATTCACATTCAAGCACATTATTCATAGGCATTTCATGTCGTCTAGAGATATTACCTACTCTTTGGCATCTATCACATTTTTGAACATAAGCGTGTGCATCTTTAAATAAAGTAGGCCAGAAAAAACCTGATTGCAGAACCTTGGCAGCAGTCTTGGATGGGCCAAAGTGGCCACCTATCACCATGTCATGGCAATGAGCCAAGACGGAGGTCATTTCTTCCTCGGGTACACAACGCCTGATAATTCCCTCGACACCAATTTTAAACAAGTAGGGCTCTTCCCACAGATAGTGCCTAACATCTTTCAAAAACTTCTTTCTTTGGTGAAATGTCAAATCAGGAGGTAAAATTCCAGCAACTATATAGTTAGCATAATCAGCATACCAGGGGATTGAAATAGAAGAAAGAGTAAAAAGCTGTTCATCGGGGAATTCATCTCCTATTGGGGTCTCATCCATTTTCTTATCCACTAATTCTAATCTAGATAGGTGATCAGCTACTACATTTTCAGATCCTTTTTTATCTTTTATTTCTAAGTCAAACTCTTGTAGTAATAAGATCCACCTGAGTAGTCTAGGTTTCGCGTCTTTCTTAGCAAGCAAGTATTTCAAGGCCGAGTGATCAGTGTATACTATTACTTTGTTAAGCACAAGATAGGAGTGAAATTTGTCAAAAGCAAAAATGACAGCTAAAAGCTCTTTTTCAGTCGTAGCATAATTGAGTTGGGCCTCATTTAAGGTACGACTAGCATAGTAAATAGTATGAAAGATTTTACCCTTCCTTTGACCTAGTACAGCTCCAACGGCAATGTCGCTCGCATCGCACATCAACTCGAATGGTAGGCTCCAATCTGGGGCGAACATCACTGGTGATGAGATTAATTTCTCCTTCAGGGTGAGGAAGGCCTGCATGCATGCATCATTAAAGTCAAACACTGCATTTTTCATGGTCAAGTTAGACAGGGGTTTAGCAATTTTAGAAAAAATTGAAATAAAACGCCTGTAAAACCCGGCATATCCCAAAAAGCTTCTCACGGCTTTGACCGTGGTGGGTGGTGGAAGATTAGCTATCACTTCAATTTTCGCTCTATCCACCTCAATCCCCTTGTGGGAGATCTTATGACCCAGAACAATTCCTTCTTGTACCATGAAATGACACTTTTCCCAATTTAAGACTAGATCAGTCTCCTCACACCTCTGCAAAACTAAGGTTAGATTGTGCAAACATCGATCATATGTAGAGCCAAAAACAGAAAAATCATCCATGAAGATTTCAAGAAATTGCTCGACCATGTCATGAAATATAGCCATCATGCATCTTTGAAAAGTAGCAGGAGCATTACATAAGCCAAAAGGCATACGCCTATAAGCAAAAATGCCGTAAGGACAAGTGAAAGTAGTTTTCTCTTGATCCTCGGGTGTAATAGCAATTTGGTTATAGCCGGAGTACCCATCCAAAAAACAGTAATATTCATGCCCGGCTAATCTTTCTAACATTTGATCGATAAAGGGAAGGGGAAAGTGGTCTTTTCGGGTATATTCATTCAATTTACGATAGTCTATGCAAACCCTAAAACCAGTGACAATTCTATATTGAATTAACTCATTATTGTCATTACGAACTACTGTCGTACCTCCTTTCTTGGGCACTACCTGCGTTGGACTTACCCATGGACTATCAGAGATAGGGAAGATAATGCCGGCATCGAGTAACTTGATTACCTCTTTCTTCACCACTTCTTGAATTTGAGGATTAGACCTCCTTTGTGGTTGTATAGTGGGCCTTGAGCTTTTTTCCATTAAAATCTTATGCATGCAGATGGCTGGGCTGATCCCCTTGATATCAGCAATCTTCCATCCAAAGGCTTTTTTGTGATCTCTCAACACCTCCAGTAACCTTGCTTCTTGTTGATCTGTAAGAGAAGAAGAAATGATGAGTGGCAAGGTTTCATCGTCATTTAAATAAACATATTTAAGATGAGAGGGTAGAGTTTTAAGGTCAAGAGTTGGTGGCTCTTCAATAGATGGTTTGGAGTGGCTAGACAGTGGGCTATCCAACTTCTCAAATTTCTTCGTGGGGTATTGTGCACGCCTCTCTAAGCTATGAACAACTTCCAGTTGTTTATCACTGGCCGACTCAACATCCGTGGAGTTCATTATGCATACCTCAAGTGGATCATCAGAGATGTTTTCCTGAAAGTGCTCAATAATCAAAGGATCAAAAGCATCTATTCTTAAACATGACGCATCATCACCAACATGCTTCATAACCTTGTATACGTCAAAAGTAACTCTCTCCTCACCCACATTCAAAGTTAACTTACCATTGGCTATGTCGATCATAGCTTTACCTGTGGCTAGGAAGGGTCTTCCTAGGATGAGAGGAACTTCAACATCTTCTTCCATCTCCAGAACTACGAAGTCCACCGGGAAGTAAAACTTGTCAACTTGCACGATGACATCCTCTATGATTCCCTTCGGGTGTTTGATTGATCGATCTGCAAGTTGGAGGCTCATCGAGGTTGGCTTTGGATTCCCCAAACCCAATTTCTGGAACAACGAGTAAGGAAGAAGATTTATGCTGGCGCCCGAATCACATAGCACTCGGTCGAATTTGAGTTGCCCAATAGTGCAAGGAATTGTGAGGCTTCCTGGATCCTTGAGTTTCTGTGGCAACTTGTTCAACACCACTGCTGAGCATGCTTCAGTCAAGCACACCGTTCCATTGCCTTCCCACTTCTGCTTATTGGATAGAATATCCTTGAAGAACTTGATGTAATTGGGCATCTGCAAAATCGCATCAATAAAAGGAATATTAATTCGAACTTCTCGAAGAATTTCTAAAATCCTAAGAAAACTCTTATCCATATCTTTCTTATTCTTTTTATGTGCTAGGGGGAAAGGGAGACGTATTTCAATAGGATTAGGCAAAGAAGGAGTCAAAGTTTTAGAAGACGCCCTGTCTGCCTGTGAAGTATGGACTTGATCCTGTCCCAAGTACGTACTTGAGCTGTGTGAAGTACTTACTTGGTTCTGGTCAAGTACGTACTTGGGAGACAGATTTGAATTTTCAAGTTTATCAAAAGTTTGAACATTGTCCTCTTCAAGTGCGGACTTGGACTGCTTGGGAGGTGCACTTTTCAATTCTTTGCCACTTCTCAGAGCGATGGCATGGCATTGCTCTTTTGGGTTTTTCTCTGTATCACTCGGCAGTGTCCCGGGTGCTCTTCCACCTGCATCAACCGATAATTGTGCAAATTGGTGTTGCATCTCTTTCATTCCCGTCATAACACCCTGTAACATCAATCGAAGCTCTGCGAATGATTCGTCTGATTTTTGCATGTGAGCCGCCAATCTTTCTTCGACAGTCGAAGGTCTTGGAACTTGACCTTGTGGCTTAAAATTTCCAGGCCTTTGAGTTTGGTTGTTGTAAAACGGAGGCCTCGGTGCTTGGTAGATGCCTTGTTGTGAATTTTGTGCGGGATTTGGCCTTTTCGGAAAATTCTCGGGTATGTGGAAGCTCAATTGAGGCTTGTTTGAATTTCCGACATAGTTCACATCACTAATGGTTGGCTCTGCCTCTAGATTAACATTTTGTTCTACCTTTTGAGCAACAGCAACCCTTCGGGATTGTAGAGGAAACTCATCGTCATCTTCAGGGTACAGTTCATCATCCCTTGCCATCTGCTCTAGTTTAGCCCACACTGTTCTGCTATCGAGACCCAAAAGATCACCGCCTGCTCCTGCATTAAGTCTATGACGAATCCGAGACCGGACTCCATTAAAGAAGTGTAGCACTCGCTCGTCTCTTGAATAGTTGTGATCGGGGCACTTTCGAAGCAGACTCTTGTATCTTGCCCATGCTGATGCTAACGATTCATCCCGTTTTTGCTTAAAACCCTTGATCTCGCTTCTTAACTCGTTAATCCTTGATGGAGGGAAGAACTTGTTGAGAAACTCTTCGACCAACTCTTCCCACGTTTCAATGGATTGTGGGGGCAACGACTTGTACCACAAAGTCCCTTTATCCTTAAGCGAAAAATGGAATAATCGGAGGCGGATGGCATCAAGATCTCTTGGGTGGAATTGCATGGTAGATAACACATTTTCGAAGTGCTCTAGATGGTCATGAGGTGACTCTTTTGGATCACCATAAAATTGTTCAGCCTGAACCATGCTAAACATGTGAGGTGGAATGTGGAAGTTCGGCGTGGCAAAATTGCATGGTAGATAACACATTTTCGAAGTGCTCTAGATGGTCATGAGGTGACTCTTTTGGATCACCATAAAATTGTTCAGCCTGAACCATGCTAAACATGTGAGGTGGAATGTGGAAGTTCGGCGTGGCAAAATTGGGGACCACAACAGGCCCCGGCGTAGTGTGTACACGGGCTGGCTGATTGCCCTGAACAGATGGAGGTGGTGCTGGTAGTGCCGGTTGCATAGCTTGGAACAGATTTTGCAACCATTCTCTATTCTCGGGCAGATTCATATCAGGGAAGTTGCCAGCCATAGCTCGATTTCTCTGGTTTGCACGAAGCGTACGCTCGATCTTAGGGTCAAATTCCTCTAAAGCCTCTCCTGAGGTTCGAGTCATTCACCAAAAGATCAACCTGTTTGAAACAAAGAAGCAAACCAACAGAAATTTAAAGATAGAAAATAACAGTGAGAATAAGAGAAAATAATAAAACGACAAAAGAAATTAAAGCTAAAAATTGCAATAAAATCCGAAACTAAAATAAATCAAGTCCCCGGCAACGGCGCCAAAAACTTGACACGAAAAATCCTTACGTGTATTAAACAGCAAGTGGACTGGTAGTGTATAGTAATAAAGTGGACTTTAAGTCCGAGTTATCGATCCCACAGAGACAAGATTATTTAAAGCTAGGAATTTAAAAGCAATTAAAATTGAATTAAAAGATTGTGATTAATTTACAATAAAAATGTAAAAACGAGACTTAGCAAATAGATTTAGATTCTTATGAGATAAAACAACTAAGGCACATGCTTCAACCAAATTTACTTGTTAATATAAATATGAACTATTCTTCGTATTATTAGACTACTATTGCTTTGGTGAAAATTCCTTAATTAATTACTACCCGATGTCTCGGCTGTAATAATCCTATGATAAATTGACAGTTCTCTAAATATGTCTATCCGAGAATTTAATCAATAATCATGCATTCAAGTTCTAGAATTTCCCCGAAAAAATCCGGCTAACTGCACCCGGGAATCTCTACCTATCTCTAGGGACAATTCCCTATTTTTTACGGATGATGTGATGATTTCTTTGAACCCTAACTTATATTCTTTCAAACTATTAAGTTAGGCAATATGACAAACATATGGCGATCAAACATATGCAAGTAATTACGCACAAAATCAAAACACAAAGCAATTGTAGAATTAATACGAAGAATAATATCATATATATATACTCATAACTTTGGCCTTCACATGGCCCTAGTTAAGGGAAAATTAGTTCATAATTGAAATTGGGAAAACAATAAAAACATAGAATTACTCATAGATAAAGATGAATATCAAACTAAGAACCTCCCTATTTTGGATTGATGATCGATTCTTGATTGGAAGCTTGAATCCCTCCTTTTCCTCTTCTTAGCTCTTCAAGTATGATGATAGGATGACTCAAAACCAAGAGAATGCTCCCCTAAACCCCTGAATTTTCGTCCTCACACTCTCAAAGGATGATTTTTTTGATCTCTCAAGTGAGCTCCCCACTCCCCTTTAAATACCCAAAAATCCACCTACCAAGAATTTTAGCTACCCTTCTCTTTCTTTCCTCCTACCAAGAATTTCTACCTACCAAGAATTTGCACCTACCATTCTCTTGTTTTCCACCTAACAAGAATTTCCACCTACCAAGAATTTGCACCTACCATTCTCTTGTTTTCCACCTAACAAGAACATGAGCTGCCACTTTCGTATTTTCCAGCGCAGGGATAGTGTTTTATTCATAATCGTCTCCACAGATCTCCGAATTGGATGATTCAAGTACCCATGTAAAGATAAGACATAGATCGAAAACTTTGTAGAAGGACACTTCATCCAATTCTGTCTCTAAAAATATCAAAATGGCGTTCCAACGTGGAGGTTGTTTCTGATTTGGCGCCCAGGTGTGCGGAAATGGTACTAAAACATGATTTTGGCTAACTCCAACTTATTTCTTGCTTGTTTGGTCGTGGAGGTGTGAAACATCTTGGCGTAAACTTGTTTTATACATCATTTTTCCACCCTTTCTTCAATTGTATCCACTTAAGGCCTGAATCACTTAATGCACGAATTAAACGCACAAGTGACAAAATCAAGTGATAAATGAACCTAAAACATAAACGCAAAGGGGCTTAAAAACACGTAAAAATGACTCCTATCAAATTGCAAACTTGGTAACTTTTAAACGCTTAGACATATTCAATTAAAGATAAACTTACATAATCTTTGGTGTCTAACGTAAAGCCTATCTTATCATCATCAAAACATCTAACATGAAATTTCCTAACAATTTTTCCCTTTTTGATGATGTCAAGACCTTAACTCCTTTATATTTAAGAGTCATCCAAAAGCGAAAGATGCTTAGAAAGTTAGTTGAGTTAGCTAAGTTAGATTAGCTTCAACAAGATGTTTAAGCGTTCAATCATTCATTCATATATAACCGATAAAGCATTACAGATTGAGATGAAAATAAGGATGAAAAAATAATGAAAAGATAATAAAACAACAAAAGCATGCTACTTTCTTTTTTGTCGCTTCGCTTGCTCATCAGCGTCATGAATCTCCATGGCGAGATCCAGAAGAAACCGATCAATGCCTATCATAGTTGTATGATATACTTCATTGTAATCATCTCCCTTCTTCCTGGTGCTTTCTCGAAATTCCATCAACCTCTCTTTCCAATCTCTTCGTGGAATACCAAGTGTCCGAATTAAGTCATGATAAATGTCTAGGACAGCGTCATCAGAAGGCTTCCATCCACGCGGCCTTCTAAGAGGTCTAGCATAAGCGTGAAAGCCCATGCCTTCGAGAAATTCTACATCGACGTCAGGTAGCATATGCCTACCTCTATAATATCTTGGCTTTATTTTCTTTGCGAAAATCTTTTTAAGATTCACAATTTCTTCAAACATGGAGTGCCATTTTTTTGTTATCTATTTTAGACACTTGCTCCGAGGCTTTGGCTTTTGGATTTCGTTCCCCCTTCTTGACTTTATCAAGAGCCGAGCGTACATATCAGTTCTATCACGGCGAAGGAGTCTGACTTTATCAATGAGAAGCCCTACCTGCTCAGCAATACTTTGAGAGACTGAATTTGAAATGTTATGTCTTTCGGTATCAGCAGATACATTATGAGCTAGCGATCGGTTGAATTCTTGAGAGAGTTCAGTAATCAGTGGAACCATTTTATCAAGAACTTTGTTAGAGCTCTGAGTCGCTTGATTTCTCATGTCAATGACTCTTTGTGTCTCCACTATACGAATTAATTCTTGAGTTGACTAGTCTATACGAGAACAGGAACCCTGAATATCAACCAGAGAGTTTCTGACCGCTTTCTTGAAGTCCATGGCTTCAAGGACACTCTCAGAATCAGATGAGTCGCTGCAAAAGGATTGTTGTAAAGGAGACATTATCTCTTTTGAAGTCATTGGAGCGCTGCCTTAGCCAAATCTCGAATAAGAGGCTCTTCCTCGGTAATTTCAGCACAACATCGATCGCTTGACTCAAAGAAATAGTTGCTTCATCAATTTCAACAACTTCAGCAACAGTGGGGACTTCATCTATTGGAGCGCTGGGGGCATCTTACATTGAAACATCCTCAACAGTAGGAGTCTCATCCACTAGCATTTATTGATAGAGTAGGTGCCCGGCGCACCAATTTTGGGCACCATTTACTGTGTAATAAACTCTATAGAGATAATCTTTTCTAATGAATGAAGTCAATTATATTATGGCATTCTTTGTTCTTAAATTATTATATGCTTAGAACGAAGTCCCTTGAATCACACATGACTATGGGACATCATCGGACATCGGGAATGACGATGATGGAATATATCTCCAAGGTCGTGATTTTTAAAAGGTTCCAAGTCCGAGATGAGTTTGTCAAGAAATAGGGATATGGACAAAGACTCAAAGGACTTGCTTGTGTACATAGTTCTTAGAGAACATGCCTCGTTCCATAGGCATATGTGCACGAGGATTCTCATTTGGATAATGAGTGAATTGAACAACCCCGCCAGGAAATTCATAAAATGGTTATCGAATATGGAATTTCCTATAATCACATAGGCATAAAAGTAATCCTTTGGACCTGAGGTTCTATTGTCACTTTGAGCATAGTCGATTATACTTTGATTTATCTCATAATTCCATCGCCAGTCGTCATATGGGATATCTTGGGTATAATGTGATTATGTGTCAAAGTACATGAGAGACCAAGATGGGATCCATCACTGATTTAGCAAATCAGACGTTTCCTATTGTAATTATTTAAACGAATCGATTCAAGGAATCTTTGGCCAAAGTATGGCAATCTAAAGAGGCAGAGTGTTTCCTCGTTTGGATTGCATGAGTCTATATCATGCAATAAGTGATACATAGTGATTGGGTCATAAGAGTTTCGACTAAGCCATTACTCAAGATTCCAATCCGAGAAATATGATGGAAGGATCTTACTAATGCGAGGATCGTGGTTATGATAGGTTGAGGATCTTGAGTATCTTAACATCGTTTGTGTCTAGGTCTTCGGGGTCCGTTGCTAGACAGTAACCTTGATTTGTAGGTACCATGATATTGTGAAAAATGATACATGGTCTGATTAAATCAAGGAGGATTTAATCTAGTACTTTCTAAATATAGAAAGGTACAATGACACTTCTGGAAAGTGTACTTACTTCTGGAACATGAACGAGCCTAAGGGGTCACACACTTAGTCCTGATGTTCCTGCTTGAAGGATATGATTAATCAACTTTGGAAGTTGAGGTGAAATTAGGAAAGTCTAGTGCTTGCCTAAAGAGGAATATTAATTAATTGGTTGTAAATCAATTAATTAGACTATTTAATTAATCAACTAGGATTAATTAATTAATGGACTAAGTAAAGTCCAAGGGTTTTATTTAATTAGTAGAGAAAGTCAAAAATTAAAGAAATAAATGGAAATAATAATTAGAGTTGGACTTTAATTATTATGAAATGTTTAATTAAATGGTTGAACTATTTAATTAAAGGAGGAGTCAAAAATTAAATCAAGTTGGATAAAATTTTTGGATACCATGACTATGAAGGGGGCGGCCATAGTGGACGAAAATTGGAAGGGATTTAATTCCTCTCCAAGTTTTGATCAAGTTGGAATCAAGGTAATATTTAGGAGAGAGAAAGGGAACAAGTTAGCTTAAAAGCTAAGTTCCTTGTTTTTAGGAAACTCCTTAATTGAGTTTGACTAAGAATAGATGAAAGTCAAATCTTAGAGATTTGATTTCATCTTGACTTCCACGTAAACTAAACCTAGGATTCTCTCTATAAATATGTGTGTTGAGAGAAACACACACACTTGGAATTTTTGGAGCAAATTTTCGTCCACCACATAGAAGAAAAGAGAGAAATTTGTGTCTTCTTGTTTTGCCAAAAACTCACCCCTCACTATTTATTTCTTGAGAAGGTTTTGGTCATGTCCTGAGATTAATCTTTCACAAATATTCCTACCTTCATATATTAAGCCTAGATTAGCTCTAGAATAATTATATAGGCTAGCACCAAATATAATTATTGGGAACTATACGGAGGAGTGGATACATCTTAGAGGCGAGACAATTGGATCGCTTAAAGATACTAAGGAACAAATCGACGTTTTGAATTTTCGAAGGAGGCCGACGTTTTCTTGGAGATTAATTCAAGGGAGTATTTGTTTGGGTTGAAAAGATCAGAAACTTGTATGAGGGAAAAAGCATGAAAGGTATTTTGCGTAATTAGTTTTCCTCGTTATTATTAGTTTGATTAAACCGGCCATTAATCCTGTTTCAGGGTAGGATTATTAAATTTTTTAAATTCTGCTGTGCTAACCTATCCCAGGGATTACCCAACCCAATAGTGGTATCAGAGCCTGGTTAGTTTAATCCAACTAATTTATGTGATTTATTATGCTTTATTTATTTTCATTTGAATAAATTGGAAGCATGTTTAAATCAAGATGCCTTGAGTTATTATAAATGGGATTTAGTTTGGGATTTAATTGTATAAAAATTTAGAATTTTTATGACAAATTTGGTTTTGCAAAAAACTATGAAATTGGGTGATTTGGGTTGATAGTGAGTTTTTCGGTTTTGAAAAACACCGGTGGCAGGAAGTAGCGAAATGGACAAAAGTGGAGTAACAACTCGACTCGAGGTGGGTTATTAAAAACCAGAAAAACCCATTGCTTTGGCCCGAATCGCTGGACAAAACGGGCCGAAAGTCGGGCCCGTGCGTGTCCAGCAAGCGCTATCCATGGCCCAGGCCCGCGCGTGTCCATCACGCGCTGTCCGTGGGCCGGGCCCGCGGGATGGGCTGTCCATGCCCGACCCAGTTTTTCGGCGTGATTAATATTTTAATATTTATTAATTCTGAAAAATTAGATTTTTGGAAATTAAAGTTATTTTTGGAAAATTATAATTTTGGAAACTATTATTTTTCCTTGGAAAATAATTTTGTGAAAAATCCCAATTATCCCAAATAAATTGCAATTTATTTTGGAAAGGAGGTAGGTAAATTTTGGATATCGCATATTATATGGCTTGGCATGATTTTGTGTGATATGATGAACCACAAGCCTAGTCTAGTCTTTGGTTTTCGTTGTATGTAATTTTAATGGGTTGTAAAAATAGCCGGTTTGGCTTTTATTTTTCTGTCATTAGATCAGTAGAATGTAATTAGATTATAGTCTATGTAATTGAAGACGAAGGCCAAATCGAAGACTTGTATGCAGTGGCGATCCATTGTAATAGTTAGGTTATTTTTATTTCCTAAAAGTCCAGCCCACTTTGGCTTAGTGGGTTGATTAGGTTAGGGCTCGAGGTGGTTCATCCTAATTTACCGCTTTGTGGATGGCTTAATTTTCTGTCTATATATATGTGATGTGTTTGGAATGCATGCATAGGATAGAAAACAAAACAAGATAAATTTAATCTGATGAGACTTATTGTATGCAATTCCCTCCTTAGAAATATTAAGCCTATATGGAATTGAAATTGGATTTCTCTTCCATGCCTTCCATTATAAGTGCCAACATGTGAAATGCCGTTGAGGCTAAGTAATCACTCATATAATTGGAGATTAACTTCGTCGAGATAGGCTGTGATTGTCACTAAGCATAGAGATGCTCTATGGGATCTAATCACTCATTGTACACACATATAATTTGGAAAATGAACTGAGAAGATTGACCATGGAATATATGATGGGTATGGCCTGACGTTGAGGTAGCATATTGGACACCCATATAATTGGACCATAATGTGAAAGACGAGGTAAAACTATCTTGAGAGCCATCCAATGAGGTGGAATGTCGGAGGAGGCTACTATCTAAATGAATCAATCACACTCATATAATTGGAGTTATTTGATTAAATTAAATAGATCTCAAGCCCACTAAGGGAAATTAATTTTTCCTCGAATTCTATCCAGTGGGTGGTGAAATTTAGAAAAATAGTGGGAGACTTATACAATTAAAGACCAAATTTTATAAGGAGTTTATTTTAGAATGTATGCTAATATATCTGCCTCGAAACCTTTGTAGATTACTAAGTAAAAATGGCTAAGAATCCACTATATGCTATTCTTGAAACCAACAAGTTAACCGGGCCTAATTATTCCAACTGGCTAAGAAACCTGAAAATTGTCCTTCAATTAGACAAGAGGGAGTACATCCTGACGGCTGAACAGCTGGGAATAACTCCCGAGAGCACTGATGAAGATAGGGAGTACGCTAAGCTGTGGTCTGATGACAATATCCAAGTGCGATGTCTCGTTATGACTTCAATGTCTAATGAATTGCAAAAGCAACATGAGAAGATGACACTTGTAAAGGATATTGTCACTCACCTAGAAGAGTTGTACGGAACTAGGGCCAAGAAAAAGAGATATGCAATCTCCAAAGAGTTTTTTTGGGGCAAAGATGACCGAGAGGTCAGTCGTCAAGGACCACTTCCTTAACCTGATCTGTTTGATCAATAAGTTAAGTGACTTGGATGTGGAACTCGAGGGTGACCTATGTGTCGATCTAGTGTTTCAATCTCTTCTTAGGTCCTATGACCAATTTGTCATCAATTTCAACATGAACAACTTGAATGCCTCACTCAATGGGTTGTTGAACATGTTGATAACTGTTGAAAGCACCATTAAGAAAGAAAAGCTTATGCTACTCGTGAGTTCTTCATCGAAATCCAAGAAAGGAAAGAAGAAGAACAAGAACAAGACCAAAGAGCTTAAAGGCACTGGTGGTGTGAAGAAGACAAAGAAGGGTAAGAAAGCTAAATCAGATGACTGCTTCAACTGTGGGAAGCCTGGGCACTGGAAGAAGGACTACAAGGAGCCACGAAAGGCTCAAGGTATGTTCTTTGTTGACGTTAACATTAGTGTTCACTTTGCTTTTTGGATACTAGACACTGGGTGTGGTATTCATCTTTGCCATGATTTGCAGAGGATGGTAAGAAGCAAGGTGCTAAGTAAAGGAGAGATGACCCTAAGCATAGGAAATGGAGCAATGGTTGCTTCCAAGGCCGTAGGGACCATCCACTTAGCTTTAGGGAGTAGGATTTTGATTTTAAATTTTGTCTATTTTCTACTCGAGATAATAAGAAATATCATATCCATTCCAGTTTTGGATGGAGAAGGATATCATTTTGAGATTCATAATAAAGGTTGTTCTTTGTTTTATGAATCTAATCTTATTATAGAGTCGAAATTGCAAGATGGTCTTTATACAATTTTCCCAACTTATCCTACTCTCAATATTCAACAAAGTAACAAAAGAAAATTAAATAAATCCATAAGTACATCAACTTGGCACGCGAGGCTAGGTCACATCTCTAAAGAAAGGATACGCATATTGGAAAATCAACTTAGTCTTAGAGATCCAGACGAGATGCTAACTCGCGAATCATGTCTTTTCACTGGGTCAATGGCAGGTGCAAGTGGAGTATTGGACTTGGTCCATACTAATGTATTTGGGCCACTTAGCATAAATGCTAGAGGTGGTTGTAGTTACTTCATAACATTTACCAATGATTTCTCACGGTATGGTTATATGTACCTGATGAGGTACAAGTCTGATACCTTTGAGAAATTCAAGGAGTTCAGATATAAAGTAGAGAAACAAATTGGTAGAAGTATCAAGACTCTTTGATCGGATCGAGAAGGTGAATACTTATCCAATGAGTTTTTGGATTATCTAAAAGAGAATGGGATTCTCTCATAGTGAACATCACCCGGCACGCCTCAATTAAATAGGGTAGCTGAGCGGAGGAATTGAACTTTGTTAGACATGGTTCGATCCATGATGAGTCGCACTGGACTTCCTTCTTCAATGTGGGGCTATGCGTTGACTAATGCAACCTTCTTTGGAGAGGAATTTTCCATTAGATGGAAATAACGAGGTTGTAGAACTTGAGGAGACTCAAACTACTGAGAGATCTCAAGAAACACAAACGAGCTCACTTGATACCACACAAGAAGCAATTCATAAAGAACAAGCCGAACGTATACAACCTCTGAGGAGATCCGAAAGGATTCCAAGGGCACCCGAGAGATGGGTAGGCAATTTGTAGGAAGGCAAGTCAGAGGAGTCCCTTTTGGATATAGATCTTAAGTGTTATAGGGAAGCAATGTTGGACATCGATTCGGGAAAATGGCTAGAAGCTATGAAATGCGAAATAGCCTCCATGCACTCCAACAAGGTTTGGACCTTGGCAGACCCGCCAAATGGGATAAAACCCATAGGTTGCATGTGGGTTTGCAAGAGAAAACTTGGAGCTGATGGAGAGGTGGCGACCTATAAAGCATGCCTAGTGGCAAAAGGGTTCACTTAAAGACAAGGCATTGACTATGAGGAAACCTTCTCACCAGTGGAAATGATGAAATCCATAAGGATATTTCTAGCCATATATGCACATTTTGACTACGAGATTTGGCAGATGGATGTTAAAACTACATTCCTCAATGGAGAAATTGAGGAGGAAATCAATATGCAGTAGCCAGAGGGTTTACATCCAAGGAGAGTGAACAAAAAGTGTGTAAACTCCAGAGGTCCATATATGGACTAAAACAAGCTTCATGAAGCTGGAATAAACAATTTGATAATGTCATACGAGAGTATGGATATATTCAAAACGTTGATGAAGCATGTGTGTACAAGAAGGCTAGTGGGAGGGCAGTTACTTTTCTAGTCCTTTACGTTGATGATATCCTATTGATTGGAAATGACATAGGGATGATGCAGACAACAAAAGTATGGTTGTCAAATCAATTCTCCATAAAGGATATGGGAAAAGCTTCATACGTTCTCGGTATGAAGATATATCGAGAGAGAAAAAGTGGGATGCTGGGACTCTTCCAATCCTTTTACATAGATCGAGTGCTAAGGAGATTTAGCATTGAAGAATCCAGGAAAGGATTCTTGCCTATGAGACATGGAATCACTCTTTCCAAGTTTATGTCCCCTAAGACTGAGATGGAAAGAGAGAAGATGTCTCACATACCTTATGCATCCGCCATTGGAGGCATTATGTATGTGATGATATGTACAAGGCCTGATGTAGTTTATGCACTTAGCGTATGCAATCGCTATCAAGCAAATCCCAGTGAGGAACACTGGGAAGACGTAAAAGCAATCCTTAAGTATCTTAGGAGATATATTAAAAGAACTAAGGAGTTATTTTTGGTATACGGTGGAGGAGAAACAGACTTTAGTTTCCAAACTGATATTAACGACTCAAAATTGGTTTCTGGAAACGGTGGAGGAGAAACAGACTCTGGTTTCCAAACTGATATTAATGACTCAAAATCGATTTCTAGTTTTATTTTTCTGCTTAATGGTGGAGCAGTGAGTTGGAAGAGTTCCAAGCAACCGACTACTGTTGATTCAACAACCGAAGAAAAATACATTAATTAATTGGTTGCAATTAATTAAAAGATATGATTAATCAACTTTGGAAGTTGAGGTGAAATTAGGAAAGTCTAGTGCTTGCCTAAAGAGGAATATTAATTAATTGGTTGCAGATCAATTAATTATACTATTTAATTAATCAAGTAGGATTAATTAATTCATGGACTAAGTAAAGTCCAAGGGTTTTATTTAATTAGTAGAGGAAGTCGAAAATTAAATAAAATTAAAGAAATAAATGAAAATAATAATTAGAGGTGGATGTTAGGAATTTCATGTTAGATGTTTTGATGATGACAATTAGAACTTTGTGTTAGACCCCAAAATATGTAAGTTTGATTTTAGTAGAAAATTTGTATAAGCCTTGAAGTTTTAGTTTTGTAATAGGCTTACTAGGCTTTGTTTTATTTTGCTTTAGATTATTAAGCTAAGTAGTCTTAGGGTGAGCGTCTGATAGTTTCTGAGTGAGTTTATCAGTGGTAAAGTTCGAAGACTCAAGCGCCTGATTTCTGAAAGAAGATAAAAGTCTCCAAACGTCCAATTGACCAACTACATCAAGCGTTTCCTTATGGGACAGAAGTAATGTCACCTGAATTTATTTCTAAGTTCAAAAGGAGTTTAATGCAAATATTCCTGAAGCATTAAATACCAACGGATATTTAATTCAAATGCATTAAATGCTGATAAGAGCATTAAATGTGATAAGCACTTTCAGACGTACGGAGAAGCCACCTATTGGACTGTCAACTATCTCAGACTGCAGCACCAACTTTTGTGCAGCAGATTTTCAGGAAAAAGGACAAAAGTTGTTCACTCACGGAAGTGAGAGACACGCGCCTGTGCATGTGTCAAACGGACACTTTCTCCAAGAATGCCTATAAATAGGACTTCAACAACTAGCCAAAAAAAAAAACAATTAATCTTCAAGTCGAATTGCTGTTGCATTGAAGTCTCATTCCTTAAACTCTCAGAAAAGCCAGAATATTCAAGAAAAACATTCCCTTTGCTTTTCTTCAATCCTGAGACAGTCAACAAATATCTCAAACATTCTTTTCGAAGAAACCACTTTCCTACTGAGATATTTCCAAGTTGTTTGAACTTCATCAAAATCAAACAAACCGCTTTAGAAAAACCCATCCAAGCCTCGCGGTCTGTGTGAAGTCGAAGTTGGATACTTGCATCATTTCTGGGTGAAAGAAGCAAGGAGATTGAAGTGATTTAAAGTAGAAATCTGTGTGATCAAGGAGCTCAAGTCATCGACATCTATCTCTCCCTATTGTGTAGAAGATTCTGTGTAATTCTTTGAGAATCACTTTAGTGGATTGCCTCCAAGTGTTCAAGGAGAAGAAGGACGTAGTTGGGATTACATCACCCAACGAAGTAAAATACAATCAAACGCTAAGCAACTAAGAAACCTCTGGTGACGCTAAAGCTTTCAAAGGAAGACTAGAAAAATCATTCCGCTGTGCTAACACTGATTAAAGAACTGAACGCTTAAACCCACTCGGTTAAAGTATTCAAATCTTGAAGTCTAAGTTAACTCTCTAAAAACAGTCTTCATCAGACGCTTAACCTAAGCGTCTATATTTCTAAGAAAACGCGCAGTCAAGCGTTCCCTTTTTAAGCGTCCAAAACCAGTTTAATACGAAATCTTTTTGAAGTCGAAAAGACTTCAGGGTCTATTCAACCCCCCCTTCTAGACCCTTTCGTATGCCACTTGGGACCAACAAGTGGTATCAGAGCGGTTAAAATTGAAATTTAAAAATTTCCGAGCATAACTGCTCGTTTAGATCCTTTCTTTCAAAAATCTAGTTGTCTTTTAAAATTTAGATATGGCATTTGCTAAAGTTCCCAAGTTGACTGAATCAAATTATGACACATGGAAAGTCAATGCATTTACATATCTCTGTTCATGTGATGATGACATGTGCGATATCATTTCAGATGGGCCAATCAAAATATATAAAGTTATCACAAGAGCGCCTGGAGCCACAGAAGAAACTCCCGATGGTTACGTTGAAAAACCAAAACAAGAATGGACTCCAGATGAGCGTCGAAGAGCTAACTTGGACAATGTTGGACGTAACGCTCTATATACGGCTATTGGTGATAATGACAACTTATTTAACAAAATCAAATCTTGCAAAACTACTAAAGAAATATGGGATAAGTTTGCTACGATTTGTGGTGGCTCAGCCCAAATCAAAGAAAACAAACTTTCCATCGCCAAGGAAAAGTTTAATGGATTTAAGATGCTACCCAATGAACCGTTAGAGCAATTGGATATAAGATTCACAGCTCTAGTTACAGAACTTACATCGTTAGGAATGGATTTACAGAACCGAGAAATGGTGGTCAAAATCTTTAGAAGCTGACCAAGTAAATTCTTGATGAAGACAACCGCTATGAGAGAATCAAATATGCTGGATCTTCTAACTCCAGAAGACGCCTTTTCAGAACTAAAAGCATTTGAGTTCGAGTTGAATTCTGCCAGTGATATTGTGAGTAGTCCAGTGATTGAATCTGGAGCGCTTATTGCATCAATCAAGGGCAAATCGGGTAATAAAGGAAAGAATTCAGATATCAATGAGGAAGAAGAGTTGGCTTTGATGAATAGATTCAGGAAGTTTTTGAGATATGAAAAGAAGGGAAAAGGTTTCAATAATCAAGGACAAAGTTCATATCAAGCGCCCACTCCAGTACAACAACAGTACCAAGCGCCTCAGTATTCTGCTCCGTCACCCCAAGCGCCTGCTCAATATCAAGCGTCTACTCAAAATATCTCAGCACCCGTGATCTCAAAGCCACACACTGCAAGGTTATCAAATGAACAAAAGATGAAACCTAATCTTTGTTATAATTGCAGGAAACCAGGGCACTACCAGGTAAATTGCCCTTATCCAAACGAATCCAAGCCCTCAAGGCATGATTACTTGGATAGAAACCAATTCAGGAGTAACCTTCGGCAACAAGGTTTGTTAGCGGAATCAGAACCAGCATCCGCACCTGAAGATTTAGAATCATCAGACGAAAGTAGTGATGATGATGAGCCATTAGATGACTCAGCGCTCATATGTCTCATGGCCAGAGATGATGAAGCGTCTCCTGAGGTAATCAATGAATTATCAATTCCTCTTTCTTATGATGAATTACTTGACAAAGTCAGAGAATATTACAATGAATGTCAAGAAGCTGCCAAAATATATCAAAATGATCTCGTAATTATTTCATCACTCACTAAAGATAAAGTAACGCTCAGAGCAGAGTTACGAATTCAGCAACAGTGCATTGAGAAAAACCAATCGCTTGAGAGTGAAGTTATTCAATTAAAAGGTGATCTTGATATAATAGTCAAGAGAGAAGCTGATTTGATGGCTAGACTTGCCAAGTCAGAACAGCTTGTCTCATCGTTGTCCAAAGCATCCAGAAAGCTCGACAATGTGACTGAAGTAACAAGGTTATTTGGAGAAAAGACCGGTTTAGGATGCAATAAATTCGGTAAACAACCAAACAAACCTAATGTTACGGCAAACAACAAAGGAAATGGTGTTTTCTTTGTTGAGAAAGGTTCACAAGGTCAAAATCAAAATGAACCAAGTGACAATGGTAAGAGGCCAAATGAGAAAGTCAAAGCTGACTCAGGCAAGGGTAAAACTAGGGCAAATGATTCACAAAGACGGGTTAATCCAAACGTTCAAAAAGCTAAAGACAAGACTGACAACTGTGAATCAAGCGCTAAGCGTCCAGCACCAAAAGTGCAACCCAAGCCAGTGCCAAGGAAATACCATCGTCAATATCCAAGACAGTCAAGATTATATTTTCGATACTATGATGATTATGATTATGACTATGATTATGATTATCATTATAATCAAGGATATTATTATACACCCAAAAAGCACACACAACACAATATGAAACCCAAAAAGGCCAATATTCCTACAATCAAGACTAGGCAAATCTGGGTTCCTAAAGTTCTAATTCAAACTAACAATGTTACTAATGTTAAAGGACCCAAGCAACAATGGGTACCTAAACAGAAATAGAACTTCCTTCTTGAGTGCAGGTACCTAGAGCTAGAGTCGATACATCTGTTTGGTACTTCGATAGTGGATCGTCAAGGCACATGACTGGTTCCAAGGATCTTCTGATCAACTATCGAGCTGCCAATGGTCCTTAGGTTGTATTTGGTAACAATTCCAAAGGTAAAACCAAAGGTATAGGTACTGTGCATAGGGGGAACATCATGATAAGTGATGTTTATTTTGTTGAGGGTCTGAAGCAGAAATTATTAAGCATAAGTCAATTTTGTGATAAAGGCTTTGAAGTCATATTCTCAAGTGACTGTTGCTATATAAATGACGCTAAAACTAAGTCTACTAAATTGAAAGGAAAAAGAACTAACAACGTATATTTGGTAGATTGGGGTTCAACACTTGATAACAACCCAACATGCTTTGTTGCTAAAAATGAATCTAAAAAGGGTTGGTTATGGCATAGAAAAATGAACCACCTTAACTTTAAAACAATCTCTCAGCTTATATGTCAAAATCTTGTAGAGGGATTACCAAATGGACCATTTCACAAGGATCGCCTTTGTGACGCTTGTCAAATGGTTAAACAAGTTAAGTCATCATTCAAGAGAAAACCTCATCTTTCTACATCTAGAATACTTCACATGGATCTGTTTGGACCTGTTCAAACAATCAGTGTAAGCGGTAAAAAGTATACTTTAGTGATAGTAGATGATTTCTCTCGATTTACTTGGGTGGAATTTCTGTCATCCAAAGATGAAACATGTGACAAGTTAACAACGCTTATTCGACAACTTCAAACATTGAAAGATCTTAAAGTTGCGAGAATAAGAAGTGATCACGGTACCGAGTTTACTAACAAGGTTGTTGAGAAGTTTTGTGCAGAAAATGGAATACACCATGAGTATTCAGCTCCCAGAACTCCCCAACAAAATGGTGTTGCTGAGCGCCGGAACCAAACGCTTAAGGAAGCCGCTAGGACAATGTTAGCAGAATCCAAGCTTGCTCCTAGGTTTTGGGCTGAAGCGATCAACACTGCGTGTTACACTCAAAACCGTTGCATGATCAACAAACAGCATGGAAAAACTCCATATGAACTATGGAAGGGACATAAGCCAAATGTTTCATATTTTCACGTCTTTGGTTCTAAGTGTTTTATTCATAGTAATGGATCCCAAAGCCTAAAGACTTTTGATCCTAAAGCGGATGAGGGAATTTTTCTAGGCTACGCCAAGAATGGGAAGAATTTTTGCATCCTAAACAAGGGCAAATCGAAGGTTGAGGAATCTATTCATGTTTTTTTTGATGATGCTAACCAAGAACCGAGTAAGGTTCATGTAAATGATGTAGGAGTTGAAGATCTTTGTCATCAAGCGTCTAAGATCACTATTGATGAAGATACTGACGACGATGATGAGATCTCAGTGCCACCTCCTAAGATTATTCATGAGATTACTCTGGACAATTTTATAAGAAATGCTGATGATCATGAAGAGAGTGATCATCAAGAGGAAACAAGGAATTGTGAATTCGAAGCGCCTACGCAAGAAGGTAGTCAAGCGTCTGATCCCCAAGCGCCTGTTCAATCTCTTAACCCCTTCCAACCAGACAGACTATGGCTGCGAGATCATCCACCAGAGCAAATTATTGGAGATATTGGAGCGCCTGTTAGAACTAGAGCTGCTACAATCAATGAGGCTATGTTCGCAAGCTTTCTATCTCAGATGGAACCTAAGAAAGTGGATGAAGCGCTAAGTGATCCAAGTTGGATTGAAGCCATGCAAGAAGAACTTAATCAATTTGAGCGTAGTAAGTTTGGACACTAGTACCAAGACCGACTCACCAAGGAGTCATTGGAACTAGATGGGTTTATAGAAATAAGATGGATGAGAACGACATTGTAATAAGAAACAAGGCCAGACTCGTAGCTCAAGGTTATTGCCAAGAAGAGGGCATTGACTTTGATGAGACATACGCTCCTGTCGCCCGTCTTGAAGCAATCCGCATGTTTCTAGCGTATGCAGCGTTTAACAAGTTTACAGTGTATCAAATGGACGCGAAGAGTGCCTTCCTGAATGGTAAACTCCAAGAAGAAGTATATGTGGAGCAACCACCGGGATTCTTCAACTACCATGGTAAGAGTTTGGTGTACAAGTTAGACAAAGCACTTTATGGGCTTAAGCAAGCACCCCGAGCATGGTATGACACTCTCTCTATCTTTCTTATTGGTAAAGGCTTTTCAAAAGGCAGCGTTGATACAATGTTATTTAAAATTACTAATAACGAAGATATTCTCTTAGTCCAAATTTATGTCGATGATATCATTTTTGGCTCTACTAACAAGCGTCTGTGTGAGAAATTTTCGAAAATGATGCAAGATCAATTTGAAATGAGCATGATGGGTGAATTAACTTTCTTCTTAGGATTACAAGTTAAACAACTCCCTAATGGAATATTTATTAACCAAGCTAAATATACGAGAGACATGATTAAGAAATTTGGTATGGAAAATACATCATATTCAAAAATTCCAATGAGCCAAACGCTTAAGTTAGATAAAGATGAAAGTGGAAAGAAAGTTGATATCACTAATTATAGAGGTATCATTGGATCACTTCTTTATCTTACTGCTAGTAGACCTGATATCATGTTTTCGGTATGCATGTGTGCACGATTTCAAGCTGATCCTAAAGAGTCACACTTAATTGCTGCCAAGAAAATCCTTAAATACCTAAAAGGCACACAAAATGTGGGCTTATGGTATCCTAGGGATTCTCCTTTTGAACTAATCGGTTACTCAGATGCAGATTTTGCAGGTTGCAAAATAGATCGTAAAAGTACTAGTGGTACTTGTCAATTTCTAGGTGATAGGTTAGTTTCATGGCATAGCAAGAAACAACAATCTATAGCTACCTCCACAGCCGAAGCTGAGTATGTAGCTGCAGGAAGTTGTTGTGCACAAGTTTTATGGATAAGGCAACAACTTAGAGATTATGGAACAATCCTAGGTCCAACCCCCATTCTTTGTGATAACCAAAGCGCTCTAGCCATGACTCAAAACCCTGTTCTTCATTCCAGAACCAAACATATTGACATTAGATACCATTTCCTTCGTGACCATGTTCAAAAGAAAGATATCTCCATGCATTTTATTGGAACTGACAAACAATTGGCAGATATCTTCACCAAAGCACTCAACGAGCAACGCTTTCTCACTTTGAGAAGTGAACTAGGTATGATTGATTTAAACGCCTAATCATCAAGCATCATACTTTCTTAGACATACAATTTAGGGGGAATCCACTTGGCTTATATCTAAAAGTTTTCTTTACAAAACAAATGGTACAAGTTATCAAATTTAGGGGGAACCTTAAAATTATACTTGAACCTAACTAAGCGTCAATGATCAAAAACTTTCAGATGCATGATCATCAACGCTCAGTATTCTTTTGTGACATATGTCGGACGCTAAACCATAAAAGGAATTTAGCTTTAAGCGTCCAAATTGTCCCCAATAAGTGGCATTAAGCGTTGAAACTATTCCATTCAACACTTAATATAAAAATGATTTGAACAATTCACGCATAAAACCTTTTTTTTCACGCTTTTTGAAGTAGTGGATAGACTCAACAGTCTATTGTGTACTCTATCCACACACTTCTATCACATCAAACTGGCGAGTAATCAAAAACTTTTTCAAAATGACGGTTCAGAGATAGCACGTGTTTGTGTACGTGTCAGTGTACAAACGGGCGCGTGCGTTACACTCTGAAAATGCCAAACATTTCTAAAACTTTAACTCGGACGTCAAATATTTATTTGAGAATTACCAAGTGTAACGTCTCTCTATTACGCAAAACTCGCGTCGGCGGTTAATGAATTCATGACTGAGATTAAAATTCTTTACACGTGTGTTAATCCTACAGAGATAAGAGAACACAAGTTTCAAAAATTAACCCCTGCCTTTTAAAAACACAATTTGCAAAAACTTCATTTACTCATACTCAAACATCTCTGCAAATTTATTTTTCTCTCTCTCTTAAAAGCAAAAGCAAATCTCAGTTCATCTCTTTCACTAAAAATGGCACCAAAGAAATCCTCGTCTACTTCTGCCGAAGCTACCATCAAGGTTACTGAAGGCCTTGTCGTCGACTGGAAATTTTTGTATGAGCAACCTCAGATCAATCTAACAGATATGATGGATATGGTCGTCAAAGCTGGGCTCAAGTCATTCTTGACTCAATACTCGTATCTGTTTCCAACTGAAGTGGATATCTTCTGGAGGACTGCCAAACTCTCAGAGGACAAGAAGTCTATCTCTTGTCTAATTCCTCTATCCTCAAAGGAGCCTCCCAAGGAATTCACTCTGACTGCTGCCTCCATTGCCGAGAACTTTAAACTCCCAAATGTGGGTGAGGCACTGGATTCTATTACTTTAAAACAGATCAAGGAAGCATGGACTACAATGAGTGCATACGACAATGTACCCTACACTTAATATTTCGAAAAGAAAGACCTAGTGTCCAAATACCGGCTATTGGCTGATTTCTGCAGCAAGATCATAGAATGCCAAGTGGGAACCTTTGATAAAGTGAACCCAGTACAATTCCAGATGATGACTGCCATACTCTTGAACATCAAAATTAACTAGAGTGAGTACGTTTTTGGAAGATTTCGGGACTGTTTAAGCGGAGAAAATAAACCATATGGGCTTGTCCTGAGTGACCTCTTATACAAATCACAGTGTGTATATTCTTCTGGTCTTCCGTTGAATAAGACCAAGTTGCTGGGAAAAAGGATTTTGAACAATCTCTTCAATCCTCCCAAAATTGGTGGTACTGCCAAACCACTATCTGAGCGTCTGGAAGTACGTCAAGCGTCCGATAAATAAGCAGAGCGTCCAGTGCCAAAAGAAGCTGTGAAGCGTCCGGCTGCAATCAAGAAAAGGGCTCCCAGAAATCCCAAAGTTCAATTTGTCGCCTCCACTCAAAAGGATGATGAGGAAACTGATGAGGATGTAGAGGACAAGTTACCTCTCAAAAGAAGGAAGCTGGAAGGGATCATTAAACAAATAGACTTTGAAGAACCAGCTGTTGATCCTCCCGCTCCTCCGCCTAGACTCGTTGAAGGAGTCAACGTGAAGAAAATCTTCAAGCGTTCCAGGACTAGCAAGCGTCGAGCTGCTCCCGTTCCTGAAGAGCCTGAGACTGTTGAGCCAAGCGCTCAAGTTGTTGTTGAGCCAAGCGCTCAAGTTACTGTTGAGCCAAGCGCTCAAAGTATTGCTGTTGAGACTAGTTCTCAGGTTAAGTTTATTTCTTCCCACAGCATCTCCTTTCCTACATCTGTAGAAGATCCTGCTCTTATAGAGGATAGTTCCTTTCTTTCAGCTATAATTCCAGCTGCTGCTGAAGCGTCAACTGATATCATCCTGGATGTTGACTTGACTGAAGTCGTTACTATCGCTAAAGATGTTGCCGCAGAAGTTGCTGCAATTGAAGCTGAGGAACCTGCAACTACAGAGGTTCAGACTTCATCTCCTGTTAAGGCTATAACAGAGGCACGCTCAGAAGGTCAGAGCGATGCTGAAGACGTTCCAGCGCCTAGACACTTCTTCCAACTCGACCCGCTGACGGCGATTGATTATTCAATCAATTATATGCCCCCAGCGCTCGAAGAGAGATATATTGCTGCAGAGAATGATGTTGCTCAATTGATTGATTTTAACAGTCAAATCAAAGCCATCATACAAGACAGACAAGGAGATCGAACTCCTAGATGTGCCATGGACATAGCATACTATCTGGATTATGGGCACAGCAAGCCAACCGGGTTCGCCCTAAGGGATTACAGCATTCGTATGTATGAGCCTCTGCATCCTAACTTTCTCAATTCTTCAGACTCAGTCTTGAACAGAGAAGGCTACACACACTTCCCTCAGACTGCTCATAGCCCTGAAAATATTGCATTAGTCCATCCACTTCGTCTGTGGAAGAATAAGGCTGCTCATGCCGGTGAGCGTCTCGAATCATTGACAGACTTGCTTCAGACTGAAGCTGATGCCTATTTTGACAGCGGTTGGAATGCTAACTATCAACCTGATAGATATCGAATTGAAGCTATCAGAGATATTCATCTTGAAGGCATTCGCGCTATGGTGACTGCTGGCACAGACTTCTGCATAAATGAAGTTAACTGGGTTGAAGCGTATGTGGGACACAAGTATACTTTCTCAGAACTAGTTCAAGCTCCCCATCTTTTCGGCATAGGCAGGCATGACAAGAAGCGTCAGTTCGCCAAGTATTGCCTCAAGCAGTGTCAACAGAGAGTCGGACCTGTTCTCAAGCTCCCAATTGTTAGACATCAAATCGAACAGTGTCTACGTCAAGAGCTTCACAGATTTTCCACTACTCCTCTTCTGTTCAACGCACAAGCTTCTTCCAGTGCTACATCTAGCGTATTGTGCTTAAATTTTGCCCCAAGCCACTGTGAGGAAAACTTCAATCTGATGGTGAAGATTTTGACTCCTGTCTCCCTATTCGATAAGATCTTCACTATCAATCTTAGATCTTGGAACGGATCAGTAATCAGTCCATTCAAAGGATATCCACTGCTCCCTTCAATCCGCAGCGAGGTACTTGATCACTATGAGTTTGTCCTCTCCCTGCTTGAAAGGAATCACTTTATCCGTATCTTAAAGAGTACTATGCTGATTGTGTACCTGCACATCGGCGTCCTACGTCTCTTCGTTCTAACTGCTTGATTGGATTTTCCAGACAATACTGTCCAGATTCACTCTTCTCCATCGCTCAAGCGCCGTCCAAAGTTTTCCCCAATCATGTGCTTGATATCATTGGTCCAATGCACATCAGGGCCATTGATAGTCCTCTTCACACATTCATCTCCGGTACTTGTATTTCCAGAACCAGACTCACTGAACTCTTGGATTCTCCATCCACTTCATATGCCGACTTAGAAAACTGGAACTTCCAATTCGATGACTTTCGTCAACCTGAGGCAACGCTTGAGGAAGCGCCTGATACATCAGCTGAAACGTTCAAGTCTGCAGTTACAAGTATTCCAGCGTCTGCTGAAGAACTCGTTCAAGCGTCTCCACCCGAGGATATTCCTGACGCTTCTGAACCTGTTACTGCTGATAGTGCTGAGGTTCTGTCTCTTGTCATTCGAGGTATTGTTTTTGATCCAGCCTATCAAGTTTCGTTTGACTCTCTCAAACACTCATCAAGGTTCAAGCAACCGGCTCCTCAAGCGGTTCCTTCCAATGAGAGTCAATCTTTTGGTCCTTTGCTCAAATCCGTCTTAGAGAATATTAGCGCCCACGCCACTCAGAATGAAGAATCTCTCCATTGGATTAAAGACGATCTGGCAGAGATTGAAACTCACGTCATGAGCGCCCAACTTGCTCATATGCGTAGTTCAGCTCAAGCGGCTGTTGGTGAGTGCAAGCAAGATTTTCAAGAAATGCATGATGCCACTCAAGAAACCCAACTTGCCATGAAAGAAGAGCTTGAGAAGCGCCTTGAAACCCTTGAGACCTCTATAAATGATGCTACCAGCGCCAAGCTTCTCGTTCTGCAGGAGCGCTTCGACAAGCGTCTGGATGACATCACAGATTCTATGTCTCAAATTGCTCATCAGGTCAGTTTACTCACAGATCATTTCTTAAAGTCTGATGATGGCAATAAGGGGGAAAAGAAGAAGAAAGGAGAAAAGAGGAAAGCGTCTAGTGGAAAAGCTGAAGAGCCTCCATCTCCTAAGCGTCAAGTGCTTACTTCTACTTCTGCATTTCGTCTTCCGACTTGGATAACTGCTCAAAGTACATCTGGAGCGCCCAGTAGTACGCTAAGGGATCCTCCTAGAGCGTTATATCCAAATCTACCAATACCTACAAGAGCACTGCTTGAACAGTTTGACATCCTTCTTCAAAGAACGTCCATTCCAGAGCCTACAGATCCAAGAATCTTAGCTGAAGAGAGAAAGATGACTCACTTTATCCAAACTTTTCGAATCTGCCTAAGGTATATTGGTATTGACCCAACTGACAGGGACAATCATTTTACTGTCTTCAAGAAGAGACAACAAGAAGAAAACAAGCTTATAATCATCAAAGATCATGAAGCAATGATGGTTTTGGAAGACAATCTGACTGAAGCTATCCGAGCTGAAATGACCAAGCGATACAGAGTCAGACCAAGACATTAACAGCTTTCTGATCTTACCTTATCTATATTCTTGTCTCTTATATCTTCACTTGTTCAGTTGTAAAAATGACTGTAAAAATGTCAGAAAGAAGATGAAAGTCTCCAAACGTCCAATTGACCAGCTACATCAAGCGTTTCCTTATGGGACAGAAGTAATGTCACCTGAATTTATTTCTAAGTTCAAAAGGAGTTTAATGCAAATATTCCCGAAGCATTAAATACCAACGGATATTTAATTCAAATGCATTAAATGCTGATAAGAGCATTAAATGTGATAAGCACTTTCAGACGTACGGAGAAGCCACCCTATTGGACTGTCAACTATCTCAGACTGCAGCACCAACTTTTGTGCAGCAGATTTTCAGGAAAAAGGACAAAAGTTGTTCACTCACGGAAGTAAGAGACACGCGCCTGTGCATGTGTCAAATGGACACTTTCTCCAAGAATGCCTATAAATAGGACTTCAACAACAAGCCAAAGAAAAAAAAACAATTAATCTTCAAGTCGAATTGCTGTTGCATTGAAGTCTCATTCCTTAAACTCTCAGAAAAGCCAGAATATTCAAGAAAAACATTCCCTTTACTTTTCTTCAATCATGAGACAGTCAACAAATATCTCAAACATTCTTTTCGAAGAAACCACTTTCCTACTGAGATATTTCCAAGTTGTTTGAACTCCATCAAAATCAAACAAACCGCTTTAGAAAAACCCATCCAAGCCTCGCGATCTGTGTGAAGTCGTAGTTGGATACTTGCATCATTTCTGGGTGAAAGAAGTAAGGAGATTGAAGTGATTTGAAGCAGAAATCTGTGTGATCAAGGAGCTCAAGTCATCGACATCTATCTCTCCCAATTGTGTAGAAGATTCTGTGTGATTCTTTGAGAATCACTTTAGTGGATTGCCTCCAAGTGTTCAAGGAGAAGAAGGACGTAGTTGGGATTACATCACCCAACGAACCTTACAAATATTGTGTTATTTACTTTTCAGTCAATCATATCATATCATATCATTGCATAAATTGAATAAGTAAAATACAATCAAACGCTAAGCAACTAAGAAACCTCTGGTGACGCTAAAGCTTTCAAAGGAAGACTAGAAAAATCATTCCGCTGTGCTAACACTGATTAAAGAACTGAACGCTTAAACCCACTCGGTTAAAGTAATATTTAGGAGAAAGAAAGGGAACAAGTTAGCTTGAAAGCTAAGTTCGTTGTTTTTAGGAAACTCCTTAATTGAGTTTGACTAGGAATAGATGAAAGTCAAAGAAACACACACACTTGGAATTTTTGGAGCAAATTTTCGTCCGCCACATAGAAGGAAAGAGAGAAATTTTTGTCTTCTTGTTTCGCCAAAAACTCGCCGCTCACTATTTATTTCTTGACAAGGTTTTGCTCATGTGTTGAGATTAACCTTCCACAAATATTTCTACTTTCATATATTAAGCCTAGATTAGATCTAGAATAATTATATAGGCTAACACCAAATATAATTACTGGGAACGATACGGAGGTGTGGATACATCTTAGAGGTGAGACAATTGGATCGCTTAAAGATACAATGGAACAAATCGACGTTTGGAATTTTCGAAGGAGGTCGACGTTTTTTTGGAGATTAGTTCAAGGGAGTATTTGTTCGGGTTGAAAAGATCAGAAACTTGTACGAGGAAAAAATGCAAAAGGTATTTCGCTTAGTTAGTTTTTCTCTTTATTATTAGTTTGATTAAACCGGCCATTAATCCTGTTTCGGGGTAGGATTATTAAAATTTTGAATTTCCGCTGTGCTAACCTACTCCGGGGATTACCCAACACAACATTTATGTGGCTTCCACAGGAACAGGTCTTTCAATAGGGATGACCCAGAGTGGGCCAATCGCTTCCAAAACATGCCTCATACTAAGCAGGTGAGTCTACGGGATAAAGAATATAGCTTCTTCGCGCTTTTCAGTACTTAACTCAAGATTAGCGTTTTTCGGCAGAGTCACTCTAGATATGTACAAATTGAAGTAGTCCAACAAAAACAGCATAAGGGCCTGAGCAGCGTCTTGATCGACTGGCCTAATTAAAGATTTGATCTAGCCCACTCAGATATTCTGCTCAGAAAAGACAAGGAAGAACAGAGTAGGCTCTGAAAGCATCTAGACCAAAAAGGCATTAAACGTAATATCCAGCGCTTGAGCGTTGTCCAAAACAGCTTTACCTGTATGATGATCTTCTTCATGCTCATAAGTTAAAAGCATATGCACTTCACTTGGCCTCAGGAGTGCATCCTTCTTTCTTATAGATGCATCCTCATTCAAGTCAAGGTGAACTCGCTGAACAAAATTCTAACGCGGATGAAAAACGTAGCGTCCACCCTGAATGAATAAATCAAGCTGATTGCCAATGTAGCGCTCCACACCTTGCACGTAGTATGGTAGATCGCTAACATTGCCAACAAGAGATATGCGCTGCTCGAGCAAGAATACGGCAAAACCTCGATGCTTATATCCAGCTCCGAATTCAAACAGAAATGGATATCTGACCAATTTTTCAAGTATATAAAAGCGCAGCACAAACTCTTCGGCCCATCTGGTAGTATCCATCATCCATCGCTTGCCTAGCTTGTCAACTTTCTCTTTGTTGTTTCTGGCAGTGAGATAATTCTCAAAACGTTCGCGGTCGCTTTTATAGTCATCTGCCCATAGTCTAGAGAGATATTCAAGGGCTTCATCTTCTACCCAGGAATTGATGGGATTGGGACGCTCAGCAATAACAGGTCCTTCTCCCTTCCATAATTTGAGGGGCCTTGGAGATAGAGCATTTTGGGGCGAGCGAACGACCTTTGGCTTCGAGGAGTACCCAATTTTATCTAGCATTTCCTCATCGGGGTCTATTAGCTAACCAGTGATATTAGAATTCTTGATCACTATGTTGTTCTGGCACGGAGGATAAAATGCTTCGTCTGAATGGCCAAAACGGTTGAAACGCTCAGCTTCAAAGTCAGATAAATTGACCGCTGGAAGTCGAATTTAGCCCAATCGCGATTCTAGACACTCCTTGGTGAAAAGACCAGGATCTACAAGATTCTTGAACACTTAAAACTTCTTAGCGTGTGAAAGAAAAGGGTTGTGGAGAGTCTCTTGAAAAGTCTGCTCCATATCAACCATCTGGGATGTGTTATGTTCTCTCCAGGCATCGTAGAATTCAACTTTGGGATCATAGCCTCTGGGAAAAAAATCAATAACACGAGGAGGAGGAGGAGTTGGTCTTAGGATAACTAGGGCCACACCTATTGACCGCTCAAGAATGTCTTGAACAATTTCTTTATCGATATTCACGACCGATGTTAGATCAACATCCAACTTTGTTTCTACCTCGGGAGAGATTGCCTCAGCGACAGCTAGAGCTTCAGATTCTGCCGCAATTAGAGATGAAACAAGGAAGCGTTTGAGACAAAGGAAAGATTTCTACTATGTAGAAATTTAAGAGATAAAGATAGAAATGCTTACCCTGAGGTCTTTCATTGACCTCAGTCGTTTGAGCGTCAGGAACAGATGGTTTCTATGCCTCAGGCTCCAAAGAAACTTCATCGTCAAGATCGACGAGAGTTGTTAGAGGTGTGGCACGAATGGGAATATGGCATTCCTCTCAAGTAGTAAGAACATACTTGATATTGGGGTCTCTATGATCAGAAAGTTTTATCCTAGCGTTAGAAGAAAATAACTAACAAGGAAAGGATAATGTACTTTGCAATTTTAGAAGTTCGTACCCTTATCGTTATCATCAATATCTTCTTAAGTAGGATTAGCTTCAGGTTCTGCGATTGATTCGGGAGGAGGAGCGGTACTCGCTGGTTTTTCAAGTACTGGCTCTGGCTCGGCTAGAGCGCTTGTGGGTTCCATTGGAGTACACCACTGTGTGCGCTTACAGATGAGCTGCATTTTCTCCTCTTCTTCTTCTTCCTTGATTTCTGGAGCAATAAAAAATGCTGGAGGAGGATAAGGGGATTTCGGATGAGGAGAGGGAGAGGGAGATTTCTTCTTGATCTTCTTTTTCTTAGGCTTTTTCGCTAGCTTAGATGGCTCAGCGTCGTTCTTGGCAGCCTTTCTCTTTGGTCGCTTGACCACCACCTCTTCTTCTAGTTCATCTGATGAGGAAGTCGCTTGTTCCTCATCATCACCACGAAGTCTCGCTTCAGCGACGAGTCGCTCTTTCCCTTCTTTTGGGAGCGCTGCACCACCAAGTCACTTGGGTTTGAGCATCTCACCAATCATCTTTTTACCATAAAATTTAAGCTCTGGGACTTTGGTTCCCACGGAGTTTATGAAACCGCTAGCATTCAAAATAAAACTTAATAAAATCCTGTAAGGCTTGGGATTTACCGACTTCTGCATCGCTCTCCTTGAAGTGATGGAAAATGTACAAAGTCCGATTGACCTTCGGCTTGGTCAAAATGGCTATCATCATTCGATAGTGGACAGGGGAGATCTTGTTGAAGGATCCCTTCCGGCATTCAATCATCTTTGTTCAGATATCAGCCAAAATGACATACTCATCCTTCATGTCATTTTTCTTGAAGTTGGGTTCATACCCAGCAACAGTGTCATCTCTTCTGACTTTTTCCCAGATTTTAGTGGCATCTCCCAATGTAACGTCTTCAACCTCACAACCAGAGATGGGTAATTGTAGCAGATCAACAATAAGTTAGGGAGAAAGCACAAATGGTTTTGAAGCAAAAAGAAAAGTGCAGAAGATAGAATTCCCATCGTAAAAAATGACAACATTCTCAAAGAAGAACTTAACTTCTGCTTCATGAATCAGAGAGTGGGAAGACAAAAGGGTTCCGAGTCTAGATTCTTAAATGAGAGGAAGAATTTCTCTCATTGGAAAATGTTAGTTGTCTAAAAGGTATTCCCAGTTGGCTAGGAAACCAGCATTATAACCTATTGGTTTAGCAGCTTTGGACTTTGAAGGGTTTTCGACATCAGATTTTGAACACGTTGGTGGCGCTATTGATAAAAACAAGGTTTGAGCTTTGAGAGGGAAATAAAAAAATCTTTTTGCCTCAGAGAATTTTTACAGCAAGAAATATGAGAGTGATAATGTTTTTCTGTAAAAATTTGAAGGGTTTAAATAGAATGGCAAAAAATAACCTCTTAAATGCTCGATAAATGCCATGTGTAAACGCAGTTAATCAAAAAGTGAAAAACTTTGAATCTGAGCCATAAAGGCGAAGGTGAAACATGCCGATAAATTAAGATTACTGCTATAAAAGATAAAATTTGAAATCCGTAGTTACTTTTTCAAAAACATTTGAAAATTTTCAGCGTGAGATACACGTGCCTGTTGGTATACTGATACGTACTCAGGCATGTATAGTTGCTGAACCGCCTATTTTTAGATAGGTATCATTAACTGTCAATTTAATTTGATAGGAACGCGTGGGCAGTGGTCAAAATCTTATCTTTAGGACTTATCCACACACTACCTATAGTGATTAAAACAATGCATGAGTTTTAGAAAAAATTCATTAGCGTTAAAAGAGAATATTTTCAATGCAGAAGTTTTCGTTTTAGAGACCGACAATTGAACCGCTTTTGAGAAAGAATATTTTTGTGTTATTAGCGATCAATTTGACATGCATAAAAGAAAACGCTGATGATCAATGCATAACATTTTGAAAACCAATTTTGATCATTGTCGCTTACTAACTGAAATGAGTACAATTTTAAGGTTCCCCTTAAAGTTGATAACTCATTTCAATTTTAAAATCGCTTTAGACATTATAATAAAGTGGATTCCCCCTAAATTATATGCCTATAAAAAGTATGCTGCTTTATGATTAAGCATTTAAATCAATCATACCTAATTCACTTCTCAAAGTGAGAAAGCGTTGTTCATTGAGCGCTTTGGTGAAGATATCTGCTAATTGTTTGTCAGTTCGAATGAAATGCATGGAGATATCTTTCTTTTAAACATGGTCACGCAAGAAAGGGTAGCGAATGTCAATGTGTTTAGTTCTAGAATGAAGAAATGGGTTCTGGGTCATAGCTATAGCACTTTGGCTATCACAATGGATTGGGGTAGGACCTAGGATAATTCCATAATCTCTAAGTTGTTGCCTCATCCAAAGGATTTGTGTACAATAGCTTCCAGCAGCTACATACTCGGCTTCAGCGATAGAAGTCGCTATAGATTGTTGTTTCTTACTATGCCATGAAACCAATCTATTACCTAGAAATTGAAAAGTACCACTAGTACTTTTTCTATCTATTTTGCATCTTGCAAAATCTGCGTCTGAATAATCAATTAGTTCAAAAGGAGAGTCCCTTGGATACCTTAAGCCCATATTTTGTGTGCCTTTTAGGTATTTAAAGATTCTCTTGGCAGCACTTAAGTGTGACTTCTAGGATCAACTTGAAAGCGTGCACACATTCATACCGAAAACATAATATCAGGTTTACTAGCTGTAAGATAAAGAAGATCCAATGATACCTCTATAATTAGTGATATTATTTTTCTTTCCACTTTCATCTTCATCTAACTTAAGCATTTGGCTCATCGGAATTTTTGAAGATGATGCATTTTTCATACCAAATTTTTTTATCATATATCTTGTATATTTAGCTTTGTTTAGAAATATGTCATTAGGGAGTTGTTTAACTTGTAATCCTAAGAAGAAAGTTAATTCACCCATCATGCTCATTTCAAATTGATCTTGCATCATTTTCAAAAATTTCTCTAGACCCAAAAATAATAGCATCAACATAAATTTGGACTAAGAAAATATCTTTGTTATGGGTAATTTTGAATAATGTTGTATCAAAGTTGCCTTTTGAAAAGCCTTTACCTATGCAGAAGATAGAGAGAGTGTCATACCAGGCTCTTGGTGCTTGTTTAAGGCCATAAAGTGCTATATAAAATTTGTAGACCATACTTTTGCCATGGTTGTTGATGAAACTTAAGGGTTGCTCTACATACACTTCTTCTTGGAGTTTAGTATTCAGGAAAGCACTCTTCAGGTCTATTTGTTACACTGTGAATTTGTTGAGTGCGACAAACCCTAGGAACATGTGATTCCCTTGAAGACGGGCTACTGGGGCATAAGTTTCATGAAAGTCAATTTCTTCTTCTTGACAATAACACTGAGTGACTAGTCTGGCTTTGTTTCTTACAACAATACCATCTTCGTCCATTTTGTTCCTGAAAACCCATCTAGTCCCAATAACTCCTTGGTGAGTTGGCATGGGAACTAGCGTCCAAACCTTATTACGCTCAAATTGGTTAAGCTCCTCTTGTATCGCTTCTACCAACTTGAATCACTAAGCGCTTCATCCACTTTCTTCGGTTCCATTTGAGATAGGAAGCTCGCAAAAATGGCTCATTGAATGTAGCGGCTCTAGTCCTCACAAGAGCTCCAATATCTCCAATTACTAGCTCTAGTGGATGATCTCTAAGTCATTTACGATTTGGTCGGAATGGGTTGAGAGACTCTTGATTATCATTCGCTTGATCTTCATTTGTCTCTTACAAAGTCACTTCATCATTCACAGTTCCAATTTGTTGTTGATGATCATATTCTTCATGATCATCAGCATCTCTTGCAATATCATCATTGATAACCACATGAGTAACCTTAGGATTGGGCACAAAGATCTCATTATCCTCATCATCCTCACTATCATCACCAAGATTGATCTGAGACGCTTGTTGGAAAAGATCTTCAACTCCTACATCATCAACATTAACCTTACTCGGCTCTTGGTTAGCATCATCAAACACAACATGAATAGATTTCTCAACCTTCCATTTGATCTTATTTAGGGTGCGAAAACTTTTTCCATTTTTGGCATAGCCAAGAATGATTCCCTCATCCACTTTAGACCAAACGTCGTTAGGTTGTGGGATCCATTGTTATGAATGAAACATTTTGAACCAAATACATGAAAATAAGAAATGTTAGGTTTACGTCCCTTCCATAACTCATATGGAGTCTTTCCATGTTGCTTGTTGATCATACACCGATTATTAATGTAGCAAGCGGTGTTAATTACTTTGGCCCAAAACCTTTGAGGCAGCTTGGACTCTACTAACATTGTCCTAGCGGCTTCTTTAAGCGTTCTGTTCCGTCGCTCAGCAACTCCATTTTGTTGAGGTGTTCTAGGCGCAGAATACTCATGAATTATTCCAAAATTTGTACAAAACTCCTCAACGACGTGGTTAGTAAATTTAGTTCCTCTATCGCTTCTAATTTTCGTCACCTTTAGATCTTTTGAGATTTGTAATTGACGGATTAGCTCTGTGAGCTTGACACTAGTTTCATCTTTGGACGCTAAAAATTCTACCCATGTATAGCGTGAGAAATCATCAACTATCACTAGCGAATACTTTTTACCACTAACACTCATGATTTGAATAGGACCAAACAAATCCATATGCAATAGTTCAAGAATTCTAGAACTATAGATGAGGTTTTTCTTAAAAGATGATTTAACTTGCTTACCCATTTGACATGCATCACACACTACTACAGAAAAGGCCTATTACAGTGGTTTTTTTTACCTATTACAGCGGCAGCGTAGACCTATTACAGCGGTTCTTTAAAGAACCGCTGTAATAGGTAAAGCTTTTTATTTATTTATTTTTTTGCAAAATCCTATTACAACGGTTCTGATGTGAACCGCAGTAATAGTTAAAAAAAAATTCACCCGCACCCTACTAGTTTGGAACCTTCCTGTACAGTATATATTCAATAAACCAAAACAAACCAGATCTCTGCACAGTAAAACAAATTCAACAAAAACCCAAAACTTCATTAATATAACCAATTCTTTCCTCTAACAAATGAGATCACGTGTTAATTTACAATCAACTAATTAAATTACTCACAATTTAAATACAACAAATCAAATCAAAATTTACAACAAGTCACAATGTACAAAAAATACATTACCTAATTTCTAAGGAGCTGCTAACAAAATGTATTGTGCCACTTCGCAGCGTATTTCATCAATTTGCTCTTGAGTATAGTAGGATTGAGAATCATGAAAGTACTGCAAGATATATATAGAGATTGCAAAACCCAAATGACGTTTCAGTTAGCTACCAAAGGTTTAATAACTTCAAAAGGGAAAGAAATTAAGTATTAATTAGGATTCTACATACCGTTGTTGGGATTATATAATATTCATGGCTAATAACCTCCTTCATGAATCTCATAACGAAATAGCCACAATCCACCTCGTTTGTCTGCCGGGGGCACTACAAAAGTAAACGAAGTTGTATTTAAACACCAACTTCTATACGAATAAATAATCTCTTGAAACTAGAAAACGCTAACCTTTATTTTAATCCATTGACAGGTCTTATTTTTGGATTTCTTGTTGTTGCGATTGGCACGGAATATGTGCACAGCCTTGTAAAAAAATACAAAAAATAAGAAAATAATCTCTAACTTACGGGCAATTATGTGAAATCTAGGAAGATATATCACTTTAAAAAAATATTAAATATAATGGATACATTGATGGAATGAAAAACTTATTAATTGATTTTTTATGTCATCTCATCTCGGTAATCCGGCTCACCATGCAAAGAGTCCAGATATAAAATGACCTGTTGAAATGGATCAATCGCAAGCAACAACCAATGTCTCCTAAATAGCATTCAATAGATAAGTCCAAAATTTGTTTTGCGTAACTAGTTTTACAAATTAAAGTTGAGTCTTTAGTAGCTCACCCAGTGTTGTAAGTTGCAAGAAATAACTTATTCATTTGAGCACTCCGTAACATAGCACCTGCTATGTACTGCACTTGTTCAATACGCTTGCTTGTTCTCGCAGATATGGAATGTGGGCTAAGGAACCCGAAATTTGCTTCTTTCCATTCGGGGATCACGTACTTAACCCACAAACACCTAAATTGAGCATAAAAAATGAATTTCGAGTAACGAAAATAATCATAGTTCAGATGCAATAAAATAATTAAAAAACTTACTTTATGTACGCTGTAATGAGAAAGGCTCCTATCTCTTCTTGACGCAGAAGGTGACAGATCTCCTCCCTCCCAATATACTCTAGGAATGCAAAATTCATAATACTTTCCTCGATGCCTAAAGTGATCTGGGTATTAATAGACATCATCTTCATGTACTTTCCAAGAAATATGAGATCATTAGGGAGTCCAGTTAGTACAAGGTCTGCACATCTATCACCTTCACATGCAGGCTTGGCGACTGGAGGTTTAACAGCTGAGTGCTTCGACATCCCTGATTTCTGGTTTCCAGATGATTTGGATGGTCCAAGAGACTGTTTAAGCAAAGAAAATAAAACATGAATGTTACACACCAAAGTATATTTAGTAACCTTAAACAATTGTTATAATTTATTAATGACTAGCTATTAATTACATACCGGTGCATCAGTGACAATGACAACACTAGCTGGCCAAGCAACATTGGTACCCAAAGTACTAGAAATGGTGAGCACTTCATCATTGAGAGGGACGGGTAGGGGTGTATCCGCCTCAATTGCAATGTCAATTTGCACTTTCACAAAGTTGGTGGGTAATAGACGGTTGTGAAGTATTCTATCCTTCACTTGATTGTACATCTGTCCTTTAGCCACCACACGATATAACGGTGATGAAAGTGCTAATTGACATGGTGCGATAACCTACATATATATATACACACAACATTATATTAGAAAGTTTTGTGTGATTTACAGAAATAGAGAGTTGCAAATTACATGATCAATAAAAAAGTTCAAATCATTACCTCAGGAAGCATCTTAACTGGTTCTGGGCAGCTATCTTTCAAAGAAATCACCTCATCTTCATGTGGCTGACGCGATTTAGGCGCTCCAGCATTGCATGGGAAACATCGTTTGGGAAAGGTTCTGAACCATCTTTCTCAAACTTTCCATCTCCATTTCTTTAGAAGGCTTTGAATCCGTAAAGTACTCTCTTTGTGAGAACCCAAAGCCAACATCCCTAACGCGACCCGGATGCTCCTTCTTTTTAAGAGCTTTAGCCAATACATCATTTCGACTCTTCTCATTTCCACTATGGCTAGTACTCTCTTGTGAAATGCTGCTCTCTTGTAATAATACATTTAAAAAAAATATTAGTGAACTTTGTTCTTTTAATAGTATTTCAAAACAAACATACAACACATTATAGAGCTAAAATCGCAAATAACTCACCATTTCATTCGCTACTCTTCTAAAATTGTCGTTATCAATTTGATTTATTTTATTGGAACGCGCAATCCTCCACGCGAGTTCTCGTGTCACCTCTTTGCAATCGGACCCCGCATCCCTTCTTCTATTCATCTATATTTTGATTGAAAAATATATATTTATTAACAAGGCATTTTTATTAAAAAAGTTGTAAGGATTCACTGTTAAATGAACTACGTACCTTATTTTGCTCCACAAGAGCATGTCCAAGACGTGATCTCCTGTAAGGATATTCAGGTTCCTTTGCTCTTTCCTAATTTTCCCTAGATAGTTTCTATTTATTACAAATCAAATTATTAGTTAAATATAAACGCAATAACCAACAAATGAAACCATAGATTAAAATGACTAGCTACTTGAAACTCTTCACCTAGGCAAAGATCCACAAATGCCTTCCAATCGTCTTCAGGCATCTCAAATTGTGAGGGTAGGTTGTAATTAATGTTCCCATCATCATCTCGCACCCACACTCTACTCAAGTAGCTTCTGAAGTTACGTGCTAGCTTTCCAGCTTCTGCTAGTACGAAGTATTGTCTACTTTCTTCAATATCAAATGCCAACTACAAAAAACAAACAGCAAAGTATATATGAAATTATAATTTAGAAATACATTAACACTTAGAAATATGATAATATCCAAATTACCTTTGTATCATCCCAAATGTTTCTTTTTATTGGTGACGGGACTTTTTGCCAATCACTGATGGTAATCGCCACCTTCTGCCGAGCCAAGACTCCTATATAACCAACCAATGTTGATTTGTTTGGGTCAACTGGTTGGTCTCTGTCATTCCAGCCGACAGGTAGCCTTATACCTTTACTTCTGGCATTGATAACGTTTTTCATAGCCGTGACACCTCTTCGTACCTCCTTTTCATGACGACTATCTGATCCATATACATCATCCTCGGGAAAACTACCAACAGGATCTGAAGCATCGACCTACAAAAGCCAAAAAATACAGAAGTTAGATTCATATAAATTTGGCATATTCATTTGTCAATAATAATTTTTACATAGAAGTAACAAATACATAAGTTGATCACCAGTTGGATCACGTAAATCACATAAAACTACAAATAAAGCATGATTTTATAAATATTGATGGATCACATAAAGAATCATATTTCAAGCAACTACAAATATTGATCACCAGTTGGATCAATGTACCCTAAACCACAAAATAACTACAATTTAATCCCAAATTAAACGTAATTAACCCACAACTAACCCAAATTAACCCTAAATTCACATTTGTCCCTATTTCCCTTAAATTTTCCACAAAAATAGACAAAACTCAGTAATATAAATTTGTAGCAACTAGGTATAAATATTGATTAAAAAATAAGTCTATCATACAATTATGAAATAAGTTCAAATACCTTTCATCGTTTTCTTTTTGTCGTTGGCTTAGCAGTCTTTTGCTTCCCATCGGTACGACCATTTTTTTTAGTATGCTAACGAACTGATGGATTAATCCATATTCCCTCTTGGTGATCTTGTCGCATATACAATTCATCATCACTTATATCCAAGTCATCTTCACTATCAATTGATTGTGAATTACCTAAGATAGGATTTTCACCATCATCTTCACTTTCTTCATAATCAGCATCAATACAAGTATTTTTGTTTGCCGATATAACAATGGACCACCTCTTATCAATAGGATCGGTAACAAGAAACACTTTCTTAGCTTGTGATGCCAAAATGAAAGGTTCATCTTTGTATCCCACCATTTCAAGGTCTACTCGAGTGAAGCCTATTTCCCTATTATCGACACCATTTTTATTTTCAACCCACCTACACCAAAATACAAGTACCCGAAACCAACTATAATCCAACTCTCATATACATTCAATCACCCAATAATATGATGAATTGGCATGGCTAGGTTTATTATCTTTCGCACTTGAGATATGCATGGCTTCAGTTACAAGACTCACCCCACTATTCTGCATTGTATTTCGTTCATCTTGGTCTTTTATATAGAACGTGCGACCATTTATACGATAACCTGAATAACAAAATACTAGTCTGTCCGAACCCATCGACAGCCGTGTCAATTTATCTGAAACAGAAAGTGGATTCTCTTTCTATTTCTCTTCAATATGCTTTCGGAACCAATAGATGAAACTCTTGTTATGCTCTCTTGAAATTCAGCTCTCATTTTTAATTGGATTGAATCTCCTAAGTTGGTTCTTATGCTCTTCAACATATTGGTCAACCTCATCGGTGTTGTGGAGTACATATAGGTGTGCCTGCTCCCTTTGTGTAATAAGAACACTAACTAATTGCTTCTCGGTTCGGACTTATTACAGCGGTTCTACCCGAACCGCTGTCAGACAAAATTTTAAAAAAAAATTGGGATACGACAGCGGTTCGTATAGAACCTCTGTCATAATGTCGGGATATGACAGCGGTTCAAACGAACCGCTGTCATAGTGCTTCATAAAAAAAATTTAAAAAAATTAAAAATATATGATAACGGTTCGAAAACGAACCGCTGTCATAGACCGAAACTATGACAGCAGTTCAACTGAACCACTTTCATAAAGAAAAAAAATTAAAAAAAAACTGGATATGACAGCGGTTCGTACCCGAACCGCTGTCATAGGCGGCCGGGTCTCTCTCTCTCTCTCTCTCTCTCTCTCTCAACTCTCTCTTTCAACCCCCCGCCCCCACCCCCACCACCACCACCGTGTACTACCACCACCACCACCACCTCTCTCTCTCTCTCTCTCGCTCTCTCTCGGTTTCTCTCTCTCTCTCTCGATCGGTTTCTCTCTCTCTCTACTCGACCTCTCGCCGCCGTCCGCTCCTCCCCTCTTTCGGTATCTCTCTCTCTCTCGCGCTCTCTCTCGCTCTCTCTCGGTTTCTCTCTCTCTCTCTCGATCGGTTTCTCTCTCTCTCTACTCGACCTCTCGCCGCCGTCCGCTCCTCCCCTCTTTCGGTATCTCTCTCTCTCTCTCTTTCTCTATCTCTTTCTAGATCTATATATATATATATGTGCATATATATATATATGTATATATTCTATATATATATATTTTTAACTCTTTCTATATATATATATATATATATTTAAGGACCGCCGCCGTTGTTGCCTCCGCCGCCGCTACTGCCGCCGCCCACCGCCCACCGCCCACCGCCCACCGCCATTTAGTGGGTAACTTTTTTTAGATAAATACACACACACACACATAGAGTATAGAGTTAAATATTTGTGTGTGTGGGTGTATGTATATTTGTGTATATGCGGGTATATTTATATATATTTGTGTATGTGTGGGTGTATGTATATTTGTGTATATGTGGGTGTATGTATCTATATTTCTGTATATGTGGGTGTATGTATATATATTTGTGTATGTGTGGGTGTATGTATATTTGTGTATATTCTTGAGATTTGCCTATTTATTGGAAAATTTAAGGGAAATAGGGATTTGACTGAATTTAGTGTTAATTTGGGTTAGTCGGGTGTTAATTACATTTGATTTGGGATTAAATTGTGGTTATTTTGTGGTTTAGGGTACATTGATCCAACTGATGATCTATATTTGTACTTAGTTGTTGAAAATATGATGTTTTATTTGTAGTTTTATGTGATTTATGTGATCCGACTGGTGATCAATATTTGTAGTTGTTGGAAATATGATGCTTTATGTGATCCAACTGGTGATCAATATATATTTATAAAATGATGCTTTATTTTTAGTTTAATGTGATTTATGTGATCCAACTGGTGATTAATATTTGTAGTTGATTGAAATATGATGCTTTATGTGATCCAACTGGTGATCAATATTTTCGTATAGTAAGATCGACATTTTGGGTTTGTTGTAGGTGAAAGATTAGAATATTGGGTTTGTTGTGGTGGAAAGATACGAATTTTGTTGGTTGCAAGTTTGGGGAAAGATTAAGTCGAGAACTTGGTAAAAAAATTTGTATCGGTACTCTGCCAAATTTTTCCTAGGATAACGGGAAATAAATCAAAATTAAAATAATTTAATTAATTCAACTCAACTGATGTTAAAATTATTTAATTTAGTTAATTAAGATCAAAATTGAATTTTAGCAGATCGTAAGATCCGAATTTTGTTGGTTGCAACCTACCCGGGTGAAGATTAAGTCGAGAACTTGGTAGAAATTTTTGCGTTGTTACTCTGCCGAATTTTTTCTAGAATAGTGGAAAATAAATTAAAATGAAAATTATTTAATTAATTCAACTATCAATTGATGATAAAATTGTTTAATTTAATTAATTCAGAATCAAGATGGATCGAAGTTGGATTTTAGCGGATCGTATGTCGGAACAGTATGAGAAAGGGGCGAAAGAGTTCATAAAGTTTGCGGCTGAGCATGCACCAGATCGAACTAGGATCACTTGCCCGTGTTTACGTTGTTGTTTTGGAAAGAGAATTAGTCCATGTGAGTTGGAAGATCATCTGGTGTGTAATGGAATTGATAAAAGCTACACACGTTAGACAAGACACGGTGAAAGCAGTGTCATGTCAGATGATTTGGGTGGTACATCATATCCATCACAGGATTTCAACATGAATGATTATGAGCCTGATCGTTTGGAGGAGATGACAAATGTGATTGAGGAAGATTTGCGAAATTGTCCTAAAATGTTTGACAATTTGGCAATTGATTCAAAGACACCACTATATAGTGGTAATAAATTCACAAGATTGAAAGCAGTTCTAAACCTATACAAGCTAAAAGGCAACAATGGGTGGAGTGATAAGAGTTTCACGGACTTACTTGGTCTATTAAAAAGCATGCTACCTGAGGATAATGTGTTACTGAATCGTACTTATGAGGCTAGACGGATGTTAACCTCAATTGGAATGAGATATGAGAGGATACATGTCTGTCTCAATGATTGCATATTATTTAGAATTGACTATGCATCATTGAAGGCCTGTCCGAAATGTGGCGCCTCACGGTACAAGAAGAATGGATCTGCGCCTGTCAAAACCATGTGGTATTTGCCTATAATACCACGATTTAAGCGCATGTACAGTAGTAAAGAGTTAGCCAAGGACTTGACATGGCATGCTGATAGAAGGCTTGAAGAAAGGATTGAAGATGACAAGATTCGACACCCCTCAGATTCTCCTCAATGGAAAAAGATTGATGATGATTTCCCTGAATTTGGTGAAGAATCAAGAAACCTGCGCCTTGTTTTGGCTACAGATGGCATGAACCCTCATGGCTTGCAAAGTAGCTCACATAGTACATGGCCGGTGATTTTGATGATCTACAACCTTCCCCCATCGCGATGCATGAAGCGAGAGCATATAATGATGCCTATCCTCATTTCTGGGCCGAAACAACCTGGAAATGATATAGATGTCTACTTGGCTCCTTTAATTGAGGATTTGAAGGTGTTGTTGGACATCGGTGTTCAAGTAGATGACGGGTTCAGAGAAGAAAATTTTAATCTCAGAGTCATGTTATTTGGAACAATCAATGATTTTTTGGCAAGAGCAAACCTCGAGGGATATGGTGTACATGGCTAATGTGGATGCCCCATATGTGTCAAGAGTACAGATCAATATCGATTGACACACTCTCATAAATATGCATTCCAAGGGCATCGGAGATGGCTAAATCGGAACCATCAATATCATCGGTGGAAGAAAGCTTTCAATGGGAATATAGAAGAAGGCCGAGCTCCTAAGTGCTTGACTGGTGAAGAAGTGTTTGAGAATGTAAAAGACTTGGAGGTCAAATTTGGAAAGACTTTTGCAGGTGGCCTTGCAAAACTGGGTGGAAAAAAAGGTCAATTTTCTTTGAGTTGCCGTAATGGGCGTCTTTACATGTTAGACATTTTCTTGATATTATGCATATTGAGAAAAATGTATTTGATAGTGTCATTGGTACACTTCTAAATGTGCCCGAAAAGACAAAAGATGGCGTAAAGGCACGATTAGACTTGGTTGAAATGAAGATAAGAGGAAAATTGGCACCAACAAATAAGGGGAAACATACTTATTTGCCTCCAGCAGCTCACACTCTAGCCAGGAAAAAAAAATTGCATTATGTGAGTTTCTTAATGGAGTGAAAGTTCCAGAAGGGTATTCTTCAAACATTAACAGTCTTGTATCAATGAAGGACTTGAAGCTAAAGCATATGAAGACTCACGATTGTCATGTAATCATGGATCATTTGCTCCTAATTTCTATACGGGCCATTTTGCCAAAAAAGGTGAGAGGCACGATAACTAGATTGTGTTTCTTCTTCAAAGCAATGTGGAGCAAGGTGTTTGATCCTGAGCAATTTCCTACACTTCAGAAACAAATTGTCATCACTTTGTGTGAGCTTGAGATGTATTTTCCACTTAGTTTTTTTTTGATATAATGACTCAACTACCTATTCTTTTGGTTAAAGAGACTCAACTATGTGGACCGGCTTTTATGAGATCTATGTATCCGGCTGAGCGTTATATGAAGGTATTGAAAGGCTACGCGAAAAATCATAGTCGACCGAAAGGTTGCATTGTTGAATGGTACATAGTTGATGAAGCCATTACATTTTGCATAGAGTATCTGGCAGATTCTAATGTTACAGAGCTTCCAAAGTCTCATGTTGTGGGAGGGGGAACAGAAGGAAAAAGCGTAATTGGAAAGGAATTAGTTAGTGTTCATATTACACAAAGGGAGCAGGTACACCTATATGTGCTCCACAACACCGATGAGATTAACCCATATGTTGAAGAGCATAAGAACCAACTTAAGAGATTCAATCGAATTAAAAATGAGAGCTGGATTTCAAGAGAGCATAATAAGAGTTTCATCGATTGGTTCCGAAAGCATATTGAAGAGAAACAGAAAGAGAATCCACAGCTTTCAGTTTCAGATAAATTGACACGACTATCGATGGGTCCGGACAGACTAGTATTTTGTTATTCAGGTTATCGTATAAATGGTCGCACATTCTATACAAAAGACCAAGATGAATGAAGTACAAAGTAGAATAGTGGTGTGAGTCTTGTAGCTCAAGCAATGCATATCTCAAGTGCGAAAGATAATAATCCTATCTATGCCGATTTATCATATTACGGGGTGATTGAACGTATATGGGAGCTTGATTATAGTTGGTTTCGGGTGCCTGTATTTAGATGTAGGTGGGTTGACAATAAACATGGTGTCGATAATAGTGAAATAGGTTTCACTCGAGTAGACCTTGAAAGGGTGGGATACAAAGATGAACCTTTCATTTTAGCATCACAAGCTAAGCAAGTGTTTTTTTCTCACCGATCCTATTTATAAGAGGTGGTCCATTGTTTTATCGGCAAACAAAAATACTTGTATTGATGATGATTATGAATAAACTAAAGATGATGGAGAAAATCCTATCTCATTAGGTGATTCACAATCAATTGATAGTGACGATGACTTGGATATAAGTGATGATGAATTGTATATGCGACAAGATCACCAAGAGGGGATATGGATTAATCCATCAGTTCGTCGGCGTACTAAAAAAGATGGTCGTACCGATGGGAAGCAAAAGACTGCTAAGCCAACGACAAAAAGAAAACGATGAAAGGTATTTGAACTTATTTCATAATTGTATGATAGACTTATTTTTTGATCAATATTTATACTTAGTTGTTAGAAAACTTATATTCTTGAGATTTGCCATTTTTATGGAAAATTTAAGGGTTAATTTGGGTTAGCTGGGGGTTAATTACGTTTAATTGAGGATTAAATTTTGTTTATTTTGTGGTTTAGGATAATTACATTCTAGAATAATGGGAATGAACCTAACTTCTGTATTTATTACTTCTATTTTAAAATTATTATTGCCAAATGAATCTGCCAAATTTATATGAATCTAACTTCTGTATTTTTAGCTTTTGTAGGTCGATGGCTTCAGATCCTACTGGTAGTTTTCCTGAGGATGATGTATATGGATCAGATAGTCGTCATGAAAATGAGATACGGAGAGGTATCACGGCTATGAAAAAAGTTGTCAAAGCCAGGAGTCATGGTATAAGGCTACTTGTCAGCTGGAATGACAGAGGCCAGGCAGTTAACCCAAACAAATCAATCTTTGTTGGTTATATAGGCGTGCAGACTCGGCAAAAGGTGTCGATTACCATGAGTGATTGGCGAAAAGTCCCGTCACCAATAAAAAAAACATTTGGGATGAAATAAAGGTAATTTGGATATTATCATATTTGTAAGTGTTAATGTATTATCATATTCTCTAAATTATAATTTTATATATACTTGGTTGTTTGTTTTTTGTAGTTGGCATTTCATATTGAAGAAAGTAGACAAAAGTACGTACTAGCAGAAGCTGGGAAGCAAGCACGTAACTTCAGGAGCTACTTGAGTAGAAGGTGGGTGCGAGATGGTGATGGAAACATTAATGACAACCCACCCCCCACAATATGAGATATCTCAAGCCGATTGGACGGCATTTTTAGCTGGTCGCATAGGCGAAGGTTTTCAGGTAGCTAGTCATTTTAATTTACGGTTTCATTTGTTGGTTATTGCGTTTATATTTAGCTAATAATTTGATAATGTAATAAACAAAAACTAAGTAGGGAAAATTAGGAAAGAGCAAAGGAACCTGAATATCCTTACATGAAAGCGAGTCTTGGACATGCTCTTGTGGAGCAAATGGAGGTATGTAGTTCATTTAGCAGTGAATCCTTACAATTTTTTTAATAAAAATTCTATGTTAATAAATATATATTTTTTAATAAAAATATAGATGAATAGAAGAAGGGATGCGGGATCCGATTGCACAGAGGTCACACGAGCACTCGTGTGGAGGATTGCGCGTTTTGATAAAACAAATCAAATTGATAACGACAATGTTAGAAGAGTAGTGAATGAAATGGTGAGTTATTTGCAATTTTAGCTCTATAATGTGTTGTATGTTTGTTTTGAAATACTATTGAAAGAACAAAGTTCACTAATTTTTTTATTTTTTAAAATGTATTATTACAGGAGAGCATTTCACAAGAGAGTACTAGCCATAGTGGAAATGAGAAGAGTCAAGATGACCTATTGGCTAAAGCTCTTAAAAAGAAGGAGAATCCAGGTCGCGTTAGGGGTGTTGGCTTTGGGGTCTCACAAAGAGACTATTTTAAGGATCCAAAGCCTGCTAAAGAAATGGAGATGGAAAGCTTGAGAAACATGGTGAAAAACCTCTCCGAAACTATGCTTGTCATGCAACAACGAATTGATGTTTTGGATGCGCCTAACTCGCGTCAGCCACATGAAGATGACGTGATTTCTTTGAAAGATAGCAGCCCAGATCCAGTGTATAAGATGCTTCCTGAGGTAATGATGTTGGGTTTCGTTCGAAAAGGTATAAACGCAGTGGAAAGGATTTCAAAAATTAAAACGAAAACCCAATTGGTACTCTAATTCGCATAATTCAATCTAAAAGCGTGTAACGAATAAAACTTACTTGTTAATATGAATATGATGATGGAGAAAAACTTTTTCTTCTCCAAACTCGAAATATTGAAGCTTCCAAATCTTCAATCCTTTGGATTGATTCTTCAAACTCGAACTTGATCCGAACAACGAAAATACGCTGTCTCTAAATCGTCACGTACGGATCAACAAACCAAAAATCCTCTTTTTTCCTTTCTCTATGGTCGACGGCTAGGTATAGAGGAGGGGAGGAATATTTTTCTTTCTTTTTAGAGTTGTGTATTTTCCTTCTTACTTGTTCTAAGTCAAAGAGTCCTTATATACCTTATGACTTATTGAACAACTCAAAACAAAAGAGCCCTAATATGTGGCCTCTCAAAGATGCCACTTTGAGGACTCATAGGCGTCCAATTGGACTCCTTATTTAGCCCCGAGATGTGTTTTGTTTAATTAATTTCTTATTTCAATGAATAATTTATTATATCCAATAAATAAATTAATTAATTAAATAACCAAATTAATTAGATAAATTAATTCATTAATATATTTCACAAGGAAATTAATTAATAATTAATCTTATCATTATAATTAATTCTTTCATCCAATGAATAATTAATTATTTAATTTATCCAATAAATAAAAACTCCTAGAAGAAATAATAGAAATTCATTTTTCTTCATTTTTCTTTATCAATCATTTAGCTCGACTCTTTAGGTTTGTTTCGTTTGGCAATGAGAGGAAACCAAAGGAAGTGGGTAACACCTAGCCAGTCACGTCGCCCACTTCGTAACCCAAACGAAAACGAATGATAGGATCATTCCGAAACCTTCCAATCGTAAATACCGTATATGTATAAACCCTTTGTTCACGTTCCCCGGTCAAGTGAGAGTCATGGTTATGTCAAACTCACTGGACTTAACCATATGTATAAATCATAATAAATACGAGATCATTGAGATCGATTTAGTGCCAAGCACAATCATCTCGTTTGCTTTGGCCAAAGACTTTGATCTCTATTTATCTATAATTACATAGGGTACATACTCATTCACTTATGAGAGAACAAATCCCATATTAGATATCTGCTAAGATTACCACTTGCCCATCAAGTCCACATTTCGAGGTTGACCCTGTGAAGGGGGATCTAGCCATCTTGCCTAAAAGACATGATTCACATGTAGAAATAGGGTCCGACCCTAGTGAGATTAAAAGCCCATCTTTTTCCATTTTTTGGATCTTGTGCTCTCCGGCATGGCCTAGTCTAAGATGCCACTTAAGTCTTAAGTTAGTTTCTTGTCTACCACGTTTACGTGTTACAACATTAACATCAGATGAATTACGGACATTTAAATAATACAAACCATTAACTAAACATGCATTGCCAACTAATTTATTTCCATAATAAATGTCGCAATTTAATTTAGAAAAACGGAATGTATATCCAATCTTAACTAAGATAGGAATAGATACAATGTTCTTAAGCCCCTTGGACAAAACCAAAACATTATCTAAAAATAGTAAATGTCCAGAATTCAAATAAAGAGAAGTAGATCTGATCCTAGTAGCTGTGACGCTTTTCCCGCTGCCGACTTTGATCATCACTTCTTCTCGGCCCAGCTTTCTACTTCTCTATAGATCCTGATCCAAACAACAAACATGGGCACTAGCTCCTGAGTCCAGAATCCACGAAGTAGAAAATACGGTCATAGAACAGTTAGTTTAAAAAACTAATTGTTCCATACCTTGTCCGCCTTTGCCTAATTTGGGATAGTTTCTCTTCCAGTGGCCAAGCTCACCGCACTCGAGATATCTATCCATTTTCCTAGGTCCCTTGCTCTTGTAAAACCCTTGAGCCTTTCCCTTGCCCTTCTTGGTACCCCCTTGAGCTCCAATCTCGCCAGACTTTTTCTTGTTCTTCTTCTTCTTAGACTTTTTGGGTCCAGAAGAGATGACCAAGGTAGTTTCCTTTCCCTTTGGTTTCATTTGAGATTGTGCAGTAACCAACTTGTTCATTAGCCCAGCTAAATTGCACTCTATCTCATTGCAGTTGAAGTCCACAAATTGGGAGAAGGAATCAGGAAGAGACTGCAAGATTAAGTCAGTTTGAAGGGTGGCATTCATGGTGAATTCGAGAGCTTCCAATTTCTCGATCCTCAAAATCATTTTGAGGACAAGATCACCAACCTTTTCACTTTTTTTCATTTTGGCTCCGAAGAGCTCTTTCGATATCTCATATCGTGTAGTTCAACTATGCTCTCCACAGAGCTCTACCAGGTGAGCTAGGATAGCTCTTGCAGTGGGCATCTTATCATGTGACCTTTGAAGATCATTAGTCATAGATCCCACCATGTATCCTCACACCCGGAGGTCGTCCTTAACCCATTTTTCATGGGCTTGGACCTCTTCCTCGTTGGCATGTATTCTAGCAGAAGCCGTCGGGATATCAGCCTCTAAGACGTATCCCAGTGATTCCATATTGAGGACAATCCTGAAATTTCTAGGCCAGTCCACATAATTGGGTCCAGCCAAAGTATTCTTTTCGAGTAGAATTGAAAGTGGGTTTGTCATATTTGAGAGAGATAAACGAGAAAATGACTGCAGAAATAAACCAGATTTATTAGATTACTTATTTTGACTTAACACAGAAAAATTAAGGACTTAAAATTTATCTTGGCTCCCATTGCATTTTTTGAGTCCCACACTCCCATGTGAAAATCGGGAATCATCATTGGCATCGATTCCACAGCAGATATTGAGGTCCTCAATTAATTAAATAGGTTGCAACCTAACCGGTTTCTGGCCCATTAATTATTTGGAGTGATATCTAATATCAATTTATCCAATAAATGTTTCAATACGTTTCCCCATAGTTCACCAAACCACAACCCATTCGATTTCTAGGTTCGTGAACTACCCGAGTTTATCCCACTAACTCCTATAATCTAGCATTTGAATTTCACCTTGCAACCGAACAGGTTTCTGGGGTGAAATATGTTTCGATTAAAACATATGCATGCACTGTATAAAATTTCAAATTATTTCTAAATGTATAACCCCCTTAGTGGAGGGTGAGGATGTCAAACATCCTTTTCTAACTCGGTATAATTTATTTGGGAGAATTTAATTGATCAAAAGATTTTGGTCTCACTTTACACATTATTCAATTTATATAGCGCTTTATTCTATATTGATCATGCATAAAAATACTACTAATAATCATGCCTTTCAATATAAATAAACATAGAATTTAAATAAATGAATAAATAAATTCATCACTTGATCATGAACTTTTACTAGAGGGCCCGAGCCAATGGACCATCACAAAAGGCATAGATTAAACCTATTAAACATTCATGGGCCTTTTGATTTTATCAACTTTGAACTATTTTATCTCGATTTCTAAAACAACTCATGCATTATTTCTAAGAATATAATAAATAGCTTCAAATTTGATAACCTATAAACTTAAAGGTAAAACATATAATCCTAAGTCCATGATTAGTGTTTTAATCACGTAAGACATGCTCGCATCAATTAATACATACTCGCAACATTTAATACATGCTCGCAATATTAAATCACTTATGTAGATTATTTAAATTTTAGTCCAACTAAAAAGTCATTTATAAAATTCCTTATGATTTCACATATTCACTATTTCAATTAAAATCATTCTAGTCTAACTAGATAACTTAGATGTACGAAATTAAGAATAAGTGCATCTACCTTTAATTAAAATAATATGAACACATAAAATATGGAATTCTATATTTTATTTTATTATGATTTAAAGCCATCAAAAATTGGAAATACTTTTATTTGATCAAAGAATTAATTATTAATCTCTAAGAAAAATAATTTATATTCCTTATTCAAAATGAAGTAATTTCCAAGTCGAGGAAAAAATAATAATATTTAATCCATAAATCAATTATTAATCTCCAAGAAAAATAATTAATTAGTTCTAATTAAATATTATATTCCAATTAATCTCATTGGGCTCGATTTCATCAAACTAAGTCACCATCCTTTTGGTCCACTTGGATTCAATTTAATTGGGCTCAAAATAATTAATTAGAACAACATCCACGTTTATTAATTTCTTATTGGGCTAAATTTAATTTAAGTCCAAATCACCAATCTAATTGGCCCATTTAGATTTAATTAGATTAAGTCCAAACTAATTAACAAATCGAAAGTGGATAATTTTCAATTGGGCTTGATTTAAATTATTCGGGTCATCATCCTTTTGATCCACCCAATTAATTAAAATCACCCAAAATTCAAAAAATAATTTCGACCCAAACATAGCCGGTTCTACGACCCGAATCCATGACCCGGATCAACAAATTGGGTATCCAAACCCACAACATGTCAGGCCACGGTCACTACCCGACGGGCCGTGACAGGCGGCCCGGCTGCGGTAAACAGCGCGCGCAGCTGTGCGCGTTTTTCTCGGGGCTTTCGAGCCCCATTTTTTCTCGGTATTTTTCAATTTTCAATATCATCAAATATCCCCGGATTTACAAAAACTAAAAATCAAAAAACTAAACAAAAAACCATAAAATGCAGATTTCAGAAAAACATACAAACATGCTTCAAAAACACATAACATGCAATTCTTATATCACGTAAACAAGATCAAATATGCAAATAAGAGATTGGCTCTGATACCACTATTGGGTTTCGTTCGAAAAAGCATAAACGCAGGGGAAGGGATTTCAAAAATTAAAATGAAAACCCAACTGGTACTCTAATTCGCATAATTGAATCTAAAAGCGTATAACGAATAAAACTTACTCGTTAATATAAATATGATGATGGAGAAAAACTTCTTCTTCTCCAAACTCGAAATATTGAAGCTTCCAAATCTTCAATCCTTTGATTTGATTCTTCAAACTTGAATTTGATGCGAACAACAAAAATACGTCGTCTCTAAATCGTCACGCACGGATCAACAAACGAAAAATCCCCTTTCTTTTTTCTCTATGGTCGACGGCTAGGTATAGAGGAGGGGAGGAATATTTTTCTTTCTTTTGAGAGTTATGAGAGTTGTGTATTCTTCTTCTTACTTGTTCTAAGTCAAAGAGTCCTTATATACCTCATGACTTATTGAACATGTCAAAACAAAAGAGCCCTAATATGTGGCCTCTCAAAGATGCCACTTTGAGGCCTCATAGGCGTCCAATTGGACTCCTTATTTAGCCCGGGATTTTTTTATTAATTAATTTCTTATTTCAATTAATAATTTATTATATCCAATAAATAAATTAATTAGTTAAATAACCAAATTAATTAGATAAATTAATTCATTTTCACAAGGAAATTAATTAATAATTAATCTTATAATTATAGTTAATTATTTCATCTAATGAACAATTAATTATTTAATTTATCCAATACATTAAAACTCCCAAAAGAAATAATAGAAATTCCTTTTTCTTCATTTTTCTTTGTCAATCCTTTAGCGAGACTCTTTAGGTTTGTTTCGTTTGGCATTGAGAGGAAACCAAGGGAAGTGGGTAACACCTAGCCAATCACGTGGCCCACTTTGTAACCCAAACGAAAACGAATGATAGGATCATTCCGAAACCTTCCAATCGTAAATACCGTATATGTATAGACCATTTTTTCACGTTCCCTGGTCAAGTGAGAGTCATGGTTATGTCAAACTCACTGGACTTGACCATATGTATATATCATAATAAATACGAGATCATTGAGATCGATTTAGTGCCAAGCACAAACGTTTTGTTTGCTTTGGTCAAAGACTTTAATCTCTATTTATCTATAATTACATAGGGTACATACTCATTCACTTATGAGAGAACAAATCTCATATTAGATATCTGCTCAGATTACCACTTGCCCATCAAGTCCGCATTTCGAGGTTGACTCCACCAAAGGGTGAATTGGGTCTAACTACTCTAGTAAAAGACTTGACGGCACAAGTGCATCTTCAGCTTGATACTTCAGGTCAAAGGTTCACATATACCTATTACGCATAATCAGTTCCGTCATTGACAGTAACAGAGTGAAAACCAATGTGACAGAACCGATGCGAGTCGTGTTCGAACATATCAGTTCCACTGACGTGTCTACAATCTTAATCTCCTATCATCCCATGATACCAGACAGGCACTCCCATGTCGGTGCTAAGATTGTACAAGTATTCAAAGTCTTTATTTGTCCATTAAAGACTTCATATTACTTGCGAACTTATTTTAGTAATCAAGATCGATCTCTCTAGTGCCAATCTTCCTATCCCATAGAAAGTAGAGAGATCGCACTGAAAACATGGACAAAACGTTTTATACAACTTATAGATGCAGATAAAAATTAAGTGAAAACTCAATAATGCCTTTTATTTAAGAAGAGTTTAAGTTCAATACAAGATATATGCCCTATACATTCTATCCTCTATGGCATCTGAGGGCATAATCCTAACAACCAGTTGTTGCGTGCAGTTTTCTTGGGGCTCTTCGAGCTCTATTTTTCCTCAGGTTTTTCAATTTTTCAATATTGACAAATATTCCTAGATTTACAATAACTAAAAAATCAAAAGTTCTTGGCAAAAACCATAAAACGCAGATTTAAGAAAAACATACAAACATGCTTCAAAAACACATAACATGCAAATCTTAAATCACGTAAACAAGATCAAATATGCAAATCAGAGATTGGCTCTGATACCACTGTTGGGTTTCGTTCGAAAAAGCATAAACGCAGAGGAAGGGATTTCAAAAATTAAAATGAAAACCAAACTGGTACTCTAATTCGCATAATTGAATCTAAAAGCGTATAACGAATAAAACTTACTCGTTAATATAAATATGATTATGGAGAAAAAATTCTTCTTCTCCAAACTCGAAATATTGAAGCTTCCAAATCTTCAATCCTTTGATTTGATTCTTCAAACTTGAACTTGATCCGAACAACAAAAATACATCGTCTCTAAATCGTCACGCACGGATCAACAAACGAAAAATCCCCTTTCTTCTTTCTCTATGGTCGACGGCTAGGTATAGAGGAGGGGAGAAATATTTTTCTTTCTTTTGAGAGGTATGAGAGTTGTGTATTCTTCTTCTTACTTGTTCTAAGTCAAAGAGTCCGTATATACCTCATGACTTATTGAACAAGTCAAAACAAAAGAGCCCTAATATGTGGCCTCTCATAGATGCCACTTTGAGGCCTCATAGGCATCCAATTGGACTCCTTATATAGCCCAGAATTTTTTTATTTAATTAATTTCTTATTTCAATTAATAATTTATTATATACAATAAATAAATAAATTAATTAAATAGCCAAATTAATTAGATAAATTAATTCATTTTCACAAGGAAATTAATTAATAATTAATCTTATAATTATAGTTAATTATTTCATCTAATGAATAATTAATTATTTAATTTATCCAATACATTAAAACTCCCAAAAGAAATAATAGAAATTCCTTTTTCTTCATTTTTCTTTGTCAATCCTTTAGAGAGACTCTTTAGGTTTGTTTCGTTTGGCATTGAGAGGAAACCAAGGGAAGTGGGTAACACTTAGCCAGTCACGTGGCCCACTTCGTAACCCAAATGAAAACGAATGATAGGATCATTCCGAAACCTTCTAATCGTAAATACCGTATATGTATAAACCCTTTGTTCACGTTCCCCGGTCAAGTGAGAGTCATGGTTATGTCAAACTCACTGGACTTGACCATATGTATATATCATAACAAATACGAGATCATTGAGATCGATTTAGTGCCAAGCACAATCGTCTCGTTTGCTTTGGTCAAAGACTTTGATCTCTATTATCTATAATTACATAGGGTACATGCTCATTCACTTATGAGAGAACAAATCCCATATTAGATATCTGCTCAGATTACCACTTGCCCATCAAGTTCACATTTCGAGGTTGACCCCACCAAAAGGTGAATTGGGTCTAACTACTCTAGTGAAAGACTTGACGGCACAAGTACATCTTCAGCTTGATACTTCCGGTCAAAGGTTCACATATACCTATTACGCATAATCAGTTCCGTCATTGACAGTCACAGAGTGAAAACCCATGTGACAGAACCGATGCGAGTCGTGTTCGAACATATCAGTTCCACTGACGTGTCTACAATCTTAATCTCCTATCATCCCATGATACCAGACAGGCACTCCCATGTCGGTGCAAAGATTGTACAAGTATTCAAAGTCTTTATTTTTCCATTAAAGACTTCATATTACTTGCGAACTTATTTTAGTAATCAAGATCGATCACTCTAGTGCCAATCTTCCTATCCCATAGGAAGTAGAGGGATCGCACTGAAAACATGGACAAAACATTTTACACAACTTATAGATGCAGATAAAAATTAAGTGAAAACTCAATAATGCCTAAGAGTTTAAGTTCAATACAAGATATATGCCCTATACATTCTATCCTCTATGGCATCTGAGGGCATAATCCTAACAATCAATTGCTGCGTGTAGTTTTCTCGGGGCTCTTCGAGCTCCGTTTTTCCTCAGGTTTTTCAATTTTTCAATATTGACAAATATTCCCAGATTTACAATAACTAAAAACTCAAAAGTTTTTGGCAAAAACCATAAAACGCAGATTTAAGAAAAACATACAAACATGCTTCAAAAACACATAACATGCAAATCTTAAATCACGTAAACAAGATCAAATATGCAAATCAGAGATTGGTCTGATACCACTATTGGGTTTCGTGAAAACTAACATAAACGCAGCTAAAGGATTTCAAAAAATTAATTAAAACCCAAAGTGTTCTCTAATTGCATAATTGAATCTATAATTCTTTAACGAATAAATCAACTTACCCCTTGAAGGGAGGTGGTAGGAGAATCCAATTCTTCTTCAACTCTTCGAATTGATGAGCTTCTTGAATTCTTCAATCTTCGTATTCTTCAAGTCTTGATTTCTTGAGGTGTCTTAAAAATTAATCCAAACAACGAAACATGTTGTCTCTAAATAATCACGCACAAATTGGTGTTGAAAAATCCCACTTTTTTCTCTATAGGGGCGATGGCTAGTGTGTATAGAGGGGGAGGATATTTTTATTCTTCTATTGTTTTGAGAGTTACAATGAAGTGTATCTTGTGTGTCTAGGTTAAAGTCAAGAGAAGCCTTTTATATCTCAATGACTTATTGACTAAGACAAAACAAAAGAGACCACAATGATCATCCCTCTAGCCTTAATGGGCATCCTCATGGACGCCCCATATAGGGCCCGGAATTATTCTTTTGCTTTGTTTAATTAATCCTTTATTCAATTAATAATTTATTTTATCCAATAAATAATGAAATTAATTAATTAGACAAATTAATTCATTAATATATTTCTCCAAGAAATTAATTAATAATTAATCTTATCCATTTAATTAATTATCTTATCCAATAAGTAATTAATTAATTATTCAATTTATCCAATAAATTAAATCTCCCCAAATTAAAAAAGAAAATAGAAAATCCTTTTTCAATTTTCTTCATTAATTCTTTAGCTCAACTCTTTAGGTTCGTTTAATTTGGCAATGAGAGGAAACCAAAGGAAGTGGGTAACACCTAACCAGTCACATGGCCCACTTCATAGCCCAAATGAAATACGAATGAATGGATCATTCCACAACCTTCCAATCGTAAATACCGTATATGTATAAACCCTTTGTTCATGTTCCCCACTCAAGTGAGAGTCACGGTTATGTGAAACTCACTGGACTTGACCATGTGTATAAATTGTAATAATACGAGATAATTGAGATCGATTAAGTGCCTAGCACAATCCTCTCTTTTGTTTTGGCCAATGCCTTTGATCTCTATTTATCTATAATCACATAGGGTACATTCTCATTCACTTATGAGAGAACAAATCCCATATTAGTTATCTGCTAAGACTACCACTTGCCCATCAAGTCCGCATTTCGAGGTCGACCCCACCAACGGGTGAATTGGGTCTAACTACTCTAGTGAAAGACTTGACATCACAAGTGCATCTTCAGCCTGATACTTCAGGTCAAAGGTTCACATATACATTTTAATCAAAATCAGTTCTGTCATTGACAGTCACAGAGTGAAAACCCATGTGACAGAACCGATGCGAGCCGTGTTCGAGCATATCAGTTCCACTGACGTGCCTACAGTCTTAAGCTCCCACCATCACATGGTGTTCGACTAGCACTCCCATGTCAGAGCTAAGATTGTACAAGTATTTGAAGTCGTTATTTGCCTATTAAAGACTTCATATTACTTGCGAATTAGTTTTACTAGATCTCTAGTGCCATTCTTCCTATCCCATAGAAAGTAGAGGGATCACACTGAAAACACGAGCAAAGCGTTTTACACAACTTATAGATGCAGATAACAATTAAGTGAAAACTAAAAGATGCCTTTTATTATAAATAATATTCAAGTTCAATACAAGATAGATGCCCTATTCATACTATCCTCTATGGCATCTGAGGGCATAATATTAACACTTTGAGCATAGTAGACTACACTTAGACTTATCTCATGATTCCATCGCGAGTCAACATATGAGATATCTTGGGTATAGTATATTATGTGTCGAGGTACATGAGAGACCAAGATGGGATCCATCACTGATATAGCAAATCAGATATTTCCTATGTATTGATTAACAAATCGATTCAAGGAATCTTTAGCCAAAGTATGGCAATCCAAAGAGGCGGAGTGTTTCCAAGTTTGGATTGCATGAGTCGATATCATACAATAAGGAGTCATAGTGATTGGGTCGTAAGAGTTTCGACTAAGCCATTACTCGAGATACCAATCCGGGAAATTTGATGGAGAAATCTAACTTTTGCGAAGACCGTGGTTATGATAGGTTGAGTATCTTTACATCGTTTGTGTCTAGGTTTTCGGGCCCGTTGCTAGATAGTAACCTCGATTTGTAAGTACTATGATATTGTTGTGAATGATACATGGTCGGATTAAATCAAGGAAGATTTAATCTAATACTTTCTAAATATAGAAAGGTACAATGACACTTTTAGAATGTGTACTTCCCACTAGAAGATGAACGAGACTAAGGAGCCACATATTTAACTCCTGAGGTTCCTGGTTAAAAGATAAGATTAATCAACATTGGAAGTTGAGGTGAAATTAGGAAAGTCTAGTACTTACCTAAAGAGGAATATTATTAACTGATTGGAGATCAATTAATTAGACTATTTAATTAATCAAGTAGAATTAATTAATTAATGGACTAAGTAAAGTCCAAGGGCTTTATTTAATTAGTAGAGGAAGTCGAAAATTAAATAGAATTTAAGAAATAATTGGGTAATAGTAATTAAGGTTGGACTTTAATTATTATGGAATATTTAATTAAGTGGTTGGACTATTTAATTAAATAAGGAGTCAAAAATTAAATCAAGTTGGATAAAAAAAATTGATTTCAAGGCAGAAGAGGGGCGAGTGGCGGACGGTTTATGAGGAGGATTTAATTCCTCTCCAAGTCTTGATCAAGTTGGAATCAAGAAAATATTTCAGGAGAGAAAATAGGGAACAAGTTAGCTTGCAAGCTAAGTTCCTTGTTTTTAGGAAACTCCTTAATTGAATTTGATTAGGAATAGATGAAAGTCAAATCTTGGAGATTTTATCTCATCTTGACTTCTAATCAAAATTAAACCTAGAAGTATCTCCATAAATATGTGTGTTAAGAAAAACACACACACACTTTATTTCTAGAGGAAATTTTCGTCCACCCCTAAGAAGAAAAAGAGAAAAAAATTGGCTTCTTATTTTGCATGAAGACTTGCCCCTCAACTAATTATTTCTAGACAAGGTTTTGCTCATATGTTGAAATTAACGTTTCACATATATTTCTACCTTCATATATTTAAGCTTTAGATTAGATCTAAAATAATTATATAGGCTAGCACCATATATTATTGGGAACTATAAGGAGGTGTGGATACATCTTAGAGGCGAGACAATTGAATCGCTTGAAGACACAAGGAACAAATCAAAGCTCGGGATTTGGAGGAGGGCAACGGCTTCACTGTAGATTCACACAAGGGAGTATTTGTTCGGGTTGAAAAGATTAGTAACTTGTACGAGGAAAAAAGCGCGAAAAGTATTTCTCGTAGTTAGTTTTTCTTCGTTTTATTAGTTCGATTAAACCGGCCATAATCCTGTTTCGGGGTAGTTGTATAAATTTTTAAATTCCGCTGTGCTAACCTACCCCGGGGATTACCCAACCCAACAGTGGTATCAAAATCTGGTTAGTTTAATCGAATTAATCTATGTGATTTATTATGCTTTATTTATTTTCGTTTGAATAAATTGGAAGCATGTTTAAATCAAGATGCCTTGAGTTATTACAAATTGAATTTAGTTTGAGATTTAATTGTATAAAATTTAGAATTTTTATGAAAAATTTGGTTTCGCTAAAAACTATATATTTGGGTTGATAATGAGATTATTTTTTTTGGATTTGAAAACACCGGTGGTGGGGAAGTAGCGAAACGGACAACCTGAAAGGTTTGAAAGTGGAGTAAAAAACCGTCCCGAGGTGGGCTAGTAAGATCCGTGAGAAAAAACCCGTTGTCTAGCCCGAATTGGCTGGACAATACAGGCCCTCGCTTGTCCAGCACGCACTGTTTGCGGGCGGGCCGCCAGTTTCGGTGTAATTAAAATTTTAATATTTTGATATTTCTGGAAAATTCGATTTTTGGAAATTAAAATTATTTTTGGAAATTATTATTTTTCCTTGGAAAATAATTTTTGTGAAAAATCCAAATTATCCCAAATAAATTGCAATTTATTTTGAACAAGAGGTAAGTAAATTTTGGATATCGTATATTATATGGCTTTGCATGATTTTATGTGATAGGATGAACCATGAGCCTAGTCTAGTTTTAGTTTTCTTTGTATGTAATTTTGATGGGTTGTAAAAATAGCTGGGTTGGCTTTTATTTTTCCTGTCATTAAATTAGTAGAATGTAATTAGATTATAGTCTATGTAATTGAAGACGAAGAGAGAAGACGAAGGCCAATCGAAGACTATGTATGTAGTGGCGATCCATTGTAATAGTTAGGTTATTTTTATTTCCTAGAAGTCCAGCCCACTTTGGCTCAGTGGGTTGATAAGGTTAGGGCTCGAGGTGGTTCATCCTAATTTACTGTTTTGTAGATGGTTTATTTTTCTGTCTATATCTATATATATGTGTGTGTGTGTGTGTGTGTGTGTGATGTGTTTGGAATGCATGCGTAGGATACGAAACTAAACAAGATAAATGTAATCTGGTGAGACCAATATCTTATGCAATTCCCTCATAAGAAATATTAGGCCTATATGGAATTGAAATTAGATTTCTCTTCCATGCCTTCCATCATAAGTGGCAACATGTGAAATGCCGTTGAGGCTAGGTGAATCACTCATATAATTGGGGATTAACTTAGTCGAGATAGGCTGTGATTGTCACTAAGCATAGAGATGCTCTGTGGGATCTAATCACTCATTGTACACTCTTATAATTGGGGCAATGAACTGAGTGGATTGACCATGGAATATTTGATGGGTTTGGCCTAACGTTGAGGTAGCATATTGGACACCCATATAATTGGGCCAAATGTGAAAGACGAGGTAAAATAATCTTGAGAACCATCCAATGAGGTGGAAGGCCGGGGAGGCTACTATCTAAATCGATCAATCACACTCATATAATTGGGGTGAATTGATTAATTTAAATAGATCTCAAGCCCACTAAGGGAAATTAATTTTTCCTCTAAATTCTATCCAGATGGTGGTGGAATTTCGAAAAATAGTGAGAGACTTGTACAATTAAAGATCAAATTGTATAAGGACTTTATTTTAGAATGCATGCTAATATATCTGCCTCAAAACCTTTGTAAATCACTAAGTAAAATGGCTAAGAATCCACTATATGCTATTCTTGAAACCAACAAGGTAACTAGGTCTAATTATGCCGACTGGCTGAGAAACCTGAAAATTATCCTTCAATCAGACAAGAGGGAGTGCATCCTGACAGCTGAACAGCCGGGAATAACTCCCGAGAGCACTGATGAAGATAGGTAGTATGCTAAGTTGTAATCTGAGGACAATATCCAAGTGCGATGTCTCGTTATAACTTCAATGTCTAACGAATTACAAAAGCAATATGAAAAGATGACACTTACAAAGGATATTGTTACTCACCTAGAAGAGTTGTACGGAACTAGGACTAGAAAGGAGAGATATGCTATCTCCAAAGAGTTATTTGGGGAAAAGATGACCGAGGGGTCAGCCGTTGGGGACCACGTCCTTAAGATGATCCGTTTGATCAATAAGTTGAGTGACCTAGACATGGAACTCGATGGTGACCTATGTGTCGATCTAGTGCTACAATCTATTCCTAGATCCTATGACCAATTTGTCATCAATTTCAACATGAACAACTTGAATGCCTCACTCAATGAATTGTTAAACAAGTTGATAACTACTGAAAGCACCATCAAGAAAGAAAAACCTATTCTACTTGTGACTTCTTCATCGAAATCCAAGAAAGGAAAGAAGAAGAAGAACAGGACCAAAAAGCTTAAAGGCACTGGTGGTCTGAAGAAGACAAAGAAAGGTAAGAAAGCTAAGTCGGATGATTGCTTCAACTGTGGGAAGCCTGGGCACTGGAAGAAGGACTGCAAGGAGCCACCAAAGGCTCAAGGTATGTTCTTTGTTGAAGTTAACATTAGTGTTAACACTGCTTCTTGGATACTTGACACTGGGTGTGCTATTCATCTTTGCAATAATATGAAGGGGATGGTAAGAAGCAAGGCGTTAAGTGAAGGAGAGGTGACCCTAAGGATGGGAAATGGAGCAATGGTTGCTGCCAAGGCCATAGGGACCGTCCACTTAGCTTTAGGGAGTAGGATTTTGATTTTAAATTTCATCTATTTTGTACCCGAGATAATAAGAAATATCGTATCCATTCCGGTTTTGGATGGAGAAGAATTTCATTTTGAGATTCATAATAAAAGTTGTTTTTTGTTTTATGAATCTAATCTTATTATAAAGTCGAAATTGCAAGATGGTCTTTATATAATTTTCCCAACTTATCCTACTCTCAATATTCAACAAAGTAACAGAAGAAAATTAGATAATTCCATAAGTAGATCGACTTGGCACGGTAGGCTGGGTCATATCTCTAAAGAAAGGATACACATATTGGCAAATCAACTTAGTCTTGGAGGTCTAGATGAAATGGCAACTTGCGAATCATGTCTTAAGGGAAAGATAACCAAGACACCATTCACTGGGTCGATGGCATGTGCAAGTGGAGTTTTGGACTTGGTCCATACTGATATATGTGGGTGACTTAGCATAAATACTAGAGGTGGTTTTAGCTACTTCATAATATTTACCGAAGATTTCTCATGGTATGGTTATGTGTACCTTATGAGGTACAAGTATGAATCCTTTGAAAAATTCAAGGAGTTTAGATATGAAGTAAGAAAGAAATTGGTAGAAGTATCAAGACTCTTCGATCAGATCGAGGAGATGAGTACTTATCCAATGAGTTTCTGGATTATCTAAAAGAGAATGGAATTCTCTCGCAGTGGACTCCGCTCGGCATACCTCAATTAAATGGGGTAGCTGAACGAAGGAATCGAACTTTGTTAGACATGGTTCGATCCATGATGAGTCGCATTGGACTTCCTTCTTCAATGTGGGGCTAGGCTTTGACGACTGCAACCTATTTGTTGAATAGGGCGTCGTTTAAGAGTATGCCTAAGGTTCCATATGAAATGTGCTATGGTAAGACACCTTCATATAGACACCTGAGGGTGTGGGGGTACGTTGCTTATGTCAAGCAACAAGTGGGAGACAAACTGGACCCGAGGTCCACGTTGTGTAAGTTTGTGGGGTATCCAAAAGACTCTTTTGGACACTATTTCTACAATCCCTTGGAACAAACAATAATTGTTTCAAGGAATGCGACCTTCTTTGAGAGGGATTTTTCATTAGATGGGAATAACGAGATTGTAGAACTTGAGGAGACTCAATGCACTGAGAGACCTCAAGAGCAACAAACGAGCTCGCCTGATACCACACAAGAGGTGATTCATAAAGAAGAAGCTGAAAGTACACTACCTCTGAGGATATTCGAAAGGATTCCAAGGGCACCCGAGAGATGGGTTGGCCATTTTCAAGAAAGCAATTCAGAGGATTTCCTTTTGGATGTACATCCAAAGTGTTATAGAGAAGCGATGTTAGACATCGATGCGGGAAGATGGCTAGAATCTATAAAATTCGAGATGGACTCCATGCGCTCCAACAAGGTTTGGACCTTGGTAGACCCGCCAGATGGGATAAAACCCATAGGCTGTGAGTGGGTTTACAAGAAAAAGTTTGGATCTAATGGAGAGGTGGCGACCTATAAGGCACGCCTAGTGGAGAAAGGATTTACTCAAAGACAAGGCATTAACTATGAGGAAACCTTCTCACAGTGGCAATGCTGAAATCCATAAGGATACTTCTAGCTATATCTGCACATTTCGACTATGAAATTTGGCAGATGGATGTTAAAACTGCATTCCTCAATGGAGAAATTGAGGAGGAAATATATATGCAGTAGCCAAAGGGTTTTACATCCAAGGAGAGTGAACACAAAGTGTGTAGACTTCAGAGGTCCATATATGGACTGAAACTAGGTTCCCGAAGCTGGAATAAATGTTTTGATAATGTCATATGAGAGTATGGATATATTCAAAATGTTGATAAGGCATGTGTGTACAAGAAGGCTAGTGGGAGGGCGGTTACCTTTTTAGTCCTTTACGTTGATGATATCCTATTGATCGGAAATGATATAGGGATGATGCAGTCAACAAAAGTATGGTTGTCAAGTCAATTCTCCATGAAGGATATGGGAGAAGCTTCTTACGTACTCGGTATGAAGATATATCCAGAGAGAACGAGTAGGATGCTGGGACTCTCCCAACCCTTGTACATAGATCGAGTGCTAAAGATTTAGCATGGAAGAATCTAAGAGGGGATTCTTGCCTATGAGACATGGAATCACTCTTTCCAAGTCTATGTCCCCTAAGACTAAGAAGGAAAGAGAGACGATGTCTCACATACCTTATGCATCCGCCATTGGAAGCATTATGTATGCGATGATATGTACAAGGCTTGTAGCTTATGCACTTAGCGTGTGCAGCCGCTATCAGGCAAATCCCGGTGAAGAACATTGGAATGCCATTAAAGTAATCTTCAAGTATCTTAGGAGAACTAAGGAGCTGTTTTTGGTATACGGTGGAGGAGAAATGGAATTAGAGTGCTACACAGACTCTAGTTTCCAAACTGATATTGATGACACAAAATCGGTTTCTGGCTTCGTTTTTCTGCTTAATGGTGGAGCAGTGAGTTAGAAGAGTTCCAATCAACCAACTACTACTAATTCAACCACCGAAGCAGAATACATTGTTGCCTCAGAGGCGGCAAAGGAAGCTGTGTGGATGAGGAACTTCGTCTAAGAATTTCGTGTCGTTCCATCTATTGTTAACTCGGTACCTGTGTACTGTGATAACTGTTAGAGTATATGCTCTCAAATGCCATAAAGAGGATAGATTTATAGGGCATTAACTTGTAAATAAAAAATATTTTTTTTATAATATATAAGGCATTATCTTGTTGTTTTCTTATAGGCATTTATAAGGTGTTAATAAACAACGTAAAGTCCTTGAGAATAAGGCAAACCTTCTACTTCCTATGGGATAGGCAGAATGGCACTAGAAGGGTTTGATCCTTATTCTCTAAATAGGGTTCGCAAGTCTAAGAAAGTATTTGACTGGACATCAATACAGAACAAGGACTTGTATGATATAAGTTTTGACAGCGAAAGTGCCAGTCGAACACTATGGGAATGATAGTGGGAACTTATGTCATGGACATATAAGTTGGACTAATATGTTCGAACACGGCTCGCATCAGTTTCATCACATGGGTATTCACTCACTGACAGTCAATGATGAAATTGATAAGTTGTGATAGGTACGCGTGATCCTTAGGCCCGAGGAATCGAGTTGAACATGTACTTGTGACATCAAGTCTGTCATTAGAGTAGTTAGATCCAAATCACCCTTTGGTGGGATCGACCTCGAAGTGCAACTTGATGGGCAAGTAGCATTGTTAACTGATTAGCAAAATAGGATTTATTCTCTCATAAGTGAATAAGTTAAATATCCTATGCAGTCATGAATGAGTGAGGTTAAAAGTCTTTGGCCAAAGCATAAAAGGACCTCGACTCATTATGAGCTAAACATATGGTCAAGTTATGTGAGTTTGAATAAACCATGACTCTCACTTGACTGGGATATAACAATAAAAGGTTTATACTCGTACGGTATTCACAACGTATATAGTTTGGAATGATCCTATTCATTCTTTCTCAATTGGGATACGATGTGGGCCACGTGACTGGCTAGGTGTTACTCACATCCTTTTGGTTTCTTCCCAATTGTCTTTTGAGATGAACCTAAAGAGTCGCGCTTAAAGGAAGTGCAAAAAAAAATCATCGAAAAGACTTGAGAGAGGATTTTCGGTATTGGATATCGAGATTAATTAATTAATCATTAGATGATTTTATTAATAAATTAAGTTAGTGAATTAATTAATTCCTTAGAGGAATTTAATTATAATATTAACATGGATTTAATTGATTATTTAATTAATTTATTTATTGGATAAATAATATTAATTATTTAATTAATTAAATAAGCTTAATAGGGCTAAAGGTCACATAGATATGGACGCCCATGAGGGGGTGAAATTAGCCTAGGTTATTGTTTCATTATAGTATTAATATACTACTTACAGAAAAATTAACCTAGGTCATCAACTTACAAACTTTCTCTCCAAGTCGAACTCTCCTCCCTTTCTCTCTCACACTAGCCGTCCATCAAAGGTGAATAAGAAGGATATTTTTGTTTTTGACTCCGGCGTGGCAATTTAGAGACAGCGACGGATTTGCTGTTCAAGAAAGGATTGCAAAGCTGGTTCAGATTTCAACATACACGAGAACGGTAATTAATTTCGTTAAACCCAATTTATATACGAGAAATAGAGATGAGCCACTGGGATTTTAACTTTTATTCTTCCGCTGCGTTTTTGTTTTTACGCCATTAATTTCCCAACAATGATATCAAAGCCAACCTCTGATTTCTGTATTTAATTGATTACGTGATTATGTGTTTTTCGCATTTTTTGAAGCATGTTTTGAATATGTTTTTCGTGATGATAATCCATGATTTTTCTGCGTTTAATTCATGTATGTTGTAGTATGATGACTTGTGAATTGAAAAATCTAATTTTTGTGAGAATCGGATCGGAAAAACCCCGCGACGAGCGAGACAAGGACAACATGCGCAGTCTGCGCGCTGGGCGCTCAGACAGCGCACGCTGTGCGCACGGCGTCGTGTCATGGGGCCTGGCCACGCGGCCAATCCATGCCGTGTGTTGGGCACACGACGCCTAGCCACGTGGCCAGGCTCAAGTCGTGCGCTGAGCGCACGGCACACGTCGTGTCATGAGCCCAGCGCACGTGGGCCCGGGTCTATGACCCGGGTCCTAACGGATCGGGTTATTTTTTCTCGGGTCCAATTTTTTAAATTAATGAGTTTTGGGTTATTTTAATTATCCGGGTGGGTCAAAAGGATGATGACCCGGATTTAATTAAATAAGCCCAATTTTTTTATTTAAAAATATGGACTCTTCAATAAATTAGTTTTGGGCCAAATTAATTAAAATTAAATATACCAATGGTTGGTAATTTAATTTTATGAAATTATGACCAAATTATTTTTTATTGAATAATATTAATTTAAGTAAAATAATTAATTAATGGTTCTTGGAGAATTTTTTAATTAAGTTATTTATTTAAATTAGAGATTCTCCTAAATGGTTTATTGTCATGATTATCAATAAAATTTGGAATTTTATTGAGGGAATTAATTAGTTGGACTAATTATTCATTAAAATAATCACCAACATAATTGCTTTATTTTACGCGAACATGTATTATATGACGGTGACATTGTCCATGGGCTTAGGTTATTTCTTTTGATTGTATTTCCTTTTATGGGTTGTAAGGGCCGGAAATTGAGCCCGTTTATTTTATTTCTAGAATTATGTATAGGTTGTTTAATAATCTCATGTAATAGATAGAAATAGAATAGGCTTTTGAAGAGGAGATCAATCCAAAAGAAGAGGAGCTTGGAGCCCATGAAGAATAGCTACGCTTATTTTTATTTTTTTAATGATGGCCCATTGGCTTGGGCCCTCTAGAAAAAGTCCATGGACATATGTGTTGGTTTATTGCTTTCGATGCATGTTCATTAGTTATATGAAGCATGTATGTTATCAATATGCGCTATATAAATTGGATAATGTGCAAAGTGAGACTTAGATAAATGTTTAGAACATGAATTCTCCCAAATTAAAAATTATACTAAGTTAGTAAGGGGTGCTAGGCATCCTTTCCCTCCACTAAACTTAATAAAATTAAGTATTAAACCTTGTATATGGCATCTTCCCAGTAAGTGGGGGTCATATATTAAGATTTAATTCTAAAATTTTATTAAGTGCATTAGATGCCTTAATCGAGACATATTTCACCTCAAATATCGTTAAAGGGTTGCAAGGTGAAATTCAAATGTTAGATTATGAGGAGTTAGTGGGAGTAAACTTAGATAATCCACAAGGCCTTAAATCGTTAAAGGGTTGCGGTTTTGGTGGATTATGGGAAAAAGAAGATTGAACTATCTATTGGATAGATTGATGTTGGACATCACTTTAATTAAAAGAGAAAATAGCAGATACCCCCCCCCACCCCAAAACTATGAGGTGATGTGCGCTTTGCCCCCCTCCCCCCCCAAACTATTAAAAGTTGCACTCAACACCCTAAACTATCATATATGTGCACTTTGCCCTCTCGGTCAGCTTCGGGCAGCACACAGGGGGCAAAGTGCTACAAACCCCCCCCCCCAAACTATTAAAAGTTGCACTCAACACCCTAAACTATCATATATGTGCACTTTGCCCTCTCGGTCAGCTTCGGGCAGCACACAGGGGGCAAAGTGCTACAAACCGCGTAGGTGAGGGGGCAAAGCGCACATCACCTCATAAGTTGGGGGGTATCTGCTATTTTCTCTTTTTTTCAAAAAAATTTAAATTCTTAATATTAACTTAACCCCCCTCGATCAGCTTCGGGAAAATTTTTACACATTCATCGTTCAATTTAAATCATACATATTGAGATTTATTTGGATTTTTCTTGAAATATTATTTCTAGGTCTGAAATAAATAATTTTCAAATATGAAAATAAGAAAAATAAAAATAAAACATGAAAATAAATATGAAAACATTGAAAAGAAGTATAAATTCAAATATTCATAATTTTCTAAAAACAAAAAAGACAATTCAAAAATCCGAAAACACGAAAATAAAAAAAAATGAAAAAAAGTATAAAAATTAGTAAAAATTTTGAAAAATAAAAAAATCTGGTGATGTACGCTTTGCCCCCTCACCTATGCGGTTTGTAGCACTTTGTCCCCTGTTTGCTGCCCGAAGCTGACTGAGGGGGCAAAGTGCACATATATGATAGTTTAGGGTGTTGACTGCAACTTTTAATAGTTTGGGGGGCAAAGTGCACATCACCTAATAGTTTTGAGGGGGAGGGGGGGTATCTGCTATTTTCTCTAATTAAAATAATGGACCAAATATCGTTAAGGGTTGCCATCCATTAGATTAATTAAAGAACTCAATCCCCACCACGAAGTACATTGCAACGATCACTTTCGTTTTTCACAGTGGGAGTGTGAATCTCGAAAAATGTAGTGGGAGCCAAGTTATAAGTCGAAGTCCTTGATTTTAAACTAGGTTTTAGTTTAGTTACAAGAGTCTAATAAAGTCTGGTTTATTTTCTGCAACTATTTTTTGATTTATCTCTCTCGAATTTAATTATGTCTCCCAAACCATTGTCGAAATTGATGGAAAACACAATTCTCACTAGTCCGAACTACATAGAATGGCTCACAAAGCTGAGGATGATCCTTAGCAGTGAATCTATAGACTATGTACTGGAAATTGGTCATCCTCCCATTCCTGGAAACGACGAGGGTGATGAACTTCGCTTGCCTCGTTGGGATTGGTGCTGTGATAACCATAGAGCAAGAGTGTACATCTTAAGCTCGATGTGCATAGAGTTGCAAAGGTCCCATGATAAGATGGATAATGCAAGAGACATCATCCTGCATCTGGATGAGCTGTTCCGAGAACGCGGTAGGACCGCTAGATATTTCATTTCAAGGGATCTCTTCAGAACTAAAATGACTGAAGGAGAGGATGTTGGAGAACACGTTTTCAAAATGATGACCATGATAGAAAAACTAAAATCTTTAAACTTCTACATGGACCTACATCTCCAAGTTGATCTCATCCTACAATCACTCCCCGATTCGTTCTATTACTTCGTCATAAACTATACCATGAATGACATTGAGGGTTCTTTAGCTGGGCTATTAGAAAAACTCAAAGTTGCTTAGAAACAAATAAAGGCGGACAAATGGAACAACCCGATGGCAATTACTTTTTCTAATCCATTGGATGGAAGAAGGAATAAAAAGGACCATTTAGAGGAAGGGGCATCCAGCATGACTTGCAACAAAGCACACCGAAGGAGAAATAAGAGGGCTAGAAATCAGGACAGGTGCTTAGGCTGCAGTGAGCTAGGCCACTGGAGAAGAAACTGTCCTAGCATACGAGCGAAAGGTAAAGAAATTTATGTTTTTAAACTAATTGCTCTATTACCAATTTTTCCTCTTCATGGATTCTTGATTCAGGAGCTAATACTCATGTATGTTGTGTGAATCAGAATCTGTGTTAGGAAATTTCATGTTAGATGTTTTGATGATGACAAGATAGGATTCAATGTTAGACCCCAAATAAAATGTAAGTTTATGCTTTCATAGATCATTGTATAAAGCGTTTAAAAAGTTTGTAATTTTGTTTAGGCTTGTAATTTTTATCCTCATAGATTTTAGACTAAGTCTTAGCGACTGAATCAATAATAGAATTCTAGGTGAGTCTATTTGAGAAGAAGTTGAAGACCAGCGTCTGAAATCAACCGAAGATGAAGATTCCTTCTTAGCGCATGTCAAACGCTAAGAGACCGCAGTTCAGGATTCATGAATCAAGTGTTCAAATACTCAAGCGACTTATAGAAGATTCACCTGAAATAAATCCTCAAGTCATAAAGGACTTAAATGCAATCATTCAACGGGCATTTATTTCCAACGGGAAATAAATTCAAATTGCATTAAATGCCTGATAAGAGCATTAAATGTGATAAGCTACTGTGACTTGTGGACAAGCCTCCTTTTGACCAGACTGTCAGAACTTTCAGAGTTTTAGTTGCTCCCGTCCAATCGGTTCCAGCGAATTTTCAGGAATGTCAGATTTTAGGTACAATCATGCGCTACGTGAAAGGCACGCTCCTACATGTGTCCAACGGACAGATCCCAAGGAATTGCCTATAAATACCTTACTCCAGAAAATCAAAACATATAGAACAACATCAAGAATATACGAGAAATTATTGCCAAAAATCCTACGTACATTCTTTCTGGAAAAAGCTTAGAAATTTCATAGCCAAAACCTTTCAAGCTTTCTACCTACATTCCAGACAGTCACAAATATCTCAAATATCTTCCAAAGAAGAAATCCAAACTCCAACTGAGATATTCCAAGTTGTTTGATCTTCTTTAAAACAAACAAAACCTTAGTGATAAACCTCAACCTTTCATCTGAGTGAGAAGAGTTGTTGAAACCTTTCAGGCAGTATTTCTGAGTGAGAGAAGCTTGAAGAAGACGATCTTCATTGGTGCTGAAGTCTGTGTGATCAAGGAGCCCAAGATCATTTTCATCCATTACTATTTTGTAGAAGTTTCTGTGTGATCCTTTGATAATCATCATAGAAATTTCCTCCAAGTGAAAAAGGAGAAGAAGGACGTAGCTGGGATTACATCACCCAGTGAACCTTACAAATTATTGTGTCATTTATTTTATTGTCTTATATTATTCACTTCATATTATTCTGAAAAAGACAAGTAAAATTGCAAAGCGATTAATTCAACTAAAAGAACGCTAAACATTATTTCCGCTGTGCTAACCCTGATTAAGCGATCTAAGCGTTGCCCTACTTTGGTAAACTGCTGAAATCACTAAGTCTAAGTTAACTATTCTGAAGCGTCTGACCCAAGCGCTCAATTTTTCCAAGCGTTCAAATTTCTAAAGTGATACGAAAATTTTGTGAAATCGAAAAAGACTTCAGGGTCTATTCAACCCCGCCCCCCCCCCCTTCTAGACCCTTTCGTATGCCACTTGGGACCACCAAGTGGTATCAGAGCGGTTGAAGTAGAAACCTAAGCGTTTCCGAGCGTAACTGCTTGTTTAGATCCACCTTTCTAAACTTAATCGCCTTAAATCTTTTTATCAAAACATATCATTATGGCTTTTAACAAAATGCCTAAGTTGGTAGAATCAAATTATTATTCGTGGAAACTTAGAGCATTCGCATACTTATGCTCATGTGATAATGAAATATGTGATGTTATGGCCCCATCAAAATCATGCAAGTAAGAACTCGAGCACCTGGAGCCGATGAAGCCACTCCAGATGGATATGTCGAGAAAAATAAACTAGACTGGACGCCAGATGATCGAAAAAGAGCGAATCTGGATAATGTTGGACGAAGTGCACTTTACTCAGCGTTAGGAGATAACGATGCATTGTTCAACAAGATAAAGCAATGTAAGACATCCAAAGAAATATGGGATAAATTGGCTATTGTGCGTGAAGGTTCAGCACAAATGAAGGAGAACAAGCTCTCCATAGCCATGCAAAGATTCGAGCATTTCAAAATGCAGCCCAATGAGACGCTAGAACAACTAGACGCAAGGTTTACTTTGCTTATTACCGAGTTAGCGTCATTAGACAAGGAATTGACCAACAAGGAAATGGTCAACAAGATTTTCAAAAGTCTTCCAAGCAAGTATTTAATTAAGACTGTTGCTATGAGAGAATCACAAACATTGGAGACACTTACCCCAGAGCATGTCTTTTCAGAGTTAAAGGCATTTGAGTTCGAATTAGGTGAAGTCAGCGACACATCGACTTCAGCGATTGAATCAGGAGCTTTAATCGCTACCACCAAAAATAAGGGAAAAGCGGTTATTGAGGTCAAACCGGTTGAGTCAAATGAAGAAAATGAAATGGCCTTATTGGTAAAGAAGTTCAAGAAATTTCTATACCAATGAGAAGAGAACTCCTATTGGACAGAATTCATTTCAAACTCCTCCTCCAGCACCAGCGCCTCAGTATCAAGCGCCAGTGTACTCTGCACCTCAACCAGTAGCGCCAGTTCCATACCAAGCGCCTCCATCCCCCACTCAGAATCTCTCAGCACCAGTAGTCTCAAAGCGATTAACTGCTGAACAAAAAATGAAAACTAATTTGTGTTATAATTGCAGGAAACCAGGGCACTACCAGGTAAATTGCCCTTATCCAAATGTGTCAAAGCCCTCAAGGCAAGACTATGCGGATAGAAACCAATTCAGGAGCAACCTTCGCCAACAAGGTCTGCTAGCGGAATCTGAACCATTCTCCGCACCTGAAGAGGATTTGGAATCATCAGACGAAAGTAGTGATGATGAGCCTACAAGCGACTCAGCATTGATTTGTCTCATGGCAAGAGATGATGAAGCGTCTGACGACTCGCTACCAGAGGTAACCAATGAATTATATCATCCTCTCTCTTATGATGAATTACTTGACAAAGTTAAAGAATATTATAAAGATTGTCAAGAGGCCGCCAAAATATATCAAAACGATCTCGCTATTATTTCGTCGCTCAAAAGTGATAAAGTAACACTCAAAGCCGAGTTGCAAGTTCAGAAACAGTGCATTGAGAAGAACAAATCACTTGAGAGTGAAGTTATTCAGTTAAAAAGCGATCTTGATATAATAGTCAAAAGAGAAGCTGATTTGATCGCTAAACTTGCTAAATCAGAGCAGCTTATCTCATCATTATCAAAAGCTTCTAGAAAGTTGGATAATGTGACTAAGGTAACTAGATTATTTGGTGAAAAGTCCGGTTTAGGATGCAATAAATTCGGTAAACAACCAAATAAATCCAATGTTATGGCAAACAACAAAGGAAAGGGTGTTATCTTTGTTGAGAAAAGTTCACAGAGTCAAACGCTAAGTGAACCTAGCAACAATGGTACGAGGCCAAATGAGAAAGCCAAAGCTGACTCAGGCAAGGGTAAGGCTAAGGCAAATGATTCACAAAGACAAACTCATCCAAACGCTCAAAAAGTCAAGGACAAGTCTAATCACTGTGAATCAAGCGCTAAGCGTCAAGCACCAAAAGTGCAACCCAAGCCAGCGCCAAGGACTTACCAGCGTCAATATCCAAGACAGTCAAAATCATATCATCAATACTATGATGATTATGACTATGACTATGATTATGACTATTATTATAATCGAGGATATTATTACACACCCAAAAAGCACACACAGCACAAGGTGAACAAAAAGCACACACAACACAATGTGAAACCCAAGAAGGCCAGTATTCCTACAATGAAGACCAGGCAAATATGGGTTCCTAAAGTTCTAATTCAAACCAAGGTTACTAACGCTGAAGGACCCAAAACAACATGGGTACCTAAGAAGAATTAGAATTGTCCTTTAAATGCAGGTACCTAGAGCCAGCACCGATACTTCAGTTTGGTACTTTGATAGTGGATCGTCAAGACACATGACTGGTTCCAAGAATCTTCTAGTCTACTATCAAGCTACCAACGGTCCTCAAGTTATATTCGGTGATAACTCAAAAGGTAAAACAAAAGGTATAGGTATCATGCATAGGGGGAACATCATGATTAGTGATGTTTATTATGTTGAGGGTCTTAAGCATAACCTGTTAAGCATTAGTCAATTTTGTGATAAAGGCTTTGAAGTAAAATTTTCAAGCGACTTCTGCTATGTTAACGACGCTAAGACTAAGTCTACTAAATTAAGAGGAAAAAGAACAAACAATGTGTATTTAGTAGATTGGGATTCTACAGTTGATAACAACCCCACGTGCTTTGTTGCTAAAAGTCAAAATGAATTGGGTTGGTTATGGCATAGAAAAATGAATCACCTCAATTTCAAGGCAATCTCTCAGTTAATATCGCTAAATCTTGTAGAGGGATTACCTAAAGGTTCCTTTCAAAAGAATCGCTTATGTGATGCATGTCAAATGGGTAAACAAGTTAAGTCATCTTTCAAAAAGAAACCATGTCTATCTACTTCTAGAGTTCTTGAACTATTGCATTTAGATTTGTTTGGACCTATTCAAATCATGAGTGTTAGTGGCAAAAAGTACTCGCTAGTAATAGTTGATGATTTCTCTCGCTATACATGGGTAGAATTTCTAGCAACCAAAGATGAAACCAGTGTCAAGCTCACAGCGCTAATTCGTCAATTGCAAAATTCAAAAGATCTAAAAGTGACAAGAATTAGAAGCGATAGAGGAACTGAATTTACTAACCAAGTTGTTGAGAAGTTTTGTATAGATTTAGGAATACTTCATGAGTATTCTGCTCCTAGAACACCTCAACAGAATGGAGTTGCTGAGCGACGGAACAGAACGCTTAAAGAAGCCGCAAGGACGATGTTAGCAGAGTCCAAGCTGCCTCAAAGGTTTTGGGCCGAAGCCATCAACACCGCTTGCTACACTCAGAACCGGTGTATGATTAACAAGCAACATGAGAAGACTCCATATGAGTTGTGGAAGGGACGTAAGCCTAACGTTTCATACTTTCATGTATTTGGTTCAAAATGTTTCATTCATAACAATGGATCTCACAGCCTAAAGACATTTGATCCTAAAGCAGATGAGGGAATCTTTCTAGGCTATGCCAAGAATGGAAAGAGTTTTCGCATCTTAAATAAGATCAAATCGAAGGTTGAAGAATCCATTCATGTTGTGTTTGATGATGCTAACCAAGAACCGAGTAAGGTTAATTCTGATGATGTAGGAATTGAAGATCTCTCCCAACAAGCATCGCAAATCAACCTTAGTGATGATAGTGATGACGAGGATGATGGGATTCATGTACTTCCTCCTAAGGATACTCGTGAGGTTAACAAAAATGATAATGTCAGAATCGCTGATGATCATGAAGAGAATGATCATCAAGAGCAGATTGGAACTGTGAATGATGCAGCGTCTACGCAAGAGACAAATGAGAATCAAGCGATTAACAACCAAGAGTCTCTTAACCCGTTCCAACCAGACCGTAAATGGCTTAGAGATCATCCACCAGAGCTAGTAATTGGAGATATTGAAGCACCTGTTAGAACTAGGTCCGCTACATTTAATGAGGCCATGTTCGCAAGTTTCCTATCTCAAATGGAACCAAAGAAAGTGGATGAAGCGCTTAATGATTCAAGTTGGGTAGAAGCAATGCAAGAAGAGCTTAACCAATTTGAAAGAAGCAAGGTTTGGACGCTAGTACCAAGACCAACTCACCAAGGAGTTATTGGAACGAGATGGGTTTTTAGGAACAAAATGGATGAAGATGGCATTGTTATAAGAAACAAAGCTAGATTAGTCGCTCAGGGTTATTGTCAAGAAGAGGGTATTGACTTTGATGAAACGTATGCCCCAGTAGCCCGTCTTGAAGCAATTAGGATGTTCCTAGCGTTTGCCGCATTCAACAAGTTCACAGTATACCAAATGGACGTGAAGAGTGCATTCTTGAATGGTAAACTCCAAGAAGAAGTCTATGTGGAGCAACCACCAGGATTCATCAACAACCATGGCAAAAGTATGGTCTACAAACTGGATAAGGCACTCTATGGCCTTAAACAAGCACCAAGAGCATGGTATGACACTCTCTCTATCTTCCTTATAGGTAAAGGCTTTTCAAAAGGCAGCGTTGACACAACGTTATTTAAAATTACCCATAATAAAGATATTCTCTTAGTCCAAATCTATGTTGATGATATTATATTTGGTTCTACTAATAAGCGACTGTGTGAGAAATTTTCGAAAATGATGCAAGATCAATTTGAAATGAGCATGATGGGTGAATTAACTTTCTTCTTAGGATTACAAGTTAAGCAACTCCCTAATGGAATATTTATAAACCAAGCTAAATATACTAGAGATATGATTAAGAAATTTGGTATGGAAAATGCATCATCTTCAAAAATTCCAATGAGCCAGACGCTTAAGTTAGATAAAGATGAAAGTGGGAAGAAAATTGATATCACTAACTATAGGGGTATTATTGGATCACTTCTTTATCTTACCGCTAGTAGACCTGATATTATGTTTTCGGTATGCATGTGTGCACGTTTTCAATCTGATCCTAGAGAATCACACTTAATTGCTACCAAGAAGATCCTTAAGTACCTAAAAGGCACACAAAATGTGGGCTTATGGTATCCACAGGATTCTTCTTTTGAACTAATTGGTTATTCAGATGCAGATTTTGCAGGATGCAAAATAGATAGAAAAAGTACTAGTGGTACATGTCAATTTCTAGGTGATAGACTAGTTTCGTGGCATAGTAAGAAACAACAATCCATAGCGACTTCTACCGCTGAGGCAGAATATGTAGCCGCTGGAAGCTGTTGTGCACAAATCCTTTGGATGAGGCAACAACTTAGAGATTATGGAATAATCCTAGGTCCTACCCCAATCCATTGTGATAACCAAAGTGCTTTAGCTATGACCCAAAATCCTGTTCTTCATTCTAGAACCAAACACATTGACATTAGATACCATTTCTTGCGTGACCATGTTCAAAAGAAAGATATCTCCATGCACTTCATTGGAACTGACAAACAACTGGCAGATATCTTCACAAAAGCGCTCAACGAACAACGCTTTCTCACTTTGAGAAGTGAATTAGGTATGATCGATTTAAACGCTTAAATCATAAAGCATCATATTTAATAGGCATATAATTTAAGGGGAATCCACTTTATGTTTATGTCTAAAGCGTTTATCAAAATTTGAAATGAGTCATCAACTTTAGGGGGAACTCTAAAATTGTACTTACTTCAATGTATCAAGCGACTGTGATCAAAAATGACTTTCAAAATCTTAAGCATTGATCACTAGCTCTTATCTTTTATGCATGACAAAATCAATCTCTAATAATGTTGTCTCTCATAAATCCAAGCGATTGATTCATTTATTGAAATATTTTATGAAAAGACTTCAGCGTTGAAAGGATTCCCACTTTAACGCTAAGTAACTCGATTTCAAAAATTCATGCATAGTTTTCATCGCTAAAGATAACGTGTGGATAAGTCCAAAAGATCAGATTTGACAACTACCCACACGTGCCTATCAAATCGAACTGACGGTTATGATTCCTATCTAAACCTAGGCGGTTCAGTGATTGCATGAGTCTGAGTAAGTGTCAGTACACTATCAGGCGCGTGCACTTCACGCTGAAAATTTCAAATTTTTTTCAAACTTTTTCAAATTAACTGCGGATCCGAAAAATGTTATAGTACCCTACTTTACCACACTTTTTGACATCCGAAATTAAATGTACACGGTTCAGATTCCTTTTGTCATTAACCTCTGAACACGTGTCATTCATCTGTCAATTGAGGAGTTACTTTCACCTTCTATTTAAACTCACCAAGACTTTTACAGAAAACCTTTATCACTTCCAATCTTTCCTACTGTAAAAGCTTTTTCTCTCCAAAGGCAAAAACTCCTCTATTTTCTTCAAAAGCTTCAACTTTCAGCAATGGCACCCAAAGTTTCAAAATCTTCCAAGACAGCAACTAAACCAGTTACAGTTAACGCCGGATTTTTGGTTAACTGGGACTATCTTTTTGATAACCAGAACTTCCCTCTTCGAACGATTCTTCCACTCGTTCAAGAATCTGGTTTGAAAGACATGCTTACTACTACTTTCAACTACTTTGAAGAAGAATCTCTCCACTTTTTCTACAATGGTCAAATTTCTGAAGACGGAAATTCCATATCCTGCGTCTTCCCCTCTGCAAAAGAGACCTTTGTCCTCACTCCTTCTCTGGTTTCTTCATTACTTGTTCTGCCTAATACTGGCATTGAGGTAGAACGTGTAAATCTCGGCGATGCTACCAAAGTTTGGGACGTGATAAAGAAAGAAGATGTTCACAACGCCTACGAGCCCAACTTCAAGAAGAACGATATGAAAGGCGAATATGTCATCCTCGCTGACATATGTTCAAAGATTATTGAATGCAGAAAAGGGACGTTCGATAAAGTCACTAACATTCAATACAAGATGATGGTTGCCATCCTGACCAAGTTAAAAGTTAACTGGTCTCTTTACGTGTTCAATCGCTTCAAAGCAGCGATGGCTAAGTCTGTTAATCCCAAGCCTTACGGGATTTTGCTAAGTCGTATTCTCTGCTCTAGCGGATATACGCAAGTTTCTGGGAAAAAGATCCCAGCGACCAAGTTTTATGGCAAGAAAATGATAAGCGAGCTTCTTAACCCGCGGAAACCTGGCGGAGCAGCGGTTCCAAAAGATCAGCGTGTTGTTCGCAGTGATGATGAAGATCAAGCGTCTTCTTCATCATCATCATCAGAAGAAGTGGTGGTTAAGCGACCTAAGAGAAAGATCATTCTCAAAGTCGCTGAGCCATCCAAGCCCGCAACGAAGCAAAAGCCTGAACTGAAGAAGAAGAAGCCGGAACCCAAAAAGAAACAAAAGATCCCTTTTCCTTCTCCCTCGCCTAAGTCTCCTTCTCCTCCTCCAGCGTTTTTCTTTTCCGTTCCTGAGGAAGAAGAGACAGCAGTGGAAGAAGAAGTACCACTTGCACGAAGGCGTACTCTTACTCCCACTCCCGCAGTATCTTCTAGCGCTCCCACAAATCCAGCGCTTAGAGAGTCAGCGAGTGCTTCCGTCTCTGACGCTGTTCCCGAAATCAGCTCAGATCCTCAAGCCGTTTCTCCATCTGAAAGGCTTCCCAATGTTCAGGGTAAGTATTTGCTAAGCAAATTAGTCTATCCTTTCCTCGTTAGTTTCCTAAGTCTCTAACGCTAGGATAAAAACAAAAAAAAAAAAAATTCTCTCAGCACCAAGTGAAGCAGATATTCATTATGTTCTCAACACGTTTGAAGAACTAAATATCCCTATTCGTGCTGATCCAATAACTTCTTTTATCGATTTAGAACCCGAAGAAGAAGTTTAGGAGCTTGAGGAACTTGTCCAAGAAACAGATCAAGCGACTAAGACAGTCGATGATAGTCCTCAGGGTAAGCGATGTAGTATTTTCTTTGTAAATTTCTACTCAGTAGGAATTTTTGCTTGCTTTTCTCAATCGCTTACATGTTTTAGCTCATGACGGAGCTCATGATGAACCAATCGCTGAAGCCCCTCCTCTCTCGGAGATTCCAGTTGAACTAGACGTGGACATGGCAACTGTTGTGAATATTGCTAAAGAAGCATCCCAAGTTCTTCCTGACGCTGAAAGCTCATCAGCGAGTGAAGCAACTTTAAACGCTGAGCAGTCAATAGAAGTGGCCCCCATTCCAACAGAAGCTATTGCCCTTGTTCCTACGCCAACCGGACCTCCTCCTCGTGTCATTGATTTCTTCCCTCGCGGATATCATCCAGACGTCGAATTTTATTATGCCGCCAGAGAACGTGACGCTCAAATGCTTGCCGAGTTGGAAATAAACTTTCAAACCACTCTCCATCGGCCCGATATGTCCAACACCAAGAAATTTGAGTTTTTCGAGCGTATTGCAGATCTAGGACTATATGACTTAGAGCGACTTCAATCTCGCTTTGAGTACATTCGTCGTCCAGTGTTCAATAGAGCTGACCTTGATCAACAGCGATTCACTCTAACCGGTCGCTCGGACGAGTCCTTTTATCCTCTGCGCCCAAGCAAGATTGTTTTCAAGAACCCACACATGGGTGATTGGAACAAAAATCCTGATGAGGAAGATCTCAATAAGATAGGATATTCTGCTCTCCCCTCCGTTGTCAAGTCTCCCCAGAACGCTCTCTCTCCTAATCCACTCAAACTCTGGAAAGGCAAAGGCTCGCTTGTTGCGGAGCGCCCAAATCCGGTCAACTCGTGGATTGAAGATGAGGCTCGTGAATATCTTGCCAGATTATGGGCTGAAGACTATGATGATGAAACGGAACGCTTCGAGAAATTCTTAGCAGCTAGAAAAGAGCAAAACAAAGCGAACAAACTTGGAAAACGATGGATGATGGATACAGCCAAATGGGCTGAAGAGTTCGTTCTTCACTTCTACACCCTTGATGAACTCGTCAAATATCCATTCCTGTTTAATTTTGGAATAGAATACAGACGCCGAGGATTTGCCACCTTTTTGCTTCAACAGCGTCAGATAATTGCCGGGAATGTTAGCACTTTGCCACGATACAGACAGCCAATCGAAAGCTACATTCGCCAGCAGCTCGCCTTATTCAGCCAGGGCGGACGCTACGTTTTGCATCCTCGTGCAGACTTTGTTCAACGAATCTTCCCTGACCTCAACGAAGACGCTTCGTCAAGTAAACAACCAGTTCTTCAAGGCCAGAGTCAGATTCGTGTTGACACTTCAACAGAACACGCTGAGTTTGCTGAGTTCCACCGAGATATGAGAGCAGTGATAGAAAATGTCCAAGCGTTGGATACAAGTTTCAATCACTATTCAGGGTTAAACGATTTCCGAGGATATACTCTCCACCCTGTGCTCTTCAGTGAACAGAATATTCAAGTGGCCAAGATGATCTCGCTGATTAGGCCAGTGGACCAAGAAGCAGCTCAAGCGTTCATGCCGTTGATTTTGGACTTTTTCAACAAATATACATCAGGGATTGCTTTACCAGAAGGTGTGCAACTTGCACTAAGTACTGACGAGCGCGAAGACGCTATATTCTTTATCCCGCAATCTAGCCTGATCAGTCCCCGGCATGTGATGGAAGCCCTTGGCCCCCTCTGGGTTATTGGCATTCGAGAACCTTCTCCTCCCTCAATCCAAATTCTGGAAGAAGATTCTGCTCCTACTGCGGAAGTCGCTCATCTTCCTGAGGCTTCCTTGCCAGATTCTTCTAGCGCCCCAGTAGTCGAGCCCCCAGCGATTGCTGATTCTACCTTGGATCACGCAATTGAAGAAGTGCACGCTGAAATTGCTCAAGCGCCTGTAGAACCTCTCCTAAGAGATAAAACCAAAGGCAAGGCTGCAGTTTCAAGTTCTTACGGACTTCTCCCGTCCCCAGAGCGTCCTTCTTCGGATTCAGATTCAGACAGTGATTTAGAGGCCCGAGATTTCAGAAAGGCTGTACGGAACTCGCTTCACCACATCGAAGGTTCCTGCTCCAAGCTTTCTGAAGCCGCTGACAGACAGACTCGCTTAATGTCTGATACGCGAAGCCGTGACATTGCCAACGCTTCAAATTACAGCACCATTGCTATCATGGAAAGCATGTCCCCTCTTATCGCTGAGCTCTCCTCTGAATTCAATCGTCACCTTGCTCAGAGCGCTTCGGCTGATGCGGACAGACACGCTTCATCCGATGCCGTCGCTCAGAGTGTCGCCCAACAGATTGCTCTTCTAGTCGAAGAAGTTAGACTTTTGCGCCGCGATGTCGCTGATCTAAAATTGTCCCTTGATGAAGTCAAGAAGGGGGAAAGTAAAGAAAAGACCAAAGCGATTTCCAAGACGGATAATAAACATTGGCGTTCGATGTTCGATGAACTGGTAAGCATTAAGAGAATGCTATCCAAGAAACGAAAACCAAGGTATTATCTCGGAAAATACGCTCTTCCCCAGTTGGACCCCGACTTCTTAGAGAGTATGGGATTTCATGCTTATGCCGGACCGCTACAACGACCTGTAAATTGGAGACCGTCAAATGACCGTCAAAGAGATATATATTATGATATGATTCGAGAACTTGGCATTCCACCAAGGGATTGGACGGAAAGGTTGTTAGAGCTAAATGAAAGCGCCAGACTCCGCAGGCATGACTATGATGAAGTCCAGCATACAACTATGATCGACATTGATCGACTCTTAAAAGAACTAGAGTTAGAAGTTCTTCAAGGCGAAGAAAGAGCAAAGCGACAGAAGAAATAAATGTTTTTGCGTATTTTATTTCTTTCTTATTCTTTTCAGTATAAATCATGTATGCTTCATTTCAATATATATGAATGATTTATTGCTGAAACAACTTGTTGAAGCCAACCTAACTTTAACTAACATTACTAACCTTTCAAACGCTGACTTATATTCCTTTGGGCCTTTTCTTTTTTAACTCTTAAAAATTATAAAAGAGTTACAAGTCTTGACATCATCAAAAAGGGGGAAATTGTTAGGAAATTTCATGTTAGATGTTTTGATGATGACAAGATAGGATTCAATGTTAGACCCCAAATAAAATGTAAGTTTATGCTTTCATAGATCATTGTATAAAGCGTTTAAAGAGTTTGTAATTTTGTTTAGGCTTGTAATTTTTATCCTCAGATTTTAGACTAAGTCTTAGCGACTGAATCAATAATAGAATTCTAGGTGAGTCTATTTGAGAAGAAGTTGAAGACCAGCGTCTGAAATCAACCGAAGATGAAGATTCCTTCTTAGCGCCTGTTAAACGCTAAGAGACCGCAGTTCAGGATTCATGAATCAAGCGTTCAAATACTCAAGCGACTTATAGAAGATTCACCTGAAATAAATCCTCAAGTCATAAAGGACTTAAATGCAATCATTCAACGGGCATTTATTTCCAACGGGAAATAAATTCAAATTGCATTAAATGTCTGATAAGAGCATTAAATGTGATAAGCTACTGTGACTTGTGGACAAGCCTCCTTTTGACCAGACTGTCAGAACTTTCAGAGTTTTAGCTGCTCCCGTCCAATCGGTTCCAGCGAATTTTCAGGAATGTCAGATTTTAGGTACAATCACGCGCTACGTGAAAGGCACGCTCCTACATGTGTCCAACGGAAAGATCCCAAGAAATTGCCTATAAATACCTTACTCCAGAAAATCAAAACATATAGAACAACATCAAGAATATACGAGAAATTATTGCCAAAAATCCTACGTACATTCTTTCTGGTAAAAGCTTAGAAATTTCATAGCCAAAACCTTTCAAGCTTTCTATCTACATTCCAGACAGTCACAAATATCTCAAATATCTCCCAAAGAAGAAATCTAAACTCCAACTGAGATATTCCAAGTTGTTTGATCTTCTTTAAAACAAACAAAACCCTAGTGATAAACCTCAACCTTTCATCTGAGTGAGAAGAGTTGTTGAAACCTTTCAGGCAGTATTTCTGAGTGAGAGAAGCTTGAAGAAGACGATCTTCATTGGTGCTGAAGTCTGTGTGATCAAGGAGCCCAAGATCATTTTCATCCATTACTATTTTGTAGAAGTTTCTGTGTGATCCTTTGATAATCATCATAGTAATTTCCTCCAAGTGAAAAAGGAGAAGAAGGACGTAGCTGGGATTACATCACCCAGTGAACCTTACAAATTATTGTGTCATTTATTTTATTGTCTTATATTATTCACTTTATATTATTCTGAAAAAGACAAGTAAAATTGCAAAGCGATTAATTCAACTAAAAGAACGCTAAACATTATTTCCGCTGTGCTAACCCTGATTAAGCGATCTAAGCGTTGCCCTACTTTGGTAAACTGCTGAAATCACTAAGTCTAAGTTAACTATTCTGAAGCGTCTGACCCAAGCGCTCAGTTTTTCCAAGCGTTCAAATTTCTAAAGTGATACGAAAATTTTGTGAAGTCGAAAAAGACTTCAGGGTCTATTCAACCCCCCCCCCCCTTCTAGACCCTTTCGTATGCCACTTGGGACCACCAATCTGGAAAGAAGTAGGAAGCTTAGCCCTGATGAGGTGAAGATAGGAGTAGGCAGCGGGTAAAGCGTCGCAGCTACTGTAATTGGATCTGCCTCATTATTTCTTAATTCTAGACATATACTATTTCTGGATAATGTTTTAGTTTTGCCCAATGGGCTTAAAAACATTGTTTCTATTCCCGTTTTAGTTAAAATTGGTTATACTTTCCATTTTATTAATGAACGATGCAACATTTATTATAGTAATAAATTAGTAGGCTTTGCTTCTTTAATAAATGGATTGTATTACCTTAATGTCCAGAATGAGTGTTCTGTAAATACTATACAAAGGAAATGTAGTAGGCTTGGAGTAAACCAAAGATTGATTTGGCATCTTAGACTAGGCCATGCCGGCGAACATAAAATTCGCAAAATGGAGAAAGATGGACTAATTGTTCCATTAGGATTGGATCCCTATCCTACTTGTGAATCTTGTCTCAAAGGCAAGATGGCTAGATCCCCCTTCATAGGGACTTTTGAAAGAGCCTCACAAATCTTAGGCTTAGTGCACACTGATGTTTGTGGTCCATTTAGAGAAATGGCACGAGGAGGTTTGCTTTACTTCATCACCTTCACTGATGACCATTCAAGATATGGTCTAGTGTACATGATGAGGCATAAGTCTAAATCCATTGAAAAGTTCAAGGAATTCAAAGCTTTAGTGGAAAATCAAACTGGTCAACATATAAAAACCCTTCGATCGGATCGAGGAGGAGAATATATGAGCAATGAGTTTGATGTATACCTTAGAGAGAATGTTATAGTATTACAGCTCACACCTCCAGCGACACCACAGTTAAATGGTGTAGTAGAGCGAAGGAATCGAACCTTGTTGGACATGGTTCGCTCCATGCTCAGCTACACTGACTTACCCATTTCACTGTGGGGTCATGCGCTGCTTACAGTTGTACACATTTTAAATAGATGTCTGTCCAAGTCTGTTCCTATGACTCCCTATGAGATATGGAGAAATAGGAAACCAAGTCTTAATCACATCAAGATTTGGGGATGTCTGGCTTATGTCAAAAAGACCAAAGTTGACAAGTTGGAGGCTAGATCCTTGAAGGGACGTTTCGTTGGATATCCTAAGGATTCAATGGGATACCTCTTTTACCTGCTCGATGATCAAAGGATCATTGTAGCTTTACAAGCCCACTTTCTTAAAGATAAGTTCATTCTAGAAGGAGGAGTGGGTAGACAGATTGTTCTAGAAGAACAAAATGAGACTCCAGTGGATACATCTACACAGGAAGTGAGAACTGAACCTTCTGTAACACAACCACAACCGCGAAGATCAAATAGAGTACCTCAACCGCCTGAGAGGTACGGATATCTAGTACAGAGGGAGCTGGATCTTCATTCTGTATTAGAGGAGGATCATAAAGATGATCCCTCCACTTTTGATCAAGCAATGGTGGATGTGGATGCTACTAGATGGCGTGAAGCTATGCAAACTGAGATCGATTCGATGTATGCAAACCAAGTCTGGAAACTTGCGGACAAACCTGAAGGGGTAAAACCTATCAGGTGCAAATGGGTCTACAAGAGAAAGATTGATGTTGATGGCAAGGTTGACACCTACAAAGCCAGGCTAGTGGAGAAAGGGTATAGTCAAAAAGAAGGAATTGACTACCAAGAAACCTTTTCGCCAGTGGCTATGATCAAATCAATAAGGATTCTACTTGCAATAGCTGCACACATAGACTTTGAAATATGGCCAATGGATGTCAAAACTGCTTTCCTAAATGTATTCCTAGAAGAGGATATCTATATGGAACAGCCAAAAGGTTTTGTATCTGAGGAGCCTACTCATAAGGTGTGTAAACTTGAGAGATCCATTTATGGACTCAAGCAAGCATCTCGTAGCTGGAATCTACGTTTTGATGAGGCTGTCAAAGAATTTGACTTCATCAAAAAACGAAGACGAGCCATGTGTTTACGAGAAGGTTAGTGGGAGCAAGATAACATTCCTTGTGTTATATGTAGATGACATATTACTCATAGGGAATGATATAGGAATGCTCACCACTGTAAAGAAGTGGCTTTCGAGTACTTTCTCCATGGAAGACTTGGGAGAGGCAACTTACATTCTAGGGATTCGAATCTACAGAGATCGAACAAATAAAATGATAAGGCTCTCTCAATCCCTTTACTTAGAAAAGGTCCTAAAGAGATATAGGATGGAGGATTCTAAGAGAGGGTTCCTACCGATGAGACATGGGATACATCTCTCAAAATCTATGTGTCCGCAAAGTGAGGAAGATAGAAAGGAAATGAGCACTGTACCCTATGCATCAGCAATGGGTAGCCTGATGTACGCAATGTTGTGTACTAGACCTGACATTACTTACTCGGTGAGCATTGTTAGCCGATTTCAAGCAAACCCAGGCAAAGAACATTGGATAGCTGTGAAGAATATCCTAAAGTACCTGAAGAGAACCAAGGATATGATTCTCATCTATGGGAGTGGTAGCCTGAGAGTGGACGGGTACACTGATTCGGATTTTCAATCTGATGTCGATGACTGAAAATCCACCTCAGGATTCGTATTCACCCTCAATGGTGGGGCGGTAACTCGAAAAAGTTCCAAGCAAAGCACAACCGCGGACTCCACTACAGAGGCTGAATACATAAGCTGCCTCTGAGGCAGCTAAAGAGGCTGTTTGGATAAGGAAGTTCATAGAAGAACTTCAAGTGGTTCCTAGCATAAAGCTCTCGTTGCCACTTTATTGTGACACACCGGAGCAATAGCGCAAGCAAAGGAACCTAGGTCTCACAACAAGTCCAAACACATCGACAGGATATATCACATCATACGAGAGATCGTTGCACGAGAAAAAATATCTGTTCAAAAAATAGCCTCAGCTGACAATGTCGCTGATCCATTGACCAAGCCATTGGCACAAGTGGTGCTAGAAAAACAACTCGAAGGGATGGGTATTAAATACCATAGCAAATGGCATTAAGTGCAAGTGGGAGATTGTTAGAGTATATGCCCTCAAATGCCATAAAGAGGATAGATTTATAGGGCATTAACTTGTAACTAAACAATATCTTTTTATAATATATAATGCATTATCTTGTTGTTTTCTGACACGCTAAAAGCTAATGTGCTATTGCAGCAAGTGCACTAGTCGTGTGTAGTAATAAGTGGACTAAAAGTCCGGGTTGTCGAACCACGGAGACTTGAATTTTAGTTTATGATTTTAACGAAAAAAGAACAAATATAATTAAAGTAAATTATAAGTAAAATGCATACAATAAGAACAAGATTACACAATTGATTTTACACAAAGTATAAAGGGAGACTAAGGCACATGCTAGGTTCAAATTGATCAAATATACTTATAAAGATTCTAGTTGAAGGATTACGCTTATATTGTTATGGTGAGAACTCCGAGGGTAGAGAATAACCGATGTCTCGCGTATAAACTCCTATGCTTAGATCGTGATTTCCCAAATATTCCTATCCAGAAATCTAACCACTAAACATGCATTAACGTATTAGAGTTCACTCGATTTGAATCGAACAACTTCACCCGGGAATCTTTACCTATGTCTAGGGCAATTCCTCATTAGTTACGGGTCATGATGTGAATTTCTTGCACCCTAAGTCAATTTTCTCCCGAAATATTAACCTAGGCATAATATTCTAACATATAGTGATCAAGTATATGCAAGATAGGCAAAAACACAAATTCACATCACATAACAATATAAGAACAACCTTAACAATCATCTATTATAAGCATATATCACAATTTGGCCTTACATGACCCTAGTCTTATGAATTTAGTTCATAATGGATAATATGAAAAACATAAATGAATTAATACACATGTTCATAGACATAATTGAAATGAAAAGCTATAAAAACTCCCTCAAAAGTGAATAATGATGAATCTTGAAGTTGAGCCTTCAATCCCCAAGCTCTTTTCCTTCCTCTAGTTTTCCCCTCCAAGAGTGACGAAGAATGGTGATGAATGGTGGAGAAATCAGATTAGGGGCTGCCCCCCTCTCCTCTAATAATCTGAAATTGATAGTGAATGATGAAGAGTATGGGTTCCCCCTCCTTTTATAGCCAAAATTCCACTAATGTATGCATTAAGAATTCCCATTAAAGTTCCCCAATGAGAATTCCACCTAAGGTGATGCTTAAAGTTTGGCTTTTAAGATTCCAACCAGCTAAAAAATGCTGAACTTTCGGCCATTAAGAATTCCACCAAGCATAACCATGTGAAAACTTCAACAAAACACATGCATGTTGCCATTTTCTTGCTTTCCAGCGCAGTCTTAGTATTTTCCTCATATAATTCTCCAAAGATCTCCAAATTGGATGATTCAAGTCCCCATGTTCAGATAACCCATAGATATACAACTTTCTAAAAGGACATTTTGTCTAATTCGGTCCCTACGTATACCTAAATTACGTTTCAATATGGAGGTTGTTTCTGATTTGGCGCCCATAAAGTAAATCTACCAAGAAACACACTTATGACAACCCCTCAACACATGTGCTGAATTATGGCCAAAAGTGATTCTTACCCATCATATAAGGCTGGAATGTAGGCTGAAAAAGGAGTAACATTCGGACTATCCATGCCTAGGCATGAATAGGAGGGCGCTGGGGCGTATCCTGGCACATGTACTTCTCTGTTCGGCGCAGCAATCGTATTTCCTTCACAATTATCTCTATAGACCTCCGATTTGGATGTTTCAAGTTCCCATTTGAAGCTAAGACATACATCTAAAACTTTGTAGAAGGAAACTTTGTCTAAATAGGTCTCGAAATATACGGAATTATCACTCGAATGTGGTAGGAGATGCATAAACCGCCTTGGTGTTGAAAAACATGCTTGAACTTGTTTTGTACATTGTTTTTCTTCCCTTTTCTTCATGTATTCTCATTTATTACCTGTATTCACTTAACACACCTATTAAATGCAAATGTGACATGATTTAAGCAATAAGTGAATCCAAATCATAAGAATTACGGTCTTAAAAACACGTAAAAACACCTCTTATCATTTTCTTATAGGCATTTGTAAGGTGTTAACAAACAACGTAAAGTCCTTAAGAATAAGTCAAACCTTATACTTCCTATGGGATAGGAAGAATGGCACTAGAAAGGTTTGATCCTTGTTCTCTAAATAGGGTTCGCAAGTCTAAGAAAGTATTTGACTGGACATTAATACAAAACAAGGACTTTCATGATATAAGTTTTGATAGAGAAAGTGTCAGTCGAACACTATGGGAATGATAGTGGGAACTTATGTCATGGACATATAAGTTGGACTAATATGTTCAAACATGGCTCGCATCAGTTTCATCACATGGGTATTCACTCACTGTCAGTCAATGATGAAACTGATAAGTTGTGATAGGTACGCGTGAACCTTAAACCTGAGGAATCGAGTTGAAGATGTACTTGTGACATCAAGTCTGTCATTAGAGTAGTTAGATCCAAATCACCCTTTGGTGGGATCGACCTCGAAGTGTGACTTGATGGGCAAGTAGCATTGTTAACTGATTAGCAAAATGGGATTTATTCTCTCATAAGTGAATGAGCTAAATATCCTATGCAGTCATGAATGAGTGAGGTTAAAAGTTTTTGGCCAAAGTATAAAAGGACCTCGACTCATTATGAGCTAAGCATATGGTCAAGTCATGTGAGTTTGACTAAAACCATGACTCTCACTTGACTGGGATATAAGAATAAAAGGTTTATACTCGTACGGTATTCACAGCGTATATAGTTTGGAATTCGTTCTCAATTGGGATGCGATGTGAGCCACGTGACTGGCTAGGTGTTACTCACATTCTTTTGGTTTCCTCCCAATTGCCTTTTGAGATGAACCTAAAGAGTCGCGCTTAAAGGAAGTGCAAAAAGAAAATCATGGAAAAGACTTGAGAGAGAATTTTCGGTATTGGATATCGAGATTAATTAATTAATCATTAGATGATTTTATTAATTAATTAAGTTAATGAATTAATTAATTCCTTAGAGGAATTTAATTATAATATTAACATGAATTTAATTGATTATTTAATTTATTTATTTATTGGATAAATAATATTAATTATTTAATTAATTAAATAAGCTTAATAGGGCTAAAGCCTGATGGCTAAAGGCCACAGAGTGGGCGTCCATAAAATTAGCCTAGGTTATTGTTTCATTGTAGTATTAATATACTACTTAGAGAAAAATTAACCTAGGTCATCAACTTACAAACTTTCTCTCCAAGTCAAACTCTCCTCCCTTTCTCTCTCACACTAGCCGTCCATCACAGGTGAAGAAGAAGGAGATTTTTGTTTTTGACTCCGGCATGATAATTTAGAGACAGCGACGGATTTGCTGTTCAAGAAAGGATTGCAAAGTTGGTTCAGATTTCAACATACGCGAGAACGGTAATTAATTTCGTTAATCCCAATTTAAATACGAGAAATAGAGATGAGCCACTGGGATTTAACTTTTATTCTTCCGCTGCTTTTTTGTTTTTACGCCATTAATTTCCCAACAATAACAATGGGGCGTTGCACAAGCAAAGGAGCCAAGGTCTCATCAGAAATCTAAGCACATACAAAGGCGATACCATTTGATCAGAGAGATCATTGGGAGAGTTGACGTTCAAGTGGAGCATGTAGGCTCGGCAGATAATTATTAGGTGTGTGCCCTCAATACCAATGAGGAGGAATTAGATTTAAATAGGGCAGTGATTTATATTGTACGAACATATAAAGGCAATGGGTTTTTGTTCATGTAAAACTTCATGGCATTAATAAGTATTGAGCAAATAGTCCATGTGTATCGAGGTTGACTCTTCGCCCTTTATGGAATAAAGAAGTGGCACGAGAAGAGTCTTATTCCTAATCACTTAAAAGGGTTCCCAAGTCAAGGAATCTTAATTGGGCATTAAGATTCGACTTGTATGACACATGCTCTGATAAGGAGTGCCAGTCGAACACTTTGAGATAGTGAGAACACGTGTCATAGCTATATCAATGAAGTTGATATGTTCGAAAACGGCTCGTACTATCTGATCACATGAGTTTTTACTCAGTGACTGTCAATGATTGGATTACTGACTATGATAGTATGCGTGAGCCTTTGACCTGAGGATTCATTATCATGATGTGCTTGTGACGTTGGATCTGTTACTAGAGTAGTTAGGCCCAATTCACCCGTTGGTTGGGCCGACCTCGAAGTGCAATCCCAATGGGCAAGTAGCATTTGTGAAGTGATTGCAAAGAAAGGATTCACTATCTTGAAAGTAAACGAGCAGATACCCTATGCGATCATAGGTAACTGAAATGAAAAGTCTTTGGCCAAAGCAGAAGAATTGACTCATATGGGATACGGAGGGTAGTTCATTCATTTCAGGTTACTATGGTTCATAGCATAGCATCGAGTTATGTGAGTTTGACATATTCCATGACTCTCACTCGATCGGGGTACATCAGTGAAGGGATTATACTCATATGGAATTCATAGTCAAGAGGTTTGTAATGACATAGTCATTCGTACTTGGTTGGGCTACGATGTGGGGCCACGAGGCTGGCTAGGTGTCACCCACATCCTTTGGTATCCTCTCATTGCCAATCAAGACGAACCTAGAGAGTCGCGCTAACAGGAATGAGCGGGAAATCACTTTGTGTAATTGGAGGGGCATTTTGGTAATTTGTCATTAGATGGACAAATTAATTTGGTGGACAGGTTAATTTAATTAGTTGTTTAATTAGATTAAATAATGGAACATTAAATTAATTTATTTAACTAGGTTAAATTAAATATTAATTTAATTACACACATATTTAATTAGATTAAATATGAAATGTAATTAAATTAAAGTGGACTAAGTTGACTGGGCCAACTTAGCCCACTTGGAAATCCACATGGGCCTATGAGGCGTATAACCTAGGTCCAAGTAGGAGGATTCTATTTAAATCCTCCAACACTTAGACTTAGGTCAAGTGATTTGATCAGTTGCCACCAAGAGTTACAAAGTAAAGTAGAGAGAAAATATTCTCTCCCTCTTCTTCTCTTCTAGCCGCCAATTAGAGATGGAGGAGGAAGATTTTTCGGCAGATTCTGTGCATGATTATCTAGAGGCAGGAGTCCCGGGGATTGCTACTGTAGACGGTAGATTAAGAAACGAAAAGAAAAACAAAGAGGTAAATTGTTCTATCTCGTTCTTCGATTAAAATCAACTAAAACCTAAATTGATCCATGGCTCGGGAATCGAATCGAATTTTTTTATTCCCCTACGTTTTTGGGCATTGATTCCCAACAATAATGTAGCAAACCGACTCACCAAACCCCTTAGTCAAAAGGTGTTTGATGGACATCAAGGGAAGATGGGCCTCAAATACGTGGGCAATTGGATCTAGGGCAAGTGGGAGATTGATAGAGTAGATGTCTGGCGCGCCAATTTTGGGCGCCATTTTCTATGTAATAAACTCTATGAGACAATCTTTTCTTTATGAATAAAGTCAATTTTATTATAGGCATTCTTTGTTCTTAAATTGTTATTATATGCTTAGAACGGAGTCCCTTGAATCACATAAGACTATGGGACATCATCGGACATCGGGAATGATGATGATAGAATATGTCTCTAAGATCGTGATTCTTAAAAGGTTCCAAGTCCGAGATGGGTCTGTCAAGATAAGGGGTATTGACAAAGACTCAAAAGACTTGCTTGTGTACATAGTTCTTAGAGAACGTGCCTCATTCCATAGACTTAGATGTACACGAGGGTTCTCATTTGGATAATGAGTAAACTGAACAACCCCGCCAGGAAATTCATAAAATGGTTATTGAATATGGAATTTTCTATAATCACGTAGGCATAAGAGTAATCCTTTTGGACCTGAGGTTCCATTGTAACTTTGAGCATAGTAGACTATACTTAGACTTCTCTCATGATTCCATCGCGAGTCGTCATATGGGATATCTTAGGTATAGTATAATTATGTGTCAAGGTACATGAGAGACCAAGATGGGATCCATCACTGATATAGCAAATCAGACATTTCCTACGTATTGCTTAACTAATCGATTCAAGGAATCTTTAGTCAAAGTATGGCAATCCAAAGAGGTGGAGTGTTTCCTCATTTGGATTGCATGAGTCGATATCATGCAATAAGAAGACATAGTGATTGGGTCGTAAGAGTTTCGCTAAGTCATTACTCGAGATACCAATCCGGGAAATTTTATGGAGGGATCTTACTTTTGCGAAGATCGTGGTTATGATAGGTTGAGTATCTTTATGTCGTTTGTGTCTAGGTCTTCGATGCCCGTTGCTAGACAGTAACCTCGATTTGTAAGTACCGTGATATTATGGTGAATGATACATGGTCGGATTAAATCAAGAAAGATTTAATCTAGTACTTTCTAAATATAGAAAGGTACAATGGCACTTTTAGAAAGTGTACTTACTACTAGAACATGAACGAGCCTAAGGGGTCACACACTAACTCCTGAGGTTCCTGCTTAAAAGATATGATTAATCAACTTTGGAAGTTGAGGTGAAATTAGGAAAGTTTAGTACTTACCTAAAGAGGAATATTAATTAATTGGTTGGAGATCAATTAATTAGACTATTTAATTAATCAAGTAGGATTAATTAATTAATGGACTAAGTAAAGTCCAAGGATTTTATTTAATTAGTAGAGGAAGTCAAAAATTAAATAGAATTTAAGAAATAATTGGGTAATAATAATTAAGGTTGGACTTTAATTATTATGGAATATTTAATTAAATGGTTGGACTATTTAATTAAATAAGGAGTCAAAAATTAAATCAAGTTGGATAAAAATTTTGGATTCCAAGGCATAGGAGGGGCGAGTGGTGGACGGCTTATGGGGAGGATTTAATTCCTCTCCAAGTCTTGATCAAGTTAGAATCAAGGAAATTGTTTTTGAGAGAAAATAGGGAACGAGTTAGCTTGCAAGCTAGCTTCCTTATTTTTAGGAAACTCCTTAATTGAATTTGATTAGGAATAGATGAAAGTCAAATTTTGGAGATTTTATCTCATCTTGACTTCTAATCAAACTTAAACCTAGGAGTATCTCTATAAATATGTTTGTTAAGAAAAACACACACACTTTATTTCTAGAGGATTTTTCGTCCACCTCTAAGAAGAAAAAGAGAAAAATTTTGTCTTCTTATTTTGCAAGAAAACTCGCCCCTCACCTAATTATTTCTAGACAAGGTTTTGCTCATGTGTTGAGAATACATTTAACATATATTCCTACCTTCATATATTTAAGCTTAGATTAGATCCAAAATAATTATATAGGCTAGCACCATATATAATTATTGAGAACTATACGGAGGTTTGGATACATCTTAGAGGCAAGACAATTGGATCGCTTGAAGATACAAGGAACAAATCAAAGCTCGGGATTTGGAAGAGGCCGACGGCTTCACTGTAGATTCGGTCAAAGGAGTATTTATTCAGGTTGAAAAGATCAGAAACTTGTACGAGAGCAAAAGAGAGAAAGGTATTTTGCGTAGTTATTTTTTCTTCGTTTTATAAGTTCGATTAAATCGGTCATAGTCTTGTTTCGGGGTAGTTGTATATATTTTTAAATTTCGCTATGCTAACCTACCCCTGGGATTACCCAACCCAACATAATGTTTGTATTCGTGTCAAAGAACAAGTAAATGCTTAAGTAAATGAAAGTGTAATACTAATTTGTTATTGAATGCTTGAGGAGATAGAAGGGGATAGTGCGAGTTGAATGTTGTATATGTGATATTACAGTCATGGATTTTTTGTGAATTTTTGAAGAGTTTGTATGGATACGAAAGTGATAGTTGAGGCATGGTTGACATTTTTAAAGAATTTTGTTAAAATTTTTGATGATAAAGCTTGATGTTTGAAAAAAAAAACATTTCGTTTACTTGCTTGTTGTACACTGAGAGATCGATTTTGTGGGTATATCATATGCAAACCCTCATGAGACACAACTCGTCCACTAGGGTAACCTAGGGGTTTAAAGGCTTGTTGGATACGCTAAATGCAATCGTGATACCTACAAAAGTGGTTAGTTCTAGCTGTTTTTGTTATTTTTCTTTATTTTGTTTAGTCTTTTGTCTTTGCACGAGGACGTGCAATAGTTAAGTGTGGGAGAATTTGTTAGTGTGCATTTTATGAATACTTTTCATATATTACCTTTATTCTTTTATTGCTATTTGAGTTTAAATGATAGATATTTATTATGATTTTTAATTTTGATAGGTGAAATTTCAAAACAGAAGAAAAAGATGGAGAAAAAGGAGAAAAACAAGAAGAGGCGTTTAAGCGTGAAGTATGAAGAGAATAATCCTAAGATTTAGGTGCTTTCTTATTTTTTAGGAGTCTTATTAGTATTTTATCTTAGTAAGGAATTAATGTCCTTATTCAATTAGAATTAGAGTTTTATTTTGTTAGGAGTCCTTTTTGGCTAGGCTTATTTTATTATATATAGCTGGAACTAATTATTTTTCTCCTACACTTTAAGAATATACACGTTTTATGAAAGTGTTATGTGCCCAGCGAGCCATCTATTGGCTTGAACATTAACATTGTGTCAGTCTTATCATTAAGATTACATCAAACCTGTTACGGAATGCTTCTTTATTGTTATAACTAATGATAGTATAGATTAAGATCCCATGGATTACATATGGTTAGGGGAGGCGGTCAGGGAAAACATATGGAATACTCTCAAAGACCGTAATCCTAAATATTGTTCCAAGTCATAGAGGCTGTGAGATGTGGGATATCACTGGCCTCGTCAAGACTTGTTCATGCGTGTAACTCTTTCGAGAGGTCGACGCGTTCCATTGCCGATGCCTTGTATGGCTATACATGTATGAAGATTCATACTGGATTATGGAATTGAACGGCCCCGCAAGGATTCCTCGTTGGTGTTGTCGAACTTGGAGTCCTTAGGTTTTTGGAGTGTGAGATAATCTTTAGACCTGAGATGTCATTGGAAAGGGTACTACCCACTCTGCTTTGATATGCACGTGCACTTTAGGAGAATCGTACGGCTTGTATGTTGGGAATAGTCTGGTAGTTACCGTGGAACAATTGACAGTCAGAAAGGGGATTCATCCAGGGTCACGAGTACCCTGTATTTCCTATGTTGTTGAGTGAAGCTGAATGATTAAAAAGTCTCTAGCTAGAGCATCGTCTTATAAGAGGGATTGGTGATCCCTGCTTGGAAGACCGGATCATTAGTTGAACCAACATAATCATAGTTTCCGACGCTATTAGAATTTTGACCGTCGCCAAACCCTAGGTTTTGGACGGGAATAGATGAAGGGATTCGACTCACACAAAGATCAAAATCTGGAGAGGTTTGCATTTTCATCGTTAACATCCAAGAAGTCGTGACGACGTTGCTAGACATCAAACCACGACCAATAGGTGCCTTGGGGTTAATTGGTGAATCCAAGGCCTAGTTAATTATTATGAATAATTAATCTAGCCTATGGAAGGACTTATTGCTATCTTGTTAATGAGCCTAAGGGGTCACACACAATACTTAGTGTAGTACCTATTGACTAGTTAATTCTTTGTGAGTTAATGGAGGGATTCATTAATTGGAATTAATTAATCGGGAAAAGGAATAAATTAATTAAGTGGTCTTCATTAATAAAAGTCTTATAATTTAATATTGAATTATTAAATTGGGAAAGACTAGTTAATTAATTAGTTGTCTAATTAATTAATATGTGAAAGAGAATATAAATATATATATATATATATATGCATGTAGGCGTGTATATGTAGATTTGGTGGAGGATTTTATCATGTTCACCAAGTCTATGTATATATGTATATATATATATATATATTTAAGATATCTATCCTATAATATATTTGGTAGATCTATTCTAATTAATTAGGTAGCTAGTTGATATGGGAAGATCTTATGAATATATATTAGGATAAATATTGAAGATATGGAAATATGTTATTTGATAAGATATTATATATTGATATGTATCAAATATATGGAAATATCTTTTTAGTTGGAAAGATATCCAATTAATGAAGGAAGAGAGTTGGAGAAATAATGGAAACTAAATAAAATAACATAAATATATATATATCACAAGTGTGAATACACACACTAAGTGTGCGTATGTGTGCCTATATATATGTGTGTGTGTGTGTGTGTGTTTTATTTAAGCTAATCAATTTTTAAGTTTTTCTCAATAGTTTTTCACAAGATAAAAACAAGGGTTTTAAGTCTTTATTCTTTCTCTTCATCCCTTCCGCCTCTTTCACAAATATTCTTCCAACTCATGTGTTGAGTACGAAGAACACAAAATATATTCCTACCCATTTACATAAGCTAAGATTCGATATTCTCCTTGCTAGCACTGGTGGAGATAATTGAGGGTACGAGCTAAGGTGTGGATAAACTTAGAGGCACAACACTTGGGGCGCTAGGGCAAACCCATCCGGAGAGGTGTAGCAGAGAGTTGTTTAAAAAGACGTTGCTGATTTTTGGTCTTCAAGAGGTAAACACATGAAAACTAATCTCTATGATAGTTTTGAATCTGATGGTACCATGTATACCTAGCCCTAATTTTGGGGATGCCGCCTTAAATTTTGAATTTATATGTCATCCACTGCGCCGGCGTCCCTAGGGGTTGTAATCGATCCCAACAGTGGTATCAGTGCCAAGGTTTTGACATGGCTCGGACTCTTTGTATGTGTTTACGTTTATATACTTTAAATTTTGTTTTATCGCATGTAAAATGGATTGGATTTTCTGATTTTATTTTTTGACCGATTAAAATCGTTTAAAATTTGAAAATTGATTTGGATCTGAAAAATGTATTTTTCAATTAATCTGTGCATTGCGTTTTTGATAAATTTGAGGACTTGGATATTTGGATTAAATGTTGAGCGAATAGCAACTGATCGGACATGGCAGAGGAGCCGCCGAATAGCTGCCGTTCTTGCAGTGGCGCGTGGGAGGCGACGGCGTTGCGCCGTCGCGTAAGACACACGCGGACAGTGCGTTCGCTGTACGCGCGCATCCGCTGTCACGGGCGATGTCGCACTGTTGCGACGGGGCCGGACCTGGCTGTGCTGCTGCTCGCCATCCGAATTTGGGGTGCCTAGGCGGCAGCCCCCTAGGGTTACGACCCTAGGGTTTTTCCAATTTTTGTTAAATTGCAATTTGGCCCTTTGGGGTTATTTTATAATTTATGTTTTGGGTTTAAAATGCAATTGAATATATTTTTGGGCTTGGACCTAAAAATGGACTTTTTAAAAGCATGGGCTTTTATTTATATTTTGAAAGGAAGAAATAAAGTTAGTATTTTATTGATTTTCGAGATTAAAATAAAATGGAGTTTTTGAAAATGGGCTTTTATTTGAATTTTGAAAAGACGAAATAAAATTTGTATCTTATTGACTTTCGAAATTAAAATAAAATTGAAGTTTTATATTGGCCTCTTTTTGAAGAAATGGATTTCTTCATGTTTTTCCAAAGTATAGATTTTCATTTAAGTTTTGGAAGGACGAAATAAAATTAGTATTTTATTGATTTTCGATATTAAATAAAATTGAGTTTTTATAAAAAAATTGGGGTCATTATAATTAAGTGAAGAAGTTGACTTCTTCATGGACTTTCAAATAATATGAGTTTTATTCGAATTTCAAGTATGAGATAAAATTGGTATTTTATGGATTTTGGAAATTGAATAAAATAAGTAATTTTTACAATTGGCATTTTTCGGATTATATGAGAAAGTGGACTTTTTCATTGTTTTTCAAAAAGGTGTATTTATTATTTAGTTCTTGGAAAATTAATATGAAATTAATTGATTCCTAGAATAGAATAATATTAAATTTTGAAAGTTGAATTAATTTTCGGATAATTGGAGAATTATGATTCTTCATGAGATTTTCTGAAATTTATTTTTAGAAAATCATTAATTGGTCCACTAATTTAATTAGATTATCTTTAATTAAAATCGGTAAATTTATGTTTATGAAAGCATGATGTGAGCATGTATTATGTGATTATGTGGTGATCCGGGTCAAGCCATAGACTAGTCGTTTTAATTTGAGGCCTGCATGCCAAGATTTCATTTTATGTACATGAGAGGATGGGGTTTCCTTTTGTATTGTATTGTTATAATTTGAAGACGGAGATAAAAACTTCTTGAAGACAGTGATGGAGACATTGAAGCTCGAGGAGCAATGAAGACCTTAGTGTGGGGTTCGGGTCCTTAGATTAGATTGGTCGACACCTTGATGGCTCGGGTGTTTTTAGGATTGGCTTGACTAAGATCACATTTACAGCTTTTATGTATAGCATGCTTGTTGTTATTTATCATTAGTATCTTTTATATGGTATGATGTGTTGCATGATCACCTAAGAAAGATAAATAACTGAAAGTGGTGAGACCTTGTATGTGAAAGACCTCATGTCCATATTAAGTCCATAAATGGATAAATCAGGGGCCCGGAATCTCCTTGATTAGATCCAGTGCCTTCCATCATTAGATGTGAGAGAGAATAGCTCGGCTTGTCATCATTGACCATGAGTCGTGGGATGGTGGCAAGTTTAGTGTAGTAATCTCACAACTAGGCCTTCTACTATGACAGGCGGTCATACTAGAAGTGCACACGGATCTCAGTCTACCCAGGGGTCGACCATGAGTCGTGGGACTCCCTGGGCACTGTTATTGCGTGAGAATTTGATGGGTCAGACTTAAACGCAGATTAGTTGTACCGTTGCATTGTGTTCTCGGGACGTACATGAAATGTGAGGCAAACATCTCGAGAACCACCTGGATGTGGATGGGGTCGCCGTGCATGCTCAATGTCGCTGCCCATTGACCATGAGTCGTGGGATGAGGTTGGGGCATTTGACGCTCGAGCCCACTGGAAATGGTTGCATTTCCCGTCTTTCTATCAGTGGGGTTGATGGAAATCGAAAAAATAGTGGGAGCACACGTGAAGTTAAAAGGTCCATAATTTCATGTGGATATAATCTATGATTGAATGCTAATTTTTTTACGTTTATCGTAAAGTAACAGTCACATGGCTAAAACTCCACTCTCGGTAATCCTTGAAACTAATAAGCTAAATGGACCGAACTTCCCTGACTGGTATCGCAACATTAAGATTGTGCTGCAATCTGAAAGTCTTGACTATGTCTTAACTCAGCCTATTGAGCCTGCACCTGAGGCAAGTGCTCTGAGGGCTGCCCGCGATGCACATGAGAAATGGAGCAAAGACGATATCTATGTGCGTTGTCTCATTCTTGCCTCTATGACTAATGAGTTGCAGAGGCAGTCTGAGACTGTGGAACATGCATCAGAGATTGTCCTTGCATTGGAAGAGTTGTACGGTGTTAAGACATGCCGTGAGAGGTTTGCTATCTCTCATGAGTTATTCAGGGCTCGCATGACTGAAGGAACATCGGTCACCGACCATGTTTTGAGAATGATTGCCTTAGTGAACAAACTCAATGACATGGAGGTACCGATAAATCCTGACTTGGCTATTGATTTAGTACTTCAGTCGCTCTGTTCTGCCTACGATCAGTTCGTAGTGAATTTCAACATGAACCAATTGGTTGCCACTCTTCCTAAGTTATTGGACATGTTGCGCACTACTGAGGCGACGGTAAAGAAGGCAAAGCCTGTGCTGGTTTCTTACACTTCTACATCCCTTGCTTTTGATAACGATAAAAGAAGAAGAAGAAGAAGAAGAAGAAGAAGAAGGGCAACGAACTGCAAACAAAGGTTTTCATCAAGAAGGGACACTGGAAAGATCAATGCCTTGAGCCTCCTCGTGAGCGCAAGAAAGGTACATTTGTTGTAAAGTTAACTCGTTAGTTAACTGTGCTTCTTGAGTGTTATGACACTATTAAAATACTCAGTTATGCAACGAATTGCAGATGGTGGGAAGAAGCAGGAAACAAAGAAATGAGGTCTTGGTCCTGAAGATGCCAAGGAGGCATTTCTCGTGGTTGAGGCTGAAGGACAAAAAATCATTTGTTTGTCGTTTTAATTATGAGACAATGTTTTGAAGAATGTTTTTGTCATGTTTTTGGATTAATGTTTTGAACCATGTTTTACTCCACCTTGGTTTATGGGTGGAGATTCAAGTTTTATTAAAATGCGTTTTATTATTTATGGTTCTGCAATTAATTCTTGTAACATGATTCTTCACAACATTTGACTCATATCACGCAACAAATGTATACATTGATCTAACCGCCAAGGTAATAACCTAGGCAACCATGTTAATCTATTAGACATAGAATAATGAGTGTAACCCTAAAATGGTCAAGCATGTTAATCTATTAGACATAGAATAATGAGTGTAACCCTAAAATGGTCACATTAGATGTGACATGGAAACCACACACATCAAGGATGTGAAAGGTATTGCTTGTGTCAAGAAAACAGTGGGACCAATTGAGGATTTGTCTTGTGTTTACGAGAATCTTAGTGTTCATTACACTTGGAATGAAAGGGATCATTTCATAATATCCTACCTTCAAGGTGAAGGAGTTCTTTTATGAAAGAATGAGGATAGTGATGAAAAACTAAAGACTCAATAAACATAAACACCACTGGGAATAGACTAGTAGACCTATGAACCTATGAACACAAGTTCCATATCCTTCGAGCCGAAATATGCTGACGGTGGATATGATGAAAGTCAAGAAATCTTGACAAGTAGTGGAAGCCTGCCGAACAACGTAAGTGCTTAAAGATCAATCTAATGATTGAATCTTTTCTGAAAATAAGTTCTAAAGGTTAATAGGTATACTAGCGGCTTGTTAGTGTCATATGTTGATAAAGTTACATGAGTAACATAAATGTGATCATCATCTCAATTTTCCAAAAATAGACTCGAAAAAGAAAAAAGCGCCCCAATTGCACGAGGTAGCAATATGTGTGGGCCATTGAGTTGCTATAATCTTTTTCAGTCCGAACCCGTAGATAATATGTTGACTAAGCTCAACATGGAAGAATTAAAAGGTAATTCATCTTGTAAAGCATAAACCGAAAGGTAGGTGTGATTCTATGAGTTTTAATAGGTGTTGACTAATACATTTCATGTATAAAATCGAACTCCTATTTTGATCCAATAAATTCGAATGGTGTTGTTATTGGATAACAACATGGGAAAATTGAAACTAGAAGCTCTAGTCTTAAGACATGAACTTAAGTGATGATCGAGGATTTGTTTTATGCCAAATGGGAAAGTAAAGGCTGAAGACATCTCTTAAGAAGAGATAGAGGCTAAATATACCATTTAGGTCACGCATAAGAATGCGGTGATAAAAGGTGGTTAGATAGGTGAACCTATGAGCTTCTGCCAATCGAATATCAAGTACATAAATACTATGATTATCGATAACGATCTCACCAACTAGATAGACATACCTAGTGACGAAGCGAATAATCTGAGAGATTATTTGGGGATAATTGCATAAGACCCCCTTGTGATATGTGAACCTGCTTCAAACTCCCCTGTGTTAATTTTTTTGCGCATTGCCCCCTTGTGTTATTTTTTATTCTGCATATTTCCTCTTTTTTAAATTTTTTTTGGTGTTTTTTTCCATCATAAATGTTCTAGATCCAACCCAAATTAAATTATTTAACTATTATAAACATGTTTGGGGCAAAAATGCATTTGGATTGACATTTATGATGAAAAAAAAATACCAAAAAAGGGGGAATATGCAGAATAAAAAATAACACAAGGGGGTGATTCGCAAAAAAATTAACACAGGGGAGTTTGGCGCAGGTTTCGCATATCACAGGGGGGTCACATGCAATTTTCCCCATTATTTGATCAATGTCGATGTTCGAGTGGAACAAGTCAACTTGACGATAACTTGCCAGACCCCTTTTCACCAAACCCTTGAGTAGTAGTTGTGATCAATAGGTCATCTGGACGATGGACCTATGTGGGAACAGTAGGCTCTTGGGCAAGTGGGAGATTGAAAGTGTTATGTGCCCAGCGAACCATCTATTGGCTTGAACATTAACACTGTGTCGGTCTTATCATTAAGATTACATCAAACCTATTACGGGATACTTCTTTATTGTTATAACTAATGATAGTATAGATAAAGATCTCATGGATTACATATGGTTAGGGGAGGCGGTCAGGGAAGACATATGGAATGCTCTCAAAGACCGTAATCCTAAATATTGTTCCAAGTCATAGAGGATGTGAGATGTGGGATATCATTGGCCTCGTCAAGACTTGTTCATGCGTGTAACTCTTTCGAGAGGTCGACGCGTTCCATTGTCGATGCCTTGTATGGCTATACATGTATGAAGATTCATACTGGATTATGGAATTGAACGGCCCCGCAAGGATTCCTCGTTGGTGCTGTCGAACTTGGAGTCCTTAGGTTTTCATAGTGTGAGATAATCCTTAGACCAGAGATGTCATTGGAAAGGGTACTACCCACTCTGCTTTGATATGCACGTGCACTCCAGGAGAGTCATACGTCGTGTATGTTGGGAATAGTCTGGTAGTTACCGCGGAACAATTGACAGTCAGAAAGGGGATTCATCCAGGGTCACGAGTACCCTGTATTTCCTATGTTGTTGAGTGAAGCTGAATGATCGAAAAGTCTTTGGCCAGAGCATCGTCTTATAAGAGGGATTGGTGATCCCTGCTTGGAAGACCGGATCATTAGTTGAACCAATATAGTCATAGTTTCCGACGCTATTAGGGTTTCGACCGTCGCCAAACCCTAGGTCTTAGACGGAAAATAGATGAAGGGATTCGACTCACACAAAGATCGAAATTTGGAGAAGTTTGCATTTTCATCGTTAACATCTAGAAAGTCGTGGCGACGTTGCTAGACAGAGAACCACGACCAATAGGTGCCTTGGGTTAATTGGTGAAATTAATCCAAGGCCTAATTGATTATTATGAATAATTAATCTAGCATATGGAAGGACTTATTGCTAGATTGTTAAGGAGCCTAAGGGGTCACACACAATACTTAGTGTAGTACCTATTGGCTAGTTAATTCTTTTTGAGTTAAATGAGGGATTAATTAATCCGGAGAAGGAATAAATTAATTAAGTGGTCTTCATTAATAAAAGTCTTTTAATTAATATTGGATTATTAAATTGGGAAAGACTAGTTAATTAATTAGTGGTCTAATTAATTAATATGTGAAAGAGAATATAAATATAATATATATGCATGTAGGCTTGTATATGTAGATTTGGTGGAGGATTTTATCTTGTTCACCAAGTCTATGTATATATGTATATATATATATTTAATATATCTATCCTATAATATATTTGGTAGATATATTCTAATTAATTAGGTAACTAGTTGGTATGGAAAGATCTTATGAATATTTATTAGGATAAATATTGAACATATGGAAATATCTTATTTGATAAGATACGATATATTTGATATGTATCAAATATATGAAAATATCTTTTTAGTTGGAAAGATATCCAATTAATGAAGGAAGAAAGTTTGAGAAATAATGGAAACTAAATAAAATAACATAAATATATATATATATATATATATCACAAGTGTGAACACACACACTAAGTGTGCGTGTGTATGTGGGCGTGTGTGTGCCTATATATATATGTGTGTGTGTGTGTGTGTTATTGTTTTATTTAAGCTAATTAATTTTTAAGTTTCTCTCAATAGTTTTTCACAAGATAAAGAGAAAATAGTAGATACCCCCCCAAACTATTAGGTGATGTGCACTTTGCCCCCCCAAACTATTAAAAGTTGCACTCAACACCCTAAACTATCATATATGTGCACTTTGCCCCCTCGGTCAGCTTCGGGGCAGCACACAGGGGGCAAAGTGCTACAAACCTCATAGGTGAGGGGGCAAAGCGCACATCACCTCATAGGTTGGGGGGTATCTACTATTTTCTCTTCTTTTTTTAAAATTCAAATACTCTTAATATTAACTTAACCCCCCTCGGTCAACTTCGGGAAAATTTTTACCCATTCATCGTTCAATTTAAACCATGCATATTGGGATTTATTTGAATTTTTCTTGAAATATTATTTCTAGGTTTGAAATAAATAATTTTCAAATATGAAAATAAGAAATATAAAAATAAAACATGAAAATAACTGAGAAAACAATGAAAAGAAGTATAAATTCAAATATTCATAATTTTCTAAAAATAAAAAAGACAATTCAAAAATCCGGAAACATGAAAATAAATTTAAAAAAATGAAAAAAAGTATAAAAATAAAAAATAGAAAAATTAGTAAAATTTTTAAAAAAAAAAAAAAAATCTAGTGATGTGCGCTTTGCCCCCTCACCTATGCGATTTGTAGCACTTTGCTCCCTGTGTGCTGCCCGAAGCTAACCGAGGGGGCAAAGTGCACATATATGATAGTTTAGGGTGTTGAGTGCAACTTTTAATAGTTTGGGGGGCAAAGTGCACATCACCTAATAGTTTGGGGGGGTATCTGCTATTTTCTCCAAGATAAAAACAAGGGTTTTAAGTCTTTATTCTTTCTCTCCATCTCTTCCACCTCTTTCACAAATATTCTTCCAACTCATGTGTTGAGTACGAAGAACACAAAATATATTCCTATCCATTTACATAAGCCAAGATTCGATATTCTCCTTACTAGCACTGGTGGAGAAAATCGAGGGTACGAGCTAAGGCGTGGATAAACTTAGAGACGCAACACTTGGGGCGCTAGGGTAAACCCATCCGGAGAGGTGTAGCAGGGAGTTGCTTAAAAAGACGTTGCTGATTTTTGGTCTTCAAGAGGTAAACATGTGAAAACTAATCTCTAGGATAGTTTTGAATCCGATGGTACCATATCTACCTAGCCCTAATTTTGGAAAAGCCGTCTTAAATTTTAGATTTATATGTCTTCCGCTGCGCCGGCGTGCCCGGGGGTTGTAGTCGATCCCAACATTTTATACCAAGGAGAAGAGAAAATTTCTGCATTTTACTTCCATTGAAGATGTATTACTAAAAACTCAAGTTCTAGCCGAGGATATTTGAAGTTTTATTTCTACAAAATTTGTGAGATTTAATTTATTCTTATTCTTTCTTTATTCTTGAATATTTACATATTCTTTGTGCTTGTTGAAATTATTATTTCAATTAATTGAGTAATTCGGCCGGTTATTTAATTGTTGGAATAATATATAGCTAATTAGAATCCCAAATCCGTAATTGTTTGGTTAATTCTAATATGTGTAGCAATTAACAACGTTGATTATGGAAAAGTTTTCAATTGTTGTTATGGGAATATGTAATCTAATTTAAATAAACCGAGCTTGTGAGTTTATTAATTAGAATTGGTGTTTCTCTAATTCTTAAAGTTATTGTTGAATTAAATCTTAAGAGCTTGTTTAGGGTTATTCAATTAATAAGGAAAATAATCAAAGAGTTTGTTTTGATTATCGATAAAATTAGGAGAACGAGGTTGTTAGAGCTTATTAACAACTATAGCCAATTTATTCAAGAATATCGAATTATCTTTGCATCGATGATCAAATTATAAAATTAAAACGGATAAAATTCCTTAGGCTAGAATCTCACCATCTATTGATTTCTTCTACTTGTTTAATTTTGCATCTCTTGATTTTAGTAGTTTTCATTATTTAATTTAATTGCTAGTTTAGTCAATCATCAAACCCCCCCCCCTCCCCCCTCCCGCTGCCTGCTTCTTTATTTTAATTTTAGTAATTTGAGAATTAATCTGAACTAATCCCTGAGGAGTCGACCCTGCTCACTACTATCTGCCAATTTAGGAGTAGGAATTGTGTTTGTAGGTAATTATTGTAATAAGGACTAAATCTAAAGTGATTATAAAGCTAGGGATGAATTTAAATTTTTGGCAATGTATTCTCACTCATACAAGGGTATCTCAGGAATCATACCAATAATTCACTCTAAATTGATTATGATGTTTTTTTAATTAAATAATTTTATTTTAGATGCATTAATCACTTTTTTTGCATGCATCTTTTTTTCACTTTTCACTTGTGCTGGCAAACAATACTTACTTCTGATTTTTAATCAATTCTAAGTATTTTCACTTGTAATCACTTTTCTACAACAAACACTCACTTTGACTTGAAATTGAAGTTTGATTTTAGCTAGAGGGATGAATTGAGAATTTTTAAACTTGAGGGACGATTTTGTCACTACTCAAAAACATCAGGGATGAAAACGAATTTATCCCTTATTATTATAGACAGACAGGCAGACAGGCAGTAAATCAAGAAGCAATTGAGGCGGAAGATGTTGAAGTAGCAGTACCTCTCTCCTTTACAATCCTTGAGTTTTATTATGTCTTCTTCATCAGATCCACTCAGCAATTTCTCTATTCCGATATTTGTCCCACTTCCTCCGCATAAGCAAAAACTATACAACCAGAATTCAACATAGAAAGTAAAAGGTGCAGGTACATTTGGTGCAGGTACATTTGTTGTGGTTGTTAAGAAATGGGGAGAGGATGGAGAAGAGCATTTTGCAATACAATGCCCAGAGACAGAAGAGATCAATCATCAGCCACCACACCATCTCTTACAGTTATGGATAATAAGCAATCGAGTCGAAGCAATCCCTCTACTCCTCGCTTGCGCTGCAACACCTTTCCTAATACCCACGACCATAATAATAATAATAAGTTTAGCATTAATAATTCGGTGAGGAGTAGTCCAAAACTCCAATGCAAAACCACCACCCCACCTAAATCTCTTCTTCGATGTAACAGTAGTTCTTCTTCACCCAGATCCCCTTTCTCAATCCTCAAGAACACTCTCCGTTTCTCCAAAGTACGTTCGTTACCCATTTATTTTTTGTTCATATTTCAATTCTATTTGCTAGACTGAGTTGGTCCTAATATTTGATGTTTTTCGTTTCGTTTATGCAGAACAATTGCGGAGTTTGTATGCGGAGCGTGAAGACAGGTCAAGCAATGGCAATGTATACAGCGGAATGCTCACACACTTTTCATTTTCCTTGCATAGCCTCTCATGTCACAACAAAGCAGCAGCAGCAAAACAATCTTATTTTATGCCCTGTTTGCACTACCACTTGGAAACACATCCCTTTCCTTAATCAAAATCAAGACAACCCCCTCAAACAACAACAAGACGAAGAAAAAATAGTGGTAATCGATTCTAGTAGCACTCCTAAAAAACAAACCCCAATTTCGAGCCCTAAATGCCTCAAACAGTGGGAGTCCAAAAGTTATGCTGATGATGAGCCATTAATGACACCTAAAGCTGGTGCAAAATTTATCCCTATTCCTGAAGCAGCAGTAGAAAATGAAGAAGAAGAAGAAGTCGAAGAGTTTCAGGGATTTCTGGTGGACCCCATTTCCAGCAGTGATGCATTGAGTAGAGATCCAAGAAAAGTGGATGTGAGTTTATTGCCCGAGGCTGCTGTTATTTCAACTGGCGGAACCCATGAAACCTACGCCGTCGTTTTGAAGGTCAAGGCCCCACTTAGCGGGGACATGCCGCGCCGTGCGCCTATAGACTTGGTGACGGTTCTGGATGTGAGTGGGAGCATGAGCGGAGCCAAGCTGCAGATGCTCCAGAGAGCCATGCGTTTGGTCATTTCCTCTCTCGGCTCCGCTGATCGCCTCTCCATTGTGGCCTTCTCCGCCCTTCCTAAAAGGATATTGCCTCTCACCAGAATGGGCGCTCAGGGTCAGCGGTTGGCTCGGCGAATCATTGACCGGCTCGCTTGCAGCCGAGGTACAAGCATGGCCGAGGCTCTGAAGCAAGCCACCAAAGTGCTCGAAGATCGCCGAGACAGAAATCCAGTTGCGAGCATCATACTATTGTCAGGCGGCGGTCAAGATGACGACGACGACCGCGTTCCTAAGGACAACAATGAAAGCAACCAACGGCCTGGATCGTCCCACGTTTCATCGACCCGTTTCTCCCACGTTGAAATACCCCGTGACCCGGCCGAAGATGCCTTTTCCAAATGCGTTGGTGGGTTGCTGAGCGTGGTTATTCAGGACTTGAGAATCCAGCTGAGCTTTGGACCTGGCTCTGACCCAGCAGAAATCTCAGCTGTCTATTCGTTCAATCAACGGCCCACGGTACACAATCCAGCTTTCAGTAGGCTCGGCGATCTTTACGCGGAGGAGGAAAGAGAATTACTTGTTGAAATACGGGTACCCCGTTCAGTAGTTGCCGGGTCCCACTCTCACCATGTGTTTTCGATCAAGTGCTGTTACAAGGATCCGGCTACACAAGAATTAGTCTATGGACGGGACCAGGCATTGCTCCTTCCGAGACCACAGACCGTCCATTCTAGGTTGCTGCCTAATAATAAGATCGAACGGCTTAGGAACTCTTTCATTACCACGCGAGCCATAGCGGAGTCGCGGCGATTAATTGAGCACGCAGAGCTGTCGAGCGCCATGCAGCTGTTGTCATCGGCTCGGGCTCTGTTGTTGTTGCAGTCGAGATCGGAGTCGGCTAGCGGGTGTATAAGAGGCTTGGACGCTGAGCTTGCTGAAGTAGAGCGGAGAACACGGTATCAGAGGAGGAGGAGTGAGGAGAGAGAAATGGGGTTATATTTGGATGAGAAGGAGGAGCCGCTCACGCCGACATCGGCTGAGAAGCTGGCTAGTGTGGTTCAGATGGAGTCTTTGAACACAGTCAGTGATTTGCACGGCTTTGAGAACGCTAGATTTTAGCTGCTGCATTTTCCTTTTTCACTGCTTTTCTTTTTCTTACTTTTTTTTTTCAATGGTGTTCTTACGAAGAGAAAATAAATAATACTAGGAAAGTGAAAAATGCAAAGAAAATGGATAAAACGAGCGACCAATTAGGAAGAGGTGGTTCTATTGCAATAGTTGGGATTCAGGTGTCTTTTTTTACCATTATACCATCCAATGGTGTGTGATAGAAAGATCGAGACTATTAATTCTAATTAATGGTCCGCAAAAGTACTTGTAAAAAGATCAATCTTAATTTTGCATACAAACTACATGAGAATTTTAGATTCAAGGAAAATTATCTTGATTTGATGTTTTTGTGTGTTTCTGGACTAATGGTACTTGCAATTCCTTGTAAATGTCTCAATAAATATTGTGTGCAAATTAATCGTGGCATTAATGTGCAACACATATTGGAGCATACAATCCTAACGGGTGTAACACATCCTAGAGCATGATCAAGTATTCGGGTTGTTCTTCTTGAACCAGTTCGAGGAAAGATACATCAACTTAAGACCAGTTCAATTAGGACTAAATGTGAAGTAATTGAATTAACATGACATTTGGATGAGCTAAGCTATGGTCGAGGCCCACTACAATTAAAACTTCTCGTGCTCTATCATTTGAAAAGAGTATGTACCCTTCTTATTGGGATTAAAAGGTAAGCTATACATATCATGCGATTATGCATGTGAAAAACACTAGTGTAGCTCGAATGTTGGAGGCAAAATGCCTGGCGAAAGCCTATCCGATTTCACTTTATTTTAAATTGTTCAAGAGCTGGAGAAGATTCTTAATGCAAACTCTCCCACCCGATGAAACTCGATGGTAGGCCTTGGCCCATCTCAATCTCAAAACATCATATTAACTTAAATTTGGCCAAGTGTTTTTATTCTTACTTCCCAATTCCCATTAATAGGCAACATCCATTTGTTCTCCAGGATCTTTCAGTCTGGTCCATGAAGGGACATTAGGGGCCAATCTGTCAAACTCTTCACAACGTTACACCTGAGCTCGACCCACGCTAAAGTAAAAATACATCAGCCGTATGTAAAATTCTCTGCAACTTAATATATTTTTCAAGTTTATATTGGAAACTAACTTCACTTGTAGCTCATCTCATCTTGTTGCTAAATGGAAGTACAGTGGCACAACCGTTACGTTAATTAGACATTGCTTTTAAAACCATATTTGATGTGGCACAACCGTTGCGTTAATATATTTTTCAAGTTTATATTGGAAACTAACTTCACTTGGGTTTTGCTTCAACCATAAGTAGTAAGTACAACATAAGGCAACCTCTATCAACATAATATAAGACACTGAAAGATTTTGCATTTGATCAACCAGTAATGTACAAAGAGATACAAACATATTGTTTCTCAATGAGTTGAACATAGCTTAACAAATCATCCGTTACATGGAACGAACTCAAATTCTAATATCGTACAACAGTGGATTGTCGTGAACAGGTCGGAACAATTGGAAGGAGAGAAATGAAGAATTAGTGATGTCGAGAATTTTCAAAGAAATGTGATATCAATGGGGAAAGATATTAAGGAAATTTTGTTCCATCAATATACTGTATAAAGATATCATGTGACCATGCCACCAAAAAGCAACAACATGAGGATTTCTCCTCTTATTTGATGGAGGCCTGGGAAAAAGAAGAGAGCTATAGCAAAAAATTGGGTAAGGAATTTTACTTTTGAGTTTGTTCTACCTTAGCTCGAATTTTCTGTTCCAATACGGATATCTCAGTCTCAAGGCTGAACATTCTGTTAAGAGCATGCATATTCTCGAGTGTCTCACTCAAAGTCCGAGTATCACTGCCATCACATCTTAAGTGTTGCATCGGACCATGAAGCAGCTTATTTACTATGCCCCTGCTAAGGTCATCCACAGCCTTACGTGTCTTCTTTGGAATCTCATCACCCATTTTTGAGACACACTTTTCCAGCTCGGCAGCTCTTATTCTTTCAGCATAAGCCCTCAATTTCTTGATAGTAGGAACAGTCTCTAATGAATCACGCCAAGCTTCGAATTGTTTTGATTCCTCTAAAATAATTGTCTGAGCTTCCAGTGCTTTGCGCATCCTATCCTCCTTATTAGCAGCCACAACCTCTTTAAGATCATCCACATTGTACACTCGGGCAGTTTCAAGCTCATTCACACATGCACCCACATTCCTTGGAACAGAGATATCAACAAAAAGCCTCAAACCCCCAACGGTGGGACCCACAGGCGGAAGATCTACCACTTGCTCTTTTAGAAAAAGTGGGGTCTCTGATGAAGTACTAGTAAACACCACATCGGCTTCACGAGCAGAATTTAGCATTTCAGAGAGGGGTTTGTATATAATCTCAGCATCCTTCATCTCCTCACGGATGGCATTAACTCTATCCTCGCTTCTGTTCACTACAAGCATTTTAGTGCACCCTTTGGCAACCAAATGCTTGATCACAAGCTTTCCCATCTTGCCAGCTCCAATAACTAACATTCTAGCATTTGCATGGGAGGTCTCGGGAAGCTTCATTAAAGCCAATTCTACAGCAGCCGAACTAACAGATACTGCTCCTGCTGCGATGTTTGTTTCTGTCCTAACCCTCTTTCCAACTGTGATTGCATGTTTAAAGAGACCGCTTATGTTTCGTCCAAAGCCCACGACCCCTTGCCCAACTTTAACAACCTGTTTTACTTGAGCAAGGATTTGACCTTCTCCTAATACCAAGGAATCAAGTCCAGCTGACACTTCAAAAATGTGCTGTGTGGCATCTTTGTCGTAAAGAAGAAAACGGTGCTGACATATCTCTGAAACAGGAATTCCACTAGTCTGACAAATAAAACATTCTATTATGAGTTTGGCAAGATAAGATTGCAAAGCAAAATTCCAAAATATGCAACACGTAAAGAATAAAGGAGAAGATTATCAGTAACCTATTCCTTTAACTAGTTTTATCTCTCGCTAATGATAGAACATTGGGCGGGCATTTTGAAAAAAAAAAAATGTAAAGAAGCCAAAGTAAAGAAATAGCAATTCTTGAAACAAGAAGGAAATTAGGTATGATTTGATTGAGTGCTGTGATAATAATTTGGCAGGTGGACCATCTTAGGTCCATAACTTTGTATTTCTTGAACATAATATCTTCTTATAAAGAAAAGAAATGATATATGAAGAACAACATATTGATATTATTCTTTTACTCTTTTTAATTTAATTCATTATGTGACAGGAAAATTCTAACATTATCAATGGATAATCACCTTCGACATCCACTCAGTCACTTCTTTAACCCCTCGATGACGAGAAAGAGCCACAACATAGATCTCCATTCTGTTGCAGGTACTAAGAACAGCAGCTTCCTCAATATGATTCAGACCACATAGCTCGCCAATAGCTCTAGGCCACTCTGCTTCAGGGATGGCAAGTTTCTCCCGCATTTCGACGGGTGTAGAATGGATGCTGAGACCAATGACTACAATACTGCTTCTTTCTTTTGTATATCCTAGATAACATAAAATGCATAGTATCAGGAACATTCCGTGTCTACTAGAGGTAGACATACTGAGGCAATTATGCAGCGAAATGAAGAAGAACAAGACGCCTGTTCAAAGATATGAAGTCTACAACCATAGTTTACACATGTCTTTCAACCCAAGACACAAAAGGCCAAGCTGAATGAAATACAAGCAGGATTTGTTGTCTAAATGATCAATATATGAAAGAGCCATTGCCTATATGTATCACGACTTTAATGCAATGAAGTTGGACCCGAAAACAAGCAAGTTTTGTACTTAAGGTACTACTTAAACACTAATCAAGAAATCTGGATAAGCAACTTGTTTGACTGATTAACTGGCAAAGGACGACTTATAAGAAATAAATTCCAATAGTTTTTCTTACGGAACAAACCAAAAGCACTGCAGACTCCTGTGATAGACGATGGAAAAACCCACCAGTAAAAAATGAAAGAAACAGGATTTGATTGAGGATGAAAGGAAACAATGGTTCCATATCGAAGATCAGGATTGAAAGTCTTGATTAATAATCCACTACATTGCTGCCATGAATTTGTTTCGAAATAAGTCCGGAGAACGGATAAGAGCAAGACCACTTTGTGACATTACACCCTCCAAAAGACGATTAGACACGATTACTAGTGTACATTGATTCAGTAACTCCTACAAAACTTTAGACATGCATATAGAACATTAAACTCTCACTTTAAATATACCAAACAACAGTGGTCAGAATCAGATAAATGAAAAACTTGACACATATACGGAAATTCACCAAAACTCAAATCAATTTAATCATCATCATCATCAGATGATGATAGAACAATACAATGTAAAACGGAGCAAAAAGAGAGAGAAACAAAGAAATGCATACTGTCAGCGGCAGAGGTCTTCAGCTGTTCGAGAGCCGAGAGGCTTGAAGCCGAAGCTGAAGAAGAAGAGGAAGAAGAAGAAGAATCCGAATTGTCTCCAGCGACCTCACACCTGAAAATCCCCGAATTACCCTTCTTGAACAGAGCAGTACGCTTGGCTCGAGCCGCCGATTTGGAGAGCAAGCCGACCTGAGCCGGAGAGGTGGAGCCCCCACATAATGAGAAGGACGCAGTAGTATTGGTGAAAAGCAAAGTCTCGAGCTTGGCCCCCACACACGCGCTCGAAATAGCCATTTTTCTGCTGCTCTTCTCCCAATTTCAATCAAGATCAAAAAACTAATGAATGATAAACCCCCAAAAAACTGAGACGGAATTAGAGGAGATAGATAGAGAGAGAATTTAGAGGTTTGTTTTCGTGGGATTTGATCTTCGGTTGCCTCCGATTGCCCTGGTTTGTTTGTTAGATTATTTGGTTATTTGTCTTAATGCTTGGCTTCATGGTTTGGTTTGGTTTGGTTAAGAAAAGATTATTGGCTTGTGGTTTGTGGGTGGATTTCTCTGAATTGTGATTGGCCAATTGAGGGCACGTTCTATCCACACTCTTTTTTCTTTTTCTTTTTCTTTTGGTAACTTCTTTCGACCCACACAGGCACACTCACTTATTCTTGGTTCGGCAAGACCAAATCTGAAGTGAAATTTTCTCTACCATAGCCCCAAATAAATAGGTAAAATTCTAGAAGAGTGTATTACACTTACTATATAATTGGTATGTTATTTTAAAAAATAAACATGGGTTTGACCAAATCGGGAACGGGCTAAAATTTCCCAAAAAATAGTAAGAACACTCTAGTAATTTACAATTTATAGCTCAATTATTTAAACATCATCTTTTACATAGAAAATGCATATTATACTAACACCCCCTACAGAATGAGGTAACCATTTATATAGATCGTTGACTTCGAAGAGGATTTTACATAACCCCCTAGCTATGTAGTGCTAGAGAAGACATATGAGCCCATCAAATCCTCTATAAATATGGCCCCCTTCACATTTATGAAAGATAAATTATTAATGAAAATTAATTCTCACTCTCAAACGCTCCTCATTGGCTTGACTCTTACATTACTTCTCCAAGGAGATATCTAACTAGAGATGTAGGTCCATCCTGAACTACATAATGGTCTGATTCTCTCTTACAAGGTATATAGGCACCTTGATTCTTCAAGTCCGGTCTCTAGGCGTTTGTGATGTGTTCAAGTCAAACCTAACAATTCTAAACATTACATCAACAATCCTCTAAGGAGGAATCGCAAGCATTTGGATGACATAGACACCAGTTCCCTAGCCTATTTTAGCACCATCATTCTGGCCTGTCTGCGGGAACGAAGAATTGACTTGAGCGTTGAGAAAGCAGACTTAATCTAGAACCCCATGAATCAACATGTCCTGACATGAACAGTGAAAAATAAGACCAAGAGGGAGTCACTCTTGCGCCACCAACTATCCTAATAGTATCTCCAAGAGAAGTGAGACCAGAAACCCTCCCCATGAAAAATGTCATGGAGTTCAACCAAAAGCTCAATTACAAGAGGAACCAACACCTATCCTGGAAGGTGCAACACTTGGAAGAGCAAAGGCCTGAGGGGGCACAACTCTCGTTGCGACTGGCCCTTGGAATATTTGAGGCTCTACTTGACTGTGCCCCTACACGTGCAGTGATAGAGTTGGTACCCAGCGTGCCAATTATTTGGACGTCATTCTCAAGATAACTCTATAACAATCTTACTATAATAAGTCAAACTCTTTTCATGACATTCTTTATTCTTAAATGTCTGTATATGGCTTAGAATAAAGTCCCGTTAATCACACATGACTATGGGACATCATCGGACATCGGATATGACGATGATATGGAATATATCTCCAAGGTTGTGATTCTAAAAGTGGTTCCAAGTCGTTTAAAGGGACCATCGAGATAAAGCATATTGATGAATCCGAAAGACTTGCTTGTACACGTGTATCCTTATAGGGTGTACCTCGTTCCATAGGCATTGGTAGGGTGAAAGCATATGCGTGTATGGGGGTTCTCATTTGGAAAATGGGTAAACTGAACAACCCCACTGGAAGTTCCTAAAATTGTTACCCTAGTCAAATCTGAAACTTCTTATAATCACGCATGTGTAAGAGTAATCCTTATGGACCTGAAGTTCCATAGCTTATCTTGTGCATCCACCATGATATGTCTCATGATTCCCTAGTGAATAATTAAATGGGATATTTCGGGTATGATTTGATTATGTACGAAGGTACATGAGAGACCAAGATAGCATCCATCTCTAATCTAGCAAATCAGTTAATCTTCTAAGTTACATAGGACATCAACTTAAGAGTCTCTGGTCAGAGCAAGATATCTAAAGAGGCTGGGTGTTTCCTCGTTTAGATGATCAAAGTTGATGTCACCAGTAATGGGAAACATAGAGATTGAGTTATTAGAGTTTCGACTATACCATTACTCTATACTCGATCCGGGTGATTAGATGGAATGATTTTACTTACGCGAGAATCGTGATTATGAAAGGTATTATCTTTATACTTAATTATGTCTATGTCTTCATGGCCCATTGCTAGATAATAACTTGATTTGTAGGTGCCTTGAATATGTATAGTGATTAATTCAAGGCCTAATTTAGTCAAGACTGATTTAATGGAGTACATTTTATTTTAGGAAAGTACACGTGCAATTCAGGAAAGTTTAATTACTAGTAACACATGAACGCATCTAAGGGGTCACATACTTAAATCTGTAGAGCTTATGCTTATGTGATGTGATTAATCAATTTTGGAGAAATTGAGGAAATTAGAGAAGCCTAGTACTTTCCCACTTGGGAATATAAATTAATTGATAGAGATCAGTTAATTCGATTTTTAATTAATCAAGTTGGATTAATTAATTAATGGACCTAGATAAGTCCAAGTATTTTATTTAATTGGGTTAGGCCCAAATTAAATAAATATTAATTAACTATTGAATAAATAATTAAAGTTGAACTTTAATTATTAGTCTTAATTAATTAGTTAAGTCTTTTATTTAAATTAAATTAGGAGTCAATCATTAAATCAAGTAAGATATAATTATTGGACTCCAAGGAGTGGTGTAGGCGTGTTGGACATGTTTTATGGGGAGAAGGATTTTTAATCCTTTAACTATTCTTGATCTTTAAAAATCAAGAGAACATTTAAGATAAGGAATAAAGATTAGTTACTTGGTAACTAAGTCTTTTCTTATATAGAAGAAATCCTAGACAATGTTTACCAAGAATTAAGTAAATTCAAATCTTGGAGACTGGTTTTGACTTGACCACTAAATATACTTAACATAGGATTCTACTTCTATAAATATGTGTTTTAGATAACACATAAGATGATGGAATTTCATAAGCCTAAAAATCGTTCAACACAAAAAATTAGGAGATTTTTATTGTCTCCTCCCTCAGCCCCAAATACATGATATGATTTTGCTCATGTGTTTGTTGGGAATCGTTAGAGTAAAAACGTAGCGAATAAAAATAATTCCCAAATCATAAATCAATTCGATTCATTGTTGATTTCTTGACAGTAAAAGGAGATAAACAATTTACCTTTTGAAGAGTGAATCGATTCATATCGATTTTATGATAGCAGTAGTCCTCGGGAATCCTACCTCTAGATATCACGCAGAAAAAAAATCTCCAAGAAAGCTCTGATCTCCTCCCCGATAACAATGGCGGCAGTGGCTAGTTGGAGAGAGAGGGAGAGAATTTTTTCTTTTCTTTTGCTGTAAGTTTCTTTTTTCTCAAAGACAGATTCAGAATTATGATTTGTATAGAATTCTGACGTTGACTAACAATTTATACCAAGTAAACAAAACCCCTAATCCAATAAGTGAGGGCGGCCCGCTAGGCCTGTGTGCAATGGGCTTTCGGGCTTGGTTCCATCTTAGCCCATGTGTAATTAAATCCAAGTCCAATCCAATTGACTTTTAATTTAATCCAAATAAAATTAATCCAAGTAATTTAATTCAATTTATAAATTAATTTCCAATTAATTTACTTATGAATTAAATGATTTAATTAATTTATTTAATCTAATTAAATCATGCCATCCATTTTGTTAGTCATTCACATCTAATGCAAATTTACCAAAATACGCTTAGCATAGAAAATCATTCCTTTTCATCACATAGCGCGACTCTCTAGGCTTGATTCAATTGGCAATGGGAGGACTCCAAAGGATAAAGTTATCAGCTAGCCAGCATCGTGGAACCAAATCGTAGTCCAATTTAATTGAAAGCGAGATGAATGCGTCTTCACGAACCTTGATTACGAATACCATATGCATATAAACTCTTCACCAACGTGACCCGATCAAGTAAGAGCCATGGTACGTGATACTGTACTTTGGAATCATAATAATGTGAAATTACCAAACTACCCCAAGTGACCATCACGAGCTAGTTTATATGCTTTGGCCAAAGACTTATAATTTTAATTGCTTATGATCGTACAGGTCACATACTCGTTTACTATCGAGATGGTGAATCCCGTATTGACAGTTATCTTACAATGTCGAATGCAATAGTTGAATCGTATTTTGAGGTCGACCCCACCTATCAGGTGATATGGGTCTAACTATTCTGATAACATATCCAATACTACAAGCATACTGTAAATAACTCCTCGGGTTTAAAGTTCACACATACTATCGCAATCTTAATCTCAATCATTGACTGTCAACGAGAAAATACCCATGTGATCGGATTAATGCGAGCGAGTTCAAATATGTTAATTCCATTAACTTTATTCACGACACCAGCTCCCACTATCTAATCAATGTTCGACTGGCACTTCCTTGTCAAAACAGGTGTCATACGAGTTGAATTTTTATGCCCAATTAAAATTCCTTAACTCGCGAACTATCGTTTAAGACATTAAGTACTTGACTCTTCCAGTGCCTCTTTTTATCCATAAGAGGTGGAAAGTCTATCTTCAATTCTCAAGAACTTATTTGCTCAACACACTTAAAGGACAAATAGATTTACATGAACAAAACCAATTGCCTTTTTCTTCAAATAGAATATAAAGGTTTGTACAATATAACAAAAATGCCCTTCTCAATCTAACTCCTCCATTAGCATTGAGAACATATACCTAACAATCTCCCACTTGTACTCAATGTCAATCGTTATGGTATCTAGCGCCCATCTTCCCAAGATGTCGCTACAGCACCGCCTTTGATAATGGCTTGGTGAGTGGGTCAACCACGTTGTGTGCTGAGGCTATTTTTTGTTCTGAAACCATGCCTTTATCCAACGATTTCTTAAATAATTTGGTATCTACTCTCGATGTGTTTAGATTTGTTGTGAGACCATGATTCCTTAGCCTGCGCGATAGCTCTAAGTTTGCCACACTATAGTGACAATGGTATTTCCACGCTAAGAGTCATTTAAAGTTCGACCATAAACTTCTTAATCCAAACAACTTGTTTGGCAGCCTTAGAGGCCACCATGTATTCAACCTCAAATGTGGAATCGGCAGTTGTGCTTTGCTTGGAATCCTTCCAGGACACTGCTCCACCATTCACAATGAATACTAAACCTGGATGTGGTTTTGCAGTTATCAACATCAGATTCAAAATTTTAATCTATGTAACCGTTCACTTTTTATTTCTCTATGTTCTTAGTCCTTCAAAAGTATTTTAGGATGCACCCCAGTGCAATCTAATGCTCTTTACCCAGGTTAGCTTGAAACCTCAATACCATGCTTAAAAAAATAAGCAAGGTCTGGTATCTTGCATAACATTGCAAACATGAGACTCCTTTTGTATAGGTATAGGGTATGCCACTCATCTCTCTTCAATCTTAGTCGGTTTAGGGACTCATAGATTAGAGAGATGAACTCTATGTATCATAGAAAATTTCCTCTCTTAGAGTTATCCATGCTTTAACTCTTTAGGACCTTTTTCTAAGTAGAGGGCTTGGGAGATTCCTATAGTTCCATTTGCTCTATCCTAGTAGATGCAAATTCCCATGGATATATAGGTAGTTCTTCCCAAGTCTTTCATGAAAAATGTGCTTGAGATTCATGTCTTTGACCGTGTCAATGAGCCTGTGCCATTTCCTATAAGTAGAATTCCATCTACATATGGCACCAAGAATGTCATCTTGATCCCACTGACCTTATCATAAACACATGGTTCATCTTCATTCTTGATGAAGCCAAAGTTCCAAACTTCTTCATTGAATCGAAGATTCCAACTGCAGGAGGCCTGTCTAAGTCCATGAATGGATTTATTCAGTTTGCATACCTTATGATAATCCACATCGAACATGAAACGCTTGGGCTTGTTCAATATAGATGTCCTCCTAGAAGAGTTCATTTTAGAATGCGGTTTTCACATTCATTTGTTAGATTTCATAGTTTAGGTTTACAGCTATGGCTAGCAGAATTCCAATGGATTTGATCATGGCTACTGGTGAAAAGATTTCCTCATAGTCAATGCCCTTTTTATTTACTATATCTTTTCGGCACTAGCTGGCCTTGCCACCCGAACCAATCCTTCTTTTATTGTTCCATCTATGCCTTATTGGCTTTTCGCCATTGGGCAGATTGGTAAGAGTTTGGACTTGGTTTAAATGCATCAAATCTATTTCTGCTCTCATAGTTTCCAGCCAATCTGCATAACCAATGTCCGTCGCTGTTTGGTCATAGTCAGAGGGATCATATCCATGGCTTCCCTCTTCTAAGGTCTACAAATAATGCACTTGTAGCAAGTATCCATATTTTTCAGGCGGCTGAAATACTCTACTAGATCGTCAATGCGGTGGTTGTGTCTTGTTAGATTCAGTTTAGGTTTCTTGAACAGATGTCTCCTACAGAGTATCGTTTTGTTCTCCAAGCACAATCCCTTTTCCTGCTATTCCTTCTCTAACGAAGGTTTTTATGCCACAATGATACTTTGATCACCATGCAGGTAAAAGAGGTATCCCATGATTACCAACGAAGCCTTCTTTTAAGGATCTATCCTCGAGTCTCTCTACCTTTGTCTTCTTTACATATGTGGGGGAACCCCACATTCTTATGTATTTGAGACTAGGTTTCCTACCACACCACATCTCATATGGTGCTATTGGAACATATTTAGAGGGACATGTGTTCAGAGTAAGTGCAGCAATAACTAGTGCATGATCCCATAATGAGATGTGTAGCTGAGTATGAAACGTGTCATGTCCAACAGTGTATAGTTCCATCATTTCTACTATCCCATTTAGTTGTGGAATCTTTGGAGGATAAAGTTGTGAGACTATGACTTGTTCTTCTAAGAACTTGTCAAACTTGGCACTCATGTATTCGCCACCTCAAGGTGTTCTAATACGTCGCCTAGTTTCGTTTTCAGTTCAGCCTTTGAATTTCATGATTAATTCAAGAGCTTCAGACTTATACTTCATCGAGCACACTAGACCATACCTATAATGGTCGTTCGAGAAAGTAATAAAGTACTGAAATCCTTACGGGCCGGATTCTTAGAAGAGCCCACAAACGTCAAACTTAAAACTTTAGTGATCGAAATAGATCCAATTTCCCCGATCATCCAGATTTCTACTTGTTTCCAGATCCTGGTTCAAAATACATCCATGAGCGCTAGCTCCTGGATCTAGAATCCAAGAAGTAGAAAAATAGTCATAGAACATTTAAGTTCTATACCTTCTAGCACCATTAGCTTTCAGCTCAGGACAGTCACATTTTCCAATGCCCCTGCTCTATGCAGTAGGGCAAGTGTCTGTCTTCTTTGGAAGATTACCTTTGAACCTTTTGTATGGAATTTGCTTCTTGATACACCCTTTCAATCTGGACACGCCCAACCGTTTCCTCTTAATTGGAATAGTAAATGCACCCTGTGGTTCTTGTGCATTTATAAGATTGTCCATAAGCTCAGTCAATGATCCTTCATTGTCAAATATATCAAAACTTGACAAAACAGGCGAGGGATCTGGGGTTTGACTGAAGGATGAGATTAACTTGAAAATGAAAGTTCATGTAGCAATCCAGAGAACTCAATTTCTCCTACATGGATATCATTCTAAGCATGTGGTCTCCCACATTTCCCAATCCGTCATTTATGTATGGATGAGTTCATTCGATATGAAATACCAAACAGTCCTACCGTGCTTTCCAAGAATCTTTTCCAAGTGAAGCATGATTGATCTAGGACTATCACATTCTTTTCATGTGTGCTACCTATTTCACTGCATATTGAGCTCATCTTCTATCCTCTGACTATGTGGTTATCAGTGACCCAGTTTTTGAAGGGAACACATACATTGTCATCATCATCAACTCTATGGTGTTGATGTCGTTCGAGGTACAGTATGTATTCCAACGAATGGCCATTGAGAACAATCCTCAATCTTCTGATCCAATCAGCGTATTGTGGTCAAGTGAGGACATTTTTCTCAAGCAGTAATGGGTTATATTGAGAGATAATTAAAATAGAAAAAACCAAGATTTATGATTAGATATGTTATTATGTACTCAAATAAACAAGGACTTAATATTTACTTGTCTCCCACTACTTTTCTTGAGACATTGCACTCCCACTGCAATAATCGAAAATCTCGTTGGATGGGTTTCGTAGTGAGTGATTGAGTTCCTCAATGATCTAAACAAGTTGCAACTTTTTTCGATATATGGCTTGTTAGATCTTTGAGGTGGTATCTTACACCATTCAGTCTAACTGAAGATTCAATCTCATTTAGTTCATGGATCACTGAACCGCAAACTTTTTCGATATATAGGTGGTGATCCATCTGAGTCATTTTTCCATCAACTCCTTTCAGTCTAACAATTTAATCCCGCCTTAAAACCTTTTTCGCTTTGACATGAAGGATCAAATGCACTAGAGAAGATAGAGTACCACGTCTTGATGCATGACCCCTTTATTCCGGGAAGATGCCATGGACTAGAAGTGAACCCACCTTCTAAAGCTTGATGGAGAGCTAGGACATCTAATGCCCCTTTAATTACTCAGTATTTTTCTAATGGAAGAATTATAACACTTCAAATGTTACTTTAAATTTTAGTGTCACTTTGCACATTAATTTGTTACAGCGCAGTAAAGGAAACGTAAATATAAAAAACGCCTAACAATTCTATCATCACACACTCATATGGACTTTTCTAGACCGGCCTAAGCCAACGGGCCAATCAGGGGAGGGGTTCTATCTATTACAAGAGTTTTCACCTATACAAGATTCTAATCTTCGGGCTCCAAGCTCTTCGTGGTTCCGCCAAGCTCCATTTGGGCCTATCTAACATAAGTACAAAGAAACAAGCCTATACAAGTATTCTATGTAATGAAAGATACATCCTAGGGGGCTCAAACTCCAACCCAGTACAACCCAGTTAAAACAACGATAAAACCCTAAGTCCATAAGAGGTGTCAACCATCACATATTAAAGGAAGCACGTAAACAATTTAAACACATATGTGAATTTAAGGGGTTAAATCTAATTTAACAATTAAATCTAATTTAATAATGAATTAAATCTAATTTAATCATCGCAAAATAAATCCAATCTATTTTGACTTCTTTAATTAAATCTATTTAATCATTGCAAAATAAATCTAATCTATTTTGACTTCTATAATTAAATCTAATGTAATAAAAGTGAGAATATCCAATAAAGTCTCTATGGGTGAACAAATCTAAAAACATAAGAAATTAAATTTAATCCAATTCGAAAAACCATTAAGTCCAATTTAAGTGTAAATCCAGTTTACATAATCCAGATCAAATCCAATTGTTTAAGTGTAAATCCAATTTACATAATCAAAATTAAATCTAATATATTTTGATAGGCTAGTTAAATTCAATTTGATCAAGAATAAAATCAAGCCCAACTTATTTTATTCATATGACTAAAAGTAATTTAATCAAAGTGTAATTAAATAAAATTTAATTACTAGAGAACATCAAATTCTTATTTAACTAAAGGGTATTTAAATCCAATTTAATTTTAAAATAAATCTAATTTATATACCCTTTAATCTGGATATTAAATCTTAATATACTTTACTAAATTTAATTCATTTTGATAGGCTAGTTAAAATTTAATTTGATCAAGAATAAAATAAAGTCTAACTTATTTTATTTACATGACTAAATATAATTTAATCAAAGTGTAATTAAATCAAATTTAATCACTAGAGAAGATCAAATTTCTAAATTAACTAAGGGGTAATAAAATCTAATTTAACTTTAGAACAAATCTAATTTATATACCGTTTAAGTTTAAATCCAATTTAAGTTTAAGAAAATAAATTAAATCCAATTTAAGTTTAAGACGAAGATCTAATTTAATTTGGAACTTGAAACTAACCTAAAAGGCCAAGTTATTATGCATTGGATCAAACCCAACGCATAATAATAATTAATTGGGAAAACCCAACAAAGTGTTGGGCCAAGCCCGTGGCCTTTGTGGTGCTGTGGGCGGAACCCAGTCTCAACACACCTGCGCTGGGCCAAGCCCAGCACGTGGTTAGCTCTTGTTTTGGACCAGGTCCAACACAATGGACCGAGTCCAACACGCTGTTTCCCTAAACGGGCAATAGTAGTCCCGTGCCACCATCGCGGCTTCTGGTGCCGGCGACGGCGATTACGCCGATCGCCATTGCTACGCTGGTAGCCGTGATGACGGCAGCCACCGCGACCATTGTATGTCGCAGCGCTGCCTCGCGTCCTTTGAGTGGCGCGACTGTGCAAAAATTGCACAGCCATGCTCATTTGATGGCATGGGGCGACGCACCATCGCCACCTGAGTGGCGATGCCAGGCGAGTTAGAGGCGACGCCAGCGAAAACAACGCCACTTCAAGCGGCTAACGTCGGCGAATGTTTCGCCTTTCATAGTGCCTAACGATAGCGCTTCTCGAATCCTTCCGCCGTGGTTGCTCCACCCGTGTCACCAAAGCAATTCTGCAATTGCAGAATGCTTTTTGGGCTGTCACCTGTTGCACAGCAACTGTGCAACAGCACAATTCAGGTTGAATCCTTGTTCAATTTCGTCTTCCAGATTTTTTTTACAGATCCAATTCAAATAAAATTTCCAGATCCGATTATTTCAGATTTATTTCATCAATTCACCCATATAAAATTGATTCAAAATCAACAAACATACAATTTGCAAATCATGTTCAAGTGATTCAAACAATTAAAAAACACACAAACATTAAAGAAATCAATAAAGCCACGAATTTGGCTGTGATACCACTGTTGGAAACCGTTCGAATAAAAAATCAGCGGATAAAAACAATTTCCAAACCATGAATCAATTCGATTCATTGTTGATTTCTTGACAGTAAAAGGATATCAACAATTTACTTCTTGAAGCGTGAATCGATTCGTATCGATTTTATGATAGTAGCGATCCCCGGAAATCCTACTTCTAGATGTCACGCGAAAGAAAAATCTCCAAAAAGGTCCGATCTCCTCCCTGACAACAATGGCTCCGACGACTAGTTGGAGAGAGAGAGGGAAGGAATTTTTCTTTTCTTTTATTGTAGGTTTCTTTTTCTCAAAGTCAAATTCAGAATTATGATTTGTATAGAATTCTGACACTAACTAACAATTTATACCAAGTAAACAGAGCCCCTAATCCAATAAGTGAGGGGCGGCCCACTAGGCTTGTGTGGAATTGGCTTTCGGGCTTCGTTCCATCTTAGCCCATGTGTAGTTAAATCTAAGTCCAATCCAATTGACTTTTAATTAATTACTTTAATCCGATTAAAATTAATCTTATTAATTTAATACAATTTATAAATTAATTTCTAATTAATTTTACTTATGAATTAAATGATTTAATTAATTTATTTAATCTAATTAAATATTTTTAATTAAATCATGCCATTCATTTTGTTAGTGATTCACATCTAAAATACCCGTAGCATAGAAAATTATTCCTTTTCTTTACATAGCGCAACTTTCTAGGCTCAATTAAATTGGCAATGGGAGGACTCCAAAGGATAAGGTTGTGACCTAGCCAGCACCGTGGAACTAAATCGTAGCCCAATTGAAAGTGAGATGAATATGTCATCATGAACCTTGATTACGAATATTATATGCGTATAAACTATTCACCGACGTGACCCGATCAAGTAAGAGCCATGGTACATCAAACTCATAGAACTTGATACTGTACTTTGGAATCATAATAATGTGAAATTACCAAACTACCCTCAGTGACCATAACGGCCTAGTTTATATGCTTTGGCCAAAGACATATAATTTCAATTACTGATGATCATACAAGTCACATACTCGTTTACTATCGAGACGGTGAATCCCGTATTGGCAGTTATCTTACAATGTCGAATGCAATAGTTGAATCGTACTTCGAGGTTGATCCCACCTATCAGGTGATACGGGTCTAACTATTCTGATAACATATCCAATACTACAAGCACACTAAAAATAACTCCTCAGGTCTAAAGTCCACACATACTATCGCAATCTCAATCCCAATCATTGACTGTCAACCAGTAAATACCCATGTGATTGGATTAAGGCGAGTCGGGTTCAAATATGTTAATTCCATTAGCTCTATTCATGACACCAGCTCCCACTATCTAATCAGTGTTCGACTGGCACTTCCTTGTCAAAGCAGGTATCATACGAGTTGAATTTTAATGCCAAATTTAAATTCCTTAACTCGCGAACTATCGTTTAAGAAATTAAGTACTTGACTCTTCCAGTGCCTCCTCTTACCCATAAGAGATGGAAAGTCTATCTTCAAATCTCAAGAACTTATTTGTTCAACACACTTATATGCCAAATAGATTTACATGAACAAAACCAATTGTCTTTTTCTATAAATAGAATATAACAATTCGTACAATATAACTAAAATGCCCTTCTCAATCTAATTCCTCCACTAGCGTTGAGGGCATATACCTAACAGTGTTGAGTTCAATCATTCACGTAAAATATTCCCTCCTTTCGCATACAAGCCTAGATTAGGAATCTAGAAACATCCATTGGCTAGCACCAAGAATGGATTGTTTGGAAGCTCAAGGGGGTGCAGATACCGTTAGAGACCTACAACTTGGACATACGAAACAAATGGGTTTGGATCTCAGAGAGTTTGTGACCAGTGGCTTGGAGCTTTCAATGAGTTGAGTTGAAAAGTGTTGGAAAAATAGATAAAACGCAGTGGAAACTGTATAACAAATTTTTCTTAGATTTTTCACAAAAAAAGATCAATCGGGGATTAACATACGTGTGTAAAAGAAGGATTTTTGCTACTTTGTCCATTGTAGCGAAGTGGTTGGAGAGATCAAACCTTCCTTCATAAAATCTAGCTCCTCCAATCATCGGTATAGAAATCCAATGATGTGATTCTTGATCCAAGCAACGCACGAGCACTGCCTCTAAATAATCACGCCAAGTGATATATTTATATCACTTAAGTCAAAACCTTGGGCTTCAAAAGCCCATGTTGGGGCCTATGAAGGCCGACCCACATGGCCTTGGTGTACCAATTCGAGTCCAATCCAATCTCATATTTAATTAATTAATTTAATCCGATCAATTAAATCAATTAAATATTTGGTTGGATAATTAGTTAATTTTATTTCTCCAAGTTGGCGCATGCAAATCATGTATGCCTAACTTGCCCAAAAGAAATAAGAATTGTGAACAAGGAAGGGCCTTAGTGAACGTGTCGGCTGGCTGATAGTGCAAACAAAGATGTTGGGTAATAATCGAGCCGGATTGTACTTGTTCTCGGACGAAATTGCAATCGACCTCAATGTGCTTCGTCCGCTCATGGAACACGGGATTAGCAACAATGTGAATAGAGGATTGGCTATCACAATAAAGCATCCTAGGCTGAGAGTAACGAACACCTAAAGACGCCAGAAAAGTCTTGAGCCAGATTAGCTCACTAGTAACAGCCGCCATGACACGGTATTCAGCTTCAGCTGATGAACGAGACACGGTGCTTTGTTTTTTGGTCTTCCATGACACGGGAGATTGTCCAAGAGTGACAAAGTAGCTAGTAACAGAGCGACAAGTAAAGAGGCAACTCGCCCAATCAGAGTCGTAAAACGGACATAACGTGAGATCATTGTTCGCACATATACCGAACCACACATAAGGCGGCCTCAAAATGATCTGTGCGAGGAGCTTGAGCGAATTGTGACAAAGTGTGAAACGCAAATGAGATGTCCGGTCACGTGATAGTGAGGTAAATGAGACATCCCACAAGCACTACTACAGAAATGACCTATAGCAGCGGTTTTTTTGGGCCTATTACAGCGGTTTTGAACCGCTGCCATAGGTACCGCTACCATAGGTCAAAACCCTATGGCAGCGGTTCCGGAACCGCTGCCATAGGTCACCCTATGACAGCGGTTCTATAGAAACCGCTGCAATAGGGTGACCCTATGGCAGCGGTTTCGGCAGAACCGCTGTCATAGGGTCATTTATTTAAAAAAAAAAAAAAAATTGGACCCTATGGCAGCGGTTCCGGCTGAACCGCTGCCATAGGGTGGTATATTTATTTTGTTTTAATTTTATTTTATCGTTTATAATGTTACCATGTCGGAATAACACGAAATTCACACGGTCATAGCGAAACGGCATTCTGAACAAAACGCAAGATTTTGCGCTCTCGTGATTTTAGCCATCCGAGATCGTTTAAGGCCTCAAATACGCGTTTTATTACATAAATACGTATTTTTGTAATAAAACACGTATTTGAGGCCTTAAACGATCTTGGATAGCTAAAATCACGAGAGCGCAAGACAAAGTCTTGCGTTTTGTTCAGAATGCCGTTTCTCTATGACCTTGTGAATTTCGTGTCATTCCAACACCGCAAAATTTCAACCGAGAAATATTTTCATAATACACAAATATACGTACACCCACACATACACAAATATACATACACCCATCAACATATACACAAATATACATACACCCATCCACATATATACATACACAAATATACACACACCCACACATACACAAATACACCCATTAACATATACACATATATGCATACACCCATGAACATATGCATACACCCATGAACATATATATACACAAATATACATACACCCATCCACATATATACATACACAAATATTCATACACAATATACATACACATACACCCACATATACACAATATACATACACCCATCCACATATATACATACACAAATATTCATACACAAATATACATACACATACACCCACATATACACAAATATAAATACACCCACACATACACAAATATACATATATACACCCACATATATATGCATACACCCACATATACATACATCTATATATACTCTATGTGTGTGTGTGTGTGTATATATTTATCTAAAAAAAAATACCAAAACTAAATGGAAGGCGGCGGCGGCGGCGGCGGAGGAGGGCGGCGTCGGCGTCGGCGGCGGCGGCGGCGGAGGTGGGCGGCGTCGGCGTCGGCGGCAGAGGCAGAGGTGGGCGTCGGCGGTGGTGGTGGTGGTGAGAGAGTTGAGAGAGAGAGAGAGAGAGAGAGTGAGAGAGTGAGAGTGAGAGTGAGAGAGAGGGGGGGCCGGTTTGAAATAAACCCGCCCAAATTTTGAACTTTTGGCAGCGGTTCGGGCAGAACCGCTGCCACAAAGTTCAAAAAAAATTTTTTTTTTTTTTTTTGACAACTTTTGGCAGCGGTTCGGGCAGAACCGCTGCCAAAAAGTTCACTTTTGGCAGCGGTTCGGACAGAACCGCTGCCAAAAAGTGAACTTTTGGCAGCGGTTCCGCCGAACCGCTGCCACAAAGTGAACTTTGTGGCAGCGGTTCTGCCCGAACCGCTGCCAAAAGTGCACTTGTGGCAGCGGTTCCGCCCGAACCGCTGCCAAAAGTCCAATTTTTTTTTTTTTTTTTTTTTTTGGCACCCCTATGACAGCGGTTCGGCTCGAACCGCTGTCATAGGTCCGAACCGAGTACCCCCTATTACAGCAGTTTTCAAAACCGCTGCCATAGGTGCGCTGTAATAGGACTTTTTTGTGGTAGTGAAGACGACAATAAGAAGCTCCATCCTTCAACAAGTCGCTATCAAACAAGACAAGTCGATGACCCTCTTGCATGGGTGTATCAATCGGCTTGCAACCAACTAAACCGGTTTCCATCAGAATATCCAAGGCATACTTCCGTTGGCATAGAAAAATGTCAGTCGGGGAACGAGCAACCTCGATGCCCAAAAAATACTTCAGTGCCCCCAAGTCCTTAATATGAAAGCAAGTATGCAAGTAGGATTTGAAACTTGCACAAGCCTTAGCATCATTCCCTGCCAAGATGATGTCGTTAACGTAAATGAGGAAGCTCAAAAACACGGAACCATGGCGATATGTAAACAACAAATAGTCTGCACGTGACTATTCAAAACCATAATTTCGAAGTGCGCTACTCAATTTTGCAAACCAATTTCTCGAGGCTTGACGTAAACCATAGATAGATTTACGTAGACGGAAAAACTTATTCGTTGAACAATGAAAATTGGGAGGCAAGCGCATGTATACTTCCTCTTCCAAATCTCTGTGTAAGAAAGAGTTATTGACGTCCAACTGATGTAATTCCCAACCTCGGGCCACGAAAACTAAAAGTATGAGTCGGACCGAGACGAGTTTCACGACCGGAGCAAACGTCTCATGGAATTCAAGACCCTCAACCTATGTGATTCCCTTTGCCACTAACCGTGCCTTATACCGTTCAATGGTGCCGTCATATTTGTATTTAATCTTAAAAACCCACTTATCATCAAAAGGTTTCTTGCCCGGGGACAACGCTTCCAAGGTCCATGTCCCATTCGATTCCAAGGCATCGATCTCTGAGACATGGCCTCACGCCATTCAACATGTTTGGCAGCTTCATGATAGCTATTCGGTTCAATAGGTAAACCAATGGCATGTAGGAACGCTTGATGTCCTTGAGAAAATTTATCAAAGGTTAAGTAATTGACCAAAGGATAACGGGTACCTGAGGTGCGTTCATGGAGTGGTAGTTCGCGGGAGGGGTCTTTGACCATCTGTAACTCGGCAATTCGGCTGTTAGTGATGGTAGAGTAGACGACATAATCATCCAATTTTTCCTGAAGCCGAGTAACACGATGCGGACGAGATTCAATTTCAACAACTTCACGTGAAGTTTCATGTTGTGGTTCACTCTCACTTGTTACCACATCAGTCGTACCATCATCCGGGTTCAGTGAATAGATTGTTGTTTTTTTTTGTTTCCAAAGGCTGAGTGACTCCCCCTTAATCCAACATCATCCTCACAGGGCAAAACCCGACCATGTTAAGGAACGACACCCGATGCCACCAATAGTACGAAAAGGAAACACCCCTTCATGAAACAATACATCATGGGACTCAAAGAACTCACCTTTGTCAAAATCGTATAGTCGCCATGCCTTCTTTCCATGTGGATATCCTACAAAAATGCAACGACGACTTCTCGATGCAAACTTATTCGTGGGTTTCGGTGCACATGTAGCATAACAAAGGCACCCGAAGACCCTAAGGTGAGCATACGACGGCTTAACTCCAAACAATAACTCATATGGTGACTTGCCATGTAATTTTATCGTGGGGGTTCTGTTAATCAAGTACACTGCCGTCAAAATGCATTCCCCCCAAAACCGAAGGGGTATATTAGCTTGAAAACGCAAAGCTCGGGCTACTTCAAGAATATTTCTATGTTTGTGTTCTACACACCCATTTTGTAGAGATGTATGTGTACAACTCGTTTCATGCACCATACCATGTTTAGCATAAAAATCACGCATAATTATAGAGTTAAATTCCGTCCCATTATCACTGCGCACACGTTTAACAATTTTTCCAAACGGAGTTTGCACAAGGTTGAAAAAACTAATAAAACATCGACTCGTTTCACTTTTCTCCTTAACAAGGTAAACCCATACAGGGCGACTATGATCATCCACAATAGTCAAAAAATAATGCGCACCAATGCTAGAAGCTTTATTATATGGACCCCATAAGTCACAATGAATCAAATCAAAACTATTTTCTACAGTTTTATCGCTTAAAGGAAAAATAGAGCGCATTTGTTTGGCTCGTAAACAACTATCACAAATCAAATCATTTTTATTCCCTAAACTACCAACTTGGGAAATATAAGATAAGTGTTGATGAGATTGGTGCCCCAGACGTCGATGCCAAACATCATATGAATCCCCTCTCATTGTCCTCAATGCGTATTGAGATCTTGTCGACGCCAAATAGTAGACCCCTCTTTGAAGCTTACCCACTCCAATCGGTATCCTCGAAATGCGGTCCTTTATAACACAAAGTTCATGAGCAAAAACAATTTTAAGGATCTATCCTCGAGTCTCTCTACCTTTGTCTTCTTTACATATGTGGGGGAACCCCACATTCTTATGTATTTGAGACTAGGTTTCCTACCACACCACATCTCATATGGTGTCATTGGAACATATTTAGAGGGACATCTGTTCAGAGTAAGTGCAGTAGTAACCAGTGCATGATCCCATAATGCGATGTGTAGCTGAGTATAAAACGTGTCATGTCTAACAGTGTACAGTTCTATCACTTCTGCTATCCCATTTAGTTGTGGAATCTTTGGAGGATAAAGTTGTGAGACTATGACTTGTTCTTCTAAGAACTTGTCAAACTTGGCACTCATGTATTCACCACCTCAAGGTGTTCTAATACGGAGCCTAGTTTCGTTTTCAGTTCAGCCTTTGAATTTCATGATTAATTCAAGAGCTTTAGACTTATACTTCATCGAGCACACTAGACCATACCTAGAATGGTCATTCGAGAAAGTAATAAAGTACTGAAATCCTTGCTGGCCGCATTCTTAAAAGGGCTCACAAATGTCAAACTTAAAACTTTAGTGATCGAAACAGATCCAATTTCCTCGATCATCCAGATTTCTACTTGTTTCTAGATCCTAGTTCAAAGTACATCCATGAGCGCTAGCTCCGGGATCTGGAATCCAAGAAGTAGAAAAATAGTAATAGAATAGTTAAGTTCTATACCTTCTAGCCCCATTAGCTTTTAGCTTAGGACAGTCACATTTTATAATGCCCTGCTTTATGCAGGAGGGCAAGTGTTTGTCTTCTTAGGGCGATTACCTTTGAACCTTTTGTATGGAATTTGCTTCTTGATACACCCTTTCAATCTGGCCACGCCCAACCGTTTCCTCTTAATTGGAATAGTAAATGCACCCTGTGGTTCTTGTGCATTTATAAGCTTGTCCATAAGCTCAGTCAATGATCCTTCATTGTCAAATATATCAAAACTTGACAAAGCAGGTGAGGGATCTGGGGTTTGACTGAAGGATGAGATTAACTTGAAAATGAAAATTCATGCAGCAATCCAGAGAACTCAATTTCTCCTATATGGATATCATTTTAAGCATGTGGTCTCCCACATTTCCCAATCTGTCATTTATGTATGGATGAGTTCATTCGATATGAAATTCCAAACGGTCCTACCGTGCTTTCCAAGAAGCTTTTCCAAGTGCAGCATGATTGATCTAGGACTATCACATTCTTTTTATGTGTGCTACCTATTTCACTGCATATTGAGCTCATCTTTTATCCCCTGACTATGTGGTTATCAGTGACCCAGTTTTTGAAGGGAACACATACATTGTCATCATCATCAACTCTATGGTTTTGATGTCGTTCGAGGTACAGTATGTATTCCAACGAATGGCCATTGAGAACAATCCTCAATCTTCTGATCCAATCAGCGTATTGTGGTCAAGTGAGGACATTTTTCTCAAGCAGTAACGGGTTATATTGAGAGATAATTAAAGTAGAAAACACCAGGATTTATGATTAGATATGTTATTATGTACTCAAATAAACAAGGACTTAATATTTACTTGTCTCCCACTACTTTTCTCGAGACATTGCACTCCCACTGCAATAATCGAAAATCTCATTGGATGGGTTTCGTAGTGAGTGATTGAGTTCCTCAATGATCTAAACAAGTTGCAACTTTTTTTAATATATCGCTTGTTAGATCTTTGAGGTGGTATCTTACACCATTCGGTCTAACCGAAGATTCAATCTCATTTAGCTCATTGATCACTGTGTTGGGTTTTGTTCGAAAAAGCATAAACGCAGCGGAAGGAATTTCAAAAATTAAAACGAAAACCCAATTGGTACTCTAATTCGCATAATTGAATCTAAAAGCGTAGAACGAATAAAATTTACTCGTTAATATGAATATGATGATGGAGAAAAACTTCTTCTTCTCCAAACTCGAAATATTGAAGCTTCCAAATCTTCAATCCTTTGATTTGATTCTTCAAACTTGAACTTGATCCGAACAACGAAAATATGTCGTCTCTAAATCGTCACGCACGGTTCAACAAACGAAAAATCCCCTTTCTTCTTTCTCTATGGTCGACGGCTAGGTATAGAGGAGGGGAGGAATATTTTTCTTTCTTTTGAAAGTTATGAGAGTTGTGTATTCTCTTCTTTCTTGTTCTAAGTCAAAGAATCCTTATATACCTCATGACTTATTGAACAAGTCAAAATAAAAGAGCCCTAATATGTGGCCTCTCCAAGACACCACTTTGAGGCCTCATAGGCGTCCAATTGGACTCCTTATTTAGTCCCGGGATTTGTTTTGTTTAATTAATTTCTTATTTCAATTAATAATTTATTATATCCGATAAATAAATAAATAAATTAAATAACCAAATTAATTAGATAAATTAATTCATTAATATATTTCACAAGGAAATTAATTAATAATTAATCTTATCATTATAATTAATTATTTCATCTAATGAATAATTAATTATTTAATTTATCGAATAAATTAAAACTCCCAGAAGAAATAATAGAAATTCCTTTTTCTTCATTTTACTTTGTCAATCCTTTAGCGCGACTCTTTAGGTTCGTTTCATTTGGCAATGAGAGGAAACCAAAGGAAGTGGGTAACACCTAGCCAGTCACATGGCCCACTTCGTAACCCAAACGAAAACGAATGATAGGATCATTCCGAAACCTTCCAATCGTAAATACCGTATATGTATAAACCCTTTGCTCACGTTCCTCGATCAAGTGAGAGTCATGGTTATGTCAAACTCACTGGACTTGACCATATGTATAAATCATAATAAATACGAGATCATTGAGATCGATTTAGTGCCAAGCACAGTCGTCTCGTTTGCTTTGGCCAAGGACTTTGATCTCTATTTATCTATAATTACATAGGGTACATACTCATTCACTTATGAGAGAACAAATCCCATATTAGATATCTGCTAAGAATACGACTTGCCCATCATGTCCGCATTTTGAGGTTGACCCCACCAAATTCCATATTAGATATCTGCTAAGATTACCACTTATGAGAGAACAAATCCCATATTCAATTTATAAATTAATTTCCAATTAATTTAACGTATGAATTAAATGATTTAATTAATTTATTTAATCTAATTTAATATCTTTAATTAAATCATGCCATCCATTTTGTTGGTGATTCACATCTAATGTGAATTTACCAAAATACCCATAGCATAGAAAATTATTCACATAGCGTGACTTTCTAGGCTTAATTCAATTGGCAATGGGAGGACTCCAAAGGATAAGGTTGTCACCTAGCCAGCACTGTGGAACCAAATCGTAGCCCAATTGAAAGTGGGATGAATATGTCATCACGAACCTTGCTTACGAATACCATATGCGTATAAACTCTTCACCGACATGACCCGATCAAGTAAGAGCCATGGTACGTCAAACTCAAGGAACTTAATATTGTACTTTGGAATCATAATAATGTAAAGTTACCAAACTACCCTCAGTGACCATAACGACCCAGTTTATATGCTTTGGCCAAAAACTTATAATTTCAATTACTTATGATTGTATAGGTCACATACTCATTTACTATCGAGACGGTGAATCCCGTATTGGCAGTTATCTTACAATGTCGAATGTAATAGTTGAATCGTACTTCAAGGTTGATCCCACCTATCAGGTGATACGGGTCTAACTATTCTGATTACATATCCAATACTACAAGCACACTGTAAATAACTCCTCAGGTCTAAAGTCCACACATACTATCGCAATCTTAATCCCAATCATTGAATGTCAACGAGAAAATACCCATGTGATCGCATTAATGCGAGTCGAGTTCAAATATGTTAATTCCATTAACTATATTCATGACACTAGCTCTCACTATCTAATCAGTGTTTGACTGACACTTCCTTGTCAAAGCAGGTGCCATACGAGTTGAATTTTAATGCCCAATTAAAATTTCTTAACTCGTGAACTATCGTTTAAGAGATTAAGTACTTGACTCTTACAGTGCCTCCTCTTATCCATAAGAGGTGGAAAGTCTATCTTCAAATCTCAAGGACTTATTTGTTCAACACACTTATATGACAAATAGATTTACATGAACATAACCAATTGCCTTTTTCTATAAATAGAATATAACGGTTCGTACAATATAACTAAAATGCCCTTCTCAATCTAATTCCTCCACTAGCGTTGAAGGCATATACCTAACAGTGTTGAGTTCAATCATTCACGTAAAATATTCCGTCCTTTCGCATACAAGCCTAGATTAGGAATCTAGAAACATCCATTCGCTAGCACCAAGAATGGATTGTTTGGAAGCTCAAGGGGGTGCGGATACCATTAGAGGCCTACAACTGGGACATACGACACAAATGGGTTTGGAGCTCGGAGAGGTTGTGACCAGAGGCTTGGAACTTTCAATGAGTTGAGTTGTAAAGTGTTGGAAAAAATAGATAAAACGCAGCGAAAACTGTATAACAAATTTTTTTTCAGATTTTTCCCAAAAACGAGATCAATCGGGGATTAACATACATGTGTAAAGGAGGGATTTTTGCTACTTTATCCGTTTTAGCGAAGTGGTTGGAGAGATCAAACTTTCCTTCATAAAATCTAGCTCCTCCAATCACCGGTATAGAAATCCAACGATTTGATTCTTGATCCAAGCAACGCACGAGCACTGCCTCTCAATAATCTCGCCAATTGATCAAAAAATCTCCATCTTTCTTACCCCTAGGGCGACGGCAATGAGAGAGAGGGAGGGAGAGATTTTCTTGTAGCTCAAGTTGTAGGATGAATCTTATGTTGGCTAGGTTTAATTAAATGATATATTTATATCACTTAAGTCAAAACTTTGGGCTTCAAAAGCCTATGTTGGGGCCTATGAAGGCCGACCCGCAAGGCATTGGTGCACCAATTCGAGTCCAATCCAATCTCATATTTAATTAATTAATTTACTCCGGTCAATTAAATCAATTAAATAATTGGTTGGATAATTAGTTAATTTTATTTCTTCAATAATTAATTAACTAATTAATTAATCTAATAAATGAATTAACTTATTTCATTAAATAATTAATTCTATCAATTTATTTATTATTTATTCAATAAATAATTTAAGTATCCAATACTTAAAACATTGCTACAACAAATTCTCCATTGATACTGTTTAATTTTTCCTTTTTAAGCGTGACTCTTTAGGTTCGTCTATATTTGGCAATGGGAGAAATCCAAGGAATGTGGGTAACACCTAGCCAGTCACATGACCCACATCATTGCTCAAATAAAACGAATGATTAGATCATTCTTTAAACCTTTCTCATTATAAATTTTGTGTAAATATAAACTCTTCGTTTCTATATCCCGGTCAAGTAAGAGTCACGGTTAAGGTCAAACTCATAGACTTGACTCTATGCTATAATTATAATAAGTCAAGATCAGTGAGCTTTCCTATTTGAGTCTAACTCAAAAGCTTATACGCTTTGGCCAAAGACTTTCGATCTTACTTACTTATTAACTCATAGGATAATTACTCGTTCACTTACAAGGGAACAAATTCCCTTTTGGATATCAGTTGAGACTACTACTTGCCTGTTAAGTTGCAGTTCAAGGTCGGCACCACCAACGGGTGAATTGGTCCTGACTACTCAAGTTACAAACCTAACATCACAAGCATATCTCCAACTCCATTCCTCAGGTCAATAGTTCAGACATATCTATTACAACTAATCAATCCTGTCATTGGCTGCTAGTGAGTGAAATCTATTTGATATAATTGATGCGAGTCAAGTTCGAGTGCACTAACCTCCATCAATGCACCTATAATATGAGCTCCCACAACTTCTTAGTGATTGACAGACACTTCTCTTGTCAAAGCTCATACTAGACAAGTCTTGGTGATTTTCAACGCCCAATTGGGAATCATTGACTTGCAAACTAATTGAGTGCACAAGGATTGAACCCTTCTAGTGCCTATTTTCTTATGCTATAAGGAATAAAAAGTTCACTCTTCTGTACATGGACTTATAGTTGATTACTATCTATGAATGTCAATAATTAAGAAAACAACTAATGCGCCTTTTATTAATTGAAAGAATAACAATTACATAATCAAAATGCCCTATTCCATTCTATCCTCTTATGGCATTCGAGGGCATATTCCTAACAAAAAGATCTAAATTCAACCGAAATAAGAAATAGCGTTGTTGGTTAGTTTCTTATTTCATTTTCTTTACTGATTTGATTAAGCCAACCATAATCTTGTTTTGAGGTGGTTAATTTTATTTTTTTTTAATTTCGCTACCCCACCCCGGTGATTAACCAACCCAACGTGCAGCTATGCACGGAGCAACCCATATAGAGTTGTGTTGTCGTCTCATACTACTCTCCCTAAAGCTTAGCAATCAAGCAAGGAGACCATGATAAGAGAAGCCACTATAGTAGAGCTATGAAACTAGTGCCATACCAATATGGTCCATAAAGAGATCAATAACCATCCACCGGGAGACCAGTATGGCCCCAAAGAAGATGAGCACCACACAACAGGAGGCCATACTATCAGGAAGCAAGTGATTAAGATTTCCAGAGAATGGAAAATTGCCACGAGAACTGAAAGAATAAGAGTAAATGCAGCAGTGGGGAGAAATAAATTTCTTTCATTCATGTATATTATCAAACCCTAATACAAGAGCTATATATATACACAAGACTCCTATACAAGGAAGGAAACTTATACAAGGTAATATACAAAAATAAATATTACAATACTCCCCCTCAAGTTGGTGCATCCAAATCACGTATGCCCAACTTGCCCAAAAGAAATAAGAATTGTGAACGACGAAGGGCCTTAGTGAACGTGTCGGCTGGCTGATAGTGCGAACGAAGATGTGGGTAATAATAAAGCCAGATTGTACTTGTTCCCAGACGAAATGGCAATCGATCTCAATGTGCTTCGTTCGCTCGTGGAACACGGGATTAGCAGCAAAGTGAATAGCGGATTGTCTATCACAATAAAACATCATAGGCCGAGAGTGAGGAACACCTAAAGACGCCAGAAAAGTCTTGAGCCAAATAGGCTCACTAGTAGCAGCCGCCATGGCACGGTATTCAGCTTCAGCCGATGAATGAGATGCGGTGCTTTGTCTTTTGGTCTTCCATGACACGAGAGATTGTCCAAGCGTGAGAAAGTAGCCAGTAACATAGCAACGAGTAAAGGGACAACTCGCCCAATAAGAGTCGCAAAACGCACGTAACGTGAGATCATTGTTCGCATCAAGGAAAACGACTTGACCAGGATGACCTTTAATTTACCGAACCACATGTAAGGCGGCCTCAAAATGATCTGTGCGAGGAGCTTGAGCGAATTGTAACAAAGTGTGAACCGCATACGAGATGTCCTTTCGCGTGATAGTGAGGTAAATGATACGTCCCACAAGACGACGATAAGAAGCTCCATCCTTCAACAAGTCGCTATCAAATAAGGTAAGTCGATGACCCTCTTGCATGGGTGTATCAATCGGCATGCAACCAAGTAAACCGATTTCCGTCAGAATATCTAAGGCATACTTCCATTGGCATAGAAAAATGCCAGTCGGGGAACGAGCAACTTCGATGCCCAAAAAATACTTCAGTGCCCAAAAAATACTTCAGTGCCCCCAAGTCCTTAATATGAAAGCAAGTATGTAAGTAGGATTTGAAACTTGCACCAGGCTTACCATCATTCCCTGCCAAGATGATGTCGTCAACGTAAATGAGGAGGCTCAAAAACATGGAACCACGACGATATGTAAACAACAAATAATCTGCACGTGACTGTTCAAAACCATAGTTTTGAAGTGCGCTGCTCAATTTTGCAAACCAATTTCTCGAGGCATGATGTAAACCATAGATAGATTTACGTGGACGGCAAAACTTATTCGTTGAACAATGAAAACCGGGAGGCAAGCGCATGTATACTTTCTCTTCCGAATCTCCATGTAAGAAAGTGTTATTGACGTCCAACTGATTTAATTCCCAACCTCGGGCCACGACAACTGAAAGGATGAGTCGGACCGAGATGAGTTTTGCGAACAGAGCAAACGTCTCATGGAAATCAAGACCCTCAACCTGTGTGAATCCCTTCGACACTAACCGCGCATTATACCGTTCAATGGTGCCGTCAGATTTGTATTTAATCTTAAAAACCCACTTACAATAAATATGTTTCTTTCCCGGGGGTAACGCTACCAAAGTCCATATCCCATTCGATTCCAAGGCATCGATCTCACGAGACATGGCCTCACGCCATTCAACATGTTTGGCAGCTTCATGATAGCTGTTAGGAATTTCATGTTAGATATTTTGATGATGACAATTAGGGTTCTCTCAACATTATTGCTCAGATGCCCTATTCTCCATCTGCCGAGCGCCTTCCCGAATCTTTCCAAATCATGTACTGGATATCCTTGGGCCAATGTACATTAGGGCCATGGAGAGTCCACTTCGCACCCTCATTCAAGGTACTTACCTTCCTACTCTACATTTGAATGAACTTCTACAGAGTGCTTCATATCCATATGCAGATGAGCCCTTTGCCAGCATGGACTTCCAATTTACGGATTTTATCCATATAGAATCAGCGCCTGCTGAAGCGCCCACTGAAAAGTTACCTGCACTGCCAGTGTTACCTCTTGCTGAAGCGCCCGTTGAAGGGTTGCCTGCTCCGCCAGTGTCCCTTATTGCTGAGCGCTCACCAAAACAGCATCCAGCGCCTATTCCTGTTGACAGTCCATCTGACTCTTACTCTACTGCATCAACAAAGTCTGCTATTGACCCGGAGCTTCAAGGGACAATGTTTGATCCTACTTCTCAAGTTCCCATTGAATCACTCAAACACACGTCTCGCTTCAAGCTTCTCGTTGAACCTGCGGTTTCTTCTGCTCAAGCAACCATGACTGAAGGCCTTAAGCAATTCCAGCAAATAGCTGACGCTACTCAGGCGAGTCACCTGGCCTTGAAAGAAGACATTATCAATCGCTTCACTACTCTAGAGACCTCTCTGACAGACGTTAATCAAGCCCAACTCCTGGTTATGAAAGAACATTTCGATCAGCGTCTTAACACTCTTGAGGCCTCTGTCGCTCAGGTTGCTACTCAAATCAGTCTCCTTACTCAGCATTTTATGCCGACTAATGATGGCAATAAGGGGGAAGAGAAGAAGAAAGGGGAGAAGAGGAAAACTTCAAGTTCAAGCGCTCAAGATCCTCCTCCGCCGCCCAAGCGTCAACATACTCCCACTCCTCCTCCTATACGAAATAAAGAGCAAGATCCCTATCCATCTTGGGTAACTGCTTTTGCCTCTGCTAGAGCGCCCAGTAAAAGAGAAACTCTAAGAGCGCTCTATCCAGATCTTCCAGTACCTTCAAGAGCACTGCTTGAGCAGTTTGACATCCCTCTTTCCAGAGCGTCCATTCCAGAACCTACCGATCCAGAAAAAGTAGTTATGGAAAGGAAGATGTCTGATCTAAATCGAACCTTCAGAATTTGCTTAAGGTATATGGGTATTGACCCAGATGAATGGGATAAGCATTACGTCGCTTTCAAACAAAGGCAAGTAGATGAAAACAAGTATATAATCAATAAAGATCATGATGTGATGATGACATTAGAAGATCAAATAACTGAAGCAATCCGCGCAGAAATGCCCAAGAGATACAAGATCAAGTCACGATCTTGATTGTACTTTTGCTTCTCTTGTTTTCATCTCTTTCTTATTTCAGTTGTAAAATGCCTGTACCTTCAATGATATATATAATGTATTTTTCAGCTGAAACAGCTCGTTGAAGCTTAACTGACTTTAACTGACTTACTAACCAACGCTAACCATTACTTTTGGCAGTCTAACTCTTGAACTATAAAAGAGTAAGTATTGCCATCATCAAAAAGGGGGAAATTGTTAGGAATTTCATGTTAGATATTTTGATGATGACAATTAGGATTCTATGTTAGACCCCAAGAAATGTAAGTATAAAAGCTTTCATAGAACAAATGTATAAGCGCCTGAAAGCTTGTTTATTTTATTAGGCTTGTATTTTTATCTTTATAGATTTTAGACTAAGGATGTGATACTAAATCACTAGAAGAGTTCTGTGTGAGTCTACCAAATGATGAAGTTGAAGATCCAGCGTCTGAAGGAACAGTAAAGATAAAGATTAGTCTCAAGCGTCCGTCAAGCGCTAAAAGACTGTCCCAGGTTATGAAACCAGCGCTCAAGATTTATTATGAACTTTAGACCAAGTACTTAACACTAAGTCAATGATAGAATTCTAAGTGAGTCTATCAAAGATAAAGTGAAAGGTCAAGCGTCTAAAATTCGGGCAAAGATACTGACTCTTTTTAAGCGTCTGTTTAGCACATAGAAGACTGCTTTCAAAAAGCCCAACATCCAAAAGCTCAAGCGTCCAGTTCTCAAAGCGTAACCTGAAGACTTAAGCCCAAGTTATTAAAGACTTAAAAATGCATGAATCAACGGTAATTATTTCCAAACGGAAATAAGACAAGATGCATCAAAAGTCGGATAAGTGCTATTAAAATATAAGCACTACAACTTATGGGCAAGCCATTTATTTGACCAAGACTGTCAGAGTTATGAAACCAAGAACATGCCTAACTAATTAAAAATATCCAAAGTTAGGAATGTCAGAACTCATGGAATGTTTAGGGAAACGAGATCTCAACCGTGTCCAACGGACAAAAACCACAAATAACCTATAAATAGCCCTTTCAACAAAAAGAGAGTAAGTGACACATACAAGAGATATACCTGAATATATTAGTGTGAATAAATTCACAATCTCTTGCATATACAAAAAGACACAAGAAAAGAATACAAACTTTGTTGAAAGAAAAGCCTACAAAATTCATCGCCAAATATCCTTATAAGCTTTTCACAAATATTTCAGAAATAGTCAACTATATCTCAAACCCTTTTTGAAGACCCTACACTACTATTGAGATATCTTCAAGTTGTTTGAACTTTCCAAAAACAAACAAACCCGTTATATAAACCCTCAACATCTTTCATCTGAGTGAGAAAGCTTGTTGATTTACAAGCAATATTTTTGTGTAAAAGAAGCTTGTGGAAGAAGATCTCTATTGGAGCTGAAATCTGTGTGACCAAGGAGTTCCGGGATCAAGCGTAACTTGCATTATTTCTGAGTGGAAGAAGCAAGGGGATAGAAGGTCTTTATTGGAGCTGAAATCTGTGTGACCAAGGAGTTCCAAGATCATATCCAATCTCCCTCTATTTTGTAAAAGTCTCTGTGTGACTCTTCGATAATCATCATAGTGGAAAACCTCCCTGATAAAAGGAGAAGAAGGACGTTGCTGGGATTACATCACCCAGTGAACCTTACAAATATCTTGTGTCATTTACTGCTTTAATTATTTACTGTTTTATTGATTTACTATTCATATTGCATATACTTTGATAAAGTTTTTAAAACACCTATGCGACTACTTTTGATTAACAAACCGAACGCTAAGCTATAAAATACTTCTGCTGTGCTAACCCTGATTTAGTGACTAAACTCTGCCATACTTTGGTAAGCGTTGAAATCACCGAGTCTAAGTTAACTTTCCTCAAGTGCCTGAAACTAGCGCTTAAGTCATCATCTCTCAAGCGCCGCACCCAGCGCTTAAAGCTTTCTGAGCGTTCAAATACTTCAAAGTGATACGAATTTTTAGAAGTCGAAAAAGACTTAAGGGTCTATTCAACCCCCCCCCCCTTCTAGACCCTTCCGTATACCACTTGGGACCAACATTATTCGGTTCAATAGGTGCACCAATGGCATGTAAGAATGCTTGATGTCCCTGAGAAAATTTATCGAAGGTTAAATAATTGACCAAACGATAACGGGTACCTGAGGTGCGTTCATGGAGTGGTAGTTTGTGGGAGGAGACTTTGGCAATCCTTAACTCGGCAATTCTGCTGTTAGTGACGATAGAGTAGACGACGTAATCATCCAATTTTGCCGGTAGCCGAGTAACGAGTTCAAAAACTTCATGTGAAGTTTCATGTTGTGGTTCATTCTCCCTTGTTACCACTTCAGCCATACCATCATCCGGGTTCAGTGAATAGATTGTTTTTTTTTGTTTCCAAAGGCTGAGTGACTCCCCCTTAATCCAACATCATCTTCATCGGGCAAAACACGACCATGTTTAGGAACGACACCCGATGCTGGTGAAATATCTCCAATAGTACGAAAAGAAAACGCTCCTTCATGAAACAATACATCACGGGACTCAAAGAACTCACCTTTATCTAAATCGTGTAGTCGCCATGCCTTCTTTCCATGTGGATATCCTACAAAAATGCAACGACGACTTCTCGATGCAAACTTATTCGTGGGTTTTGGTGCACATCTAGCATAACAAAGGCACCCGAAGACCCTAAGGTGAGCATACGACGGCTTAACTCCAAACAACAACTCGTATGGTGACTTGCCATGTAATTTTACCGCGGGGGTTCTGTTAATCAAGTACACTGCTGTCAAAACGCATTCCCCCCAAAACCGAATGGGTAAATTAACCTGAAAACGCAAAGCTCGGGCTACTTCAAGAATATTTCTATGTTTGCATTCTACACGCCATTTTGTTGAGGCGTATGTGTACAATTCGTTTCATGCACCATACCATGTTTAGCATAAAAATCACGCATAATTGTAGAGTCAAACCTCCCGTCATATGATTGGACGCCCCACTGTCCAAAATCCATTTGAATTCATCGCTAGTCTTACCAGAATGTTTCTCCTCGTTTCCTTTGTCAAGCATGCTCAGCAGTTTCTGAATTTGATCATGCGAAAGCCCTCGAATGCTACCCATGTTATCAAGCGAATTTCCGGTGGCGTGATGAGCAGCCGCCCTATTCGCGTTGTGCTGCCCCTGTTGACGCATCTGCTAGGGTTTGTCATGCCCTTTTGGTCCTCGCCACCAATCAGGATATCCAATAAGTTCAAAACAGCCCGAGATATCAAGACCTGTCCTATTGTAATTCGAACACTTCCGTTCAAGAACCCCTTTTGGTTTCGATTGAGGCCCCGACTTCATTCTCGGAGCAGTTTGTGCAGCCAAAGCTACGGCCTCCACCTTCTCCTCTTGCCCTCGTACGATCGACCTATGGCGTTCTTCACGAGTAATGAGGGCATAGGCTTTTCCAATGGTGGGAAGTGGATCCATATTCAAGATTTGGGAACATATCGTCACGAATATGGCACCGTCCAAACCCATTAGGAATTGGTGTAGTTTTTCTTCCTCTCGTTCTTAGGTAAATCCTTCACAGCCCCATAAGTGCACTTCGGAACTTTGGAATAACTCACTAACTCGTCCCACATCCCCTTAAGTTTAGTGTAGTACGGAACTATCGTCATTCCCTGTTGTCTGAGTGAAGCAATATCACCCTTAAGTTCATGAACTCGTGGCGCGTTTCCAACTTCAAATCGCTCTCTAAGCTCATCCTACACGGCCTTGGCCGTTTCTTCATATGCAATGCTCGGTTGAATGGATTTATCAATAGAGTTAAAAATCCATGAGATTAACATCGAATTACACGAACCCCAATTAATCTCTTCAACCGATCCAACAACCGGCTTCTTCAGGGTTCCATCGACAAACCCTAGTTTGTTTTTTGCCTTTAAAGCGTTCACCATAGCCTTCTCCCATATGTCAAAATTATCTCCAGTTAATATGCATGTCATAATCATCGCACCCGGATTGTCCGACGGTGACAAGAAGAATGGCGAGGACATATCAATGTTCCTTTTTTTGGCCATATCTTCAAGGTGGGGAAAAACGACTCGAGATTAATTTGTGATGAAACGAGATTGTTTTAATTTGTTGTAGTGAGGCTTCGGATTGTTGCTTCTTCAACCCGCTCTGATACCATGAAAGAATAAGAGTAAACACAGCAGTGGGGGGAAATAAATTTCTTTCATTCACGTATATTATCAAACCCTAATACAAGAGCTATATATATACACAAGACTCCCATACAAGGAAGGAAACTTATACAAGGCAATATACAAAAATAAATATTACAATAAGAACAACAACCTTGAAGAAGTGGCAAACAAAAACACTCATAAATAAAAAAACACTCAATTTCAACATCATCGAAATGAGAACATAGGAGGAACTCTGAGGCCTTTGAGAGAAATATCGCCCATTCTGGCGAGTCAGAGATTCATCCCGAAGATAGTGGGCTTAGAGCCCTCATGGTGATACCCCCTCGACGAGTCCCTCCTCTACGAGATTATGTCTTAAGCACAACGAATGATGCATGGCTATACAATTATTAAGTGGGAGTTGATATTGGCACTCCAAAAATTACTACTGGAGCTCCACTTTTCAGTATTTATAGAAAGAAATTTGTATTGAATAGTGACTGTCAATAACACTTATGGAGTGTCAATATCATTTACCTTATTAAGTATATATATGGCTTCGTTATATCACGATATAATGCCACTTAAACAAAAAGATGACCAAATTTTACACACCCTCAAAGAATACTGCATCCATGAAAAATGTGTATCAAAACTACAAAAGAAGTATATCAAGTAGTCTGAGAAAGTACACCTAATGTTTTAGAATATTGTACCTGGTTTCCTAGAAGATTGTACTCTTTCTATTTAATGCATAATTTGCATTATTACGTTGTACAGTTTAACTTTAAAGCATTACAAATAAATAAATTATGTTTTATAACATGCCTAAATATACTCACATGTGTTTAGTATTTTAAAACAATTTACTCTACACAACAATCAACGTGATCTCTAGTAGTAGCAGGGGCGGATCTATTAAGCCCAAGGGGGGCCAGTGCCCCCCCCCCCCCCCCCCCCCTCCTCTCCACCCATCAATTTTTATTTTTTTTTATATGTACATTTTTTTAAATTTTAATTTATAAATTACATAATGCCCCCCTTAATTTTTTAAGTGCCCCTCCTCAATTCCAATTTCCATCTCACTCCCCCCCCTAAATTTTGAAAAATTATTTTTTTCCCTTATAAAATTTTTTATATTTGAATTTCGCCCCTCTTAAACTTCGAAAAATATCACGTTTTCTTCCTTTATTTTGAGTTCGTTCCCCTTGAAACTCAAAATCCTGGCTATAACGAAAGAGATATAAGTGTATAAACTATGTAAAAAGTTGTAATTGAACCTAATTCTTTATTATATTTCTCCCCATAAATATACCGTACCGTACCGCGGAGGGCAAGCCCCCCCCACCCCCCTTAAATCTTTCGTCTTCACCCCCTCGGTAAAATTTCTCGTTCTATCGCCAGTGCCCCCACTGACTTTCAATCCTAAATCCGCCACTGAGTAGTAGTATAGATAAATATTGAATTTGAATAAATCTATTTTCCACTTTAATATTCAGTTTCCCAAGGGATATTACATGTGTATACAGCTAGTAATAATAAGACTTCATACTATCACAATCTAATATCTCTGAAGCGACCAAAAATAAATAAAAAAATTTAAACAAATTCTCAAAGAGTATCACAATTATCAAGAATATGTCTCGCAACTACAAAGGATGAGTCGGCTAAAAAACGTCTACCTGGCATATTAAAAAAAATGCACTAATTTGTGTTAAAATGTATTTTACTTAATTTAATACGTAACTTGCTCTAATATGTTGTGCGATGCAAATTTATGACATTATAAATAAAATTTTACTTAATAACATGTCTAAATGTACTTACATATGTAAATGCTCAAAACCTACTAACTCACACACAATAATCCATGAGGTCATTAGTAGTAGTGTAAATAAATATTGACTTTGGGAACTCTAATTCACTCTAATGTGCTTTTACCAAGTGTTGATACATGAACATACAACTAATAAGCATAGAAATTTATAATATCTGAGTCTAATGTCACTTAAGCGATAAAATATGATAAAACTAAATATTTCCTCGAAGAGTACCGTAGTTATGCAGAGTATGTACTGCAACTACAAAGGATGTGTACCTATGGTTAAAGAACATGTACCTGTCGTATTAGAAAAGTGTACCTCATTTGTTAAAAAAATGCTTTTCACTTTATTTAGTGGATAATAATGGAAATTTATAACATTATAAATGATTAGTTTTAGTTTTATAACATGTCCAAATATACTCAAGTATACCTCGAAATTACTCACTCGCACACAATAGTCCATGTGATCACTAATAATAGTGTAGATAAACATTGACTTTGTAAACTCTAGTTCACTCCAATATTTTTTAACTAAGGATCATGCATGATTATAGAACTAATAAGCTTATGACTTAAAAATATCATGGTCTAATTCCACTTAAGCGATCTAAAACGATAAAATTAAATATTTTCCCAAAGAGTACGTAGTTATGAAAAAAAATGTATCGCAACTACAAATGATGTGTACCTATGAGTTGAAGAACATGTACCTGACATATTAGAACAATGTGCCTCATTTATCAGAAAAATGTATTTTACTTGATTTAGTGCATAATTTGCTATATATGTTATGTAATGCAACTTTAAAGCTTTATAAATAGAAAATTTTAGTATTATAATATATCTAAATATACTCATGTGTATAAATATTTTAAAATAATTCATGTGATCACTGATAGTACTGTAGTTATTTATTTTAGTTGGGATATTTTTCTCTTTTGTAGGGACTGGGGAGCTAGGACAAAAATTATAATTGAATTTACAAGTGCAAACTTCAAGAATTTGTGGGAGAACTGAATCATGAATCGAAACTTCATTTGTGGAATTTTTCCCCAAAAAGTCATTGTTTAAACACCGAATTTTGGTATATTTTACTTTTATTTCCTTATTTCTCGTGTCCCGATTAACGAGATGGAGTGTGTATGCTTATATATAATTTTGGAGTGTACTAATTTTAACGTGGTCGCAAGGGATATGGCGGTAAAAACAACCTCACTCGTTCTGATCCAATATTGTATAATGAATCGATTTTATTTAACTCGTTCTACTGTCGAATGACAAGTGCGGGGTGTTTATAAGTTTAACCTGTAAAAACAGAAAAAAAAAAAAATAGATATTGGATTGTGGTTTTGCACCTTTCTACGTGCACTCGCCTATACAACTAGTGAACAAATCTTTGACGAGCTCAGTTATGAAAAGCTTGTGGAAGAAACAGACCTGAAATCTTAGGAACCAATCTCCATCACTAGTTTTCACGCTTTCAATCTTCTCATCTTATCCTTTTCATGTCTATCGTTTTCTCCGGATTGATCCAAAATAGAGTGCCACTTTATTTATACTTTGTGAAATATCTGTACAGTGACATACTCTTGAACCACAACTTTTCATCTCATGAGGGGCCTATAGTAATATAGGATTTAAAGAATCAAACATACCATCGTTCAGATTTGATTCAGATTTTTTTATAAAATTTGTAATTATATATAAGCTTGACTTTATTATTGATGATATTAGGCTACATGATCCTTTTATGTAGATCATTATTATCATTTCAATTCGAATCATTACAACTAGAAAAAAGAGTTAATTAATTTGAATGAGTATATACAATAATTACTTTACTAAAAAGTAATATTAACGACAAAATTAAAAATGATCATACCAAAATTATTACTAGACATCCAATATGAGTGATGATAACTTTCATTTTGTCACAGTAATGATTTTTAGTAACAATAAGAGATAATAGCAGACACCCCCACCTATAGTGGGTTGAGCACCAAGCCCCCTGTCCTATTGACATTTGCACCTGACACCCTCATCTTTGGTGTCGGGTGCATTTAACCCCACTGATGGAATATTAAGGAATATTCCTCATTTTTCCGGCGCACGTGTCTTGCACATGACACAATTAAGGACAATATCGTAACTCGGTGGGCAAAGTGTTCTATATCACCATAGGATTTTTTTTTGGGAGGGGGGGGGGGGGGGGGGGGGGGTTCACTAAATCTTGATATTTGAATTTGAATTGAATTTTTATATTATTTAATGTTTCATTTTGTATTTTTAGTTAAAAAAATATGGATCATGCAATACAAAAACAAAAACTTGGAAACTAATGAAAAATATTTAAAACGAAGAACCAGAAAAATGAAGGAAAATTCGGAAAAATAAGATTTTAAAAAAAATGCTAAAAATTCAAATAAAAGTTAGAAAGCTGAGATTAATTAGAAAAAAAAATTAGAAATTATCAGAAAAATTCAAAAATTAAATTAGAAAGAATTAGAAAAAGTTCTGAAAAATTAGAAAAATACCATAAAAAAAGCAGAAAAATACATTAAAATGAAAATAAAGTGAAAAATAGAAACTCGACATTGACATATAATTTTCTTAAAACGCTTCAATGAATTAGAAGAAGTAAATAAATTTCAACTTTCAACCTTTTTTGAATTTTTTTGAATTTTTTCTAAATTATTCTGTCATTTTTCTTGATTTGCTGATCCCCTCCCCCTAATTTTTCTGAATTTTACCCAAATTATTAGAATTTCTATAAGTTTTTTCTCGATTTTTCAGAATTTCTTTCTGGTTCTTCAGACTTTTTTTCTTAGTTTTCAAGTTTTCAAGCAATATTTTTAAATTAAAATATAAAAAGAAATATAAAGATTATAAAAATTCAAATTAAAAGTCAAACATTAAGTTTTCACAAAACATTCTCCCCTATCCTATGGTGTATAGAGCACTTTACCCCCTCAGTGACAATTTTGCACTTAATGATGTCATGTGCAAGGCACATGTGCCGAAAAAACAAAGAATATTCCTAAATATTCAATCGGAGGGAGTTAAGTGCACCCGGCACCAAAGGTGAAGGTGACGGGTGCACATATCAATAGGACAAAGGACAAATTGTTCAACCCTCTGTAGGTTTGGGGGTATCTGCTATTATCTCTAACAATATTTGTTTTGAAGGTGTCATGATTGAAAATTATTGACATGTGTTTAGTGACAACATAAACATAGTGACTACTTTTTATGTTGCCTCTAAATATATGTCACTAATTAACACTACTACAAAATACACTATTACAGTGCAATTATTACAGCGGTTCCCAAGAAACCGCTGTAATAGGGTAATTTGGTTTTGACCTATTACAGCGGTTCACCCGAACCACTGTAATAGGTCAATCTATTAAAGCGGTTCGGGTGAACCGCAGTTAAAAAAAATGAAATAAAAAATCGAGACCTATTACAGCGGTTCGGTTGAACAGCTGTGCACATAAAAAAGAAAAAAAAAAAAAAGAAAATGTGGGTTCACTTTGAAGCTAGGGCCAGCCACCCCACCACTTTCACTCTCTCTCTCTCTCTCTCTCTCTCTCATCACTCTCTCTATCTCTCTGCTCTCTCTAACTCACCACCATTACCACCACCACCACCAAACTCGGATCCGCCGCCGCCGCTACCGCCGCCGGCCACCGTCTCTCTCTCTCTATCGCTCTCTCTCTCTCGCGCGCTCTCTCTCTCAGGTTCTCTCTCTCTCGATTTCTCTCTCTCTCTCTCTACTCGGCCTCTCTCTCACCCGCCGCTGTCCACCGCCGCTTTCGGTACCTCTCTCTCTCTCTTTCTTTATATATATATATGTGCACACATATATATACGTATATATTCTATATATATATGTATATATATATATTTAATTCTCTCTCTATATATATATACAAGGACCGCCCCGCCGCCGCCGCCGCCATTTAGTGGGTAATTTTTTTTAGATAAATATATATACACACACACATATAGAGTATAGAGTTTGAGTTAGATAAATATTTGTGTATGTGTGGGTGTATGTATATTTGTGTATATGTGGGTGTATGTATATATATTTGTGTATGTATGGGTGTATGTATATATATTTGTGTATGTGTGGGTGTATGTATATTTGTGTATATGTGAGTGTATGTATATATATTTTTGTATGTGTGGGTATATGTATATTTGTGTATGCGTGGGTGTATGTATATTTGTGTAAATTCTTGAGATTTGTCTATTTTGTGGAAAATTTAAGAGAAATAGGGACTTGACTAAATTTAGTGTTAATTTGGGTTAGCCGAGTGTTAATTACATTTAATTTGGGATTAAATTATGGTTATTTTGTGGTTTAGGGTACATTCATCCAACTGGTGATCTATATTTATACTTAGTTGTTGAAAATATGATGCTTTATTTGTAGTTTTATGTGTTTATGTGATCCAACTGGTGAAGTGCGTTGCGAAGTGGCACGTTACATTTTCTTAGCAACTCCTTAGAAATTAGATAATGTATTTTTTGTACATTGTGACTTCTTGTAAATTGTGATTTGATTTATTGTATTTAAATTGTGGGTAATTTAATTAGTTGATTGTAAATTAACACGTGATTATTTGGTAGAGATTATAAAATTTTGTTGTTGAAGGAAAGAGATGGTAATATTGAAGTTTGGGGTTTTTGTTGTTTATGTTGAATATGTTTTACTATGCAGCTGGAATTTGTTGGGTTGATTTATTTACTGTACAGGAATATTACCATAACAGGGTGCAAAATATTTCAAAAAAATAAAAATCCGACACCCTATTACAACTGTTTAGACTAGAATTTTATTGAACCGCTCTAATAGGCCTTTTATGTAGTAGTATAACTGCCAATAGTAACAATAATTTAATTTATTGTCTCTATCAAATTTGTGAAAAATATCTTTTAACGAAACCAAAATTCTTATCACTCAATTTAAATCATTAGTAATGGTAAAATACACTATGCCCCCTTTTACTATATCTGTTGTAACATTTACCTCCCTTGTACAGTTGTAATACTAATACTACACTTACCCCTGGACTAGGGTGCGTTTGGCCCAGCAGTTCAAAAGCTAAAATTTGCATTTGGACACACTATTTTGATGACTGTTTGGCCACCTTTCCCATAATCTATTTTGGTCATTTTTATTTTATAAAACCACGTTTTGGAAAAGTTGGAAATCATAGCTTTTGCCATAATCGATTCTGCTATAATCAATTATTGCATAATCAATTATTCAAAAATTGTACCAAACTCACCCTTAGACTGCTGTTGAAGTTTTAGTTTGAGAGTGTTGACATGGAAATCTGAAGCTAGAAATTATGAGCATTAAGAGGTAAAGATATGATATCTTTTCTCATTTGCTGAAAGTAGGGTTAATTCTATGTCAGGCCGAGTTCAATGTTTCAAAGTTAATTTGGTGTCTATTTCTTAGATACAAATATGTGCGAGGACCACACACAATACATTTATGGTGTGAAAGAGATAAACATTGTGACAATTGGACTTGGTCTAAAATTAAATTTTCTCAAAAGTAGCCTTTAAGGCATTATTTAAGCTCCAAAATACGAAATTAGGACCTCCCTCTAATATCCATTTTAAAGCTTGCACCCACCAACTTGTACTTAGCTTGCAGCATCATTCTTCCAACACATTTCACTTGGAAAATTAATGCTGAATCTTGCAATTGCTTGTCGACGCAGGCGCCTTGTTCTATAAGGACAACAACAGAAGGAGATGCTACTGTTGAGCACAGACGAACAGGGACGGATCCAGGAATGAATGCTTGGGGGGCCAAATTACCATTATAGTTTTTTTTTTTTTTTGACAATGTTTACAAGTATATACTCAAGCTTATTTTAGTTTTGTTAGATAAGTAAAATAATGATCATCACGTGTAAGAAATATCAACATTAACTTTCAATAAATTTATAGTAGTTTTGAAATATATAAGCTATTAGTGAAAAAGTTTATCGAAGTATGGTAAAAAAAATTAGTTAAAAGAATGCTATGTTTATTACAAATCAATGTACAATTAATTGGCATAATAAAATAACATTAAATCAAAAAATAAAAGATAAATCTGTCGCAAATTTTTTAACAATTATATAATGAATTTCTCAAAGAATAATAAAGTAATAACTATTAACACTAATATAATCAATTTATGTAACTTCAAATTTGCGACAATATTATGATACTTTTTGAAAAGATTATAACGCAATATAATGTCACTAGCTCGTATCTTATGGTGAATAAACTCTAGAGTCTAGACAATTGAATGATGAATCACTTTTTCTTGTCTTTAGATTTGTTCATGTCATAATAAGTGTTTGCTAATTCTAATCACAGTAAAATGTAGAAGAGAAAGCTCAAATAGAAAAACGTTATTTAATTCTTAATTTCTAATCCTAGTAAGTATAAACAGAAGTACAAAAAAGAAAGTTATTGTTATTTATAATTTAACTTTTTAAATGATAATTACTTTTTTAATAAAAAAACAAAGACATTAAAAGACATGGGTTGAATACAATTAAAATTTAAACTCATCCCTTTTTAAATAGGCTTTCCAAAAAGAAAACAAGAAACAGGGGCAAAAAAAAAAAAAAAATAGCTAAAGTTGGGCCAACATGAATCGAACTCACGCCCTCCACGAAAGAAGGGAGCTCTTTCATCCTATGCCTTACCAACTGGACTAAATACACTTTTGTTTCATATGCACGGCATTAGCATTATATACTCTAGGGGGGGCCATACTGTATATTTATATGTACACTAGAATAAAAGTTCGAAGTCTCGGGGGGCCGCCCCCCCCTCTAAATCCGTCCCTGCAGACGAAGCTAAGATTTTGATTAGGGGGTGGGATTGAATAGTTAAAAAATAAAAAATATTTAATATTTTTTTATATATATTTTTTTCGATGGGATTACAAGTTTTTCTTCTTAAGGTAATCAAATTTTTGTACCTAATGTTAAAATGAACCTAAATACATTATATTTGGATAAATATCCTTAAATAAAAATTTGTATGCGAACAAAAAACAGGAAGCAATGACAATCCAAGATGATATAAATTGAAAAATATGCAAATCATAACTTAAAAAAAACATAGTGCTACCCTATTTATTATATATAACTTTGGACATTATAAATTGTGCTTCATTACATCAAACTCGTCAACGATCGAGCCGACATTGAAAGTTTGATCAATTTCTTTTTCAATGTAATCCAGTTATAAACTACTCGAAAACCCAACTTATATCTTAGTTCGCAATCTCGCCTTGACAATTTTCATAATTAATTGTGATTCAGCTCCCATTTCAATGAAGAAGGAACGTTCTCCCCCCCCCCCTCCTGCCACTTTTTCATCTTTTCCAAATTCCATGAAAAAAAGAAACAGCTATACTCACTAGATTGAACTTTCTAGTTAAAAAATACCAATAAATCTCTAATCCCCAGTAAGGCAGTATTCGCCACCCCTTCTCCTTAAACCCATCAAATACAATATATTTACATATAAACATAACACATAATTTGATTGTTAGGAATCCTGTTATATGCACAACGGAAGAATAAACCACATCCGGATTCCTATGTGGATCACTTTTGAGTTTATTTTTTTTATTTAAACTAAAAAGCATGAAAGCTATAAACTCTGATTTATATTTCTTGAAGCGTGCTCGTTCTTGATCTACAATATCAGCAGCAACCCCGAGATCCTGCCTCTAGATATCATGTCGGAGAAACAAGCTCAGAAAAATTCTTCCTCCTTCTTCCTCATCGAGGCCGGCGGCTAGGGTATGTGAGGGGGAGGGGGGAGGGGATTTTCTCTTCTCTTGTTAGTTTTAAGGTTAACAGTAGTTGTGTAAGTGTAAATGAGTAAGTTGAGGATTAAATAAATCCTCAACCCATTTAGCACACACATACACGCCCATGGGCTTAATTAGTGGCTAAGTTGGCCTAGTCAACTTAGTTCACTTTATGTAATTGCGCCATACAATTAATGCATATGATTAAATTATTTAAATACAATTTAATTAATCCAATGAGTTAAAAATTGATAATTAATTAATTAAAATAATTAATTACTCACTATGAATTAATTTATTTTACTTAATATAATTAATTAAATAAATTAACCCATGCCCATGAATTTAATTTATTCATCAAATAACAAATTACTAATTACCTTAAATAACAATAAGAGTTTTTTTCTCGCTTTTTTCCTTAAAAGTGTGATTCCCTAGGTTTATTTCGATTGGAAAATGGGAGGATACCAAAAGGATGTGGGTGTCACCTAACCAATTTCGTGGACCCACATTGCAACTCAACTGAGAACGAAATCATTTCATCACTACGAACCTCTAGGTCATAAATAACATGTGAATATAAACCCTTCAGTGACGTATCTCGATTGAGTGAGAGTTATGGAACATGTCAAATGATAGGGTTAGGTGCCCGGAGAGCCAATTATTTTGGGCTCTGGCATCTTAAACGTGAAACACTATGACAGTCTTGTTTTAAATATAATAAATCTTTCTATATGGTATGCTTCTTTATTGTTATCACTTGTATTAGTATAGATAAAGATCTCATGGATTACATATGGTTAGGAGAGCGGTAGGAATACCTATGAAATGCTCTTAAAGACCGTAATCCTAAATAATATTCCAAGTCATAGAGAATGTGAGATGTGGGATATCACTGGCCTCGCCATGACTTGTTCATGCATGTAACTCTCTCAAGATGTCGACGTGTTCCATTGTCAATGGCTAGTATGGCAATGCATGTATGAAGATTCATACTTTGGTTATGGAATTGAACGGCCCCGCTAAAGATTCCTAGTTGGTGCTGTCGAACATAGAGTCCTTAGGTTTCGTAGTGTGAGATTAGTCCTTAGACCTGAGATGTCATTGGAAAGAGTATTTCCCACTATACTTTGATATGCACGTGCACTCCAGGAGAGTCATACAGCGTATATGTTCTGTATAGTGTGGTAATACAGTGGAACGAGTGGCATCGTCGAGGGATTCATCCAAGGTCATGAGTACCAGGTATTTCCTATGCTGTTGCGAGAATCTAAATGATCGATAAAAGTCTTTAATCAAGGCATTTATCTTCTAAGAGGGATTGGTGGTCCCGGCTTAGAAAACTGGATCGTTAGATGTCACAACACAGTCATAGTTTCTAAGGTTATTAGGGTTCGACCGTCGCCGCACCCTAGACCATGGACGGGAAACTGATGAAGGGATTCTACTCACATGACGATCGTAACTCGGGTAAGTTTTCATTTCATCGTTGACATCTAGGAAGTAGTGACGACGTTGCTAGATATCGAACCACGACCAATAGGTGCCCTGGGTTAATTTGGTGAAATTAATCGAAGGTCTAGTTAACTATTGAGAATAATTAATCTGGCCTATGGGAGGACTTATTGCTAGCTCGTCAATGAGCCTGAGGGGTCACACACATAACTTAGTGTAGTGCCTATTGACTATTTAATTCTTTGTGAATTAATGGAGGGATTAATTAATTGGATTCAATTAATCAAGAAAAAGGAATCTAATATATGGTATTAATTAATGGTCATATAATTTTATATTGGAATATTAAATTGGGAAGGACTAACTAATTAATAAAAGAAAGAAAAATAAAATATGTATATTTACATACATGTGCGTGTGTGCGTGTATATGTATATGGGAATATCTAATTATTTGGAAGGAGTCTAACTAATTGAGGAAAGAGAATAAAAGAAAAAGAAAAATAGTGTATATATATATACACACACGCACTCCCCTAAATTTTAGGGTAAGTGGCGTGTGTGTATGTGTGAGTTTCCACAAGTGTGGACTCTATATATATGTGTATATTCCACCTCTTTTACAATAATGAAGGATTAATTGAAAACATACAAGTCCTTTTTCTATTATTCTCTCCTCCTTTTCTTTCACAAGAATTCTTCCAACTCATGTGTTGTGTACGAAGAATACTAAAATAAATTCCTAACTCTTTTTCCTTGAAAAGCCAAAATTCGATATTCTCTTGGCTAGCACTGGTGGAGATAATCGAGGGTATGAGCTAGAGTGTGGATAAACTCAGAGGCGCAACACTTAGGGCACCAGGGCAAATCCAATTCGGAAAGGTGTAGCAAGGAGTAGCTTAAAAAGATGTTGTTGCTTGAAGTTCTTTGAGAGGTAAACATGAGAAAACCTTATTTTAGGATAGTTTTGAATCCGATGATACCACGTCAACCTAGCCCTAATTTGGGAATGTTGCTTTTATTTTTAAAATCTGTCTTTTCCGCTGCACCGGCATCCCTGGGATTGTACCGATCCCAACAGTGGTATCAGAGCCAAGGTTTTGACATGACTCGAATTCTTTTCGTGATTATATGCTTTGAAATATGTTTTTATTGTATATTGGAATTGGTTGGATTCTCTATTTAATTTTTGGTCGCGGCAGCGCTGTCACGTGCGACGACGCGTAAGGGAATGGTTATGTTTTGAACTAGGGGTTGAAGTGTAATTTTTCCTTATTTCCAAATGTTTTTTATTGTAATTGCGTTTTAGGCTTTGGGTCTTTTTTGCAATTTAAATTTAAAAGTGCAACCCTAATTTGTGATTTTATAAAATTAAGGTTTTTGAATCTCAAATTAAAATTATTTTAAGTTTATTCTAAAAATTGGATATTTCAAAATTAAGGGTTTTATTTAATTTTGGAAGTTGAAATAAAATAAGAATTTTATTAATTTCTGAGATTAAATGAAATTAGGTTTTTGAAATTGTTTTTAGATTGATTGAAAAAGTATAACTTTTTCATGTGGGTTTTTAAAATTGGTTTTTAGAAATTAAAGTCTTTGGATTCATTAATTAATTTGATTATCCTTAATTAAAGATGGTGAACATTAATTCATGTTTGCACGTTGGCATGTTGGCATGTTTGTGTGATTATGTGGTGATCCGGGTTGAGCCATAGACTAGTCATTGTTGTGATTTGAGGCTCCCGTGATGTGTTTTCTTTTCTTGTAATTGAGAGGGAACGATTTTCTTTAAATGTAATTTTATGAAGACGAAGACGTTCAAGCTCATGGAGATTTGAAGACCTTAGTATTAGGTCTGGGTCCTTAGATTAGATTGGTCAAGACCTTGATGGCTCGGGGTGTTTAGGCAACAGCTCGACTAAGATCACATTTACCGGTTTATGTATGATTGCTTATTTTTTTACGTTATGTATGTTGTGCATGTTTGCATAATAACCTAAGAAAGATAAGTAATTGAAAATGTGAGACCTTATTTTTGGAAAAAACCCTTTCAAACAATATTAAGTCCCTAAATAGATAAATTGGGGCCCAGAAGCTCCTTGATTAGGTCCAGTGCCTTCCATCACTACATGTGAGAGGGAATAGCGCGAGGCTTGTCATCATTGACTCACGAGTCGTGGAATGGTGGCAAGTTAAGTGTACCAATCTTACATTTAAGCATTCTATATAACAATGATGTTATATTAGAAGAACACACGGGTTTCAGTTTCGCTAAGGAGTTCTCCATGAGTCGTGGTACCACCTGGCTACTGTATGCTGTGAGAATTTGATGGGTCGGATTTAAACACAAACTAGTGTACAGTCGCATCATGTTCTCGGGACGCACATGAAATGTGAGGCAAACATCTCGAGAACCACCTGGATGTGGTTGGGGCTGTCGCGCCTGATCAAATGTTGTCGCCCATTGTCTCATGAGTTGTGGAATGAGGTTGGGACATTTGACGCTCGAGCCAGCTAGAAATTATTTAATTTCCCGTCTTTTTTCTATTGGGGTGACGAAATTCAAAAAGATAGTGGGAGCACACAAGTATATTTAAAATTCCTTAATTGCATGTGAATATATGTTAAAACTGAATGCTAATAATCATTTTTAGCTTTATCGCAAATATCATGAGTATCGTTTATACTTGTCTATGGATTCTCAAACGTAACAAGTTTGATAGCTCGAACTAGACCTACTGGCGCTTGGCTCTAGATGTGTATCTCAGGGTTAAGGATATTGATTACATAATCAAAGGGGAAGTCCCACCTTAGCCCAAGTCTGCAATTCGAAAATGTACTTTGGAGTACTGGACAAAGCAAATTGATGATGAGGCTTATGTTCGACGTTTCATATTGTCTATGATGTCTGAGCGCATGATTGAGACATATCGAAAGGTCAAACTAGCCAAGGATCTCGTCGACGAGTTGGAGAGAGCATTTGGAGACAAGATGTCACGCCCCCAAATTCAGTCCGTAAAGGGCCAAAATCTGAAAGCATGAGCTTATCGAAACAACAATTCAATCTAAAATCTCCAAACAACTCAACAACTTCTAGTAGGTTCCCAACTCTAACACCGTTAACCAGATAGGGTGGACTTACTATCCATGTCTTAATCTGCATCTGCCACGTCTAGGATTGTCCATGTCTACACTCATGATCCTCCAAGCCAGCCCCACCCTCAAGTTACCTCTAACTGGAAGAAAGTAGTAAAATATGTAAGCAAAGGCTTAGTGAGCGCCAGTGTACGTGTGAAAGGTGCTTAAAATAGTTTTTAGACCCAAAAATGATAAAGTAATGAGGTGAAGTCAATAATAGTTTCTGTTTTCAAAGGTTCATTGAAAACGCGAGTAAGAATGGCATTTGCGTTAAAGCAATAGCTGGTATGACACCAAGTTCTTAGTATATGCACGATAAAGTTTTGATCAAGATCATTTAAAATATGTGTGAAAAATGATTTTACATTTAAAGTGGAAATGAGTGACATGATACTCAAGTTTCAAAACATGTATTTCAATAGCAAGCATTTCAATGCAAGTAACATGTACAAGGCACGCTTAAGCAGGAGGGGGCTATGTTAGCAATACCATCGCGTCCGATGACTAGCCCATGGCACTTTGGGTCCCACTGCTTCTTCCTTATCACCCCTGGACACGCGGCTTAAAAGCCATCACCTTATACCTCCCCACGAAGGCTCGCGATGCCTGATTGGTCATATCCGGAGTATGCCACACGATCTAGTACCCACTCACCCTCAGAACACTCTGTCTTTAGGTGTTAGGATTTGGCCTTAGATAGCGGGAACCGTTTAAGACCGCAAGCCCATGCTTGACCGGCCGAACCCTGCCCTATCCACGCCCGACACTTGGGCTGGACAATTAACCACGTAATATGCAATACGTATCACTTGAATATAGTCACGATGTATGATCATGATTGATGCAATAGTAGCCTTTCAGCTCACGATAGAACATTCCTTGAATCACGTAGTTTTCAAGATATTTGGCAAAGAATATTTTCATTGAAATCATTTTCACAAAACATGCCTTGAAATTATTCATGCAGTTAACATTTAGCACATGAACTGGTTAATGCAAATGAGTTCGTGATTTGCTTATGAAAGTGTTGAAACTCATTTTCATGTGAAGTATCGAAAGCATGATAAAAGTACATACATATGTATATGATGTGATAAAATTTCCTTCCAGTTTGGAAAGACATATAACTATAAGTTTGAGAGGCAACTCACCTCGTCCAATCGAATACGAAGCTCAATTTGAGAATTCGAGTGATGCTCAACCTATCTCGTAAGTGCAATTACCTATTCCAAATAACTATACTCATCAATACGATCATAATATCAACTCAATTGATAGTAACCAAATACTATACGGTTAATATCGAATTATCAAAGGTCGAGGAAAGATAAATCATCCAATACTTACCTCATCTACAAAGACACTAGAAAATTGATTTGGATCGGTCGAAATTTACACGAGATAACTCAACTGCGCTTCCGCCTACCTTCGTGCATCCTCACTGTTTCTATTTTTTTTGTTCTTACATTTAGCATAATAACCCAACACAAAATTTTTAACTACGGATTCAACATGACCTCAGTTTTCTCACCCTATAAATTTTATCCCAAAACCCACTCGATCAATGGGTAAATCGGGCCATCGAAGTTGACCTCCCAAATCTGCCAAATTCTCGCACATCTTGCCATCTTGTAACCAAATCCCGTTTCTGGACCCATTTCACCATTGATTTTGTCAAATCTTATACCTATAATTATCTACACTCACAGGGCTTTCCAATGGTAGTCTTTCATGTGCAATCGGACATGAGGATGGTCCATTTCTGGTCAAAATAAAGTGAATGACCATTTCTGAAAATTGAAACAGGGCACTGGCAGTTATCTTGAGGGGATGTTTCTTGCTTGTCCACGAATTGGATTTCCACAAAACTCAGAATTATAGGTACTTAGACTCAATAAGATTTCTGTTGGTGGTTTCGGATGAGTGATTGGATCATTGGAAGAGTAGTTTCAAGCAAAATGAAAATGTAAACAGTTTCTGGAAATCAAAACAGCACACTGACAAGAACTCTTTGATGGCCATTTTTGAACTATTCTCGAATTCTTTTTCAGAAATCTTTACCATATAACATATCTACACTGGACAAGGATTCTAAAGGTGGTTTTTCATGTACAATCAGAGCAAAGAAAAAGGGGTTTTAGGGCAATTGAATATGAAACACTGATTCTGGAATTAAAAAGAGATTAGTGGCAGTGATGGTTTAAATGCAAATTCTATAATATTTACATAACGATTTCCAAAGAAACTTACCTGTAATGATACCTACACTCATAGAGGTTTCCAAATATGGTCTTGCATGTATGATCAAACCACTTAAAGTGGGATTTCTGGGCACAAGAAGATGAAACAATGTTTCTGAAACTGAAAACTGCACACTGTGGTGGTGCTTTGGTGACTGATTCTGGAACTTTAAGGAACTTATTAGAAAATGTGGAATCAATGGAGTTGTTCCTTGTCCTCTTAGGATTATTTTGAGCTAAGGAACCCCAAAAATGGACATCATTTGATTCCTCAAAAACCAAAAATACAAACACTGCCAGAGTAGGATTTTGTTTCGAAAATTCCTTGCAAGATATGTATTTTCTTGTGGTTGAGATTTCTCTTCGTGTTGGTTCTCTTGAACGATTTGAGACCTTAAAAGAGGTGAAAATGGAGAGGAATTGTGATGTTTGGTGCAAGAAAGAGTTAGTTGAAATGATAGGCAGATGAATGAATAGATAGGTGTACATATATATGGTGTGATGAGGGCTTGGTGGCAATTTTTCTATATGGTCTCATAGCCCTTGTCATAATCTATTTTATCTCATAACCCCTATGTATACACATGAGATCAAACTTGGCCCTTATGTGAATATTTTTAGTATTAAGAAATCTCGGGTATCACACAAGACACCAAAAGGGAATTGCCCTTATTGCCATGGGATGGAACACTTGAGCAAGGATTGTCCTGCTGCATCCAAAAGCCACAAAGAATGAGTGTTTATTGTTGAGGTTCATTTGTCAATTAACCATGATTCTTGGGTGTTTGACACCGGCTGTGGCACTCACCTTTGCAATGATTTGCAGGTGCTGTCTAGAAGCAAAGAGCTAGATGACGAGGACATGGTCCTGAGAATGGCTAATGGAGCGTCTGTCGCTGCGAAGGCTGTTGGAAACGTCGCTTTAGTTCTTGAAGATAGTAGTAGGTTTATTTTAAAGGATGTTTATTTTGTTCCTGGATTGATTAAGAACCTAATTTCTATTTCTGTTTTGGACAAAGAAGGTTTTTCTTTTAAAATAAATAATGGTTTTTGTTCAATGTTTTTGGGTTCTAAATTGATCGTTAGAGCATGTATGTATAACAACCTTTATGTTTACCCGTATACTAATTCTCTTGTAATTCAACCAATAAACCAAGGGAAGCGTAAATCTGATAATCCAGCTAATGCACAAATCTAGCATACTAGACTTGGTCATGTATCTAAGGATAGGATTCACAAGTTGTCAAGTTTCCTCGAGCTTGATGAAGAAGAGGAACTACCGACTTGTGAATCTTGTCTAAAGGGAAAAATGACAAAGTCACCATTTGGAGGCCAAATGGAACGCGCTAAGGATTTGTTTGAGTTAGTTCACACGGATGTGTGTGGACCACTCAGTGTCGATGCATTAAGAAACTATTCTTACTTCATAACCTTTACCAACGATTATTTTAGGTATGGTTATTTATATCTTATGATATATAAATCTGAAGCATTTGATATGTTCAAAGAATTCAGAAATGAAGTAGATAAACAAACTGGTAAAAGTATTAAAGCTCTTCGATCTGATCGAGGAGGAGAATACTTATCTGGTGAGTTCTTAGATTATTTAAAAGAGAAAGGGATTCTCTCTCAGTGGATGCCGCCTGGAACGTCACAATTAAATGGTGTGTCTGAGAAAAAAATCGCACATTGATGGACATGGTCCGATCAATGATGATGTCCAACGATTTACCTATGTTCTTCTGGGTTTATGCCCTGGAGATGGCGACTTATCTATTAAATAGACTTCCGTTAAGAAGTGTTCTTGAAGTGCTTTATAAAATGTGGCACGGTAAATCACCCTCATACAAGTACCTTAAAGTATGGGGATGTGCTGCTCATGTCAAGCAACTGGTGGGAGATAAGTTTGATTCGAGATCTATCTTATGTAGGTTTGTGGGTTACCCTAATGAGTCCTATGGGTACTATTTCTATCACACCTTGGAACAAAAGGTAATTGTTTCGAGGAACGCTGTGATCGTAGAGAATTAACTCTTCAGTGGGAGCATGGATAGAGTGATAAAATTTGAGGAAACTCAAGAAACACAAATTCCATTGGCAATGGATGAAAGGTAAAATGAACCACAAACCGTAAGTACACAAGTTCCACCTCCGAGGAGATCCAAAAGGATCCCCGGACAACGTGAGAGGTATTATGTTCTCTTGCAGAAAACAAAGAGGAGAGCCTCCCCTTGGATGAAGATCCAAAATCCTATGATGAGGCAACGTCCGACAAGGACTCGGAAAAATGGTCTGAAGCCATGGAATCTGAAATTGAATCCATGTACTCCAACAAGGTTTGGACCTTGGTAGACCCACCACCGGGCATTAAGGCCATTGGCTGTAAATGGGTACACAAATGCAAGTTAGGAGTAGATGGAAAGTTTACCACCTTCAAGGCTCGCTTGGTGGCGAAGGGTTATACTCAAAGGCAAGGAATTGACTATGAGGTGATTTTTTCGCCAGTCGTTATGACCAAGTCAATTAGGATTCTATTTGCTATATCTGCCTATCTTGATTATGAGATTTGGCAGATGGGTGTGAACACGGCTTTCCTCAATGGAAATATTGGTGAGGAAATCTACATGGAACAGCTGGAGTGTTTCACATGCAGTGCGAGTGAGCACAAGGTGTGCAAGCTACAGAGATCTATTTATGGCTTGAAGCAAGCTTCCCGAAGCTGGAATTTAAGATTTGATGAAGCTATAAAGGAATACAGCTACATCAAGAATGATTATGAGCCATGTGTGTACAAGAAAGTTAGTGGGAAAGCCATAAGCTTCTTGGTACTCTATGTTGATGACATTCTTCTCATTGGAAATGATGTAGAAATATTACAATCAACAAAGGGTTGGTTGTTGACCTAATTTTCAATGAAAGATATGGGAGAAGCATCCTACGTTCTTGGTATGAAGATACACCGAGAAAGGAAAAGTAAGTTGCTAGGAATCTCCCATTCTAAGTACACAGAACGAATCTTGAATAGATTCAAGATGGAAGATTCTAAGAAAAGATTTTATCCAGTGAGACATGAAATCTCTCTTTCCAAATCCATGTTCCCTAGGACACCCGAGGAAAGAGAGAAGATGTCAATCTTTCCCTATGCTTCGAAAATAGGACGTACTCAGTGTGATAAGCCAGTTCCAGTCAAATCTAAGGGAAGACCACTGGACTGCCGTGAATCGATCCTAAAGTACTTGAGACGTACTCAAGATCTCTTTCTGATATACGGCAGAGAAAAATTGGTATTAAAGTGCTATTCAGACTCTAGTTTTTAGTAGGACGTAGACGATCTTAAATCGATATCCAGATATGTGTTTATACTCAATAGAGGAGCTGTAAGCTAGAAGAGCTCCATGTAGGAGACGACGGCTGACTCCACCACTGAAGCTGAGTATATAGTTGCCGTTGAAGTGGCAAAGAAAGCTATTTGGAGGAGGAAATTTTTCCATGAGTTGGAGGTAGTTCCATCCATTACTAATCCGGTACTTTTGTACTGTGATAATTATGGAGCCATAGCTTTGTCGAAAGAGCCCAGGTCTCACTAAAGATCCAAACACATCCTAAGGCGATATCATCTCATCAGGGAGATAGTGGATAGAGATGACATTCGAGTAGAACGAGTCAACTCAGTGGAAAACGTAACAGACCCCTTCACCAAAATTCTGATTCAAAGTGTATTTGAAAAACATCTGAAAATGATGAGACTAAAGTACAAGGGCAACTAGCTCTAGAGCAAGTGGGAGATTGATAGTGTTAGGTGCCCAACGAGCCAATTGTTTTGGGATCTGCCATCTTAAATGTAAAACACTATGATAGTCCTATTTTAAATATATTGAATCTTTCTATATGGTATGCTTCTTTATTGTTATCACTTGTGTTAGTATAGATAAAGATCCCATGGATTACATATGGTTAGGGGAGCAGTCGGGATACATATGGAATGCTCTCAAAGACCGTAATCTTAAATAATGTTCGAAGTCATAGAGGCTGTGAGATGTGGGATATCATTGGACTAGCCAAGACTTGTTCATGCATGTAACTCTCCCAAGAGGTCGACATGTTCCATTGTCCATGGCTAGTATGGCAATACATGTATGATGATTCATACTTTGGTTATGGAATTGAACGGCCCCGCTAAGGATTTCTTGTTGGTGCTGTCGAACATGGAGTCCTTGGGTTTCGTAGTGTGAGATTAGTCTTTAAACCTGACATGTCATTGGAAAGGGTATTACTCACTATACTTTGATATGCGCGTGAACTCCAGGTGAGTCATATGGCGGGTATGTTCTGTATAGTGTGGTAATACAGCGGAACAAGCGCAGTCGTCGAGGGATTCATCCAGGGTCACGAGTACCCGGTATTTCCTATGCTGTTGCAAGAATCTAGATGATCGATGAAAATATTTGAACAAAGCATTTGTCTTTTAAGAGGGATTTCCCGGCTTAGAAGGCTGGATCATTAGATGTCACAACACAGTCATAGTTTCTAAGATTTTTAGGGTTTGACCGTCGCCATACCCTAGACCATGGACGGAAAACTGATGAAGGGATTCTCCTCACATGACGATCGTAACTCGGATAGGTTTGCTTTTCATCATTGACATCTAGGAATTCGTGGCGACGCTGCTAGACATCGAAACACGACCAATAGGTGCCTTGGGTTAATTTGGTGAAATTAATCCAAGGTCTAGTTAATTATTGAGAATAATTAATTTAGCCTATGGGAAGACTTATTGCTAGCTTGTCCATGAGCTTGAGGGGTAGCTTAGTGTAGTAGCTATTGGCTATTTAATTCTTTGTGAATTAATGGAGGGATTAATTAAATGTATTGAATTAATCATGAAAAAGGAATTTAATATATGGTATTAATTAATGGTCCTATAATTTAATATTGGAGTATTAAATTGGGAAGGACTAATTAATTAATAAAATAAAAAAAAATAATATATATATATATATATACATACATGTGCGTGTGTGTGCGTGTACGTGTATATGTGGAATTTTGGTGGAAAGATTTATCATCCTCACAAAGTTTATATATATATATATATATATTAATATCTTATAAATATATTTAGTAAGATCTTTTAGTTGGTTAATGTAACTAATTAAAAGGAAAGATCTTAGGGGTAATGACATTTTCCCATCCAAACTATTCGGGTTTTTGCACTTTAGTAAATAAACTTCTTTTTTTTTGCACTTTTTTATCTGAACTAAATGGGTTTTACATTATTTTATCCAAACTTGTTTATTTTTTACACTTTCTTATATGAACTACACAAATTTTTATATTTTTAGCATTTTTCAGTCAATTTTTACGCAAGTTTTTAGCCTTATAAAGTTCGGATAAAAAAATGCAAAAGAAAAAAGTTTGTTTACAAAAGTGCAAAAACACGAATAGTTTGGATGTGAAAATGTCATTACCCCAAGATCTTATTGTCATATTAGGATATTGGATAGATATGTGAATATCTAATTAGTTGAAAGGAGTCCAACTAATTGAGGAAAGAAAATAAAAGAAAAAGGAAAATAGTATATATATATACCCACACACACACGCACACCCATAAATTTTGGGGTAAGTGGCGTGTGTGTATGTGTGAGTTTCCACCAGTGTGGACTCTATATATATGTGTATTGTGTATATTCCACTTCTTTTAAAATAATGAAGGATTAATTGAAAACATACAATTCCTTTTTCTATTATTCTCTCCTCTTTTTCTTTTACAAGAATTCTTCCAACTCATGTAATGAGTATGAAGAACACTAAAATAAATTCGTAACCCTTTTTACTCAAAAATCCAATATTCGATATTCTCTTGGCTAGCACTGGTGGAGATAATCAAGGGTACAAGTTAGGGTGTGGATAAACTCAGAGGCGCAACACTTGGGGCGCTAGGGCAAATCCAATTCGGAGAGGTGTAGCAGGGAGTAGCTTAAAAAGATGTTGCTGCTTTAAGTTCTTCGAGAGTTAAACACGAGAAAACCTTATTTTAAGATAGTTTTGAATCCGATAGTACCATGTGAACCTATACCTAATTTGAGAATGTCGCTTTTATTTTGAAAATCTATCTTTTTCGCTACGTTGGCATGCCCGCGGTTGTACTGATCCCAACATCAAATTCACAGGACTCGACACTGGGCTAGAAATCATAGTAAAATAAAATTACCAAACTACCCTGAGTTAATTTATTTGCTTTGGCAAAAGACTTGTCATTTCATTTACTTATAATTTCATATGATACATTCTTGTTTACTTTTTGAGGCAGTGAATTTGGTTTAGGCAGTCACCTCATAACTGCTACTTGTCCACTGAGATTGTACTTCGAGGTTAACCCCACAATCGGGTGAACTGGGCCTGACTACTCTGGTGACGAATCCAATGTCACAAGTACATTGTTCGTGACTCCTCGGGTCTAAGGCTCATGCATACTATCATGACAAATAATCCAATTATTGACAGTCACTATGTAAATACCCATGTGACCGGGTTACTCCAAACCATATTCGAATATGTCAATTAAATTTTCATATCTATGACACAAGCTCCCATTATCATATTTACCGTAATGTATTAACCAGATTTATGGTTTTGAATTTTTTACTGTAACATATTTACAGTAATAGATATTATAATAAATTTTTTACCATAATATATTAAATTTTTATTTAATTATAATCATAATAATTAAAAAGATATTTTCTATTAATATTTGGATTAATATTTTATTTTACTATCAATAAAAAAATTAAATAATATTACTGTAATAAATTATTTTACATTAAATTAATGATATTTTACCATATATATCAATTCAATAAAATTTCTTCACCGTAATATATTTTCCAATACTATGGTTTTGAATTTATATTGTAACATATTCTATTTGGAATAATATTTTTATTTTAGTAAGATATGTGATAAAAATATTAAAATATACTAGATACAAATAAATAGCAAATTATTAACATTTATTAAAACAAATGAAATATATTTTGTCTATTTAAAAATAATTGATTATTATTCATTGCATATAAGAGGCAACATTATATTTTTCATATATATAATTAATTTTAAAAAATATTAATTCTAACAAAATAATCGTTACCGTGATATATTAGTTCAAATAATATATTAACATATTTTATTAATATTATTTATAATTTAATATACTTTTATGAAAAATATATGATTATTATATTAATATTGAAGAATAAAATTGGTATATAAGACACAGCTAATGTATAATTACATTTAAATGCAATCAATAATACCAAATTGTGCATGTGGCTTAGTGGTTAGGGTGTAGGGCTTCCATGTTTTAGATCCAAGTTCAAATCCCACAAGTCCCAATTTTTTATTATTTAACCAAATGGCATGACAGCTCATTAATTTTGTCCAGCGTCCATTTTGATGAAAAAATTAAAAAAATCCCCAATTTTTTGTCAACGTCAGCATCACGTGTCCAACACAAGGCAAATTCTAGACAAATTGGTTGGCTCTGGTCAAATCGAACTATAATTGCCAATTTTTGGTAGTTACCAAACGACTTTGTAAATTGAAAAAAAAATCAGGACCAAAATCCAAAAGTGGTAAAGATACCGGACGAAAAAAGCAAATAGCCCCAATTAGGCTGATTAGCTCAGAGACTTAAGGATTGTCCTTAGTTTAGATCCTCTCAAATGTGTACTCGAGGCCAACAAACCCCCTGTCCTAGTAGATGATGATGATGAGGACTTGCGAAACAACTATGACACTTGGTGCCAAAATGATATTCGTGTCAGGGTACATGATTGACTCTATGAACAATAAGTTCTAGCGCTCTCACGAGAATATGGAGGACTTGAAAGCTATACTGCTGTATCTCAAAGAGTTGTATGGAGAGCACAGTAGGACTATACGGTACGACATATTGATGGAGCTCTTTAGATCAAGGATGGGCGAAGGGGAGAAGGTGGCTGATCACGTTCTCAAGATGATTGCCATGATTGAGAGATTGGAGGCTCTCGAATTTTTCATGGACTTTCACCTTCACGTTGATCTCATTCTCCAATCACTTCCAATCTCATTTTCCCAGTTCATTGTGAACTTTAATATAAACGATATAGAATGTACTTTAGCTGGGCTAATTAAAAAGCTCATAAGTGCCCAGGGCCAAATGAAACGAAAGGAAAAGGAGATTGTTTTGGCCGTCTCTACTACAGAGGCTTCGAAGCCCTACACGAAGAACAGGGGCAAGAAGCAAAAGGGAGTACTCAAGGCTGAGGGAAACATAGGAAAGGGAAAAACACACAAGGTTCAAAAGTTTAAAAGGAACGGCCCAAAGAAGTCATATTACTACCTTTACTATCGCGAGGCTGGTCACTGGAAGCGTGACTGTCCCAAACTAAAGGCTGAAGCTGCTTTAGAACTTCCTTAGGGGAACTGTTAGTTCTTGTGTGGAACTAATTCTATGTGGATTAGATTAATTCCTAAGTGTAATTAATTAAAAGAAAAATTAATCCTAAATGTATTAAATTAACTCTTTAGTATAATTAATTAAACAGAAATTAATTAATTAATTTAATTAATTTTAAGTGTAGATTAATTATTCTATGTGGATTAATTAATTAAATACTTATATTTAATTACCTTATGTAGGTAAATTAAATATAGTCTCAAAGTATATATTTATTCCTTAGTGGAATTATTGATTATATAATATATGTATTTTTACTATGTAGAGAATATAGAAAAATATATATTATATATAAATACATGTATATGGAATATATATATATATATACACACTAGGGAAAAGCAAGAACCGCGCAATGCCCAGACTTATATTTAAAAAATGAGTAAAAATAATTGCATGCAAATGGTAAGTATATAATTTTCAATGGCAATATAAAAAGTGATTAAATATCAGTACGTTAAAAAAACAAAATTATTTTGACATCATTATTTTATATAAAATTATTCGTTGATATCCCATTGAAACCCGAATAGATTGTTTAACTTCATACACGTGAAAGTTGATAAAACAACACATATCGCACTCCTTAATATCGCTAATCAAAATCAAATACAAATTTTATAGTTCGATAATGTTTCACATAAATAAGGTTGAACAACAACTTGTTCGGATACACTCGACTCATTTACATCATTATAAATACTATATCAACGTTGATTGGTGGGTCTTAAAGTTAATCATTACAATGACCAATGGTGGGTAATCATTATTGATTTTTCTATAATTTTTATTCGATGGTGGGTGTTAAAGTGAATTTGTTTTCTTCCCAAGCCTTCTTTTCTTGTAATTAAGCTGAAAAAATCTCATCCTTAGCCTCTTTGTTTTTTCTTCCAATTGCATATCTGGAATCTCTTCCATTAATTTCATCTCTTGTTCCAATTTCTGCAACTCTCTCAACTTCCCATCTCCTTCCTCTTTTTCCAATTCGTGGACATTCTTGATTAGGGTTTGAAGGCTCATGAGTTTTCTATGAGGCCATCTGCTAATTCCCAATTCCTTGCACCTTTCCTTCAAAAGTGTTACTCCTACATTCAATTCTTTTGCTGCTTGTTTTATTGGCATGTAAAAATACTGTGAAATCGTTTTCCTCGACAACGTATTCACTACTTCCCTTGATCTGTTAACTTTTTTCTTTTCTTCATCCGCATGTAAATTCTCATCAAATATCACCATTGCCGCGTTATTGGTAGAGTTATCAAATAGTAATTGCTGCTGGTTTAGTTGATCTTCACATCCTGTTATCACTTCATTCCCAGAGTTGCTCCACAGTAGTTCTGAAATTAAACACAAGAAGAAAATGAAAATGGAACTATATATTGTATATATTGAAAATAATAATATTTTTTAAAAAGTTTATATTTAATTACCTGGAATGTTAAAAGTAGGGTTATGTGACGGACTGAAAGATGAATAAAAATGGTCATTTACTATCATCTCCCTCAAAGGAACAACATGAAATACAGTTTCAAAAATGGAAAAATCGGGTTGTAAATTCCAATCACTACTATAATCAGATAATAATCTACTGTTTTGCCCAGTTTCCATCGCATTTTGATGATGAAAATGAAAATAATTTTTGTTTTCCGATAGGGGTGGTCAGTGGTGGCAAAAAAGGGGATTATATATATCTATATATATATGGAAGAGAAGACGTTTCTGGTTTTACTCAGGCTCCTTGTCCTTTAATGTTAAGAGTCGTGTGACTGTGCTCACTTTAATGTCAAGAGACTTCGTTTCCTTTAATGTCAAGAGATGTCGTGTCCTTTAATGTCAAAAGTCGTGTGTTTTTTTAACTTTAAAAAGATATATGTATCATTAAATAATGTCTAATAATGTGCTTATGTTTAATAATAATTCTTTGTACCCTAAAGTTGTTTCCTTATATCGATGAAAGATATTGAGCATATCTTGAAATTCCATATCCTCAATAAAGGTTAACCAAGTTATTTGGCCTCGACAAAGGTGGACGGATCACATGGTATAATATACATACATACATACATACATATATATATATATATATATGACATTAATTTAAATTTAGCAGACTAATGTGTACATAGATGATAGGACCACTTACATCCAAATGGAATAAGATAACATATAAAGAAACTACCACATTGTCAATTGGGTCCATCGTTTCATTGCATTGTCTTTCTCTTTTATCACTATTTTTTTTACCTAATAAGCGAAATATCCCCTTACTTATAATCTAAGAGTAAAAAAGAGAAACATAAGAAGAAGATACAGTAGTTACCTTTTTTTAAATATTGAAAATAAATTTTTATGCAAGTTTGTCCTATTATATAAAAAATATTCAATTTATAATTTAAAAAATTAAATTTAGAAATTCTAAGATATACCTAACAAATTATTTGTACATCAAATAACTTTGACATTTAAATTTAGAAATCCATAATTGAAGTACCAAATATCGAGATTTTTCAAAATAATAAATCTTAGGATGAAAAAAACGAGTGTAAGAAAATTCATGTGGAACTCCTATTCAAGGAGAGAAGAAAATGTCATTCGATAGAGTAAACAAACTCTCATACGAGAGAGAAAATAAACAGAGTATAAATAGGGGATAGTCATAGAAACAACCATGGAACGAGGTACAATTTGTAATAATGGACTTAGTTTTCTTTGTGACAATATAATTGTTCATGTTATGGAAAGGTTATCAAGGTATGCATGCATTGTGGAGGAAGGCCAATTGGGTCTTTTATCAAAATATTTTCAACATTGTTGGTATTCCATCTCTATTCTTTTATTCGATATTAACGTAAAGTTGTTTCCTTATCTCGATGAAAGATCTTGGGCAGATCTTGAAATTCCATATCCTCGATAAAGGTTAATTAAAGTTAGTATAACTAAAATTGGGTCCATCGTTTCATTTCATTGTTTTTCACTTTTATCACTATTTTTTTATCTAATAAGCTAAGTATGCCCTTACCAATAATCTAAGAGTAAAAAAGTGAAAAATAAGAAGAAGTTATTTTTTAAACATAGAAAATAAATTTTGATTCAAGTTTGTCCTATTGTATAAAACATATTCAATTTATAATTTAATTTAACTTTAAAAAGATATATCTATCATTAAATAATGTCTAATAATATGGTTATGTTTAATCATAATTTTTTGTACCATAAAGTTGTTTCCTTATCTCGATGAAAGATATTGGGCAGATATATGGAGTTACGGATATGGTCCACTTTTTTATGATGTACAGTTTTCTTTCAAAACTCTCACATCCTTAAATAAGCTAATATAATTAAAGATAATACTAAATATTAAACTACATCTTCGTTCCTCCTTGCTGTACCTCACTTAATCATTAAAATACCATTGATAACAACTTAATTATTAAATACAATTAAGGATAATAATGATGTTCTTTTTCCGTCTTGCTCCTCGTCACTTATAATTAAAATATAATTGATATCGACTGAAATGATTAGCATAGTCAGTCTGTTGAGATTAACATATAATTGCTATCCACTTACTGAACTGATTAGCACATTCAGAATCTCTTCAATCAACAATTTCACCTCTGCAATATGCGTCATACAATGCAAATTGCTCAAGAAACCAACCAAGGGATCTAATGTGGCGGTGGTCACCCAACACAAATTCTACCCATAATTAAAGTCTGTCTAATCACACCTCTAACCCCACTAATCACACCACTATCTCCACTAACTCCACTAAGAATCATAACAAAAGAAGACTTCGTGTTTTACCTATGAATACTTATGTCACCAAATTATAAATATATTATGCATACAAACATTAGCAGGTTTTCCTATAAATCTTTCAGCTACTTCACCAAACCCTAAACAATCAATTATAAAAAATATTCAATTTATAATTTTAAAAATTAAATGTAGAAATTCTAAGAGTCGTGTGTCTTTTTAACTTTAAAAAGATATATCTATCATTAAGTAATGTCTAATAATGTGCTTATTTTAATAATAATTCTTTGTACCCTAAAGTTGTTTCCTTATCTCGATGAAAGATTTTGGATAGATCTTGAAATTCCATATCCTTGATAAAGGTTAATTAAAGTTAGTATACCTAAAGTTAGTGAGGATCAAAGTATAATTAAGGTTAATTAAAGTTAGTGAGGATCAAAATTGAACAATATCTTCCTCCACCAAACCCTACAAAGAATTTTCAGAGTATAAACAGGGGATATTTGTGAGGATCCTCTTCTACGAAAAAGAGGAGATATAAACAGGGGAGACAGGGGATCATCTTGCATGAGTAGAAACAGAGTATAAACAGGGGATTCAGGGGATCATCTTGCACAAGTAGAAACAGAGTATAAACAGGGTTAGTTCATATAAACAACCATGGAACGAGGTACAATTTCTAATAATGAACTTAGTTTCCTTTGTGAGGATATAATTTTTCATGTTATGGGAAGGTTATCAAGGGATGCATGCATTGTGGAGGCTGCCCGATTGGGTCTTTTATCAAAATATTTTCAACATTGTTGGTATTCCATCCCTACTCTTTTATTCGATATTAACCGTTTCGAACAAAGGGGTTATCATGGTTTAGATTTTATTCATTTTATTAATCGCACTATACTTGAACATAATGAAAGTGTGGTTGAAACTTTGAGCTTTGAGTTACCAATGGGGGCCGAGGCATTGCATTCAATAAGGCAAGAGTGAGTGGCTTTTGGAATAGATCATTCTGTGCGCATACTGAAATTAGTCGGTCGGTTATCCACTTCACTCCCCAACGGTCTGTTTTTCTCACAAACTGTTATTCAGTTAAAATTATATCTACCGAACTACATTGTTAGGTGGGAAGATAGATATAATTTACGAAATTCAAAAAGACTCATATTGAAGCACATTGTGCTGTATGATAACACATTTTCTTTACGCCTTAGAAAATGGTGTCCTCAGTTGAATGATTTGCAGTTATTCAATTGTGATTTTAGAGGAGTAACAGAATTTCAGGCATATTTGCCTTCTGTAAAAATATTCAAGATGGCATTCAATCGAGCCCAAGGAAATGTGAATATAAAAGTACACTTCCCCAATGTAGATGTCCTTGTTATTTTATTGAAACAAGATGAACAGGGTCCCGGACATTTACAAGTATTGGGGCCGTTAGCTCGTTCTCTATAGTGGATAGTACACCGTCATGTACAATACATCGGATCAACTTTCTCAACATACCGACTACTTCAAGAGTTTGTAAAAATGACGAAAGAATTGCTGTCCGGCGAACGAGCACGTGTGCCGGTTGATTTTGTTAGGGTATATCTATATATCATTGTTTGAATAAGTGCAAATGCTTTTAAGAAGTTGTTTTGATTTTTTTTTAATTGTTTGTTTAGAGGTTGGCGCATGTGGAGTCTCTACATCGCATTATGGCGAGGTATTTTTTTGTTAATATGCACCGTCTAGAGATCAGGTCTTCGAAGTTGTTTGACAATCTTGCTGTCACATTGGTGCTCATCAGTAGATGTACAGGCTTGAATAAACTTAAAGTCGATTTGGTGGTAATATTTTAAGTTTTATTGTTTGTGGTTTATTAGTTATTACATGGTTTATTAAACACGTTTTTTGTTTGGTTTTGTAAAATAAAATTGTAATTGACTTAACATGTGTAGGGTGCACCATGGAAAAATGCAGGCATTAGTGTATCCAACTACGTAAAGGATTGGAAGTTGCAAACAATGGGATTGGAGTCATTGAAAGAGGTCACGATATTCAACTTCTCGAGTTCTGATTGCGAGCTAAGCTACATTTTGTACGTGTTGTCACAAACAACTGAGTTGGATACACTAAATATTTACTGTGTTAATCAATTTTTTGATGATGTAATTGGTGTGTATAAGAGGGCATCAATTAGAGTGTATGAAGGTACCGCGTCAAAAAATGTGCAAATTCGTTTCATAAAAGGGGCTTACCCTATAATAAGAGTAGAATGAAAATTGCACAATAATGTTACAGTAGTTCGAAGCATCAATTTGATCCAACAATGTACTTAATTTGAATAAGAATGTACGAGGTCAAGCAATTTGCACAAAGGCACTTAATTTCACATTCTTTGCCAAGATGTTTCATAACGAAATTTATAAATGAATCAACTCCAAAAAGTTCTCACCCAGTTCATTTTAATTAACAATTAGTAAAACTAACATAAACAAATTCTAAGCAACATCCATAGTTAATAAGACCGCAACATTCGATAATTGCATTTCAAAGGCCAAAAGCATGACCAAATAATTAACCGAGTATTATAGCAGATGGATACACAACACCATTAATCCAAAAGAGTGAGGTGCAAAATAGTAGTTTGGCAAAAAAACCCAAAAAAAAATCCAGCTCCATGGCCTAAGGAGTGGTTATTTACATTGGATTCATGCCCAAGATCAAGTCCTTTTCCGCTTGGAAGACCGTATGATGGGTAAATGTTCATCATCGGAATCGGCTACACAAATCCAGGGAAAGCTATATAAGTGGGTATGTTTTAAGGAAAACAACAGTTACAAGAATATGTGCAATAAACGTAAGTGCATACCAAGAAGTATTAATTTGCGAGGGCCTTTTTCAACAAGTGGATTGACATCAACGTCTGAATCGCAAGGTATAGGTTCTTCTGTGGGAGCACACATTGTGGTGGACGACAAGCAACAGGAACCTTATCCTTGTAAACCAGTTTATCTGAGCAACGTGGAACGTATAAATTGGACAAGGGAAAAAAAATCATGAAGGATGTCGTAATCTCAAAGAAGACACGGAGGCAACCACTATCAAACAACTTCTTTGCAGTTGTAGAGGAAGAAACAAGGTTGAGAGTGTGACTTTGAGTGCCAGCAAGAGCAGAGCTAAGCTTTGCTTCTACTGCTATCAGGTTACCTGCGTGGGCCGCGCCTGCACACATTTATAAACTTAAATAAATACTTGAGGATGTGGAAAATGGATGATGGATAAAGTTGAGGTAGGAAGATGTATGGCCCTGCCAGTAGGGGAAGGTTATTTCGAACCCTCTAGAGAGTCGTGCAAAGGTGATAACTGAGTGAGCGAAACAACTTTACCCTTATCATCTTTACCAGGTACAAGATCAGGTGTGTCAGTCATTGTCATGTCTTCATTTTCATCGATAATATCTGTGATTATATACTGGTCCTCTTCACCATGCTTTCACAAGACGTGCTTTTTCCTAACAGTGAAAACGTAGGCCTTCTCGTTGAGTTGTTCGTTTGCAAAATGCATGAAACCATTGAGCCCCTGAAAGTTAGTCAATGTCAGCTATGATATGATAGGCAATTTGATAGCTGAAACCAGTGAGAGACCACTCACCATACAATGATCATTCATGCAATCCGCCACATTACGCCTAAGCAGTTTTTCAGCAATTTCACCAAATGCAAATGCATCAACATCGGCGTCTTTATCATAAAGCATGATTGATACCTTAGCCTTGAATTTTCTATAGTCAATAACCTATGACAGCCCCAATCATGAACCTAATACACATATGCGATATGTTTGACCTGGGAATTGCAACGCGGAGTTCTTGGCAACGAGAACACTCAAATTCCCGCCCTACTTCAGCAGTCGTAGAGGATGGGCATTTGTCGCACGTAACGTAGAAGCATCGTTGCTCCATATCTATAATTTTTGCATAGGCTTCAACCCGCGTTTTCCCCATCTTTTTTAACGACCACAAGAGACGGACCATATTAATAAATTTAATCAGTAAGCCTCCGGACAGATTCATGTTTAACATAATAAATAAACTAATGCAAGTGTACGATATACCTCAGTCGAATCCAGGAGCGAACTAATATCCATTAACTTAACGGAATTTGCAGAAGCTGATGCACCTGATCTGGAGAGATAACTTCGGTTCACAGCAATTTCGCGCAGAACGTCAACATTTTTTCGTTTCCTACATCTCAGTCATAATCGATCAATGACACGACAAAATCCTAGCAAGAGAACTAGGTCGCGTAAGTAGTAAAGTGGATGTTTAAGTCCGGGGTTATCGTATCCGCAGGGACAACTATAATCTAAGTACCGGGACTACTGTATTACTCAATTCTAAGTTAGATCGGTCGATAAAAGGTTGATTTTAACTAATTACTTAAGTTAATTACTAAAATAGTTTATAACCAAATAAGTGGAAGAAACGATAAAAGAGAAGCGATTAAGGCACATGGTTCAACCATTTATGTATTTCGATTTTGATTAAGGTTCTATTGGATTATTAGATGGATTTAGCCAAGGCGAAATTCCCTAACATACGTACTACCCAATCTCTTGGCATAGCAACCCCACCTTAGTTAATGATTTCCTATATATCTCTATATGAAAACCCGTCTTAATAAATCAACAATCAAAATAACATAAATGGCCTATCCATGGCCTCAATCAAACAAGTTTAGCTCATATTCATGTCAAAAGTGCAAATATAAATCATACAAGTCATAAGAGGTTTGAACAAATTCAAGAAATAAATATGTAAAAACTCCCTAATTTTTGTAGAGATGTGGATTCCTCATTGAATTCTCCATCTTCTCACGAATCCGGGCCTTCAAGTAGACGTTTTGACCTTCAAAATCACTCTCCTAAGCTCCCTCTCCCTCTCTTTTGGCGTGGCTGCTGTTATCTATGGTGAGTTCGGGTAAAAAATGGCTAAAAGGGGTATTTATAAACCAACCCGCTGTCTCGAACGCCACGGCGTTGGGTGTCGAACGCCGCAGCGTTCAACATTCTGCTCCTGAACGCCGCGGTGTTCCCCTGCTGCTCCAGCCAGTTTTGGTAAACTTCGCATAACTTTCTCTACCGATGTCGGAATACACTAATTCAAGATACTGTAGAATCCTAAAACAAATATCTACAACTCTCAAGAAGACACGGGGGCCTAAATCAAATGTTAAAGATGACAAAATCGTCTCACAAGTCACTGAATGAGAAAACTCCATCGTAAGACGTCTCTTCCGATGACGTTTTCACCTCCTTCCCTACATATCTGATCTTTTTCTTCAACATAAGAAATGTACCTTTGCCTCTTATATTTCCATTGGTATAAGAAGTGTGTAATTTGGACATGGGTAGAGAAATCTATTCCATAAACTCTAGCACTGCGCAGACAGTTTGTATCTTTATGCATGATTTATCTTCAATCCTTGTTCTTTTCCTCCAAATTTTATGTTATTCTATAAAATATGAGAAAACAAGGGTCAAAGCATCATATGTGATCAAATTATCAAGGAAACAATCAAAACTAAGTCAATAAACGGGAGAAAACTAGTGTAAAAATAACATATATCAACTACCCCCAAACTTAGCTTTGATCGTCCTCGATCAAATACAATCAAGCACACACATGAAGATTGAAATTTTCATTTGCCAATTCATACACACAACAGCAAGCATTATATCTTCAAAATTGATTATGAAAAACTACACGATACTTTTGAACATTCAACAATTTGAAAACCTCACAAAATCTTAGTTTCCATCCCTAAATCATGAACTCCCACGCCCCATGTTCATGTCAAAAGCACACTTTAGACAAGATTACGCAAATCAATTGGAAAGTAAAGACATTGAAACAATTCAACATTCATTAACCCATCGGTGTGTATAAAGTGCAAAAGTCACAATCAAAAGGTCTTTCCGGTTTGTAACGTAAGGCTAGGTGTGGCTAGGACCGGAAGATATGGATAAAGTGACTAAGTCAAGAGAGCCTATAACTCAAAATCATCAATCTAAATTCGCAAATAGACTACATAAACTTTCACAACTTATCACTTATCCCTTTTTCATTCTCTTTTGCCTTTCAACTTACAACCCCCAAACTTGTTTCTTTTCATATCGGGTTGTACACAGAATTCCAAGCCAAATGATCAAAATGAGTGCCAAGATTCAAGCCTAGTCGAGAGCACAATTTTTTTTCATATATATATCTATCTCTCTCTCGACTATTTGGCCCATTGCCCAAGTTTTCATTTCATCCCCTTTTTTACATAATACTTCAAACCTCAAATATCCCAACATGGCCAAAACATCACTATCTAACTCATATACATTCAAATCAAAACAAGGTGACTACCCATATTCAAGTCAAATGATATGAAGTTCTAAACTCTCTTGATTGGGTGCAAGACATTGTTTTTCTTTTAGGGTAGAAGGTGGTTGTCGTGGCTTACGAAATAAAGTCGAATGGTGGTTTCTAGTGTGCTTAGCACACTCCATTCTTATCAATACGGCTCAAATCAAGGTCTAGAGATTATGCAATGTAGAGAAGGCCAAAATGTAAGGCTAACAACAATGAAAGATGGCCTAAATCATTTTATGACTTCACAACATTAAAACACACTTCAAAGTCAACAAAATTGAAAGTCCAAAGTTTTAAATCCTCAAAAAAATCGCATAAGCATGACTAAAAAGGGCTTTCAAGTCACAACATATGACATGTTGACCACAGATAAGAAACTTTGACTTCGAGAGAGTGGAGATATTCAAACGCATTATGCTCTTATGCAAGGGTGCACCAATTCATGAATTCTATATCAACAAGGTTGTACCCCCAAACTTAAATTAAACATTGTCCTCAATGTTCAAGAAATTAATGCAATGTAAGAGGGATAAGCGATACAACCCTGAAATGGAGAGAAACGGAGGGAGCATGGCGGTGGGCTCATATCCCAGGATCAAACTGTGATCAAAACCTGAACGAGAGAAAACTCAAAAGAAACCATATCAAAACGAGTTAAGGGGGAGGGAAACAAGACAAGGGCATAAAAGAAAAGAAAGAAAGCAATAAAAGAAACTTGGGTTGCCTCCCAAGAAGCGCTTGTTTAACGTCATTAGCTCGACTCCTTGCATTGCTCACGGTGGATTGTAAGGAGCAATGCCAACTTTGTAGGGACGAGTTTTCTTATGCTTTTTCCAATTGCGTAATGGCATATCCCCTCCAATCTTCATCATAAAACCTGGAATAATAAAAAGTGAGCACAAATTCTCTTCTATAAATATGTAATTGAAATGCAAAGAGTAAAGTGTAAATTCTAGAGGAGGGGGATCATCAATTGATGGATACAATTGGTGTGTGACTGTCTCAAACTCCCCTAGTCTTGTCGTTGGCAACCTCAATGGTGAAATCTCCAAGTGATTTATATACCCTATGATTTTGCCATTCTCATCCGTAGTATCACTTGATTTCATGGTGTATGTCTCGGATGAATCATTGAAGTTGCATACTTTGACTTGACCATCTTCCACTATATCCCTCCGGCGATTGATGGATTCTCTTAAGAATTCAAGGAATATGATGGTAGGTGGCATTGGGTTCTTGAAGATTTCTAATGTTCTTTCTTGGCCATGTCGTGAAATGGATTTAAAAATTTCTTTCTTCATTCGTATATGCTCAGTTGTTTTTGCCTCTATTTTAACACATATGGATTCGGGAGGTGGTTCTTCTTTAGTGATAGGATGTAGACATTGTAGTTCTAAATCAAAATCTTGTTCAACTTCTATATTGAGGGATGCCTCATTCTCTTTGGTGCTACTTGTTGGTCCCAAGTGGTATACGAAAGGGTCTAGAAGGGGGGGGGGGTTTAATAGACCCTGAAGTCTTTTTCGACTTCTAAAAATTCGTATCACTTTGAAGTATTTGAATGCTCGGAAAGCTTTGAGCGCTGGGTGCGGCGCTTGAGAGATAATGACTTAAGCGCTAGTTTTAGGCGCTTGGGAAAAGTTAACTTAGACTTGGTGATTTCAACGCTTGCCAAAGTAGGGCAGAGTTTAGTCACTAAATCAGGGTTAGCACAGCGTAAGTATTTTATAGCTTAGCGTTCGATTTGTTAATTAAAAGTAGTCGCTTAGTTGGTTTAAAACTTTATCAAAGAATATGCAATATGAATAGTAAAGCAATAAAGCAGTAAATAGCACAAGATATTTGTAAGGTTCACTGGGTGATGTAATCCCAGCTACGTCCTTCTTCTCCTTTTATCAGGGAGGTTTTCCACTATGATGATTATCGAAGGGTCACACAGAGACTTCTACAAAATAGAGGGAGATTGGATATGATCTCGGAACTCCTTGGTCACACAGATTTCAGCTCCACTAAAGACCTTCTATCCCCTTGCTTCTTTCACTCAGAAATGGTGCAAGTTACGCTTGATCTCGGAGCTCCTTGGTCACACAGATTTCAGCTCCAATAGAGATCTTCTTCCACAAGCTTCGTTTACACAAAAATATTGCTTGTAAGTCAACAAGCTTTCTCACTCAGATGAAAGGTGTTGATGGTTTTGGTCACGGGTTTGTTTGTTTTTGGAAAGTTCAAACAACTTGGAGATATCTCAATAGTAGTGTAGGTTCTTCTTAAAAAGAGGTTTGAGATATGGGTGACTGTCTAGGAATGTATTTGAGAAAGCTTAAAGGGTTTTGGCTCTGGAGTGTATAAGCTCTTTCTAAAGAAAAATTCAGCAACGTTTTGGACCCTTTTCCTTATTTTTATGTCCAGATGTTTTTCTATATTTGTCTCTCTCTCGTCCCTTTTGCTGAAAAGGTTATTTATAGATTGTTATGAGATTTTGTCCGTTGGACATGGTTGGAATCTCGTTTCCCTAAACATTCCATGAGTTCTGACAATCCTAACTTTGGGTATATTTAATTGGTTAGGCATGGTCTTGGTTTCATAAATCTGACAGTCTCGGTCAAAGATATGGCTTGCCCATAAGTTGTAGTGCTTATATTTTAATAGCACTTATCCGAATTTTGATGCATCTTGTCTTATTTCCGTTGATTCATGCATCTTTGATAACTTGGGTTTGAATCTTCAGGTTACGCTTGGAGAACTAGGCGCTTGAGCCTTTGGAGTTTAGGTTTTTTGAAAGTGGCCTTCTTTGTTAATCAGACGTTTGAGAAAGGTTACAATCTTTGCCCGATTCTTTAGATGCTTGTCCTTTCACTTTATCTTTGATAGACTCACTTCAGAATTCTATCATTGACTTAGTGTTAAGTACTTGGTCTAAGGTCCATAACAAATCTTGAGCGCTGAGTTCGTAACCCGGGATAGTCTTTTAGCGTTTGACAGACGCTTGAGACTAATCTTTATCTTTACTGTTTCTTCAGACGCTTGATCTTCAACTTCATCACTTGGTAGACTCACACAGAATTCTTCTAGTGATTTAGTATCACATTCTTAGTCTAAACTCTATAAAGATAAAAATACAAGCCTAGTATAAAAACACGAGCTTTCAGGCGCTTACACATTTGTTCTACGAAAGCTTTTATACTTTACAATTCTTGGGGTCTAACATGGGATCCTAATTGTCATCATCAAAACATCTAACATGAAATTCCTAACAATTTCCCCCTTTTTGATGATGGCAATACTTACTCTTTTATAGTTCAAGAGTTAGACGGCCAAAAAATAAAGGTTAGCGTTGGTTAGTAAGTTAGTTAAGGTTAGTTGAGCTTCAACGAGGTGTTTCAGCTGAAAAATGCATTATATATATCATTGAAGGTACAGACATTTTTACAACTGAAATAAGGAAGAGATGAAAGCAAGAAAAGCAGAAGTACAATCAAGATCGTGACTTGATCTTGTATCTCTTGGTCATTTCTGCGCGGATTGCCTCAGTTATTTGATCTTCTAATGTCATCATCACATCATGATCTTTATTGATTATATACTTGTTTTCATCTACTTGCTTTTGTTTGAAAGCAACGTAATGCTTATCCCATTCATCTGGGTCAATACCCATATACCTTAAGCAGATTCTGAAGGTTCGATTTAGATTAGACATCTTCCTTTCCGCAGCTACTTTTTCTGGATTGGTAGATTCTGGAATGGACACTCTGGAAAGAGGGATGTCAAACTGCTCAAGCAGTGCTCTGGAAGGTACTGGAAGATCTGGATAGAGCGCTCTTGGAGTTTCTCTTTTACTGGGCGCTCCAGTAGGGGCAAAAGTGGTTACCCAAGATGGATAGGGATCTTGCTCTTTATTTTGTATAGGAGGAGGAGTGGGAGTATGTTGACGCTTGGGCGGCGGAGGAGGATCTTAAGCGCTTGATGTTGAAGTTTTCCTCTTTTCCCCTTTTTTCTTCTCTTCCCCCTTATTGCCATCATCAGTCGGCATAAAATGCTGAGTAAGGAGACTGATTTGAGTAGCAATCTGAGCGACAGAGGCCTCAAGAGTGTTAAGACGCTGATCGAAATGTTCTTTCATGACCAGGAGTTGGGCTTGCGTAGCGTCTGTCAGAGAGGTCTCTAGAGTAGTGAAGCGGTTGATAATGTCTTCTTTCAAGGCCAGGTGACTCGCCTGAGTAGCGTCAGCCATGTGCTGAAATTTCTTAAGGCCTTTAGTCACGGTCGCTTGAGCAGAAGAAACCGCAGGATTAACGGGAAGCTTGAAGTGAGACGTGTGTTTGAGTGATTCCATTGGGACTTGATAAGTAGGGTCAAACACGGTCCCTTGAAGCTCCGGGTCAATAATAGACTTTGTGGAAGCAGCAGAGTCAGAAGCAGATGGACTGTCAACAGGAATAGGCGCTTGAGGTTGATCTGTGGAGTCCTCAGCAATAATGGGCCCTGGCGAGACATGCAACCTTTCAACAGGCGCTTTGGAAATGGGTGACGCTGGCAGTGCATCTATCCTTGCAATTGGCGCTTCAACATTGACTGATTCGATACAGCTAAAGTCCGTAAAAGTGAAGTCCATGCCGGCAAATGGCTCATCTGCATATGGATATGTAGCATTCTGTAGAAGTGCATTCAAGTGTAGAGTAGGAAGGTAAGTACCTTGAATGAAGGTGCGAAGTGGACTATCCATGGCCCGAATGTACATTGGACCAAGGATATCCAGTACGTGATTGGGAAAGATTCTGGAAGGCGCTCTGCTGATGGAAAAGATAGCATCGGAGCAGTAATGTTGAGAAAAGCCAATCAGCTTGTCCGTTGGAAGAGCGTTGAGTTTCTGAGATTCAGGAACGTAACTTGTGTAGTAGTCTTCCAAATAGGGGTAAATAGCTTGAGCAAGCGCTTGGTTTCTTTCCAGTGAAGATAAGACGAAGTCATAGTGACTATGAACTTCCTGTCGGATGGAGGGAAGGAGTGGATAGCCGGTGAAGGAGTTTATCCGGGATCCATTCCATGAGCGCAGGTTGGCTGTGAAGACTCTATCAAAGTGAGCGAGGGGAGTCATGAGCTTGATCATCAGTCGAAAGTTGTCGTCACAGTCACTTGAAGTGAAATTCAAGCAAGATGGTGAAGAACTATCGCTGGAAGACGCTTGAGTGTCAAATCGTAGAGGAGTGTTTGCAAATCTGTGCAACGCTACGCGTAAGGACTGCTCAGTGTGTTGACGAATCAAAGGCAGCCTCAATACTGACCCAATTCTCCTTTGACGCTTCTATAAGCAATATTGAGCAAATTTTCGCTTCTTATCATGGATACAGGCGCTGAAGAGATGAGGATCACTGACCAACTCTTCGAATTTGTATTTGCTCCCAACATACGCTTCAGCCCAATTCACTTCAGTCATGCAGTACTCAGTCCCTGCATTAAGGATAGCTCAAAATCCTTGCTGGTGAATATCTCGGATTGCCTCAAAGCGATGCTTGTCTGGGTCATAATTAGCGTTCCAAACGCTATCAAAATAAGCATCAGCTTCTGTCTGAATCATATCAAGGACAAATGCTGGACGGTCTCCGGCATGTACACCTTTATTCGTTCATAAACGGAGCGGATTAGCGGAAAACATATTTGCAGGACTGTTGACGAGTGTTGAGGAGTGAGAGTAGCCTTCTCTGTTTAAGAGCTTCTTAGTGGGATTGATGAGACCAAGACCAGTTGGTTTGTTGTGCCCGTACTCGCGATAATAGGCCAAATCAACATCTGCTCGTGGGTTCTTTCTTTCCTGAACCTGTCGCGGGGGCGCTGAGGTGAGCAAGGTATCTCGGACAGTGAGATCAAACTTAATAAGTTTGACGATATCATTCTCCGCATTTATGAGACTGTCTTCATTATATCCGGTAGGAAAGAAGTCTTCTTCGGGCGCTGGGGGTAGATAGTCAACTGAGTGATCAATTGTCTTTAGAGGATCCAGCTGAAAGAATTTTTGGTGAATGATAATTTCGTCAGTGTCGCTCTGATCGTTTGAGCGTGCCTCGGTTGTAGATGGGAGAGTGAGTAGTAGTGGAACCTCTGGAACATTAGGTTCATCAAGCTCTAAGCCTGCAAATTCTGTGGCGGCTGCATGAGCGATGGCGATGACATCTGTCATATCGACATCCAGATGGACATCACTGGGTGCTTGAACAGCGGCTAGAGGAAGAGCTGTATAACAGATATCCTCTATAAGGGGAGGATCTTCTACATAAGTAGGTAAGAAACTGCTGTGGGAAGAAATAAACTTACCCTGAGAGTTAGTCTCAACAGCAATAGTAGCTTGAGTGCTTGGCTCAGTAGTCTCAGGCTCTGGAGGAGTAACATCGACTTGACGCTTGCGTAGTCCTCTGCGTCTCTTGAAGATACGCTTCACGTTCACCCCTTCAGCCGGTGGCGCTTGAGTGGGTGCAATAGTAGGTTCTGCAAGGTCTATGTGTTTAAGTACGTTTTCCAGTGTTCTTCGGGTTACGGGAGGAATCTTGTCCTCTTCATCGTCATCCGTAGCTTCATCATCCTGCGGAGGAGATGGAATAGGTTGAGCCTTGGGCTTTCGTGTAGCCCTCTTTTTAGTAGCAGCCGGGCGTTTCACGGCTTTCTTCGGAGTGGAACGCTTAGCTTCCTCTGGAGCTGGACGCTCAGCCTCCTCGTCCGACGCTTCACGTACAACTTGGCGCTCAGAGAGAGGTCTGGCCGCACCTCCGATCTTTGGTGGGTTAAAAAGATTCTGAATGATTCTTGGCCCATAAAATTTATGTTTGGCTATAGTAAATCCAGCCGATGATGTACATTCTGCTCTGAATAGTAGGTCACTGAGAACCAAACCGTAAGGTTTGTTTGAGGTACGCAGACAGTTCTTGAATCTGTTGAACACATAGGCGCTCCAGTTAATTTTGATGTTTAGCAGGATGACGGTCATCATGCGAAATTGCAACGGGTTAATCTTGTCAAAAGTGCCCACTCTGCATTCAATGTTTTTGCTGCAGAAATCAGCTAAGACACGATATCTGTTGACGATGTCTTTCTTTTCGAAGTTCTGTTTGTACGGAACATCATCATACGCTCGGATTCTGACCCATACTTCTTCAATTTGTTCGTCAGTGACGGTGTCCAAGGTTGCTCCTTCGTTCGGTAGGGTGAAGTTATGAGCGATTTTGGTGGCAGAAAGAGTGAATGACTTGGATTCTTTCTTGGAGATAGGAAATAGACAAGAGATGGAAGTCTCGTCTTCTGACAGTTTAGCATTTCTCCAGAAGTGATCGACTTCACCAGGAAATATGTATGAATATCTGGTTAGAAACTTCTGAAGCCCCGCCTCGGTAACAGAATCCATCATCTCCGATAGGTCAATTTGGTTGTGTTCGTACAAGAACTTCCAGTCCACCACAAGACCCTCGGTTACCTTGAAGATTTTTTCAGTCGAAGTAGCAGCAGATTTCTTGGGTGCCATGAGTGAGAAGGAGTGATTGAGAGATTTTTGCTTTTAGAGAGAGAGAGATTTTTGCAGAGAGTTTTAGTAGAAATGGGTTCTTTTCTGCACAAAATTAGTTTTTGGCAACATAGTTTTGAATTTTTGTTTTCTCTCTTTGTTAGGATTTTGACACGTGGCAATCAATTAGATCTCAGCCTTTGAGCAAGATAACTGTGGACTCAAATTTTAAAAGGTAGGCACGGTTACATTTGGTAACTCCCACATATAAATTTTTGAAGTCCGAGTAGAGATTTGAAATAAGACGATTCAGAGTTTAAGTGTGATACACGCGCGTGTAAAATGTTGATACGTATACCATCACAGACTGTTTGAGAGCCATCATTTTGAAGAACTATGTAAGTGCCCGCCATTTTTTTTGATCATTTGGAGCGTGTAGATATGATTTTGCTTTATCAGAAATTTGACGCTAGTCATACTTTATTATTTGCAAGGATGTTTTATATTGACGCTCCACAAATTTGAAGTTCTTCCCAAATCCCTTTGTATGCTTGAGCGTTCAAGCACATTGTTTACAATCTTTTGACGCTTGTGTGAGATAATGAAAAGTTTAACATTTATATGTGAAGATGGAATATTTTTCTCACACTGGTTTCGATAAATGACAACATACTGTTGGTGTCAGTGTTTACTTTATAGTATAATTTTAAAATATTCAGCGTTAGATGTACTCGCCCAGAATACATGGTGAGTGTATTTACACGTGTGCATAAGCTGAACCAACTTTTTAAAGAAACAATGAGTACCCTTGGGTTTTGTTGAACAAAAATAAGAGATGTGAAGTCAGCATTAATTGCATTGATTGACTAATCCATTAATTTTTGTTTAGCGTCAGGTAAGGTACGCTTCATTTGAAATACATTTTACTAAGCGCTTGACTGGGAATAAGCTTAAGTGTTTAGTGTTTTGAAAGAAGCACAGACGCTAAGAAAGGTTTGTGTAATAAGCGTCCAAATGATTTAAGTGTATGGTGCTAAGTGCTATGACTGATGCAAGGGAAAACATTTTTGGTCATATTCACTTAAATATAGTTAGTTCTTTTAAGGTTCCCCCTATGTACGTTCCCCATAAATTACATAAAATAAAGTGAATTCCCCCTAAATTTCATGCCTAACAAAAGTATGATGTTTCGAATGATTAAGCATTTAGATCAATTATACCTAGTTCACTTCTTAAAGTGAGAAAACGTTGTTCGTTGAGCGCTTTGGTGAAGATATCTGCCAGTTGCTTTTCTGTACCAATGAAGTGCATGGAGATATCTTTCTTTTGAACGTGGTCACGTAGAAAGTGATAGCGAATGTCAATGTGTTTAGTTCTAGAGTGAAGAACTGGATTTTGAGTCATTGCTAAGGCGCTTTGATTGTCACAATGGATAGGAGTTGGATCTAGGATTATTCCATAGTCTCTAAGTTGTTGCCTCATCCAAAGGATCTGTGCACAACAGCTTCCAGCGGCTACATACTCAGCTTCAGCGGTGGAAGTAGCGATGGACTGTTGCTTCTTACTATGCCATGAAATTAGTCTATCACCTAGAAATTGACATGTTCCACTAGTACTTTTTCTATCTATTTTGCATCCTGCAAAATCTGCATCTGAATAACCAATTAGTTCAAAAGGAGAATCCCTAAGATACCATAAGCCCACATTTTGTGTGCCTTTTAGGTACTTAAGGATCCTTTTAGCAGCAATTAAGTGTGATTCTCTAGGATCAGCTTGAAATCATGCACACATGCATACTGAGAACATAATATCAGGTCTACTAGCTGTAAGATAAAGAAGTGATCCAATAATACCTCTATAGTTAGTAATATGAATTTTCTTTCCATTATCATCTCTATCTAGATTAAGCGTTTGGCTCATTGGAATTTTGGAAGGTGATGCATTTTCCATACCAAATTTCTTGATCATATCTCTAGTATATTTAGTTTGGTTTATGAATATGCCATTAGGGAGTTGTTTAACTTGTAATCCTAGGAAGAAAGTTAATTCACCCATCATGCTCATTTCAAATTGATCTTGCATCATTTTCGAAAATTTCTCACATAGACGCTTATTGGTAGATCCAAATATAATATCATCAACATAAATTTGAACTAGGAGAATATCTTCATTGTGGGTAATTTTGAATAACGTTGTGTCAACGCTGCCTTTTGAAAAGCCTTTACCTATAAGGAAGATAGAAAGAGTGTCATACCATGCTCTTGGTGCTTGTTTAAGACCATAAAGTGCCTTGTCCAATTTGTAGACCATACTTTTCCCATGGTTGTTGATGAATCCTGGTGGTTGCTCCACATATACTTCTTCTTGGAGTTTACCATTCAGAAATGCACTCTTTACGTCCATTTGATACACTGTAAATTTGTTAAATGCTGCAAACGCTAGAAACATCCGAATAGCTTCAAGACGGGCTACAGGAGCGTATGTCTCATCGAAGTCGATACCCTCTTCTTGACAGTATCCTTGTGCTACAAGTCTGGCTTTGTTTCTAATTACAGTACCATTCTCATCCATTTTGTTTCTATAAACCCATCTAGTCCCAATAACTCCTTGGTGAGTTGGCCTTGGTACTAGCGTCCATACCTTATTTCTTTCAAACTGATTTAGCTCTTCTTGCATGGCTTCAATCCAACTTGGATCGTTAAGCACTTCATCCACTTTCTTTGGTTCCATTTGAGATAGGAAGCTTGCAAACATGGCCTCATTTATTGTAGCGGCTCTGGTTCTAACAGCTGCTCCAATATCTCCAATAATTAGTTCTGGTGGATGGTCTCTGAGCCATTTTCTGTCTGGTTGGAACGGGTTAAGAGATTGATCTAACGCTTGATTAAACTGTGCAGGCGCTTGACCAATTCCTTGCGTAGGCGCTTCAGTGTTTATAGTTTGAGTTTGCTCTTGATGAACATTCCCTTCATGATCATCAGCGTTTCTTGCACTATCATCGTTGATGTCTTTACGAGTAATCTTAGGATTAGGTACAATGATTTCATTATCTTCATCAATATCACTATCATCACACAGATTGATTTGTGACGCTTGTTGAGATAAATCTTCAATTCCTGCATCATTAATATTAACCTTACTCGGTTCTTGGTTAGCATCATCAAACACAACATGAATGGATTCTTCAACCTTCGATTTGATCTTATTTAAGATGCGAAAGATCTTTCCATTTTTGGCGTATCCTAGGAAGATTCCTTCATCTGCTTTAGGATCAAATGTCTTTAGGCTTTGGATCCATTGTTATGAATGAAACATTTTGAACCAAATACATGAAAGTATGAAACATTCGGCTTACGTCCCTTCCATAACTCATATGGAGTCTTTTCATGTTGCTTGTTGATCATACACCGGTTCTGAGTGTAGCAAGCAGTGTTGATAGCTTCGGCCCAAAACCTTTGAGGCAGCTTAGACTCGGCTAACATAGTCCTAGCGGCTTCTTTAAGCGTTCTGTTCCGTCGCTCGGTAACTCCATTTTGTTGAGGTGTTCTAGGCGCTGAATACTCATGAAGTATTCCAAAGTCTTTACAAAATTTCTCAACAATATGGTTAGTAAATTCAGTTCGTCTATCACTTCTAATTCTTGTCACTTTTAGATCTTTTGAGTTTTGTAGTTGACGAATTAGAGAGGTGAGCTTGGCACTAGTTTCATCTTTAGATGCTAAAAATTCTACCCATGTATAGCGTGAGAAATCATCAACTATTACTAGTGAATACTTTTTACCACTAACGCTCATGATTTGAATAGGACCAAACAAATCTAAATGTAGTAATTCAAGTATTCGAGAGGTCGATAGATGAAGCTTCTTCTTAAAAGATGATTTAACTTGCTTACCCATTTGACAAGCATCACATAAGCGATCTTTATTAAAGGAACCCCTGGGTAATCCCTCTACGAGATTTAGCGATATTAATTGAGAGATTGCCTTAAAATTGAGGTGATTCATTCTTCTATGCCATAACCAACCCAATTCATTTTGATTCTTAGCTACGAAACATGTAGGGTTGTTATCTAATGTTGAATCTCAATCTACTAAGTATACATTGTTTGTTCTTCTTCCTTTTAATTTAGTAGATCCTGTCTTAACATTGATTATCTCACACAAGTCACTAGAAAATTTAATTTCAAAGCCTTTATCACAAAATTGACTTATGCTTAGGAGATTATGTTTAAGACCCTCAACATAGTATACATCATTGATCATGATGTTCCCCCTATGCATGATACCTATACCTTTAGTTTTACCTTTAGAATTATCACCGAATATAACTTGAGGACCATTGGTTGCACGATAGTTGATCAAGAGATCCTTTGATCCAGTCATATGTCTCGACGACCCACTATCTATGTACCAAATTGAGGTATCGGTGTTGGCTCTAGGTACCTGCATTCAAAGGGCAGTTCTAATTCTTCTTAGGTACCCATTTTGTTTTGGGTCCTTCTTTGTTAGTAACGTTAGTCTGAATTAGAATCTTCGGAACCCACATTTGCCTTGTCTTTATTTTGGAAAGATTGGCCTTTTTGGGTTTCGGTTTGTGTTGTGTGTGCTCTTTAGGTGTATGGTAATATCCTTGATAATAGCAATAATCACAATCATAATCATGGTTATCATAGTGTCGATAATATGATCTAGATCTTTGCGGATATTGACATTGGTATTTCCTTGATATTGGCTTAGGATGCACTTTTGGTGCTAGACGCTTAGCGTTTGATTTACTTGTAGAAGGTTTTTCCTTAGCCCTTCGAGCGCTTGGATATACTTTCTTTTGTAGATCATTTACTTTGGTCTTTCTTTTGACTGAGCCAGTGTTAGCTTTTTCATTTGATCTAATACCAATATTCTGAGTCCCATTCAGCGTTTGTCTGTTTGAGCTTTCTCCAACAAAGGTTACACCCTTTCCTCTGTTGGTTGATATAACCACAAATGCTTTGGTTTTGTGACCAGATTTATCACAACCTAAACCGGTCTTTTCACCAAATGCTCTGGTTACTTCAGTCACATTATCTAGCGTTCTAGAAGCTTTTGATAATGATGAGATAAGCTGTTCTGATTTAGCAAGTTTAGCGATCAATTCAGCTTCTCTCTTGACTATTATATCAATATCACCTTTTAATTGAATAATTTCACTCTCAAGCGCTTGGTTCTTCTCAATGCACTGTTGCTGAATTTGCAACTCTGCTTTGAGCGTCACTTTGTCGCTTTTGAGCGCTGAGATGATGTAAAGGTGATTTTGAAATATTTTTGCGGCTTCTTGACAATCATTATAATATTCTTTCACTTTGTCAAGTAATTCATCATAAGAAAGGGGATGACATAATTCAGTGGTTACCTCAGATAGCGAATCGTCAGACTCTTCATCATCTCTTGCCATAAGACAAATGAATGCTGAGTCGCTTGAAGGCTCATCATCACTGCTTTCATCTGATGATTCCAAGTCCTCTTCAGGAGTGTAAAATGGTTCTGATTCTGCTAGCAATCCTTGTTGCCTTAGATTATTCCTGAATTGACTTCTGTGTGCTTGGTCTTGCTTTGTAGGTTTAGACACATTCGGATATGGGCAATTAACTTGGAAATGCCCTGGTTTCCTGCAATTATAACAAAGATTTATTTTCATCTTTTGTTCATTTGTTAATCTTACAAATCGTGGTTTTGGAACCACTGGTGCTGAGAGGTCTTGCTGAGAAGACGCTTGATGCTGAATTGGCGCTGGAGAGGATGGTGCAGGATAGTGAGGCGTTTGATATTGTTGTAGATTTTGAACAGGCACTTGATATGAATTTTGTCCTGGATGTTTAGGACTGCTTCCTTTCTTCTCATATTTCAGGAACTTTCTGAATCTGTTTAGAAGCGCTAGTTCTTCTTCCTCACTTATATCTGAAGCCTTTCCTTTACCACTGGATTTTCCTTTGATTGATGCCATTAGCGCTCCAGATTCAATTACTGGACTGCTCACTGCATCGCTGGCCGTATTCAACTCAAACTCAAATGCCTTGAGTTCTGAAAAAACATCTTCTGGAGTTAGACTGTCCAGATTGTTTGATTCTCTCATTGCAATTGTTTTCATAAGGAATCTACTCGGGAGACTTCTGAAGATTTTGACGACCATTTCCCGATTTTGTAGTTCCATGCCCAAAGATGTTAATTCTGTGACAAGAGCTGTAAATCTCATGTCTAATTGTTCTAGTGTCTCATTGGATAACATCTTGAAGCCGTTGAATTTTTCTTTGGCAATTGATAATTTGTTTTCCTTGATTTGTGCTGAGCCACCACAAATAGTAGCCAACTTATCCCAAATTTCTTTAGTTGTATTGCATGATTTGACTTTGTTGAATAAGTTGTCATTGTCACCAATGGCTGTGTATAATGCATTCCGACCGACATTGTCTAGATTGGCTCGTCGACGCTCATCGGTGGACCATTCTTGTTTGGGCTTCTCCACATAACCGTCAGGTGTTTCTTCTGTAGCTTCGGGCGCTCTGGTGATAACTTTGTATATTTTGATTGGCCCATCTAAAATGATATCACACATTTCATCATCACATGAACACAAATAAGTAAACGCTTTGACCTTCCATGAATCATAATTTGACTCGGTCAACTTGGGAACTTTAGAGAATGCCATGAAAAATTTAAAGTAATTTTAAAGCGACAAAAAAAAGAAATGGATCTGAACAAGCAGTTACGCTTGGAAACGCTTAGGTTTCAACTTCAACCGCTCTGATACCACTTGTTGGTCCCAAGTGGTATACGAAAGGGTCTAGAAGGGGGGGGGGTTGAATAGACCCTGAAGTCTTTTTCGACTTCTAAAAATTTGTATCACTTTGAAGTATTTGAACGCTCGGAAAGCTTTGAGCGCTGGGTGCGGCGCTTGAGAGATAATGACTTAAGCGCTAGTTTCAGGCGCTTGGGAAAAGTTAACTTAGACTTGGTGATTTCAACGCTTGCCAAAGTAGGGCAGAGTTTAGTCACTAAATCAGGGTTAGCACAGCGGAAGTATTTTATAGCTTAGCGTTCGATTTGTTAATTAAAAGTAGTCGCTTAGTTGTTTTAAAACTTTATCAAAGAATATGTAATATGAAAAGTAAAGCAATAAAGCAGTAAATAGCACAAGATATTTGTAAGGTTCACTGGGTGATGTAATCCCAGCTACGTCCTTCTTCTCCTTTTATCAGGGAGGTTTTCCACTATGATGATTATCGAAGGGTCACACAGAGACTTCTACAAAATAGAGGGAGATTGGATATGATCTCGGAACTCCTTGGTCACACAGATTTCAGCTCCACTAAAGACCTTCTATCCCCTTGCTTCTTTCACTCAGAAATGGTGCAAGTTACGCTTGATCTCGGAGCTCCTTGGTCACACAGATTACAGTTCCAATAGAGATCTTCTTCCACAAGCTTCTTTTACACAAAAATATTGCTTGTAAGTCAACAAGCTTTCTCACTCAGATGAAAGGTGTTGATGGTTTTGGTCACGGGTTTGTTTGTTTTTGGAAAGTTCAAACAACTTGGAGATATCTCAATAGTAGTATAGGTTCTTCTTAAAAAGAGGTTTGAGATATGGGTGACTGTCTAGGAATGTATTTGAGAAAGCTTAAAGGGTTTTGGCTCTGGAGTGTATACTACTCTCCATGGTGCAAGGCGCTCTCTCCTTCCATAAGTAGACTGCTTGATTTACTAATCTTGCCACTTCCTTTCTATGAGCTTCTGACTCCTCAAAACTTGCTTCTGCCTCCTTTATGCTAGCTTGTACCCATACACTAAATTCATTCCCCAAGGCCTCAATTTTAGACCTCGTCTCTAGCTCTTGTTGATGAAAACTATCATGTTGTTGGTAAGGAAGGCTACCGGCATGGTCAAACCCCGATGAGAGTATCATTGCATCATTGTTGTAACTCCATGTTGAGCTTGGATGATTTATCCAACCGGGATGTATCATGTTATTTTGACATGTTGAGCTTGGGTGATTTATCCAACCGGGATGGTAGGAGGGCTCATAGGATTCCATTTGCATTGAGCTTGATGTGGTGATTGATGAATCCATATCCTGACATGGCCATTGAAAGTTATAAGCACTCATATCTTCAAAAATTAAAAATAAACAAAATTAAAAGAAAATGACCTAATCTCAGAATGAATAAGAGAATCTTGATATTAGATACCATAGTTGTCCCCGGCAACGGCGCCAAAAACTTGACACGACAAAATCCTAGCAAGAGAACTAGGTCGCGTAAGTAGTAAAGTGGATGTTTAAGTCCGGGGTTATCGTATCCGCAGGGACAACTATAATCTAAGTACCGGGACTACTGTATTACTCAATTCTAAGTTAGATCGGTCGATAAAAGGTTGATTTTAACTAATTACTTAAGTTAATTACTAAAATAGTTTATAACCAAATAAGTGGAAGAAACGATAGAAGAGAAGCGATTAAGGCACATGGTTCAACCATTTATGTATTTTGATTTTGATTAAGGTTCTATTGGATTATAAGATGGATTTAGCCAAGGCGAAATTCCCTAACATACGTACTACCCAATCTCTTGGCATAGCAACCCTACCTTAGTTAACGATTTCCTATATATCTCTATATGAAAACCCGTCTTAACAAAGATGCATTTAAGGTCTAGGAATTCCCCACGTGAATGGAAAGCCACCTAAAGAAACCGAGTCTTTCTCTAGTCGGTTTAACTATAGGGTATTCAATGTTTATATCTTCCCTAGGTTATTATCTCTCGATCTCTAACCTAGGCATTTTATCGAACACTTGGTGATCAAACAAGTGAAGCATTGAGCTCAACTATTGAAGACATAGCTAAAACCAAAATTAATCCAATAAACACCAACAAATCAACAATCAAAATAACATAAATGGCCTATCCATGGTCTCAATCAAACAAGTTTAGCTCATATTCATGTCAAAAGTGCAAATATAAATCATACAAGTCATAAGAGGTTTGAACAAATTCAAGAAATAAATATGTAAAAACTCCCTAATTCTTGTAGAGATGTGGATTCCTCATTGAATTCTCCGTCTTCTCACGAATCCGGGCCTTCAAGTAGACGTTTTGACCTTCAAAATCACTCTCCCAAGCTCCCTCTCCCTCTCTTTTGGCGTGGCTGCTGCTATCTATGGTGAGTTCGGGTAAACAATGGCTAAAAGGGGTATTTATAGACCAACCCGCTGTCTCGAACGCCGCCGCATTGGGTGTCGAACGCCGCAGCGTTCAACATTCTGCTCCTGAACGCCGCGGCGTTGGTGATGAACGCGGCGTTGGTGATGAACGACGCGTTGTTCCCCTGCTGCTCCGGCCAGTTTTGGTAAACTTCACATAACTTTCTCTACCGATGTCGGAATACACTGATTCAAGATGCTGTAGAATCCTAAAACAAATATCTACAACTCTCAAGAAGACACTGGGGCCTAAATCAAATGTTAAAGATGAAAAAATCGTCTCACAAGTCACTGAATGAGAAAACTCCATCGTAAGACGTCTCTTCCGATGACGTTTTCACCTCCTTCCCTACATATCTGATCTTTGTCTTCAACATAAGAAATGTACCTTTGCCTCTTATATTTCCATTGGTATAAGAAGTGTGTAATTTGGACATGGGTAGAGAAATCTATTCCATAAACTCTAGCACTGCGCAGACAGTTTGTATCTTTATGCATGATTTATCTTCAATCATTGTTCTTTTCCTCCCAATGTTATGTTATTCTATAAAATATGAGAAAACAAGGGTCAAAGCATCATATGTGATCAAATTATCAAGGAAACAATCAAAACTAAGTCGATAAACGGGGGAAAACAAGAGTAAAAATAACATATATCAACTACCCCCAAACTTAGCTTTGATCGTCCTCGATCAAATACAATCAAGCACACACATGAAGATTGAAATTTTCATTTGCCAATTCATACACACAACAGCAAGCATTATATCTTCAAAATTGATTATGAAAAACTACACGATGCTTTTGAACATTCAACAATTTGAAAACCTCACAAAATCTTAGTTTCCATCCCTAAATCATGAGCTCCCACGCCCCATGTTCATGTCAAGAGCACACTTTAGACAAGATTGCGCAAATCAATTGGAAAGTAAAGACATTGAAACAATTCAACATTCATTAACCCATCGGTGTGTATAAAGTGCAAAAGTCACAATCAAAAGGTCTTTCCGGTTTGTAACGTAAGGCTAGGTGATGGCTAGGACCGGAAGATATGGATAAAGTGACTAAGTCAAGAGAGCCTATAACTCAAAATCATCAATCTAAATTCGCAAATAGACTACATAAACTTTCACAACTTATCACTTATCCCTTTTTCATTCTCTTTTGCCTTTCAACTTACAACCCCCAAACTTGTTTCTTTTCATATCGGGTTGTACACAGAATTCCAAGCCAAATGATCAAAATGAGTGCCAAGATTCAAGCCTAGTCGAGAGCACAATTTTTTTCATATATATATCTATCTCTCTCTCGACTATTTGGCCCATTGCCCAAGTTTTCATTTCATCCCCTTTTTTACATAATACTTCAAACCTCAAATATCCCAACATGGCCAAAACATCACTATCTAACTCATATACATTCAAATCAAAACAAGGTGACTACCCATATTCAAGTCAAATGATATGAAGTTCTAAACTCTCTTGATTGGGTGCAAGACATTGTTTTTCTTTTAGGGTAGAAGGTGGTTGTCGTGGCTTATGAAATAAAGTCGAATGGTGGTTTCTAGTGTGCTTAACACACTCCATTCTTATCAATACGGCTCAAATCAAGGTCTAGAGATTATGCAATATAGAGAAGGCCAAAATGTAAATCTAACAACAATGAAAAATGGCCTAAATCATTTTATGACTTCACAACATTAAAACACACTTCAAAGTCAACAAAATTGAAAGTCCAAAGTTTTAAATCCTCAAAAAAATCGCATAAGCATGACTAAAAAGGGCTTTCAAGTCACAACATATGACATGTTGACCACAGATAAGAAACTTTGACTTCGAGAGAGTGGAGATATTCAAACGCATTATGCTCTTATGCAAGGGTGCACCAATTCATGAATTCTATATCAACAAGGTTGTACCCCCAAACTTAAATTAAACATTGTCCTCAATGTTCAAGAAATAAATGCAATGTAAGAGGGATAAGCGATACAACCCTGAAATGGAGAGAAACGGAGGGAGCATGGCGGTGGGCTCATATCCCAGGATCAAACTGTGATCAAAACCTGAACGAGAGAAAACTCAAAAGAAACCATATCAAAACGAGTTAAGGGGGAGGGAAACAAGACAAGGGCACAAAAGAAAAGAAAGAAAGCAATAAAAGAAACTTGGGTTGCCTCCCAAGAAGCGCTTGTTTAACGTCATTAGCTCGACTCCTTGCATTGCTCACGGTGGATTGTAAGGAGCAATGCCAACTTTGTAGGGATGGGTTTTCTTATGCTTTTTCCAATTGCGTAATGGCATATCCCCTCCAATCTTTATCATAAAACCTGGAATAATAAAAAGTGAGCACAAATTCTCTTCTATAAATATGTAATTGAAATGCAAAGAGTAAAGTGTAAATTCTAGAGGAGGGGGATCATCAATTGATGGATACAATTGGTGTGTGACTGTCTCAAACTCCCCTAGTCTTGTCGTTGCCAACCTCAATGGTGAAATCTCCAAGTGATTTATATACCCTATGATTTTGTCATTCTCATGCGTAGTATCACTTGATTTCATGGTGTATGTCTCGGATGAATCATTGAAGTTGCATACTTTGACTTGACCATCTTCCACTATATCCCTCCGGTGATTGATGGATTCTCTTAAGAATTCAAGGGATATGATGGTAGGTGGCTTTGGGTTCTTGAAGATTTCTAATGTTCTTTCTTGGCCATGTCGTGAAATGGATTTAAAAATCTCTTTCTTCATTCGTATATGCTCAGTTGTTTTTGCCTCTATTTTAACACACATGGATTCGGGAGGTGGTTCTTCTTTAGTGATAGGATGTAGACATTGTAGTTCTAAATCAAAACCTTGTTCAACTTCTATATTGAGGGATGCCTCATTCTCTTTGGTGCTACTCTCCATGGTGCAAGGCGCTCTCTCCTTCCATAGTTGACTACTTGATTTACTAATCTTGCCACTTCCTTTCTATGAGCTTCTGACTCCTTTCTTCGAGCTTCTGACTCCTCAAAACTTGCTTCTGCCTCCTTTATGCTAGCTTGTACCCATACACTAAATTCATTCCCCAAGGCCTCAATTTTAGACCTCGTCTCTAGCTCTTGTTGATGAAAACTATCATGTTGTTGGTAAGGAAGGCTACCGGCATGGTCAAACCCCGATGAGAGTATCATTGCATCATTGTTGTAACTCCATGTTGAGCTTGGATGATTTATCCAACCGGGATGTATCATGTTATTTTGACATGTTGAGCTTGGGTGATTTATCCAACCGGGATGGTAGGAGGGCTCATAGGATTCCATTTGCATTGAGCTTGATGTGGTGATTGATGAATCCATATCCTGACATGGCCATTGAAAGTTATAAGCACTCATATCTTCAAAAATTAAAAATAAACAAAATTAAAAGAAAATGACCTAATCTCAGAATGAATAAGAGAATCTTGATATTAGATACCATAGTTGTCCCCGGCAACGGCGCCAAAAACTTGACACGAAAAAATCCTAGCAAGAGAACTAGGTCGCGTAAGTAGTAAAGTGGATGTTTAAGTCCGGGGTTATCGTATCCGCAGGGACAACTATAATCTAAGTACCGGGACTACTGTATTACTCAATTCTAAGTTAGATCGGTCGATAAAAGGTTGATTTTAACTAATTACTTAAGTTAATTACTAAAATAGTTTATAACCAAATAAGTGGAAGAAACGATAGAAGAGAAGCGATTAAGGCACATGGTTCAACCATTTATGTATTTTGATTTTGATTAAGGTTCTATTGGATTATAAGATGGATTTAGCCAAGGCGAAATTCCCTAACATACGTACTACCCAATCTCTTGGCATAGCAACCCTACCTTAGTTAACGATTTCCTATATATCTCTATATGAAAACCCGTCTTAACAAAGATGCATTTAAGGTCTAGGAATTCCCCACGTGAATGGAAAGCCACCTAAAGAAACCGAGTCTTTCTCTAGTCGGTTTAACTATAGGGTATTCAATGTTTATATCTTCCCTAGGTTATTATCTCTCGATCTCTAACCTAGGCATTTTATCGAACACTTGGTGATCAAACAAGTGAAGCATTGAGCTCAACTATTGAAGACATAGCTAAAACCAAAATTAATCCAATAAACACCAACAAATCAACAATCAAAATAACATAAATGGCCTATCCATGGTCTCAATCAAACAAGTTTAGCTCATATTCATGTCAAAAGTGCAAATATAAATCATACAAGTCATAAGAGGTTTGAACAAATTCAAGAAATAAATATGTAAAAACTCCCTAATTCTTGTAGAGATGTGGATTCCTCATTGAATTCTCCGTCTTCTCACGAATCCGGGCCTTCAAGTAGACGTTTTGACCTTCAAAATCACTCTCCCAAGCTCCCTCTCCCTCTCTTTTGGCGTGGCTGCTGCTATCTATGGTGAGTTCGGGTAAACAATGGCTAAAAGGGGTATTTATAGACCAACCCGCTGTCTCGAACGCCGCCGCATTGGGTGTCGAACGCCGCAGCGTTCAACATTCTGCTCCTGAACGCCGCGGCGTTGGTGATGAACGCGGCGTTGGTGATGAACGACGCGTTGTTCCCCTGCTGCTCCGGCCAGTTTTGGTAAACTTCACATAACTTTCTCTACCGATGTCGGAATACACTGATTCAAGATGCTGTAGAATCCTAAAACAAATATCTACAACTCTCAAGAAGACACTGGGGCCTAAATCAAATGTTAAAGATGACAAAATCGTCTCACAAGTCACTGAATGAGAAAACTCCATCGTAAGACGTCTCTTCCGATGACGTTTTCACCTCCTTCCCTACATATCTGATCTTTGTCTTCAACATAAGAAATGTACCTTTGCCTCTTATATTTCCATTGGTATAAGAAGTGTGTAATTTGGACATGGGTAGAGAAATCTATTCCATAAACTCTAGCACTGCGCAGACAGTTTGTATCTTTATGCATGATTTATCTTCAATCATTGTTCTTTTCCTCCAAATGTTATGTTATTCTATAAAATATGAGAAAACAAGGGTCAAAGCATCATATGTGATCAAATTATCAAGGAAACAATCAAAACTAAGTCGATAAACGGGGGAAAACAAGAGTAAAAATAACATATATCAACTACCCCCAAACTTAGCTTTGATCGTCCTCGATCAAATACAATCAAGCACACACATGAAGATTGAAATTTTCATTTGCCAATTCATACACACAACAGCAAGCATTATATCTTCAAAATTGATTATGAAAAACTACACGATGCTTTTGAACATTCAACAATTTGAAAACCTCACAAAATCTTAGTTTCCATCCCTAAATCATGAACTCCCACGCCCCATGTTCATGTCAAGAGCACACTTTAGACAAGATTGCGCAAATCAATTGGAAAGTAAAGACATTGAAACAATTCAACATTCATTAACCCATCGGTGTGTATAAAGTGCAAAAGTCACAATCAAAAGGTCTTTCCGGTTTGTAACGTAAGGCTAGGTGATGGCTAGGACCGGAAGATATGGATAAAGTGACTAAGTCAAGAGAGCCTATAACTCAAAATCATCAATCTAAATTCGCAAATAGACTACATAAACTTTCACAACTTATCACTTATCCCTTTTTCATTCTCTTTTGCCTTTCAACTTACAACCCCCAAACTTGTTTCTTTTCATATCGGGTTGTACACAGAATTCCAAGCCAAATGATCAAAATGAGTGCCAAGATTCAAGCCTAGTCGAGAGCACAATTTTTTTCATATATATATCTATCTCTCTCTCGACTATTTGGCCCATTGCCCAAGTTTTCATTTCATCCCCTTTTTTACATAATACTTCAAACCTCAAATATCCCAACATGGCCAAAACATCACTATCTAACTCATATACATTCAAATCAAAACAAGGTGACTACCCATATTCAAGTCAAATGATATGAAGTTCTAAACTCTCTTGATTGGGTGCAAGACATTGTTTTTCTTTTAGGGTAGAAGGTGGTTGTCGTGGCTTATGAAATAAAGTCGAATGGTGGTTTCTAGTGTGCTTAACACACTCCATTCTTATCAATACGGCTCAAATCAAGGTCTAGAGATTATGCAATATAGAGAAGGCCAAAATGTAAATCTAACAACAATGAAAAATGGCCTAAATCATTTTATGACTTCACAACATTAAAACACACTTCAAAGTCAACAAAATTGAAAGTCCAAAGTTTTAAATCCTCAAAAAAATCGCATAAGCATGACTAAAAAGGGCTTTCAAGTCACAACATATGACATGTTGACCACAGATAAGAAACTTTGACTTCGAGAGAGTGGAGATATTCAAACGCATTATGCTCTTATGCAAGGGTGCACCAATTCATGAATTCTATATCAACAAGGTTGTACCCCCAAACTTAAATTAAACATTGTCCTCAATGTTCAAGAAATAAATGCAATGTAAGAGGGATAAGCGATACAACCCTGAAATGGAGAGAAACGGAGGGAGCATGGCGGTGGGCTCATATCCCAGGATCAAACTGTGATCAAAACCTGAACGAGAGAAAACTCAAAAGAAACCATATCAAAACGAGTTAAGGGGGAGGGAAACAAGACAAGGGCACAAAAGAAAAGAAAGAAAGCAATAAAAGAAACTTGGGTTGCCTCCCAAGAAGCGCTTGTTTAACGTCATTAGCTCGACTCCTTGCATTGCTCACGGTGGATTGTAAGGAGCAATGCCAACTTTGTAGGGATGGGTTTTCTTATGCTTTTTCCAATTGCGTAATGGCATATCCCCTCCAATCTTTATCATAAAACCTGGAATAATAAAAAGTGAGCACAAATTCTCTTCTATAAATATGTAATTGAAATGCAAAGAGTAAAGTGTAAATTCTAGAGGAGGGGGATCATCAATTGATGGATACAATTGGTGTGTGACTGTCTCAAACTCCCCTAGTCTTGTCGTTGCCAACCTCAATGGTGAAATCTCCAAGTGATTTATATACCCTATGATTTTGTCATTCTCATGCGTAGTATCACTTGATTTCATGGTGTATGTCTCGGATGAATCATTGAAGTTGCATACTTTGACTTGACCATCTTCCACTATATCCCTCCGGTGATTGATGGATTCTCTTAAGAATTCAAGGGATATGATGGTAGGTGGCTTTGGGTTCTTGAAGATTTCTAATGTTCTTTCTTGGCCATGTCGTGAAATGGATTTAAAAATCTCTTTCTTCATTCGTATATGCTCAGTTGTTTTTGCCTCTATTTTAACACACATGGATTCGGGAGGTGGTTCTTCTTTAGTGATAGGATGTAGACATTGTAGTTCTAAATCAAAACCTTGTTCAACTTCTATATTGAGGGATGCCTCATTCTCTTTGGTGCTACTCTCCATGGTGCAAGGCGCTCTCTCCTTCCATAGGTTGACTACTTGATTTACTAATCTTGCCACTTCCTTTCTATGAGCTTCTGACTCCTTTCTTCGAGCTTCTGACTCCTCAAAACTTGCTTCTGCCTCCTTTATGCTAGCTTGTACCCATACACTAAATTCATTCCCCAAGGCCTCAATTTTAGACCTCGTCTCTAGCTCTTGTTGATGAAAACTATCATGTTGTTGGTAAGGAAGGCTACCGGCATGGTCAAACCCCGATGAGAGTATCATTGCATCATTGTTGTAACTCCATGTTGAGCTTGGATGATTTATCCAACCGGGATGTATCATGTTATTTTGACATGTTGAGCTTGGGTGATTTATCCAACCGGGATGGTAGGAGGGCTCATAGGATTCCATTTGCATTGAGCTTGATGTGGTGATTGATGAATCCATATCCTGACATGGCCATTGAAAGTTATAAGCACTCATATCTTCAAAAATTAAAAATAAACAAAATTAAAAGAAAATGACCTAATCTCAGAATGAATAAGAGAATCTTGATATTAGATACCATAGTTGTCCCCGGCAACGGCGCCAAAAACTTGACACGAAAAAATCCTAGCAAGAGAACTAGGTCGCGTAAGTAGTAAAGTGGATGTTTAAGTCCGGGGTTATCGTATCCGCAGGGACAACTATAATCTAAGTACCGGGACTACTGTATTACTCAATTCTAAGTTAGATCGGTCGATAAAAGGTTGATTTTAACTAATTACTTAAGTTAATTACTAAAATAGTTTATAACCAAATAAGTGGAAGAAACGATAGAAGAGAAGCGATTAAGGCACATGGTTCAACCATTTATGTATTTTGATTTTGATTAAGGTTCTATTGGATTATAAGATGGATTTAGCCAAGGCGAAATTCCCTAACATACGTACTACCCAATCTCTTGGCATAGCAACCCTACCTTAGTTAACGATTTCCTATATATCTCTATATGAAAACCCGTCTTAACAAAGATGCATTTAAGGTCTAGGAATTCCCCACGTGAATGGAAAGCCACCTAAAGAAACCGAGTCTTTCTCTAGTCGGTTTAACTATAGGGTATTCAATGTTTATATCTTCCCTAGGTTATTATCTCTCGATCTCTAACCTAGGCATTTTATCGAACACTTGGTGATCAAACAAGTGAAGCATTGAGCTCAACTATTGAAGACATAGCTAAAACCAAAATTAATCCAATAAACACCAACAAATCAACAATCAAAATAACATAAATGGCCTATCCATGGTCTCAATCAAACAAGTTTAGCTCATATTCATGTCAAAAGTGCAAATATAAATCATACAAGTCATAAGAGGTTTGAACAAATTCAAGAAATAAATATGTAAAAACTCCCTAATTCTTGTAGAGATGTGGATTCCTCATTGAATTCTCCGTCTTCTCACGAATCCGGGCCTTCAAGTAGACGTTTTGACCTTCAAAATCACTCTCCCAAGCTCCCTCTCCCTCTCTTTTGGCGTGGCTGCTGCTATCTATGGTGAGTTCGGGTAAACAATGGCTAAAAGGGGTATTTATAGACCAACCCGCTGTCTCGAACGCCGCCGCATTGGGTGTCGAACGCCGCAGCGTTCAACATTCTGCTCCTGAACGCCGCGGCGTTGGTGATGAACGCGGCGTTGGTGATGAACGACGCGTTGTTCCCCTGCTGCTCCGGCCAGTTTTGGTAAACTTCACATAACTTTCTCTACCGATGTCGGAATACACTGATTCAAGATGCTGTAGAATCCTAAAACAAATATCTACAACTCTCAAGAAGACACTGGGGCCTAAATCAAATGTTAAAGATGACAAAATCGTCTCACAAGTCACTGAATGAGAAAACTCCATCGTAAGACGTCTCTTCCGATGACGTTTTCACCTCCTTCCCTACATATCTGATCTTTGTCTTCAACATAAGAAATGTACCTTTGCCTCTTATATTTCCATTGGTATAAGAAGTGTGTAATTTGGACATGGGTAGAGAAATCTATTCCATAAACTCTAGCACTGCGCAGACAGTTTGTATCTTTATGCATGATTTATCTTCAATCATTGTTCTTTTCCTCCAAATGTTATGTTATTCTATAAAATATGAGAAAACAAGGGTCAAAGCATCATATGTGATCAAATTATCAAGGAAACAATCAAAACTAAGTCGATAAACGGGGGAAAACAAGAGTAAAAATAACATATATCAACTACCCCCAAACTTAGCTTTGATCGTCCTCGATCAAATACAATCAAGCACACACATGAAGATTGAAATTTTCATTTGCCAATTCATACACACAACAGCAAGCATTATATCTTCAAAATTGATTATGAAAAACTACACGATGCTTTTGAACATTCAACAATTTGAAAACCTCACAAAATCTTAGTTTCCATCCCTAAATCATGAGCTCCCACGCCCCATGTTCATGTCAAGAGCACACTTTAGACAAGATTGCGCAAATCAATTGGAAAGTAAAGACATTGAAACAATTCAACATTCATTAACCCATCGGTGTGTATAAAGTGCAAAAGTCACAATCAAAAGGTCTTTCCGGTTTGTAACGTAAGGCTAGGTGATGGCTAGGACCGGAAGATATGGATAAAGTGACTAAGTCAAGAGAGCCTATAACTCAAAATCATCAATCTAAATTCGCAAATAGACTACATAAACTTTCACAACTTATCACTTATCCCTTTTTCATTCTCTTTTGCCTTTCAACTTACAACCCCCAAACTTGTTTCTTTTCATATCGGGTTGTACACAGAATTCCAAGCCAAATGATCAAAATGAGTGCCAAGATTCAAGCCTAGTCGAGAGCACAATTTTTTTCATATATATATCTATCTCTCTCTCGACTATTTGGCCCATTGCCCAAGTTTTCATTTCATCCCCTTTTTTACATAATACTTCAAACCTCAAATATCCCAACATGGCCAAAACATCACTATCTAACTCATATACATTCAAATCAAAACAAGGTGACTACCCATATTCAAGTCAAATGATATGAAGTTCTAAACTCTCTTGATTGGGTGCAAGACATTGTTTTTCTTTTAGGGTAGAAGGTGGTTGTCGTGGCTTATGAAATAAAGTCGAATGGTGGTTTCTAGTGTGCTTAACACACTCCATTCTTATCAATACGGCTCAAATCAAGGTCTAGAGATTATGCAATATAGAGAAGGCCAAAATGTAAATCTAACAACAATGAAAAATGGCCTAAATCATTTTATGACTTCACAACATTAAAACACACTTCAAAGTCAACAAAATTGAAAGTCCAAAGTTTTAAATCCTCAAAAAAATCGCATAAGCATGACTAAAAAGGGCTTTCAAGTCACAACATATGACATGTTGACCACAGATAAGAAACTTTGACTTCGAGAGAGTGGAGATATTCAAACGCATTATGCTCTTATGCAAGGGTGCACCAATTCATGAATTCTATATCAACAAGGTTGTACCCCCAAACTTAAATTAAACATTGTCCTCAATGTTCAAGAAATAAATGCAATGTAAGAGGGATAAGCGATACAACCCTGAAATGGAGAGAAACGGAGGGAGCATGGCGGTGGGCTCATATCCCAGGATCAAACTGTGATCAAAACCTGAACGAGAGAAAACTCAAAAGAAAGCATATCAAAACGAGTTAAGGGGGAGGGAAACAAGACAAGGGCACAAAAGAAAAGAAAGAAAGCAATAAAAGAAACTTGGGTTGCCTCCCAAGAAGCGCTTGTTTAACGTCATTAGCTCGACTCCTTGCATTGCTCACGGTGGATTGTAAGGAGCAATGCCAACTTTGTAGGGATGGGTTTTCTTATGCTTTTTCCAATTGCGTAATGGCATATCCCCTCCAATCTTTATCATAAAACCTGGAATAATAAAAAGTGAGCACAAATTCTCTTCTATAAATATGTAATTGAAATGCAAAGAGTAAAGTGTAAATTCTAGAGGAGGGGGATCATCAATTGATGGATACAATTGGTGTGTGACTGTCTCAAACTCCCCTAGTCTTGTCGTTGCCAACCTCAATGGTGAAATCTCCAAGTGATTTATATACCCTATGATTTTGTCATTCTCATGCGTAGTATCACTTGATTTCATGGTGTATGTCTCGGATGAATCATTGAAGTTGCATACTTTGACTTGACCATCTTCCACTATATCCCTCCGGTGATTGATGGATTCTCTTAAGAATTCAAGGGATATGATGGTAGGTGGCTTTGGGTTCTTGAAGATTTCTAATGTTCTTTCTTGGCCATGTCGTGAAATGGATTTAAAAATCTCTTTCTTCATTCGTATATGCTCAGTTGTTTTTGCCTCTATTTTAACACACATGGATTCGGGAGGTGGTTCTTCTTTAGTGATAGGATGTAGACATTGTAGTTCTAAATCAAAACCTTGTTCAACTTCTATATTGAGGGATGCCTCATTCTCTTTGGTGCTACTCTCCATGGTGCAAGGCGCTCTCTCCTTCCATAGGTTGACTACTTGATTTACTAATCTTGCCACTTCCTTTCTATGAGCTTCTGACTCCTTTCTTCGAGCTTCTGACTCCTCAAAACTTGCTTCTGCCTCCTTTATGCTAGCTTGTACCCATACACTAAATTCATTCCCCAAGGCCTCAATTTTAGACCTCGTCTCTAGCTCTTGTTGATGAAAACTATCATGTTGTTGGTAAGGAAGGCTACCGGCATGGTCAAACCCCGATGAGAGTATCATTGCATCATTGTTGTAACTCCATGTTGAGCTTGGATGATTTATCCAACCGGGATGTATCATGTTATTTTGACATGTTGAGCTTGGGTGATTTATCCAACCGGGATGGTAGGAGGGCTCATAGGATTCCATTTGCATTGAGCTTGATGTGGTGATTGATGAATCCATATCCTGACATGGCCATTGAAAGTTATAAGCACTCATATCTTCAAAAATTAAAAATAAACAAAATTAAAAGAAAATGACCTAATCTCAGAATGAATAAGAGAATCTTGATATTAGATACCATAGTTGTCCCCGGCAACGGCGCCAAAAACTTGACACGAAAAAATCCTAGCAAGAGAACTAGGTCGCGTAAGTAGTAAAGTGGATGTTTAAGTCCGGGGTTATCGTATCCGCAGGGACAACTATAATCTAAGTACCGGGACTACTGTATTACTCAATTCTAAGTTAGATCGGTCGATAAAAGGTTGATTTTAACTAATTACTTAAGTTAATTACTAAAATAGTTTATAACCAAATAAGTGGAAGAAACGATAGAAGAGAAGCGATTAAGGCACATGGTTCAACCATTTATGTATTTTGATTTTGATTAAGGTTCTATTGGATTATAAGATGGATTTAGCCAAGGCGAAATTCCCTAACATACGTACTACCCAATCTCTTGGCATAGCAACCCTACCTTAGTTAACGATTTCCTATATATCTCTATATGAAAACCCGTCTTAACAAAGATGCATTTAAGGTCTAGGAATTCCCCACGTGAATGGAAAGCCACCTAAAGAAACCGAGTCTTTCTCTAGTCGGTTTAACTATAGGGTATTCAATGTTTATATCTTCCCTAGGTTATTATCTCTCGATCTCTAACCTAGGCATTTTATCGAACACTTGGTGATCAAACAAGTGAAGCATTGAGCTCAACTATTGAAGACATAGCTAAAACCAAAATTAATCCAATAAACACCAACAAATCAACAATCAAAATAACATAAATGGCCTATCCATGGTCTCAATCAAACAAGTTTAGCTCATATTCATGTCAAAAGTGCAAATATAAATCATACAAGTCATAAGAGGTTTGAACAAATTCAAGAAATAAATATGTAAAAACTCCCTAATTCTTGTAGAGATGTGGATTCCTCATTGAATTCTCCGTCTTCTCACGAATCCGGGCCTTCAAGTAGACGTTTTGACCTTCAAAATCACTCTCCCAAGCTCCCTCTCCCTCTCTTTTGGCGTGGCTGCTGCTATCTATGGTGAGTTCGGGTAAACAATGGCTAAAAGGGGTATTTATAGACCAACCCGCTGTCTCGAACGCCGCCGCATTGGGTGTCGAACGCCGCAGCGTTCAACATTCTGCTCCTGAACGCCGCGGCGTTGGTGATGAACGCGGCGTTGGTGATGAACGACGCGTTGTTCCCCTGCTGCTCCGGCCAGTTTTGGTAAACTTCACATAACTTTCTCTACCGATGTCGGAATACACTGATTCAAGATGCTGTAGAATCCTAAAACAAATATCTACAACTCTCAAGAAGACACTGGGGCCTAAATCAAATGTTAAAGATGACAAAATCGTCTCACAAGTCACTGAATGAGAAAACTCCATCGTAAGACGTCTCTTCCGATGACGTTTTCACCTCCTTCCCTACATATCTGATCTTTGTCTTCAACATAAGAAATGTACCTTTGCCTCTTATATTTCCATTGGTATAAGAAGTGTGTAATTTGGACATGGGTAGAGAAATCTATTCCATAAACTCTAGCACTGCGCAGACAGTTTGTATCTTTATGCATGATTTATCTTCAATCATTGTTCTTTTCCTCCAAATGTTATGTTATTCTATAAAATATGAGAAAACAAGGGTCAAAGCATCATATGTGATCAAATTATCAAGGAAACAATCAAAACTAAGTCGATAAACGGGGGAAAACAAGAGTAAAAATAACATATATCAACTACCCCCAAACTTAGCTTTGATCGTCCTCGATCAAATACAATCAAGCACACACATGAAGATTGAAATTTTCATTTGCCAATTCATACACACAACAGCAAGCATTATATCTTCAAAATTGATTATGAAAAACTACACGATGCTTTTGAACATTCAACAATTTGAAAACCTCACAAAATCTTAGTTTCCATCCCTAAATCATGAGCTCCCACGCCCCATGTTCATGTCAAGAGCACACTTTAGACAAGATTGCGCAAATCAATTGGAAAGTAAAGACATTGAAACAATTCAACATTCATTAACCCATCGGTGTGTATAAAGTGCAAAAGTCACAATCAAAAGGTCTTTCCGGTTTGTAACGTAAGGCTAGGTGATGGCTAGGACCGGAAGATATGGATAAAGTGACTAAGTCAAGAGAGCCTATAACTCAAAATCATCAATCTAAATTCGCAAATAGACTACATAAACTTTCACAACTTATCACTTATCCCTTTTTCATTCTCTTTTGCCTTTCAACTTACAACCCCCAAACTTGTTTCTTTTCATATCGGGTTGTACACAGAATTCCAAGCCAAATGATCAAAATGAGTGCCAAGATTCAAGCCTAGTCGAGAGCACAATTTTTTTCATATATATATCTATCTCTCTCTCGACTATTTGGCCCATTGCCCAAGTTTTCATTTCATCCCCTTTTTTACATAATACTTCAAACCTCAAATATCCCAACATGGCCAAAACATCACTATCTAACTCATATACATTCAAATCAAAACAAGGTGACTACCCATATTCAAGTCAAATGATATGAAGTTCTAAACTCTCTTGATTGGGTGCAAGACATTGTTTTTCTTTTAGGGTAGAAGGTGGTTGTCGTGGCTTATGAAATAAAGTCGAATGGTGGTTTCTAGTGTGCTTAACACACTCCATTCTTATCAATACGGCTCAAATCAAGGTCTAGAGATTATGCAATATAGAGAAGGCCAAAATGTAAATCTAACAACAATGAAAAATGGCCTAAATCATTTTATGACTTCACAACATTAAAACACACTTCAAAGTCAACAAAATTGAAAGTCCAAAGTTTTAAATCCTCAAAAAAATCGCATAAGCATGACTAAAAAGGGCTTTCAAGTCACAACATATGACATGTTGACCACAGATAAGAAACTTTGACTTCGAGAGAGTGGAGATATTCAAACGCATTATGCTCTTATGCAAGGGTGCACCAATTCATGAATTCTATATCAACAAGGTTGTACCCCCAAACTTAAATTAAACATTGTCCTCAATGTTCAAGAAATAAATGCAATGTAAGAGGGATAAGCGATACAACCCTGAAATGGAGAGAAACGGAGGGAGCATGGCGGTGGGCTCATATCCCAGGATCAAACTGTGATCAAAACCTGAACGAGAGAAAACTCAAAAGAAAGCATATCAAAACGAGTTAAGGGGGAGGGAAACAAGACAAGGGCACAAAAGAAAAGAAAGAAAGCAATAAAAGAAACTTGGGTTGCCTCCCAAGAAGCGCTTGTTTAACGTCATTAGCTCGACTCCTTGCATTGCTCACGGTGGATTGTAAGGAGCAATGCCAACTTTGTAGGGATGGGTTTTCTTATGCTTTTTCCAATTGCGTAATGGCATATCCCCTCCAATCTTTATCATAAAACCTGGAATAATAAAAAGTGAGCACAAATTCTCTTCTATAAATATGTAATTGAAATGCAAAGAGTAAAGTGTAAATTCTAGAGGAGGGGGATCATCAATTGATGGATACAATTGGTGTGTGACTGTCTCAAACTCCCCTAGTCTTGTCGTTGCCAACCTCAATGGTGAAATCTCCAAGTGATTTATATACCCTATGATTTTGTCATTCTCATGCGTAGTATCACTTGATTTCATGGTGTATGTCTCGGATGAATCATTGAAGTTGCATACTTTGACTTGACCATCTTCCACTATATCCCTCCGGTGATTGATGGATTCTCTTAAGAATTCAAGGGATATGATGGTAGGTGGCTTTGGGTTCTTGAAGATTTCTAATGTTCTTTCTTGGCCATGTCGTGAAATGGATTTAAAAATCTCTTTCTTCATTCGTATATGCTCAGTTGTTTTTGCCTCTATTTTAACACACATGGATTCGGGAGGTGGTTCTTCTTTAGTGATAGGATGTAGACATTGTAGTTCTAAATCAAAACCTTGTTCAACTTCTATATTGAGGGATGCCTCATTCTCTTTGGTGCTACTCTCCATGGTGCAAGGCCCTCTCTCCTTCCATAGGTTGACTACTTGATTTACTAATCTTGCCACTTCCTTTCTATGAGCTTCTGACTCCTTTCTTCGAGCTTCTGACTCCTCAAAACTTGCTTCTGCCTCCTTTATGCTAGCTTGTACCCATACACTAAATTCATTCCCCAAGGCCTCAATTTTAGACCTCGTCTCTAGCTCTTGTTGATGAAAACTATCATGTTGTTGGTAAGGAAGGCTACCGGCATGGTCAAACCCCGATGAGAGTATCATTGCATCATTGTTGTAACTCCATGTTGAGCTTGGATGATTTATCCAACCGGGATGTATCATGTTATTTTGACATGTTGAGCTTGGGTGATTTATCCAACCGGGATGGTAGGAGGGCTCATAGGATTCCATTTGCATTGAGCTTGATGTGGTGATTGATGAATCCATATCCTGACATGGCCATTGAAAGTTATAAGCACTCATATCTTCAAAAATTAAAAATAAACAAAATTAAAAGAAAATGACCTAATCTCAGAATGAATAAGAGAATCTTGATATTAGATACCATAGTTGTCCCCGGCAACGGCGCCAAAAACTTGACACGAAAAAATCCTAGCAAGAGAACTAGGTCGCGTAAGTAGTAAAGTGGATGTTTAAGTCCGGGGTTATCGTATCCGCAGGGACAACTATAATCTAAGTACCGGGACTACTGTATTACTCAATTCTAAGTTAGATCGGTCGATAAAAGGTTGATTTTAACTAATTACTTAAGTTAATTACTAAAATAGTTTATAACCAAATAAGTGGAAGAAACGATAGAAGAGAAGCGATTAAGGCACATGGTTCAACCATTTATGTATTTTGATTTTGATTAAGGTTCTATTGGATTATAAGATGGATTTAGCCAAGGCGAAATTCCCTAACATACGTACTACCCAATCTCTTGGCATAGCAACCCTACCTTAGTTAACGATTTCCTATATATCTCTATATGAAAACCCGTCTTAACAAAGATGCATTTAAGGTCTAGGAATTCCCCACGTGAATGGAAAGCCACCTAAAGAAACCGAGTCTTTCTCTAGTCGGTTTAACTATAGGGTATTCAATGTTTATATCTTCCCTAGGTTATTATCTCTCGATCTCTAACCTAGGCATTTTATCGAACACTTGGTGATCAAACAAGTGAAGCATTGAGCTCAACTATTGAAGACATAGCTAAAACCAAAATTAATCCAATAAACACCAACAAATCAACAATCAAAATAACATAAATGGCCTATCCATGGTCTCAATCAAACAAGTTTAGCTCATATTCATGTCAAAAGTGCAAATATAAATCATACAAGTCATAAGAGGTTTGAACAAATTCAAGAAATAAATATGTAAAAACTCCCTAATTCTTGTAGAGATGTGGATTCCTCATTGAATTCTCCGTCTTCTCACGAATCCGGGCCTTCAAGTAGACGTTTTGACCTTCAAAATCACTCTCCCAAGCTCCCTCTCCCTCTCTTTTGGCGTGGCTGCTGCTATCTATGGTGAGTTCGGGTAAACAATGGCTAAAAGGGGTATTTATAGACCAACCCGCTGTCTCGAACGCCGCCGCATTGGGTGTCGAACGCCACAGCGTTCAACATTCTGCTCCTGAACGCCGCGGCGTTGGTGATGAACGCGGCGTTGGTGATGAACGACGCGTTGTTCCCCTGCTGCTCCGGCCAGTTTTGGTAAACTTCACATAACTTTCTCTACCGATGTCGGAATACACTGATTCAAGATGCTGTAGAATCCTAAAACAAATATCTACAACTCTCAAGAAGACACTGGGGCCTAAATCAAATGTTAAAGATGACAAAATCGTCTCACAAGTCACTGAATGAGAAAACTCCATCGTAAGACGTCTCTTCCGATGACGTTTTCACCTCCTTCCCTACATATCTGATCTTTGTCTTCAACATAAGAAATGTACCTTTGCCTCTTATATTTCCATTGGTATAAGAAGTGTGTAATTTGGACATGGGTAGAGAAATCTATTCCATAAACTCTAGCACTGCGCAGACAGTTTGTATCTTTATGCATGATTTATCTTCAATCATTGTTCTTTTCCTCCAAATGTTATGTTATTCTATAAAATATGAGAAAACATGGGTCAAAGCATCATATGTGATCAAATTATCAAGGAAACAATCAAAACTAAGTCGATAAACGGGGGAAAACAAGAGTAAAAATAACATATATCAACTACCCCCAAACTTAGCTTTGATCGTCCTCGATCAAATACAATCAAGCACACACAAGAAGATTGAAATTTTCATTTGCCAATTCATACACACAACAGCAAGCATTATATCTTCAAAATTGATTATGAAAAACTACACGATGCTTTTGAACATTCAACAATTTGAAAACCTCACAAAATCTTAGTTTCCATCCCTAAATCATTAACTCCCACGCCCCATGTTCATGTCAAGAGCACACTTTAGACAAGATTGCGCAAATCAATTGGAAAGTAAAGACATTGAAACAATTCAACATTCATTAACCCATCGGTGTGTATAAAGTGCAAAAGTCACAATCAAAAGGTCTTTCCGGTTTGTAACGTAAGGCTAGGTGATGGCTAGGACCGGAAGATATGGATAAAGTGACTAAGTCAAGAGAGCCTATAACTCAAAATCATCAATCTAAATTCGCAAATAGACTACATAAACTTTCACAACTTATCACTTATCCCTTTTTCATTCTCTTTTGCCTTTCAACTTACAACCCCCAAACTTGTTTCTTTTCATATCGGGTTGTACACAGAATTCCAAGCCAAATGATCAAAATGAGTGCCAAGATTCAAGCCTAGTCGAGAGCACAATTTTTTTCATATATATATCTATCTCTCTCTCGACTATTTGGCCCATTGCCCAAGTTTTCATTTCATCCCCTTTTTTACATAATACTTCAAACCTCAAATATCCCAACATGGCCAAAACATCACTATCTAACTCATATACATTCAAATCAAAACAAGGTGACTACCCATATTCAAGTCAAATGATATGAAGTTCTAAACTCTCTTGATTGGGTGCAAGACATTGTTTTTCTTTTAGGGTAGAAGGTGGTTGTCGTGGCTTATGAAATAAAGTCGAATGGTGGTTTCTAGTGTGCTTAGCACACTCCATTCTTATCAATACGGCTCAAATCAAGGTCTAGAGATTATGCAATATAGAGAAGGCCAAAATGTAAAGCTAACAACAATGAAAAATGGCCTAAATCATTTTATGACTTCACAACATTAAAACACACTTCAAAGTCAACAAAATTGAAAGTCCAAAGTTTTAAATCCTCAAAAAAATCGCATAAGCATGACTAAAAAGGGCTTTCAAGTCACAACATATGACATGTTGACCACAGATAAGAAACTTTGACTTCGAGAGAGTGGAGATATTCAAACGCATTATGCTCTTATGCAAGGGTGCACCAATTCATGAATTCTATATCAACAAGGTTGTACCCCCAAACTTAAATTAAACATTGTCCTCAATGTTCAAGAAATAAATGCAATGTAAGAGGGATAAGCGATACAACCCTGAAATGGAGAGAAACGGAGGGAGCATGGCGGTGGGCTCATATCCCAGGATCAAACTGTGATCAAAACCTGAACGAGAGAAAACTCAAAAGAAAGCATATCAAAACGAGTTAAGGGGGAGGGAAACAAGACAAGGGCACAAAAGAAAAGAAAGAAAGCAATAAAAGAAACTTGGGTTGCCTCCCAAGAAGCGCTTGTTTAACGTAATTAGCTCGACTCCTTGCATTGCTCACGGTGGATTGTAAGGAGCAATGCCAACTTTGTAGGGATGGGTTTTCTTATGCTTTTTCCAATTGCGTAATGGCATATCCCCTCCAATCTTTATCATAAAACCTGGAATAATAAAAAGTGAGCACAAATTCTCTTCTATAAATATGTAATTGAAATGCAAAGAGTAAAGTGTAAATTCTAGAGGAGGGGGATCATCAATTGATGGATACAATTGGTGTGTGACTGTCTCAAACTCCCCTAGTCTTGTCGTTGCCAACCTCAATGGTGAAATCTCCAAGTGATTTATATACCCTTTGATTTTGTCATTCTCATGCGTAGTATCACTTGATTTCATGGTGTATGTCTCGGATGAATCATTGAAGTTGCATACTTTGACTTGACCATCTTCCACTATATCCCTCCGGTGATTGATGGATTCTCTTAAGAATTCAAGGGATATGATGGTAGGTGGCTTTGGGTTCTTGAAGATTTCTAATGTTCTTTCTTGGCCATGTCGTGAAATGGATTTAAAAATCTCTTTCTTCATTCGTATATGCTCAGTTGTTTTTGCCTCTATTTTAACACACATGGATTCGGGAGGTGGTTCTTCTTTAGTGATAGGATGTAGACATTGTAGTTCTAAATCAAAACCTTGTTCAACTTCTATATTGAGGGATGCCTCATTCTCTTTGGTGCTACTCTCCATGGTGCAAGGCGCTCTCTCCTTCCATAAGTTGACTACTTGATTTACTAATCTTGCCACTTCCTTTCTATGAGCTTCTGACTCCTTTCTTCGAGCTTCTGACTCCTCAAAACTTGCTTTTTGCCTCCTTTATGCTAGCTTGTACCCATACACTAAATTCATTCCCCAAGGCCTCAATTTTAGACCTCGTCTCTAGCTCTTGTTGATGAAAACTATCATGTTGTTGGTAAGGAAGGCTACCGGCATGGTCAAACCCCGATGAGAGTATCATTGCATCATTGTTGTAACTCCATGTTGAGCTTGGATGATTTATCCAACCGGGATGTATCATGTTATTTTGACATGTTGAGCTTGGGTGATTTATCCAACCGGGATGGTAGGAGGGCTCATAGGATTCCATTTGCATTGAGCTTGATGTGGTGATTGATGAATCCATAATTAAAAATAAACAAAATTAAAAGAAAATGACCTAATCTCAGAATGAATAAGAGAATCTTGATATTAGATACCATAGTTGTCCCCGGCAACGGCGCCAAAAACTTGACACGACAAAATCCTAGCAAGAGAACTAGGTCGCGTAAGTAGTAAAGTGGATGTTTAAGTCCGGGGTTATCGTATCCGCAGGGACAACTATAATCTAAGTACCGGGACTACTGTATTACTCAATTCTAAGTTAGATCGGTCGATAAAAGGTTGATTTTAACTAATTACTTAAGTTAATTACTAAAATAGTTTATAACCAAATAAGTGGAAGAAACGATAGAAGAGAAGCGATTAAGACACATGGTTCAACCATTTATGTATTTTGATTTTGATTAAGGTTCTATTGGATTATAAGATGGATTTAGCCAAGGCGAAATTCCCTGACATACGTACTACCCAATCTCTTGGCATAGCAACCCTACCTTAGTTAACGATTTCCTATATATCTCTATATGAAAACCCGTCTTAACAAAGATGCATTTAAGGTCTAGGAATTCCCCACGTGAATGGAAAGCCACCTAAAGAAACCGAGTCTTTCTCTAGTCGGTTTAACTATAGGGTATTCAATGTTTATATCTTCCCTAGGTTATTATCTCTCGATCTCTAACCTAGGCATTTTATCGAACACTTGGTGATCAAACAAGCGAAGCATTGAGCTCAACTATTGAAGACATAGCTAAAACCAAAATTAATCCAATAAACACCAACAAATCAACAATCAAAATAACATAAATGGCCTATCCATGGCCTCAATCAAACAAGTTTAGCTCATATTCATGTCAAAAGTGCAAATATAAATCATACAAGTCATAAGAGGATTGAACAAATTCAAGAAATAAATATGTAAAAACTCCCTAATTCTTGTAGAGATGTGGATTCCTCATTGAATTCTCTGTCTTCTCACGAATCCGGGCCTTCAAGTAGACGTTTTGACCTTCAAAATCACTCTCCCAAGCTCCCTCTCCCTCTCTTTTGGCGTGGCTGCTGCTATCTATGGTGAGTTCGGGTAAAAAATGGCTAAAAGGGGTATTTATAGACCAACCCGCTGTCTCGAACGCCGCGGCGTTGGGTGTCGAACGCCGCAGCGTTCAACATTCTGCTCCTGAACGCCGCGGCGTTGGTGATGAACGCCGCGTTGTTCCCCTGCTGCTCCGGCCAGTTTTGGTAAACTTCGCATAACTTTCTCTACCGATGTCGGAATACACTGATTCAAGATGCTGTAGAATCCTAAAACAAATATCTACAACTCTCAAGAAGACACTGGGGCCTAAATCAAATGTTAAAGATGACAAAATTGTCTCACAAATCACTGAATGAGAAAACTCCATCGTAAGACGTCTCTTCCGATGACGTTTTCACCTCGTTCCCTACATATCTGATCTTTGTCTTCAACATAAGAAATGTACCTTTGCCTCTTATCTTTCCATTGGTGTTAGAAATGTATAATTTGGACATGGGTAGAGAAATCTATTCCATAAACTCTAGCACTGCGCAGACAGTGTGTATCTTTATGCATGATTTATCTTCAATCCTTGTTCTTTTCCTCCAAATGTTATGTTATTCTATAAAATATGAGAAAACAAGGGTCAAAGCATCATATGTGATCAAATTATCAAGGAAACAATCAAAACTAAGTCGATAAACGGGGAAAAACTAGTGTAAAAATAACATATATCAATCAAACACGCATTCAACGTGCAAATAATGTAAATGCTAGTATGCTGAATTCAAATGAATGATTAAATAGTTTGTACATGAACTTAATGAACAATGACATTACCATGCAGTAAGCTTCGCAGCCTCAGGTATAGGGGGATTAATAATGGCACCAGACGAAGCCGTTGACCCTAAAGAAATTCCTGAAGTGAAAATATACGCACAATATGAATTGCGCCAATATCATACACATATTAAAATAAACAGCAACGGAGAATATGCACAATATGAACAACGCAAATATCATACACATATTAAAATAAACAGTAGAGGAGCTTTAATATATACCATAATAAGTGTTCACTATAAACCTAGTGAATTTAACGACCGGCATATTACGGGAGTCTACTTTGAACTTCGCCCCGAAGTCTTCAACCAAATTACTACAGAGCATCAGGGCGTATGGTTTCAAATTGATAGACACGAATAGACCATTAAATCTATGATATTTAATTTCAAAATGTAGCATAATTCAAAAGAATGCACAGTTACGGACTCTGAATCGATGACACCCAGGTCCTGAACAGGGATAGTCCTCCCACGCGAAATAATAGTGCGTTGGGGCATTGTGTCAATAACAACAACGAGAACATCTACAAAAACACCAACGCAGTGGGCAATCAGTCAGCAATGAATGTAATGCAAGGCATAGTGGTTAAATTGCACATACAGATAAATAATAAGCGAGTAAGCAAATGCAAAATCCCCAAAATACATTACCAATTAAAGATTTGCTCCCAACGAGAGATGGTAGTTCTGATAAACGAGTGAAGAGCGAGGCATTTTCAGACTTCACTATAAAACCATCATCGACCTTCAATATAGCGGTTTTAGAGTTTATAATCCACTGGTATGGATTATCAATGATCCTATATTTTTCTTCAATAGGATCAACGCACACCCTTGATATAATATATGTGTTATCAACCAGCAACGTGTTGGCAAGAGTATTAATGTCACGCTGATACAAAGTGGCAGACACCTTTGAGCCCTGAATTGAAACACACGAATGGTTCAAATAACAAGCAAGAGAGAAAAAGTGCACACCGTCTCTATTTAATGATAACGGTAAAAAAATCACCTTTTCATCTGCTAATATAATTTTTTGGTACTTGGTGGGACTTGTGGTACTTTGGCGGGGCTGCATTTTCTCCTCCACCCGGACTTGTGGTACTTAAATATCTCAGGGTAAACGACATTTTTGGTACTATGAAGAGGTAAATGAGTATCATCGTGCGAGATTGGGCGTATGAGAATTTTCACGTTAGAGGAGGTGCGGGCCCTTGAGATGGCCACGTATAATTGACCATGGGAAAAAACAGGTTCCTGCAAATAGATTCCGACATAGTCCAATGTTTGTCCTTGAGCCTTATTAATGGTCATTGCAAAGCACAGCCGCAGTGGAAATTGATGGCGTTTGAAAGGAATGGGACACTTTATCTTATCAGAAGCTTGCAGGGGAATTCTTGGAATGGATACGTGCCGACCTTTGTAGTCTCCTATAGCCACTTTAGCTGCAATCAAACGAGGGCCTAGATGGCTAACAATAAGGCGTGTGCCATTGCACAATCCCTCGAATGGGTCCAAATTTCTGAGTAACATCACTGGGCAATTTAGCTTTAGCACAAGATGGTGAGGAGGTAACCCACTAACAGAAACTGAATTTAGGTAATCTCCATATTCACTTTGCTGCCCTGGATCATCAGTTTTATTGAAGCTCATATATTCGACAGGAAGTCCCGGAAATTTCTCTATAAGTTGTGCATTAATATCATCAACAATATCATTCTTCGGTGTCAATATGGCACGACTGACAACGGAAAATGGATCAGCGGTGTCAAAGTAAAAAGAAGGGAATACACAGTTGATTAATTGACCTAATGAGTTGGCAGGATTGACAAAAGGAATGCACAGATGCGATGGCAATTGTATTATATCATCGATGACACAAGGATGGGTACCATCACCGATACTGAGCAAGAGATCAATGAACATAGGATCATCACGAGCACGTATGTTGACATGTAGCTTAAGCTTTCGGATTGAAGGCCATAAAATGAACTAACAAGACTGGCCCCAACCATATCATCGCGAGAACCTCCCACAATTATAGGGAGTGTCTGCCTAAAATCCCCACCAAACAGAACAACCTTACCACCGAAAAGTAAATCTGAATTGCAGACATCACGGAGTAATGTATCCAGCGCCTCGACAACACATTTGTTCGCCATTGTCGCCTCATCCCAAACTATCAATTTGGCCACCTTAATCAATCGCCCTAAACTGCTCTGCTTACTAAGCTTTGAATTAGCATTACCATCAAACTCGAGAGGGAATTTAAACCTTGAATGAGCTGTGCGCCCCTGGCAACAAAGAGGCAGCTACACCAGATGTGGCAACTGATAAAGCTATGTGATCATGCGACCGCACATATGCAAGAATAGATCTATAGAGAAAAGTCTTCCCTGACCCTCCAGGGTCATCAACAAAGAACGCGCCCCCCACATCACCATCTAAGGCAGAAATAATCAAGTCGAATGCTTCCCTTTGACAAGCATTTAGCATAGATGCTGAAATCAAGTCTTGCGGGGACACGATAATTGACTTCTCCCTAGCTATTTCGGTGCAAAATTTCTGTTCTTCAGTTAGTCGAACGGACTGTTCAGACAAAGAGTAGTCATTTATACTTTTTCCCATTGATTGCAGGATACAATGTATGGATTGTAAAGCCTTTTGTTGAGCTACAGCATCACTAATGTGTGGTTGTTTGCTGAAATCCTGAGAAAGTTGTAGCTGGAATGAGTGCCAGAGACGAACTGGATCACCTGGAGCGCAGTAAACTAAAATAGTGGCAAAGAGGCGACGAAGACTGGGAGCCATATGATGTAAAGAAGCCTCTTCTAAGCAGTCCGAAATATATGAGTCGCTCTCTAATAATCCTAGATGCAGTGCAGCCTCACGAAACGTAGGATATTCAAGACCGTTAACTGTTCGCAGGAATTGAGCCAAAGGTGGACACCGAATATTATTAAGTAAAATACGCTTGAAAAAACGTTCTCCTTCACAAGGATTGACTGTAACCAAGCGGCCAACCACCTCTTTTTTGGAATGTACAGACCAAGACCGCACATAATTGTTCCACACATAATGCTCAGGAAATTCTCTATATAACAGGTTGAGTTGCTGTACTTTTCTATCAAGAGCATTTGTTCTAAAGAATTCAGTTAGCATTGTTCGCTGAGAAAGAGGATTAGTAATAATGTCAAGCAAGGGAGCCTGTCGACCAAACCTGATTACATGCTGATTTTCCAGATGGACCTAGAGAACAATAACAGGAGGATGCATGTCGCTAAGGGCAAATCCATATATTCTCTAGTGGGCCTCCGGAGCTGCTACCCACCTGCCAGTTTGGAAATTACGAATTTCATCGTCTGCTTGTGCATCAGAATCCCCAACAATGTTATAAGCAACCCTATCATGTCCTTTGTATATATACTTGTACAAATACTTTACAAGCTTTATATCACAGCATATCTCCACATTGATGTGGCAGTTGTACTTTGCCAGCAAGTACGGATTGTAAGGAACGACCCACCTATTATCAAGTCTAGATTTTCTGACAACCACAAGATCCCCATTCTCCCTCCTCCTGTACATGGGGTAAGAGTTCGAACCAATATGCGTTGTGGCAACGGATTTTTTAGGGTAGTGGTTCTTGCAATTGCCATCGCGCATGCAAACATTCGTTGGGTTCAAATCCCTGCACGGCCCATGCAGCATGTGTTTTATAATGTAGGACCGAAAGAATGGATGTGAGGACGCACTGGGCAACTCTGCTGATATTATGCCATCGTATATATCTGCCGTCAAGATTTTGTGTGAAGGATTTAAAATCACAAGCCAGTGTACGTGGGGCAATCCACGCTTCTGAAATTCTACTACATAGACATACGCAGCCACGGACCCGAACACTTTTTTCCTAACAATATCATTCTTCATTTCATCCAACTTTGCCTTGAATACCCTTGCAAGAAGATCAGGCCGGTCTTCGGCACGTTCATGCTTCAAGAGCGAATCTGCAATCTCTGGCCACGCTGGATTGCATGTCATTGTAAGGAAGATATCAGGCTTGCCAAATTTTTGGACCAAAGCCATAGCATTGACATAGCGCCGTCGCATATCCCGAGGACCCCCAATGAAAGAGGAAGGCAAGACAAAACGTCGACCAACTGCATTAGGGTTATTCTGACCATCCACTGACATACTATCTACGACGCTCTGGTAAGTATCTGTGCGCATATCAAGTTGTCGCTGCTCTGACCTATAATAATCCAAGCGTTGAGTCTCCAATTTAATATACATGTCAATTACAAACTGCTGGCATAATCTTCCAAAGTGAAGCATTTAAGATTTATCCCACGGACGTAACTGAAACAAGTAACAATAATATTGGCGAAGTGACACATCAGATCCCCGCTCACTACCATCTTCTAAAACTGAAAAAAGGACAGAAGAACAAGAATCAGGCTAGCTTTCGTGGTCAGGAAATAATTCACAAAGTAAAAAAAAACAATGATGCAGAAGAATATTTCAAGATGGGGAAACACATTGGAGTTAGTACTTGGTAGGTTCCTATTTTGGTGGAGTCAAAATAATACTTGTTAGTTTACAAAACTGAACAAAATAAAAAATGAAAGGGGGATAATACAATCAATACTAAAAAAACGTAAATACCTTGATTTTATACTCACGTGGAGCTATGGATAAGCAAATTTGCCATAATTCCCTAGATAGCTTTCTTTTTAGAACAGCTTTTCCCGAGGGAATTTATGGACAAAAATGAGACAAGCTAAGATTTACGCCATATTTCCCTCAATAAAATGAGATAAGCTAAATAAACAAAATTTAATTTTTCGTCAAATTCATAACGATGATACCTTAATCATTAACAGAAAGAATTATCGACGTCATAATTTATCAAACTATTCTTGTAACCATGAAAGATTTTCCTAAAGAAATAAACATATTGTAAAAGTAGTCTTGTTGATTTTAGACTTTTATAGGGTCTTATATATTTTCATATATTGACCTTACCAAAAAAAAAATTTAATATATTTATCTGAAAGAAAAGAGATCCAAATTTTAGTCAGTACCTTGTGATTATGGGTAAAGCAATTACCTGATTGAAACACAACCACCTACTCAACACACTTTAATTGTTGTTTAATTTGATCAGTTACTTAATGGAAAACTCCAGGTAAAGTGATGTGAGAGTGAATAGGTGTGTAAGGTCTAGCAGGTTTTACTCTATTATTAACTATACTGCAATGCAATAACTTACTTGATAAACCTTATTAAATGCCGATGCAAAGAAATGCCAAGTAAGTTTCATGGTATGGTATCATGCATATTCTGTGATACATAAATTATGGATTAGAAGTACGCAGAGTGAAGCTATAATTTAGCTGGTAATTGTAACTGGGCAATATCGTACATTTCAATTGGATGCTTATTCATTCTACATATCCACATAAAATTTACATCACATGTATACGCATGCTTAAAGATTATATCTATATACTACTATTTATTAAAGTTGAGTACCCTAAAATCATATTGTAAATCAATTGAAGTTTGTCTATTACCATTCTGTTTTATTCTTTAAATTGGCTGGGAACTGATTTATAGAATAATTGGCAGCCATATTTTTTTAAAGAATAATTGGCAGCCAAGTTACGAAGACAGTCCAAAGAATGGATTACTTGGGAAATTAAAAATGCACTTTACAAAATGTCTTTATACCATAAATAGTTTAAAGGCAATTAGGAAATACTTCTTTAGTGATTTTCTAATTACATGTGTTACCACAAATGAGTAGTAGTTTTTGCAAAACTGCAAGGAAATTCCATTGCTCATCGAAAGCAATAACCGACCATTTTCACATTTTCATTTACATCTTTAAAACTTAAAAGGCATGAAATCCACATGAAGGGGGAAAAAGATTGAAAGCAAGAAACATGTACGAGCAGTTTGTACTCATGTGGTCAAAACATATTAGGTGACAATAATATTTTGCGCAAGCCAATGCTAGGGAGGTCTAAAAATCAATGTACAAAATGCAATGCAGCACATTGAAAAAGGGCACCATACCATCAGCTTCATTTTGCAATAGAACATCAGCCGATTCAGCAAGATTGGGAGAGATCAATGACGCAGACTCTCCAAACGCACGATGGCCAGTGTCAACTACCGGATGTTGAGTGTGTTTCCTATGCTTGGAGATCCGAGAGTGCCATCCAGGTTCGCCTCTTGGGAACAACAATGGATATTGGAGGGGGTCATAACAGCTGTAATAATATTTAATTGTATGGCTTGTATCTTCATTGACATAAACACGTATGTCCTGCGTGATGGTCTCGTTTGATGGATCAGCCTCCTTCCATATTGCGCCACCTTGAGAAATGGAAGGCAAGTTGAAAGTGTGCTGATCCAGGGCAGATGTACTACGCAGAACAATGGTATAATTCACCAAAGGAGTATAGTGACGGAGGCTTCTGAAAAAGCGACAATAAGGATTGTCCCTGAGCATATGCACAAGGCTAGAAACCAAGTCAGGATTCAAATGAAAGCTACACTGACCGGTGGTACGCACCAGCCCATCAAACTCATGAAAATACAAATCTAAATTTGAACCAGCCGGTGCATCCTCCCTCAGGCTGCGAATATAGTGATACACCATGCCTTGAACAACCAGCGTGTACACGCCCTTGTTTGACCAACAATAATTTTTATCAGCCTTCATACCAATGGGCGTGAATGCGAGATAATTGTTGTAAGACCTTATGTGCCGCCTGAATTCAACGGAAATCTCGGACTCTCCAATAAGAAGGTCGGTCAACCCGGGCAATATTTCACGCGGGGCCAAGGAAACCTGACCCTCCCCACAACAAAAACCAGGAGGCTCGCGATAAAATCGCAAGGCATTACAATAGACACAAGGAGCTACATCCGGAAGTATCCACGGCTCAAGGGGCAGATCGTCTATAAGCCTCATATTTCTCCTCCTTTTTTGGGCGGCGGGAACAGGGTCTGGAGAACAAAAAAATAGGAAACCATAAGACAAGACGAAACAAAAGAAAACGGAAAGCCAAAAGAACAGTTACAACAATCGAAACAGGCTACCATGTGAATGATCCTCCGCACGAGAAGAAGCCACCCTGATATCCACATGCTGTTCAGTAGAAGCGTGTAGTGGTTCTGGTCTAACACTGACGGAGCAACTTACTAAGTCATCACTTAACACTTGCTCAGCAACTAAAAATGCCTTTCTCTTGGCACTCCGAACTAACCTTCGCCCTAACAAAGATGCTTGATGTTGCTCTGTGGACTGTGCTGCGTATCTCTGACGGCGCGCTCGATTCTTAGCATCTTGATCCATGCACACAACAATCTCTAAACACTTTGGTGCGATAATCCAAACAGGTAATATACCGCAAAATGACGCATGCCAACAAAAAAAACCCCGCATGAATACCAGTTACAAACATGGAACACATAGGCAGCCAAAACCAAACAAGCACCACCCAACCTAACCCAGTTAAGACACCCCAGAGGCATGACCACGTTCGATCATAGAAAAAGTATCAGGGAGAAACAGGAAAAATCTTCGAGTTTTCATTTTTTAAATAAGAAAACATGATTGTTTTTTATATTCCTTAGCGTGAAATTTATGACTGAACGTGCAGCCCTGGCTACAAAAACTTTTGTAAGGTTTAGGGCAGCGTAGAAAGTTTCAGAATCACCAAATAGCAAGAACTCGCACTCCTCGCATTTCCGTCACACAATGGCATGACAAATGCTAATAAGGTTATTATCAACCGCCTTGTAGCCAGCCAGAAGCTGGGTCGCAATGAGAAAAGCAAGGTTGAAGAATACAGTTTAGAGATTCTAAAGCGCACAATGCACACTATTGTGCATCCTCTATATACTTATAATTGAACAAAAAATAAATAAATTAACAGACAATTGACTATGTAAAACATAAATACTATGACGATTTGATTAGATACTTCTCGTAGCCACACGACTAATTAGCACTCATAGTAACCTGTAAACGTAGGTTAAAGGTGCATAAAGAAATGGGCAGTTCACCAAATAATATGGAGTTTCAGTTCGAGGTCGAGACAGCCCGAGTGCACATGTAAAGTAAGACAACTTCTTAACATATATAATCGTATAGTAAGATAGATTACTATATAACTCGATAAACATCTTTATTTTAGGACCCTCTATTTTTTTTAAGAGACCTTTATTTTAGGGACTGAATTCGATATTTCAATGTTTTGAACATCAACTTCACCACTTGAATTAAATCTCGTCCAATTAAAAATTAGTGAGGACAAGAAGAAAGTTTGATAGAAAGTAATTCTTTATGATTTTTTTTTCCTAAGAGAGAGACATAATGTGTGAGAAGAAATAGAAAAGAAAAAAATATTATAAATGAAGAAATTGATTGAGGCACTTGTCAAAATTTAAGAATGAAAATGAATTCACCAAATTTGACAGCACAAGTAGTTATTCTAGGAATCTCATATGTTATTTAATAGTATTGATTATCAGAGATGATTCTCCTGTAGACCAGGACCAAGAATTCTGATTGATCCAAGTTTAATGTGTGTGTGTGGGGGGGGGGGGTAATCATCCATGTTACAAGTTACAACTAATAAGGGATAAGAATTTATGGCAAATTCAATTTTGAAATTTGGTATTGATTGAACAAGTGCAATTTGAAAGTGGAATGAATTGTAGTTGTAAATTAGGGCCGAATGATGCATCACACTACTTAATAGTTAATATTCAATCTGAAATCAATTGTTAAAATCTCATATTGTTGAACACATATTTTACTTTTTTGGAAAAATGATCATATTGTTTTATTCAATAAAAGTTTACAATGTAAGAACAATATAACTTAGACTGTCTCTAATGCAATTAAGAATAATTGAAACATCAAACACCAAGATTTTTTAAAATAACAAATTTTAAGGAAAAACAAACGAGCACAAAAACATTTTTGTGCAAAAGACCATATTTTTATTTAAGAGAGACGAAACTTTCACTTGAGAGAAAAAAACAAAATACTAAACTAAAAAACTATATAAAATCTTCGTCTCATCAGATTTAAAGTTGAGATGCACAACTTGAAGGAGCATGCTCCAACCTAGCCCGTCGACTATGGTGGTGGCAACTGTGATGATGGAGGCGACTGCTTCACTAAGTCATCGTCGACAGAGAAGAAAGGTAGAAAAAGACAGTTGAACACATCTTACTTGATGAAGTATAAAATATGGAACGAGCTCAATTCGATTAGTAAAAAGGATATAGTATGTGCAAATAGTCAAGTTACTCGAATTTAGTTCGTGTCTGACTCGATTGAAGCTCGTTCGGGCTTAATTCTATTATTAATGAAACTAAACTCAAATGAAACTTATGCAACTTGATAATTATTCAATCAAATTCAAATAGTACTTGATTTCACTTGACTTAATTTGTTTATAATTATAACCCTTTGTTTAAGGTAATTGACAATTTTCTTTATAAATTATACTTGGATTGAACCAAATTGAATCTGACCTAAAATTTCTCATTATTATTCTTATACTTTTGAATCTAACTTGTGGGTATTTATCGTTTATATAACCAATTTATATTGCACAACCACATGGCTAAACAAGTATATTGCAATTTTCGTTGGTGAAACCTAGGGACGGCAAGGGTAGGGGTCTGCTAAAAGCTATGATACATCTCGCCAAAATTATCAATTCTTTAAATTTGTAAATATCAATATATCCTGTATCAGATTTTGGCAAAATAAAATGTATGAGATAGAATTGTAATCTTATTTTATTCCAAATAAAAATTATAATAATTTTTCAGACATTGAGTTCTTTCTCATAATTAGAGTCTCGCATAAAATATGTTTGATATAATTACTCTTTTGAAAATCCCGTATTACACCTCTACTGGCAAAACTAAGACCTTATGATATTAGAGGTCTTGGGCTAGTCTCACTTGCGTGTGAGTCTTTCCCTAATACATATTAGCAGTATAATTTGATGTAATTGTTGTTAATTGGTTGTAGATTGGTACTATTTGATGCTCATGACACGTATTAGGTAATCGATTCGTTCAAAACAAAATTGGTATTACATAAATAGTTTACATTTCACCCCGGACTTAACAACATTTCATTTATCTTAGAAGAATCAAGCATTAGTTATTCACTATCTAAGTATTTTACTATGATACTCGTCCTTGTACTCCAAATTCAAAGTCATGTTTTAATTTTAGAACATCTAATATGAAAACTTTTTTTTTTATTTGAGGGTTAATATGAAAACTTTAACACCTCCCACTTGTGAGTGGGAGGTCCTGGGTTCAAAACCCAGGAGTCACAGTTGTGTGGCGCTCCCTCCTTTATGGAGTTTGATAGAGTCTTTATGGCTCAGTTGAAAACTATTCACCCGGGTTTGTCGGACTAAATATATAGGGTATCCCCCTCCCTCTTGTATTTAAAAAAAAAAAAAACAACGTAACATCCATTAAAATGATAGTGAGATATAACTAATCGCCCACCATTACTGTTAAGTGTAATTATTTGATATAAATATCTATAGGAAACCTAACCACTTGGATAAGATCAAAATAGGTAGCATTAAAATGAAGAACCTAAGTGAATTAAACATCAATGAGAATCACTAAATCAAGAATGCAAAAGAAGTACTTCAAGCATTAACAGATACATTAATTTCAAAAGTAGTGATATATTTATCAAGGGGCAATCCTTCACTTAAGGTGCGAAAAAACAATGTGATGATGAAAAGAATCAAAGAACTTTGGCCGGACGAAATTCAATTTACAAAAACATTCATCCAATGAAATTTAATATGAAAGAATTGACCAAAAACCATCCTAAAATGTTATGAGATTAGTCATGCAAGAAAATAAAACAACAATTCTCCGTTCATTAGAAAAACTTAGCAGACTCACACCAAAGAGAATCACTAAATCAAGAATGTAAAAAAAGTACTTGTTGAATTAATAGATACATTGATTTCAAAAGAACAATAAAGTTGAAAGGTCAAGACAAAGAATCTTAATAGAAGCAGCCAATATATATATATATATATACACACTACTTCAATCATAGAGCAGATCCCAAAAAAAAAAACTGAACCCGGCAAAAACACTCCATTACAATATATACACACTACTTCAATCATAGAGCAGGCCCCAAAAAAAAACTGAACCCGGCAAAAAAATTCATTTTTTTCCTAAACGAGCGCGGTGACCAAACTTTCAGAGGCCAAATTCACATGCAAGACATGATCATTTTTTCAAACTGTAAAACAAACCAAAAAAATTAGAGAATGAACAAAAAAAATTCAAAAACCTTCAAAATCAGTCAAGATGGAGATGTGGAGGAGCAGGTCGAAGCCCGAAATGAATGAAACACGAATTCGAGCAGCCCTTGGTGGAAGAAATAGCCGGACGTGTGAACTGAGTCCGGGAGACCCCCTTTTATAGTATTCTTACTACTTAACACTATTAAATGTTTCTACCACTGAATAGTGCTTCTACCACTTAATATTATTAAGTATTACTACCACTTAATAGTGTTTCTACCACTTAACACAATTAAGTATTTTACCTCCTAATAGTGCTTCTACCACTTAACACCATTAAGTGTTCCTACCATTTAATAGTATTTCACAGTTACTAAAAGACTCCTAAGCATAAAAGGAAATAACTCACACTCCATTACAAACGAACACATAGCACACGACGAGAACAATTAAGTAGTCAAAACATATTTAGGTATCAATCACCAAGGAGACTAATTTATTGACACATGCTAGAACTGAAAATACATACTAATTAATTGGAGAATACCTATTACTTCTGAAACTTTTAATTTTAACTTGAGCTAAAAGATATCCTTCAAGACAACTAATTACCAGTTACACAAAAGTGGCAGTAAGTGGTGTTTAAAGTGCAATCCCATAATGCATGATTTCCTTCATTCTAGACCAAAATGTTTTGAAGTTGGTCCCTATAGGTTTAAGTAAAAGTTATTCTTTCGTGTTCATCCAATTTCAATTATTTAAACCCCAAGATAACTTGTGTGAATTTTGAATTCTAACAAGAAACCAAATGAACGAACTTGGCTGCATATTATTCATGTATATGGTAGGGGCAAATAAAACAACAAAATCAAATGTTCTACTTCAACTAAGATGGTGAGACGATAAACGAGAAGGTTGTACATAATTGTCTAAATTAATAAGTACACAGCACACTAATAGTTGAATTTTACACTAGTTTTCCCCCGTTTATCGACTTAGTTTTGATTGTTTCCTTGATAATTTGATCACATATGATGCTTTGATCCTTGTCTTCTCATATTTTATAGAATAACATAACATTTGGAGGAAAAGAACAAGGATTGAAGGTAAATCATGCATAAAGATACAAACTGTCTGCGCAGTGATAAAGTTTATTGAATAGAGTTCTCTACCCATGTCCAAATTACACACTTGATTTACCAATGGAAAGATAAGAGGCAAAGGTACATTGTTTATGTTGAAGACAAAGATCAGATATGTAGGAAAGGAGGTGAAAACGTCATCGGAAGAGACGTCTTACGATGAAGTTTTCTCATTCAGTGACTTGTGAGACAATTTTGTCATCTTTAACGTTTGAGTTCGGCCCTAGTGTCTTCTGGAGAGTTGTAGATCTTTGTTTTAGGATTCTACAGCAACTTGAATCAGTGAACTCCGACATCGGTAGAGAAATTTATGCGAAGTTTACCAAAACTGGCTGGAGCAGCAGGGGACGAACGCCGCGGCGTTCACATGCAGTAGCCAACGCCGAGGCGTTCAACAAGCGAACGCCGCGGCGTTCGAGGCAGCGGGTTGGTCTATAAATACCCCTTTTAGCCATTTTTTACCCTAACTCACCTTGGATATCAGCAACCACACGAAAATAGAGAGAGGGAGAGCTTAGAAGAGAAGATTAAAGGTCAAAACATGGAGAATTCAACAAGGAATCCACATCTCTACAAGAATTAGGGAGTTTTTACATATTTGTTTCTTGAATTTGTTCAAATCTCCTATGACTTGTATGATTTATATTTGCACTTTTGACATGAATATGAGCTAAACTTGTTTGATTGAGGCCATGGATAGGCCATTTATGTTATTTTGATTGTTGATTTGTTGGTTTTTATTGGATTAATTTTGGTTTTAGCTATGTATTCAATATTTGATCTCAATGCTACATTTGCTTGATCACCAAGTGTTTGATAAAATGCCTAGGTTAGAGATCGAGAGATAATAACCTAGGGAAGATATAAACATTGAATACCCTATAGTTAAACCGACTAGAGATAGACTCGGTTTCTTTAGGTGGCTTTCCATTCACGTGGGGAATTCCTAGACCTTAAATGCATCTTTGTTAAGACAGGTTTTCATATAGAGATATATAGGAAATCGTTAACTAAGGTAGGGTTGCTATGCCAAGAGATTGGGTAGTACGTATGTTAGGGAATTTCGCCTTGGCTAAATCCATCTAATAATCCAATAGAACCTTAATCACAATCGAAATACATAAATGGTTGAACCATGTGCCTTAATCGCTTCTCTTCTATTGTTTCTTCCACTTATTTGGTTATATCCCATTTTAGTGCTTAACTTAGTTAAATTAGTTTAAATCAAACCTTTTGTCGACCGATTTAACTTAGAATTGAGTAATATAGTAGTCTCGGTACTTAGATTATAGTTGTCCCTGCGGATACGATAACCCCGGACTTAGAAATCCACTTTACTACTTACGCGACCTAGTTCTCTTGCTAGGATTTTGTCGTGTCAAGTTTTTGGCACCGTTGCCGGGGATAACTATGGTATCTAATATCGAGATTCTCTTATTCATTCTGAGATTAGGTCATTTGCTTTTAATTTTGTTTATTTTTAATTTTTGAAGATATGAGTGCTTATAACTTTCAATGGCCATGTCAGGATATGGATTCATCAATCACCACATCAAGCTCAATGCAAATGGAATCCTATGAACCCTCCTACCTTCCCAGTTGGATAAATCACCCAAGCTCAACATGTCAAAATAACATGATACATCCCGGTTGGATAAATCATCCAAGCTCAACATGGAGTTACAACAATGATGCAATGATACTCTCATCGGGGTTTGACCATGCCGGTAGCCTTCCTTACCAACAACATGATAGTTTTCATCAACAAGAGCTAGAGACGAGGTCTAAAATTGAGGCCTTGGGGAATGAATTTAGTGTATGGGTACAAGCTAGCATAAAGGAGGCCGAAGCAAGTTTCGAGGAGTCAGAAGCTCATAGGAAGGAAGTGGCAAGATTAGTAAATCAAGCAGTCAACTTATGGAAGGAGAGAGCGCCTTGCACCATGGAGAGTAGCACCAAAGAGAATGAGGCATCCCTCAATATAGAAGTTGAACAAGGTTTTGATTTAGAACTACAATGTCTACATCCTATCACTAAAGAAGAACCACCTCCCGAATCCATGTGTGTCAAAATAGAGGCAAAAACAACTGAGCATATACGAATGAAGAAAGAGATTTTTAAATCCATTTCACGACATGGCCAAGAAAGAACATTAGAAATCTTCAAGAACCCAATGCCACCTACCATCATATCCCTTGAATTCTTAAGGGAATCCATCAATCACCGGAGGGATATAGTGGAAGATGGTCAAGTCAAAGTATACAACTTCAATGATTCATCCGAGACATACACCATGAAATCAAGTGATACTACGGATGAGAATGACAAAATCATAGGGTATATAAATCACTTGGAGATTTCACCATTGAGGTTGCCAACGACAAAGCTAGGGGAGTTTGAGACAGTCACACACCAATTGTATCCATCAATTGATGATCCCCCTCCTCTAGAATTTACACTTTACTCTTTGCATTTCAATTACATATTTATAGAAGAGAATTTGTGCACACTTTTGATTATTCCAGGTTTTATGATAAAGATTGGAGGGGATATGCCATTACGCAATTGGAAAAAGCATAAGAAAACTCGTCCCTACAAAGTTGGCATTGCTCCTTACAATCCACCGTGAGCAATGCAAGGAGTCGAGCTAATGACGTTAAACAAGCGCTTCTTGGGAGGCAACCCAAGTTTCTTATATTGCATTCTTTCTTTTCTTTTGTGCCTTTGTTTTTTTTTTCTCCCCTTTGACTCGTTTTAATATGGTTTCCTTTGAGTTTTCTCTCGTTCAGGTTTTGATCACAGTTTGATCCTGGGATATGAGCCCACCACCATGCTCCCCCCGTTTCTCTCCATTTCAGGGTTGTATCGCTTATCCCTCTTACCTTGCATTTATTTCATGAACATTGAAGACGATGTTTAATTTAAGTTTGGGGGTACAACCTTGTTGATATAGAATTCACGAATTGGTCCACCCTTGCATGAGAGCATAATGCGTTTGAATATCTCTACTCTCTCGAAGTCAAAGTCCCTTATCTGTGGTTAACATGTCATATGTTGTGACTTGAAAGCCCTTTTTAGTCATGCTTATGCAATTTTTTTTGAGGATTTAAAACGTTGGACTTTCAATTTTGTTGACTATGAAGTGTGTATTAATGTTGTAAAGTCATAAAATGATTTAGGCCATCTTTCATTGTTGTTAGCCTTACATTTTGGCCTTCTCTATATTGCATAATCTCTAGACCTTGATTTGAGCCGTATTGATAAGAATGGAGTGTGCTAAGCACACTAGAAACCACCATTCGTCTTTATTTCATAAGCCACGACAACCACCTTCTACCCTAAAAGAAAAACAATGTCTTGCACCTAATCAAGAGAGTTTAGAACTTCATATCATTTGACTTGAATATGGGTAGTCACCTTGTTTTGATTTGAATGTATATGAGGTAGATAGTGATGTTTTGGCCATGTTGGGATATTTGAGGTTTGAAATATTATGTAAAAAAAGGGGATGAAATGAAAACTTGAGCAATGGGCTAAATAGTCGAGAGAGAGAGATATATGAAAAAAAAAAGAAAAAAAATGTGCTCTTGACTAGGCTTTGATCTTGGCACTCAATTGGATCATTTGGCTTGAAAATCTGTGTACAACCCAATATGAAAAGAAATAAGTTTGGGGGTTGTAAGTTGAAAGGCAAAATAGAATGAAAAAGGGATAAGTGATAAGTTGTGAAAGTTTATATGGTTTATATGAGAATTTAGCTCGATGATTTTGAGTCATAGGCTCTCTTCACTTAGTCACTTTATCCATATCTTCCGGTCCTAGCCATCACCTAGCCTTACATTACAAGCCGGAAAGACCTTTTGATTGTGACTTTTGCACTTTATACACACCGATGAGTTAACGAATATTGAATTGTTTCAATGTCTTTACCTTCCAATTGATTTGCATAATCTTTTCTAAAGTGTGCTCTTGACATGAATATGGATGTGGGAGTTCATGATATAGGGATGGAAACTAAGATTTTGTGAGATTTTCAAATTGTTGAATGTTCAAAGCATGGTGTAGCTTTTCATAATCGTTTTTGAAGGTATAATGCTTGCTCTTATGTGTGTGAATTGGCAAATGAAATTTTCAATCATCATATGTGTGTTTGATTGTATTTGATCGAGGACGATCAATGCTAAGTTTGGGGGTAGTTGATATATGTTATTTTTACACTAGTTTTCCCCCGTTTATCGACTTAGTTTTGATTGTTTCCTTGATAATTTGATCACATATGATGCTTTGATCCTTGTCTTCTCATATTTTATAGAATAACATAACATTTGGAGGAAAAGAACAAGGATTGAAGGTAAATCATGCATAAAGATACAAACTGTCTGCGCAGTGATAGAGTTTATTGAATAGAGTTCTCTACCCATGTCCAAATTACACACTTGATTTACCAATGGAAAGATAAGAGGCAAAGGTACATTTTTTATGTTGAAGACAAAGATCAGATATGTAGGGAAGGAGGTGAAAACGTCATCGGAAGAGACGTCTTACGATGAAGTTTTCTCATTCAGTGACTTGTGAGACAATTTTGTCATCTTTAACGTTTGAGTTCGGCCCTAGTGTCTTCTGGAGAGTTGTAGATCTTTGTTTTAGGATTCTACAGCAACTTGAATCAGTGAACTCCGACATCGGTAGAGAAATTTATGCGAAGTTTACCAAAACTGGCTGGAGCAGCAGGGGACGAACGCCGCGGCGTTCACATGCAGTAGCCAACGCCGAGGCGTTCAACAAGCGAACGCCGCGGCGTTCGAGGCAGCGGGTTGGTCTATAAATACCCCTTTTAGCCATTTTTTACCCTAACTCACCTTGGATATCAGCAACCACACGAAAATAGAGAGAGGGAGAGCTTAGAAGAGAAGATTAAAGGTCAAAACATGGAGAATTCAACAAGGAATCCACATCTCTACAAGAATTAGGGAGTTTTTACATATTTGTTTCTTGAATTTGTTCAAATCTCCTATGACTTGTATGATTTATATTTGCACTTTTGACATGAATATGAGCTAAACTTGTTTGATTGAGGCCATGGATAGGCCATTTATGTTATTTTGATTGTTGATTTGTTGGTTTTTATTGGATTAATTTTGGTTTTAGCTATGTATTCAATATTTGATCTCAATGCTACATTTGCTTGATCACCAAGTGTTTGATAAAATGCCTAGGTTAGAGATCGAGAGATAATAACCTAGGGAAGATATAAACATTGAATACCCTATAGTTAAACCGACTAGAGATAGACTCGGTTTGTTTAGGTGGCTTTCCATTCACGTGGGGAATTCCTAGACCTTAAATGCATCTTTGTTAAGACAGGTTTTCATATAGAGATATATAGGAAATCGTTAACTAAGGTAGGGTTGCTATGCCAAGAGATTGGGTAGTACGTATGTTAGGGAATTTCGCCTTGGCTAAATCCATCTAATAATCCAATAGAACCTTAATCACAATCGAAATACATAAATGGTTGAACCATGTGCCTTAATCGCTTCTCTTCTATTGTTTCTTCCACTTATTTGGTTATATCTCATTTTAGTGCTTAACTTAGTTAAATTAGTTTAAATCAAACATTTTGCCGACCGATTGAACTTAGAATTGAGTAATATAGTAGTCTCGGTACTTAGATTATAGTTATCCCTGCGGATACGATAACCCCGGACTGAGAAATCCACTTTACTACTTACGCGACCTAGTTCTCTTGCTAGGATTTTGTCGTGTCAATAGTCAAAATTATCTATTAAAATTTGGGGTGTCACAATCTCCGTTTCAGTAAAAGCATAAAATTGTCAACAATATACCCCAATTTTCCTCTAATTGCTTCACCGCATCTTCTCAAACTCCCCAAGACAAATGCCATGTATTTTGAGCTGCTCACATAAAAATTGATAAAATTCAAGAATTAGGGAAAGTTTCATTTCATTTCCTCTAATTACAGAAATTCAAAACATATTTCCTCTAAATAATACACTACAAATACTCCTCATCTAACCCCTTATACCAAATATTATACACACTACTTCAATCATAGAGCAGACCCCAAAAAAAAACACTGAACCCGGCAAAAACACTCCATTACAATATATACACACTACTTCAATCATAGAGCAGACCCCGAAAAAAAAACTGAACCCGACAAAAAAAATTCATTTTTTTCCTAAACCAGCGCGGTGACCAAACTTTCAGAGGCCAAATTCACATGCAAGACATGATCCTTTTTTAAAACTGTAAAACAAACCAAAAAAATTAGAGAATGAGCAAAAAAATTTCAAAAACCTTCAAAATCAGTCAAGGTGGAGATGTGGCGGAGCAGGTCGAAGCCCGAAATGAATGAAACACGAATCCGAGCAGCCCTTGGTGGAAGAAATAGCCGGACGTGTGAACTGAGTCTGGGAGACCCCCTTTTACAGTATTCTTACTACTTAACACTATTAAATGTTTCTACCACTGAATAGTGCTTCTACCACTTAATAGTATTAAATATTACTACCACTTAATAGTGTTTCTACCACTTAACACAATTAAGTATTTTACCTCCTAATAGTGCTTCTACCACTTAACACCATTAAGTGTTCCTACCACTTAATAGTATTTAACAGTTACTAAAAGACTCCTAAGCATAAAAGGAAACAACTCACACTCCATTACAAACGAACACATAGCACACGACGAGAACAATTAAGTAGTCAAAACTTATTTAGGTATCAATCACCAAGGAGACTAATTTATTGACACATGCTAGAACTGAAAATACATACTAATTAATTGGAGAATACCTATTACTTCTGAAACTTTTAATTTTAACATGAGCTAAAAGATATCCTTCAAGACAACTAATTACCAGTTACACAAAAGTGGCAGTAAGTGGTGTTTAAAGTGCAATCCCATAATACATGATTTCCTTCATTCTAGACCAAAATGTTTTGAAGTTGGTCCCTATAGGTTTAAGTAAAAGTTATTCTTTCGTGTTCATCCAATTTCATTTATTTAAACCCCAAGATAACTTGTGTGAATTTTGAATTCTAACAAGAGACCAAATGAACGAACTTGGCTACATATTATTCATGTATATGGTAGGGTCAAATAAAACAACAAAATCAAATGTTCTACTTCAACTAAGATGGTGAGACGATAAACGAGAAGGTTGTACATAATTGTCTAAATTAATAAGTACACAGCACACTAATAGTCAAAATTACCTGTTAAAATTTGGGGTGTCACAATCTCCGTTTCAGCAAAAGCATAAAATTGTCAACAATATACCCCAATTTTCCTCGAATTGCTTCACCGCATCTTCTCAAACTCCCCAAGACAAATGCCATGTATTTTGAGCTGCTCACATAAAAATTGATAAAATTCAAGAATTAGGGAAAGTTTCATTTCATTTCCTCTAATTACAGAAATTCAAAACATATTTCCTCTAAATAATACACTACAAATACTCCTCATCTAACCCCTTATACCAAATATTATACACACTACTTCAATCATAGAGCAGACCCCGAAAAAAAAACTGAACCCGACAAAAAAAATTCATTTTTTCCTAAACCAGCGCGGTGACCAAACTTTCAGAGGCCAAATTCACATGCAAGACATGATCATTTTTTAAAACTGTAAAACAAACCAAAAAAATTAGAGAATGAGCAAAAAAATTTCAAAAACCTTCAAAATCAGTCAAGGTGGAGATGTGGCGGAGCAGGTTGAAGCCTGAAATGAATGAAACACGAATCCGAGCAGCCCTTGGTGGAAGAAATAGCCGGACGTGTGAACTGAGTCTGGGAGACCCCCTTTTACAGTATTCTTACTACTTAACACTATTAAATGTTTCTACCACTGAATAGTGCTTCTACCACTTAATACTATTAAGTATTCCTTCCACTTAATAGTGTTTCTACCACTTAACACAATTAAGTATTTTACCTCCTAATAGTGCTTCTACCACTTAACACCATTAAGTGTTCCTACCACTTAATAGTATTTCACAGTTACTAAAAGACTCCTAAGCATAAAAGGAAACAGCTCACACTCCATTACAATAATTAAATTAAATCATCTACATGATAACATCATTAGTAGAATTAAAAAAGCCACATCAGCAGGACGACCAAGTTTTACTGTAGCAGGGGCATTCACTCCTATTAAGTATGGTAATATATATATGTATGTATATCCTTCCTTTGTGGAAAGATATGGAGCATATAATATATATATATATATATATATATATATGGATAAATATATCTTTCTTGTGCAGAAAGTTATACTAGATTTTTAGGAGTTCGACACATGGAAAGAAACTCCAACAAGGAAATATGTTTGACAAAAGTCAAACTCCAATGTGAGAGAGGAGTGATCACTAGGCCTATAAATAAGCCATGGAGCCGCCGCCCCTCCTAATGCATTAACCATGGAATTTTAAGTTTGGAATTTTTTTCTTGTGTGATAAAAATTCTCTCTTCTCATCTTCTCCCTCACATAAGCCTACACATTCTTTCTCTCTAATTCTCCATAAGCCAAAATTTAGTATAATTAAGCTAGCACAGATTTATACTAAAGAGATTCAAGAATTTCTTGAAGTGTGGGTAAACATAGAGGCACGATACGTGGAGTGCTTGAATGATTTATCTGGACAGATGAGAAAAAGCTGAAGGTGAAGAAAATACAAAGTTTGTGGGAATCTGAACGAGTTAGTTTACAACATAACTCAAAGAGGTAAAATGGCTATACGACCCCCTTTGTGTATTTGCTTTAGGTAATTCGATCTAGAGATGTAAAAATTACCCTTTCGTCCACGTTGATATTAAATTTGTGTAATTTACTTCTGCTGTGCATGCATGAAAACCGGTGCTACACGCCTGGTGAGTCCAACATGCACATCATGCAAGTAACATCCGAGCTTGCTGCCCCTGGCCTAGCCCAACCCATTAGGGGTTTAACCCCCTAATTTTGTTTTAAGGGGTCAAATTGTAAATTTTGAAAACTTTGAGTAATTTTTGTAATTTCTAAAAGGTGTGTGAGTTTTTGTAAAGAAATTTTAAAATTTTTAGTTAGATTTTGAGTTATTTTATACAATGAGATTTAAAGAGTTTATCAAATTTGACATAATGATTTTGATTAAAGTTGTGTATTCAAATTACAGTGGGAAAGAGCTTGAATTATAGTTAGGGGTATATGTGGTTCGGGTCGGGGCGATTTTACTATTTTCTTAGCCCAACGTCTGCAGTTTTGGGACACCTTAGCCTGATCCCAGTCCGACAATTCTTGAACCCGAACCTTGCTGTCTACTTGGGTTGGGACGGGTTTTGAGGTTTCAAAAATTTTATGCTCTAAACTGATTTACAAAAAAACTGTATGTGGATTGCATTTCCCAAAATTTAACAAGTTTTGCTTTCGATGAGAAAAAGTACTTTGCTACTTCCGCTGGCAAGTCATCAATATCACTGTGGAATTTACCGCCCCTTACAAGTACTTTGTGTTGGGTTGGGTAACCTCGACACGGATTTAGTTGGCTCGATTAATTCGTATTACATTTAAACTTCGAAACAAAAATTATCAACAACGATTTTTAGTTTCAGTTGAATCTTTATCAACCCGCTACGAGCTTTCAAAACCCGTATTTGATTCCACAGAAATCGCCTCTTTGTATCTCTGGTTTTAGCGCCTCAAACGTTGCACCTCTAAGAATATTCCACACTCCTTGAATCTCCAAACGTCCTATTTCCTGCGCTAGACAATAGAACATATCTAGAAACTATTTCTAAGCTTATGGAAAAGGTGAGGAATATATTTACTAAGTAATTAAGCTCAACACATTAGCAATATTACACCTTAAATATTGGTATAGGGGCGGCTAACAGAGAGAGGAGGAACAAATTTTTCCTCCTAGTTTTTCTTGTGTTGGCCAATTTTCTTAGTGTGTAGGAACTAGTGATTTTTTGTTCTTTCATGACATATGTATAGGTAGAATTCTAACCCTAGTATATTTAGATATAAGAAAATATTTAATCTCCCAGATTTAATTCTTTCCTTATCTCTAAGATATAGAGTTCTAGATATACCTTATCTAGAACTCTTACATTTAATATATGTAAATAATATACATATATATATATATTATACATGAATAATATATATATATATGTATATATTATACAAATATACATGCCTACATGAATACATATATATATATAAATTATTGTATTTTATATATCTAATATACATAAAATCCTTTAAGGAATAGACTTAGTTACCAAGTAACCTATCTTGCCTTAAATCATCCAATGACTTACCTTGATCAAGAAGTCGAGGAAGGTAATAATTCCCTTTCCCATATACACGCCCAACACGCCTTCTCTCATCTATCTTGGAGTCCAAGTTTTGATTTCTTGATTTAATTCTTGACTCTAATTAATTAATTACAAAAAATCCAATCATTTTAATTAATTTCAATTAATAAAGTCCTACTTTATTTATTTCCACCAAATATTCATTTCATTTATTTAACTTGAGTCCAACCCAATTAAATAAATTATTTGGACTCTACTAGGTCCATTAATTAATTAATTCAACATCATTTAAATAATCCAATTAATTAGTCTCTACTAATTAATTTATAATCCAAATTAGGAAAGTACTATACTTTCCAAATTTCCTCAATTTACTTAAATTGATTAACCACACTCAAAGTGGAAACTTTACAGAGTTATGTGTGTGACCCCCTTAGGGTCGTTTATGTGCTAATAGTAGTTACACTTTCTCAAAGTGCTAGTGTACTTTCCAAAAATGAAAATACAAGATTAAGTCCAACTTAATTAATCAACCTTTGAATTAATCACCATATTAATTCAAGGCATCCAAAAATCGTGGTTACTGTCTAGCAACGGGCCATGAAGACCTAGATATAAACGATTAGTAAAGATACGCCTTTCAGAATCACGATCCTTGTATAAGTAAGATCCTTCCATCATGATCTCCCTATTGAGTCTAGGGTATAGGTTTAGTCGAAACCCTAATAACTTAATATCTATGTTTCCCAATTACAGTGAAGTTGACTTTGACTATCTAAACAAAGAAACCCTATGCCTCTTTAGAGTCTTACTTCGGCCGAAGATTTCCTAAGTCAACGTACTTATGAAAACATAGGAAATGCACTGACAATACTAGTCAGAGATGAATTCCATTTTGATTCTCATGTATCTCCATACATTATCAGATCACACCCAAAATACCCTATGTAATGATCCGTTGTGTGATCATGAAGTAAATCAAAGTATGATGGATCACATACAAGATAACCTATAGAATCTCAGGTCCATAAGGACTACTCTTATACTACGTGACTGTAGGAAGTTCCATATTCGAATGGGATTCCTTTTAAGGAACTTCCTGGGGTGGTTTGGTTTACCTATTCCTAGTAGGAACCCCCCTCATACATACATCAGCTTTCACCGTGCCAGTACCTATGGAATGAGGTACACTCTCCTAAAGTATGTATCGTACAAGAAAGTCTTTCGGGTTTGTCAATATCCCTAATCTTGACAAACCCATTTATGATTTGGAACATGGTTTAAGGATCAGAGCCTTAGAGACGTATTCCATCATTACCATACCCAATGCGCAATGACGTCCCATAGCCATGTGTGTTCCTAAGGGACTTTATTCTAACAGATATAGTATATAAATACAAGAATAAAGATTGACATAAAGAATCGACTTTATTTATAAAGAAAAGATTGTTCCATAGAGTCTAATTATTACAAGATGGCGCCCAAATAAATTGATTCGTTGGGCATCTACTCTATCAATATTGCACTTGTCTTAGAGCCAATTTCCCATGTATGTGAGGCCCATCCTTGTGAGATGTGGCCTTTTGGTTAAGGGGTTTGGTGAAGGTGTCTGCTATTATCTGCTGAGTCCACACGCTCCATTCGGACGTTGACTCTCCCAATGATCTCCCTGATCAAATGGTATCGCCTTTGTATGTGCTTGGATTTCTGATGAGACCTTGGCTCTTTTGCCTGCGCAATAGCCCCATTGTTATCACAATACACCTGTACTGAGTTAACAACAGATAGAACAACACCCAACTCTTGGATGAAGTTCCTCATCCAAGCAGCTTCCTTTTCGGCTTCTAAAGCTGCAATATACTCTGCTTTAGTGGTGGAGTCTACAGTAGTGGATTGCTTGGTGCTTTTTCAACTCAATGCTCCACTATTAAATAAGAAAACAAAGCCAGAAAGAGACTTTGAGTCTTCCACATCCGTCTGAAAACTAGAGTCAATGAAGCACTCTAATTCGAGTTCTCCATCTCTATATACCAAGAATAATTCTTTAGTTCTTTTCAGATACTTGAGATTACCTTGACTGCGGTCCAGTGACCTTCAACGGGATTCGCCTGATAGTGACTGTACACGCCTAGTGCAAATGCTACATCATGCCTTGTACATATCATAAAGTACATTATGCTACCTATAGCGGTTGCATAAGGTATACAAGACATCTTCAATCTTTCTTCCTCAGTCTTGGGAGACATTGATTTAGAAAATGTGATCCCATGTCGCATTGGCAGGAATCCTCTCTTGGATTCCTCCATGCTAAAACTTTTTAGCAATCTGTCGATGTACACGGATTGCGAGAATCCCAACAGCCTATTCGATCTATCTCGGTAGATCTTCATACCTAGTATATAGGATGCTTCTCCCTTATCCTTATGGAGAATTGATTGGATAACCACACTTTAGTCGATTGCATCAATCCTACATCATTTTCGATTAGAAGGATGTCGTCGACATAAAGCACTAGGAATGTGACCACGCTCCCACTAACCTTCTTGTACACACATGCTTCGTCAGCATTTTGAACGTACCCATATTTCTGTATGACAGTGTCAAAACGCAGATTCCAGCATCAGAAAGCTTGTTTGAGTCCATAAATGGATCTCTAGAGCTTTCAAACCTTGTGTTCGCCCCCTTTGGATGTGAAACCCTCTGGCTGCTGCATATATATTTATTCCTCAATTTCACCATTGAGAAATACAGTTTTCACATCCATCTGTATTGCTACTGGCTAGAAAGTTTTCTCATAGTCAATTCCTAGTCTTTGAGTGAAGCCTTTCACCATGAGTAGAGCCTTATAGGTCACTACCTCTCCATCTAATCCAAGCCTTCGCTTGTAGAACCACTTGCAGCTAATAGGCTTAATGCCTTCAAGTGGGTCCACCATGGTCCATACCTTGTTGGAGTACATGGAGTCCATTTCGAAATTCATGGCTTCTAGCAATTTTCCCGAGTCAATGTCCAACATTACTTCCTCGTATCCTTTAGGACCTAAATCAATTTGAGGGTCTTTTGAGTTACTCTCTTGCTAATGGCCGACCCATCTTTCAAGGGCACGCGAGATCCTTTCGGATCTTCTCAAAGGTTATGTACTTTCAGGTTGGTCTTCATTTCATGCTTGTGTGGTATCAGGTAGAAGTGCTGAAGGTTCTCGAGACGTCTTATTACTTTGAGTTTCCTCAAGTTCTATAACTGTCCCATTTCTATTTTATAGAAATTCTTTCTCCAAGAAAGTCGCATTCCTTGAAACAATGATCTTTTGTTCCAAGGGGTCATAGAAATAATATCCAAGGGTACCCTTTGGATATCCCACAAACTTACATAAGATGGATCTCGCATCCAACTTATCTCCCACTTGCTACTTCACGTAAGCTATCCATCCCCATACCTTAAAGTGTTTGTATGAGGGCGTCTTACCATACCACAACTCGTAGGAAACCTTAGGAGAAGACTTAGAAGGTAGTATATTCAACATTTAGGCATCGGATTCCAGTGCATAGCTCTACATGGAGTTTGGAACTTCAGTGAAACTTATCATGGATCGAACCATGTCTAACAAGGTTCGATTCCTTCGCTCAGATACCCCATTAAGTTGAGGCATGCCAGGCAGAGTCCACTGTAAGAGAATCCCATTTTCTTTTAGATAATCAAGATATTCAATGGAAAGATATTCATCCCCTCGATCCGATCGAAGAGCCTTGATATTCCTTCCTGTATGATTTTCTACTTCATGTCTAAACTCTTTAAATTTCTCAAAAGATTCAGACCTGTATCTTATCAGATACACATAACCATACCGTGAGTAGTCATCAGTGAATGTTATGAAGTAATTGAACCCATCTCTTGAACTTATGCTAAGGGGTCCGCAAACATCAGTGTGGATCAAATCCAATAATCTTTTGGCTCGTTCCCCCTTTCCAGAGAAAGGTAACTTGGTCATTTTTCCTTTGAGACAAGACTCACAAGTAGTTAATTCATAAATGTTCAAATGAGTTGACAAGCTTTGAATTCTCTCTTGGAAATGTGACCTAATCTAGCGTGCCAAATGTTTGCATCTATTTGATTATCTATTTTCGTTTGTTACCTTGTGAATATGGAGAATAGAAATAGAGGCAAAAATAGTATAAGGACCATCTTCTAATTTTGATTCTAAGATAAAGGAGGATTCTTAAAACAAAAGTAAACTTTTATTATGAATCTCAAAACAATATCCATCTCAATCCAAACAAGGAATAGAAATGATATTTCTTATTATCTCAGGAACGAAATAAACAGAATTTAAAACTAATTTTCTATCTCCTAAATCTAAGTAGATAGTCCCCACGGCCTTGGCAGCAAACATTGCTTCATTTCCCATCCTCAGGGTCATCTCTCCTTTACTTAGTTCCTTGCTTCTTGTCATGACATGCAAATCAATGCAAAGTTGAATACTATACCCTGTGTTAAGTATCCAAGAAGCATTGTTAATAGATATGTTAACTTCAACAAAGAACATACCTTGAGCTTTTAAAGCCTCCTTGCAGTTCCTTTTCCAGTGTCCAGGCTTCCCAAGTTGAAGCAATTCTCAGACTTAGCCTTCTTAACCTTTTTCACGCCACCAGGGCTTTTTACTTTCTTGGTCTTTCTCTTTATCTTTCTACCTTTCTTGGGTTTAGATGAAGAGTTCATAAGAATCGCCAGTTTGTCCTTCTTAATGGTGCTTTTCAGCAGAAGTCAACATGTTCAACAGCTCATTTAATGAGGCATTCAAGTTGTTCATGTTGAAGTTGATGACAAATTAGTCATAAGACCTTGGGAGAGATTACAGGACCAGATCGATGCAGAGTTCCCCGTTGAGTAGCACGTTTAAATCATTCATCTTATGAATTAATCAGATCATTTTCAACACGTGCTCACTAACAGAGGATCCATCGCTCATTCTAGCTCCAAACAATTCCTTAGGTATTGCATATCTCTCTTTCCTAGGCTTAGTCCCGTACTGCTCCTCTAGGCGGACGACAATATCTTTTGTCAGGTTCATCTTTTCATGCTGCTTTTGCCACTCATTTGACATTGACGTCATAATGATACAACACGCTTGGATATTATCATTTGCTTATAGCTTAGCGTACTCTTTATCTTCATCATTGCTCTCAGGAGTTATCTCAGGCTGTGATGCCATTAGGATATACTCCTTTCTCTTAGATTGAAGGATAATTTTAAGGTTTCTTAGCCAGTCATTGAAGTTTGGACCAGTCAGCTTGTTTGTTTCAAGTATTGCATAAAAAGGGTTTTTTGCCATTATGATTGGTCTACAATATAATAAGCGAGGCAGACAATTAGAAAACTTCCTAAATAAAGTCCTTATACAATTTGGTTTTTAATTGTATAAGTCTCCCTCTATTTATCCAAATCCGGAACCCTCTAAGTGAAATTCGAAAGAGACATCATCTCTTTTAGTGGGCTTGAGATGCACTTAGGTGCAACCATACACCCCAATTTTATGAGCCCATATGATTGATCCAAGTGGTAGCCTTATCGGGCCTTCTACCTCGTTAGATAGTTCTCAAGATCATTTATCCTCATCTTTCACATACGCCCCAATTTTTTGAGTCCATATGCTAATCAATGTTAGGCTCGACCCATCATATATCCCATGGACAATTCATCGATGTAGTTAATCCCAAATTTTACGAGCCAGTAATAGATAAACAAATCCCACACGGCATCGAAATGCTTAGTAGTGATCACAGTCTACCTTAGATTGAATCCACCCCAATTTTATGAGGTGAGATTCAACCTTTTGGCAGCGTTTCTCATTTCATCTACTTATGATGGAAGGCGAGGAACTAAAGATCCCAACTTTTGTTCCCCATAAGCCTAATATTTTCTCAGGAGGAAATTAAATATTTCAATTTGTCTCATTAGATTACAATTATCTTGTTTAGGTTATCTATCCTATGCATGCATTCTAAACACCTAACATAATAAACGTGATAGATAAAATAAACATCCACAAAGCGAGTAAATAAGGGTGAACCACCTCAAGCCCTAACGTATGCAACCCACTGAGCCAAAGTGGGTCCGGACTTCTAGGAATATAAAAACAACTAATCTATTACAATGGTATCGCCACAACATACAGATCTTCAATTTGGCCTCCGTCTTTATTCTTCGTCTTCGATCAAAACTATAATCTAATTATATCTAATGACAGAAAAATAAAGGAGCCAAACCGGCTATTTTTATAACTCTAAAAATTAAATACAAATAAAATCAGACGCATGACCTAGGCTCGTGGTTGTTCCCATATCACATAAATCATGCTAAGCTCATATAAATGCGATATTTAAGTTTACCCATTCATCGTTCAATTTAAATCATGCATATTGGGATTTATTTGGATTTTTCATCAAAATATTATTTCTAAGGTTTGAAATAAATAATTTCCAAAATTATAAATTTCAACCTAAAATAACATAATTTTCGAAAATCTTATTTCCTAAAATCTCAACTTATAAGGCTTCAAAAATTTAATATTTCCAAAATAAAATTTTTTAAAGCTTAATTTAATAAAATCCTTTCAAAGTCAATCTAGAGAATTTCATCTTTCTCAAAAAATCCATGTTTTTAAGAAAGTCATATTTTCCAAAATTTTTAATTTTCAAAATTAATATTATTTCAGAAAATAAAATAAAATAAATTTTTAATCAAGAATCCGGGTCGGGTACCGGGTAACCCGACCCGCGGGTATTGCCGAACCGGGCGATGCCCAATTCCTCGGCAGTTGCCGAGAAAGCAGCACTGTCGCGGCCCATTTCCCCGTCTGTGGTTCCGATGGTAAGCCGACGGTGATAGGCAGCGCTCAGGTGGGTGGCCTTCGGCCTTTCGCACCGATTACTCTCCACCAGTTTCAATTGTCAACGTCGTAACATCAAGAATTTAGCGCGACATAATTTTACAGTTTTAATTCTTGATACCAAATTTCGTTTCAATAAATAATCAACAAGATTATAATTAAAACAAATTCAATCCCAATTAGCATAATTTACAATTAACAACAAATATATTTATTTAGCATGCTTTTCGATTTTCATCAACATAACGAAATAAAATGAAAACACATAAATCACATAATAAATGAAAAATCAAGCTAACAAGGCTGTGATACCACTGTTGGGTTGGGTAATCCCCAGGGTGACTAACTTAATGGAAGATTAAAATTTTTATACTAAACAAAAGCATAAAAGTAAAACACCCCGACACGGATTTAGTTGGCTCGATTAATTTGTATTAAATTTAAACCTCTAAACAAAAATTACCAACAACAAATTTTAGTTTTGGTTGGATCTTTATCAACCTGCTACGAGCTTCCAAAACCCATACTTGATTCTGTTAGGAATCCCGTACAGGAAAAGAGAGAATTGCAGTGGAAGATTCGAGGATTCCTACCGGCAGATCACAAAAATAGATCTGATGATTTTTCATGGTTTCGCAAAAATTTGAACGAACAAACATACCCTTGATTCGTTTATTGATTCTACAGAACAGCAATCCTCCAAGGGCTCCTGTCTCTAAAGCTTCACGCGAAACGAGCCTTTCAAAGATCCCGAGACTCCTCCTTCTTTACAGTAGTAAACGGCTAGAGAGGAGAGAGGGGAGAGAGTTCTTTTCTTTTTGTGTTGTGTAATGTTATCTTATCACTTAAGGTTTGTTCCACTATAGGAGTCCTTTTAAACTCAACTAACTTGTGGAACAAGTTGGAGGCTACTCCAAAAAGCCCTAAGTGGCCGCCCCTACTAGGGTTGCCTTGGACTGGGTGGGCTTTTAATTTGCTTGTGTAGTTTCTAGCCCATCTATATATATTTAAATTTAAATCCAATTGATTACGAAATGAACGAATCCCAACGTGGTCCGCACACATCAGTATGAACTAGACCTAAGACTTCTGTATATATTTAAATTTAAATCCAATTGGGACAGGGATCTAATCCCAACGAGTCTATGACTCCATCCTTTTGTAACTCGTGAAGTCTTTGGTCCCCGACATGACCTAGTCTCAAGTGCCATAGCTGTCTCAAGTTTGTGTCATACATTCTGCGTTTTCTTGCTACAACATTAAGATTACAATCATTTTGGACATTAATAAAATATAAACCATTTATTAAAGACGCATTGCCAACACATTCATTTCTAAAATAAATGTCACAAGAATTGTTCATAAAGGAAAATAAATAACCTTTCCTGACTAAAACAGGAATTGAAACAATATTCTTATGCCCGTTGGGCAAAACAAGGCAATTATTTAAATATAATAAATGTCCAGATGATAAACTAAGGAAAGTATTGCCAATGTGTGAGGCTGCTACACTATGACCGCTGCCAACATTGATCATCACTTCACCATGCTCCAACTTCTTACTTCTTTCCAGCTCCTGGTTCATAACATATATGTGAGCACTAGCCCCGGAGTCTAGAATCCAGGAAGTTGAAAATATGGTAAGAGAACAATTTGTTTCTAAAACATTAAGTTCTATACCTGAAGTAATTTCTGCATTCAGCATGGGACACTCACGTTTTCAGTGCCCCATCTCATGGCAGTAAAGACATGTGTCTGTCTTCTTTGGACCCTTTTTCTTAAATTTCTGAGTCTTTGTGATTTTGGGTTCTCTGATTTTGTCAGCTAGTTCAGTGTTGAAATAACAGGAAACTTGAATGCAACCCAACTCTCTTTCATGCGTTGTTGTGCAGTCATTAGCTTGCTTATAAGTATCGAGAGTGATCCTTCAATGTCATCCATGTCAAAATTGATGACAAAATCCAAGAAGGATCTAGGTAATGATTGGAGAATGAGGTCCACCTGTAGGTGAAGGTCCACGTAGTAACCTAGAGACCTAAGCTTGTCTAGCATGGGATCATCTTCAAAACATGATCTTTAACATCCTCATTCTCTTTCTTTTTTATGTTGAAGAGCTCTTTAGATACATAGTATGTGACGGACTTTCTGTGTTCCCCGAATAGCTCCTCCAAGTGCAGCATGATGGATTTGAGACTATCCATGTTTTCATGCGTGCGTTGTAACTCGCCACACATGGAGCTCAACATATAATCTCTTACTTTACGAGCATCAGAGACCCAATTTGAGTATGCTAGTTTGACTGAATCATCCTCGTTGACCCCAGGCCTCGGTGGTCGATCTAGTTCCAACATGTACTCGAGATTTTCATCATTTAGGACTATCCTCAGACCTCTGTTCCAATCAGAGAAATTTTGGCCGTTCAAAATGTTCTTTTAAGCAAAACTTTGAGTGGGTTTACCATTTCGAGAGAGATAAAATTACTGCAGAAAATTAACCAAGATTCAATTAGATAATTATGTTGTACAAAAATTAGGACTTTAATTTTTTACTTGGCTCTCACTACATTTTTCGAACCATTGCACTCCCACTGCAATGAACGGAAATCTCGTTGGAAAGATTTCATAGTGAGTGATTGAGTTCTTCAAAAATTTCAATGAGTTGCAATTTGTAACGATGTATGGCTCATTGGAACTTTTGAAGTGACATGCCATGTCAACCAGTCTTATTAATGATTTAATCTACCTTTGGCTCATGGATCACTCAACCTCAGCCTGTGACGAAATATTGGTGGTGATCCAGCTAAGTACTATCCCATCAACTCCTATCGATCTAATAGTTGAATCTTATCTTGCAACCTGTAACGGTGTGTGGGATAGGATTTGCTTCGACTGATGGCATCAAATGCACTTGAAGAGATATGGATTATGAATTAATGCATAACCCCCATTAGTCGGGATGACGCCATGCATAACTCATAAATAGATGATTTTTCATGGGTTTCGCGAAAATTTGAACGAATAAACATACCCTTTTGATTCGTTTATTGATTCTGCAGAACAACAATCCTCCAAGGGCTCCTGTCTCTAAAGCTTCACGTGAAACGAGCCTTCCAAAGATCCCGAGACTCCTCCTTCTTTGCAGTAGTGGACGGCTAGAGAGGAGAGAGGGGAGAGAGTTCTTTTCTTTTTGTGTTATGTAATGTCATCTTGTCACTTAGGGTTTGTTCCACTATAGGAGTCCTTTTAAACTCAACTAACTTGTGGAACAAGTTGGAGGCTACTCCAAAAAGCCCTAAGTGGCCGAAGACTTTATAATTTTATTAGCCTATAATCGCACAGGATACTTACTCCTTTACTATCAAGACAGTGAATCCCATCTTGGCGATCACTGATCAACTGCTGCTTGTCTCATTGATATCGCACTTCGAGGTCGACCCCACCGATGCGTGATATGGGCCTAACTACTCTGGTAACAGATCCAATAATACAAGCACATTGACCATGAACCCTCAGGTCTAAGGCTCATGCATACTATTATGATCAGTAATCCAATCATTGACAGTCACTGAGTAAATACCCATGTGATCGGATTACTACGAGTCGTGTTCGAATATGTCAATTCCATTGACATATCTATGATACTTGCTCCCACTACCCTATAATGTTCGACTGGCACTCATCATCAGAGCATGTGTCATACAAGTCGAATCTTAATGCCCAATTAAGATTCTTTGACTTGCGAACCCTTTTAAGTGATAAGGTGTAAGACTCTTCCCATGCCACGTCTTTATTCCATAAAGGGCAAAGAGTCAAACCTTTATTCACATGGACTATATGTTCAATACTTATTTAGATGCCATAAAGATTTATATGAACAAAATATAGATGCCTTTATTAATATCATTTTAATAGTTTGTACAACATAATGAGATACCCTAATCTAACTATTTGTCCTCATTGGCATCTAGGGCATATACCTAACAGATTCCACAAAAATTGCCTCTTTGTATCTCCGGTTGTAGCGCCTCAAATGTTGTGCCTCTAAGAATAGTCCACACCTCCTTGAATCTCCAAATGTCCTATTTCTGATTCATGCTAATAGAACGAATCTAGAAACTATTTGTAAGCTTATGTGAAAAGGTGAGGAATATATTTAGTGAGTAATTAAGCTCTAGACATGAGCAAAATTACACCTTGAATATTGGTATACGGGCGGCTAAGAGAGAGAGAGGGGGAACTAATTTTTCCTCCTACTTTCTTGTGTTGGAAGATTTTCTTAGTGTGTAGGAACTAGCGATTTTCTCTTCTTTGATCACACATATATATACGTAGAATTCTAACCCTAGTATATTTAGATATAAGGATAGATATAATCTCCAAGATTTAATTCTTTCCTTATCTTTAGATATACCTTATCTAGAACTCTTACATATAATATTTGTGAATTATATATATATATATATATATATATATATATATTATATAATATACATAAAATCCTTTAAGGAATAGACTTAGTTACCAAGTAACATATCTTTCCTTAAATCATCCAATGACTTACCTTGATCAAGAAGTTGAGGAAGGAAAGAATTCCCTTTCCCTTATACACGCCCAACACGCCCTCTCTCCTCTATCTTGGAGTCCAAGTTTTAATCTCTTGATTTAATTCTTGACTCCAATTAACTAATTACAAAGAATCCAATCCTTTTAATTAATTCCAATAAATAAAGACCTACTTTTTTTATTGCCACCAAATATTCATTTCATTTATTTAACTTGAGTCCAACCCAATTAAATAAATTACTTGGACTCTACTAGGTCCAATAATTAATTAATTCATCAAGATTTTTTAAATAATCCAATTAATTAGTCTCTACTAATTAATTTATATTCCCAATTAGGAAAGTACACCACTTTCCCAATTTCTTCAATTTCCTTAAATTGATTAACCACACTCAAAGCAAAAACTCTACAGACTTATGTGTGGGAACCCCTTAGGCTCGTTTGTGTACTAGCAGTAGATATACTTTCCCAAAGTGCTAGTGTACTTTCTAAAAATGGAAATACTAGATTAAGTCCACCTTGATTTAATCAAACCTTGAATTAATTACCATATAAATTCAAGACACCTAAAAATCGTGGTTACTGTCTAGCAACGGGCCACGAAGACCTAGATATAAACGATTAGAAAAGATACGCCTTTCACAATCACGATCCTTGTAAAAGTGAAATCCTTCCATCATGATCTCCCCATTGAGTTTAGGGTATAGGTTTAGTCGAAACCCTAATAACTCAATATCTATGTTTCCCAATTATAGTGAATCTATGTTTCCTAATTACAGTGAAGTTGACGTTGACTATCTAAACAAAGAAACCCTACACCTCTTTAGAGTCTTACTTCGGCCGAAGATTTCCTAAGTCAACGTACTTATGTAAACATAGGAAATGCACTAACAATACTAGTCAGAGATGGATCCCATCTTGATTATCATGTATCTCCATACATGATCAGATCACACCCAAAATACCTCATGTAATGATCCGCTGTATGATCATGAAGTAAATCAAAGTATGATGGATGACATACAAGATAACCTATAGAATCTCAGGTCCATAAGGATTAATCCTATACCACGTGACTGTAGGAAGTTCCATATTTCGAATGGGATGCCCTTTAAGGAACTTCCTTGGGGTGATTTGGTTTACCTATTCCTAATAGGAACCCTCATACATACATCAGCTTTCATTGTCCAGTACTTATGGAACGAGGTACACTCTCCTAGAGTACGTATCGTACAAGAAAGTCTATCGGGTGCGTCAATATCCCTAATATTGACAAATCCATTTATGACTTGGAACATGGTTTAAGGATCAGAGCCTTGGAGACGTATTCCATCATCACCATACCCGATGTGCGATGATGTCCCATATCCATGTGTGATCCTAAGGGACTTTATTCTAACATATACAAGATATAAATACTAGAATAAAGATTTCCATAAGGAATTGATTTTATTTATAAAGTAAAGATTGTTCCATATAGTCTAATTATTACAAGATGTCGTCCAAATAAATTGGCGCGCCAGGCATCTACTCTATCACTTTGCTGATCTCCGTCAGCAAATCATTCATGTCATTGTAGGATTTACGTGACCCTTAAAAGTACTTTGCTGGCTTCCGCTGGCAAGTCATCAGTATCATTGTGGGATTTACATGCCCCATAAAATTACTTTACTGGCTTCCATTAGCAAATCATCAATATCATTGTGGGATTTACACGCCCCCATGTCATGACCATTACCTTTGACAATTCATACTCATGAGGGCTATGAGTAACATGCAATTTATGCTAGTATGTCAAGGAGCTTTCTTGAGTTGACCTTTTTTTTCTTTGTTGATATTTTATACACTGTCAAATGTCTTCATTTTGATTTGACTTGCAAACAGTTTTGTACTATTTGTCAATGAGTTCTTGAGTTTTATTGAAATTTGTTGACAGATCAGAGGAGAACTTCATTTGATTTGACTTCTAGATCTTTTATACTCATGTCAAGGAGCACTTCATTTGAGTTGGCTTGAAGACCTTTTATACCTGTATCTGTTAGGTGTTATTGCCACTATGCCATTGAAGAAATTAGATTTGATTGGACATTTTATTTATATTGTATGAACATTATTGATCATTAATAAAAAGCATTGAGTTTGTTCTTATAAATCTAATTGTGGCATTAATTGTATTGAGCAAATAGGTACTTAAGGTCAAGGTGTACTCACCACTACTTATTTGATACGTAGAAACACTGGTGGAGTTAAGTGATTGATCTTATAAACATGGTTCACGAGTCAAAGAATCTAAATTGGACTTTTAGGTTCAACTCGAAAGACACTTGCTTTGACAAGGAAGTGCTAGTCTTACACTGATTCGATAGTAGGAGCGGGTGTCATGAATATGATTAACGGAGTTAACATATTCGAATTCGACTCGTTGTAATCCTATCACATGGGTTTTTACTCGGTGACTGTCAATGATAAGGATTACCTGTTACGATAATATGAGTGAGCTTTAGACCTCAGGAGTCATTTACATTGTGCTCGTACCATTGAATAAGTTATTAGAGTAGTTAAATCCAATCACCCGTTGGTGGGGTCAATCTAGAAGTATGATTCGATTGGTACGTTTGACAATGAGAAGTGGACTGCCAATAAGGAATTCATTGTCTCGAAAGTAAACGAGAAGCGACTTGTACGTCATAGTGTTGTGAATTCTGGTTCATGCATAGCAGAAACATAAATACATATCCGAATTCACAATTGGATCACTTTTGGGTTTTAATGATTTTCATAAATTTCGAAAATTATAAGATGAAATCTAATTTCATCTTTTCACCAACCTTTTAATTTGATTCAAGACTTGATCTTCCGAATAGCAGCAATTGTAAACTCCTGCCTCTAGATATCATGCCGGAACGAACTTGAAGAAAAATCCACCACCTTTGACTCTCTAAAGGCCGACGGCTACAAAGGTGAGGAGAGAGAAATTTTCTTTTCTTCTTTTTTTGCTGTCAAGTCTAATGCGAGAGTTAGATTTTAACTAAACCAGTGTTAGGTATATATAAGGAGTTATGGACTTGGAATTAACTAATTCCTTGAGCCCATCTTCCTCCTCACTTACACACCTATACACGCCCCTCTCATACCTTATTGAGCTAAGTTGACTTTCAACCTAGTTCAATTATTAATTAGGTCCAACATATTTTAATCCAATTAAAATATAATACTAATTAATAATAATTTGAATTAAATAATCTAATTATTTAATAAAAGGATGAGTATAATAAATAAATCTAATTGTTTACTATAATTAATTTATTTCCATTAATCTAATTAATCAAATAAATTAATGTGTTCATAATAAATACATCTAATTATTTATTATTAATTTATTTTCATTAATACAATTAATTAAATAAATTAATTTGCTCATCAAATAGCAAGTTACCTAATTTATATATATATATGACAACGAAAGAATTTTTTTCGCTCAATTCCTTTGAAGCGCAACTCTCTAGGTTAGTTTCAATTGGCATGGGAGGAAACCAAGGATGTGAATCTTACTTAGCCAGTCACGTGGACTCACATCAAAGCTCAATTGAAATGAATTGATCAATACGAACCTTTAGGTCACAGACACCATGTGAGTATAAGCCCTTCACTGTAACATCCCGATTGAGTAAGAGTCATGGATAGTGTCAAACTCACAGGATTCGATGTTGTGCTTATAAATCATAATAAGATAAAATTACTGAACTACCCCTATGTACTATACATAAGTTAGTTCTCCTGCTTTCACCAAAGACATATAATTTCATTTACGTATGATCACACAAGACGTTAACTTGTTACTACACAAGACAGTGAATCCCCTATTGGCAATCACCGAACAATTATCACTTGTCCTTCTAAACCGCATTCGAGGTTGATCCTACCAAAGGGTGAATTGGATCTAACTACTCTAATAACTCGTTCAGTGTCACAAGTCCAATCTTCGTGAATCCTTAGGTCTAAGGCTCACGCACACTACCATGACCAGTAATTCAATCATTGACAGTCAAAGAGTAATTACCCATATGATTGAATTACGGTGAGCTGTGTTCAAATATATCAATTTCATTGATATATCTATGACCAAGCTCCCACCATCCAAAGTGACCGACTAACAATCCTTGTCAAAACCTGCATCATATAAGTCTGGTCTTAATGCCTGATTGAGACTCGTCGACTTGCAAACTCTAGTTTAAGTAAATGAGGAATCGATACTTCTAGTGTCCATGTCCTCTAACCATTGAGGAGTAGGAGCTCCCTCTTAATTACTCGGGACTTATTTGTTCAATAGTTATATTAATGCCATCAAGATTGATATGAACAAAACAATGCATTTATAAAAGAATAAAAGTTTGTACAACATAAAGGTAAATGCCCTATTTAATCTTATTTCTCTATGGCATGGAGGGCATAATCCTAACACATAAGTGTTGTGACATTACAGCCTTTGGCCAAAGCAATTATAACTCATAGGTATTAGACACAAATTGCAGTTTGGTAATTTCACATCAGTATGATTACATAGTACAATATCTGTTGGGTTTCGCAAAAAAGAACATAAACGCAATGGAAAGATTTCAAAAATTTAATTAAAACCAAAAATGTTCTCTAATTGCATAATTGAATCTAAAATACTTTAACAAATAAATCATCTTACCCGTTGAAGCAAGGTGGTAGGAGAATCCAATTCTTTTTCAACTCTTTGAATTGATGAACTTCTTGAATTCTTCAATCCTCTTATTCTTCAAGTCTTGATCTCTTGAAGCTTCTTGAAAATTAATCCAAACAACAAAGCACATGTCTCTAAATAATTACGCACGAATTGATGATGAAAAAAAATCCCACTTCTTTCTCTATAGGGGCCATGGCTAGTGTGTTTAGAGGGGGGGGGATATTTTTCTTCTTCTATTATTTGGAGAGTTACAATGAATTGTTTCTTGTGTGTCTAGGTTAAAGTCAAGAGAACCCTTTTATATCTCAATGACTTATTGACCAAGATAAAACAAAAGAGACCACATTGATCATCCCTCTAGCCATGAGGACGCCCCATATGGGGCCCAGAATTTTTCTTTTGCTTTGTTTAATTAATCCTTTATTCAATTAATAATTTATTTTATCCAATAAATAAATTAATTAATTAAATAATAAAATTAATTAGATAACTTAATTCATTAATATATTTCTCCAAGAAATTAATTAATAATTAATCTTATCCATTTAATTAATTATCTTATCCAATAATTAATTAATTATTTATTCAATTTATCGAATAAATTAAATCTCTCCAAAATAAAATAGAAAATCCTTTTTCAATTTTCTTCATCAATTCTTTAGCGCGACTCTTTAGGTTTGTTTCATTTGGCAATGAGAGAAAACCAAAAGAAGTGGGTAACACCTAACCAGTCACGTGGCGTGTAACGCCCTCAAATTTAATCCTAAAGAATCCAACACGAAAGCGTCAACACGCCCTCAATTTAATCCTAAAGAATCCAACACGAAAGCGTTATCCTATCCTTACAGAAGTACAAACCAAATTCTGGACACAATTAAACAATTCATCTTATCGGGTCACAACCCCAATACATCAACTAAATAGCTATGCGAACTTAATATACATGAGTCAATCTACATCATTCACCTCTAGGATAGTCCGAGTTTATACTCCGATCCTTCAAGCTAGTTTCACTTCTCGACTTGCCTATAACTGGAAGGAAGAAAGTGAAGTACATAAGCAAAGGCTTAGTGAGCGGCAGTGTACGTGTGAAAGGTGCTTAAAATAGTTTTTAGACCCCAAAGTGATAAATTAATAAGGTGAAAACAATAATACTTTCTATTTTTCAAACGCTCATTAAAAAGGCGAGTAAGAATGACATTTGCGTTCAAGCAATAGCTGGTATGACACCAGGATCTTAGTATACATACGATAAAGTTTTAAAACATGCATTTTTAAAAGTGTGCAGTCAATGTAAGTACCACGTACAAGACTCAATGCAAGTATCATGTACAAGACTCAATGCAAGTATCATGTACCAGACTCAATGCAAGTATCATGTACAAGACATGTTTAAGTAACACGTACACGTCACGCTTAAGCAGTAGGGGGCCATGTTAGCAATACTATCGCGTCCGATGATTTACCCATAGCACTTTGGGTCCCTCTGCTTCTTCCTTATCACCCCTGAACATGCGGCTTAAAAGCCATCACCTTATACCTCCCCACGCAGGCTCGCGATGCCCGAATTGGTCATATCCGGAATATGCCACACGATAAATGACCCATGCACCCTCAGAGCACTCCGTCCTAGATGCATGGATCTGGACGTGGATAGCGGGAACTGTTTAATACCGCAAGCCCATGCTTGACCGGCCGAACCCTGCCCTATCCGTCGCCCGACCTTGGGCCCAACACAACCACGCAAGATGAAACATGTCACAAGAACACCATCACGACAAATGATCATGATACAAGAACCAAATGATGGAGTACTTCCACGAATCCATAAAAACCGATGTTTATTTTGAAATCATGCTTGCAAAATATGCATTTGAAACAAGTATGCAATCATGTATGTCACGAATGATTAAATGAAGCATTTTGGCTCACGAAGGAATATTGAATCGAGCGAATTGTTTTTTTTTTTCAGAATTTCTTTAAAAGAATGTTTTCTTGAAATCATTTTCACAAAACCTGCCTGGAAAATTATTCTCGCAAGATATGTCTTTGAAACGTACCAAGAAATGGTTAATGCAAATTGAGTCCATGATTTGATTTGAAAGTGTTGAAATTCATTTTCATGTGAAGTATTGAAAGCATGATGAAAGTATATAGATATATATACGACGTGCTCCTTCCAGTTTTGAAAGACATATAACTATAATTTTGAGAGGCACTCACTCTACGTCCAAGTTTATACGGCGTTGTCCTCGTTCGTCTCACCGACAACACCTGCTAAGCGAAATTATATCATAAGCTCATTTTCTAACTCGTCTAAAGTCTACCCGGGGTAGTCTATGAGGTCCTAATAACTATACCAACATGCACAACAAGTTACCTTAATGAAAACTAGGCTTAATTTCAATCTTCCCCAAAAGGTCGATAAGAGGCATAAAAACAGATTTGTGCAGTTTTAGTGTATGAATTGTTAAAAATCATAAACTCAATAATTGTGGGTAAAACGATTTCCATAAATGTTCTAAATTTGTTAAAAGACCTTAGATAAATTTTTCAAAGGTAAATGGTCACTTGAAAGGTGGCTATTACTCGAAGTAAAATTGGGTACAATTTTTACTGGGGCAGTATTACTTTAAAATTCATATAAAATCAGCATTTAATCAAATAAGCCCCAATTTTATACACAACTACCCCAATACATACTATTATCCCCTGTAAAATTTTGAAATCAAAATGAAGTTTGTAAGAACCCCAAATGATGTCTCAAACAAACATTTTGAAATCCCGTAAGGCTTCTGGCAGTCTATACTTAACAATTTCCATAATTCACATTACAACTCCAAAACTCTCACAACATTCCAGAACTATTTTATATATGCATTAACATACACAGTAAAAGTTTTGAACTCAAATAACATTTTCTCATTTCGATATAATTCTTCGAAATCAGTAGCAGATTTAAAGACCCAACTTACAATTGTCATGCATGTGTGATTTCTTCATTTAAGCCTTTAGGTTAGTTACTATAAATTGTAAATTTAAGCTTAAAACTCATAGATCTACTCTTCTAATACACATGCAATAACATTTTCAAAGCAAATTTAGCCTCTACCATTACCTACTAATGTAAGATCAAGGAATTACAAGTTACCTTTAATGCTACCAACAAGTGTGAAGATGGTTGAGGTTGAAACTAATATACTAATTTGTATCTATATATATATATATATATATATATATATATCTTGAATGGAAGGATGAAGAGAGGTTGAAGATGATGAAAATGGAGAAAGAGAGTTGAAGAGGTATTATCTTGTAAGGAAAATGATGAAGTTGTGGCATATATATATATATATATATATATATATATATATATATATATATATATATATATATCTATGGTGTGATGGTGGGGTGGTCGGTCAAGCCCACTTTCCACCCCTTTATTTATTATTTTTGTTTTATTTTTTTTTAAAGTGAAATGAAAGTGGAATTTACTAATTATTGGTGTATTTGGGCAATTTACTAATTCAACTTCTCTCCTAGTGTCTAGTTAAATTTTGGTTCTATTCCTTTAATCTACATAAGATGTATAATATAATATCCCTCTTGAACATATGTTTAAGATCCTAGATCATGTCCTAATGCTTTAGATAGTAACTAGTCGACTAAAAAAAAACTCGGGCATCACATTCTCCCCTCCTTAAAAGAATTTGGTCCCCAAATTCTCACCTGAGAACAATTTCGGGTAGTGTCTTCGCATGTAATCCTCGGTTTCCCAAGTTGCTTCTTCTAGATTGTCGTGATTTTCCCATAACACCTTTACCATTGGGATGCTTTTAGTCCATAGCTCACGCACTTTCTTGTCCACAATCTTTATCGGGTTTTTTTTTTCATAAGTCAAATTGTTCTGAATTAGTATTGCATCCACCTTGAGTACATGTTCAGGATCGGGTCGGTATTTCTTTAACCTGCTTACGTGAAAGACATCGTGCAAACCAGAGAGTGCTGGTGAGAGTGCAAGTCGATATGCTACTTTTCCAACTCTTTCCAAGATCTTGAAAGGTCCAACAAATCTAGGACTTAACTTTCCACCTTTCTTAGGTTGAATGATGCCTCTCCGAGGAGATAGCCGCAAGAAAACCTCATCTCTGACGAAAAATTCTAAGTCTTTTCTTCTTTGATCAGCGTAACTCTTCTGACGACTCTGTGCAGCTTTCATTCGTTCCTGGACAATTTGGATTTTATCTATAGCTTCTTGCAGCAATTTCAATTGTGGGAACGTTGTTTGTCCCTGATTTTTCCTCTTAGGAATCCATGTATCTCCAACTTCCCAACGAATTGGGGACCTGCACTTTCTCCCATATAAGGCTTCATATGGTGCCATTCCAATTGTGGCCTGCTAGCTATTGTTATAAGCAAATTCTGCTAAAGCTAAGTATTGAGCCCAATTTTCTTTAAATCCATAACACATGCTCGCAACATGTCTTCTAGTATTTGAATGACTATCTCAAATTGTCCATCCGACTGAGGATAAGTTGTCATGCTAATGACTAGCTTAGTTTCCAATGCAACATGTATGCTTTTCCAAAATTGTGAGAGGAATGAGAGGAACCACTGCTCAATGGTATGGATCTCTGGACCCTACTAAGGACAAGGTTAACTGAAACACCATGCCGTCTCACAATTTCCTTAACATACCATCAAGCTAACTTAGAGAGGTTCTACCTCCCGGACGGGCAAGAAATGAGCTCATTTTGTGAGCCCATCCACAATTATCCCAATAGAATCATGGCCACTTGTAGCTTGGGGCAAATCAGTTATAAAGTTCGCTGTTAGATATTCACCTATCCATTCCGGTATTTTTTTTAAAGGTTGTAAGAGTCCAGAAGATCGTTAAGGTTTGATGTTTTGATTTCACTTGTTGACATGCAAAGCATCGTGAGACATAATTAGTGACTTGGCTGTTCAGATTGACTAACCAGTAATATTCCTTAATTCCTTATGCATCTCATTACTGCCAAGGTATATGGTCTTTCTCAAGCGACGAGCTTCATCAAGTATAACCTTCTTCACACTAGTGTCATTTGGTACATACACCCTATTTTAAACTATATCAGGTCGTCTTCCCAGATATGAAATTCACGCCTATATTTCTTGAAGGGTCTTCTCTCTTAAGTTCTTGAATATAGATCTTTCTCTAGTGCAACTTTGATCCAAGAACATTGGGTTCTACTTTGATATTAGCACACAAGATGTGTAATCCAAATTCTTTTGTATTCCAAAAATTCACATCCTTCCACATCCTCCATCCGTTATCCATTAATCTTGCAACACTCATTTTCTAACTTAAAGCATCTGCTTCTACATTAGATTTTCTAAGATGGGTTTGGATTGAACACTTGTAGTCTTCAAGAAGTTTCATTCTCTTTGTTTGTCTCAAATTCAACTCTTTTTGAGAGAATAGATACTTAAAACTTTTGTGGTCGGTATGATGCTCCATATAAGTAATGTCTCCACTTTGTTATTTCAGAAATAATGGAGGCTACTGCCAAATCATGGGTTGGGTAGTTCTATTCGTAGGGTTTGTGTTTACGCTATACATACGCTATCTCTTTACTATTTTGCATAAGCATACATCCAATCCCTCCTTAGAGACATCACCGTAAACTCCAAAATTATCATTTCCATTAGGAAGTTCTAAAATGCGTTGTTGTGAGCCTTTTCTCTAACTCTTGGAAGCTTGACTTAGACTCATCATTATATTCAACTTCATCTTCCTTTGAGTTAGTCGAGATAAATGTCCTGCTATCTTAGAGAAATCCTTGACAAATCTCCGATAGTATCCTGCTACTCCGAGAAAGCTTTTTTTTTTTTTTTGTGGCATTCTCAGGTCTTTTCCATTCCACAATAGATTCTACCTTCGAGGGGTCGACATAGATTCCATTACCCATAATCACATGACCTAAGAAGGCAACCTTAGTTAACCCAAACTCACACTTGCTAAATTTCACGTAGAGCTTGTTGTCTCTTAAGACTGGCAATACAATCCTTAAGTGTCGTTCATGATTTTCTTTGGTCTTAGATATAGACAATGATGTCGTTTATAAATATCACCGCAAGCGATCCAAATTAGAAGGTAATATACTATGCATAATATCCATAAGGGTTGTTGGGGGTATTGGTCAATCCAACTGGCATTTCAACAAACTCATATTGTCCGTATCTTGTTTGGAAAGCGGTCTTAAGTTCATCTTCATTGCTAATTCTTAATTGATCATATCCTTGTTGCAAATCAAGCTTAGAATATAACGTAGCTCCTTGGAGTTGGTCAAACAATTCTTTAATTCGTGGAAGAGGATACTTGTTCTTGATGGTTACACTATTTAACCCCCGGTATTCTACATCTAACCCTAATGATCTGTCTTTCTTCTTGCCAAATAACACTAGAGCTCCCCACAGAGACGTATTAGGTTCAATAAATCCTATCTCCACAACTTTAATAGCTAAGCTTTCTTTATATTGGGGTAGTTCCGAGTAAACACTCGATGGCGAACTCCCTTCCCTATCTATTGGTAAAGAGATTAAAATTTAGGAACTACAAATACTTATTTAATATTCACTTTATCTTTTGTCTTGTTAATCATGGAAGCTAAATAGTCTTCCCTTTCTTTCCAAAGTGTCCTTTACGCCATAACAACTGAAATGTTAGGTGCTGAAGCAATCCTTGTGTTCCCTGCTAGATCTGTAATCGACTTACCAGATGCACAAAACTTAACAACCTTGTAAGATAATCTATTGGCTATGATGATAAGACAACTAATCCATTTCTAGAATAATGTCTTACTCTTGTATAGGTAGCACTATAAGACCAGTTGTAAAAGATTTTCCACTAATCATTATGTTACTGGACTTAAATCACTGAATCCATAACCATGCCACTATCCTTTCGTGTAGTAACTTCTAAGTTAACTTTTATAGTACGATCAAAAATTAAAATAGTCATTTATAATCACCTTTCCTGTATCACATCCAAAAATTATTCTGTAATATCAATAAACTATCACTGTACTCAATAAACTACATGAAAGTTAATTTCCCACTCGCTTTCTCATAAGTAGGAGGTTGAGTAATTAATGTAATTCCTCTTGTTCACAAGAATATTCATCCTTCATTCTATTACACCTTTTCCGACTCAAGTGTCTCTTTGCAATCAAAGCACCTATAGTGTTTTATTCTAGACACGTTCCTAGCTCAGTCCTACAATTGTAATCAATCATCGCTTGGTCGGCCGCCCAAACAATGGTTTGTCACAATTCAAGTACTGAAACACTATATCTCCAACCTTATTATCATATCGAACTCTCACTTAATACCTAAAACCACAGTCCGAGGAACCTATCCCGGAATAGCTCAAGCACTAGCCCAAGCTCTGATACCATCTGTAACGCCCTCAAATTTAATCCTAAAGAATCCAACACGAAAGCGTCAACACGCCCTCAATTTAATCCTAAAGAATCCAACACGAAAGCGTTATCCTATCCTTACAGAAGTACAAACCAAATTCTGGACACAATTAAACAATTCATCTTATCGGGTCACAACCCCAATACATCAACTAAATAGCTATGCGAACTTAATATACATGAGTCAATCTACATCATTCACCTCTAGGATAGTCCGAGTTTATACTCCGATCATTCAAGCTAGTTTCACTTCTCGACTTGCCTATAACTGGAAGGAAGAAAGTGAAGTACATAAGCAAAGGCTTAGTGCGCGGCAGTGTACGTGTGAAAGGTGCTTAAAATAGTTTTTAGACCCCAAAGTGATAAATTAATAAGGTGAAAACAATAATACTTTCTATTTTTCAAACGCTCATTAAAAAGGCGAGTAAGAATGACATTTGCGTTCAAGCAATGCTGGTATGACACCAGGATCTTAGTATACATACGATAAAGTTTTAAAACATGCATTTTTAAAAGTGTGCAGTCAATGTAAGTACCACGTACAAGACTCAATGCAAGTATCATGTACAAGACTCAATGCAAGTATCATGTACCAGACTCAATGCAAGTATCATGTACAAGACATGTTTAAGTAACACGTACACGTCACGCTTAAGCAGTAGGGGGCCATGTTAGCAATACTATCGCGTCCGATGATTTACCCATAGCACTTTGGGTCCCTCTGCTTCTTCCTTATCACCCCTGAACATGCGGCTTAAAAGCCATCACCTTATACCTCCCCACGCAGGCTCGCGATGCCCGATTTGGTCATATCCGGAATATGCCACACGATAAATGACCCATGCACCCTCAGAGCACTCCGTCCTAGATGCATGGATCTGGACGTGGATAGCGGGAACTGTTTAATACCGCAAGCCCATGCTTGACCGGCCGAACCCTGCCCTATCCGTCGCCCGACCTTGGGCCCAACACAACCACGCAAGATGAAACATGTCACAAGAACACCATCACGACAAATGATCATGATACAAGAACCAAATTTTGAGAGGCACTCACTCTACGTCCAAGTTTATACGGCGTTGTCCTCGTTCGTCTCACCGCCAACACCTGCTAAGCGAAATTATATCATAAGCTCATTTTCTAACTCGTCTAAAGTCTACCCGGGGTAGTCTATGAGGTCCTAATAACTATACCAACATGCACAACAAGTTACCTTAATGAAAACTAGGCTTAATTTCAATCTTCCCCAAAAGGTCGATAAGAGGCATAAAAACAGATTTGTGCAGTTTTAGTGTATGAATTGTTAAAAATCATAAACTCAATAATTGTGGGTAAAACGATTTCCATAAATGTTCTAAATTTGTTAAAAGACCTTAGATAAATTTTTCAAAGGTAAATGGTCACTTGAAAGGTGGCTATTACTCGAAGTAAAATTGGGTACAATTTTTACTGGGGCAGTATTACTTTAAAATTCATATAAAATCAGCATTTAATCAAATAAGCCCCAATTTTATACACAACTACCCCAATACATACTATTATCCCCTGTAAAATTTTGAAATCAAAATGAAGTTTGTAAGAACCCCAAATGATGTCTCAAACAAACATTTTGAAATCCCGTAAGGCTTCTGGCAGTCTATACTTAACAATTTCCATAATTCACATTACAACTCCAAAACTCTCACAAAATTCCAGACCTATTTTATATATGCAGTAACATACACAGTAAAAGTTTTGAACTCAAATAACATTTTCTCATTTCGATATAATTCTTCGAAATCAGTAGCAGATTTAAAGACCCAACTTACAATTGTCATGCATGTGTGATTTCTTCATTTAAGCCTTTAGGTTAGTTACTATAAATTGTAAATTTAAGCTTAAAACTCATAGATCTACTCTTCTAATACACATGCAATAACATTTTCAAAGCAAATTTAGCCTCTACCATTACCTACTAATGTAAGATCAAGGAATTACAAGTTACCTTTAATGCTACCGACAAGTGTGAAGATGGTTGAGGTTGAAACTAATATACTAATTTGTATCTATATATTTATATATATCTTGAATGGAAGGATGAAGAGAGGTTGAAGATGATGAAAATGGAGAAAGAGAGTTGAAGAGGTATTTTCTTGTAAGGAAAATGATGAAGTTGTGGCATATTATTTATATATATATATATATATATATGGTGTGATGGTGGGGTGGTCGGTCAAGCCCACTTTCCACCGCTTTATTTTTATTTTTTTTTAAAGTGAAATGAAAGTGGAATTTACTAATTATTGGTGTATTTGGGCAATTTACTAATTCAACTTCTCTCCTAGTGTCTAGTTAAATTTTGGTTCTATTCCTTTAATCTACATAAGATGTATAATATAATATCCCTCTTGAACATATGTTTAAGATCCTAGATCATGTCCTAATGCTTTAGATAGTAACTAGTCGACTAAAAAAAAACTCGGGCATCACATGGCGCACTTCTTAGCCCAAATGAAATACGAATCAATGGATCATTCCACAACCTTCCAATCGTAAATACCGTATATGTATAAACCCTTTGTTCACGTTCCCCGATCAAGTGAGAGTCACGGTTATGTCAAACTCATTGGGCTTGACCATATGTATAAATTATAATAATACAAGATCTTTAAGATCGATTAAGTGCCTAGCACAATTGTCTCTTTTGCTTTGGCCAAAGACTTTTGATCTCTATTAATGTATAATCACATAGGGTACATTCTCATTCACTTATGAGAGAACAAATCCCATATTAGATATCTGCTAAGACTACCACTTGCCCATCAAGTCCGCATTTCGAGGTCGACCCCACCTAAGGGTAAATTGGGTCTAACTACTCTAGTGAAAGACTTGACGTCACAAGTGCATCTTCAGTCTGATACTTTAGGTCAAAGGTTCGCATATACCTATTACGCATAATCAGTTCTATCATTAACAGTCGCAGAGTGAAAACCAATGTGACAGAACCGATGTGAGTCGTGTTCGAGCATATCAGTTCCACTGATGTGCCTACAGTCTTAAGTTGCCACCATCACATGGTGTTCGACTAACACTCCCATGTCAGAGCTAAGATTGTACAAGTATTCGAAGTCTTTATTTTCCTATTAAAGACTTCATATTACTTGCGAACTAGTTTTAGTAATGAAGGTCAATCTCTCTAGTGCCATTCTTCCTATCCCATAGGAAGTAGAGGGATCGCACTAAAAACACGGGCAAAGCATTTTACACAACTTATAGATGCAGATAAGAATTAAGTGAAAAACTAAAAAGATGCTTATTATTATAAATAATATTTAAGTTCAATACAAGATAGATGCCCTATTCATACTATCCTCTATGGCATCTAAGGGCATAATCCTAACAATCTCCCACTTACTCTCAATGCCACTCATTGTAGTATTTTATACCTATCCTTTCCGGGTGTCGGTCCAAAACAGCCTGAGGTAGTGGTTTGGTGAATGGGTCAGCTATATTATCAGCTGAGACTATTTTCTGCACTGCTATCTCTCCTCTACCAACGATCTCCCTGATGATGTGAAATCTTCTCTCAATGTGTTTGGATTTGTTATGAGACCTCGGTTCCTTGGCTTGCGCTATTGCTCCATTGTTATCAAAATGAAGTGGTAACGGGAGCTTAGCACTATCAAATTCTCCAAGAAACTTTCTCATCCAAACAACTTCATAAGCTTCTATCAAGTTCTCCAAGAAACTTTCTCATCCAAACAACTTCTTTGGCTGCCTCTGAGGTTGCCATATACTCCGCTTCAGTGGTGGAATTAGCGGTTGTGCTTTGCTTAGAACTTTTCCAAGACACCGCTCCACCATTGAGAGTAAAAACAAACCCTAAAGTGGATTTTCGGTCATCAACATCAGACTGAAAGTCTGAATCAGAATAACCTTCCATCTTCAGGTCTCCACCTCCACAGATGAGAATCATATCCTTAGTTCTTTTGAGATACTTTAGGATATTCTTCACAGCTATCCAATGTTCCTTTCCCGGGTTTACTTGAAATCGACACACCACGCTCATAGCATAGGCAATGTCGGGTCTAGTACGCGACATTGCATACATCAGGCTACCAACTGCAAAAGCATAGGGCACGTTACTCATTTCCTGTCTATCTTCCTCACTTTGAGGATACATAGACTTGGATAAGTGTACTCCATGCCTCAAGGGAAGAAACCCTTTCTTAGAATTGTCCATCCTAAACCTCTTTAGGACCTTTTCTAAGTAAAGGGCTTGGGAGAGACCTATCATTCTATTCGTTCTATCTCTGTAGATACGAATTCCTAGATTGTATGTCGCATCTCCAAAGTCTTTCATAGAGAATGTACGTGAAAGCGATTTCTTCACTGTGCTGAGCGATACGTCATTTCCTATAAGCAGAATGTCATCCACATATAGTACTAAGAACGAGAGTTTGCTTCCATTAGTCTTCTTGTAGACACAGGGTTCATCTGCGTTCTTGATGTAGCCATATCCCTTTACTACTTCATCAAAACAAAGATTCCAGCTTCTAGATGCTTGCTTGAGACCGTATATGGACCTCTCAAGTTTACATACTTTATGGATATCGGTCTTGGATACAAAACCCTTAAGCTGTTCCATATAGATATCCTCCTTGAGGAATCTATTCAGGAATGCCGTTTTGACATCCATTTGCCATATCTCATAATCTAAGTATGCAACTATGAATAATAGTATTCGGATGGACTATATCATGGCCACGAAAAAAAAAGGTTTCTTGATAGTCAATTCCTTCTCTTTGACTATACCTTTTCGCTATGAGCGTGGCTTTAAAGGTGTCAACCTTGCCATCACTACCTATCTTTCTTTTGTAGATCCACTTACATCCTATAGGTTTGATACCTTCAGGACGATCTACCAAAGTCCAGACTTGGTTCGATTGCATAAAGTGCATCTCTGTTTCCATGGCTTCTCGCCATCTTGAAGCGTCAAGATCCACCATCGCTTGATCATAGGTACAGGGATCATCTTCATGACCCTCTTGTACTACAGTGTGGAGCTCTGGCTCCCCCTGCAGTAGATACCCATACCTCTCAGGTTCATGTGGTATTCTACCAGATCTATGTGGTGGTTGTGCTACTATTGGTTCAGGCCTTGGTTCGTGGACAGATGTCTCTAAGGGTGTTTCATTTTGCTCTTCTAGAACAATTTTCCTACCTTTGCCCCCTTCCAAGATGAATTCATCTTCAAGAAAGTGGACTTGAAGGGCCACGATGATTCTCTGATCATCATGCAGGTAAAAGAAGAATCCCATGGAATCTTCAGGATAACGAATGAAACGTCCCATGAGGGATCTTGTCTCCAATTTCTCCACTTTAGTCTTCTTGACATAAGCGGGACATCCCCAAATCTTAGTCTGATTAGGACTTGGTTTCCTATTATTCCACATCTCATGCAGAGTCTTAGGAACGGATTTGGAGCGACATCTGTTCAATATATAAGCAGTAGTAAGGAGCGCATGTCCCCACAACAAAATGGGTAAATCTGTGTAACTAAGCATGGAACGAACCATGTCCAACAGGGTTCGGTTCCTTCGGTCAGCTACTCCATTTAGTTGAGGGGTTGCTGGCGGTATTAGTTGTAATATTATTCCTTGTTGTCTAAGGAATTGATCAAACTCGGCACTCATATATTCTCCTCCACGATCCGATCATAGAGTTTTTATATTTTGCCCAGTTTGATTTTCTACTAAAGCTTTGAACTCTTTGAACCTTTCAAAGGATTCAGACTTTTGCTTCATCAGATACACTAGATCATATCTTGAATGATCGTCTGTGAAAGTGCTGAATTAGAAGAAACCTCCACGAGCCATTTCTCCAAATGGTCCGTAAACGTCGATATGCACTAACCCTAAGACTTAAGTATCTCTTTCAAAAGCCCTAGTGAAGGGTGATCTAGCCATCTTGCCTAAGAGACATGATTCACAAGTTGGATAGGGCTCCGACTCCAGTGAGCTTAAAAGCCCATCTTTTTCCATTTTGTTTATCTTGTGTTCTCCGGCATGGCCTAGTCTAAGATGCCACTTAAGCCTTAGGTTAGATTCTTTCCTACCACGTTTATGAGTTACAACATTCACTATAGATGAATTAAGGACATTTAAATAATACAAACCATTAACTAAAGAAGCATTGCCAACCACTTTATTTCAATAATAAATGTCACAATTTAACTTAGAAAAACAGAATGTATACTCATTCTTGACTAAGATGGGAATAGTTACTGATATATGTTATTTTTACACTAGTTTTCCCCCGTTTATTGACTTGGTTTTGATTGTTTTCTTGATAATTTGATGACATATGATGCTTGGACCCTTGTTTTCTCATATTTTCTAGAATAACATATCATTTGGAGGAAAAACAAGGATTGAAGGTAAATCATGCAAAAAGATACAACACAAGGTAAAATGCTGTCTGCGCAGTGCTGGAGTTTTTGAAATCAATTTCTCTAACCATGTCCAAATTACACATTTGGTTTACCAATGGAAAGATAAGATGCAAAGGTACATTTCTTATGTTGAAGACAAAGATCAGATATGTAGGGAAAGAAGTGAAAACGTCATCGGAAGAGACGTCTTACGACGGAGTTTTCTCATTCAGTAACTTGTGAGACACGTTTATCCCCTATAACTTTTGATTTAGGCCTTGGTGTCTTCTTGAGAGTTGTAGATCTTTGTTTTAGGATTCTATAGCAACTTGGATCAGCTTATTCCGACTTCGGTAGAGAAAGTTATGCGAAGTTTACCAAACCTGGCTGGAGCAGCAGGGGACGAACGCCGAGGCATTCATCCACGAACGCCGCGGCGTTCACATGCAGTAGCCAACGCCGCGGCGTTCGAGGCAGCGGGTTGGTCTATAAATACCCCTTTTAGCCATTTTTTACCTAACTCACCTTGGATAGCAGCTGCCACACGAAAATAGAGATAGAGAGCTTGGGAGAGAAGATTGAAGGTCAAAACATGGAGAATTCAACAAGGAATCCACATCTCTACAAGAATTAGGGAGTTTTTACATCTTTATTTCTTGAATTTGTTCAAACCTCTTATGGCTTGTATGATTTATAATTGCACTTTTGACATGAATATGAGCTAAACTTGTTTGATTGAGGCCATGGATAGGCCATTTATGTTATTTTGATTGTTGATTTGTTGGTGTTTATTGGATTAATTTTGGTTTTAGCTATGTATTCAATATTTGATCTCAATGCTACATTTGCTTGATCACCAAGTGTTTGATAAAATGCCTAGGTTAGAGATCGAGAGATAATAACCTAGGGAAGATATAAACATTGAATACCCTATAGTTAAACCGACTAGAGATAGACTCAGTTTCTTTAGGAGGCTTTCCATTCACGTGGGGAATTCCTAGACCTTAAATGCATCCTCGTTAATCGGGTTTTAATATAGAGATATATAGGAAATCGTTACCAAGGGTAGGGTTGCTATGCCAAGAGATTGGGTGGTACGTACGTTAGGGAATTTCGCCTTAGCTAAATCAATCTAATAATCCAATAGAACCTAAATCACAATCGAAATGCATAATTGGTTGAACCATGTGCCTTGATCGCTTCTCTCTATTGTTTCCTCCCTTTATTTGGTGTGACGTTGCCTTAGTTTATTTTCTAGTATTTATTAATTAGTTAATCAACCTTTCTATCGACCGATTTAACTTAGAATTGAGTAATATAGTAGTCATGGTACTTAGATTATAGTTGTCCCTGCGGATACGATAACCCCGGACTTAGAAATCCACTTTACTACTTACGCGACCTAGTTCTCTTACTAGGATTTTGTCGTGTTAAGTTTTTGGCGCCGTTGCCGGTGATAACTATTTTTATCTAATATTGAGATTCCCTTATTCTTTCTGAGCTTAGATCATTTCTTTTATTTTTAATTTGTGTTTCTTTCTTTGTGCAAGGTTTTATCTCGGTTAGTGCATGACCCGTACTCGAGTGGAACTAGCGGAGATTGACCCTGAAATTGAACGAACATTTACTCGAGGGGTAAGACTACAAAGAGAGACTCAACAACATTAAACCACAATGGATCCAAATCTGAATCCTCCTCCTATTCACATAGATCCTGCTATCTTAGAAGAAGCAGTTCGTCGGGAACTTGCAAATCTTCGAGTCCATCAAAACCAACCAGAGGCGCCTCCACAACGCCCGTTGAGGGATTATATGATGCCAAACATTCAAGGAGCTGCCGGGCCAATTGTTCTACCACCGGTAGAGGCTAACACTTTTCAAATCCTGCTGGGGTATATCCAAATGATAGGAAACCAGGTTCAATTCTCCGGTTTACTCCATGATGATCCACACGCTCATATAGCAACATTCATGGAGATTATCCACACTTTCAAGAACAACGGGGGCACCGACGATGCCATACGTTTACGGTTATTCCCATTCTCTCTCAAAGATAAAGCTAAACAATGGTTCAACTCTTTGCCAACCGCCTCTATCCGTACTTGGGAACAAATGGTGGATAAATTTTTGTCTAAGTATTTTCCACCGGGTAAGACGGCCGCAATGAAAAATGAAATCACCAGCTTTCGTCAATATGAGGGGGAATCACTTTATGAGGCATGGGAGCGTTTTAAGGAACTTTTGAGGAAATGCCCACACCATGGGTTAGCCGTGCCCACACTTGTTCAAACTTTCTATTTGGGTTTGGGACCGAATCTCCGTACGAATCTAGATGCCGCCGCAAGAGGTACTATCATGAACAAATCACCTGAGGAAGCTTGGGCATTAATTGAGCTGATGGCCGAGAACAACTATCAATGGCCAACCGAACGAATCACGTTGCCCAAGAAGCCCGCCGGATTGTATGAAATTGAGAATAGCTCCACAGTAGCCGTTCAATTGGAGGCCCTAAACAAAAGGTTAGATGCTTTAGGACTCATGCAAGGTGCGGTGAATCATGTCCGAGCCGATTGTGAAAATTGTGGAGGTGACCACACGAACTTTGAATGCCTACAAAGAAATTTATGTGTGGCACCGAACTCGGTTGAAAGTGTTAACTTCATGGAAAATTCAAGTCGTCAACAAAACAATCCCTACTCGAACTCTTTCAATCCGGGATGGAGGAATCATCCAAATTTCTCGTGGAACCAAAATATGAATATGGCGAAACCACCACCACCCGTTTTTCAGCAACCTCCATTTCAAAGGCAAAGGGGGTTCCAACAACCACAACAAACTGAGAAAAAGAATAATATGGAAGATGTGTGGCAAAAGTTCATGACGGAGGCGACACAAAAGTTTCAATTTCAAGAAATGATGTCCAAGAGACAAGAAGCGAGCTTAAAAAATCAAGAAGTCGCACTAAAGAACTTAGAAACTCAAATTGGGCAAATTGCCAACATGCTTTCAGGACGAACTCAAAGAACTTTACCAAGTGACACCGAGAAAAATCCAAGGGAACAAGTTCATGCGATAACTCTTCAAAGTGGAAAGAACTTCATCGATTCAGACTTGGGAGGTAAAAAGGATGATACACCACATCGTTCGGATGAAAACGAGGCAGCATCTGACTCCGGAACAAATGCCTCAGCGTTTCCCAAGGAACACCGTGCCATTGCACCTACTAGAGTGAAACACTGCGGCGTTCAACCCTCCAACACCGCGGCGTTCAACCCTATTTCGGGAAATTCTTCACCCGAACCCTCCGTACCCAAACCAAGGCCCCCTTTTCCACTTGCATTACAAAAAGGGAAGTTAGATAAGCAATTTGCTAAGTTTCTTGATATTTTTAAACAATTGCGTATTGATATTCCTCTTGTAGATGTTTTATCACAAATGCCCAACTATGCTAAATTTCTTAAAGAGATCATCTCCAAGAAAAGAAAGGTGGAAGAGCATGATACGATGCCTACTACGGTGGAATGTGCAACAATTCTACAAAACATGCTTCCGCCAAAACTAAGAGATCCAGGGAGTTTCTCTATACCTTGCACTATTGGTCATTTGAATTTTTCAAAATCTTTATGTGATTTAGGTGCTAGTGTTTCACTCATGCCCTTATCTGTATGTAGGGAGCTCGGATTCACGAACTTAAAACCCACTACAATCTCCTTGCAATTGGCGGATCGCTCGGTCAAGCACCCTGTAGGCATCTTAGAGAACATTTTGGTCAAGGTGAAAAATCTTATCAATCCAGTCGATTTCATAATACTGGACATAGCCAACGCTGCTGAGGTCCCCATTATTTTGGGACGACCTTTCTTAGCCACAGCTGGAGCAATTATTGATGTTAAGCATGGTAAATTAACTTTCAAAGTTGGAGAAGAAGAGGTGAAATTTGACTTGTCTAATGAAACAAAACACTTTTCTACCATTCATCATGTTTACCAAGTCGTACCTGTAGGCGAGTCCTTGAGAGAAATGGCTACAAAAGATAAGAAGACTGTGAAGTTTAAACAAGGCCTCGATCAAATGTTTACTAAGGGTACCACTGGTATTGGGTGAAGAAGAAAAATAAAAAAAGAGTCAAGCTAATGACTTTAAACAAGCGCTTCTTGGGAGGCAACCCAAGCTTCGTTATTTTTATTTTATTTTTATTTTTTTCTTTTCTTTTCCTTTTTGTCTTTAGCTTGCTTTCTCTTCTGTCTTATTGTTGATGTGATTTCCTAGAAAATTATTCTTTCAGGTTTTGATCACGGTTTGATCCTGGGATATGAGCCCACCACCGTGCTCCCTCCATTTCTCTCCATTTCAGGGTTGTATCGCTTATCCCTCTCACCTTGCATTTATTTTATGAACATTGAGGACAATGTTTAATTTAAGTTTGGGGGTACAACCTTGTTGATATAGAATTCATGAATTGGTGCACCCTTGCATGAGAGCATAATGCGTTTGAATATCTCTATTCTCTCGAAGTCAAAGTCCCTTATCTGTGGTCAACATGTCATATGTTGTGACTTGAAAGCCCTTTTTAGTCATGCTTATGCAATTTTTTTTTGAGGATTTAAAACGTTGGACTTTCAATTTTGTTGACTATGAAGTGTGTATTAATGTTGTAAAGTCATAAAATGATTTAGGCCATCTTTCATTGTTGTTAGCCTTACATTTTGGCTTTCTCTATATTGCATAATCTCTAGACCTTAATTTGAGCCGTATTGATAAGAATGGAGTGTGTTAAGCACACTAGAAACCACCATTCGTCTTTCTTTCATAAGCCACAACCACCTTCTAGTCTAAAAGAAAAACAATGTCTTGCACCCAATCAAGAGAGTTAGAACTTCATATCATTTGACTTGAATTGGGGTAGTCACCTTGTTTTGATTTGAATGAATATGAATTAGATAGTGATGTTATGGCTATGTTGGGATTTTTGAGGTTTGAAGTATTATGTAAAAAAGAGGATGAAATGAAAACTTCAGCAATGGGCTAAATAGTCGAGAGAGAGATATATATATGAAAAAAAAAGTGTGCTCTCGACTAGTCTTTGATCTTGGCACTCAATTGGATCATTTGGCTTGGAAATCTGTGTACAACCCAATATGAAAAGAAACAAGTTTGGGGGTTGTAAGTTGAAAGGCAAAATAGAGTGAAAAAGGGATAAGTGATAAGTTGTGAAAGTTTATATGGTTATATGAGAATTTAGCTTGATGATTTTGAGTTATAGGCTCTCTTGACTTAGTCACTTTATCCATATCTTCCGGTCCTAGCCATCACCTAGCCTTACGTTACAAGCCGGAAAGACCTTTTGATTGCGACTTTTGCACTTTATAAACACCGATGAGTTAACGAATAATGAATTGTTTCAATGTCTTTACCTTCCAATTGATTTGCATAATCTTTTCTAAAGTGTGCTCTTGACATGAATATGGATGTGGGAGTTCATGATATAGGGATGGAAACTAAGATTTTGTGAGGTTTTCAAATTGTTGAATGTTCAAAAGCATCGTGTAGTTTTTCATAATCAATTTTGAAGGTATAATGCTTGCTGTTGTGTGTATGAATTGGTGATATATGTTATTTTTACACTAGTTTTCCCCCGTTTATTGACTTGATTTTGATTGTTTTCATGATAATTTGATGACATATGATGCTTGGACCCTTGTTTTCTCATATTTTCTAGAATAACATATCATTTGGAGAAAAGAACAAGAATTGAAGATAAAGCATGCATAAAGATACAAACTGTCTGCGCATAATCTCTAGACCTTGATTTGAGCCGTATTGATAAGAATGGAGTGTGCTAAGTACACTAGAAACCACCATTCGTCTTTATTTCATATGCCAAGACAACCACCTTCTAGCCTAAAAGAAAAACAATGTCTTGCACCCAATCAAGAGAGTTTAGAACTTCATATCATTTGACTTGAATATGGGTAGTCACCTTGTTTTGATTTGAATGTATATGAGTTAGATAGTGATGTTTTGGCCATGTTGGGATATTGGAGGTTTGAAGTATTATGTAAAAAAAGGGGATGAAATGAAAACTTGAGCAATGGGCTAAATAGTCGAGAGAGAGATAGATATATATATGAAAAAAAAAATTGTGCTCTCGACTAGGCTTGAATCTTGGCACTCATTTTGATCATTTGGCTTGGAATTCTGTGTACAACCCGATATGAAAAGAAACAAGTTTGGGGGTTGTAAGTTGAAAAGCAAAAGAGAATGAAAAAGGGATAAGTGATAAGTTGTGAAAGTTTATGTAGTCTATTTGTGAATTAAGATTGATGATTTTGAGTTATAGGCTCTCTTGACTTAGTCACTTTATCCATATCTTCCGGTCCTAGCCATCACCTAGCCTTACGTTACAAACCGGAAAGACTTTTTGATTGTGACTTTTGCACTTTATACACACCGATGGGTTAATGAATGTTGAATTGTTCCAATGTCTTTACTTTCCAATTGATTTGCATAATCTTGTCTAAAGTGTGCTCTTGACATGAACATGGGCGTGGGAGTTCATGATTTAGGGATGGAAACTAAGATTTTGTGAGGTTTTCAAATTGTTGAATGTTCAAAAGCATCGTGTAGTTTTTCATAATCAATTTTGAAGATATAATGCTTGCTGTTGTGTGTATGAATTGGCAAATGAAAATTTCAATCTTCATGTGTGTGCTTGATTGTATTTGATCGAGGACGATCAAAGCTAAGTTTGGGGGTAGTTGATATATGTTATTTTTACACTAGTTTTCCCCCGTTTATTGACTTGGTTTTGATTGTTTTCATGATAATTTGATGACATATGATGCTTGGACCCTTGTTTTCTCATATTTTCTAGAATAACATATCATTTGGAGAAAAGAACAAGAATTGAAGATAAATCATGCATAAAGATACAAACTGTCTGCGCAGTGCTAGAGTTTATGGAATAGATTTCTCTACCCATGTCAAAATTGCACACTTCTTATACCAATGGAAAGCTAAGAGGCAAAGGTACATTTCTTATGTTGAAGACAAAGATCAGATATGTAGGGAAGGAGGTGAAAACGTCATCGGAAGAGACGTCTTACGATGGAGTTTTCTCATTCAGTGACTTGTGAGACAATTTTGTCATCTTTAACGTTTGATTTCGGCCCTAGTGTCTTCTGGAGAGTTGTAGATCTTTGTTTTAGGATTCTACAACAACTTGAATCAGTGAATTCCGACATCGGTAGAGAAAGTTATGCAAAATTTACCAAAACTGGCTGGAGCAGCAGGGGACGAACGCCGTGGCGTTCAACAAGCGAACGCCGCGGCGTTCACATGCAGTAGCCAACGCCGAGGCGTTCAACAAGCGAACGCCGCGGCGTTCGAGGCAGCGGGTTGGTCTATAAATACCCCTTTTAGCCATTTTTTACCCTAACTCACCTTCGATAGCAGCTGCCACACGAAAATAGAGAGAGAGGGAGCTTAGAAGAGAAGATTGAAGGTCAAAACATGGAGAATTCAACAAGGAATCCACATCTCTACAAGAATTAGGGAGTTTTTACATATTTGTTTCTTGAATTTGTTCAAATCTCCTATGACTTGTATGATTTATATTTGCACTTTTGACATGAATATGAGCTAAACTTGTTTGATTGAGGCCATGGATAGGCCATTTATGTTATTTTGATTGTTGATTTGTTGGTGTTTATTGGATTAATTTTGGTTTTAGCTATGTATTCAATATTTGATCTCAATGCTACATTTGCTTGATCACCAAGTGTTTGATAAAATGCCTAGGTTAGAGATCGAGAGATAATAACCTAGGGAAGATATAAACATTGAATACCCTATAGTTAAACCGACTAGAGATAGACTCGGTTTCTTTAGGTGGCTTTCCATTCACGTGGGGAATTCCTAGACCTTAAATGCATCCTCGTTAATCGGGTTTTCATATAGAGATATATAGGAAATCGTTACCAAGGGTAGGGTTGCTATGCCAAGAGATTGGGTGGTACGTACGTTAGGGAATTTCGCCTTAGCTAAATCAATCTAATAATCCAATAGAACCTAAATCACAATCGAAATGCATAATTGGTTGAACCATGTGCCTTGATCGCTTCTCTCTATTGTTTCCTCCCTTTATTTGGTGTGACGTTGCCTTCGTTTATTTTCTAGCATTTATTAATTAGTTAATCAACCTTTCTATCGACCGATTTAACTTAGAATTGAGTAATATAGTAGTCTTGGTACTTAGATTATAGTTGTCCCTGCGGATACGATAACCCCGGACTTAGAAATTCACTTTACTACTTACGCGACCTAGTTCTCTTGCTAGGATTTTGTCGTGTCAATTGGCAAATGAAAATTTCAATCTTCATGTGTGTGCTTGATTGTGTTTGATCGAGGACGATCAAAGCTAAGTTTGGGTGTAGTTGATATATGTTATTTTTACACTAGTTTTCCCCCATTTATTGACTTGGTTTTGATTGTTTTCTTGATAATTTGATGACATATGATGCTTGGACCCTTGTTTTCTCATATTTTCTAGAATAACATATCATATGGAGGAAAAACAAGGATTGAAGGTAATTAATCATGCAAAAAGATACAACACAAGGTATAATGCTGTCTGCGCAGTGCTGGAGTTTTTGAAATCAATTTCTCTAACCATGTCCAAATTACACATTTGGTTTACCAATGGAAATATAAGAGACAAAGGTACATTTCTTATGTTGAAGACAAAGATCAGATATGTAGGGAAGGAAGTGAAAACGTCATCGGAAGAGACGTCTTACGACGAAGTTTTCGCATTTAGTAACTTGTGAGACACGTTTATCCCCTATAACTTTTGATTTAGGCCTTGGTGTCTTCTTGAGAGTTGTAGATCTTTGTTTTAGGATTCTATAGCAACTTGGATCAGCTTATTCCGACATCGGTAGAGAAAGTTATACGAAGTTTACCAAAACTGGCTGGAGCAGCAGGGGACGAACGCCGAGGCATTCATCCACGAACGCCGCGGCGTTCACATGCAGTAGCCAACGCCGCGGCGTTCAACAAGCGAACGCCGCGGCGTTTGAGGCAACGGGTTGGTCTATAAATACCCCTTTTAGCCATTTTTTACCCTAACTCACCTTGGATAGCAGCTGCCACACGAAAATAGAGATAGAGAGCTTGGGAGAGAAGATTGAAGGTCAAAACATGGAGAATTCAACAAGGAATCCACATCTCTACAAGAATTAGGGAGTTTTTACATCTTTATTTCTTGAATTTGTTCAAACCTCTTATGGCTTGTATGATTTATAATTGCACTTTTGACATGAATATGAGCTAAACTTGTTTGATTGAGGCCATGGATAGGCCATTTATGTTATTTTGATTGTTGATTTGTTGGTGTTTATTGGATTAATTTTGGTTTTAGCTATGTATTCAATATTTGATCTCAATGCTACATTTGCTTGATCACCAAGTGTTTGATAAAATGCCTAGGTTAGAGATCGAGAGATAATAACCTAGGGAAGATATAAACATTGAATACCCTATAGTTAAACCGACTAGAGATAGACTCAGTTTCTTTAGGTGGCTTTCCATTCACGTGGGGAATTCCTAGACCTTGAATGCATCCTCGTTCATCGGGTTTTCCTATAGAGATATATAGGAAATCGTTACCAAGGGTAGGGTTGCTATGCCAAGAGATTGGGTGGTACGTACGTTAGGGAATTTCGCCTTAGCTAAATCAATCTAATAATCCAATAGAACCTAAATCACAATCGAAATGCATAATTGGTTGAACCATGTGCCTTGATCGCTTCTCTCTATTGTTTCCTCCCTTTATTTGGTGTGACGTTGCCTTAGTTTATTTTCTAGTATTTATTAATTAGTTAATCAACCTTTCTATCGTCCGATTTAACTTAGAATTGAGTAATATAGTAGTCTTGGTACTTAGATTATAGTTGTCCCTGCGGATACGATAACCCCGGACTTAGAAATCCACTTTACTACTTACGCGACCTAGTTCTCTTGCTAGGATTTTGTCGTGTCAGTTACAATGTTCTTAAGCCCCTTAGGAAAAACTAAAATATCATTCCATAATAATAAATGTCTAGAATTCAAATAAAGAGAAGTAGATCCAATCCTAGTAGTCGCGATGCTTTCCCCACTGCTTACTTTGATCATCACTTCTTCTCGGCCAAACCATATACTTCTCTGCAGATCCTGATTCAAACAACAAACATGGACACTAGCCCCTGAGTCCTGAATGCACGAAGTAGAAAAGACGGTCATAGAACAGTTAGTTTCAAAAACAAAGAGTTCCATACCTTTTGCGCCTTTGCCTAATTTGGGACAGTTCCTCTTCCAGTGGCCAAGCTGACCGCACTCGAGGCATCTATCCTTTTTCTTAGGCCCTTTGCTCTTGTAAAACCCTTGAGCCTTTCCCTTACCCTTATGAACACCTCCTTGAGCTCCAAGTTTGCCAAACTGCTTCTTATTCTTATTCTTCTTAGACTTAGACTTTTTAAGTCGAGAAGAGATGACCAAGGTAGTTTCCTTTCCCTTTGGTTTCATTTGAGATTGTGCAGTACCCAATTTGTTCATTAGCCCAGCTAAATTGCACTCTATCTCATTGCAGTTAAAGTTAACTACAAATTAGGAGATGGAATCAGGAAGAGACTGCAAGATTAAGTCAGTTTGAAGGGTGGCGTTCATGGTGAATTCGAGAGCTTCCAATTTCTCAATCCTTGAAATTATTTTGAGGACATGATCACCAACCTTCTCACTTTCTTTCATCTTGGCTCTGAAGAGCTCTTTCGATATCTCATATCGAGCAGTTGAACTGGCTCACCATAGAGCTCTACCAGGTAAGCTAGGATAGCCCTTGCAGTGGGCATCTTATCGTGTGACCTTTGAAGATCATTGGTCATAGATCCCACCATGTATCCTCTCACCCGGAGGTCGTCCTTAACCCATTTTTCATGGGCTTGGACCTCTTCCTCGTTGGCATGTGTTCTAGCAGGAGCCATCGGGATATCAGCCTACAAGACGTATCCCAGAGATTCCATATTGAGGACAATCCTCAAATTTCTAAGTCAGTCCACATAGTTGGGTCCAGTAATAGTATTCTTTTCGAGCAGAATTGAAAGTGGATTTGTCATATTTGAGAGAGATAAACGAGCAAATAACTGCAGAAATAAACCAGATTTATTCGATTACTTGTTTTGACTTAGCCAAGAAAAATTAAGGACCAACGGGGGTTGGTCCAAGTGGTAAGCAACTTGGTTCCGTTTAAGCAAGATCTCGGGTTCGATTCCTTGTGTACGCAGTTACCCCCATTGGGAGACTCACCCACCAGGCCAGGTGTGCGACCCGGGTCGACCAACAGATTAGTCCGGCAATGTCCGGGATACTGTGGTAGGCAACCAAAAAAAATAAAATTAAGGACTTAAAATTTATCTCGGCTCCCACTGTATTTTTCGAATCCCACACTCCCATGCGAAAATCGGGAATCATCATTGGCATCGATTACACAGCGACTATTGAGGTCCTCAATTAGTTAGATGGGTTGGAACCTAACCTATTTCTAACCCATTAAATATTTGAAGTGATATCTAATATCAATTTATCCAATAAACATTTCAATACTTTTTCCCATAGTCCACCAAACCACAACCGAACAGGTTTCTAAGCTCGTGAACTACCCAAGTTCATTCTCACTAACTCCTATAATCTAAGATTTGGATTTCACCTTGAAACCGAAGAGGTTTCTGGGATGAAATATGCTTCGATTAAGGCATTCCATGCACTTAATAAAATTTGAAATTATTTCTAAATGCATAACCCCTATAACTGGGAAGCTTACACATTTATAGTAATTTTAATTTTAGAAAGTTTAGTGGAGGGTTAGGATGTCAAACACCATTTACTAACTCGGTATTATTTATTTGGGAGAATTTTCATTTGTCAAAAGATTTTGGTCTCACTTTGCACATTAATCAATTTATATAGCGCTTTTATTCTATATTGATCATGCATAAAAAATACTTCTTATAATCATGCCTTTAAATATAAATAATCATGGAATTTAGATAAATAAATAAATAAATCCATCACTCGATCATGGACTTTACCAGAGGGCCCGAGCCAATGGGCCATCACAAAAGGCATAGATTAAAAACCTATTCAACATTCATGGGCCTTCTGACTTTATCAATATTGAACTATTCTATTTCAAAATCCTAAGACAATTCATGCATTATTTCTAAGAATATAATAAATAGCCTCAAACTTGATAACCCATAAAATATAAAGGTAATATGACCGGTGTTTCAATCACATAAGACATGCTCGCATCAATTAATACATGCTCGCAATATTAAATCACTTATGTTGATTATTTTAATTTTAGTCCAAGTAAAAGTCCTTTATAAAATTCCCAACCTTTTATACATTCAATATTTCAATTAAAATTATTCTAGTCCAACAAGATGACTTAGATATACAAAATTAAAAAATTAAGTATATCTACCTTTAATTAAAAAATATTAGTCCTACTAATAGAATACATCAATATGGAATTCTATTTTATTATGATTTAATGCCTTCCTTAATTGGAAATGCTATTATATGATCAAAGAATTAATTATTAATCTCTAAGAAAAATAATTTATATTCCTTATTCAAATATTAAGTAATTTCCTAAGTCAAGGAAAAATAATAATATTTAATCCACAAATTAATTATTAATCTCTAAAAAAAAATTAATTAAATTCAATTAAATATTATATTCCAATTAATCCTATTGGGCTCGATTTCATCAAACCCAAGTCACCATCCTTTTGTTCCACTTGAATTTAATTCAATTGGGCTCAATTAATTAATTCGGAAAAACATGCACGTTTTATTAATTTCTTATTGGTTTAAATTTAATTTAAGTTCAAATCACCAATCCAATTGGCCCATTTAAATTTAATTAAATTAAGTCCAAACTAATTAACAAATCGAAATTGGATAATTTTCGATTGGACTTAATTTAAATTATTTGGGTCATCATCCTTATGACCCACCCGATTAATTAAACTTACTCAAATATCCAAATATCAATTTCGACTCAAATATAGCCCTTTTTTAAGACCCAGATCCAAGACCCGGTTCAACGGATCGGGTGTCAAACACACGACCCGTCGGGCCATGCACATGGACCGACGGGCCGCGGCTGGGTAGCCGGGCGACACGGCCTGGTCGTGCACCCAGTTGCTCGCAGCTGCTGCGTGCAGTTTTCTCGGGGCTCTTCGAACCCCGTTTTTCCTCGGGTTTTTTGATTTTTCAAATCATCAAATATTTCCAGATTTACAATAAGTAAAAAATATAGGCAAAAACCATAAAACTCAGATTTAAGAAAACATACAAACATGCTTAAAAAACACATAACATGCAAATCTTAAATCATGTAAACAAGATCAAATATGCCAATCAAAGATTAGCTCTGATACCACTGTTGGGTTTCGCGAAAAATAACATAAACGCAGCGGAAGGATTTCAAAAATTTAATTAAAACCCAAAGTGTTCTCTAATTGCATAATTGAATCTAAAATACTTTAACGAATAAATCATCTTACCCGTTGAAGCGAGGTGGTAGGAGAATCCAATTCTTCTTTAACTCTTCGAATTGATGAACTTCTTGAATTCTTCAATCCTCGTATTCTTCAAGTCTTGATTTCTTGAAGCTTCTTGAAAATTAATCCAAACAATGAAGCACGTTGTCTCTAAGTAATCACGCACGAATTGATGATGAAAAAAAATCCCACTTCTTTCTCTATAGGGGCGACGGCTAGTGTGTATAGAGGGGAAGGATATTTTTCTTCTTCTATTACTTGGAGAGTTACAATGAATTGTATCAAGAGAACCCTTTTATATTTCAATGACTTATTGACCAAGACAAAACAAAAGAGACCACATTGATCATCCCTCTAGCCTTATTGAGGACGCCCCATATGGGGCCCTGAATTTTTCTTTTGCTTTGTTTAATTAATCCTTTATTCAATTAATAATTTATTTTATCCAATAAATAAATTAATTAATTAAATAATAAAATTAATTAGATAAATTAATTCATTAATATATTTCTCCAAGAAATTAATTAATAATTAATCTTATCTATTTAATTAATTATCTTATCCAATAAGTAATTAATTATTTATTCTATTTATCCAATAAATTAAATCTCTCCAAAATAAAATAGAAAATCCTTTTTCAATTTTCTTCATCAATTCTTTAGCGCGACTCTTTAGGTTCGTTTCATATGGGAATGAGAGGAAACCAAAAGAAGTGGATAACACCTAGCCAGTCACGTGGCCCACTTCGTAGCCCAAATGAAATACGAATCAATGGATCATTCCACAACCTTCCAATCGTAAATACCGTATATGTATAAACCCTTTGTTCACGTTCTCTGGTCAAGTGAGAGTCACGGTTATGTCAAACTCACTGGACTTGACCATATGTATAAATTATAATAATACGAGATCTTTGAGATCGATTAAGTGCCTAGCATAATCGTCTGTTTTGCTTTAACCAAAGACTTTTGATCTCTATTAATCTATAATCACATAGGGTACATTCTCATTCACTTATGAGAGAACAAATATCATATTAGATATCTGCTAAGATTACGACTTGCCCATCAAGTCCGCATTTCGAGGTCGACCCCACCTAAGGGTGAATTGGGTCTAACTACTCTAGTAAAAGACTTGACATCACAAGTGCATCTCCAGCCTAATACTTCAAGTCGAAGGTTCACATATACCTATTACGCATAATTAGTTCTGTCATTGACAGTCACAGAATGAAAACCCATGTGACAGAACCGATACGAGCCATGTTCAAGCATATCAGTTCTAGTGATGTGCCTACAGTCTTAAGCTCCCACCATCACATGGTGTTCGACTGGCACTCCCATATCAGAGCTAAGATTGTACAAGTATTCAAAGTCTTTATTTTCTTATTAAAGACTTCAGAACTAGTTTTAGTAATCAAGGTCGATCTCTTTAATGTCATTCTTCCTATCCCATAGGAAGTAGAGGGATTACACTGAAAACACGGGCAAATCGTTTTACACAACTTATAAATGCAGATAAGAATTAAGTGAAAAACTAAAAGATGTCTTTTATTATAAATAATATTTAAGTTCAATACAAGATAGATGCCCTATTCTTCATATCCTCTATGACATCTGAGGGCATAATCCTAGCAGTATCAAGGTGTATGAGATTGACATTCCATGACTCTTACTTGATCGAGTTGCGCCAATGAAGAGCTTATACGCTTATGGTAATTGCAACTTAAAGGTTCATGATGATGTATTCATCTCGTACTTGATTGGATTTCAAATTAGCTTCACGGGAATGGGTTGGTGATAACTATATCCTTGGAATCCTCCCAATGTTAATCAAGACGAGCCAAGAGAGTCGCGCTATATAAAAATGATAAAATAAAGGAGTTTTACTTCACAAAGGGTATTTTAGTAATTTCACTTAGAGTGGAAATTCTTAATGGGATATATTGATTATAATAAATATATATTCAATTGTTGTAATTAAATGTGTTTATTCAATCAATATTAATAGTATTGTTAATTTAGAATTAATAAAGTACTATTAATTAAAAGAGCATAGTATTTAATTAATTGTCAATTGGATTGGACTTGGGATATTAATTAAATACTTAACACTGGACTTAGAATTGGATGAAGCCCAGCAACCCTATCCTAAAAGGCCATTCGGTCGCCCCCCCTCCTTGAATCAAGGAGTGATTTTTAATTAAACACCAGGTGCTTAGTTAAAAATCTAACCTAAATCATTTTTTTTCATCTTACAGAGTGAAAAGAAGTGAAACACAAAAGCATTTCTCCCTCCCCATAAACCCTAGCCGTCCAACCCCATCTGAGGTAGAGGAGGTCGAACTCTAAGATATGAAGATCATCTTTTGTGTGATAATCTAGAGGAAGAAACGATTCTTTGCTTCTTAAAGCTAGACGTAAAAATTTCATCAAAAGGTAATTGGATTACTTATTCTCTTGACAAATTTGATTTATATGTTAACAAAAATATCAAAAGCATGAATTGAATTTGGGCTTTGTTAATCGAGAAAAAGTTTTATCCATTGGTTCGATTCACAACAGTGATATCAGAGCTAAATTCATGGCTTTCATATTTTTTCCGGCGGTGCACCGTGCGGCCGACCAGCGGCACGGCCTGGCCGTACTACACGACGCGGCCTGGATGCATCGTGTGGCGCAGCCTGGCTGCATCGTGTGGCTCAGCCTGGCCTTGCATGCACTACACCGTGTTGTGTGTGTGTGTGGTGGTGGTGGTGCACGGCGCTGCCAGCTAGGGCAACGCCATGCGTTGAGCTTAGCCCGACATGTAATTTTGATTTTAGTCGCGCCGGGCCCTGACCTTGGAAAATTAATTTTACATGTTTAAAAATTAATTTTTTGCATTGGGTTTGGCCCGTTTAGTCTGTTAGATGTATTTTGAACCCAATGGATAATTTTGAAAATAAAATTGAGCTTAAACCCAACTAGCATTTTTAAAATTCTTTTATGGATTAATTTTAAAATTAAAAGCCCTATAAAGTCTTTTTCATTTTTTAAAATTGGATTTTAATTGAGATTGAATTAGATTTAATTTTTATTAGTTTATTTGAAAATTTGGATTTTTCTAAGGCCAAATATTGGATTTTTTAGCCACTTAAAAATTAATTATCAAATTTAATCCTTGGTATTTAAATTGGATTTAAGCGTCTAAATAAAGCTTGCTAGGCTTGCTTTATTTTATGGATTAAATTAAATTGGATTGACCCAAATTAATTAAAATTGGATTTAACTATATGTTCTTAGAAATCTTAGAGTTTAATTTTGCTTTTAAATTATTTCACCCATGTTGGGCTTTTTTTGATAAAGTCCGCTTTAATAGGATTGAAGTAAATGTTTGGGCTTGGCCCATTAACATTAAAAATCGAAATAAATTGGATTTAATTTTTGAAGAATAATGAAATTGGATTTAATTATATATTAAATAAGATCTAATAATAATCACATATGTGTTTAATTTGATTATGTGATCCTTTTATCACTATGTGATGGTGACACCTCATATGGGCTTAGGGTTGATTTCTTTTGTATTGGTTCGGAGTTTGGGCCCCCCAGTTTGTATCTTTATATTTATTAGAACAATTGTATGGGCATGTACCAATGTAATAAAAATATCAGATAGGTCCAATGGACTGTGAAGTCGGTGGCAAACTTAGAGCAAAGTCAAGAAGTTCTTTTGTAATAGATTAGGTCCCCTCCCCGATTGACGCGTTGGATCGGGACAATCTAGATTAAAGCCCATACGTGTGTGTGTTGTTAGAAATTGCTAGGCATTTTTCTTTTGCATTTCCTTAACAAGTGCTTAAAAAATTAATGTGCAAAGTGAGACCCAAAATATAATAATTGTTAACAAGTTATTAATTCTCCCTAATCAAATGATACTAAGTAAACGGTATTTGATATCTTGGCTCTCCGTCAAACTTTAGAATGAGATGGTTGCATCTTATATATGGCATCTTCCCGATATTAGGGGGTCATGTGTAAAGATAATATGCTTAATCTTCTTTGGTGCATTTGATGCCTTCAGTCGAAGCGAATTTTGCCCCATATATTGAAAAATGTTGCAAGGAGAGATTAAATTGTTAGACTGAGAGAGTTGATCAGAATAGACTTAGATGAATCACCACCTATATATCGAAAAAGTTTGCGGTTAAGTGATTCATGAGCCAAAGGAATTGAATCATTAATTGGATTAACTGGCACTAGGCGCCACCTCAAGTCCTAGATGGGACATATATCAAAAAAGGTTACAACCCATCTAGACATTGAGGACCTCAATCACTCACTATGAAACCAATCCAACGAGGTTTTCAATCATTGCAGTGGGAGTACAATAATTTAGAAAAATAGTGGGAGACAAGTAATTGTACAAGTCCTTTAAAATTACTTGTTTTAACAATATAAAACTTCTAATTAAATAATCTTTGTGTTTTCTGTAGTTTGATAATTACTCTCTATAATGGTTAACCCACTCACAATACTGCTTGAGAAAAATGTTCCAACTAGACATAATTTCATTGACTGGCAAGGATATCTAAGGATAGTCCTTAGTCTCGAGGCCTTAGAATATATGCTCGATGAAGAGAAGCCTCTAGTCCCAAATACTGAAAACTTTAAGTATCATTATGCCTATGAAACATGGGTTAAGGATGACATCAAAGTTAGAGGTTACATACTGGGTTCGATGAGCAATGATCTGCAACGCTCTCATGAAAAGATCATAACATCTGGGGAGATCTTGCTACACTTGAGGGAACTCTATGGAGAACACAATTGTATTGCTCGATATTATATATTGAAAGAACTCTTTGGAGATAGAATGAAAAAAGGAGAGTAGGCTAGGGATCACGTCCTCAAAATGATCTCTATGATTGAGAGACTTGAAGCCCATGATTTCACCATGGACTTCCACCTTGAAAGCGATCTCATTCTCCAGTCGCTCCCAAACTCATTTTCTCAATTCATTGTGAATTTCAACATGAATGACATTGAATGCACACTAGTTGGGCTGATGAACAAGTTGATTAATGCTCAATCACAGTTGGAGCCGAAGATGAAAGAAACTGCTCTAATCATTTTTACTGATTCTAAGAGAAGTCAGAAAAAGAAAAGAGGTAAGAAGCAACTAGGAGTCTCCAAATCATCAAGCAATGATAAGGCTAAGAAGGTCAAAAAGTTCAAGGGTAGGACCCTAAAGAAAATGGACATCTGCCTCCATTGCAAGGAGCTAGGCCATTGGCAGCGCGATTGTCCTAAGCTGAAAGCTGAAAACAAAGGTATAGAACTTTACGTTTTTGAAACTAATTGTTCTATGATTATATTTTCTACTTCGTGAATTTTAGATTCTGGAGCTAGTGCTCACAATTGTGTTTTGAACCAGGATCTGGAAACAAGTAGGAAGTTGGGAGAATGAGAAGTGATGATCAATGTGGGAAGCGGGCACAGTGTCGCAGCTACACACATTAGGGACACTTATAGTACATTAATGTATGACCATTCTATTACTTTAGATAATTGCCTCGTTTTGCCCAATGGGCTTAAGAACATTGTTTCTATTTCTGTATTGGTCAGGAAAGAATACTCGTTTACTTTTAATGACAATGGTTGTGATATTTATTTTAGAAAAAAAAAACATTGGCTTAGCATCTAGTTAATGGATGGTTAACACAATGACTAGGAAGCGTAGTATGAATGGTAAAAACCAAAGACTTATGTGGCATCTTAGACTTAGACATGCCGGTGAATTCATGATTCACGAGTTGGAGAAACGAGGGCTTATCGACCCACTTCGATCTGATCCATATCCAACATGTGAATCCTGTCTAAAAGGTAAAATGACTAGGTCACACTTCACCGGACATTTTGAAAGATCCAAGAAAGTTTTGGGTTTAGTTCATACAGACGTATGTGGGCCCTTCAAGAATGAGGCATACAGAGGTTTTTAGTACTTCATTACTTTCACTGACGACTATACTAGGTATAGACTCGTGTACTTAATGAAACATAAGCCTAAATGGTTCAAAGAGTTCAACACTATGGCTGAAAAACAAACCGAGCACAGTATTAAGTGTTGGGATCTGTGTACAACCCCCGGGGATACCGGCGCAACGGAATACATATAATTTAAAAATTAAAGCGGAATCCACGAAATTAAGGCTAGGTCGACATGGTACCATCAGATTCAAAACTATCATAGAAGGAAGTTTACTCGTGTTTACCTCTTGTAGACCTTAAAGCAGCAATGTCTTTTTAAGCTACTCCCTACTACAGTCTTCGAATTGATTTGCCCTAGCGCCCCAAGTGTTGCGCCTATGAGATGTATCCACACCCTAGCTCGTACCCTCAGTTATCTCCTCCAGTGCTAGCAAGGAGAATACCGAATCTTGATTTTTTAGAAAAAAGAGTTTGGAATTATTTAAGTGTTCTTCACACTCAACATATGAGTTTGAAGAAATTATGTGAAAGAAAATATTGGGAGAGAATAACAGAAAATTTATTTCTTTGAAAACTTACTTTTCTCATGTAATTTTCAAAACCCAAAATTCATTAGTATTGCATTAGATTAAAAGAGGGATGGAATACACATATATATATATAGAGTCCACCTAAGGTTAAAACCTTACGTAGATACACGACTATCTCTCCCCTAAAAAATAGGGAGTAGGCGTGTACATATATATATATATATATACATGTATATTTCCTTTTCTTTTATTCTCTCTCCTTGTTTAGTTGGACTCCTTCCAGCTAACTAGATATTACCATATCTAATAATATCCTAATATATATCAAATAGAATCCTTCCATATCCCATTAATTAGTCACTTTAATTAATTAAGGATTCTACCAAATATATTTATGGGATATTAATTAATATATATTTTGCAAACTTGGTGAGCAAGATAAATCTTTTCACCAAATCCACATACACTATACACACGCCACACGTGCACTTTATGTGTGTATATATATATATATATATATATATATAATTTTATTTTCTTTCCCCTAACTAATTAATTAGGCCTTCCCAATTTAATATTCTAAAATTAAATCAAAGGACCATTAATTAACTAGTTAAATTAATCTTTTTTCCTTTGATTAATTGATCCCACCATTAATTCTCAAAGAATTCATTAGCTAATAGGTACTACACTAAGTTGTGTGTGTGACCCCTCAGGCTCGTTGTCAAGCTAGAAATAAGTCCACAATGGCTAGATTAATTATTCTAAATAATTAACTAGACCTTGAATTACTTTCACCAAATTAATCCAAGGCACCTATTTGTTGGTCTCAAGTGGCATACGAAAGATTCTAGTAGGGGGGGGGGGGTTGAATAGACCCTAAAGTCTTTTTCAACTTCAAAAAGATTCGTATTAAAATGATTTTGGACGCTTGAAAAGTAGACGCTTGACTGAGCGTTTACTTCAAATATAGACGCTTAGGCTAAGTGTCTGATGAAGACTATTTTTAGAAAGTTAACTTAGACTTCAAGATTTGAATACTTTAACCAAGTAGGTTTAAGCGTTCTGTTCAGCGGAATGATTTTTGTAATCTTCCTTTTTAAAGGGCTTTAGCGTCGCAGAAAGTGTATTTAGTTGCTTAGCGTTTGATTAAGTTTTACTTGATCAGTTTATGATATGACAATATGAAAAACTGAATGTAAAGTAAAGAACACAATATTTGTAAGGTTCGTTGGGTGGTGCAATCCCAACTACGTCCTTCTTCTCCTTGAACACTTGGAGGCAATCCACTAAAATAATTCTCAAAGAATCACACAGAATCTTCTACAAATTAGGGAGAGATGGATGTCGATGACTTGAGCTCCTTGATCACACAGATTTCTGCTCCAAATCACTTCAATCCCCTTGCTTCTTTCACCCAGAAATACAGCAAGTATCCAACTTCGACTTTACACAGATCGCGAGGCTTAGATAAGGGTTTTTCTAAAAGGTTTGTTTGATTTTGATAAAGTTCAAACAGCTAGGAATATCTCAGTAGTATTGTGGGTTTCTCTGAAAAGAATGTTTGAGATATTGGTTGACTGTCTCAGGAATTGAAGAAAAGCAAAGAGAATATTTTCTTGAAAATTCTGGCTTTTCTGAGAGTTTAAGGAATGAGACTTCAATGCAACAGCAATTTGGCTTGGAAATTAATCGCGTTCTCTGTTTGGCTTGTTGTTGAAGTTCTAATTAGAGGCATTCTTGGAAAAAGTGTCCGTTTGACACATGCACAAGCACGTGTCTCTCACTTTCTCGAGTGAACATTTTTTGTCCTTTTTCCTGAAAATCTGCTACACAAAAGTTGGTGCTGCAGTCTTTGAATAGTTGACAGTCCAATAGGGTGGCTTCTTCGTACGTCTGAAAGTGCTTATCTCATTTAATGCTCTTATCAGCATTTAATGCATTTGAATTAAATGCCCGTTGGCACTTAATGCATTGAGAATATTTGCATTAAACTCCTTTTGGACTTAGAAATAAATTCAGGTGAAATCAGTCCTTGGTAGACGCTTGTTCATCCTTGAATTACTTCTATCCTATAAGGTGACGCTTGGTGTAGCTGATCATTCTAGACGCTTGGAATCTTCATCTTTATTCAGACTTCAGACGCTCGAGTCTTCAAACTTTACTTCTGATAAATGCTTATTACAAATCCTATTACAAATTTTATTCAGACTTCAGGCGCTAGAATAAAAAATAAAACAAAGCCTATTACAAATCCAACGCTTCAAAGCTAAAAACAAACTTACATATTTTGGGGTCTAACGGAAAGTTCTAATTGTCATCATCAAAACATCTAACGTAAAATTCCTAACAATTTCCCCCTTTTTGATGATGGCAATACTTACTCTTTTATAGTTCAAGAGTCAGACAGCCAAAATAAAAGTTAGCTTTGATTAGATAAGGTTAGTTAAAGTTAGTTACGCTTCAACGAGATGTTTCAGCTGAGAAAAATGCATTTTATATATCAATGATTACAAGCATTTTTACAACTAAACAAACAAAATATAAGAGACAAGAATATAGATAATGCAAATCAAAAGGCTTTAACGACTTGATCTAACTTTGTATCGCTTGGGCATTTTAGCTCGGATAGCTTCAGTCAGATTATCTTCCAAGGTCATTATTGCTTCATGATCTTTGTTGATTATGAGCTTATTTTCTTCTTGTTGTCTCTTTTTGAAAACAGTAAAGTGTTTATCCCAATCAGTTGGGTCAATACCAATATACCGTAGGCAAATTCTGAAAGTTCGGATGAAGTTAGACATCTGCCTCTCTTCAGCTAAAATTCTTTGATCTGAAGGTTCGGGAATAGATGCTCTTTGAATAGGGATGTTAAACTGTTCAAGCAGTGCCCGAGAAGGTATTGGTAGATTTGGATACAGTGCTTGTGGAGGTTCTCTAAGCGTTCTACTAGGCGCTCCAGCAGAATCACTTACTCCAACAGCAGTTATCCAAGAAAGGAGACTTAGCGCAGAAGGTGAAACTTGACGCTTAGGAGACGGAGGCTCTTGAGCTCTTGAACTAGACGCTTTCCTCTTTTCTCCTTTCTTCTTCTCTTCCCCCTTATTTCCATCATCAGACTTTAGAAAATGTTCCGTATGTAAACTTACCTGATGAGCAATCTGAGACATATAGTTTGTGATGTCGTCCAAATGCTTGTCAAAGCGTTCCTGCAATGCGAGGAGCTTGGCACTGGTAGCATCATTCAGAGATGTCTCTAGGGTTTCGAGGCACTGTTCAAATGCTTCTTTTATGCCAAGTTGGTTGGCGTGAGTAGCATCATGCATTTCTTGAAAAACTTGTCTGCACTCACCAACAGCTGCTTGAGCTGAACTACGCATATGAGCAATTTGAGCACTCATAACGTGAGACTCAATCTTTGCTAAGTCTTCTTTAATCCAGTGGAGAGATTCTTCGTTCTGATTAGCATGAGCACTGATATCCTCCAAAACAAATTTGAGCAAAGGACCAAAAGATTGACTCGCATCTGATTGAACCGCTTGAGGAGTCGGTTGCTTGAACCTGGATGAGTGTTTGAGAGAGTCAAGAGGAACTTGATATGCTGGATCAAAGACAGTACCTCGTACGTCAAGAGAAAGATCCTCAGCAATATCAGCAGCAATGAGTTCAGGAGCGTCAGGAATATCCTTTGGTTGAGACGCTTGAACTGGTTCCTCAGCAGATGCTGGAATACGTACAACTTCATAAGTGTACGCTTCAACTGACTTAGTAGGTGCTTCATCAAGCGCTGACCCTGATTGGAAAAAATCATCGAATTGGAAGTTCCAATTTGCTAAATCGGCATAAGAAGTGGACGCAGCTTCCATAAGTGCAAAGAGTCTGGTTCTTGAAAAGCAAGTACCGAAAATGAATGTGCGAAGGGGACTATCAATGGCCCTGATGTGCATGGGACCAATGATATCAAGCACATGATGCGGAAAGACATTGGACGGCGCTTGACAGATAGAGAAAATAGAATTTGGGGAGTAATTTGTAGAAAATCCAACCAAGCAGTCAGAAGGAAGAGACTTAAGACGCTGATCTTCAGGCACATAAGCAGCATAGTACTCTTCTAAATATGGATAGATCGCTTGAGCTAGTCCCTGATTTCTTTCTAGCAGTGAGAGGACAAACTCATAATGATTGAGTACCTCTTTGCAGATAGAAGGGAGTAGTGGATATTCTCGAAATGAATTGATTATTGAGTCGTTCCATTGTCTGAGATTGGTAGTGAAGATTATGTCAAAATGAGATAAGGGAGTCATAATCTTCACCATCAAATTAAAGTTATCTTCGTAGTGGTTGGGAGCGAAATTTATGCTATTGATTTGAGTACTACCACTGGTAGACGCTTGAGCGTTGAAATGTAGAGGAGTAATGGTCAATCTGTGAAGCTCTTGACGCAGACACTGCTCAATCTGATGTCTAATTAGTGGGAGCTTGAGAACAGGTCTAACTCTCTGTTGACGCTTCTTCAGGCAATACTTGGAGAAATGATGCTTCTTGTCATGCATGCCTATGCCAAATAAATGGGGAGCTTGAACTAACTCTGTGAAGGTATATTGATGACCCATATACGCTTCAACCCAATTTACTTCATTCATACAGTAGTCTGTGCCAGCGTTGACAATAGCTCTAATGTCTTCATGGTAAATATCTCTGATAGATTCAAAGCGATATCTATCGGTCTGATAGTTAGCATTCCAAACGCTATCAAAATATGCATCAGCCTCAGTCTAGATCAGATCTATGAGAGATTCGAGACGCTCACCGGCATGAACTGCTTTATTTTTCCATAGGCGAAGTGGATTGACCAAAGTTAGATTTTCAGGACTATTGGCAAATATAAGGAAAGTGTGTGTAGCCTTCTCGGTTCAAGACTGCCTCTGATGGATTGAGAAAGCTAGGGCGAAGTGGCTCATACACACGAATACTGTAGTCTCTGAGAGCAAAACCTGTAGGCTTGTTGTGGCCATAGTCGAGGTAATACGCTAGATCCACATCACATCTAGGAGTTGTTCCTCCTTCTCTGTCTTGTTGAAGAATGAGAGAGGATGGTATAGGACCAGGAGTTTTTTGTAGTTGAATGGCCGTATAGTACTTTCTCTCAATTTCTGTCATCTCAGTGTTAAACACTATATCCCTGATTTTACTGTCGATGTCAATCAGCAGGGCAATCTCATTCTCAGCAACAATATATCTTTCTTCATTATAGCCTGCAGGAATGAAATCTTCTTCGAGCGCTGGGGGCATGTAGTTGATTGATTGATCAATTGTCTTCAGCGTGTCCAGTTGGAAGAAGTGCCTTGGCTTTGTAACGTCTTCAGCAACGCTCTGACCTGCTGAGCATGCCTCTGTTATAGCCGGAACAGGGATTGATGTTTGAACCTCTTTGAAAGCAGGTTCCTCAGTTTCAATTGCAGCAGCTTCTGCGGCAACGTCTTTGGCAATATTCACAACTTCTGTCAACTCAACATCTAGGTGGACGTTTGTTGACGCTTCAGCAGCAGCTGGAACTAAAGTTGTAACATATGAACTATCCTTTATAAGAGCAGGATCTTCTACAGATGTAGGAATAGAAGTGTTTTGGGAAGAAATAAACTTACCCCGAGAACTTGTCTCAACAGCAACACTTTGAGCGCTTGGCTCAATAGCAACTTGAGCGTTTGGCTCAACAACAACACTTTGAGCGCTTGGCTCAACAGCAACTTGCGCACTTGGCTCAATAGCAACTGGAGCGCTTGGCTCAACAGTCTCAGGCTCTTAAACAGGAGCAGCTCGACGCTTGCTTGTCCTGGAACGCTTGAAGATTTTCTTCACGTTGGCTTCTTCAACAAATTTGAGCGCTTGAGCGGGATGAGCAGCAGCTGGTTCATCAAATTTAATTTGTTTAATAATTTCTTCCAGCTTCATCCGCTTGAGAGGTAACTTGTCTTGTGCATCCTCATCAGTTTCCTCATCATCCTTCTGAGGAGCAGGAACAACTTGTGCCTTGGGCTTTCTAGGAGCCCTCTTCTTGGTAGCAGTCGGACGCATTGTAACACCCATGCACGTAACACATAGATACCAAGAGCACACATATATATGTTACCCATTCGATCATTATATACATTATTCACATACGAGTTGCACAATCCTCAAACTTGGACATAAACAAAAATACACACATCTAGTAATTATACTTTACAATAGACCAAAAAAAAGCCCTATATGATATGCAAATGATGAGCTGAGGGAGAAGGACTTGAAAACTAGCCAGCCGACCTTTGATCCATGCTTCAGCTTAATGTACACAACTTCACGGATCGACTCTATCCACAGCACACAAAAAAAGAACATTGCGTTTGGTGAGTCGCAAACTCAGCAAGTATAATTAAGTACGAGATAATTGACATCCTATAAGCACACAAAATCAGCAACCAATCACTCATTTGAAGTCACATAAGAACGTCATCCATAATCATATCACTTTCACTTCATATCATTCAGAAACACATGATGCACGTGCTTAGTCATTTTCTCTTACTGTTAATGGCCTGCTATAACCAAGAGTGAATCGTGATCACGAAAATGGCCATGGCACTCCGTAATTCATATAACACATGGAAGTTCAGTGAACTCAGGTGGCCATACGGTACTCTGTGGTCCAGTTTTACTGGAAATTCTTTAACACATGGCTCAAGATTAGTAGTGGCCATAACAGAATCTCTTATGTCGGATGAATGCATTTTCATAGCATATATCTCATTTTCATCATCAAGTCATCAATAACATTTCCACCTTGTTAAAGTTCATGTAGTTCACATCTATTACACAACGAATTGTATTCACCATATTCGTTTCCATCACTCAATCATCATATAACCACGTTCATAACACCGTAAGCTTCCAAATCACACAAGTAGACAAATAAAGTAGTTATTTAGACATAGCAATCAAAGCAATGGATGAGTCAATTATCAAGCCACCCAATTATACTCACAAATAGTGGCTCATCACGATGTCTTCGTCTAGTTGGCGTTTTCTGCTCCTCTATTGGAATCTCGACCTATTAAACACATCAAAATGCATAACTACCCTTGATATAATACATTGAATAACATAACATAATATTTTCAGATTTAATTCCCTTGTCAATTTGGAGATTCGATTAACGAAACAGGGGCTGTCCCAACAGATTTTCCAAAACCGACACCGTATATTCAACTATTTTTCTAAAATCCCCTGTTTACTGAACAATTCTGAAATTTGAGTGACGTATCTATAACATCTGTATATATCTACTGTAAAATTTTGAGATTGAACACAAATTTCCAGGTTATCTAAATAACCTCAAAACACCAGCCTTTGCCAATCCCGCCGAACAGACTGGCAGTGTTATTCAACGATTTTTAGAAACATCCACTGAACTCCAATCGTTACGTAATTTTGCAGAGATATTCACGACACATATAAGTTTATCCAGAAAATTTTAAATAATCAGAATCACACGTTTAATAACTTAAATACCGCCTTGAGCATGAAAAGTAGAAATTGAAATTCAGAAAACTGTATTCATAAAATTCCTAACTTGTAGGACATAATCTCACTACCAAGTCAAAACCTCAAAATCATATAAGCTCAAAAGAAAACTAAGTGAATTATTTACCCATCACATAGAGAGACGAAGGAAACAAATCCCAAATCAAAGCTTTCCAAAACTCGCTTAGCAGCAGATTTTGACTCTGTGCAGACGCGTCTCGGTTAGATGGACTTTGTGAGAAACTCCAAACTGCTGGGTAGAAAATAAACCCATAATAGAGTTCCTATACCTCTTAGGAAGAGATGAAGACCTATCACACGCAATTTGGATGTCATTTGACCCTTCAAATATGCAAACTCCCAACACTGCGCAGACGGCGTTTTTCTTTGTCTTTAACATGGAAGGAGATGTCAAGGGAGGTTCCTTCATTTTTTTTTTCAGAAAAATGAATCAAGATTCATGATCTTAAGAGATGAGAGAGGGCTCAATATTCAATAAATGGGTGAGGTGTTTTTTAAAGAAGGTATCAAGGGGTTAGGTGTTATTATAATACAAAAGGTGAGTCATGGTAGTGATATTTGCACATAGGACCTTGAAGTTTGCTTACTTCCACATGATAGAAGATAAATTTGGGTGTTACACGCTTCACGATTTCCTCTTGAGCAGGACGCTCAGCCTCTTCATCAGACGCTTCACGTACAGTCTGACGCTCAGAAAGTGGTTTAGCGGCACCACCAACTTTGGGAGGATTGAATAGATTGGTCAGAATCCTTCTTCACAAAAACTTGGTCTTATTCAACGGGAGACCAGATGAGTAAACACAGTCTGATTTGTACAGAAGGTCACTCAAAACAAGCCCATACGGTTTATTTGGGGTGTTCAAACAGTCCCCTAAACCTTCCAAAGATGTACTCACTCCAGTTGATTTGGATAGAGAGGAGTATCGATGTCATCATCTGAAATTGTGTGGGGTTGAGCTTATCAAAAGTGCCCACTCTGCATTCAATAATCTTACTGCAGAAATCAGCCAACAGACGGTATTGTGATACCAAATCTTTCTTTTCAAAGTGTTGGGTGTATGGTACACCATCGTAAGCCCTCATAATTGTCCATGCTTCCTTGATTTATGCCAAAGTAACACTATCCAGTGCATTACCCTCATTGGGAAGTTTAAAGGTCGTGCCAATGGATGCAGCAGACAACACAAATTCCCTAGGTGCCTCCTTCTTGGTCATAGGCAGAAGACAAGAGATAGACTTCTTGTCCTCCAAGAGTTTAGCAGTCCTCTAAAAAGTATCAATCTCCGTCGGAAAGAAATATGAATACTGTGTTAAGAAAGTTTTAAGCCTGACATTTGTAACGGTGTCCATCATATCATGTAGGTTGATCTGCGGTTGATCATACAGAAATTTCCAGTCGACAATAAGGCCTTCAGTAACCTTGATGATAGACTCGGCAGAAGTAGACGAAGCCTTCTTTGGTGCCATTTTTGAAAGTAGAGTGAACTGAGATTTGTTTTTGCGTTGAGAGAGAGAGAGAGAGAGAGAAATTTCCAGAAATCTTTGAGTGAAAGTGAATGATTTTTCTGCAAAAACTGTGTTTTAAATGACACAGTAAAGAATTTTGAAACTTGTGTTCTCTAGTCTCTATAGGATTTAGACACGTGTAAAGACTTTTTAATCTCATCCATGAAAATAGTAACCGCAGACGCGAGTTTTGTGTAAGAGAGAAGTTACACTTGGTAATTCCCACATATAAAGATTTGACATCCAAGTTAAAAATAAAAAAAAACGTTTGGTATTTTCAGAGTGTAGCACACGCGCCTGATGGTACACTGACACGTACACAAACACGTGCTATCTCTGAACCGTCATTTTAAAAGCTTTAATTAGCCGCAAGTTTGATATGATAGAAGCGTGCGAGTAGAGTACAAAATAGACTTTTGAGTCTACCCACTACTTCAAAAAGCTTGTAAAATTTATGCATGACTTTAAAAACATTTTTTATATTGAGTGTTGAATGGAATTGGTTCGACGCTGAACTGATACCATTGGTTGATATATCATTAGAAAATTAGATGCTTAGGATTGAAAAGTCTTTTTATGTTTGAGCGTCCAATATTTTATGCATAAGTAATACTGAGCGGTGATGATCATGCATCTTAAAATTTTGATCATTGACGCTTGCATTTATGGTTAAGTACAATTTTAAGGTTCCCCCTAAATTTGATAACTTGTACCAAAAAAATCTTTTAAACATAAATCAAGTGGATTCCCCCTAAATTACATGTCTAATAAAGTATGATGCAAAATGATTATGCGTTTAAGTCAATCACACCTAATTCACTTCTCAAAGTGAGAAAACGTTGTTTGTTGAGCGCTTTGGTGAAAATATCTGGCAATTGTTTGTCAGTTCCAATGAAGTGTATGGAGATATCTTTCTTTTGAACGTGGTCATGAAGAAAATGGTATCTAATGTCAATGTGTTTGGTTCTAGAATGAAGAACAGGGTTTTGAGTCATGGCTAGAGCGCTTTGGTTATCACAATGAATGGGGGTTGGTCCTAGGATTATTCCATAATCTCTAAGTTGTTGCCTCATCCATAACACTTGTGTACAACAACTTCCTGCAGCTACATACTCAGCTTCGGCTGTGGAGGTAGCTATGGATTGTTGTTTCTTACTATGCCATGAAACTAACCTATCACCTAGAAATTGACATGTACCACTAGTACTCTTACGATCTATTTTGCAACCTGCAAAATCTGCATCTGAGTAACCAATTAGTTCAAAAGGAGAGTCCCTTGGATACCATAAGCCCACATTTTGTGTACCTTTTAGGTATTTAAGGATCTTCTTGGCAGCAATTAAGTGCGACTCTTTAGGATCAGCTCGAAATCATGCACACATGCATACCGAAAACATAATATCAGGTCTACTGGCAGTAAGATAAAGAAGTGATCCAATGATACCTCTATAATTAGTGATGTCAACTTTCTTTCCACTTTCATCTTTATCTAACTTAAGCGTTTGGCTCATTGGAATTTTTGAATATGATGCATTTTCCATACCAAATTTCTTAATCATATCTCTTGTATATTTAGCTTGGTTAATAAATATGCCATTAGGGAGTTGCATAACTTTTAATCCTAAGAAAAAAGTTAATTCACCCACCGTGCTCATTTCAAATTGTTCTTGCATCATTTTCGAAAACTTCTCACACAGACGCTTGTTGGTAGAACCAAATATAATATCATCAACATAAATTTGGACTAAGAGGATATCTTCGTTATTGGTAATTTTAAATAACATTATATCAACGCTGCCTTTTGAAAAGCCTTTACCAATAAGGAAGATAGAAAGAGTGTCATACCATGCTCGGGGTGCTTGCTTAAGCCCATAAAGTGCTTTATCTAGCTTGTAAACCATACCCTTACCATGATTGTTGATGAATCCCGGTGGTTGCTCCACATATACTTCTTCTTGGAGTTTACCATTCAGGAAAGCACTCTTCACATCCATCTGATACACCATGAACTTGTTGAACGCTACATGCGCTAGAAACATGCGAATTGCTTCAAGACGGGCGACAGGAGCGTATGTTTCATCAAAGTCAATACCCTCTTCTTGGCAATATCCTTGAGCTATGAGTCTGGCCTTGTTCCTTATCACAATGCCATTCTCATCCATCTTGTTTCTATAAACCCATCTAGTCCCAATAACTCCTTGGTGAGTTGGTCTTGGCACTAGCATCCAAACCTTATTTTGTTTAAACTGATTAAGCTCTTCTTGCATGGCTTCAATCCAACTTGGATCACTTAGCACTTCATCCACTTTCTTAGGTTCCATTTGAGATAGAAAGCTTGTGAACATAGCCTCATTGAACATAGCGGCTCTAGTCCTAACAGGCGCTTCAATATTTCCAATGATTTGCTCAGGTGGATGATCACGCAGCCATAGTCTATCTGGTTGGAAAGGGTTAAGAGGTTGAACAGACGCTTGACGATCAGACGCTTGACTACCTTCTTGCGTAGGCGCTCCAAGTTCACAGATACTTGTTTGCTCTTGATGATCACTCTCTTCATGATCATCAACATTTCTTACATAATTATCCATAGTAACCTCACGAGTAATCTTAGGAGGTGGCAGTGAGATCTCATCATCGTCGTCACTGTCATTGTTAATGGTGTTCTTAGACGCTTTATGACATAGATCTTCAACTCCTACATCATTCACATTAACCTTACTCGGTTCTTGGTTAGCATCATCAAAAACAACATGAATAGATTCCTCAACCTTTGATTTGATCTTATTTAGGATGCGAAAATTCTTTCCATTCTTGGCGTAGCCTAGAAAGATTCCCTCATCCGCTTTAGGATCAAATGTCTTTAGACTTTGGGATCCATTATTATGGATAAAGCATTTAGAACCAAAGACATGAAAATATGAAACATTTGGCTTACGTCCCTTCCATAGTTCATATGGAGTTTTCCCATGTTGTTTGTTGATCATGCAACGGTTTTGAGTGTAACATGCAGTGTTGATCGCTTCGGCCCAAAACCTAGGAGCAAGCTTGGATTCTGCTAACATTGTCCTAGCGGCTTCCTTGAGCGTTCGGTTTCGGCGCTCAGCAACACCATTTTGTTGTGGAGTTCTGGGAGTAGAATACTCATGATGTATTCCATTTTCTGCACAAAACTTCTTAACAATCTTGTTAGTAAACTCAGTACCGTGATCGCTTCTTATTCTTGCAACTTTAAGATTTTTCAATATTTGAAGTTGTCGAATAAGCGTTCTTCACTTGTCACATGTCTCATCTTTGGATGAAAGAAATTCCACCCAAGTAAATCGAGAGAAATTATCTACTATCACCAAAGTATACTTTTTACCGCTTACACTGACCGTTTGAACAGGTCCAAACAAATCCAAGTGAAGTAGTTCAAGTATTCTAGAGATAGATAGATGAGGTTTTCTCTTGAACGATGATTTAACTTGTTTACCCATTTGACAAGCATCACAAAGGCGATCCTTATGAAATGGTCCATTTGGTAATCCCTCTACAAGATTTTGACTTATAAGCTGAGAGATTGTCTTGAAGTTGAGGTGATTCATTTTTCTATGCCATAACCAACCCATTTTAGATTCATTTTTAGCAACAAGCATGTTGGGTTGTTATCAACTGTTGAACCCCAATCTACCAAATATACGTTGTTAGTTCTTTTACCCTTCAATTTAGTAGACTTAGTCTTAGCGTCATTTATATAGCAACAGTCACTTGAGAATATGACTTCAAAGCCTTTATCACAAAATTGACTTATGCTTAATAAATTGTGCTTTAGACCCTCAACATAACAAACATCACTTATCATGTTGTTCCCCCTATGCACAGTACCTATACCTTTGGTTTTACCTTTGTAGTTGTCACCAAATACAACCTGAGGACCATTGGCAGCTCGATAGTTGATCAGAAGATCTTTCGAACCAGTCAAGTGCCTTGACGATCCACTATCGAAGTACCACACAGATGTATCGGCTCTAGCTCTAGGTACCTACAATCAAAAGGGAAGTTCTATTTCTGTTCAGGTACCCATTGTTGCTTGGGTCCTTTAACATTAGTAGCATTGTCAGTTTGAATTAGAATTTTAGAAACCCATATTTGCCTGGTCTTCATTGTAGGAATACTGGCCTTTTTGGATTTCACAACGTGTTGTGTGTGCTTTTTGGGTGTATAATAATATCCTCGACTATAATAGTAGTCATAATCATAGTCATAATCATAATCATCATAGTATCGATAATATGATCTTGACTGTCTTGGATATTGACGCTGGTATTTCCTTGGCGCTGGCTTGGGTTGCACTTTTGGTGTTGGACGCTTAGCGCTTGATTCACAGTGGTTAGACTTATCTTTAGCCTTTTGAGCGTTTGGATAGAACCATCTTTGTGAATCATTTGCCTTAGCCTTACCCTTGCCTGAGTCAGCTTTGACTTTCTCATTTGCCCTCTTACCATTGTCGCTAGTTTCATTTTGTGTTTGACCTTGTGAACCTTTCTCAACAAAGATAACACCCTTTCCTTTGTTGTTCGCCGTAACATTAGATTTATTAGGTTGTTTACCGAGTTTATCGCATCCTAAACCGGTCTTTTCACCAAATAATCTAGTTACTTCAGTCACATTATCCAACTTTCTAGAAGCTTTTGATAATGATGAGATGAGCTGCTCTGATTTAGCAAGTCTAGCGATCAAATTAGCTTCTCTCTTGACTATAATATTAAGATCGCTTTTTAATTGAATAACCTCACTCTCAAGTGATTGGTTCTTCTCAATGCATTGTTGCTGAACTTTCAACTCTGCTTTGAGCATTACTTTATCTCTTGTGAGTGATGAGATAATAGCGAGATCATTTTGATATATTTTGGCAGCTTCTTGACATTCATTGTAGTATTCTTTAACTTTGTCAAGTAATTCATCATAAGAGAGAGGAATAGACAATTCATTGATTACCTCAGGAGACACTTCATCATCTCTAGCCATGAGACATATGAGCGCTGAGTCATCTAATGGCTCATCATCATCACTACTCTCCTCTGATGATTCTAAATCTTCAGGTGCGGATGCTGGTTCTGATTCCGCTAGCAAACCTTGTTGACGAAGGTTGCTCCTGAATTGGTTTCTATCCAAGTAATCCTGCCTTGAGGGCTTGGATACATTTGGATAAGGGCAATTTACCTGGTAGTGCCCTGGTTTCCTGCAATTATAACAAAGATTAGTTTTCATCTTTTGTTCATTTGTTAACCTTGCAGTGTGTGGTTTTGAGACCACTGGAGCTGAGAGATTTTGAGTAGACGCATGGTACTGAACAGGCGCTTGAAACTGTTGTTGCACCGGAGAAGGCGCTTGATATGAACTTTGTCCTAGATTATTGAAACCTTTTCCTTTCTTTTCATGTCTCAAGAACTTTCTGAATCTATTCAGCAAAGCCAACTCCTCTTCTTCATTGATATCTAAATTCTTTCCTTTATTGCCCGATTTGCCTTTGATTGATGCTATAATCGCTCCAGATTCAATCACTGGACTACTCACAACATCACTAGCAGAATTCAACTCGAACTCAAATGCTTTGAGCTTTGAAAAGGCATCTTCTGGAGTTAGAAGATCCAACATATTTAATTCTCTCATAGCAGTTGTCTTCATCAAGAATTTACTTGGTAAACTTCTAAAGATCTTAACCACCATTTCTCGATTCTGTAAATCCATTCCCAATGATGTAAGTTCTGTAACCAGATCTGTAAATCTTATATCTAATTGCTCTACAGTTTCATTGGGTAGCATCTTAAATCCATTAAACTTTTCTTTGGCAGTGGAAAGTTTGTTCTCTTTAATCTGAGCTGAACCACCACAAATTGTAGCCAACTTATCCCATGTTTCTTTAGTGATTTTGCACGATTTGATCTTGTTAAATAGGTTGTCATTATCACCAATGGCTGTATATAGAGCATTGCGACCAACATTATCCAAATTAGCTCTTCGACGCTCATCTGGAGACCATTCTTGTTTCAATTTTTCAACGTAACCATCTGGAGTGTCTTCCGTGGCTCCAGGTGCTCTTGTGATAACTTTATATATTTTGATTGGCCCATTTGAAATAATATCACACATGTCATCATCACATGAACTGAGATATGTAAATGCTTTGACTTTCCATGTGTCAAAATTTGACTCAGTTAGTTTGGGAACTTTAGCAAACGTCATTTTATTTTTTTTAAAAGAAAATCTAAAGCAACTAAGTTTGAAAAAGGATCTAAAAAAGCAGTTATGCTTGGAAATTTTAAAATTTCAACTTTAACCGCTCTGATACCACTTGTTGGTCCCAAGTGGCATACGAAAGGGTCTAGAAGGGGGAGGGGTTGAATAGACCCTAAAGTCTTTTTCGACTTCAAAAAGATTCGTATTAAAATGATTTTGGACACTTGAAAAGTAGACGCTTGACTGAGCGTTTACTTAAAATATAGACGCTTAGGCTAAGCGTCTGATGAAGACTGTTTTTAGAAAGTTAACTTAGACTTCAAGATTTGAATACTTTAACCAAGTAGGTTTAAGCGTTTTGTTCTTTAATTAGTGTTAGCACAGCGGAATGATTTTTGTAGTCTTCCTTTTTAAAGGGCTTTAGCATCGCAGAAAGTGTATTTAGTTATTCAGCGTTTGATTAAGTTTTACTTGATCAGTTTATGATATGACAATATGAAAAACTGAATGTAAAGTAAAGAACATAATATTTGTAAGGTTCGTTGGGTGGTGCAATCCCAACTACGTCCTTTTTCTCCTTGAACACTTGGAGGCAATCCACTAAAATGATTCTCAAAGAATCACACAGAATCTTCTACAAATTAGGGAGAGATGGATGTCGATGACTTGAGCTCCTTGATCACACAGATTTCTGCTCCAAATCACTTCAATCCCCTTGCTTCTTTCACCAAGAAATACGGCAAGTATCCAACTTTGACTTCACACAGATCGCAAGGCTTGGATAAGGGTCTTTCTAAAAGGTTTGTTTGATTTTGATAAAGTTCAAACAACTAGGAATATCTCAGTAGTATTGTGGGTTTCTCTGAAAAGAATGTTCGAGATATTGGTTAACTGTCTCAGGAATTGAAGAAAAGCAAAGAGAATATTTTCTTGAAAATTCTTGCTTTTCTGAGAGTTAAAGGAATGAGACTTCAATGCAACAGCAATTTGGCTTGGAAATTAATCGTGTTCTCTGTTTGGCTTGTTGTTGAAGTTCTATTTATAGGCATTCGTGGAAAAAGTGTCCGTTTGACACATGCACAAGCACGTGTCTCTCACTTCCGCGAGTGAACAACTTTTGTCCCTTTTCCTGAAAATCTGCTACACAAAAGTTGGTGCTGCAGTCTTTGAATAGTTGACAGTCCAATAGAGTGGCTTCTCTGTACATCTGAAAGTGCTTATCACATTTAATGCTCTTATCAGCATTTAATGCATTTGAATTAAATGCCCGTTGGCACTTAATGCATTGAGAATATTTGCATTAAACTCCTTCTGGACTTAGAAATAAATTCAGGTGAAATCAGTCATTGGTAGACGCTTGTTCATCCTTGAATTACTTCTATCCTATAAGGTGACGCTTGGTGTAGCTGGTCATTCTAGACGCTTGGAATCTTCATCTTTATTCAGACTTCAGGCGCTTGAGTCTTCAAACTTTACTTCTGATAAACTCACTCAGAACATATCAGACGCTCAGTCTAAGACAACTTAACCTAACAATCTAGAATAAAAAATAAAACAAAGCCTATTACAAATCTAACTCTTCAAAGCTAAAAACAAACTTACATATTTTGGGGTCTAACAGAAAGTCCTAATTGTCATCATCAAAACATCTAACATGAAATTCCTAACACTATTGATCATGGTTCGATGTCTAGCAACGTCGCCACAACTACCTAGATGTCAACGATGAAAAGCAAAATCCTATCCGAGTTACAATTGTCGTGTAAGTAGAATCACTTCATCATTTTTTCGTCCATGGTCTAGCGTATGGCGACGGTTGAACCCTAATAACCTTCGAAACTATGACTGTGATGTGACAACTAATGATCCAGTCTTCCAATCCGGGATCACCATTCTCTCCCAGAAGACAATCTCTTTGATCAAAGGTTTTTAACAATCATTTAGATTCTCGGAAAAGCATAAGAAATACCGGGTACTCGTGACCCTGGATGAATTCCCCTCTGACTGCCATTTGTTCCACTACATACCAGACTATACCCAACATACACGTCTTATGACTCTCTTGGAGTGCACGTGCATATGAAAGCGGAGTAGGTAGTGCCCTTTCCAAATGACATCTTAGGTCTAAGGATTAATCTCACACTACGAAACTCAAGGACTCCATGTTCGACAGTACCAAAAAGGAGTCCTTTTGCGGGGCCATTCAATTCCATAATCCTGTATGAATCTTCATACATGTATTGCCATAAAAGCCATCGACAATGGAACGCGTCGACCTCTTGGAAGAGTTACATGCATGAACAAGTCTTGACGAGGCCAGTGATATCCCACATCTCTCAGCCTCTATGACTTGGAACAATATTTAGGATTACGGTCTTTGAGATCATTCCATATGTATCCCGACCGCTCTCCTAACCATATGTAATCCTTGGGATCTTTATCTATACTAAAACTAGTTATAACAACAAAAAATCCTACCTTAAATAAAAGTTCAATATATTTAAAACAAGACTATTATAGTGTTTACATTTAATATGGCTGAGCCCAAACAATTGGCTCGCCGGGCACCTAACACTATCAAACTCCCACTTACCCTAGAGCCAGTTGCCTTTATAATTTAGTCCCATCATTTCCAAATGTTTTTCAAGCACAATTTGACTTAGAGATTTGGTGAATAGGTCTGCTACGTTTTTCGTCGAGTCGACTCGTTCCACTCGAACGTCTCCTCTTTCCACTATCTCTTTGATGAGATGATATTGTGTTTGAATATGTTTGGATCTTTGGTAAGACCTAGGCTCCTTTGATAGAGCTATAGCCCCATTATTATCACAATACAAGAGTACTGGATTAATAATAGAGGGAACTACTTCCAACTTATGGACGAAGTTCCACATCCAAACAGCTTCCTTAGCCGCCTCAACAGCAGCTATATACTTAGCTTCCGTGGTGAAGTCAGCCGTCGTCTCCTGGTTGGAGTTCTTCCAGCTTACTGCTCCTCCATTGAGTATAAAAACATATCCGGATTTCGATTTAAGATCGTCTAAGTCCGACTGAAAACTAGAATTCGTGTAGCATTCTAGTTCCAATTTTCCTCCGCCGTATACCATAAAAAGATCGTAAGTACGTCTCAAGTACTTTAGGATCATTTTCACGGCAGTTCAATGGTCCTCTCCTAGATTCGACTGGAACCAGCTTGCCACACTAAGTGTATAAGCCACATCCGGTCTAGTACATAGCATAGCATACATAATGCTACCTATTGCCGAAGCATAGGGAATCATTGACATTCTCTCTCTTTCCTCGGGTGTCCTTAGGGACATCGATTTAGTGAGATGGATTCCATTCCAGGCTGGAAAAAATCCTCCTTTGGAATCTCCCATACTGAATCTATTCAAGATTCGTTCTATGTACTTAGATTAGGAGAGTCCTAACAACCTACTTTCCCTTTCTCGGTATATCTTTATACCAAGAACGTAAGATGTTTCTCCCATATCTTTCATCGAAAATTGGGTTGACAACCGACCCTTCATTGATTGTAACATTCCTACATCATTCCCAATGAGAAGAATGTCATCAACATAGAGTATCAAGAAGCTTATGGTTCTCCCACTAACTTTCTTGTACACACATGGTTCAAAACCATTCTTGATGTAGCCGTATTCCGTTACAGCTTCATCAAATCTTAAATTCCAGTTTTGGGAAGCTTGCTTCAAGCCATAAATGGATTTTTGCAGCTTGCACACCTTATGCTCGGTCCCACTGGATGTGAAGCCCTCCGGCTTTTCCATGTAAATTTCTTCATCAATGTTTCCATTGAGGAAAGTCGTTTTCACATCTATCTGCCAAATCTCATAATCGAGATAGGCAGATATAGCCAATAGAATCCTAACTGACTTGGTCATCGCGACTGCCTAAAAAGTCTCCTTATAGTCAATTCCCTGCCTTTGAGTATAACACTTCGCCACCAAGAGAGCCTTAAAGGTGGTAACCTCTCCATCTACTCCCAACTTGCGTTTGTATAACCACTTGCAACCAATGGCCTTAATGCCAGGTGGTGGGTCTACCAAGGTCCAAACCTTGTTGGAGTACATGGATTCAATTTCAGATTCCATGGCTTCAGACCATTTTCCCAAATCCTTTTCAGACATTGCCTCGTCATAAAAAGTTGGATCTTTATCTAATAAGAGATTCTCCTTCTTGCTTTTCAGCAAAAGGCCATAGTATCTCTCAGGCTATCTCGGGATCCTTTCAGATCTCCTTGGAGGTGGAGTTTGTGTACTTACAATTTGTGGTTAATCTCACTCTTCATTCACTGCGAGTGGTGTTTGTGTCTCTTGAGTTTCCTCAAGTTCTATCACTCTATCTATGCTGCCACTAGAGAGTTGCTTCTCTAGGAACACAGCGTTCCTTGAAACAATTACCTTTTGTTCCAAGGTGTGATAGAAGTAGTACCCATAGGACTCCTTAGGGTAACCCACGAACTTACATAAGACAGATCTTGAATCTAACTTATCTCCCACTAGCTGCTTGACATGAGCAGCACAACCCCATAGTATTAGGTATTTGTATGAGGGTGGTTGCCATGCCATATCTTATAAGGCACTTCAGGAACACTTTTTAACGGTAGTCTATTCAATAGATAAGTCGCCGTCTTTAGGGCATAGCCCCAGAAGTTCAGTAGGTAAATCTGTGGACAACATCATTGATCGAACCATGTCCATCAATGTGCGGTTTCTCCGCTCAGACACACCATTTAATTGCGGCGTTCCAGGCGGTGTCCATTGAGAGGGAATCCCATTCTCTTTCAAAAAATCCAAGAACTCACCGGACAAGTATTGTTCTCCTCCATCAGATCGAAGAGTTTTAATACTTTTACCAATTTGTTTTTCTACTTCATTTCTAAATTCTTTGAACTTATCAAAGGCCTCAGACTTCTATCTAATAAGATACAAATAACCATACCTAGAATAATAGTTGGTAAAGGTTATGAAGTAAGAAAAGTTCCTTCATGCATTAACACTGGGCGATCCACACACATCTGTGTGAATTAGCTCAAGAAAATCCTTGGCACGTTCCATTTGGCCTCCAAATGGTGACTTTGTCATTTTACCTTGCAGACAAGATTCACAAGTTGGTAGTTCCTCTTCTTCATCAAGCTCGAAGAAACTTGACAACTTGCGAATCATATCCTTAGATGCAAGACCAAGTCTAGCATGCCAGATTTGCGCATTAGGTGGATCATAAGATTTACGCTTTCCAGTGTTTATTGGTTGAATTGCAAGAGAATTAGTACATAGGTAAACGTAAAGGTTGTTATACATGCATGCTCTCATGATTAATTTAGAACCATAAAACATTGAACAAAAACCATTATTCATATTATAAAAAAAACCTTCTTTGACCAAAACGGAAACAGAAATAAGGTTCTTAATCAACCCGGGAACATAATAAACATCCTTTAAAGTAAACCTTATACTATCCTCAAGAACTAAAATAACGTTTCCAACAGCCTTTGTAGCGACAGACGCTTCATTAGCCATTCTCAGGACCATGTCCTTGTCATCTAGCTCTCTGCTTCTAGACAGCACCTGCAAATCATTGCAAAGGTGAGTACCACAGAGTGTCAAACACCCAAGAAGCATGGTCAATTGACAAATTAACCTCAACAATAAACACACCTTCATTGTGGCTTTTGAAGGTAGCAGGACAATCCTTGTTCAAGTGTTCCATCCCATAGCAATGGGGGCAATCACCCTTTGGCGTCTTCTTTCCAAATGTCTCCTCAATATCTTTGATGATGTCCTTGGCAAGTTTGACATCTCCATATATCTCAATCAGATCTTCCGACCTCATAGATAATATGATATGTCGAACATAGGCCTCATCATCAATCTGCTTCGTCAAGTACTCCAAAGTACGAGCGCGAGTTGTAGGTTTGGGTCTAGCTGGTATTTCCCCTTTGATTATGTAATCAAGTTTCTCAACCTTGAGGTAGATATCTAGAAATTTATGCCAGAGGGCATAGTTCAAGCCATTAAACTTGTTTCTTTCCAAGACTTTTAAACTAGCATAAACGATATCCATGATAATACTATGTAAAATGCGATAAAACAAAAAACGATCATTAGTATTCAGTTCTAAGACATATTCACATGCAATTAAGGATTTTAAATATACATGTGTTTTCCCACTAACTTTTACGAAATCCATCACCCCAATTTTACAGAAGACGGGAATTTACAATTTCCAGTGGGCTTGAGCGTCAAAAGTCCCAACCTCATTCCACAACTCATAGTCAATGGGCGGTAACATCGAACAGGCACGACGACCCCATCCATATTAGGACGTTCTCGAGATGTTTGCCTCACATTCCATATACGTCCCGAGAACATGATGCAACCGTACACTAATCTGCATTTAAGTCCGAACCATCAAATTCTCACGCAATAACAGTGCCTAAGGTAGTCCCACAACTCATGGTCAACTCCTTAGGTAGACTGAGATCCGTGTGCGCTTCTAGTATGACCGTCTGTCATAGTAGAAGGCCTAGTTGTGAGATTACTGTACTTCACTCGCCACCATTCCACGACTCATGGTCAATGATGACAACCGGCGCTATTCCCTCTCACATCTAATGATGGAAGGCACCAGACCTAATCAAGGAGCTCTTGGGCCCCCCGATTTATCCATTTAAGGACTTAATATGGATTAAAGGGGTACTTTTAAAACAAGGTCTCACACTGTTTCAATTACTTATCTTTCTTAGGTGTTTATGCATACATGCACAACATACATAACATAAGAAAATAATCAATCATACATAAAGCGGTAAATGTGATCTTAGTCAAGCCAATACCTAAACACCCATGAGCCATCAAGGTGTTGACCAATCTAATCTAAGGACCCGGACCCTACACTAAGGTCTTCAAAACTCCAAGGGATTGAACACCTCCATCTTCGTATTCAAATTTACATTTAAATAAACCTTTCCCTCTCATTTACAATAAAAGGAAAAACATGGCACGCAGGCCTCAAATTATAATAACGACTAGTCTATGGCTCGACCCGGATCACCAGATAATCACATAAACATGCTATCATGCAAATATGAATTAATATTCACCGTCTTTAATTAAAGATAATCTAATTAATTAATGGATCCAAAGACTCTAATTTCTAAAAATCAATTTTAGAAACTTCCATGAAAAAGTCATACTTTTCCAATTAATCTAAAAAGATTTTCAAAAACCCAATTTTGTTCAATTTCGAAAATTAACAAAATTCCATTGATAAATGCATATTTTACAGTATTTTATGTCCCACTGTAATATGAATTGATCGTTACTTTGATCAATTTTTATATCTCATAATGCTTTGATTGGTAAACATTTTGTTTTGTAGGATAAAAGTTGATTTACGCATGAAAGACGAGAAAAGAGATCCAAATTGAGTTTGAAATTGAAGAAAGAAACAAAAGAAGATAGCTGACGAAATATTTTACACAATGCTCATAGAGAAATGAGGTTTTCGTCCTTTTACAAGCCGAATCAGACTACGATTTCTTCTTCAATATTGTAGAGATTTGTCTTAGCTTCGTGTAGCAACTTGAATCACCTCAATCCGACATTTTTGGAGATATTTATGATCAAAATACTAAAGCTGTAAATTTTATGTCAGAAGACCGCGGTCCGAAAATCCAGTGCCAAATTCCCGATCCCTAATTTTTATATCAGCGTACAGGCACTTATAAAGGGGGTTTCAGGTCAGTTTTTGGGGGATTTGACACATTCTTCACTTACCAAAAGGCTAGACTTGTTCTAAAACACCTAGGGGAAGCCATAGGAAGACCCAAGGAAGCTTGAGGAGCTATTATCATCATCAAAGTTTGGATTCACTTCTTGTGATAGGGAGTTCTTCAACTCCCCCTTTTAGAATAGTTCTTAGCTATGTCTTTTAGGGATTTTGAATTTCTCTTTGTTACATTTATGAACTAAGTACTTATTTGGTTGGGTTATGTGAATACTTTGTGATATTTTGTGTTTAATGAATTCCTAGTTTCCGGACTTATTGCATTCTTGTTGCATGTTTGATTTTTATGCTTAATGCTTGCACATGCTTGATCACCATGTGTTTGATTTAATGCTTTGTCTTGAGACCGAGAGGAGATAGATAAAGGTAGATCATAAAATCAAATATCATAACGTAACAATTGACTAGAGATAGAATCAATTGCGTTGGGTGGCTTTTTGTGATAAGATGACCCGAGTGAATGTAGGATTTTCATAAGCAAGGAATCCCTTTGAACCTTAATGCATGTTAGTTAATTCAATCTTCGCTATAGAGATATGGAAAGTTGTTAACTAGTATAGGATCGTTATTTCAAGAGATTGAGTAATGAATACATTAGGGGGTTTCGCCATAACAAGAGTGTTCTAAAAATCCGGTAATTTAGAGTTTATGAACATAAGATAGAACATAGTAGGATCATAGCCCAATCATCTCTTTCCATTTGATTTATTACCTTGATAATCATTTTAGTTATCTTTAGTTATTTTCATAGTATAACCACCTATCATCTTATAAATTGATTTAGCTTAGAAATAGATAATATAGCAATTATGAGCATTGAATCCAATTGTCCCTGTGGAGACGATACACCCCAGGCTAAATAGTCCACTTTATTACTTTGCACGACCTAGTATACTTGCTAGGATTTCGCGTGTCAAGTTTTTGGCGCCGTTGCCGGGGACAATTGCGTTATTTGATATTATAATTCACTTATCTTCTCTAAGACTAAGTTGTTTTATTTTATTTTTGTTATGTTTTTATTTTTTTATTCTTGAATAGATGAGCAACTATAACTTTTATTGGTCAAAACAAGGATGGGATGAAGGTGCCGAATAAGGGAGTCAAGTGCAAGATTTTTGTTCGTGGTGTGGAGACGTTCATCATAGCGATTATTGTCAACACGGATGGAGAAGTCACGAAGACTTTCCATTGAGTTATTATGCTATGAGAGATTCACAAGCATACCTGCAACAAGATAGGTCCCTCTTTCTAATGCAGGGAGAATTTGAATCAACTAACTTTCAGAACCATGGGGATTATCAGCAACAATGTGATAGGAACCCAAGTTTTGAGGAGTTGGTGATCCAATGGATGAAGTCGAACGATGAGCGGTCTCAAAATCTCGAAGCATCTATGATTGCATTGCAAACACAAATCAACTAACTTTCCAACTTATTGGAAGAGAGATCATCAAACACTTCGCAAAGTAGCATAGAAGAAAATGATGAGGTACATGATACAAAAGTTGAACAAGTTGTTGATTCAGCACCACAGTGTCTACAACCCATTGCTACACCAACACTACCTCCAAAATCTATGTATGGTGAAGCAGAGACAACATCATCGGAGCACCCTCAATTCTACACAGAGATTCCAAAATCCACTCCATCACATGACCATGAAAGGAAGTTACCCATCTTCAAGAGCCCAACACCACCTTCCACCATATCTCTCGATTTTTTACAAAATTGTATCAATAACCAGAGTGACAGAGTGGAGGAGGTTGATGTCAAGGTTTATAACTCAAATGATCCATTCGATGCATATTTTGAGAACCCAAGTGATACTACGGTCAAGAATGAGAAAATCAAAGGATATATAAATCACTTGGATGAACCACCATTTGAGTTGTCAAAACCAAGGCTAGGGAAGTATGGAGCAGCCACATATGAGTTGCAATCATCCATTGAGGATTCTTTCTCACTTCCAATTAAACTTTTATCTTTACACTTCAATTATGTATTTTTTAAAGAGACCTTATGCTCACTTCTAATTCTTTTAGGTTGTGTGATAGAGATTGGAGGGGAGAAGCCTCTACGCAACTGGAAAAAGCACAAAAAGGCTCGTCCATACAAAGTTGGCATTGCTTCTTATGATCCACCATGAGCAGTGCAAAGGAGTCGAGCTAATGACTTAAAACAAGCGCTTCATGGGAGGCAACCCATGTTTACATGCTTTCTTTCATCTTTGTTATTTTTCTTTTTGTTTTGTTTGTCTCGTTTTGTGTGTTCGTAGTTGTTATGATGATGCTTTTTGTCTCTTCTTGTTTTTCTAACTTCACAGATGGCTAGGATCTATTGTCAGACTCTTCGCCTTGTTGCTTTTTCGCTTTTTGGACATCACTTAGCTTCAACCATCAGGGACGTCTTTCTTTCCTTTACTTTACATGTGTATATCCGCTCATTGGGGACAATGTGCTAGATTAGTTGGGGGTGGGTTAGACGTCCCAAATATAATTGTGATGTGGCGATATGGTGTAACTTGTACTCATTTGTTAAGTTTCATACTTGATTTGGGATGAAAAGAAAACTGTGATAGTCAATGATTTCAAATTCATGTTTTGTTATACCTTTGCTTGGAGCATGATTCGTTTGAGTGTCTCTACTTCATCTAAGATGAAATCCTTTGTTGTACTTTATATGTGAAAGCCTTTTTAGCGATGCTTATGTGAATTTTTGAGGATTTAAAGCATTAAAATTTCAATTTTGTCAACTTTGAAGTGTGTGTTGAGTGTGCAAAATCATGAAATGATTTAGGCCATCTTTCATTTTCTTTAACCTTACAATTGGCCTTCACTATATTACATAATCTTTAGACCTTATTTTGAGTTGTATTAATAAGAATGGAGTGTGCTAAGCACACTAAAAACCACCATTCGTCTTTCTTCCGTAAGCCACACCAACCACCATTTAGCCTAAAAGTAAAACAAAGTCTATTTCCTAATTGAGAGAGCATAGAACTTCATATCATTTGATATTTATTTGGGTATACACTTTGTTTTGGGTATCGAAGCTCATTGATTAGTGGTTTAGAAGGTGGTGTTGTTCTTGCTTATGATAAAAAATTGGAGGTTTGGATTTTATGTGAAAAGAGGGGATGAAATGAAGAACTGAAAGTTGGTTAAATAGTCGAGAGATATATAAAAAAAAAAATTGTGCTCTCGACTAGGCTATGAACTAGACTTCAATGTGAATTGATTGGATTTGGAATCATTATGCCCCCGGTATCAAAAGAAACAAGTTTGGGAGTTGTGAGCTTGAAAAGAAAAGAAAAAAGAAATTTAAAAGTGATAAGTGACAAGATGTAGAGATTTGTTCGGTTGATAAGTGAGTGTTTAGCTCGATGATATTGAGTTGTATTCTCTCTTGAATTTAGTCACTTTATCCATATATTCCCGTCCAAGCCATTACCTAGTCTTACGTTACAAGCCAAAAAGACCTTTTGATCGTGACTTTCACATTTCATGCACACCGATAGGTTAACAAGGTTTAGAATGTTTTAATGTCTTTATTATCCAATAAGTTTGCATAATCTTGTTTAAAGTGTGATCTTGGCATAAAAATGGATATGGAGTTCATGATTTAGAGATGGAGTCGAAGATGTTTGGGGGCTTTCAAATTGTTGAGTGTTCTAGGTAAAGTGTAACTTGTCATAACCAATTTCGAGGGTTTAATTCTTGTACGTGCTTGATTATTGAGACAAGAAATCTTTCAAGATCCCAAACCAAGTTATAAAATCTGAACTTATGAATACTTGTTCGCCATTTATTGATCGAGACGATCATAGCCTAGCTGGGGGGTAGTTGATAAGTCCATATTTTACAGTATTTTATGTCCAACTGTAATATGAATTGATCGTTACTTTGATCAATTTTTATATCTCATAATGCTTTGATTGGTATACATTTTGTTTTGTAGGATAAAAGTTGATTTACGCATGAAAGACGAGAAAAGAGATCCAAATTGAGTTTGAAATTGAAGAAAGAAACAAAAGAAGATAGCTAACGAAATATTTTACACAATGCTCATAGAGAAATGAGGTTTTCTTCCTTTTACATGCCGAATCAGACTAATATTTCTTCTTCAATATTGTAGAACATTGTCTTAGCCTCACGTAGCAACTTGAATCACCTCAATCCGACAATTGTGGAGATATTTATGATCAAAATACTAAAGCTCTGAATTTTATGTCAGAAGACGACCGCGGTCCGAAAATCCAGTGCCAAATTAGACCGCGGTCCACTTTCCCGATCCCTAATTTTTATATCCGCATACAGGCACTTATAAAGGGGGTTTTAGGTCAGTTTTTGGGGGATTTGACACATTCTTCACTTACCAAAAGGCTAGACTTGTTCTAAAACACCTAGGGAAAGCCATAGGAAGACCCAAGGAAGCTTGAGGAGCCATTATCATCATCAAAGCTTGGATTCACTTCTTGTGATAGGGAGTTCTTCAACTCCCCCTTTTAGAATAGTTCTTAGCTATGTCTTTTAGGGATTTTGAATTTCTCTTTGTTACATTTATGAACTAAGTACTTATTTGGTTGGGTTATGTGAATACTTTGTGATATTTTGTGTTTAATGAATTCCTAGTTTCCGGACTTATTGCATTCTTGTTGCATGTTTGATTTTTATGCTTAATGCTTGCACATGCTTGATCACCATGTGTTTGATTTAATGCTTTGTCTTGAGACCGAGAGGAGATAGATAAAGGTAGATCATAAAATCAAATATCATAACGTAACAATTGACTAGAGATAAAATCAATTGTGTTGTGTGGCTTTTTGTGATAAGATGACCCGAGTGAATGTAGGATCTTTGTAAGCAAGGAATCCCTTTGAACCTTAATGCATGTTAGTTAATTCAATCTTCGCTATAGAGATATGGGAAGTTGTTAACTAGTATAGGATCGTTATTTCAAGAGATTGAGTAATGAATACATTAGGGGGCTTCGCCATAACAAGAGTGTTCTAAAAATCCGGTAATTTAGAGTTTATGAACATAAGATAGAACATAGTAGGATCATAGCCCAATCATCTCTTTCCATTTGATTTATTACCTTGATAATCATTTTAGTTATCTTTAGTTATTTTCATAGTATAATCACCTATCATCTTATAAATTGATTTAGCTTAGAAATAGATAATATAGCAATTACGAGCGTTGAATCCAATTGTCCCTGTGGAGACGATACACCCCGGGCTAAATAGTCCACTTTATTACTTTGCACGACCTAGTATACTTGCTAGGATTTCACGTGTCATCCATCTTATTTCCAATTCTTTAGAATTAAATAAAACGATTCCAATTTTGAAAATCCAATTTTAGAATAGACTTTAAATAATTTCAATTTGAGATTCAAAACTTAATTTTACAAAATTATAAATTAGGGTTGCGATTTTAGTTTAATTGCAAAAATGACCCAAGGCCTAAAACACAATTATTACGAAAAGCATTTGGAAATTGGGGAAATTGCATAAAAATTCCTAACGTCAAAAATTAAGGCGGCCCGACAGCCGCCGCCGTGCGCCGTCAACCATGACGGCGCATGGCCCAGCAGAAGCGCGCTGCCGAACAGCGCGTTGCTGTTCACCGGCGCCGTCTGTCTCCGTTGCACAGCGGGGGCGCTGTTCGGGCAGCGCTGCCGTGCGATGACGACCCCTCAAATTTTATTTTTTTTAAAACATAAAAACTCAGCCCTTGATTTTCAGATTAATACCAAATCAATGGATCGAAAAATTAAAAACAAAATCCAACCAATTCCAATATGCAATAAAACTAATTTTAAAGCATATAAACACGAAAAGAATCTGAGCCATGTCTAAACCTTGGCTTTGATACCACTGTTGGGATCGGTGTACAACCCCCAGGGATACCGGCGTAACAGAATACATATAATTTAAAAATTAAAGCGGAATCCCCGAAATTAGGGCTAGGTCGACATGGTACCATCAGATTCAAAACTATCCCAAGAGTAAGTTTACTCGTGTTTACCTCTTGTAGACCTTAAAGCATCAACGTCTTTTTAAGCTACTCCCTGCTACAGTCTTCGAATTGATTTTCCCTAGCGCCCCAAGCGTTGTGACTCTGAGATGTATCCACACCCTAGCCGTACCCTCAATTATCTCCACCAGTGCTAGCAAGGAGAATATCGAATCTTGGCTTTTTAGGAAAAAGGGTTTGGAATTATTTAAGTGTTCTTCGCGCTCAACACATGAGTTTGAAGAAATTATGTGAAAGAAATATTGGGAGAGAATAATAGAGAATTTATTTCTTTGAAAACTTGTTTTTCTCATGTAATTTTCAAAACCCAAAATTCATTAGTATTGCAATAGATTAAAAGAGGGGTAGAATAGACATATATATAGAGTCCACCTAAGTTTAAAACCCTAAGTTGATACACGCCTACTTGTCCCCTAAAAATAGGGAGTAGACGTGTACATATATATATACATGTATATTTTCCTTTCTTTTATTCTCTCTCCTTGTTTAGTTGGACTCCTTCCAACTAATTAAATATTACTATATCTAATAATATCCTAATATATATCAAATAGAATCCTTTCATATCCAATTAATTAGTCACTTTAATTAATTAAGGATTCTACCAAATATATTTATGGGATATTAATTAATATATATATATTCTACAAACTTGGTGAGCAAGATAAATCTTTTCACCAAATCCACATACACAATGATGGTCCCAAGTGGCATATGAAAGGGTCTAGAAAGGGGAAGGGGGTTGAATAGACCCTGAAGTCTTTTTCGGCTTTAAAAATATTTCGTATTTCTTTGAAGAATTTGAACGCTTAGAAAGCTTAGCGCTAAGTCAGGTGCTTAGGAATAGATAACTTAGACTTAGTGATTTCAATGATTACCAAAGTAGGGTAATGTTTCAATTGCTTAATCAGGGTTAGCACAGCTGAAATGATTTTATAGCTTAGCGTTCTCTTCAACTTGAATTAGTCGCTTAACTGTTTTGGATGCCTTTTCAAGATATGATATGCAAATGTAAAGTAAAGCAATAAAACAATAAATAACACAAGATATTGTAAAGTTCACTAGGTGATGTAATCCCAACTACGTCCTTATTCTCCTTTGCACTCAGAAGAATTCACTCGAATGATTATCGAAGAGTCACACAGAGAATTCTACAAAATAGATGAAAGGGAAGATGATCTTAAGCTCCTTGATCACACAGACTTCTACTCCAATGAAAATCTTCTTCAACAAGCTTCTCTCATACAGAAATGCTGCTTGTAGAATCAACAAACTTTCTCGCTCAGATGAAAGATGTTGAGCGTTTTGTCATGGGTTTGTTTGATGTTGGAAAGTTCAAACAACTTGGGATATCTCAATAGTAATTTAGGGTTCTTCTCTAAAGAGATTTGAGATATCTATGACTGTCTTTGGAATGTATTATGAAAAGCATGAAGGATTTTAGCTATGGAGTTTGTAAGCTGTTCTCTCAATTAATTTCAGCAAAGTTTTTGACCTTTTTCTTGTGCATGTACGTGTATAGGGTTTGATAAAGGGTACTATTTATAGAATTTCTTAAGATTTTTCCGTTGGACACATGTGAGCGCTTGTACCTCACACAGCGCGTTAAACAATCCTTTCTAACATTCCTGAAATTCTTCTGGTTCTGATTGGACATGAGCAGTTTTAGAACTTTGAATCCTGACAGTCTAGTCAAAAGGTGGCTTGTCCACAAGTCATAATAGCTTATCACATTTAATGCACTTATCAGACATTTAATGCATTTGAATTTATTTCCCGTTGGAAATAAATATCCGTTGATGATTGCATTTAAGTCCTTCATAACTTGAGAATTTATTTCAAGTGAATCTGATCCTTGATCGCTTGAGTCATTTGAGCGCTTGATTCAACAACCCTGAAACAGTCCTTCAGCGTTTGACAGACGCTAAGAACAAATCTTCATCTTCACTTGACTTCAGCCGCTGATCTTCAACTTCATCTCTAATAGACTCACCTAGAATTCTATTAGCGACTCGGTATTAAATACTTAGTCTAAAATCTACAAAGATAAAAATTGCAAGCCTAACAAAATAACAAACATTCAAACGCTTATACAATAGATCTATGGAAACATAATCTTAAATTTTTTTTGGGGTATAACATAAAATCCTATCTTGTAATCATCAAAACATCTAACATGAAATTTCCTAACAATTTCCCCCTTTTTGATGCTGTCAAAACCTTAACTCTTATAACTCTTTTATAGATTAAGAGTTCAAAGAAAAGCCCCAAAATAAATATAAGTTACCGTTAGAATGTTAGTTATGTTAGCTAATGTTAGATTAGTCTCAACAAGATGTTTCAGCGTTCAATCATTCATTCAAATATGGAATGTAAAAACATACAATGATTGCCCTGAAAAGAGAAACGACAACAGATATATAAAAGATAAAGAAATATAGGCATTTATTTCTTCTGTCGCTTCTTGGAAGCCTCTTCCTGGAAAATTTCTCTCGCGAGATCCAGAAGGACTCGATCGATGTCTATCTTTATTGTATGATAAACTTCATTATAGTCCTCACGTCTCTGTTTAGAGCTTAGATTCAATTCCAGTAATCTTTCCACCCATTCCCTTAGAGGGATCCCGAGCGTCCTAATCAAATTGTGATAAATGTCTTGCGTTCGGTCATTGGATGGTTTCCAATTGAGAGGTCTTCTCAAATGTTCAGCATATGGATGAAAAACCATACCTTTTAGTATATCAACATCAAGTTATGGAAGCCTATGCCTGTCTTGGTAGTATCTTGGCTTTCACTTCTTAGTGAGCATCCTCTTCAGACTCACTATTTCTTCAAACATGGAGCGCCAGTTCTTATTATATGTCTTTGATATTAGCTCTCCTAAGGATTTTCCTTTGACTTTTGGTACTTGATGCTTTTCTTTCTTTTCTTCCCTCTTCTTGGCATCATCAAGGGAAGACTTCAGCTCGGCTATGTCCCGGCGAAGGAGTTTAACTTCATCAAATAGAATTGGAACCTGCTCAGCGATAGTCTGACTGACTAAGTTGGAAATACTATGTCGCTCAATATCGGCAGATGCATTCTGAGCTAGGTGCTATTTGAATTCTTCAGAGAGACCAGTACTTAGAGGAACAATTGTATCAAGGCTTTTGTTTGAGTTCTGAGTCACTTGAAGTCTCATGTCAGTCACTCGCTGTCTTTCCACTGTTTGGATTGTCTCTGCAGAGGATTTAGCTAAGCGAGAGCAGGAACCTTGAATATTGATTTGTGAGTTCTTGACCGCTTTCTTGAAGTCTTTGGCTTCAGGATCACTCTCAGGGTCTGATGAGTCGCTGGAAGAAGATAGTGCTTGAGAAGGCATCACTGCAGGAGCCTTGCCTTTAGCTTGATCTCGGATAAGAGGTTCTTCTTCAGCAACTTCTTTCAGATAAGCTTGTACCTCTTCAGTCTCTTGCTCAACAGATTGAGTTGCAGCATCAATTTCTGCATATTGAGCAAAAATTGGATCCTCAACTGCTGGAGCGCTAGGTGCAACTACTATTTGCATGTCAGCGTCTTGAATAGGAGTGGCTTCCACAACAGGAGTTTGTTCCAATTCCATTTCAACAATCTCCACTGGAGGAGAAGGTTTCTCAACAGCAATGACCCAGAGTGGGCCAATCGCTTGCATCACGTGCCTTGGACTGATCACGTTTTTCTGCGGGATAAAGAATATAGCATCTTCTTGCTCTTCAGTACTGAGTGAAAAATGCACATCCTCTGGCAGATCGATACCTAAAATATAAGAGTTGAAAAAGTCCAAAATAAATGGCATGAGAGCTTGAGCGGCTTTTAGATCCACTGTTCTGATAAGAGATAGGATTTTGGCCACTTGGATATTTTGTTCACACATGAGGACAGGCAAAAGATTATAGCCTCTGAAATTATTGAAGCCATAATGATCATTAAAAGTTATGTCTAGCGAGTGAGCATTCTCAATAATCGCTAACTTATATTTATTTTGGGCTTTTCTTTGAACTCTTAATCTATAAAAGAGTTATAAGAGTTAAGGTCTTGACATCATCAAAAAGGAGGAAATTGTTAGGAAATTTCGTGTTAGATGTTTTGATGATTACAAGATAGGATTTTATGTTAGACCCCAAAAAGAATGTAAGATTATGTTTTCATAGATCTATTGTATAAGTGTAGTCTAAAATCTACAAAGATAAAAATTGCAAACCTAACAAATAGTCTAAAATCTACAAAGATAAAAATTGCAAGCCTAACAAAATAACAAACATTCAAACGCTTATAAAATAGATTTATGAAAACATAATCTTACATTCTTTTTGGGGTCTAACATAAAATCCTATCTTGTAATCATCAAAACATCTAACATGGAATTTCCTAACACACAATACAGACGCCACACGTGCACTTTGTGAATATATATATATATATATATATATTATTTTATTTTCTTTCCTCTAATTAATTAATTAGTCCTTCCCGATTTAATATTCTAATATTAAATTATAGGACCATTAATTAACTAGTTAAGTTAATTCATTTTCCTTTGATTAATTAACTTCAATTAATTAATCCCACCATTAATTCTCAAAGAATTAATTAGTCAATAGGTACTACACTAAGTTATGTGTGTGACCCCTCAGGCTCGTTGTCAAGCTAGTAATAAGTCCCCAATGGCTAGATTAATTATTCTAAATAATTAACTAGACCTTGAATTAATTTCACCAAATTAATCCAAGGAACCTATTGGTCATGGTTCGATGTCTAGCAACGTCGTCACGACTACCTAGATGTCAACGATGAAAAACAAAAACCTATCCGAGTTACGATCATCGTGTAAGTAGAATCCCATCATCATTTTCCCGTCTAGGGTATGGCGACGGTCGAACCCTAATAACCTTGGAAACTATGACTGTGTTGTGACATCTAATGATCCAGTCTTCCAATCCGGGATCACCATTCCCTCTCAGAAGACAATCGATTTGATCAAAGGCTTTTAACGATCATTTAGATTCTCACAACAGCATAGGAAAAATCGGGTACTCGTGACCCTGGATGAATCCCTCTCCGATTGCCATTTGTTCCACTGCACTACCAGACTATACCCAATATACACGTCGTATAACTCTCCTGGAGTGCACATGCATATCAAAGCAGAGTGGGTAGTGCCCTTTCCAAATGACATCTTAGGTCTAACGATTAATCTCACACTATGAAACCCAAGAACTTCATGTTTGACAGCACCAAATAAGAGTCTTTTTGCGGGGCCGTTCAATTCCATAATCCAGTATGAATCTTCATACATGTATTGCCATACAAGCCATAGACAATGGAACGTGTCAACCTCTTGGAAGAGTTACATGCATGAACAAGTCTTGACAAGCTTAGTGATATCCCACATCTCACAGCCTCTATGACTTGAAACAATATTTAGGATTACAGTCTTTGAGAGCATTCCATATGTATCCCAACCGCTCCCCTAACCATATGTAATCCTTAGGATATTTATCTATACTAACACTATTTATAGCAATAAAGAAGTCTACCATAAATAAAAGTTCAATATATATAAAACAAGATTGTCATAGTGTTTACATTTAATATGGCTGAGCCCAAAACAATTGGCCCACCGGGCACCTAACACTATCATTAAGGCACTACAATCAGATCGTGGCGGCGAGTACATGAGTGCTGATTTTGATGAGTTCTTAAAAGAACACAACATAGTGTTACAATTACTCCCCCAACAGCCCCACAATTAAATGGAGTAGCTGAACGCAAAAATCGTACGTTATTGGATATGATGAGGTCTATGCTTAGCTACACTGATTTGCTTATTTCCTTGTGAGGACATGCTTTGCTTACAACTGTACACATATTGAATAAGTGTCCCTCAAAATCTGTTCCTTAAACACCATATGATTTGTGGTGTGGAAGGAAACTTAATCTTAAGAACATAAGAATATGGGGTTATCCCGCATATGTTAAGAAGGCAGAAAAACTAGAGGAAAGATCCCTTAAGGGTCGATTCATAGGTTTTCCCACTGACTCCATGGGATACCTATTTTACCTACCAAATGATCATCGGATAATCACGGCTTTTCAAGCATTTTTTTCTCAAAGCCGAGTTCATTAGAGAAGGAGGTGCAAGTAGGAAACTCGTTCTATTAGAAGAACAAAATGAATCCCCTTTGGAGACACCAATTCAAGTACAACGAACTGAACCTAAAACTCAAAAGACACAAGCATTGTTGTGACACTCTAGTAGAGTATCTCAAGCACCTGAGAGATATGATTACCTTCATGAACAACAATATTTGTTTGCTATGGCTAATGGAGGCAATGGAGATGATCCCTCTAGCTACGAGCAAGCAACGACTGATATTGATTCCACAAAATGGCTAGAAGCCATGAAAGCAGAGATGGATTCGATGTATTCGGACCAAGTCTAAACTTTTACTGATCTCCCTGAGGGTGTACAGCTGATAGGGTGCAAATGGATCTATAAGAGAAAAATTGGTCCGGATGGTAAGGTAGACACCTATAAGGCCAGACTTTGCGCGAAAAGTTACGGTCAAAAGGAAGGCATTGACTATGAGAAAACCTTTTCGCCCATAGCAATGATCAAGTTCATTTGAATCTACTATGAAATCTGGCAAATGGATGTGATGTTAGTGTTCTGCCCTCAAATGCCATAAGAGGATGGAATTATAGGCATTATATAGTAACTTAACATTCTCATATTAATAAAAGGCATTTCATGTTATTTCTTATAGGCATTTGTAAGGTTTAGTAAACAACGTATAGTCCTTGATAATAAGGCAAACCTTCTACTCCCTATGGGTTAGAGAGAATGGCACTAGAAGTATTTGATCCTTATTATCTAAAATTGGTTCGCAAGTCAAAGAGAGTATTGACTGGACATCTGTACTGGATAGAGACTTGTATGATATAAGTTTTGACAGGGAAGTGCCAATCGAACACTATGAGTATGTTAGTAGGAACTTGTGTCATAGACGCATCAGTAGGACTGATGAGTTCGAACACGGCTCGCATCAGTTTTGTCACATGGGTTTTCACTTTATGACAGTCAATGACAAAACTGATAAGTTGTGATAGGTATGTGTGAACCTTAGACCTGAGTAATCACATTGAAGATGTACTTGTGACATCAAGTCTATCATTAGAGTAGTTATATCAAATTCACCCGTTGGTGGGGTCGACCTCAAAGTGCGACTTGATGGGCAAGTAGAAGTCTTAATTGATTAGCAAGATGGAATTCATTCTCTCATAAGTGAATGAGCAATATATCCTATGCCGTCATAAATGGTGAGGTCAAAGTCTTTGGCCAAAGGGTTAATGCTAATAAGGCACGGGGTACATCTCTCAAAAACTATGTGTCTCAACGTGTGGAAGATAGAAAAGAGATGAGCAATGTACCCTATGCATCTGCAGTGGGTAGCTTTGTGTACCCGATGCTGTGTACTAGACCTAACATTACTTATGTCGTAAGTATTGTTAGTCGATTTCAAGCAAACCCAAGCAAGGAACAATGGATAGCTGTGAAAAATATCCTAAAATATCTAAAGAGAACTAAGGATATGATTCTCATCTATGGAAGTAGTGACCTAAGAGTGGATAGTTACACCGACTCAGATTTCCAATTAGATGTAGATGACCGAAAATCCACCTCGAGGTTCATATTCACCCTCAATGGTGGGGCAGTGATTTGGAGAAGTTCTAAGCAAAGCACAACCATGGATTTCACCACAGAGGCTGAATACATAGCTGCCTCAGACCCGAATCAAGTTTGGTTTACCGAAAACCGAACCGAACCGAAATTTTTCAGTTCGGTTTTCGGTTCTCTATTTCGGCAAACCGAATTTTCAGTTCGGTTTTTGACCGAATCGAACCGATGAACAGACCTAGTTTGAAGTAATTGCGCCGCCATCACCAGTGATTCGAATGTGAAAGAAGGCTGCTATACGTTGCTTAGAGGCGGCGCTGGGTTCGCCGCCTTGTTTTGGAGAAGACGCCGGTGGTTTCGCTGAAATCAAAGGTCGCCGAAGATGGTGACTCACAGTTGAAGAAATAGATCTTTGAACGTGAAGCTACTATTTCGTGCAAATCCGATGGAGGTCGTGGCCGGAGGCTTAACGGACGAAAAAAGCGGCTCAAGGCGCAGCTGCTTTGTCCGTCAAAGTCACCGGTGCATCACCGGCGCGACAATGGCAAGGCCTGAAGAAGGAGGAAGAAGAGGATGGCTTTGGGCTTTTAGGGATTGTTGTGTTGGGCTTGATCCAATTAATGGGGGTTTGGACTTGGCCCACTCGAATTAATTAAATAAATAGCCTATTTTCGATTAAGAAGTGTTGGGCTTGCCCAACACGAATTAATTCAATTCAGGTATTGGGCTTGACCCAACACCAATTAATTCAATGAGATTGAATTAAATATTGAACTTGGACCCAAATTGCAATTGAATTATTAATTGGGTAAGACCCAAACCCAATTTTAATTAATTTGGTCATTCTTCTTCCTTATCAAATTAAAACCTTCTTTGTAAATTAAATTAAATTTAATTATTGTTAAATTGGATTTAATATAAATTAGATTGAGATTTAAATTATTTATTGAAATTAAATGGGATTTTGTTATGTTGATATTTTGAATCTATTTAATTTACCCATCAAAGTGAAATGAGATTTAATTTTGTAATTGATTAAATGGGACTTAGTCAATGATTCGTAAGCCCAAAGAAAATAAATGAGACTTAATTTTACATTGATTGAAATTAGTTTCATCTAAATTAGTTTCATCTATCATGGAAATTGAGTAGGACTTGATTACACTTAGATTAAAGTTAATTTAATCATTCTCATTGAAATTAAGTGTGACGTGATATCACACTGATTGAAATTAATTTAATCATTTCATAGAAATTGAGTGGGACTTACTTTCACTAAGATCAAAATTGATTTAATCATTTTCATGGAAATTACCTGAGACTCGTTTTCACAATGATTGAAATCGGTTTACTCTTTTTCATGGAAATTAAGTAGAACTTAATTCCACTTAGATTAAAGTTAATTTGATTCTTCCATTGAAATTAAGTAAGAATTAATTTCAGATAGATTTAATATCGCTTTGATTAAATTAGTCTTAATCTTCTAATGGAAATTGAATTGAATTTAATTCCACGAAGAATAAATTGGATTTAATCATCAAATCAAAACTAAACTGAATTAGTTTTGTCATTAACAAAATTAGATTTAATTGATTATGATGTAGATTTTTCGATCACATAGAATTAAATTGAATTTAATTTCACTTTGATTAAATAGGATTTAGTCTTGGTGACAAAATTAAATGGGATTTAATTTCCAATTTAATTTTGCAACAATCAAATTAAATTTGATTAATAAATAAATTGGATTTATTTTATGCTCTGTTCACATATGTGCTTTTATGATAAATATTTGTTATATGTGATGAGATACACCTTTCATGGACTTAGGTTTTATGTTTTATAATGCATGCTTAAAATATATATGTTGACTAGCCCATTGGCTTGGGTCAATCTAAATAGTCCATGAAAATGTGAAATAGTAGCATTGTTACGTTTTTTTCTATACTTTATATGCATGTTAGCGCCTTAGGAGTTAATATGCTTTGTGAGACCTTGATTAAATATTTAAATTCTCCCAATTAAATGATACCGAGTTAGTAAAGGATGTGGGACATCCTCTTCCTCCAATAAGCTTGATGAAATTAAAATTCACAACCAATGTGTAATGCTTCCTAGTTATGGGGGTTATACATTTGGAAATCATTTGAAGTTTTGTTAAGTGCATGAGATGCCTTAGTCGAAACATATTTCACCCCAGAAACCGATTAGGTTGCAAAGTGAAATTCAAATGTTAGATTAAAGGAGTTAGTGGGAATGAACTCGAGTAGTTCACGGAGTTAGAAATCAGTTAGGTTGCGGCTTTGTGAATTATAGGGAAAGGTATTGAATCATTTATTGGATAAATTGATGTAGGACACCACTTTGAATAATCAGTGGGCCAGAAATCGGTTAGGTTGCAACCTATTGAATTATTTGAAGAACTCATTACTCACTACGAAATCTATCCAACGAGATTTCTGAAAATTGCAGTGGGAGTGCAATGTTTCGAAAAATGTAGTGGGAGCTAAGTAAAATTAAAGTCCTAGTTTTACTTGAGTACAATATAAACAGTCTAATTGAATCTTGTTTATTTTCTGTGTTTATTTATATCTCTCTTGAAAATTAACCCTTTAATATTATGCTCGAGAATTTTGTCTATACTGGCCTAACCAAATCAACAGACTTAGAAACTTGAGGAAGGTCCTCAGTTCAGAGTCATTGATTTGTATGCTTGAAACAAGCATTACTCAAGTCTAAGAATGAGACGATGAGTAGGGCTTAAATATGAGGCGCACTGGATATAGAACCATGTGTTTTGGAAACAACTCTTCTATGACCAGTTTTCTCAACTTTTTGAATTTTACATTCTAGAGCTAGTACTCATGTTTGAAGAATTAGTAAAAAGTACAAAAGTTGAAAAAACAAGAGGTGATCAATATTGAAACCAGACATGGTGTCAAGTGTATCCAAATATAATCCACCTCTGTTCTTTTATAATTCTGAACACGTTTGAATGATTGATTAGTTTCACCAAATGGTACTAAGAACGTTATCATTTTCTGACATGGTGAAGAAATGGTACTTCTTTAAGTTTGGTAATAACTTTCATGGCATTTATTTTGGAAAAAAGTGTAGGAACAATACACCCTTACCAAGATTGTTAACACAATTTGAAAGTTCGGAATTAGTATACTGTGAACACATAAACTAGAGAATGCAGTATGATAGAAACAAACTAGAAGGATTGTTCGACACCTAAGATTAGGTCATGCTTTACGAGCATAAGATTCACTAGTTAGGAGAAATGTGGGGGTACAAGCCCATTAGGATTCGATCCCCATCCAAATTTAAAGAATATTATCTCATTCGCAAGATGACCAAAACTCCCTTCATAGGGAACATATTAAAGGGCCACTCAAGTTCTAAAGTTTGTGCGTATTGACGTCTGTGGTTAAATATATGGTATCATATTAAGACACTACAATTAGATTGTAATGTCAAGTATATGATTTCCTAATTTGACTCGTTCCTAAAAGAACATAACATAGTTTCATAGTTGACACTTCCAGCGACTCAACAAATGAATAGAGTAGTAGCATAAAAGAACGAGACATTGTAAGACATGACTCATTCTATGCTAAACTACATGCAATTACCCAATTCATAATGAGTCATGCGTTACTCATAGGTTCATCTTGGGTAGATGTTCCTCCAAATTCATTCCTAAGGCACCATATCAGATGTGGCGCCAATGGAAGCTTGATATTACACACGTGATGTTATGGGAATTCCCAACCTGCGTAGAAAAGATAAAGGTAAAGAATCTGGAGGTATGGTCCTTAAAAGGATGTTTTGTTAGTTATCCCAAAGATTCAGTGGGACAACTCTTTTCACTTACATGATGATCAGGGGATCATCATGGCTAGAGGTCTGTTGTCTCGAAGATAAGATTGTTCGAGAAATTGGAGAAGGTGGAAAGAATATTATGAGAGATTAAAACAAAACATCTTAGGACACTACTATTCAAGGAACCAAACTAAGCCCATTAAAACACAACCACCAACGATTGATATGGTAGAGTATCTCAACCGCCTGAGAGAAGCGGTTGTCTACTACAAGAAAAGCATAAGATGTATGATGTAGCAGAGGAGAACCAAGGATTCAATCCCTCTACGCATTACAAATTGATGGTGGATATGGACTCTACGAGAAGGTGTAAGGCTATGACAGTGAAGATGGATTAGATGTCTTTGAATCAATCCTAGACTTTAGTAGATCGCCCCAAGAGTTTTATACTCATCAGAGGCGAATACATCTACAAGAGAAAGATTGATTCGAATGGCAAGGCCAGGCTGATGGTGAAAAGGTGTCAAAAGAAGGGCATTGACTATGAGGAAGCCCCTTTGCCACAACTATAATCAAATCCATTAAAATCTTACTTTCGATAACAACACACCAATATTATCAAAATCTAGCACGTGGATGTGAAGACTCATTCATAAATGGACTCCTCTAGAAGGACACCCATTTTGAACAGCCCAAGGGTTTCACATTTTAGGTTGATTCTCATAAGGACTACATGTTATATAAATCCACTTATGGATTTAAGCGGACCTCTCGTAGTTAGAATCTTCACTTTGATGACATTATTTGGAATTATGATATCATCCAAAATGAAGAGAGACCATCTGTGTGCAATAAGGTCAGTGGGAGCGAGAAATCATTTTTGGTGCTATATGTAGAGAATGCTCTACTTATGAGAAATGATGTGGGTTCATTGACTATGTCAAGACATAAGCATTGAGCATATTCTCCATGAAAGACTTGGGAGAAACCATCTTTATCCTTATAACTCACGTCTATGGAGATAGAGCGAAGAGGATTATGGGGCCCTCCCAAGCCCTTTGCTTAGGAAAAAAGCCTAAAGTAATTTAGGAAGAAGATCTGAGAAAAGGCTCTTGCCTAGAGAGGAAGACCAATGGGTAGACATAATATATATCACGAATTACTTGAGAAGAACTTAGGATATATTCTTCGTCTATGCCCATGGAGAACTGATAGTGGAAGTTTTATACTTACTCGGACCTTGAATCTGACAAAGAAGATTAAAATTCCACTTTAGGTTAGTATTCACCCTTAATTGTGGAGTGGTAACTTGGAAAGGTTCCAAGTAAAATACTCCACTACTGAGAATGAATATGAAATTGCCTTGGAGCCTTGGAGGCTGTCGAAGGAAATTGTTTGGATCTGAAGTTCATGGTAGAAATTCTATTGGTCCCTAACGCAGCGCTTGCATTGTTACTTTACTGTGATGAAATGAAGCTGATGTGTAGGAAAGGAACGAGGTCTCACAAATCCAGACAAAATGAAGACAGATACAACATCTCTTGAGAGATGTTGGAAAGGGTGATGAAGCCTTGTAGAAAATAAGCTGAGTCGATTAAACAACTGACCCACTCACTAGGCCATTATCACAGACGGTGCTAGAGCGCCATCTTTTAGAAGATGGGTATTTAATACCATAGCGATTGGCATTGAGTGCAAGTGAGAGATTGTTGGGAATGTGCCCTCGATGCCAACCAGGTGTTAGAATAAAACGCACGAGTTTGTATTGTGCAACCTCTAATTAATATAAAGGCAATAGTATGTTGTTCGCATAATTCTTGATGGCATCTATAAGTCTTCAATGAACAACTAGTCCATGTGTGTCAAAGCAAACCTTCGCACTCCTTATAGTAGTTAAGGAGATGGGCACTGGAAGGGTTTGATACTTGATCACTTAAATGGTTCGAAAGTCGGAGAATCTCAATTGGACATTGAGATTGGTATGGACTTGTATGCCACATGCTCTAACAAAAGAGTGCCAGTCGAACACTTTGGGATAATGGGAGTTTGTGCTATAGATACATTGATGGGATTAGTCTATTCGAACACGGCTCGTAGTAATGCGATCACATGAGTTTTTACTCAGTGACTGCCAATGATTTGATTACTGATTATGAATGTATGCGTGAGCCTTAGACCTGAGGAGTCACGGTCACAGTGTACTTGTGATGTTGGATTCTGTCATCAGAGTAGTTAGGCCCAATTCACCCGTTGGTGGGGCCAACCTTAAAGTGTGTTCCAATGGGCAAGTAGCATGTGAGGTGACTGCTAATAGGGAATTCATTTTCTCGAAATTAAACGAGAAGTGTCCTATGAGATCATAGGTAAATGAGATTGAAAGTCTCTGGCCAGAGCTGATTAACTAACTCGTGTTTAGTAATCTCATATTACTGTGATTCTTTGCATAGCATCAAGTCCTGTGAGTTAGACATATTCCATGACTCTCACTCGATCGGGATACGTCAGTGAAGGGTTTATACTCATACGTTATTCATAATCTAGAGGTTCGTAATAAAATAGTCATTTCGTACTCGGTTAGGCTACGATGTGGGGCCACGGTGCTGGCTGGGTGTCACCCACATTCTTTGGAATCCTCCTATTTCCAATCGAGACGAACCTAGAGAGTCGCGCTATAAAGGAATAGATGGGGGAATCAAGTCTTGTATTTGGAGGGTGTTTTGGTAATTTGTCTTAGGAAGGACGAATTAATTAATTGGACAAATTAATTTAATTGGTTGTTTAATAGGATTAAACAATGGTAGATTAAATTAATTAGCTTGAATATTTAATTGACTAGGTTAATTAAGTATTTAAACTATAATATTAGTTAATTAATTAATTAATTAATAAGAACATTGATTTAATCAATATATATTTAATTGGATTAAATTTTAATTGATTAAATTAATTGGACTAAGTTGACTGGGTCAACATAGCCCAATTAATTGTCCAATAGCCCATATGGGCGTGTGTACTGATGGGCTTAGTTGGAGGATTTATTTAATCCTCCAACACAAGCTAGAGAACACAGTTGAAAATATAATGTGAAATCCTCTGCCAAAATACTAGACAAAAAAAACTCTTCTTCCAACTCATTCTCGCCTAATTGCCATGGAGATTGGAGATGGAGATTTCCCGGACTCCGTTCCTGTGTGATGGTCTAGAGACGGTACAATTGAACCGTTGGAGAAGATTGAAGATTTGCGAGGATTAAAGATTGAATACGCAAAAAGGTAAGTTTTTCGTATTCATCTTTTTCTTGATTAAAAATCGACGAAAGCCACAAATTGATCTTAGTTTGGGAATCCGGATCTGTTTTTTCATTTCTGCTGCGCATGCCTACAGGATTCCGAACAGAGTAATCCTTTTGGACTTGAGGTTTCATAAGTTACCTTATGCATAGTCATTTGTACTTTAACTTATGTCATGATTCCTTCATGAATCTCTATGTGGGATATCTTGGGTATGATATGATTATGTAAGAAGGTACATGAGAGACCGAAAAGGGATCCATCACTAATTTAGCAAATCCAATTTTCCCTATGTTTTACTCAATGAATCGATTGAAAAAATCTTTGGCCAAAGTATGGTGATCCAAAGAAGCGGAGTGTTTCCTTGTTATGATTGCAAGAGTTGATAACATGTAATAAAGAAAACATAGAGATTGAGTCGATAAGAGTTTCAGCTAAACCATTACTCTAGACTCCAATCCGGAAGATAATATGGAGGGATCTTACTTACGCAAGGATCGTGGTTATGATAGGTTATGTATCTTACTATCGTTAGTGTCTAGACCTTTGAGCCTTGTTGCTAAAAAGTATCCTCGATTTATAAGTTCCATGAGATTGTGGTGAATGATTCATGGTCTGATTACATCAAGAGTGATTTAATCTAGCACTTTCTATTTTAGGAAAGTGTACTTACTACTACCACAAGAACGAGCCTGAGGGGTCACACACAAAATCCGAGAGGTTCCTACTTATGTGGCATGATTAAATTAATTTTGAAAATTGAGGTAAATTAGGAAAGTACAGTACTTTCCAAATTGGGAATATTAATTAATTAATAAGAAATTAATTAATTGGACTTTTAATTATCAAGGTGGATTAATTAATTAATGGACCTAGTAGAGTCCAAGGATTTTATTTAATTAGGTAAGGGGCGAAAATTAAGTAAAATAAAATAATAATTGGGCTTGTAATAATTAAGGTTAGACTTTAATTGTTAGATGGGATTTAATTAAATGGTTGGACTATTTAATTAAATAGTAGTCAAGAATTGAACCAAGAGAGATAAAATTCTTGGACTCCAAATCTTAGTGTAGGCGTATTGGTGGACAAAAATTAGGGATTAGTTGTCTTGCTGACTAAGTTCCAATTTTTAAGAAAGCTCCTTAATTGAGTTTATGTAGGATGAAAGTCAAATCTTGTAGATTTGATTTCATCTTGTCTTTCAAATAAACTAAACCTAGGAGTATCTCTATAAATATGTATGTTAAGAAAAACATACATACACACTTTTAAACCTAGTAATATTCGACCAACACTAAGAGAAAAGAAGAAGAAACTTGTCTTCTATTTTCTCCCAAATAGCCGCCCCCTTCCCATTATTATTGACAAGGTTTTCCTCATGTATTGAGCTTAATCTTTCACATATAATATTGCATTAGATCTACAATAATTATATAGTCTAGCACCATATATATAATTATTGAGAATTATACGGAGGTGTGGATACATCTTAGAGGCGAGACAATTGGATCGCTTGTATCAGAGATACAAAGGATCGAGAATCGGAGCCCCAGACTACAAGAGGGGTGATGGGATTTTTGATTCGGGTTGGAAGATCTGAAACTTGAATGAGGAAAATAGCAGGAACGGTATTTTGCGTAAAACTCCCTTTTGTATTTAATTATATTAATTCGATTAAACTAACCATAATAGTATGCGTGAGCCTTAGACCTGAGTGTTCATGATCAACGTACTTGTACTGTTGAATCTTTTACTAGAGTAATTAGGCCCAAATCACCCTTTGGTGGGGCCGACCTCGAAGTGCTATCTCAATGAGTCAAGTAGCACTTGTGAAGTGATCGCCAAGATGGGATTAACTGTCTCGATAGTAAATGAGAAAGTATCCTGTGCGATCATAGACAAATGAAATTATAAGCCTTTGGCCAAAACAATGAAACTAACTCATATAGGTGTTCGGAAAAACGGCATAAAATCAGAAAAACGCAGCGGAAGAAAATATATTTAAATCCCAGTGGCTCATCTCTGATTTCTCGTATTTAAATTGGGTTTCGAATTCAATTACCATTCTCGCGTATGTTGAATTTTGAACCAGCTTTGCAATCCTTTCTTGAATAGCAAATTCGTTGCTGTCTCTAAATTGCCACGCCGGGGTCAAAAATGAAAATCTTCTTCTTCTTCTCTTGAGGGAGACGGCTAGAGAGAGAGAGAGAGAGAGAGAGAGAGGATGGAGTGTTTTACTTGGAGAGAAAGTTTGTGTGATTATTCACTCAGTTATTTTTTCACTAAGTAGTATATTTATACTGCAATAAAAAACAATAACCTAGGTCTCCAAAGCCCTATTATGGACGCCCACTTCAAGGCTTTTAAGGTTTCGGGCTTTAGTCCTATTTTGGTTTTGAATTAATTAAATAATTAATATTATTTATCCAATAAATAAATTAATTAAATAATCAATTAAATTCATGTTAATATTATAATTAAATTCCTCTAAGGAAATAATTAATTCATTAATTTAATTAATTAATAAAATCATCTAATGATTAATTAATTAATCTCGATATCCAATACCGAAAATTCTCTCAAGTCTTCTCCATGATTTTCCTTTTGCACTTCCTTTAAGCGCGACTCTTTAGATTCGTCTCAAAAGGCAATTGGGAGGAAACTAAAAGGATGTGAGTAACACCTAACCAGTCACGTGGCTCACATCGTATCCCAATTGAAAACGAATGAATAGGATCGTTCCAAACCATATATGCTGTGAATACCGTACGAGTATATCACTACAAGAAATTTCACTTCTAGTGAGGAAAAAATTAGTTACAATACAAGCCATTTTCGTCACTAGAACTTTTCGTAACAAAAATTTCATCACTATTGTTTGTGCTGTAAAGCCCGTCGCTAGAAGTTTTTGCAGCAAACATTCAATTTCGTTACAAATGTATCCGCGACGAAGCCTGATTCCTCACAACATCATAGGTTTTAGTAACGATTTTGTCATTACAAAAACTAGTCTATGGCGTTACGAAAGAAACTATTCGTTACTAAAAGTGAATTTTATAATTTTCTTTAAAATGATTTTCCTAATAGTGACTTTGTTACAAATAGTTATTGTAACAAGTTTAGTCCTTACCATATATAAATTATTATTAATTATAATGTATAATGTTATAGTAGTTTTGTCACAAAAAGTAAATATGACAATTACAAATTCCTCACTAATACTTTTTTGCCAATATTTTTTGCATTAAAAAAAGTGAATTAATTTTTATTGATAAAGAATCCCATAAACATACATACATATATTCCGCAACAATAACAATTTGAATACATTTATAAGCACAACCCAAACTAAAGGATCATCCTAGTTGTTACAAAAGAATATTATAGAGAAATTGTACGTAATAGCTCTAATGAGACACTATAGAAAGACAAAGTATGTGACAAAAAGTAGTTGTATGTTCCAAAAGAGTCATTGTAGCTTCACCAAGTGATCAAAAAACATGTGAGTTTCTGAAATTTGAAGTGCATGCATGACGATTGGGTCATTTACTCCAAAAATCTGCAAATAGAATCAGGGTTCAAAATTTAATAAAATATAGAACCTAAAAATGTAAAAAGAACACAAACAATTTCAACAACTTAGTAATGCATAAACATGAAACAAAGTACAAGAATATGGACTTAGGAATAAGGTGAAAAGAAAGGAATTGAATTTTGACAAAAAATTCTAGAAAGTACATATTCACATAACAAGACTATCTGCCCATCTTTTCATGTTTTTGATTCACTTTGTCATCTCCTGCACGGACGTACAACATACACATACAATATATAGGTAATAGGATACTTTCAATTTTAAGAGGCATAAGATAGATCTATTCTAAGTGCATCAAGTTAAATAAAACCCACCAATTCATAAAGAAAACAAACATGATAAATATATGTTCAGTTAAGGAAACGAGAATGAAGAGGAAAATGTCCAAGTTACTCTTAATATAAATCTATATCTATACTATTATAAAAGTGTGGATCCTAAAGTGTTTCTTCCAATTGTGAAAAGACCAAATAGTCCTTCATAATTCATTGAATATCATTATGTAATAGATTTTAATAATCAAAATCTATCTATCTATATCTATATCTATATCTATACTTCTATATATATATATATATATATATATATTTATACACTATTATAAAAGTGTGGATCCTAAAGTGCTTCTTCCTATTGTGAAAAGACCAAATAGTCCTTCATAATTCATTGAATATCATTATGTAATAAATTTTAATAACTCACTTAATAGCATAAAATGAAATAAATTGCATTTGGCTGCATTTTCAGAACAAAGAATGCTAAAAGTTGGCCTCTAATTAACGACGGCTATTAAAGCTCTGTTAATGTCATGCTAAAAACAGCTGCACATCTTCCTCATAAATAATCTTGTCATTTTCCCCTTTGCAATAAGTATTATTACTGTTACATAGAAATATGTAAAACTCCTACTCTTCCACTTTCCCCATCCAACTTTACCACTTCATCATCCACCTATATAATATCTCCTTTGTGGCTAAAGCCAAATGTGACATCTAATTATGCAGTTATTTTCTTAGAAAACATTTTCTAACTTATAAACTACCAGTATATTAGATTCCACATATATCTTGTAGTGGAAAGCTTGTCCTTATAGCCGACAATTGAATTTCCAGAGCGAATTCATGTCACTTTGTACATGCAAATGCAAAGTCCTTAGGCCATATATCCACCATATTGTTCAAGTAAGGATAATTATAGAAGCACATGCAATTGTAGATATGATATAGGTTTATTGCCTAAATGGAGATTGAACTCCATTTCAAGTTAAATTCATATTCTGATTTAAATTTAAGACACTGCTTTAGCAATCTTAAGATAGGATGTAGTGCTCTTTTGGTAGCAATAGTGGGAGAAACTTCCCTTTTGGAAGCACAAACGTATATAACACATATTTAAATTGTCCAAACTTCATATCAATTAGTTTTGATTTCAACTTGTGTCATTTTATTTTAAATTGGTTAGAGAGGTTCCATGTGGAAATATGAAACAAGAACCTTATTCACAGCCCCGCTCCCTCACGGGAAATTCTAATCCAAACCGGGTTCGATCGATCCCAAGAGCAATTCACTTAATCTGTGAGATTGTGACTAATCATATGGCAAGTGCAATTCACTCTCATGGTGAATTACACTTGAGTTCGACCAGATTGGGTCTGGACTAGAATATTTCCTCACTACTATGTAATATGTCCTTCATGATTTGCTAATGTAGAATCATCATTCAAATAAAATAACAAGTTAAAGAAAACAATAATGGAACCGTGAACTACGCCTACAACCCTAACGTGCCAAAATTTTAGTCTCAAAATATTATGATGTATAAGTTGTATTACCATACGTATCATAATATTTCTCCTTTAGCCCATTTCGTATCAGTTATAATTCTCTTAAACAATTACTTGCACATACTCTCTATTTATAACGTAAAATTCTATTTGACACATTTCAATATAAATTGTGAATAAATTTATCTAACATTCTATCAAAATCAAAAGAAAACATATGTCTCTATTTTTTCATAGAATTTTTTGGAAAATATCTTGACAGTCGTATTCTTTTATTCTAGATACTTCTTTTTTATAATTTAGCTCTTCTAACTTGATACTATTAATTGTAACCATTTGTTCTATTTCAGATACTTAATTTTTATAAGTCAACTCTTCTAAATCGAATTATATTCATTGCCACCATTTGTAAATATATCGTAAACTGCAAAGCAAATATATATGAAATTTTATAACTTAGTTCAATATAAAGTTACAAAACCTTAAACTTAGACTTGGTAGCCTTCTAACATGATTAATGCAACTAATTGATGCAGTAACAACATTACCTCATTATCTAAAATTATGACCACCATATAACAAGAGAAAGAAGAGTGAAAATCGATGGAAAAAGATTAAAATTAAATTTTGTGCACACGTGAGATGTCTTATTTAATCGATTTAGTTTTTTTATTTTTATTTAGGATAAGGTGTTTATAACTTTTGTAAATGTAATCCATGAATTACAAACAAGATCCTTAATTTAATTGTTTTTTTAAATAAATAAATCTCCTGTAACAATTTCAAAAATAACATATTTACACGTGCAATGCATGTAGTTTTTACTAGTAAACAAGTAAAAGTTTGAATTGGGAGGATAAGATATGTTCTGTGGATGCAGGTAATGCTTCATTTCTTACTAATATCCATGGTATGCGAACTAGTAGCTACTAGTGTATTAACTACTATATCATATAAGTTTAATCATTTCAAATTGTTCTATTATGATAAATAATCAAAGCAGCTTAGTACTTAGCATCATTTTCTTCACTTAGGATTAATGCTTCACTAGGATACCTTAACAACAGTCAAAATGATCAAAGCAACATAGCACTTAGCTTTATCTTCTTCACTTAGGATTAATGCTTCAATAGGACAAACCCACACTAGTTAAAAGAGACAAATGTAACTTGGTTTCTCAAATTCAATTTGACTTCAAATCACATATAAAGCTACCACATATAAAATAATCCATTAAGAAAGATAGTGCAGATTGTGGCTTGTGGATGGAGCAAGAAGGGAAAAACACCATAAATGACAAGTGGTTAAACACTTATAGTCTTACGGTATTAAAAAGAAATAAAAATTCAAATCCTTTTACTATGTTTCACAATATGAGATTGATTAAGATGAAGTTATTTTCGTCTTATAGCTATTAGAATTTCATTACCAAATAATATGAACTTGGGCTACAATTGGATTTTTCTATCTAGACTACTTATCTTCTATAGTTATTCGAGTATATATGTTCTAGTTTCTCAATTTGTTCGTTTAAGTGTAATCTTACATCTTCCACAGTGTATGCCCAAAATTTACTGATATTTAGTTATAAGGGAGTGCATTTCATCCTCATCCAACACAAAGAGGTTAATTTCGAGTCATTCAAGAAAATATATCTCTCATATTCAACAACTTAATAATAAAGGGAATATTTTTACAACACCAAAACCCAACCCTTCAAGCTCCCATAAACACAAAACAAAAACTCTATAAAAGAAAGTAGCATCATTCTTAGTGGTTAAATTGGGGGATATTGTTAAAGCAAGAAATTAGCATATATAGACTCATGTGGGATAGCAACATCAACATTTTCAGCAGTAAATCCTATGTAGAGAAAAAGAGAAAATTGATTTAAGGAAAAGCTAATTCAACCCCAATTCCATATACGAAATTTTACCATATACGAAAAGAAAACCCTAATCTTAAAGAAAACACAAATTAAAACATTTACCCATCACCATTGAGATATTCCACCACCATTGACTGAATATTAATGTTTAAACCGTTATTTATTGGGGAAAATGTACCTGAAAAACTTAAGAGATTTGAGGCAGCGTACGATGGTGGTTCGAAGCATGGCGGAGCTGGGTGCTTCAGCAGCAGTAATGGTGGGTGTGCGAGAGGGGTGAAGATTTCTATGAAATTTTCCCAAGTCCCAAATGATTTATCCTTTAAATCTTGACTCTTGAGCAAGTATATATAAAGCTGTTTTAAGCTATATGTTAGAACCATAAAGTGGCCTGGTGTAGTGGCACTCCACATGCAACTTTTGTGAAATGTCCCAGGATCAACTCTTCTAATGCACATTATTACTTTTGCTTATACATATTAGCATTGTTAATTTATTATAATTAGATTAATATGAATTAAATTTTTTAAATTAATTTGCATTTTCGTCTATAAACTCATGTCATGTTTAAAAGGTTGAGACAAACTACGTGTTATACATAAATTATAAGTTATTGGATAATCTATCAAACTAAATTTTAGAATACATATATATATATAGATATAGATATAGATATATCATCCAAACCACAAGATTCAAAAATGAATTCAGTTAACAATGTTAAGTATTTTGTAATATATCTAAAGTTCCAAAAACTATTTATCTATCATCATTTAGAATTTAGGGTTTAGGGTTTTGAGTCTAGGGTTTAGGGCTTACTGTAGGGGTGCTCATGAGCCGAACTCGAGCTGAAAAATATAATTTCGTTATTAATATATATTATTAAATATAATCATGATAAAGATTAAATTTATCATTATTTATACACATATAATATTTTATTATATATATGTAAATATCAATAAATTAATTAATATTATATTGTATATATTAATTAAATATTATATTATATATATTAATTAATAAATAAATAAAATATTATTTTTTATTCAAGCTCGTGAGCCTTCCCTTTTTTGGCTTAAGCTCAAAGCTCAACTTTTCAAGCTCGAGCCGACCTTTTTTCACTCGTTGGTCACCCATAGCGCCTAGGTACCCATTTATGACAAGTACTATTTCAATTATCATATAATATACTTGTTATTTGATATATATATATATATATATATATATATAATCCGGCATTATCTTAATCCTAATCTAAAATAAATCATTAGCTATCATAATGAAGTTTAATCTAATGATCAATGTCAACAAAGAAATTTATGTAAGAATAAGCTAACCAAGAGTTACTATTTAGAAAAATTCAAAAAAAAGGATTAGGAAATCGAAAATTGGGCTCCCATTTTACCGCCAAAAGTATTAATAAATTGCTCAAACAATCTAAATTTTTTTGTAAGGAACTGAAGTTGTTACAGATGAACTTAGTGTAACAATATCAAAATTTGTTACGAGAAGATGAACAAGTTGTTACGAAATTTTTTAATTGGAATCAATTTTTTACTTTGCGTAACGATAGCTTAAGTTTTGTGACGATTTATAGTCTTTGTTACTAAAACTAATTTTTTTTGTGACAAGATTTTATTTTGTGTAACGAATAAATATGTTTGTTATGAAAAATCAACTTTTTGGTAACAATTAATGTACTTTGTTACGAGAAATCTAGTTCTTGCGACAAATAATGCCTTCGTTACCAAATCTTTTGTCATAAGAAATACATTTTTTTGTAGTATATAAACCTTTTATTCTTATATCCCAGTCAAGTGAGAGTTATGATTTTAGTCAAACTCACATGACTTGACCATATGCTTAGCTCATAATGAGTCGAGATCATTTTATGCTTTGACAAAAGACTTTTAACCTCACTCATTCATCACTGCATAGGATATTTAGCTCATTCACTTATGAGAGAATAAATCCCATTTTGCTAATCAGTTAACAATGTTATTTGCCCATCAAGTCGCACTTCGAGATCGATCCCACCAAAGGGTGATTTGGATCTAACTACTCTAATGAAGACTTGATGTCACAAGTACATCTTCAACTCGATTCCTCGGGTCTAAGGTTCACGCGTACCTATCACAACTTATCAGTTTCATCATTGACTATCAGTGAGTGAATACATGTGATGAAACCGATGCGAGCCGTGTTCGAACATATTAGTCCAACTAATATGTCCATGACATAAGTTCCCACTATCATTACCATAGTGTTTGAGTGGTACTTTCTCTGTCAAAACTTATATCATGCAAGTCCTTATTCTGTACTGATGTCCAGTCAAATACTTTCTTAGACTTGCGAACCCTATTTAGAGAATAAGGATCAAAACCCTTCTAGTGTCATTCTTCCTATCCCATAGGAAGTAGGAGGCTTGCCTTCATTCTCAAGGACTTTTCGTTGTTTATTAACATCTTACAAACGCCTATAAGAAAACAACAAGTTAACGCCTTATATATAATAAAAGGATATTGTTTAGTTACAAGTCAATGCCCTATAAATCTATCCTCTTTATGGCATTTGAGGGCATACACTCTAACAATCTCCCACTTGCACTCAATGTCATATGCTATGGTATTTAATACCCATCCCTTCGAGATGTTTTTCTAGCACCGCCTGTGCCAATGGCTTGGTCAATGGATCAGCGACATTGTCAGCTAAGGCTATTTTTTGAACAGATATTTCTCCTCGTGGAACGATCTCTCTTATGATGTGATATCTCCTATCGATGTGTTTGGACTTGTTGTGAGACCTAGGTTCCTTTGCTTGCGCTATTGCTCCAGTGTTGTCAAAGTAAATTGGCAACGAGAGCTTTATGCAAGGAACCACTTGAAGTTCTTCTATGAACTTCCTTATCCAAACAGCCTCTTTAGCTGTTGCAGACACAGCTATGTATTCAACCTCTGTAATGGAATCCGCGGTTGTGCTTTGCTTGGAACTTTTCCAAGTCACCGCCCCACCATTGAGGGTGAATACGAATCCTGAGGTGGATTCTCGGTCATCGACATCAAATAGAAAATTCGAATCAGTGTACCCGTCCACTCTCAGGCTACCACTCCCATAGATGAGAATCATATCCTTGGTTCTCTTCAGATACTTTAGGATATTCTTCACAGCTATCCAATGTTCCTTGCCTGGGTTTGCTTGAAATTGACTAACAACGCTTACTGAATAAGCAATGTCAGGTCTAGTACACAGCATTGCGTACATCAGGCTACCCACTGCTGATGCATAGGGTACAGTGCTCATTTCCTTTCTAACTTCCTCACTTTAAGGACACATAGATTTTGAGAGATGCATCCCATGTCTCATTGGCAGGAACCCTTTCTTAGAATCCTCCATCCTATATCTCTTTAGGACCTTTTCTAAGTAAAGGGCTTGAGAGAGCCCTATCATTCTATTTGTTCGATCTCTGTAGATTCGAGTCCCTAGAATATAAGTTGCCTCTCCCAAGTCTTTCATGGAGAAAGTACTCAAAAGCCACCACTTCTTTACAGTGGTGAGCATTCCTATATCATTCCCTATGAGTAATATGTCATCTACATATAACACAAGGAATGTTATCTCGCTCCCACTAACCTTCTTGTAAACACATGGCTCTTCTTCGTTCTTGATGAAGTCAAATCCTTTGACATCCTCATCAAAACGTAGATTCCGGCTTCGGGACGCTTGCTTGAGTCCATAAATGGATCTCTCAAGCTTACACACCTTATGAGTATGCTCCTCGGATACAAAACCTTTAGGTTGTTCCATATAGATGTCCTCTTCTAGGAATCCATTTAGGAAAGCAGTTTTGACATCCATTTGCCATATTTCATAGTCTAGGTGTGCGGCTGTTGCAAGTAGAATCCTTATTGATTTGATCATAGCCACTGGAGAAAAGGTTTCTTGGTAGTCAATTCCTTCTTTTTGACTATACCCTTTCGCCACTAGCCTGACTTTGTAGGTGTCAACCTTGACATCAACACCAATCTTTCTCTCGTAAATCCATTTGCACCCAATTAGTTTTACCCCTTCAGGTTGGTCCACAAGTTTCCAGACTTAGTGTGCATGCATCGAATCGATCTCAGTTTGCATAGCTTCACGCCATCTAGTAGCATCCACATCCACCATTGCTTGATCAAAAGTGGAGGGATCATCTCCATGATCCTCCACTAATACAGAATGAAGATCCAGCTCCCTCTGTACTAGATATTCGTACCTCTCAGGCAGTTGAGGTACTCTACTTGATATTCGCGGTTGTGTTACAGAAGGTTCGGTTTTCACTTCCTGTGTCGATGTATCCACTTAAGTCTCATTTTGTTCTTCTAGAACAATCTTTCTACCCGCTCCTCCTTCTTGAATGAACTCATCTTCAAGAAAGTGGGCTTGTAAAGTTACAATGATCTTTTGATCATCGTGCAGGTAAAAGAGGTATCCCATTGAATCCTCAGGATATCCAATGAAACGTCACTTCAAGGATCTGGATTCCAACTTATCCACTTTGGTCTATTTGACATAAGCCGGACATCCCCAAATCTTGATGTGATTGAGACTTGGTTTCCTATTCCTCTAAATCTCATAGGGAGTCATAGGAATGGATTTGGACGGACATCTATTTAAAATGTGTACAGCTGTAAGCAGCGCATGACCCCACAATGAAATGGGTAAGTCAGTGTAGCTGAGCATGGAGCGAACCATGTCCAACAAGGTTCGATTTCTTCGCTCTGCTACTCCATTTAACTGTGGTGTCACTGGAGGTGTGAGCTGTAATACTATACCATTCTCTCTAAGGTATACATCGAACTCGTCACTCATATATTCCCCTCCTCAATCCGACCGAAGGGTTTTTATGTGTTGACCAGTTTGATTTTCCACTAAAGCCTTGAATTCCTTGAACTTTTCAATGGATTCAGACTTATGCCTCATCATGTACACTAGACCATATCTTAAATGGTCATCGGTGAAGGTGATGAAGTAAAGGAAACCTCCTCGTGCCAGTTCTCCAAATGGACCACAAACTTCAGTGTGCACTAAGCCTAAGATTTGTGAGCCTCTTTCAAAAGTCCCTGTGAAGGGGGATCTAGCCATCTTACCTTTGAGATAAGATTCACAAGTAGGATAGGGATCCAATCCCAATGGACCGATTAGTCCATCTTTCTCCATTTTGTGAATTTTATGTTCGCCGGCATGGCCTAGTCTACGATGCCAAATCAATCTTTGGTATATTCCAAGCCTACTACGTTTCCTTTGTATAGTATTCACATAACACACATTCTGGACATTAAGGTAATACAATCCATTTATTAAAGACGTAAAGCCTACTAATTTATTACCATAATAAATGTTGCATCGTTCATCAATAAAACGGAAAGTATAACCAAGTTTAACTAAAACAGGAATAGAAACAATGTTTTTAAGCCCATTGGGCAAAACTAAAACATTATCCACAAATAGTATATGTCCAGAATTTAAAAGCAATGAGGTAGATCCAATTCCAGTAGCTGCGACATTATGCCCGCTACCTACTTTTATCTTCACCTCATCACTTTCCAGCTTCCTTCCTTGCACCAGAACCTGATTCATATAACAAATGTGAGCACTAGCTCCAGAATCAAGAATCCAAGATGTGGAGAAGACGACCATAGAACAATAAGTTTCATGAACATAAAGTTCCATACCTTGTGCGCCTGGCCCCATGCTCGGACAGTTCCTCATCCAGTGGCCCAGCTCACCGCAATGTAGGCATCTGTTTATCTTTTGTAGCCCCTTACGCTTGCGATTCACAGGAGCTTTTCCTTTTCCTTTATCGACACCACCCTGAGCTCCAAGCTCGCCACTATGCTTCTTGGCTTTCTTCTTCTTATTCTTCGCCCGTTTGGGCCCAGAAGAGATAACCAATGCAGTTTCCTTTCCCTTGGGCTTCAATTGAGATTGTGCAGTGTTTAATTTATTCATTAGCCCAGCTAAGTTGCATTCAATCTCATTGCAATTGAAGTTCATGACAAATTGGGAAAAAGAATCAAGAAGAGACTGCAAAATAAGATCGGTTTGAAGATGTGGGTTCATTGTAAGATCGAGAGCCTCCAATCTCTCGATCCTCGAGATCATCTTGAGGACATGATCCCCAACTTTCTCACATTCTTTCATTTTGGCCCCGAAAAGCTCTTTAGATATCTCATATCTTGCAGTACGGCTGTGCTCACCATAGAGCTCGACCAAGTGTGCCAAGATAGCCCTTGTTGTGGTCATCTTCTCGTAGGACCTCTGAAGCTCGTTTTCATTGAGCCAAGAATGTACCCACGCACTCGGACGTCGTCCTTTACCCATTTTTCATGAGCTACGACTTTTTCCTCGTTGGCACGTGTTCTGGCAGGAGGAGCAGGAATGTTTGTGTCCAGCACGTATCCCAAGGATTACATATTGAGAACCACTCTCAAGTTCCTTAGCCAATCCACGTAGTTGGGTCCGATAAGGATGTTCTTTTCGAGTAAAACGAAAAGTGGGTTGATAGTCATTTTTGTTTTGAGAGAGATAAATCAAAACATAGCTACAGAAAATAAACCAGACTTTATTAGACTTTAGTAACTAAACTAAAACCAAGTTTAAAATCAAATACTTCGACTTATAACTTGGCTCCCACTACATTTTTCGAGATTCACACTCCCATTGTGAAAAACGGAAGTGATCGTTGCAATGTACTTCGTGGTGGGGATTGAGTTCTTTAATTAATTTAATGGATGGCAACCCTTTAAAGATATTTGGTCCATTATTTAATTAAAGTGATGTCCAACATCAATCTATCCAATAGATGGTTCAATCTTCTTTTTTCCATAATCCACCAAAACCGCAACCTTTTAACGATTTATAAGCTTTGTGGATTATCTAAGTTTACTCCCACTAACTCCTCATAATCTAACATTTGAATTTCACCTTGCAACTCTTTAACGATATTTGGGGTGAAATATGTCTCGATTAAGGCATCTAATGCACTTAATAAAATTCTATAATTAAATCTTGATATACGACCCCCACTTACTGGGAAGATGTCAAATACTAGGTTTAATACTTAATTTTATTAAGTTTAGTGGAGGGAAAGGATGCCTAGCACTCCTTACTAACTTAGTATAATTTTTGTTTGGGTGAATTCATGTTCTAAACATTTATCTAAGTCTCACTTTGCACATTATTCAATTTATATAGCGCATATTGATAACATACATGCTTCATACAACTAATGAACATGCATCGAAAGCAATAAACCAACACATATGTCCAAGGGCTTTATCTAGAGGGCCCAAGCCAATGAGCCATAATTAAATGAAAAAATAAGCCTAGCTATTCTTCCCGGGCTTCAAGCTCCTCTTCTTTTGGATTGATCTCCTCTTGAAAGGCCTATTCTATTTCTATCTAGTACATGATATTATTGAACAACCTATACATAATTGTAGAAATAAAATAAACGGGCTCAATTCCAGCCCTTACAACCCATAAAAGGAAATACAATCAAAAGAAACAACCTAAGCCCATAGATAATGTCACCATCATATAATACATGCTCGCGAAAAATAAAGCAATTATGTTGGTGATTAAGTTAATAATTAATTAGTCCAACTAATTAACTTCCTCAATAAAATTCCAAATTTTATTGATAATCATGACAATATACCATTTAGTGAGAATCCTTAATTTAAATAAATAACTTAATTAAAAAAATTCTCCAAGAGCCATTAATTAATTATTTCACTTAAATTAATAATATTCAATAAAAAACAATTTGGGCATGATTTCATAAAGTATAAATTACCAACCATTGGCATATTAAATTTTAATTAATTAGGCCCAAAACTAATTTATTGAAGAGTCTATAATTTTAATTAAAACAATTTGGGCTTATTTAATTAAATTCGGGTCATCATCCTTTTGACCCACCCGAATAATTAAAATAGCACAAAACCCATTTATTTAAAAAATTGGACCTGAGGAAAAATAACCTGACCCGTGCCCACAAAATAGGGTCCATGTGCGCCAGGCGCACGGCACGCAGCGCATGGCCTTGAGCCTGGCCACGTGGCCAGGCCCAGCGGGCGCACGGCGTTGTGCGCCCATGCGCACACTGTGCGAGCAGCGACCATCGGCTGCGCGCACAGCGTGTGCTGTCTGCGCGCTGGCGTTGTTTTCATCGCGCTCGTCGTGGGATTTTTCGGACCCGATTCTCACAAAAATTAGATTTTTTAATTCACAAGTCATCATACTACAACATACACGAATTAAACGCAGAAAAATCATGGATTACTATCATGAAAAACATATTCAAAATATGCTTCAAAAACGCGAAAAAACACATAATCACGTAATCAATTAAAAACAGAAATCAGAGATTGGCTCTGATACCACTGTTTGAAAAAATTGCATAAAATCAAAAAAACGCAGCGGAAGAAAATATATTTAAATCCCTATGACTCATCTCTGATTTCTCGTATTTGAATTAGGTTTCCAATTCAATTACCATTCTCGCGTATGTTGAATTCTGAACCAGCTTTGCAATCCTTTCTTGAACAGCAAATCCGTCGCTGTCTCTAAATTGTCACGCCAGAGTCAAAAACAAAAATCTTCTTCTTCTTCTCTTGAGGGAGATGGCTAGAGAGAGAGAGAGAGGATGGGGTGTTTTACTTGTATAGAAAGTTTGTGTGATTATTCACTCAGTTATTTTTTCACTAAGTAGTATATTTATACTACAATAGAAAACAATAACCTAGGTCTCCAAAGCGTGGATGCCCACTTCAAGGCAGGCTTTAGTCCTATTTTGGTTTTTAATTAATTAAATAATTAATATTATTTATCCAACAAATAAATTAATTAAATAATCAATTAAATTCATGTTAATATTATAATTAAATTCCTCTAAGAAATTAATTAATTCATTAACTTAATTAATTAATAAAATCATCTAATGATTAATTAATTAATCTCGATATCTAATACTGAAATTTTTTTTTTTTTTTTAAAGTCTCATGGTAAATCTCCGCCAGTCACCCAACAGAGCAAACCTGTCCATACGCAATAGCCCGCAAATCACGTATGGAGGTAAGCCGCCCTAGGTAACCCATAGGCGACAGGCTCGGTAAGCGCGGGCCCCCCCAGGGCAGGATGGAGGAGTAAACCCCCCAGACCAAGCATCACCTGGGTTTTGAAGCCACCCTTCCAGGGCAGGATAGGGAAGAAAACTCCCCTTACCAAGCATCACCTGGGGTTTGAACCTGGGTGGATTCTCACGGCTAAAGGCCTTGTAACCGCTAGGCCACACCCTCCTGCTTTAATACCGAAAATTCTCTCAAGTCTTCTCCATGATTTCCCTTTTGCAATTCCTTTAAGCGCGACTCTTTAGGTTCGTCTCAAAAGGCAATTAGGAGGAAACCAAAAGAATGTGAGTAACACCTAGCCAGTCACGTGGCTCACATCGTTTCCCATTGAGAATGAATGAATAGGATCATTCCAAACCATATACGCTGTGAATACCGTATGAGTATAAACCTTTTATTCTTATATCTCAGTCAAGTGAGAGTCATGGTTTTAGTCAAACTCACATGACTTGACCATATGCTTAGCTCATAATGAGTCGAGGTCATTTTATGCTTTGACAAAGACTTTTAACCTCACTCATTCATGACTACATAGGATATTTAGCTCATTCACTTATGAGCGAATAAATCTCATTTTGCTAATCAATTAACAATGCTACTTGCCCATCAAGTCGCACTTCGAGGTCGATCCCACCAAAGGGTGATTTGGATCTAACTACTCTAATGACAGACTTGATGTCACAAGTACATCTTCAACTCGATTCCTCAGGTCTAAGGTTCACGCGTACCTATCACAACTTATCGGTTTCATCATTGACTATCAGTGAGTGAATACCCATGTGATGAAACCGATGCGAGCCGTGTTCGAACATATTAGTCCAACTAATATGTCCATGACATAAGTTCCCACTATCATTCCTATAGTGTTCGACTGGCACTTTCTCTGTCAAAACTTATATCATGCAAGTTCTTATTCTGTACTGATGTCCAGTCAAATACTTTCTTAGACTTGCGAAACCTACTTAGAGAATAAGGATCAAAACCCTTCTAGTGCCATTCTTCCTATCCTATAGGAAGTAGGAGGCTTGCCTTCATTCTCAAGGACTTTACATTGTTTATTAACATCTTACAAATGCCTATAAGAAAACTACAAGTTAATGCCTTATATATAATAAAAGGATATTGTTTAGTTACAAGTCAATGCCCTATAAATCTATCCTCTTTATGGCATTTGAGGGAATACACTCTAACAATAGGACATGGAGGGTAGTTTGGTGATTTCATTAAGCTATGATTAAATGCACAGTATCAAGTTTAGTGAGTTTGACATATACCATGACTCTTACTTGATCAGGATACGTCAGTGAAGGGCTTATACACATACGGTATTTATGATGCAAAGGTTCATAAATGATTCGTTCATTGCGTACTCAACTGGGTTACGATGTGAGTCCACTGTCCCAAGCTAAAAGCGGAGATTGCTTCAGGTATAGAACTTAATGTTTTAGAAACAAATTGTTCTATTACTATTTTTTCTACTTCCCGGATTCTAGATTCTGGGGCTAGTGCTCACATATGTGTTTTGAATCAGAAGCTGGAAAGAAGTAAGAAGTTGGAGCATGGAGAAGTGATGATCAATGTTGGCAGCGGTCATAGTGTAGCAGCCACACACATTGAAATCACTTCCATTAGATTATTTTCTAGACATTTATTATTGTTAGATGATTGCCAAACCCAATGGACTGAAGAATATTGTTTCTATTCTTGCTTTAGTCCGGAAAGGTTATTTATTTTCCTTTGCAAACAATTCTTGTGACATTTATTTTAGAAATGAATGCATTGGCAGTGCGTCTTTGATAAATGGTTTATACTATATTAATGTCCAAAATAATTATAATGTTAATGTTGTAATAAGAAAGCGCAATTTGTATGATACAAACTTAAGACAACTCTGGCACTTAAGATTAGGTCATGTCGGGGAACATAGACTACACGAGTTAGAAAAGGATAAAGTCATAGACTCATTGGGATCGGATCTCTATCCCACTTCTGAGTCTTGTATTCAAGGCAAGATGACCAAATCCCCCTTCACAAGGAATTTTGAAAGAGCCTCTAAAGTCTTAGGTTTGGTTCATACTAATGTGGGCGGACCTTTTGGAAATGTGGCCCGCGGTGGGTTTCAGTACTTCATTACATTTACCGATGACCATTCTAGGTATGGCTATGTGTATTTGATGAAGTACTAGTCTGAATCGCTAGAGAAATTCAATGAATTCAAAAACTTTAGTCGAAAACCAAACCGGGCATCATGTTAAGGCACTTCGGTCTGACCTCAAGGGCGAGTATATGAGTGTTAAATTTGACCAGTTCTTACGGGAACATGGCATACTATTACAGCTTACTCCTCCAACCACTCCACAATTAAATGGCGTAGCAGAACGAAGGAATCCAACATTGTTAGACATGGTTCGATCCATACTCAGCTTACACATATTTGCCCATTTCGTTGTGGGTGCATGCGCTGCTCACATTCTGAACAGATGTCCCTCCAAATCTATTCCTAAAACACCATATCAGATATGGCATGCAAGGAAGCCTAATCTGAAACACATAAAGATATGGAGTTGACAAGCTTATGTGAAAAAGACCAAGGTAGAGAAATTGGAGGCTAGGTCCTTGAAAGGACGATTCGTTGGATATCCCGAGGATTCCATGGGATACCTATTCTTCCTTCATGATGATCAAAAGATCATTGTTTCCTTACAGGCAATCTTTCTCGAAGAAGAATTCATTCAAGAAGCTGGAGCTAGTAGAAGTATTGTTCTAAAAGAACAAAATGAATCTCCTTTGGAAGACACTGTTCAAGAGACCCAACTCGAACTGGAAATGACATAGCCATTAGTGCGAAGGTCAGCTAGAGTATCTCAACCGCCCGAGAGATATGGTTATCTGCTGCAAGGAGAGCATAATTTGCATGCAATAGCTGAAGGAAACCGTGGAGACGATCCCTCTAGCTATGACCAAACAATGATGGACATGGATTCTGCAGGCATGAAGCTATGACGGTAGAAATGGATTCGATGTATTCGAACTAAGTGTAGACTCTGACAGATCGACCCAAAGGTATTATATCCATTGGATGTACGCATTGGCAAACTAATTTTCAAAGAGTAAGGAATAGAAGACAACAAAGACTAGATGGATTGCAAATGAAGCGGGCCGATGGGACAACTTTCAAAGGCTACATGATCTATAAGAGAAAGATTGGCAAATGGATGTGAAGACCGCGTTCTTAAATGTATTTCTCGTGGAGAAAATCTATATGGAACAGCCTAAGGGTTTTATATCAAGTGTAGATTCTCAAAAGGTCTACAAATTGAATAGGTCCATTTATGGACTCAAGCAGGCCTCTCGTAGTTGGAACCTTTGTTTTGATGAAGAAGTACGAAACTATGGCTTCATCAAAAAAGAAGATGAACCATGTGTCTATAAAAAGGTCAGTGCGAATAAAATCACATTCCTGGTGCTCTATGTAGATGATATTCTACTTATAGGGAATGATGAAGGTCTGCTAACTTTACTTAAGACATGGCTTTCAAGCACATTCTCTATGAAAGACTTAGGAGAAGCCACCTATATCCTAGGAATTCGCATCTACAGGGATAGATCGAATAAGATGATAGGACTCTCTCAAGCCCTCTACCTAGAGAAGGTCCTAAAGTGATTTGGGATAGAGAATTCTAAAAGAGTTCTTTTGCCCATGAGACGTGGAATTCATCTCTCCAAAAAGATGAGTCCTCAAAGTGAGGAAGATCGAAAAGAGATGAGTGTAGTTTTCTATGCATCATCAGTGGGAAGTCTCATGTACGCAATGTTATGCACGAGATTAGATCTTGCCAATGTTGTGAGCGTAGTCTAACACGGGTAAAGAACATTGGATTTCCGTGAACTCTATCTTGAAGTACTTGAGAAGAACCAAAGATATGATTCTTGTATATGGCAATGGAGAAATGAAAGTGGACGGTTATACAGATTCTGATTTCCAATTAGACTCGATGATCACAAATCCACTTCTGGGTTCATATTCACACTAAACGGTGGAGTGGTGTCATGGAAGAGTGTTAAAGTTTATGCCCGGCGCACCAATTTTGGGCGCCATTCTACGTAATAATAACTCTTGTTGAATGATCTTTTTCATGTAAATAAATTTAATCTTTTGGCATTCTTTATTCGTGTATATAGCTTGGTCGTAACTTAGAATGAAGTCCCGAAGGATCACACATAGCTATGGGACATCATTGCGCATCGGGAATGGAAATGTGGAATATGTCTCCAAGGCTGTGATCCTTAAACATATGTTCCAAGTCGTGAATGCGCTCGTCGAGATGAAAGGGATATCGATGAGACCCAAAACACTTGCTTATATGATGCATACTCTTAATAGAGTGTATCTTATTCCATAGATATTGGCACGGTGAAAACCTATGCATGTGTGAGGGTTCCTATTGTGGGATTAGGTATACTAAAGAACCCCATGGAAGTTCCATTAAATGGAATCCCAATCGAATCTGGAACTTCCAGTGGTCTAGTAGTACAAGAGTAATCCTTAGAACCTGAGGTTCCATTGGATATCTTATACACAATCAAACATATTTTGGTTTGTCACATGATTACTTAGATGATCACAAATGGGCAAAATCAGACATGTGCTGATTGTGTATGAAGGCACATGAGAATCAAGATGGGATCTATCTCTGACATTGGTCTTGTCAGTGAATCTCCTATGTTTACAAAGTGATCGTGGTTGTCCCAAGTGGCATACGAAAGGGTCTAGAAGGGAGGGGGTTGAATAGACCCTGAAGTCTTTTTCGACTTCAAAAATTTTGTATCACTTTAAAGGTTTGAACGCTTTGAATAACTGAGCGCTTGGGTCAGACGCTTCAGAAAAGTTAACTTAGACTCAGTGATTTTAGTAGTTTACCAAAGTAGGGCAACACTTAGATCGCTTAATCAGGGTTAGCACAACGGAAATGAGTTTTAGCGTTCTTTTAGTTAATTTAATCGCTTTGCACTTTAACTTGTCTCTTTCAAAGATAAATGATGTAATAAAAATAATAATAAGACAAATAAAATAAATGACACAAGATATATAAGGTTCACTGGGTGGTGTAATCCCAGCTACATCCTTCTTCTCCTTTTTCACTTGGAGGAATTTTACTAGAATGATTTTCAAAGAGTCACACAGAAACTTCTACACAATAGTAAAAGGGTGAAAATGATCTTGGGCTCCTTGATCACACAGACTTCAGCACCAATGAAGATCGTCTTCTTCAAGCTTCTCTCACTCAGAAATACTGCCTGAAAGGGTTCAATCAACTTTTCTCACTCAGATGAAAGGTTGAGGTTTGTCACTAAGGTTTTGTTTGTTTTTGAAAAGATCAAACAACTTGGAATATCTCAGTTGAAATTTGAGTTTCTTCTTTGGAAGATGTTTGAGATATTTTTTACTGTTGGAATGTAGATAAAAAGCTTGAAAGATTTGGCTATGGAGTTTCTAAGCTTTTTCTCAGAAAATGTGCGTAAGATTTTTGGCAATAGTTTTTCTTCTCTTTTTCGTATCTTGTATATTTTTTAGGGTTTGCTGGGGTAAGGTATTTATAGGCAATTTCTTAGGATCTGTCCGTTGGACACATGTAGGAACGTGCCTCTCACGGGCCGCGTGAGTATACCTTTTCTCTGACATTCCTGAAAATTCGCTGAAGCCAATTGGACGGGAGCAACTGAAATTCTGAATTTTCCTGACAGTCTGGTCAAAAGATGGCTTGTCCACAAGTCACATTGGCTTATCACATTTAATGCTCTTATCAGGCATTGAATGCATTTTGAATTTAATTCCCGTTGGAAATAAATACCCGTTGAATGATCGCATTTAAGTCCTTCATGATTTGAGGATTTATTTCAGGTGGATCTGACATAAGTCGCTTGAGGGATTTCGAGCGCTGATCCATAAATCCTGAAATGAGATCTTTTAGCGTTTGACAAACGCTAAGAAGAAAAACTTTATCTCCGGTTGACTTCAGATGCTGGTCTTCAACTTCTTCTCTAATAGACTCACCTAGAATTCTACTAGCGATTTAGTCGCTTAAGACTTAGTCTAAATTCTACAAAGATAAAAATTACAAGCTTATAATAAATTACAACATTCAAACGCTTATACATCATTCTATGAAAAACGGAAACTTACATTATATTTTTGGGGTCTAACATTGAATCCTATCTTGTCATCATCAAAACATCTAACATGAAATTTCCTAACAATTTCCCCCTTTTTGATGATGTCAAGACTCTTATAACTCTTTTATAATTTAAGAGTTACTTAAAAAGAAAAGGCCCAAAGGAATATAAGTTAGCGTTTGAAAAGTTAGTAAAGTTAGCTAAAATTAGATTAGCTTCAACAAGATGTTTCAGCATTAAAACATTCATTCATTGAGAGAATTTAAAGCATACATGTTTTACATTGAATCATGAACAAAAGATAAAAGTAAAACGGATAAAACATAAAAAAGGAAACATAAAAAAAAGGAAACCAATCACTTTTTCTATCGCTTCGCTCTTGCTTCGCCTTGTAGAACTTCTAGCGCTAGTTCCAACAAGAGACGATCAATATCGATCATTGTCGTATGTTGAACTTCATCATAATCATGTCTACGAAGTCTGGCGCTTTCATTTAGTTCTAACAACCTTTCCGTCCAGTCCCTTGGTGGAATACCAAGTTCACGAATTAGGTCATAGATATCTTTTTGTCGATCCTTTGACGGTCTCCAATTGATAGGTCGTTGTAGCGGTCCGGCATAAGCAGGAAATCACATGCTTTCTAAGAACTCGGGGTCCAATTTTGGAAGCGCGTACTTTCCGAGATAATACCTTGGCTTTCTTTTCTTGGATAGCATTTTCTTAATGCTTACTAATTCTTCGAACAATGAACGCCACTGTTTATTATCTGTCTTGGAAATCGATTTGGACTTTTCTTTATCTTCCCCCTTCTTGGTATTATCAAGGGAGTTCTTGAGTTCAACGACATCGCGGCGCAAGAGTTTAACTTCTTCGATGAGAAGAGCAACTTGTTGAGCGACACTCTGAGCGGCGGCATCGGATGAAGCGTGTCTTTCAGTATCGGCCAGGGCGCTCTGAGCTAAGTGACGGTTGAATTCAGATGAGAGCACAGCGACAAGAGTTATTATTACATAGAACGGAAGTGGCCCGACGCACAAATTTTGGGCGCCATTCTATGTAATAATAACTCTTGCTGAACGATCATTTCCATATAAATAAATTTAATCTTTTGGTATTCTTTATTCGTGTATATAGCTTGGTCTTAACTTAGAATAAAGTCCCGAAGGGTCACACATAGCTATGGGACATTATTGCGCATCGGGAATGGCAATGTGGAATATGTCTCCAAGGCTGTGATCCTTAAACATATGTTCCAAGTCGTGAATGGGCTCGTCGAGATGAAAGGGATATCGATGAAACCCAAAAGACTTGCTTATATGATGCATACTCTTAATAGAGTGTATCTCGTTAGATATTGGCACGGTGAAAGCCTATACAAGTATGAGGGTTCCTATTGTTGGAATAGGTATACCGAACAACCCCATGAAAGTTCCATTAAATGGAATCCTAGTCGAATCTGGAACTTCCAGTGGTCTTGTAGTATAAGAGTAATCCTTAGAACCTGAGGTTATATTGGATGTCTTATACACAATCGAACATGTCTTGATTTGTCACATGATTACTTAGATGATCACAAATGGGCAAAATCAGACATAGGTTGATTGTGTATGAAGGCACGTGAGAATCAAGATGGGATCTATCTCTGACATTGGTCTTGTCAGTGAATCTCCTATGTTTACATAGTGAATCGACTTCAGGAATCTTCGGCCGAAGTATGATATCTAAAGAGGCGTACGGTTTCCTTGTTTAGATAGTCAAAAGTCGATCTCACCGTATTTGAGAAACATAGTTATTGAATTAATAGAACTTCGACCTTAGCCACTACTCTAGATTCAATCGGGAGATTAGATGGAGGGATCTTACTTATACAAGGATCAAGATCACGAAAGGCGTATCTTTATATTCGTCTTTGCCTAGGTCTTCGTGTCCCATTGCTAGACAGTAACCACGATTTGTAAGTGCCTAGAATTAATATGGTGATTAATTAGAGGCTTGATTAAATCAAAGGAATGATTTAATCTAGTACTTTCTATTTTAGGAAAGCACACTAGCACTTTGGGAAAGTGTACTTACTACTAGATAGTAGACGAGCTTAAGGAGTCACACACTTAACTCCTGAGAGTCACTGCTTAAATGATGTGATTAATCAATTTGAGGAAATTGAGGAAATTAGGAAAGTCTAGTCCTTTCCTAATGAGGAATATGAATTAATTGAGGCAGTTCAATTAATTCGACTATTTTAATTAATCTTGTAGAATTAATTAAATTAATAGACCTAGTAGAGTCCAAGTATTTTATTTTGTTGGGCTTGGCCCAAGTTAAATAAATAAGCCAATTGGAATAAGTAATATATATATATATATATAATTAAACGGGGTTTTAATTATATGGAAATATTTAATTGATGGGTTTAGCCCATAGTTAAATATGGAGTCAAGAATTAATCCTCGGACTCCAATTAAGAATGATGGCCGATTTTTTGAGCCCAAAGATGGGGGGTTCGAATTCTTAGTGAAGAAGAAAAGGGTTTTCTTCTTCTCCAAGTCTAGCTGTTGGGTTAGGATTCTTTGACTCCTATTCTATATATATGTGAATGCAAGACTAAAACTCTAAGCCTCCTTTGAGTGTAAAAATTCAAACCCTAGCTGGAAAAAGAAGAGAGTTTTTTCTTGTCATCCTTGAGCAAAATCGGCCCCCTCCCTTGTTTCAATACAACATCATTTTGTTAATGTGTTGAACTCAACGATTCACATATTCCATCCCTTCACATAATCAAGTCTAGGTTTTAGACTTAGATCTATTTCGTTGGCTAGCACCAATAACGAAGTAGGTGGTGACTTGAACGAGGTGTGGATACATCTTAGAGGTGCGACGTTTGGAGCACTAATACCGGGGATACGATTGACGGCGATTTCCTCCAAGAAATCGTGTGGATTTGCACCACAGGGTTGAAAAGATCCGAATCGTTGCTGCGAGAATTTAATCGAAAGGTAAAAATTCTCGTAACCTTCTTTATAGCGTAATTGAGCATACCATTATTCCTGTTTCTGGTGGTTGTACGTTTAATTTTTAATTTCCGCTGCCACGAGCCACCCGTGGAATAGAACCAACCCAACAAAGAGTTCCAAGCAAAGCACAACTGCTGATTCGACCACTAAAGCTGAGTATGTGGTAGCCTCAGAGGCAGCCAAAGAAGCTGTTTGGATTAAGAAGTTCATGGCAGAACTTCAAGTTGTTCCTAGTGTGGAGCTACCATTGCCACTTTGGTGTGACAATAATGGAGCCATCGCGCAAGCTAGGGAACCAAGGTCTCACAACAAATCCAAACACATAGAGAGGAGATATCACATAATTCGGTAAATCATTGGAAGAGGCGACATCTCCGTGTAGAAAAGAACCTTAGCGGAAAATGTGGCTGGCCCACCCATTGAGCCATTGACGCATGCGGTGCTAGAGCAACGTCTTGAGAAGATGGGTATTAGATACTAAAGCAATTGGCATTAAGAGCAAGTGGGAGATTGTTAGGTATATGCCCTAGATGCCAATGAGGACAAATAGATTGTATAGGGTATCCAATTATGTTGTACGAACTTATATTTAATAAAGGCATTTATTCTTCTGTTCATGTAAAACTTCATGGCATTAATAAGTATTGAACAAATAGTCCATGTGTATCAAGGTTGACTCTTCGCCCTTTATGGAATAAAGAAGTGGCACGGGGAGAGTCTTACTCCTGATCACTTAAAAGGGTTCGCATGTCAAGGAATCTTAATTGGGCATTAAGATTCGACTTGTATGATTCATGCTCTGACAAGGAGTGCTAGTCGAACACTAAGGGATAGTGAGAACACGTGTCATTGATATCCCAATGGAATTGATATATTCGAACACGACTCGCAGTAATCCGATCACATGGGAATTTACTCAGTGACTGTCAATAATTAGATTACTTACCATAATAGTATGCGTGAGCCTTAAACCTGAGGGCTCATGATCAATGTACTTGCATTGTTGAATCTGTTACTAGAGTAGTTAAGCCCAATAACCCTTTGGTGGGGCCGACCTCGAAGTGCGATCTGAATGAGTCAAGTAGCACTTGTGAAGTGATCGCCAAGATGGGATTCACTGTCTCGATAGTAAACGAGAAAGTATCCTGTGCGATCATAGGTAAATGAAATTATAAGTCTTTGGCCAAAGCAATAAAACTAACTCATATAGGACATGGAGGGTAGTTTGGTAATTTCATTATGCTATGATTAAATGCACAGTATCAAGTTTAGTGAGTTTGACATATACCATGACTCTCACTTGATCGGAATATGTCAATGAAGGGCTTATACACATACGGTATTTATGGTCTAGAGGTTCGTAAATGATTCGTTCATTTCGTACTCAATTGGTTTATGGTGTGAGTCCACGAGATTGGCTAGGTGACACTCACATCCTCTGGTAATTCCTCCCATTGCCAATTGAGACGAACCTAAAGAGTCGCCCTATAAGAAACGAACATGATGTCTTTTTGTGTTAATCTTTTAGAAAGATAAAATTAATTGAACGGATTGATTTATTGGTTAAATCGATAAATTAAATATTTAATTTAATTAGATTAAGTTAAATTATTTATGTGAAATATTAATTAAATGGAATTAATTAATAATATGTATTGAATTTAAATTAAATATGTATTAAAAGGTAGACTAAATTGGCCGGGCGAAAAAGCCCACCTTGACCGTCCACTTGAAGTCCTAGGGGAGTCCAAAGATGGACTCCTACTTGTTGCTTAAGTCAGTAAATTTATAAGTTAACTCCAACTGCTACAACAAACCCTAACCTTAATTGCATAACACAAAAAGGAAAAAGCTCCTATCCCAAATATCTCTCCTAGCCGTCCACCACCACCACCAACGAGGAGATTTTTGGAGATCTTTTGAAGGCTTGTTTCGCGTGAATCTTTGGAGACAGGAATTCTAGGAGTTGCTGTTATGCGAATTCAAGGATACGAAATCGATAAGGTAATCCGTTTCGTTCATTTTTGAAAAACCTTTGAAAATCATCAAACCACGTTAAAGTGATTCGACTCTAGGAATCCTCAATTCTTCTATTACGCGAATTAGAGAATACGAAATCGATAAGGTAATCAATTTCGTTCATTTTTTAAAAACCTTTGAAAAATCATCAAACCACGTTAAAGTGATTCGACTCTAGGAATTCTCAATTCTTCCGCTACATTTTTCGCTCAAAGGATTCCTAATAGTGGTATCAGAGCCGGCTTTAACGCATTTGATGATTTTTCGCGTTTGACATTGTTGGGATTTATTGCACAAAAACGCAGCGGAAGATAAATATTTAAAAACCCAAGTGGTTCATCTCGATTTCACATATTCAAATTGTGTTTCGAATTCATGTACCTTTCTTCGCGTATGTTGAATTCTGAACCAGTTTTCGCAATCCTTTCTTGAACAATAAATTTGTTGTTATCTTTAAATTGTCACGCCGGAGTCAAAAGCCAAAAATCCCTTCTTCTTCTTCTTGAAAGACGGCTAGAGAGAGAGAGAGGAATGGAGAGTTTTTGACTTGGAGAGAAAGTTATGATTCTTGACTTCTTATTATTTTTCACTTAGTTGTATATTTATACTACACTAGAAAATAATAACCCTAGGCAACTTAACCATTATTTGGACGCCCACTTTAGGGCTTTTAAACACCTTTGATAATTATCTCTTTAATATTTGTATTTATTAAGAGATAAATATCAAATATAAAAGAGATAATTATCAATTACATTTATATTATTTGATTGGCTCATATATGAAGAAGATAAACTTCTTTGACATTTTTGTTTTAATATTTATATTAATTTAAAGAGATAAATATCGCTTGATTAAACATAATTTGATTTGTCCACTTGTCCACTTGTCGTAGTGTTATTGATTCTTGACTTTTTTACTACAAGACATAATTTGATTAGCTGGAATACTTCAACATGACATGTGGTGAGATTTGATTTGCTAGTAAAATACATTTGAAAATATCAATTAAATCAAATATTTACTTTTGAAATTAAATTTAATAAATCTCAAAATATATCTAAAAAATTTAAATGGTAATTAATATAATATTTTACACTTGTCGTCATTTAATTGCATGAAAAATTACTTTATCTGCGGATGTATGTCTAATTAATACTTAATTAGTTATTTAATAATACTTTGTTTTACCGCAATGAAGTAGAAAAATTGACATTAACATATTTATGATTTTTGCTAAAACTTGAGCAAAACAATAATTAGTGTTATGCAGATAATTGATTTTTTACATTCTTCAAGAAGAAAATGTTTAATATATAAAATCAAGTAATACAAGCAAGTTACATATAATGCAACTTCTATATTATGTATGCTCATTGCCCAATAGACCATATAAAATCATCCAAATTATTGTCAAGCTTTTATAGTATTACATATATTTGATTGTGCTCTCAAATGAATAATTATATTCTTCTTTTCTTTATTTCTTTTTTCGTCTTCTTTCTCTCTTTTTTTAACATTTTTTTTCATTTTTACTTTTTAAATTTTTGTTGTCAAATGAAGATGTCAAACTCATCGACATCAGGAGTTTCGTTCTATTTATTTTTTTTCCTTTAATTTTTTAATTGCCATGACCAGAAAAGTATATAATTTATATATTAGGTGATAAATACATCATTTTAATAATCAAACACTAAATTCAGAAATGAAAGTTTCTAAACAATAAATTCTAGTATATTATATTTTTCTGAAAGATATGGTGAAAAATTGGGGAAAACTAAGAACACGTGAAACATAAATCTACATGGTTATATTAATAATTCTCTAATTGATTTATCATTTTGTTTACAAGTTTTTAGATAATTAATCACACGAATTACATATGCTAACACCACTAGTGTAAATAGTTCAATTATACCTTGGTGGTTTGAAAATATTATTAAATTAGGGTAAAAGGATGACATTTGACAAATTAAAAATTTAAGGAAAAAATTTAAAATCAAATTGAAGCTTCAAGATCGATCATGAGTTGAATAATTGAGTTGCCCTCCGTTCACCTCAAATTATTGCCGGAATTTGGGTGAAAGACGATATTGAAAAAAAATTCTAGGATGTTCTGGAAATAAACTGAAACCTAAGAGATGATTTTGAATTTTTCGAGTAATTCAATACCAGATCAATTCCAATTGTCTAAGTGTGTATTATATGTCTATCTCTTTCACGTAAGTGTGTTTAAAGACCACACATAATACATCTTACTGAGTAACAGGGTAAACATTAAGTTTGTTGAACTTGATCTAGCATATAGTTTTTCAAAAAATTCCCTTAGTTATGCACATGGCCATGGCTGAGCCTAAGGCACATGGTCGGACAGCTGAGCCTTGTGTCTTAGGGCACAGGTTCGATTCCCCTTGAAAAAATATTTATTGGCCTCCTCTGCTGTGAGACTATCAATTATGGGTAATCTAGGCTGACTTATCTTTTGTGTAGTTTGCAGATTATTGTACAGGAGCGGAGTTTGCCCAATGTACACCCTAATAGTAGCGACTGCGAATTTCCCTCGTCATAAAAAAAAATGCACATGGCCATGGCCAGGGTTTTATTACGGAAATTAGGGTTGAGTGGTGGCAATGCTTTATTATTGATCTTTAACTTTTATGCTAAATATTCGTCAGGGTCAAGTTACGGACAATGTTGCCCGTGAATTAAGAAGCAAATGGGATTTTAATACAAAAATAATCAATGAAGCTGGAAAATAATGCCAACTCGGAGGGAGGGTAATCCTGATTCAAATAAATAGATGAGTATTGACAAGTACTCAAAACATTACACCGTTGACCAAGCACTCCGCATTAGCCGATAGAATAATAATAGAATGTCAATGGTTTCATATTTCAATTCATTTTTCTGATTAGATCATGACGTGTCTCACTTTTTTTTTATACTTTACAAAAAGTTGCACCTTACGTTTTCTATATTTACAGGTTTTGTGGAATAGTACAAGTGCACCAATTTTATGGATAATTTTATGGTGGATCAAGAGCATTATTTTTGATCCATTATTCACCGCATATTCTCAAATGGTGGGGTAGTTTTTACAAGATAGATGGGGATGAAAACCACCCCAACACTTATAAATTTGTGGTGAATAGTAGATCGGGAGCATTGCTCTCCATCCACCATAGATTTTTTCCAATTTTATTAAGTACAGTTGTCACACGTTATATCCAAAGTGCATAATAGCTTCGTCTAGACTTCTATTTTTCTTTTTTGTGCTTACTTACGCCTAGATTCAATATTCAACATATCGGTGTTACGTGATTGAACATTTCTATAAACACAAAATAGAATAATTTAATTACTCTCGTACCAAAAAGTATTACATAATAATAACAAACAACATAACAAGTGCTATGGCTACCATTTGAAATATATCAAAATCTATTAGAAATAACATTCAAGAGACATGTTCATTGGTGGCGATTCTTGGTGAAAGGGTGTATTTTCCTTTATAAATATAGTCATTGTTCATCATTTTAATAACTTGAAATATATACAAATATATATCATAAACTCTCCAAATACTTTAAATATTTGAGTCGTTAATTTGTGTCTTCGGTTCTAGTAATCGAATTCCCGACGGTGTTCGTGTTTCATTCAAGAAGTTCGGTGTTAACCGTCCGTAACAACACGGAATCGAACAAATAATATAGTGAAAGTAAGATCGTCTTCACATGGAAGGTTATCAAGTACCAAACGAAGTTTATCCTATTATTTAGACTATCGATTATCAAAGATATGATTTTTAAACTAATTAAAAGAAAAAATTAACAAAAGCAGAATTAATTATAAATAATTAAAACAAAGATAATTAAAATGAATAAACAATTAACGAAAAGCCTAGGGATTAAGATTTCATCAAGGTAGTTCCATGGATTATTGACTTTCAATGGATTATCATTCTTGCTTAAATTAAAGACCCAATTTTCTTAAATACATGAATACTCTCCCGAGATCTTCATGAGTACTCACCTAAATTAATTAACGTCACTCCCATGATCAGAAACTAATTTAGATGAATCCATTAAGTTCTATGAAGATTGTTTAACTAATCTCATGCAAAATTACCGATATCCCTATTAAGCAATTTACACATGTCTATTAAATTTGAACCGATAAACTAATTCACCTCCCGGTACTTCTTAATTTATCTTAAATCATGCAATTGGTGATCAAGCAATTACAAGCATTAAACACTCATTAATAGATAAACAAAACAAGAATCAAATCCATAAATTATCAATAATCCAATTTAATACGCAAGACTACATCTTAAACCCTAGAAAATAATTTAGCTATACATAATTAAAGAAAATAAATAAATAAATTGCATAAACATAAAAATACTCATGTTCAACAATGGAGGAATAGAAAAATACAACTTGAGAAGATGAAAGATTCCAACTCCAAGAAATCTCCTTCAAGTCTTTTTTTTCTTTCTCTCCAAGTCTTCTAACTCAATAATATCACTCTCTAACCTATACTATAACCTAAAAAACGTTTTTCCCTCTTTTCTTAACTAAAAAGGAGTCTTAGATACATAAAATAGGCCTCTCCAAGTCATAAAATCGGCCCATGAAAATTATGAAAATCCGCAGCTGCACAACTGTGCAGTCTGCCTGTGCAGAATTTTTTCTCTTAATTTTTCTTCAATGAAACTTTCACATTTGGCCTCTTTATTGCATTTCTTCACTTCCTTTTGGTTAGTCTTCATTATTCTCGTATGAAATACTCCTTCAACTTATCAAAACAATCGCTTTTATGCCTTCAAAAGCATTGAAACGACTTAGAAATCAAAATACGTAAATTAGGCTAACAATAAAGGAAAAGACTAACTACAAGGCATAAAATAACGATAAATGTGAGGTAAAACATGATAAAAAAATATGCAAAATATGAAACCTAGCAAACACCCCATACTTAACCTTTACTCGTCCTCGAGTAAATCTAAACAAAAACAAAACTAAAGATAACACCACTTTCGTACGGAGCACGATTGCACTTAGCACGTGTAACAAGCCGTTAAACCCCTAGGTTACCCCTAGTGGACGAGTTTTGTCTCGTGAGGGTTTGCAAAGAATAGACCCACGAAATTCATGAAATTTCTTGACACAACAAAGCACCTACACTAGAACAAAAATAAGAATAACTAGTGCCTAACCAATCTAGTTTATAGACCAACATCTACAAAAAACAAGTAGACCCATGTTCAAATGTTTATGATGTACGTTCAAACGATTACAAAGAATAACCTATCATACTATCATCCAAATTCTCCGAGTGCCAATAATAATAGCATCACTCCTAAAAGTAAAATTTCTCAATTAGAACTTGTCGCAAGGGCATTCTTGCTTATAGGCCCGCTCAATGAATTAGACTTTGTTCCCTTCAGTTCAGATTGAACCCGGAAGCTTTGTAAATTGCCCGAATGATAATCCAATATATCTTCAACTAAACCTGCAAATTTATTCTTGACCAATAATGTATCTATACCTGAGTCATCTCCATCACCCACATCCCTTACTGGGACAGTTTGATCACTCTTCGTTTCTTCTGTTCTTGTCCCCGGTTTTTTACTTACACTGATTCACTCATCCATCTTAGAGTTCAATTTTGGAATATTCACCGGTGGTTTATTTGTTAGGATTATGCCCTCAGATGCCATAGAGGATAGAATGTATAGGGCATATATCTTGTATTGAACTTAAACTCTTCTTAAATAAAAGGCATTATTGAGTTTTCACTTAATTCTTATCTGCATTTATAAGTTGTGTAAAATGTTTTGTCCATGTTTTCAGTGCGATCCCTCTACTTCCTATGGGATAGGAAGATTGGCACTAGAGAGATCGATCTTGATTACTAAAATAAGTTCGCAAGTAATATGAAGTCTGTAATGGACAAATAAAGACTTCGAATACTTGTACAATCTTCGCTCCGACATGGGAGTGCCTGTTTGGTATCATGGGATGATAGGAGATTAAGATTGTAGACACGTCAGTGGAACTGATATGTTCGAACACGACTCGCATCGGTTCTATCACATGGGTTTTCACTCTGTGACTGTCAATGACGGAACTGATTATGCGTAATAGGTATATGTGAACCTTTGACCTTAAGTATCAGGCTGAAGATGCACTTGTGACGTCAAGTCTTTCACTAGAGTAGTTAGACCCAATTCACCATTTGGTGGGGTTAACCTCGAAATGCGGACTTGATGGGCAAGTGGTAATCTTAGCAGATATCTAATATGGGATTTGTTCTCTCATAAGTGAATGAGTATGTACCCTATGTAATTATAGATAAATTGATATCAAATTCTTTGGCCAAAGCAAACAAGACGATTGTGCTTAGCACTAAATCGATCTCAATGATCTCGTATTTATTATGATTTATACATATGGTCAAGTCCAGTGTGTTTGACATAACCATGACCCTCAGTTGACCGGGGAACATGAGCAAAGGGTTTATACATATACGGTATTTACGATTGGAAGGTTTCGGAATGATCCTATCATTCATTTTCGTTTGGGTTACGAAGTGGGCCACGTGACTCGCTAGGTGTTACCCACTTCTTTTGGTTTTCTCTCATTGCCAAACGAAACGAACCTAAAGAGTCGAGCTAAATGATTGACAAAGAAAAATGTAGAAAAAGGAATTTCTATTATTTCTTCTGGGAGTTTTGATTTATTAAAATTAAATAATTAATTATTCATCAGATGAAATAATTAATTATAATGATAAGATTAATTATTCATTAATTTCTTTGTCAAATATATTAATGAATTAATTTGGTTAATTAATTAATTAATTTATTTATTAGATATGATAAATTATTAATTGAAATAAGAAATTAATTAAACAAAACAAATCCCAGGGCTAAATAAGGAGTCCAATTGGACGCCTACTAGGCCTCAATGTGGCGTCTTTGAGAGGTCACATATTAGGGCTCTTTTGTTTTGACTTGTTCAATAAGTCATGAGATATATAAGGACTCTTTGACTTAAAACAAGTAAGAAGAGAATACACAACTCTCATAACTCTCAAAAGAAAGAAAAATATTCCTCCCCTCCTCTATACCTAGTCGTCGACCATAGAGAAAAAAGAAAGGGGATTTTTCGTTTGTTGATCCGTGCGTGACGATTTAGAGACGACGTATTTTCGTTGTTCGGATCAAGTTCAAGTTTGAAGAATCAAACCAAAGGATTGAAGATTTGGAAGCTTCAATATTTCGAGTTTGGAGAAGAAGAAGTTTTTCTCCATCATCATATTCATATTAACGAGTAAGTTTTATTCGTTATACGCTTTTAGATTCAATTATGCAAATTAGAGTACCAATTGGGTTTTCGTTTTAATTTTTGAAATCCCTTCCGCTGTGTTTATGCTTTTTCGAACGAAACACAACAATATTATGCACAGTGAAAACGTTTGAGTAGAGCAGTGGCGGAGGTTGGCTTGGAGAACAGAAGCAAGCGAGAGAGTGAGGTTGGCGGCGTGTGGACAGAACGGCGACGGTGGCGGCTGACTGTGTGGGCGGCTGGTCGGAGTTTGAAAGAGTTGGATGGAACGACGGCGGCGGAGGTTGAGCGGCGATGTGGCTAGCGGCGGTTGACGCGATGGTGGCAGCGTGGTTTTGTATGAACTGGACGGCGAGGATGCGGTGGAGCTAGAGAAACGCGGCGCTGCTGCAGTGTCGGGCTGGGGTGTGGTGGCGCAGTGGTTTCTCGATGGCGGTGGTTCTGATTCATCGGCGTCGCAGCTGATGGTTGAGGATTACGGCGGAGGATTGGAGATGATGGTGGTGGTAGTGAATCGCGCGTGATGTGGGAAGAAAGATGAGACCGCGGCGGTGACGCCGTGTTGGAGCGGCGACTGGTGGAGACGATTGCGGCATGGCTGCATGTGGTAGCGGTGTCGCGAGAGGCGGCGAGCGGCTGCGGGTTTGGATGATAGGTGGCGGCGTGTGAGCTGGACGGCAGTGGCAATGGGAGGTGGTGCGGTGTGCGCTACTGCTGGAAAACGAGAAAAAGAGATAGAGAGATTTTGGCTGAATATGGGGGTTGGTGGGGGTGTTGACTGAATTGAGGATTTTGACCCAATTTTTCAAATTTTGAATTTTTTGTTTTTTTTTTTCTCGAAAATTTTGAAAGTGCGAAATTTTTGCACAATTGTGCACAAAAGCTGCACAGTTGTGCACGGCGTGTTTAATTTTGTACGAAATTTCTGCACAACTGTGCACCTAAATTTTTTATTTTTTTAAAAAAACGAAAATTTTGAATATAAAGACTGAAAACGATAAGGCAGATTGAAGAAAATAACGACAAAAACAAAGAAAACTCTTGGGTTGCCTCCTAAGCAGCGCTTGTTTAAAGTCATTAGCTCGACTTAGATTGAATCATTGTTGAGGTTCAGTGAGGCTCGAGGACTATCTTGGCCTACAAAATATTGTGCAAAGTTAATCCTTTTCTTATCAGAAATATTCCAACCTATTCCCTCTTTTTTTCATTGCAAATCACTTAGAAATCGGTCCAATTCAGGAGTACAAGGTGTAGCATTTACGATAACATATAAAAATTCATTGTTTCTAACAAGAACATACCTGAGATGTGGTGAAAGAGGTTTAAGTTTTACCTTCGGTGTAGAGAATATTTTGGGATGTGACTCTAATGGATCTCTATTACCTTGCAAAATTTCTTCTTTGATGGTCTCTTCAATCACATCCACCGAATAGCATTTTTCTTCAAAAGATGGAGATTTTATCACCTTATTTAAGTCGAACTCCACCTTCTCATCTCCAATGTTCAACGCTAGCTTGCCAGCACGCACGTCGATAACAGTTCCCGTGGTTGCGAGAAATGGTCTTCCAAGGATGATTGGTGTTTTCGAATCTTCATCCAACTCAAGCACCACGAAGTCACATGGGATGTGGAACTTGTCCACTTTCACAAACACATCTTCTAATATTCTCATGGGGTGCTTTATGCTCCTATCTGCCAATTGAAGTCACTACTACAGAAATGACCTATTACAACGTTTTTTTTTACCTATTACAGCAATTTTAACCGCTGTAACAGGTACCGCTGTAATTGGTTAGACCAATTACAGCGGGTTTTTTTTTACCTATTACAACGGTTTTAACCGCTGTAACAGGTGCCGCTGTAATTGGTTAGACCAATTACAGCGGGTTTTTTTTTACCTATTACAGCGGTTTTAACCGCTATAACAGGTACCGCTGTAATTGGTTAAACCAATTACAACGGTTTTTAAACCGCTGTAATAGGGACCAATTACAGCGATTTTTTTCGGAACTGCTGTAATTGGTCAACCTATTATAGCGGTTTTTTGAAAAACCCCTATAATAGGTTAAACCTGTTATAGCGATTTTTCAAAAAATCGCTATAATAGGTGCATTTTTTATTTTTTTTAAAATTGTTTTCTTGCTGTACTGTACAAAATTTATTGTAACCAGCTTCCCACAAGCTCAAAATTCAACACACTAACACAGCAAACCATAAAATCAATTCAACAGAAACAACAAACGTGAAACCCAAAATTAACTTCACCAAATTAAATGATCATCTCTAACAACAAAAACCAACAAATGTATTGTTCCAATTCGCATAATCTCCAACAAATCAAATTTTACGTATAATCTCCAACAACTGATAACGAGTTTACAATCAATTAAGTACAACAAATCAAATAAAAATGTACAACAATTTTCAACTTACACCATACCAAAAGCGCATTGGAAAATGTATTGTGCCAATTCGCCACGTACTTCATCAAGTTGCTCTATAGAGTAAGTGACGTATTGACAATCAGGAAAGTACTGCACGATAGAGATTGAAAACACAACAAAGGTTTAATAACTTATAAAGGAAAATTAGAATTTGATGATGAGTATTAATTAGGATTATGCATACCGCTGGTGGGATTGTAGATTCTCCGTGGCTAATAATATCCCTCATGAATTTCATAACAAAGAAGCCACAATCTTTGTCGTTTAACTGCATGGGGCACTACAAAATTGAAATCAAAAATTGTATTAGAACAATAACGTTTATACGAATAATCTCTCAAAAATATAAAATTACACTAACCTTTATAGAAGTCCATTTACAGGCCATTTTTTTAAATTTGGCCTTTTGGGTGTTACGATTTGCACGAGACATCAACACAGCACTGTTAAAAACATCAAAAAACAAGGAAAGATGTCATTATCAAGCAAATATACATGTGAAATCTAGGAAGATATATACACTTTAAAATTAATATTAAATATAATGAATACATTGATTGAATGAAAAACTTACTGATTGATTGTTTCTTTCATATCAGGTCGGTTATTCGAATCAACGTGCAAAGAATCCAGATAATAAACGATCTCTTCAATTGGATCAATCACAAGCAACACCCAATGTCCCCTAAATTAAAAAGCATTCAAAAGATAAGTTCAAAATTAGTTTTGCGTACGTAACAAATTTTACAAAATAAAGTTGGGTGTTTAGTAACTCACCCGGTGTTGTAAGGTGCAATAAACAACTTCCCATCTGCGCAATCTTTTATGGCATTTGTTATATATTGCGCTTGTAAGATATGCTGAGAGGGAGTAATACCTACTCCCACAACTATAGTATGTGGGCTAAGGAACCCAAAATTATTTGTTTTCTCTTCGGGGACCACGTACTTAGCCCACAAACACCTAAATTGAGCATAAAATAAATTTGAACAAGAAAATAAACATAGTTCAAATTAATGCAGTAAAATAATTTAAAAACTAACTTTTTTTAATTCATATTTAAAAACTTACTTGATGTAAACTGAAATGATAGAGACTCCTATTTGTTCTTTGCGCAAAAAATGACAGATCTCCTCCCGCCCAAGATACTCTTGATAGGGTTCGTTATTATTGATTGCCTCGGGAATGTTTATAGCGATCAATTGTTCAATAGGCATTATTTGCAGGTACCTTTCAAGAGTTACAAGTGGCTGAGGGAGTTGATCAGCTGTTACGTCTGTTGCTCTGTCATCTTCACGTGAAGGGTTGGCCACAGGAGGTATTCGTTTGATAGCTGAGTGCTTCGTCATCTCTGATTTATGTTTTCCAACTGATGATTTGGATTTTCCAAGAGACTATTTAAGCAAAGAAAACCAACGTGAATGTTACAAACCAAAGCATATTTAGTAACCTTAAACAATTGTTATAATTTATTAATGGCTAGGTATTAATAATTACGTACCGATGCATCGCTGACAGTGACAAGACTCTTAGGCCAAGCAACAATGTATCCCACAGCCTCAAAAACTGTGAACACTCCTTCATCAGCGAGAGGGACTGGTAGGGGTGCAATATCTTCAATTGCAATGTCAATCATCACTTTCACAAGGTGGGTAGGTAATGGAAGTGTATGCAGCGTTCAATCATCTGGTCGATTGTACATTTGTCCTTTAGCCACCAAACGATAAGACGGTGTTGAAAGTGACAATTGACATGGCGCCACAACCTACATATATAATATATATATATATATACCATTATATTAGAAAAATTTGTGTATTTTAATGAATTGCAAGTTATATGATCACTTAATAATTTCATATCATTACCTGAGGAAGGTTCTTAACTGGATCTGGGTAGCTATCTTTCAAAGAAACCGCCTCATCTTCATGTGGCTGTTGCGACCCAGACGCCTTATGCTCGTCAAACTCGCGTCGCAATGAGGATAGTGATGCAGTGAGCGTGTGCACCATGTTTTTCAAGTTATCAATCTCCTCATCTTTAGAAGGCTTTTTGTCAATAAAATAGTGTTTTTGTGATACCCCAAAGCCCACTCCCCTAACACGGCCCGAATGCTCCTTCTTGTTAAGAGCTTTAGCCAATATGTCATTCCGGGTCCTCTCGCTTCCACTATTGCTACCCTCCTGTGATAAGCACTCCTGTAATAATACATTTAAAAATTAGTGAATTTTGCTCTTATAAAAAAATTTCAAAAAAAAAACATACAACACATGATATAGCTAAAATTGCAAATAACTCACAATTTCATGCACTACTCTTTTAACATTGACATTATCAATGTTATGCTGGCTGTCAGAATGTGCAATCCTCCACACGAGTGCTCGTGTCACGTCTGAGGGGTCTGACCCAGCTTCCTTTCTTTTTTCCATCTATATTATGATTATATATATATATATATATATATATTAACAAGGAATTTTTATTAGAAAACTTGTAATGATTCACTGTTAAACGAACTACATACCTCAATTTGCTCCAGTTGAGCATATCCAACACGTGATTTCCTATAGGGATATTCAGGGTCCTTTGCTCTTTCCTGTTTGTCCCTACTTAATTGTTGTTCATTACATAATCAAAGCATTAGTCAATGTTCATATAAACGCAATATGCAACAAATGAAACCGTAAATTAAAATAATTACCAGGAAATGTTCACTTTTCCATATACGTAAAAACGCTGTCCAATCTTCTTGAGATATATTATATTTTTGGGGTGGGCTGGAATTAATATTCCCATTATCATCCTCTACCCACACTCTGCTCAAGAAGCTCCTGAAGTTTCGCGCTAGCTTTCCAGCTTCGGCCATGACAAATTTTTGTCTACTTTCTTCAATATCAAAGGCCAACTATGAAAAACAAACAACAAACTATATATGAAATTATAATTTTGAGAAAATTGAATAAACAAAAAATACATTAACCAATTAATTAGAAACATGATAATAACCAACTTACAGCTATTTCATTCCAAATTGCTGATTTTGTTGCTTCTGAGACGCGTCGCCAATCACTGATGATAATCGGCACCTTATCACGAGCTATGACTCTAATGTAACCAACAAATATTGATTTATTTGGGTCAATTGGTTGGCCATTCCGATTCCAGCCGACTGGTAGCTTTAAGCCTTTACTTCTGGCATTTATGAATTTTTTCATTGCAGCGATACCTCTACGTATCTCACTTTCAACACGTTTGTTTGCAGCAGCCCCAGAATCCATCGACCTACAGAAGCTAAAAATATAGAATTTAGATTCATATACCAAATATACAGTACCAAGTAACGCCACCATTATTTTAGAAAAAATTCGGCAGAGTAACGACGTAATTTTTTTTTACCAAGTTCTCGACTTAATCTTCCCCCAAAATTGCAAATAACAAAACCAATCCATCAATTCTTTCACAAAACCAATCAAATTTCACAAAACCATAAATGCATTAAACGATGTCAACAAAACAACACATATTGATCCAATCACGATACATAATCAAAATACATATCAACAAACACGCTATACTCATGATATGTATTCAAATAATAATACTCGTTATCATATAGAGAGAGCGAGAGAGAAGAAGCTTACGGTGGTGGTCGTGGTAGTGGTGAAGGGGGCGGTGGTGGTCGTAGAGAAGGAGGAGAGAGCGGCTGTGGCTGTGGCGGTGGTGGTGGTGGTGGCGCCGATTTACAATATCGACCTACAAAAGCCAAAAATACAGAAGTTAGTTTTATTATGCAACAACATAATTTTTCAATTCATAAACTAACAAGAGATGCCCTGACTCATACACTAACAAGTGCTTATATGAAGAAAAGTTTAGGAAATAAGTATATCATATAATTATCACATAAGTTCAAATACCTTTCATCGTTTTCTTTTTGTCGTTGACTTAGGAGTCTTTTGCTTCCCCCCAGTACGACCCTTTTGTTTAGTACGTCGACGAACAGATGGATTAATCCATATCCCCTCTTGGTGATCTTGTCGCATATACAATTCATCATCACTGATATCCAAGTCACCATCACTATCAGTGGCTTGTGAATCACGTAAGATAGGATTTTCTCCATCATCATCACTATATGAACTATCATCCTCCATACAAGTATTTTTGTTTGCCGATAAAACAATTGACCACCTCTTATCAATAGGATCGGTGACAAAAAACACTTGCGTAGCTTGTGATGCCAAAATGAAAGGTTCATCTTTGTAACCCACCCTCTCAAGGTCTACTCGAGTGAAGCCTATTTCACTATTATCGACACCATTTTTATTGTCAGCCCACCTACACCCAAATACAGGCACCCGAAACCAACTATAATCCAGCTCCCATATATGTTCAATCACCCCATAATATGATAAATGAGCATAGATAGGGTTATTATCTCTCGCACTTGAGATATGCATTACTTGAGCTACAAGACTCACCCCACTATTCTGCATTGTACTCCGTTCATCTTGGTCTTTTGTATAGAATGTGCGACCATTTATACAATAACCTGAATGACAAAATACAAGTCTGCCCAGTCCCACCGACAACCGTGACAATTTATCTGAAACTGAAAGTGGATTCTCGTTTTGTTTCTCGTGAATATGCTTTCGAAACCAATCAGAGAAACTCTTTTTATGCTCTCTTGAAATCCAACTCTCATTTTTATTTGGATTTAATCTCCTAAGTTGATCCTTGTGCTCTTGAACATATGGCTTAACCTCATCGGTGTTGTGGAGCACATATAGGTGTGCCTGATCCCTTTGTGTGCAAGGAACACTAACTAATTGTTTTCCAAGTACGCTTTCTCCTTCTGTTCTCCCTCCCACAACATGAGACTTTGGAAGCTCTGCAACGTTAGAATCTTTCAGATATTCTGTGCAAAATGTAATGGCTTCATCAACTATGTACCGTTCAACAAAGCAACCTTCCGGTTGACTACGATTTTTCACGTAGCCTTTTAATACCTTCATATAACGCTCAGCCGGATACATAGATCTCATAAAAGCCGATCCACATAGTTGTGTCTCTCTAACCAAGTGAATAGGTAGATGGGTCATTATATCAAAAAACGATGGTGGAAAATACATCTCAAGCTCGCACAAAGTGATGGCAATTTGTTTCTGAAGTGCAGGCAATTGTTCAGGATCAAACACCTTGCTCCACATTGCTTTGAAGAAGAAACATAATGAGGTTATAGTTTCTCTCACCTTTTTTGGCAAAATGGCCTGTATAGCAATTGGTAGCAAATGATCCATGATCACATGACAATCGTGAGTCTTCATGTGCTTTAGCTTCAAGTCCTTCATTGATACAAGACTGCTAATGTTTGAAGAATACCCTTCTGGAACTTTCACTCCATTAAGAAACTCACATAATGCAATTTTTTCTTTCCTGGATAGAGTGTGAGCTGCTGGAGGCAAATAAGTACGTTTTCCCTTATTTGTTGGTGCCAATTTTTCTCTTATCTTCACTTCAACCAAGTCTAACCTTGCTTTTACGCCATCTTTTATCTTTCCAGGCACATTTAGAAGTGTACCAATGACACTATCAAATACATTTTTCTCAATATGCATAATATCAAGAAAATGTCCAACATGTAAAGACGTCCAATACGGCAACTCAAAGAAAATTGACCTTTTTTTCCACCCAGTTTTTGCAAGCCCACCTGCAAAAGTCTTTCCAAATTTAACCTCCAAGTCTTTTATATTCTCAAACACTTCTTCACCAGTCAAGCACTTAAGAGCTCAACCTTCTTCAATATTCCCATTAAAAGCTTTTTTCCACCGACGATATCTATGGTTTTGATTTAGCCATCTCCGATGCCCTTGGAATGCATATTTCTGAGAGTGTGTCAATCGATATTGATCTGTACTCTTGACACATATGGGGCATCCACATTGGCCATGTACACCATATCCCTCGAGGTTTGCTCTTGCCGAAAAATCATTGATTGTTCCAAATAACATGACTCTGAGATTGAAATTTTCTTCTCTGAACCCATCATATACTTGAACACCGGTCTCCCACAACACCTTCAAATCCTCAATTAAAGGAGCCAAGTAGACATCTATATCATTTCCAGGTTGTTTCGGCTCAGAGATAAGTATAGGCATCATTATATGTTCTCGCTTCATGCATCGCGATGGGGGGAGGTTGTAGATCATCAAAATCACCGGCCATGTACTATGTGAGCTACTTTGCAAGCCATGAGGGTTCATGACATCTGTAGCTAATACAAGGCGAAGGTTTCTTGATTCTTCACCAAATTCAAGGAAATCATCATCGATCTTTTTCCATTGAGGAGAATTTGTGGGGTGTCGAATCTTGTCATCTTCAATCCTTTCTTCAAGCCTTCTATCAGCATGCCATGTCAAGTCCTTGGCCAACTCTTTTCTACTGTACATGCGCCTAAATCGTGGTATTATGGGCAAATACCACATGGTTTTGACAGGAGTAGATCCGTTCTTCTTATACCGCGAGGCGCCACATTTCGGACAAACCTTCGATGATGCATAGTCAGTTCTAAACAATATGCAATCATTGAGACAGGCATGTATCCTCTCATATCCCATGCCAATTGAGGTTAACATCTTCTTAGCCTCATAAGTACGATTAGGTAACACATTATCCTCGGGTAGCATGTTTTTTAATAGATCAAGTAAGTCTGTGAAACTCTTATCACTCCACCCATTGTTGGCTTTTAACTTGTAGAGGTTTAGGACTGCTTTCAATCTTGTGAATTTACTACCACTATACAGTGGTGTCTTTGAATCACTTGTCAAATTGTCAAACATCTTGGGACAATTTCGCAAATCCTCCTTAATCACATTTGTCATCTCCTCCAAACGATCAGTCTCTCATCATTCATGTCCAAATCCCGCGATCGATATGATGTACCACCCAAATCATCTGAGGTGACACTGCTCTCACCGTGTCTTGTCCAACGTGTGTAGCTTTTATCAATTCCATTACACACCAAATGATCTTCCAATTCACGTGGACTAATTCTCTTTCCAAAACAACAACGTAAACACGGATAACGGATTCTTGTCCGATCTGATGCATGCTCAATCGCAAAATTGATGAATTTTTTCACCCATTTCTCATATTGCTCCGACATACGATCCGCTAATATCCAACTTCGATCCATCTTGATTCTGAATTAATTAAATTAAACAATTTTAATATCACTTCATAGTTGAATTAATTAAATAATTTTTATTCTAATTTAATTCCCATTATTCTAGAAAAAATTCGGCAGAGTAACGACACAAATGTTTTTACCAAGTTCTCGACTTAATCTTCCCCCAGGTGGCCTGGGTTGCAACCAACAAAATTTGGATCTTACGATCCTCTAAAATTCAATTTCGATACATCCATCTTGATTCTTAATTAATTAAATTAAATAATTTTAACATCAGTTCAGTTGAATTAATTAAATTATCAAAATTTTAATTTATTTCCCAATATCCTAGAAAAAATTCGGCAGAGTGACAACGCAAAAATTTCTACCAAGTTTTCGACTTAATCTTCCCTCAAACTTGCAACCAACAAAATTCGCATCTTTCAACCACAACAAACCCAACCTTCTAATCTTTCACCCACAACAAACCCAAAATGTCCACATTATATAATTCACAAAACCCCCATTTAACATAACATATATATAACAACAATCAAGAAATTAACATATAACCCACATTATATAATTCACAAAACCCAATTAATATAACATATATATATAACAACAATCAAGAAAGTAACATATAACTCACATTATATAATTCACAAAACCCCAATTAACATAACATGTATATAACAACAATCAAGATATTAACATATAACCCACATTATATAATTCTCAAAAACCTAATTAACATAACATGTATATAATAACAATCAAGATATTAACTTATAACCCACATTATATAATTCACAAAACCCCTAACAACAATCAAAATATTAACATATAACCCTAATTTCATAACATATATAAAATATACACAACATATATAAACATATATATATATAAGTATATACCTACAAAGTGAGAGAGTCGAGAGAGAGACGAGCGGCGTCGGGCGGCGGCGGCGGCGGTATAAGGTGTTGGTGGTAGCGGTATATGGTGGGTGTGGTGGTGGTGGGGCTATATGTGGTGTGTGTGTATATATATATATAGCTAGAGATATAGAGTAGTAGAGAGAGAGAGAGAGAATAATGGGGTGGTGGTCGCGGCGGTGGGGGTGGCGGCGGAGGGGGTGGCGGCGGTGGTGGTGGAGGAGGTGAGTGAGAGAGAGAGAGAGAGGGTCGGCCGAATTGGGGGGGAAATGTTTAAATTTTTTATTTTTTTTAAAGCAGTTTATTGGAAAACCGGTTTTCCAATAAATCGCTATAATTCATCAATTACAGCGGTTTTTCGAAAAACCGATATAACAGGTCCCCGGAAAAACCCTATTACAGCTGTTCACCAAAAAACCGCTGTAATAGACCCCTCCATTCAGCAGTTTTCTAAAAACCGCTGTAATAGGTGCGCTGTAATAGTGTATTTTTGTAGTAGTGAGTGTCATCTTTGTGTTTTTAAGCTTTTGAAAGCCTAATTTCCTGCAAATTGAATAAGGTATGAGACTAACGCTAGCTCCTAAATCACAAAGTGCCTTATCAAAGTGAAATTTTCCAATAGTGCAAGGAAGTGAAAAACTCCCTGGATCCTTTAGCTTTAGAGGAATGTTTTGTTGGATTATGGCACGGCATTCTTCATTCAAGGAGATTGTTTCCACGTTTTCTAATTTCTTTCTGTTGCTCAATAGCTCCTTGAGAAACTTCACATAGATAGGCATCTGAGCCCGAGCATCTGCGAATGGAATGTTTATGTGCAACTGTCTAAATACTTGGAAAAATTTCTCTTGCTGTTTGTCCAACCTCTTGTGTTGCAACTTCTGGGGAAATGGAATTGGAGGAACATACGTCTTCACATATGGCTTCGGGATAACCTTTTCCGGTTCAACCTTGTGTGAAGGTTCAAAGACTGGGTTATCTTTCGTCCCAAGTTCATCTCTGTGTACAACATGTGGCTCAAATTCTTCAATTGTATTTTCATTTATCAGAGTACCTGCATTACACTGTCATCTTGGATTCTCCTCTGTTTGGCTAGGCAGTGTACCCTTTGACCTCGAATTCATAGAACTTGCCAATTGTCCAACTTGTAATTCCAGATTCTTTGTTGCTCCCACTACCAGATCAATTTTTGCTTCAAGATTCTCGAACCGTTTTGCTGTTCCATTAGCGAGCTTTTCAATGGCTAATTCCCAAGCTTGTGGTTCTTGAGATGGTGGTCCTTGCTATTGGAAACCTGGAGGAAAATGCTGTCTAGGGGGGATTTTCTTGAGTTCCTTGGTTCCCTTTACCTCCCCAAGAAAAGTTAGGGTGATTTCGCCAACCCAAATTGTAGGTGTTCGAAAATGGATTTCCTTGCTGCGTATTCTGATTGGATAAATAATTAGCTTGCTCAATGAGTGGCCAATCAAAAGCCATATGAGGTGCCTCACAAATTGATCAAGCTAAAGTAAGCTGAGATATTGAACTAACATTTCCCTTGAATCCCTCGATGTGCTTGACAAGTGCTTCAATGTTAGCATTGAGTAGTGTAATGCCATCTACATTGTGCATGCCCGGTGTTTTCTTTACCGTCCACTATCACTCACCCATTGATAACTGTTGGATGTCATCTCGTCCATAAGAGCTAATGCATCATCCGGATTCTTTTCCATAAAACTCCCTCCTGTAGCTGCATCAATATTCATCCGGATACTATGTAACAGACAGTTGTAGAAAGTCTGCACAAGCATCCAACTAGGAATACCATGATGTGGGCATTTTCTGAGTAGTTCTTTATACCTTTCCCATGCTTGATAGAGGGTTTCGCTATCAATTTGCATGAATCCTGTGATTGCATTCCTTAACTGAGCAGTCTTAGCTGGGGGAAAATACTTGGTGAGAAACGTAGTCGATAAAGCAGCCCAAGTGATGAACTTATTTGCCGGCAGGTTTTTCAGCCATTCCTTAGCTCTTTTAGACAGGGAGAATGGGAAGAGTCGCAGTCTTATTGCATCCTCAGTAACGCCATTCATCTTGAAAGTACTGCAGATTTCCAAAAAATTTCCCAGATGGGAATGAGGATCCTCCCTCTCAATATCTCCCTCAAAGGCAGAGTGTTGTAGCATTTAAATGATAGTCGGCTTCAACTCAAAGGTATTGGCCTGAACATTTGGTATCGCTATGCTAGAGGTTAAGTTTTGATATGTTGGTGTAGCATAATCCCGGAGAGTTCTCTGCGCAGCAGGTTCAATCCTTTGTAAGTCTTTTGCCATTCTACGCTGCTCTCTTTGCTGACGTCTGCCTCTTCGAAAAATTCATCCTGGTTCTGGATCGATTTCAATAGCAGGTGCACTCAGAGAACGCCTGTGCATCTACCAAAATTCAACCTAAAACAAGAAACTAAGAATAGAGTGAGACAGAAAAAAAATTAGAAAATAAAATAAAAATAAATGTCTAAACTAATAAAAATTAACTTTTTATTGATATTGACTATTTGTTGCCTTCCCCAGCAACGGCGCCAATTTGTTAACCATCCGTAACAACACGGAATCGAACAAATAATATAGTGAAAGTAAAATCGTCTCCATAGGGAAGGTTATCAAGTACCAAACGAAATTTATCATATTATTTAGACTATCGATTATCAAAGATATGATTTTTAAACTAATTAAAAGAAAAAAATTAATAAAAGCATAATTAATTATAAATAATTAAAACAGAGATAATTAAAACAAATAAACAATTAACGAAAAGCCTAGGGATTAAGATTTCATCAAGGTATTTCCATGGATTATTGACTTTCAATGTATTATCATTCTTGCTTAAATTAAAGGCCCAATTTCCTTAAATACATGAATACTCTCCCGAGATCTTCATGAGTACCCATCTAAATTAATTAACGTCACTCCCATGATCAGAAACTAATTTTGATGAATCCATTAAGTTCTATGAATATTGTTTAACTAATCTCATGCAAAGTTACCAATATCCCTATTAAGCAATTTACACATGTCTATTAAATTTGATCCGATAAACTAATTCACCTCCCGGTACTTCTTAATTTATCTTAAATCATGCAATTGGTGATCAAGCAATTACAAGCATTAAACACTCATTAATAGATAAACAAAACAAGAATCAAATCCATAAATTATCAATAATCCAATTTAGTACGCAAGACTACATCTTAAACCCTAGAAAATAATTTAGCTATGCATAATTAAAGAAAAACAAGAAATAAATTGCATAAACATAAAAATACTCTTGTTCAACAATGGTACTTGAGAAGATGAAAGCTTCCAACTCAAAGAAATCTCCTTCAAGCCTTCTTTTTCTTTCTCTCCAAGTCTTCTAACTCAATAATATGACTCTCTAACCTATACTATAGCCTAAAAAACATTTTTCCCTCTTTCTTTAACTAAAAAGGAGTCTTAGATACATAAAATAGGCCTATCCAAGTCATAAAATCGGCCCATGAAAATTATGAAAATCTGCAACTGCACAACTGTGTAGTCTGCCTGTGCAGAATTTTTTCTCTTAATTTTTCTTCAATGAAACTTTCACGTTTGGCCTCTCTATTGCATTTCTTCACTTCCTTTTGGTTAGCCTTCATTATTCTCTTATGAAATACTCCTTCAACTTATCAAAACAATCGCTTTTATGCCTACAAAAGTATTGAAACGACTTAGAAATCAAAATACGTAAATTAGGCTAAAAATAAAAGAAACGACTAACTACAAGGCATAAAATAACGATAAATGTGAGGTAAAACATGATAAAAAAATATGCAAAATATGAAACCTTACATTCGGGGCAATGTGATTCTAATCAAGTTCGATCAATTTAACGCTTCCGCATTAGGTACGCTCTCGATTTCTAACAAAATCAAATATAATTATTCTTTAAAAATCTCATTACTTCATTAATAACAAACAAAAGAACAAGTACCACGCTACTGCAATTATAAAAAGTACAAATGATATGCTAAATGATTAAAGCAGTTTTAAACTTTCTAATGTCGTTTTAGTTAGTTAGATACAAAACTATAGAAAATGGTCATTTTATATGTACGGGTATTTTACGAAATTTTATTGAAAGTTACGGTGAAAAAATTCGCTAAAAAATTATGAGAACGAAAAATAAACAGATTCGTAGACATACTAATATATACGAATGCAAATTAATTATTCAGGAGTAAAAATGATGTGCACCAATTGTGCTAGGGGCATAATTGTCACTAGCCCACCTATGGGTTAGGACCAGGTTATCACCCCGACACAGCTGGTATAAATCATATGGATGAGCCCACTGGGCCGAAGTCTATAATGAAGTGAGCCTATTCTGTCAAAAAGGGCTAACAATAATAATTGGGCTAATAAATATAAAATACATATTTATTAGTTTAATATATATTCTAAAGGGCTTAAAATAAGGCTTTAGCCTATGGCCCATGACGAACCATATAAATACCCTAACAGGGTAACCAAAAAGTATTATTTGCTCTCCCCACCAAAAAGAGTTATCATAGAAAATAATCCCGACACCGAACTACAAAAAGACTTGATCCCACTAAAGTGGATACGTAGGCAGCTCGCCTATAGTGAGTGCAGTCTATACATTAACCAACCCCAAACCTAGTTTGTCGTGCGTTGGATCAGTTCCACTACTCCACGTGGTCCATCACGTGACATTCACTGTCTGACGATTTTTACCATCATCAAAAAATAAGGTTTATTTTTATCTAAATTTATAAGATATTTTGCTTGTACTATCTTTTAATTTACAAAAATAAAATTTTATGAGTCATTCATTGACAATAGTTAATACTTAATAATATAAGTGTCGACCTTAATATTTAATTGTATAATACTCAATTCGTACTTGTAAAGATTTATTTTAATTTTCAAGTAAAAAAAAATTCTTTGTAAAATTTGAGTATTTTTCGTCATGTATACTGTATATTACAGATATATAAAGTACGTATACTAAACAGTTCAACTCATGCGTATTATTCGTCAAATCTAGAATACACATAGGAAGCATAAGTATTTTTCTATTATACATATATATATATATATATATATTATACGAGTAAAATACGAGTTTTAACTAAAATATAATATAGTTAATTAAACATCGAAATAGATACATGATGCGAAAGAGGCATTGAAGTGACAAAACAAGACCTCTGAAATTGTTAATTAAGAGGGTGTTTGGGTGGGTTTATAAGCTCTTTAAAAATAGGTTAGGAATCCTCAACCTATATAAGGTATCAACTTATCTATATCTATATTTATATCTATACTACTATAAAAATATGGATTTTAGAAGGTGTTTCTTCCAATTGTGAAAATACATTATGGCCTTTACTTGAATAACTTTATTATAACTAAATTATTAATTATAATATATGTTAGTTACTAATTACGATTAATATATATATATATAATTGTTTATTATTAATAATTAAAAAAAATCCACCTTCACAACTACTCAAAACGTATGGAACCATACAAGCCAATCATGACATTAGAGAATTCATATTCACCTTATTAATGTGAGCAACTTTTCACATTCAAATAATAAATATGCCTCCTCTCCAACTTCCTAAAACCATACCAAATTTATTATAAGGGATAATTGCATATTGTAGTGAAACAAGAAACCTACACATATCTCCCTTGTGTTAAAAAAATAGCCTGAAATGCCTCTATATTTTTCAAAAACGTTGCACGAAACCCCCTATTCGTGTTAAATCCGCAGAAGGTAGCATTCACGCGCAGTGTATTTGAAGCAGGGTTGGGGGTTTCGTATAGGGTTTTGAAAAATATAGGGCATTTCAGACTATTTTTTTAACACAGGGGAGATGTGTGCAGATTTCGTGTTTCGCAAGGGTACAAAATGCAATTATCCCTTATTATAAATATAATCTTATATCTGTCAATCTCTCGTGAATCTCTATTTTTTTTCCTTTTCAGTTTTATATTATAGTTTAATATATTTGATATATCAAAATGTTTCATATGAACAAGTCCAAGTTTGTACTAGATTTTTTTATATATATTTCCAAATATAATACTTGAATATAGGAATTCTTTAGCGTATAAATATGTATTCTACGTCCAATGCACGTACACTCTACTAGTTTCTTAAAATTGTAGAAAACCACGCACACAACACACATTTTCACGACACACGTATTACACACATATCACTCATTTTACACACATTTTCACTCACATGACAGATACTTTGCACACGCTGCACACGTTTTCACACACAACAACTCAAATTTTACACACGCTACACACATTTTCACGCACATATCACACATTTTACCTACACTATACACATTCTCATACACGACACTTTTTTCGTTACTGCTACACAATGAAAGGTATATAAAACTTGAGTCGTTCCACTGAATTAAATTTAAATTTGATCCACCAAAAAAGAGTGGTACTCGCCCCTTAATCCGGATTTGAACAAGGTTAGCCATCAAGACATTAAATAGTGACTCGTCGAGATAATATTAATTTAAGAATTAGTAATTGACATATTCATTTTATTTTTCTAAGCCAAGCATTGGATTAATTTATTCCATCACTACAAAAAAAATGATTATTGTCCATATCAATATCCCATGGTAAAAAATCTATTTTCCATAGCTAAAATCAATTGACCACGGCTTTGCTACGGCTTTGGCCATGGTATTTGCAAGCATGGCCAAAACATTTAACATGGCTTATAGCCATGGTCAATATTTTGTTCATTATAAAGATCATGACTTTTAGCCATGATAGAAAAAGTGATAGGTTAACATTTCTTCTACCGTGGCTAGTTAGTGCTTAAAATAGTTAACATTCTTTTTCATCATGGTTAACTTTAGTATAGCTATATGAAACATCTACCACGACCAAATTAGTCATGAGTTTAGACCGTTATAGATCACGATTTTAAGCCATAACATATATTTTCATTGACAATACTCAATTTTCTTATAGTGCATCAAGAAGTGAACTTGTCTAAGTTAGTCATCCATTTAGGTTCACCGATAAACTATACAACCAAGTAACCACCGAGGGTGGTGGTCAAGTGGTTCCAAACTTACTCCCAAGTGGTTAGGTATTGTCGAGGTCATGAGTTCGAATCTTGACTGGAGCAGCCGGTTTCTGGAATTATACTTGCCCTTGGTGGTGCTACTCTGACGGGGTCAGTGCTTACGCTGGTTATTCAGTTGGTCTGATATGTTCGCTGGTGAACACGAGAGCCCGAACATTGAGTTGCGGGGGTGCTTTGGTCACCATCACTAACACCCTTTTTTTGTTTATAAAAAAAAAAAAAAACCACGTGGTGCTTCCCAATATTTCAATTATAATCTTTGTGTAAGTACGATTATTCCATAAATCATTCCAATTGAGCCTGAGGTACAAAATGTCAATTATACTTTAATAGTCTAACGACCATGCATGATCCCACTAAATCTGAGTTTTACTTTGCCTTTCGGGCATTAATCAGAAGGACAATGCTGATATAAATTAAATTAGAAACTTGGAGAATTAATTTGACACTAAGGTCAAAGTGGAAAATTTTAGCCCAAACTGACTTGATCACACCCAAGTGTATTTCACAAGGAGAGTGTATTATACTTACCATATAATTGATAAGTTATTTTAAAAAATACACATGAGTTTGGCTGAACCAGGAGCGGGTTAGAATTTCCCGGTCAAAGTTCGGGGGCTAAGGAGAATTTTATTCCAAAATGGACAATTCCTATCCTTAATCGCAGGTAATTGATGTAAAAAATTGGTGACATGGACTAAATTGAGACAAATAAAAATTTAATTTGAACTTAAAAGTTAAAATTCACGGACTAGAACGAATTTACCCCGTGTCTAAAAGAAATGGGAGACTTTTTGTCTCCTGTTTCTTTTATTTGGACTGACAATAACATAAATAAATATATCGTGAGTTCCTCAACTAAAAAATCTTATCCATTGATGACAGCAAACCATGTAATAGAACCGTGGTTAAGTTGAATGAGAGAGATGGTTTGGTGATTCGGTGAGCATAAATACCAGCACCCTAAACCCCAATCCCTCCATCAACTTGAAAAGTACGTTCAATATATAATCTATATATATATACATAGACTAAATTGAGACAAATAAAAATTTAATTTGAACTTAAAAGTTAAAATTCATGGACTAGAATGAATTTACCCCGTGTCTAAATGAAATGGGAGACTTTTTGTCTCCTGTTTCTTTTATTTGAACTGACAATATAAATAAATATATCGTGAGTTCCTCAACTAAAAAATCTTATCCATTGATGACAGCAAACCATGTAATAAAACCGTGGTTAAGTTGAATGAAAGAGATGGTTTGGTGATTCGGTGAGCATAAATACCAGCACCCGAAACCCCAATCCCTCCATCAACTTGAAACGTACGTTCAATATATAATCTATCTATCTATCTATCTATATATATATATATATATAGCACTGCACTTGCATGGTTCCTAATTCATAACTAGTTTTTCAACCCTTTAATTTACTTCTTCTTTCAGCTTTCCTTCCATTCATCACCGGTTAGTTTTCACTATTATTGATCATGATCACGGTACTACGTACCGTTTAATATATAATTCGTATATATAATTATAAGCTGTTATTGATTAATTAATTAGTTGGAGTTGGAGGTAAGGCAAGAGAATTATTTTAAAGATGGGTTCAAAAAATGGAGAATTTAGCTTCATGAAAGGGAGGAATGGATTGCCGATGATTCATACTGAGAAGAAGAATAATGAAATCTGCCACGATGATAGCACCCTGCCAGTGAAGGCTCAGACGCTGGACGAATTGCACTCCCTTCAGAAGAAGAAATCCGCCCCCACCACACCCATTACTAATACTACCACGTCGCTGCCCTTCACCGAGGAAGATCGCCACAAACAGCAGCTCCAATCCATCAGGTAATTATATTCCTCTAATTATACATACCATATATATATATATATATATACGCACACATATGCCATTGCTTGCTCTACTATTTCATTCAAAATTAATCCCGAATTCTTGAGACTAATTCTTTTCTCAATCTGTTTTTATTTTTACTTTTCTCACAACAGTGCATCGTTGGCTTCGCTGACACGGGAAACTGGGCCAAATGTGGTGAAAGGAGATCCGGCAAGGACGACGGCCGAGACGCCGCGGGTGAGCCATCACCAGCACTTGGCTCCCACTTTTAACATCAGTGACAGTGCCCTCAAGTTTACCCACGTCCTTTATAACCTCTCTCCTGCTGGTAAATATATAATGTTCTAAATAGGATATATATATTCCTCCAGAAATCAAATCATTTTTATATGTATTATGTATCAATGGTTGAAGCGTTGAAGGTGACAAATAAAGATCATCTAACTAAATAGATGTATATATAATATATATAAATTAAACAGAGCTATACGAGCAAGCCATAAAGTATGAGAAGGGTTCTTTCATTACATCAAGTGGAGCATTGGCCACATTATCTGGTGCCAAAACAGGGCGCTCACCCAAAGACAAGCGCGTTGTCAAAGATGAAACCACCGCCGACGATCTTTGGTGGGGAAAGTAAGTCTTTGTCATATGTCTATACGTGTAATAAGAAATATTACATGATTAGAATTTGATGTTAATAAGCCTTATCTACTGTAGTTTCCATTTACAAAACAATTCAAGTTAAGCTTTTAAAATATTAGTAATTATATATGTATGAAGAAAAGTAGATTAAAAGTCAACATTGTATCACGAGTTTCTTGATGATGTGATCATGTGATAGGGGTGCACCCAATATTGAAATGGACGAGCACACTTTCTTGGTCAATCGGGAAAGAGCCGTGGATTACTTATGCTCCTTGGAAAAGGTCTTTTTTTTTTAACTTTTGAAATTACAAGAGCTAGTTTCTTGCTAACTATAGGACTGCTTACATCAATTACTATTTCATTGCTACTTAAATGTAATTTTTATGTAGGGATAATTACGCTGGCTACCCTGAGGTATGGCTAAATTACAAAAAACATTTTCTAGTTTAATAAATTATATCTATCATTCATTTCGTTTATTCCGTCTAACATTGAACACCTTTCGTTGGGGTTCCGTTAAATTTTTAGGTGAACTTCCAAAAATACCTCTAACTTTTTCTGAACCAGAAGATCAAATTTTTCTCAACAATTATACCCTTTTGGTGTTATTTGCAATATTTTAAAAAAGTATAGGTGTTATATGTAATATTGTCTATGCAAAGTATATAAATAATTATTTATAATGAAAAATTATTATCAACAAAATAAAAAAATTATAAATTATTAAAATTATAAATAAAAATATTATGTTTAAAATATCATTTTATTCTTTTAATTAAATTAATATATAATAGTTTAGATTATATAATAGTTTATATAAATTAAAATTTTATATTTTAAATTAATTTATGAAATTTAAAAATTGTATTTGAATTAACTAAATTTCTAAAATAAATTATTTATTAATATATTACTTTATCAATAAATAAAAAAGTAAAGGGAAAAAAGGGGGAGGGGGTGGGGTTTGTCTTCTTCTCCACCTCGCCGCCGATCCTGCTGCGAACTGCTCTGTGCAACAATACACACACACACACAAAATTACACACAGTCACACACGCACACAATTACACGCGCACACACACAGAATTACACGCACACATACACAATATTCACACACAAGCAATTTCTAAGATAAAATATACATATATATATGTGTATTTTTCTTTTAAGTTTATTTTTTTATTTTAAAATTGGTATTAGAAGTATATATATAGAGAGAGAGAGGTAAAGGGGCAATTTGGTAATTGAGCTTTTTTTCATTTTTTTAATTTTTTTCTTTTTTTAAAAACAATATTCAGTAAGGGCATTTAGGTCTTTTATCACTTTTCATCCATTTTTACATCAATACATAAAAACCTTGGATGTTAGATGTAATTTATTAAACTAGGGGATATTTTTTGTAATTAGGCAATACCTCAAAACCCCCAGTGTAATTATCCCTTTTTATGTATTTATTGTGATAAATATCGTCTTACTACTATAATGGAGGAATTGTCAATAAATTTGAAATCCATTACAACTTGAACTCATAAAAACAAGTTCGGTTTGAAAATGAATTTGAAGGATTTCATTCCCAATCCCATTATGATGTATTCTTTTGCTTGAAATGTAAGAATTTTTTTCTGATATATTGCTTATAGTTGCCCATTATAATTTGTAGACCTGTGTGAAATCAATGGGGGACTAAAACCATAATTGGGCTAGTTGTACTGGATAATGGTATTACTGCCCTAAGTGAGCATTTGTCATGGTCACAACTCACACATGCCGTGGCAATCTTTTCTTTTTCTTCTTTCTTTCTTTTTGTTTGTTTATCTTTTTTCCTTTTTGCTACAACATTATATTGTTTTCCATGTCATACATTATATCTCAAAACGATTGTCAAATGATATCATAAGTAATTAAGAATCCCTTTTAGTCCAAGAAAGGACTGCGGGTTGGCCACCAGAACAATATATGAGGCCATAACCATTGAAATCTTTAGATAGATATCTCAATTTAATAGTTATTGGACTTAAAACTCAAATGCCTTCTGCCGATCCTAGAAAAGGGTCGAGATTTTGACAAAAATATGCAAATATATACTATCACTGTTAACTGGTGTTTGGCTTATTGATTCAAATTCAGGTTTATGTGAACGATCAGTTCCTGAACTGGGATCCAGAGCATCGTATAAAAGTTAGAATCGTCTCCGCAAGGGCCTATCATTCACTGTTTATGCACAACATGTGAGTAACCTATCATTTTCTAGTTATATTTCTCTGAGACACAAAAAATACTCTCTGTCTTGAGCTTAGAATAAATACTCTTTGACAGGTGTATCCGACCCACTTCCGAGGAGCTGGAGAACTTTGGTACTCCTGACTTCACAATATACAATGCTGGGCAGTTTCCGTGCAACCGTTACACACATTATATGACATCTTCGACTAGCATAGACCTGAATCTTGGTAGAAGGGAAATGGTGATCCTTGGCACCCAATATGCCGGAGAAATGAAAAAAGGTCTATTCAGCGTAATGCACTATCTCATGCCTAAGCGTCAAATCCTATCCTTACATTCGGGCTGCAATATGGGGAAAGATGGAGATGTCGCCCTCTTCTTTGGATTATCAGGTGGGTATATATATAATAAATAGCCTTTATCTTATACATATAAACCCACAGGCAGCCACATGGATGTGTTTAATTACTTGCAGGTACTGGGAAGACGACACTGTCTACAGATCACAACAGATACTTGATAGGAGATGATGAGCATTGCTGGAGCGAAAATGGTGTGTCAAACATAGAGGGTGGTTGCTATGCAAAGTGCATTGACTTGTCAAGAGATAAAGAACCTGATATTTGGAATGCTATTAAGTTTGGCGCTGGTATATACATTACACACATATATTCTTCTCACACTTGTACTTTCTAATATTTGATGCTATTCAGTGTTGAAAGAGATTTATTTGACACTGCTTGCAGTTCTAGAAAACGTGGTGTTTGAAGAACACAGTCGAGAGGTGGACTACTCAGATAAATCTGTGACAGGTAGAAAGACATGAAAATAATGTATAAATATTCATAATTAAAAAACATGATGTAACGAAATCTGTTTCGCTATAGAAAACACAAGAGCAGCATATCCGATAGAATACATTCCAAATGCTAAGATACCATGTGTTGGGCCTCATCCAAAAAACGTGATTCTTTTGGCGTGTGACGCCTTTGGTGTGCTTCCCCCTGTCAGTAAACTCAGCTTGGCACAAACAATGTATCACTTCATAAGCGGATATACAGCTCTGGTAGCTGGAACAGAGGATGGTATTAAGGAGCCTACAGCAACATTTTCAGCATGTTTTGGTGCAGCATTTATTATGCTTCATCCCACTAAATATGCAGCCATGCTAGCTGACAAAATGCAAAAGCATGGAGCAACCGGATGGCTTGTTAACACTGGCTGGTCTGGTGGAAGGTTTGAATCTTTTCCATTCCTACTACCATTTCAACGACTTGAGATTATGGTTATTTTAGGGTAAAATACATATTTCCCCAACATATTAGGGGTTTTGCACTATTACCTCCTATTTTAAGAAGTACACATTCAATACTCAAACCTTTGATTTTTGTAGCAGAAATATTCTGACTCAATATTTCATAATATTCCGTCAGAAACGGAGTCTGTAGGTATTCTATTACAAAAATCAAATGCTGTCTTTTTAGAATATGGGGGTAAAGTGCTCAGAAGCCTAAAGGAAATAATCTAAGGTTGGGTTGTGGAGTATGAAATTCTCTAGAATACGAGGCAAAGTGCTAGAAACATATAGGTTGGAGAGGTATTCTGCGTTTTACCCATGATTTTACATTTTTAATGAACCTATTCTATCTGCAGCTATGGATCAGGAAACCGTATTAAGTTAGCTTACACCAGAAAAATAATAGATGCTATACACTCGGGGGCCCTCTTAAAAGCAAATTACACAAAGACAGAAGTCTTTGGGCTTGACATACCAACTGAAATTGAGGGGGTGCCTTCTGAAATCCTGGATCCTGTTAATACGGTGAGTTGCATCCAAATAGCTAGAAAACAGTCACTACTACTTGATCCTTATCCTTTTTATAATTCATTAATAAATTTGTACGTACGTGCTGTTTCTATCTCGTGTTTCAGTGGTCTGACAAGAAGGCACGCAAGGATACCCTGCTCAAGTTAGGAGGTCTTTTCAAGAAGAATTTTGAAGTGTTCCTCAACTATAAGATTGGAGCAGACAACAAGCTGACCGATGAGATTCTCGCAGCTGGTCCAAATTTCTAACTCTAAATGCATTCAAGGAAACAATATGTTGAGTGCTGAGTGATACAATATTATCAACATTTGCTTTTGCCATTTTATTTTGCATGTAACTAAATACCACATTACTGTGTCTTTTCACTTATTATATCAACAAGGATGTTGTTCCTGTAACTGTTTACGTTTGATGATGGTAAGAAAATATAGTGCTCGTAGACACGTATGAGCATCGGGGGTTTATACTTACCTTTCAGGTTTTGGCAGCGGAATATCAAATTCGGGTTCTGATTTCAAATGCCTTTATAAGACTTTTGGATTAAAAAAACGTTGAACTCTTTTTGTCGTCGTGACGGATCAGCTACCACCAGATTAGTCCACGATTTTCACACACCTTGAATCCCTGAAGTCAAACCTACTGATTCTCCAAATGGGAGAGTGTTGGATTACGGTGTAACCTTCAGCAAGGACGAATTCAGGAATTAAGTGTTGCGAGGCCGAAGTAGCAATGCCAAAAAAAAATTATGTAATAGCTAATTATAAATATAAAGTCAAACTTATTTGTGTTTTAATAGAAAAGTAAAATAACAACTACCACGTTAAAAAAAAAAAAAATTAACTTTCAATAAATTTGGTAGTTTCGGAATATAATACAATTCTTCAAAACACTTATCAAAATATTATAATCAGTTTGTATCTTGTGGTGGATAAACCCTAAATATTTGAATGATACTCATCAAGTTTATGCAACCAAAAAATTTCAATAAATATTATGACACTTTTTCAAAATATTATAAGGTAATATAACATAATCAGTCCGTACTTTGTGGTGTACAAACTCTAAATATTTGAATGATAATCAACCTCATCTTGTTTTTAGATTTCTTGATATCTTGTATATTTTTTCTTCTCAACAATCTTTTCTATAGTTTTTACGAAAAATGTTTGTTAATTCTAATCCTAACAAGTTTAGAAGACAAGTTCAAGAGAAAAATTATTTGTTACTAATCCTCACAAGTGTAGAAGAGAAGTTCAAAAAAGCAAAATAGAGTTAGCAATTCTATTTTTCTTTTTTGGCAGTAGCTACCTTTTTATTTAAACAGAGTATCAAATAAAACTAAAGCTACATATGATGACTAAAAGGGTTGTCGGAAACGGGGTTTTAAAAACTAAAAAGTGCATAACATGGGGCAAGGTTTCAAATCAATGCCCTCCTCAAAATCTAGCTTAAGGAAGCAACTATACCTAAGCCCTTCACCAACTGCACCAAGTTTGTTATTTGTTTTATTTAAAAATGTTTATAATATATTGTTGGGGAGCCATATCATAAAATTACATGTACCCAATAGAAAAATGGTTGTGATGGCAGATCCGTGGAGGTGGATGTCTATAATATATTTTTTTCTTTTCTTTTTTAGGACACGTTTGAAAATGTGCCCGATGTCCTACACGTGCCGGACACTGCACGGCACTATTTTTCTGTGTTTTCGTACAACATAGCCTGATAGTGAAGCTGATAAAAATATGAAAGGAAATCGTATCAAATATTTGGTCAAGATTATATCCCTAAAATCAAGGGATTATTTCCTCTTCCCCTCAACTACAAAAAAGAGACCATTTTAATTGGAGAGGAGAGAGGTGAACAATGACTTTTTGTAATATGATATCACTTCTACAACATTTAGACGATAGTTTGTAGTCTTTCTCTCCAAAAATAATAACACTCTTACTTTGTTTTTCCTTCTTCTTCTTCCTCCGTTTTTTTGAAAATATCAAAAATAAAATGAAGAGTGCTTTTAGTTCATTATTCTAGAGGAAATATTAATTTTATTTATCAAATTTCTTGGTGTGAATATCAAACCACATTAAGAGGCGCCATCAATGGGAAATTCTGAGCAAGGGACATGAGTTATTTTGAGCACTGTTTTGTAAAGAATGCCATTTGAATCTAACTTTACTTTCTTCTATAAAGTTGTAGATCTGCTCGTGATCTCGTCAGTCCAACCAGCCTTGATCGAATCCCAGACTTGTGACTCAACTTATAATTTTTGCACTGCAGCTGCTTAGCCCAGTCCGCAGTCGAATTATGTTGATATTCGTGAACACTTTCAACCCTTTATCCTTCTTAACTAGGTCTGGACGTCTTCATAATAGTTGTAGGTCTTTCTCTTGGATTTTCATCCGTATAAGAATCACTCAAAATAGACATAGTTAACCCCAGATATGTTGATCTTTCTAAAACAACACAAAATTGCCTGATTTGGTCGAAATACTTTAAACTGTTTCTTCTCAATAAACTAGGCATGTGACTTAACCAATCGTGTATGCTAGGTGACATGAGGCGTGAGGGGTAGCTAGTTCAGCCCCGATGACTCGCGCGCTCTCTGTCCTACTATTTCTGTTGGGATTCGTCGAGCCATGCGCAGTGGAAATTAAATAGAGACGAATCCCAATCCATGGACCATTTCGGGGATTTATGAGTTTTATACAAAAACAAGAAAGAAAATGTGCAAAAAACATTTTACCGTTCTTCCTTGTGTGGGATCATTATTGATCTTCACGCAACAGCAACTCTAAGCTCCTGCCTCTAGATATCGCGCGAACGAAAGATTAGAAAAACTCCTCCTCTTTTCTTCTTTGAAGATGATGGCTAGTCAGAGCGAGAGAGGGAGAGAATTTTTCACGTGTTCTCAATAGGATTCTTTTCAGAGTGTTATTGTTTAAGCCCATTTTTTACCATGCCACACGCCTATTGGCTTGGCATTTGGACTAAGTCGACTTTCAACTTAGTCCAATGTTTAGTTAATCACCTAGACCGATTAGATATTTAATTAAATAATTAATCTAATTAACTATTTATCAATTAGACAATCAAATATTTAAATTCAATTAATTATTTTACATATTAATTTAATTTAATTAATAAAATTAATTTTAATTAATTAACCTAATCAATTAATTGACCCTTTAGATGTTGTAATTTGTTTATTAAATAACGAATTACCAAAACATCCTTTCAGAAAACAACCGAAGCTTTTCCTTCTTTCATCCTTGAAAGCGTGACTCTCTAGGTTCGTCTCAATTGGCAATGGGAGGAAACCAAGTATGTGGGTGTCACCTGGCCAGTCCCGTGGACCCACATTAAAACCAATTGAGAACGAAATGATAAGATCATTATCAACCTTTCCAGTTATGAATACCATATAAGTATAAGCTCTTCATTGTTGTCTCCAATCGAGTGAGAGTCATTGGAAAGTGTCAAACTTACACTCGACGTTAACCATAGTATTATGAAATTACTAAACTACCCTTCGTGTTCCACACAAGATAGTTTGTATGCTTTGGCCAAAGACTTATCATTTGATATACTCATGGTTGCATAGGACATAAACTTGTTTACTATTCGAGACAGTGAATTTCATCTAGGTAATCATCGAACAACTGCTAATTGCCCACTGATACTGCACTTCGAGGTCGACCCCACCAACGGTTGAATTGGATCTAACTACTCTAATGACAAGTTCAATGTCACAAGTACATTGTTCGTCAATCCTAAAGTCTAAGGCTCACGCATACTATCATGACTAGTAATCCTACCATTGACAGTCACTGAGTAAAGACCCATGTGGCAGGATTATGGCGAGTCGTGTTTGAATATACCAATTCCATTGATATGTCTATGTTATGAGCTCCCACCATTGCATAGTGATCCTCAATACTACGTAGTGACCGACTGACATTCCTTGTCAAAACTCATATAATACAAGTCCAGTCTTAATGCCCAATTAAGACTCTTTGACTTGAATACTCATTTTATGTAATCTAACACTTCTAGTGTCCCTCTCCTAATATCCAATGAGTAGAAGGTTTTTTTAGATTACATTGGACTATTTGTTCAATCCTTATTAATGTCAATTAAGATTCATATGAACAAAATGAAAATGCCTTTTATTCCAAATAATATGTTTGTACAAAATAACATAAATGGCCCTATACAATCTAATTCCTCATTGGCATCTAGGGCATATGATAGTGTTAGGTGCCCCGCGAGCCAATGTTTAGCTTGCTCAAATCAATGTAAACACTATGCCAGTCTTGTTTTGTGAATATATATGATCATTTGGTATTGTCTTTATCGTAATTGCTTATATAGTCTAGATAAAGATACCTTTTGATTACACAGAGATAGGGGAGTGGTACATAACTGTGGAACACTCTCGAAGACTGTAATCCATAAACCCGTTTCCAAGTCATAGAGATAATGAGATAAGGGATATCATATTCTCGCCAAGAATTATCTGTATATATCATTCTCAAATGGGAGAGTGTCTTGTTCCATAGACAATGACCCGCCAGGTCAGTGCATATATGGAGATTCATACTTTGGAGAATGATAGAATTGAACAGCCCTGCAAGGACATCTCGTTTGTTCTAGTCGAACTAGGAGTCTTCGGTTTCGTAGTGTGAGGTTAATCCTTTGACTTGAGGTGTCACATCTGGAAAGGATAGTACCCACTATGCTTTCACTACGGCGCGCACTACAGGATAGTCACACAGCAGCGTATGTCAGGTATAGTCTAGTAGTGTAGCGGAGCAGATGGCATTGGCGGGTATTCATCCAGGGAATCAAACTCGGTATTTCCTATGCTGTTGTGAGAACCTAAATGATTGATAAAAGCCTTTGATCAAAGCATATATCTTAGAAGAGGGATTGGTGGTCCCTGCTTAGAAGACTGGATCATTGGATATCACAACATAGTCATAGCTTCTAAGGTTATTAGGGTTTCGAACGTCGCCATACCCTAGACCATAGATGGAAAAAGATGAAGGGATTCGACTCATATGAAGATCGTAATCGGATAGGTTTTGCTTTCTATCATTAACATCTAGGAAGTCGTGGCGACGTTGCTAGATATCGATCAACGACCAATAGTTGATTTGAATTAAATTGGTGAATTTAATTGAAGGACTAAATCAATTATTTAGGTAATTAATTTAGCCTATGGGAAATGACTTATTACTAGCTTGTTAATGAGTCTAAGGGGTCACACACTTAACTTAGTGTAGCATCAATTGGCTTGTTAATTCAATGAGAATTAATGGAGGAATTAATTAATTTAGAGAAAATGATTAAAATTAATTAAGTGGACTTAATTAATTATAGTCTCTAATTTAATTATTAAATTAAGTGGGAGACAAATTAATTATTGGGCTAATTAATTAAATGTGAAAAGATTAATTGAGTTGGGCTTAATTAGTTAATTGGGTCATAGTCAATTTAATAAAGTCTATGGACTTGAAATATATTAAAATTGATTTTTGGATTTTTTCATATAAAAAAATTATAGTCTCTAATTGCCCACTGATACTGCACTTCGAGGTCGACCCCACCAACGGTTGAATTGACTTGAAATATATTAGTTAGTTGGATTTTTTAATTGATTTTTGGATCTTGATTGGCTATGAAAATTTGAAAATATGTGCTGCGTTTTAAAAAAAAATAACGGGGAATACACGACCCGAAGGCCGTGTATACCGCTGCCCAGCCGCGACAGTGGAGAGGCAGTTCACGTCGCTGCCGCAGCCGCTGCCCCGTGCTAGCAAAGGTTGGAGTTTTTTTATCCCCAAGTTTGTTTAATTGCGCTTTAGGCCTTGGGTCATATTTGCAATTATTTGAAAAATGTGGGCATCTTTTGCAATTTTGGAAAAATTGTATTTTTATTCAAAATATCTAATAAATTTTTTTATGATTGAAATAATACCTATGAAATTCAAATATTTTCAAAATTGAAGTTTTAACTTATTTTTGGAAAATTAAATATTAAATGGGTGTTTTATCAATTATCAAAAATTAATTTTGAATATAATATTTTTGGATTACTTAAAAGGGTTGTGACCTTTTTATGAGATTTTCTAAAGTTGGCACTTTGAAAATTTAGTCGATTATGATCCATTAATTAAATCAATTATCCTTAATTAAAGTGAGTAATTTAAATTTTATTATTGCACGATGCTAGCATGAATTCTGTGATTGTGTGGTGATCCCGGTAGAGCCATAGTCTAGTCTTTTTACCTTTAGGTCTGCGTGTCATGTTTTATTTCTTGTAATTTGAGAGAGAGAGAGAGAGAGAAAGGTTTTTTTTTCGTTGTATTTTGTATCGAGAAGACGAAGAGGAGGCAATCACTATCAAGGAGTTTTGAAGACCTTAGTATAGGGTCTGTGTCTTTAGATTAGACTAGTCGATACCCTGGTGGCTCGGGGTGTTGGCTTGACTCGGATCACATTTACCGTTTTTGTTTGTCAAGCTCATGTTTATTTATCTGCTATATCTTTTTGTATGATATGATGGTTGCAAGATCACCTAAATGAAAGACAAATAAATGAATTTGGTGAGATCTTGATTGTAAAATACAAACAACCCCATAACAAATATTAAGTCCTAAAATGGATGAGTTGGGGGCTTGGGTGAACCGTTCAGAGACTTGCATCATTAGCTCTTAGATAGAATAGACAATGGCTTGATAACATTGTCTGCGAGTCGTAGGATGCGCTGTTAAGTTCAAAGGTACTAATCTCGCAACTAGGAAATCTTTGTGACAAGGAGGTCATATTAGAAGAGCACATGTTTTAGTTTCGCTAAGGAGTTGTCCATGAGTCGTGGCACGACCTGGCTATTATTATGCTATGAGAATTTGATGGTTTGGACTTAACCACGGTGTGGCGCCCACCGACCACCCGTGGCCGCCACACTGCGACGCCAGCTCGATCCAGGAGACCATCCTTTCTCGAACCAGCGCCAAGCGTCAGAACTTTACGAAATCTTTATGTGTTGAAACTAAACTTTTACATTCCAATTAAACCAATAATACATCCATCATCAGTTGTACATAAGTCAATGACAATTCTTTCAATCAAAAGTCTCTAAGATAAAATATATACATATCCAATTATACATCCCAAAACATAACTCCCTCTAAGAGAAACGAACCAATTCTTCCATTATTCCTTATTTTCCATCCATATCCAACATACTAAGCTCATCTGTAAGAAAGAAAGAAGGAGGGGTGAGTCCGAATGACTCGGCGAGATATAAACAGTTTGTTTTACCTTTGATCTTTGAAACAGGATCTGCAACGGAAGATACAACGAAAACAAGCATATATAGCGGAGAGTATATGAATCAATCAAAATATCATAAGGGCGAACAATCGAGTATCAAAACCAAGTAAAACAAAGAAAATAACTTGTGTACGTTAGAACTCATGTCAACGATTGTGTTTCGTCTCCCCACTGTCCCATACCAGCTGAAGACTTCACACCTTTCTATGCATACCATATGGTTTCAAGTGTCGGGACTCTAGAGGTGGCTCCCGCCTTCGCGTAGCACTTTGCCCCGTGTAACACTTAGCTCCCTTCACTGATCTATAGGTGTCAAGACTCTAGAGGTGGCTCCCACCGTGTAGCACTTTGTGCCAAAGCCTCAAGAGATGGCTCCCACGGTGTAGCACTTAGCTCCCTTCACTCTGTCTTTAAGAGTCAAAGCTTTAAATCAAGAACAGGGACACGTCGCAGATAGATACCGGACATCGGGACTCTAGAGGTGGCTCCCGCCGTGTAGCACTTTACACCGAAGCCTCAAGAGGTGGATCCCACGGCATAGCACTTAGCTCCCTTAGCCAACAGAGTAGAGCTAAGAAGTACAATGGTCTCAACGAGATGATGAAATATACGAACTAGGTATTGGTATGACGAGACATAAGGTGATTGACACCAATCATACCAAAGAAAATTTCGAGGCAAGACAGTTACTATAGACGCAAAAGAAATCATCATCGAGGATAACGAGATATTAAACCAAACAAGATATTTAGGAATCAACAATCATCACGAACCAATCAACAAGATACTGATAAGACAGTTGTATAACAAAACAAGGCAATCACTAGTAGGTAAAGCAATTAAAGATTTTTGAAGGAAAAGAGAAACCCTCACAATTACAACCCGGCGTCGTAGCCTCGTGTCTCATTCGAACGCTGGATATATCCTGCTATGCAAACACATCATCATACTCTTGAACTATGATACCTTATAACCTAACCAAAACTCACAAGTTATATAGTATATATATACTAGGTATATAGATACTTTCATTCAAACAAGCCTCTAGCTACTTATAGGCGCAGCTTCACTATGAAAATTCTCATAATTGCTCAAAGTATGATTTTGCTCTAAACTTTTATATAAACAGGGGAATCAAGCTGAAGAATATGCCACAAAAAACCCAAATTTATTTGACTTCTTTAAGGTAGTGTTTCAATCACCCAACCATACTGTACATGTAAACATTTTCAGGATAGACATTCAAGTTTCAAACAATTTTATAAAGTCCCTGTACTTTTACAAATTCCCCAAATTTCCGAAAACCACTCTACACGCATACATAATTGTATAGAAAAAGTTTAAAAATGGAATAAAATCTCTAAATATGATAATTAAGCTATAAATAGAAACGTTCTTAAACCGGAAGAACAGGCTGACAATTCCATTCAAAGAATTTTATAAAATTCAATACACCTTCAATCTATACAAAGGTTTTCAAGTAGACTCCAGACACATTGATACTGCTTCAGAAAAATTGACATAAATAAATTAACTCATTTGGTGACTTAAACACAGACCAAACCGAAACTTCAGAAATTGAAATTTCTGGCCCTTTATTTCTTCATACAAACCTCCAACAAATCCATCACTTTCTTTCCTTTCAGAGCTAACTGATTTATGGCAAAGAGTTTACACCAAGAATAAGACTAATAACTCACCTCAGGAAGATGAAATGGCAGGAGGATGATCTGAGGTTTCCTTTTTTTTTCTTTTTTTTTGTCCACCGCCACCAGAATACTTAGAAGCTTGTATATCCTAACTCGTTCGTATTGGGATGTGTGAAGGTAGAGGATGTAGAGTCCCAATTCATGTTAGAAGCACAACCAGCTTATTCTCCCCCATATTCATCAAATGATTTATGTGGATTCTCCGATGGTTATATGTAGCTATGTGAAGTATGTATACACACACACACACACACACACACATATATATATATATATATTTACACATATTTGGCAACACCAAAAATACAATATTTGTTTGGGTAGGAGACACATCCTCCTTTGGTTGGAGTGAACCGAACACAAGCTATCATGCTCCTATTTTTCTTTATCTTGTTTTCTCTTTCTAATTATTTGCTAGGAAAATTGAAGAGGTGAAGGTTGACAATCCATTCTAAATTGCATATGAAATGAGAGATGAGAGATATGTATTATCACTTGTAAGCCATGGATGAATGAAGGGAAACATGAGGTGTCACTCCATGATAGTTTTAACTCATTCACTTTGAAAATTGTTTTTACATATTAATATGTTACCCTTAAAGTAACATTACCAAGCTCATGCATACTTTAATACATACAATTGGGGCCCAAAAAAAAGTTAGGTAGCAGAATCGATCCCGCTAATACTTGTACCATTTTCAATCGAGTCTGAACTAGTCGAGTGTCACAGATAAGACAAACATAATGCCCATCTACCAAAATGAAACAGTTTGTGATTCTAATTTAATCATACTTGGTCTTTCGAATTGAGATAATAACAAAATTTACCACCATAAAATGTGGGTTTTACACACGGATTAGTGTACGGTGGCATCGTAAAATCGGGACGTACATGAAAAAGTGAGCCAGAATATCTTGAGAAGCACTTGGATAGTGGATGGGGCCATCGTGCATGTTCAAATGTTACCGACAATTGTCCATGAGCCGTGGAATGAGTTAGAGAGGCATTTGGCAGCTCGAGCCTGCTGGAAATTTTAAGTTTCCCGTTTTTCATCTGTGGGGTGATGAAAATTCGAAAATAGTGGGAAAATGCATGTTGGTAAAAAGTCCAAAATAACATGTGTGTATATATGTATGTCATATCTGAATGCTAATTATGTTTTTCGTTTTTTAGTTTAATACAGAGTGCGTTATGGATTTGATGGAACCCTAATTGATCATATGAGAATGAACAAATTTAATGGAATGAATTTTCCCAATTGGCAAAAATCTCTTGATTTCTGTCTTGAGATGAAGGGTTTGAACACCGTCTTGAGAGATAATATTCCGAACTACCCTAGACCTGCTACTCGTTCACGTACTTTGGAGTACTTGATTCGTCTTAGAGACGAGAGAGGCACGAGAGTTCATATTGAGTGTCATATGTGATGATTACCACTATTTCTTTGGTATTATTGATAATGCCCGAGATATCGTGCTCAAGTTAAAGGATTTCTATGCTCATACTTTCCCAGATGAGCCGCTGATTAGGAAATGCCTTCACTACCCAGCTGTTGGACACTGGAGCAAGGATTGTCCTGAACCTACCACTGACCACGGGGAAGGTATGTTTATTTTGAGATTAATTTGTTAATTAACCATACTTCTTGGGTGTTTGACACCGGTTGTGGTACTCACCTATGCAATAATTTGGAGGTGTTGAATAGAAGCAGAGAGTTAGGATGATGGGGACATGGTCATAAGAATGGCCAATGGAGCATTTGTTGCAGCTAAGGATGTTGGAAACGTCATTCTAGTTTTAGTAGATAGTAGTAGATATATTTTAAAAAATGTTATTATGTTCCTAGATTAATTAAGAACCTTATTTCTGTGTCTGTTTTAGACAAAAAAAGGATATTCATTTAATATCAATAATGGAATATGTTCCATGTTTTTTAGTTCTAAATTGATTGTTAACGCATATATGGCAACAACCTTTATATTTATCTACATACTACTGCACACAATGTTCAAAAAACAAATAAAGTAAAACGTAAATTTAATAATTCACCCAACACTCAAGTCGGGCACACAAGATTGAGCCATGCCTAAAAAGATAGAATTCATAAGTTAAGATACCTCGAGCTTGATGAAGTAGAGGAACTGCCAGCTTGTGAAGCTTGTCTGAAAGGTAAAATGACGAAGTTGCCATTTGCAGGCCAAATGGAGTGAGTCAAAGGTCTTTTGGATCTGACCCATACAGATGTGTGTGGACCACTAAATGTGAGTGCAATGGGAAACTACTCATACTTCATAACCTTTACCGACGATTATTCTAGGTATGGATACATTTATCTTCTAAGATATAAATTTGAAGCTTTTAACAAGTTTAAGGAATTTAGAAATGAAGCAGAGAAACAAACTGGAAGAAGTATTAAAGTTTTTCAATCTGATCGAGGAAGGGAGTACTTGCCTGGTGAGTTCTTGAATTATTTGAAAGAGAATGGGATTCTGTCTCAGTGGACGCCTCCTGGAACACCGCAATTAAACAGTGTTCTGAATAGAGAAATCAAACATTGATGAACATGGTTCGTTCAATGATGATGTCTAAAGATTTACCGGCTTATTTTTGGGGATATGCTCTAGAAACGGCAACCTTTCTACTAAATAGGCTTCAGTCTAAAAAAGTGTCTGATATACCGTATAAGATATGGTGTGGAAAGTCGCTCGCATATAAATATCTAAGGATATGGGGACACAATGCTCATGTCAAGCAGCTAGTGGAAGACAAGTTAGACTAAAGGTCTATCGTGTGTAGATTCATAGGATATTCTAAGGAGTCCCATATATACTATTTCTATTACCCCCTCAAAGCAAAAGATGATTGTATCGAGGAATGCCATCTTTCTAGAGAAGCAATTATTTACGAAAGAAAGCGAGAATGTAATAGACCTTGAGGAAACTTAAGAGGCACAAGTCCTACACGCAATAGAGGAAAGACTGATTGAACCACAACCTGAAGATACAAAAGTTCTACCTCTGAGGAGATCTGCAAGGATCTTAAGGCATCTTGAGAGATATTATGGTCTCTTGTTAAAGGAAAAGGAGGAGGACTTTCCATTGGATAAAGATCCAACGTCATACGAGGAGGCAGGATCCGAGAAAGACTCGGAAAGATGGCTAGAAGCTAAGGAATCCGAAATAAAATCCATGTACTCCAACAAGATTTGGACCTTGGTAGATCCACGTCCAGGCATTAAGGCCATAGGCTGCAAGTGGATATATAAACGTATTTGGAATAGATGGGAAGGTAGAAACCTTCAAAGCTCGCTTAGTGGTGAAAGGTTACACTCAAAGATAAAGAGTTGATTATGAGGAAACTTTTTCGCCCGTAACAATGACTAAGTCTATTAGGATACTTTTAGCTATATCTGCGTATCTCAATTATGAGATATGGCAGATGGATGTAAAAACGACTTTCCTTAATGGAAATATAGACGAAGAAATCTATATGGGACAGCCAGAGGGCTTGACATCCAGTGGGAGTAAACACAAAGTGTGAAACTGCAAAAATCAATTTAGGGTCTTAAGCAGGCTTCCCGTAGCTGGAACTTAAGATTTGATGAAGCCGTAAAAAGAAACAGATACATCAAGAATGGTTATGAACCATGTGTGTATCGAAAGGTTAGTGGGAGTACAACGAGTTTCTTGATTCTTTATGTTGATGACACTCTGCTCATTGGAGATGACGTGGAAATGTTGCAATCAACTAAGGGGTGATTATCAACCCAATTTTCCATGAAAGATATGGGAGAAGCATCCTATATACTCGGAATGAGAATATATCGAGACAAAGGTAATAGGTTGTTGGGACTCTCTCAATTTGTGTACATAGATAGAGTCTTGACAAGATTCAAGATGGGAAATTCCAGTTAGACATGGGATTCCGCTTTCCAAGTCAATGTCCTTTAAGACGCCACAGGAAAGGGAATCCAAGTCAAATATTCCCTATGCATTTTCAATATGGAGTATAATGTATGCTATGTATAATACTAGATGTGGCTTATGCACTGAGTGTGACAAGCCGTTTTTAGTCCAACCGTGGACAAGATCATCGGACTGCCTTTAAAGAACAAAACGAATCCCTTTCAGAACACTGTTCAAGGGACCTAACCCGAACTGGGAATGACATAACCATCAATGCACAGGTTATCTAGAGTATCTCAACCGCTTGAGAGATATGGTTATCTGCTACAGGAAGAGCATGATATGTATGCAGTAGCAGAAGGGTACCATGGAGACGATCCCTCTAGTTATGACCAGGCAATGATGGATATGGATTCTGCTAAGTGGTATGAAACTATGAAAGTGGAAATGGATTCGATGTATTCGAACCAAGTCTGGACTCTGACCGATCGACCCAAGGGTATTGTACCCATTGAATGCAAATGGATCTATAAGAGAAAGATTGGTCCGGATGGCAAGGTGGATAACTATAAGACCATGCTAGTGGTGAAAGGGTATAGTCAAAAGGAGGGCATTGACTATGAGGAAATCTTTTCACCAGTAGCTATGATCAAATCTATCAGAATTCTACTTTCAATAGCTGCATACCTGGATTATGAAATCTGGCAAATGGATGTGAAGAACGCGTTCTTGAATGGATTCCTCGAGGAGGAGATCTATATGGAACAGCCCAAGGGTTTCATATCTAGTGCAGATCCTCATAAGGTCTGCAAGTTGAACAGGTCCATTTATAGATTTAAGCAGGCCTCTCGCAGTTGGGAGCTTCGTTTTGATGAAGAAGTGCGAGGCTACGACTTCATCAAGAACGAGGATGAACAATGTGTCTATAAGAAGGTCAGTGGGAGCAAGATTATATTTGTGGTGTTATATGTAGATGACATTCTACTTATAGGGAATGATGAAGGATTGCTAACTTCTGTAAAGACATGGCTTTCAAGCAAATTCTCCATGAAAGACTTGGGAGAAGCTACCTACATCCTGGGAATTCGAATCTACAGGGATAGATCGAATCATATGATAGGACTCTCTCAAGCCCTCTATTTAGAGAAAGCCCTCAAAAGGTTTGGGATGGAAAACTCTAAGAGAGGTCTGTTGCCTATGAGACACGGAATTCATCTCTCAAAAAAGATGAGTCTCCTCAAAGTGAGGAAGATCGAAAAGAGATGAGTGTGGTCCCCTATACATCGGCAATAGAAAGTCTCATGTACGTGATGTTATGCACGAGACCAGATCTTACCTACGCTGTGAGCTTGGTGAGTAGATTTCAAGCTAACCCAGGCAAAGAACACTGGATTGCCGTAAAATCTATCTTGAAGTACTTGAGAAGAACTAAAGATATGATTTGGTGTACGGCAATGGAGAATTGAAAGTGGACGGTTATACGGATTCTGACTTCCAATCAGATATCAATGACCGAAAATCCACTTCTGGGTTCATATTCGCTATAAATGGTAGAGCAGTGTCTCGGAAAAGTTCCAAGCAAACCACAATTGCTGATTCGACCACTAAAGCTGAATATGTGGCAGCCAAGGAAGCTGTTTAGATTAAGAAGTTCATGGCTGAACTTCAAGTTGTTCCTAGTGTGGAGCTTCTGTTACCACTATGGTGTGACAACAATGGAGTCATTGCGCAAGCTAGGGAACCAAGGTCTCACAACAAATCCAAACACATAGAGAGGAGATATCATATAATTCGAGAAATCATTGGAAGAGGCGACTGTTAGGATTATGCCCTCAGATGCCATAGAGGATAGTATGAATAAGGCATCTATCTTGTATTGAACTTAAATATTATTTATGATAAAAGGCATCTTTTAGTTTTCACTTAATTTTTATCTACATCTATAAGTTGTGTAAAACATTTTGTCTTTGTTTTCAATGTGATCCCTCTCCTTCCTATGGGATAGGAAGAATGGCACTAGAGAGATCGACCTTGATTACTAAAACTAGTTCGCAAGTAATATGAAGTCTTTAATAGGCAAATAAAGACTTCAAAAACTTGTACAATCTTAGCTCTGACATGGGAGTGCCAGTCGAACACCATGTGATGGTGGGAGCTTAAGACTGTAGGCACATCAGTGGAACTGATATGCTCGAACACGATTCGCATCGGTTCTGTCACATGGGTTTTCACTTTGTGACTGTCAATGACAGAACTGATTATGCGTAAAAGGTATATGTGAACCTTTGGCCTGAAATATCAGGCTGAAGATGCACTTGTGACGTCAAGTCTTCCACTAGAGTAGTTAGACCCACTTCACTCGTTGGTAGGGTCAACCTCGAAATACGGACTTGATGGACAAGTGGTAGTCTTAGCATATAACTAATATGAGATTTGTTCTCTCATAAGTGAATGAGAATGTACCCTATGTGATTATAGATAAATAGAGATCAAAGTCTTTGGCTAAAGCAAAAGAGACGATTGTGCTAGGCACTTAATCGATCTCAATGATCTCGTATTATTATAATTTATACATATGGTCAAGTCCAGTGAGTTTGACATAACCGTGACTCTCACTTCACTGGGGAAAGTGAACAAAGGGTATATACATATACGGTATTTACGATTTTAAGGTTGTGGAATGATCCATTCATTCGTGTTTCATTTGGGCTACGAAGTCGGCCACGTGACTGGCTAGGTATTATCCACTTCCTTTGGTAACCTCTCATTGCCAAATGAAACGAACCTAAAGAGTCGCGCTAAAGAATTGATGAACAAATATGAAAAAGGGTTTTCTATTTTCTATTTTATTTTGGAGAGATTTAATTTATTGGATAAATTGAATAATTAATTAATTACTTATTGGATAAGATAATTAATTAAATGGATAAGATTAATTATTAATTAATTTCTTGGAGAAATATATTAATGAATTAATTTATCAAATTTATTTATTTATTTATTGGATAAAATAAATTATTAATTGAATAAAGGATTAATTAAACAAAGCAAAAGAAAAATTCAGGGCCCCATATGGGGGCGTCCATGAGGACGCTCAATAAGGCTAGAGGGATGATCAATGTGGTCTTTTTTCGTTTTGTCTTGGTCAATAAGTCATTGAGATATAAAAGGGTTCTCTTGACTTTAACCTAGACACACAAGATACAATTCATTGTAACTCTCAAAATAATAGAAGAAGAAAAATATTCTCCCCCTCTATACACACTAATCGTCGCCCCTATAGAGAAAGAAGTGGGATTTTTTTCATCATCAATTCGTGCGTGATTATTTAGAGACAACGTGCTTTGTTTTTTGGATTAATTTTCAACAAGCTTCAAGAAATCAAGACTTGAAGAATATGAGGATTGAAGAATTCAAGAAGTTCATCAATTCGAAGAGTTGAAGAAGAATTGGATTCTCCTACCACCTCGCTTCAACGGGTAAGTTGATTTATTCGTTAAAGAATTTTAGATTCAATTATGCAATTAAAGAATACTTTGGATTTTAATTAAATTTTTTAAATCCTTCCACTGTGTTTATGTTATTTTTCGCGAAACCACTGTCAGAGCCAATCTCTGATTTACATATTTGATCTTGTTTACGTGATTTAAGATATGCATGTTATGTTTTTTTGAATCATGATTTTATGTTTTCTTAAATCTGCATTTTTATGGTTTTGCCTAAATTTTTTGATTTTTTAGTTACTGTAAATCTTGGAAAATTTGTCAATATTCAAAAATTGAAAAACCCGAGGAAAAACGGGCCTCGAAGAGCCGAGAGAAAACTGCACGCTGAGCGCACTGCTGCGCACAGCTGGGCGCACGGCCAGGCCGTATGGACTGGCCACCCAGCATCGGCCAATCGGGCCGTGTGCATGGCCCAACGGGTGGTGTGTTTGACACCCGATCCAATGAACCGGGTCTTGGATCCGAGTCTTAAAAACGGGCTATGTATGGGTCGAAATTGATATTTGGGTATTTGGGTGAGTTTAATTAATCGGGTGGGTCAAAAGGATGATATCCCGAATAATTTAAATGAAGCCCAATCGAAAATTATCCAATTTTGATGATTTTATTAGTTTGGACTTAATTTAATTAGAACTAAATGGGCCAATTGAATTGGTGATTTGGACTAAGTTAAATTTAGCCCAATGAGAAATTAATAAAATATACATGTTTTTTCGAATTAATTAATTTGAGCTCAATTGAATTAAATCCAAGTCGACCAAAAGTATAGTGACTTGGATTTGATGGAATATAATATTTAATTAGATAATTAAGTTTTTTTTCTTAGAGATTAGTAATTAATTTATGGATTAAATATTATTATTTTTCCCCAACTAAGGAAATTACTTAACATTCGAATAAGGAATATAAATTATTTTTCTTAGAGATTAATAATTAATTCTTTGATCAAATAAAAATATTTTCAATTAAAGATGGTATTAAATCATAATAAAATAGAATTCCATAATTTATGTATTCTATTTGTAGGACTAATATTTTTTAATTAAAGGTAGATATACTTAATTTTTAATTTCGTATATTTAAGTCATCTAGTTGGACTAGAATGATTTTAATTGAATTGAATGTATAAAAGGTTGAAATTTTTATAAAAGGCTTTTTAGTTGGACTAAAGTTAAAATAATCAACATGAGTGATTTAATATTGCGAGCATGTATTAATTGATGCGAGCATGTCTTATGTGATTGAAACACCGATCGTGGACTTAGGTTTATTTGTTTTACCTTTATATTTTATGGATTATCAAATTTGAGGCTATTTATTATATTCATAGAAATAATGCATGAATTGTTTTAGGAATTGAAATAGAATAGTTCAATATTGATAAAGTCAAAAGGCCCATGAATGTTGAATAGGTTTTTAATTTATGCCTTTTGTGATGACCCATTGGATTGGGTCCTCTAGTAAAGTCCATGATCGAGTGATGGATTTATTTATTTATTGACCTAAATTCCATGATTATTTATATTGAAAAGCATGATTATAAGAAGTATTTTTTATGCATGATCAATATAGAATAAAAGCGCTATATAAATTGATTAATGTGCAAAGTGCGACCAGAATCTTTTGACAAATCAAAATTCTCCCAAATAAATAATACCAAGTTAGTAAAGGGTGTTTGACATCCTAACCCTCCACTAAGTTTTCTAAAATTAAAATTACTATAAATGTGTAATGCTTCCCAGTTATGGGGGTTATGCTTTTAGAAGTAATTTCAAATTTTATTAAGTGCATGGAATGCCTTAATCGAAACATATTTCATCCCAGAAACATGTTCGGTTGCAAGGTGTAATTCAAATGTTAGATTATAGGATTTAGTGAGAATGAACTCGGGTAGTTCACGAGCTTAGAAACCTGTTCGGTTGCGGTTTAGTGAACTATGGAAAAAAGAATTGAAATGTTTATTGGATAAATTGATATTAGATATCACTTCAAATAATTAATGGGCCAGAAACCGGTTAGGTTGCAACCCATCTACTTAATTGAGGACCTCAATACCCGTTGTGGAATCGATGCCAATGATGATTCCTGATTTTCACATGAGAGTGTGGGATTCGAAAAAATGCAGTGGGAGCCAAGATAAATTTTAAGTCCTTAATTTTTCTTGGTTAAGTCAAAACAAGTAATCTAATAAATCTGGTTTATTTCTGCAGTTATTTTCTCGTTTATCTCTCTCAAATATGACAAACCCACTTTTGAAATTACTCGAAAGAAATGTTCTAACTAGACCCAACTATATGCAATGGCTCGTGATCTTAAGGAATGTCCTGAGTAAAGAGTCAATTGAGTATGTTTTGGAAACTAATCGTCCTGTTGTTCCTGAGAAGAATAAGGATGAAGAGGTTCAACTAGCTCACTTTAATTGGACTTGTGACAATGATAAAGCTAGAGGATACATTATATTCTCAATGTGTAATGAGCTGCAAAATTCACATGATACAATGAGCAATGCAAGGGACATAGTTCTTCACCTGGAAGAAATGTTTGGAGAGCACGGTAAGACCGTAAGATATTTCATATCAAAAGAACTCTTTAGAGCGAGGATAGAGAGGAAGAGAATGTGGGAGACACGTTTTCAAAATGATGACCCTAATGGAAAGACTGAGGTCAATGCATTTCTATATGGATATTCATCTTCAAGTTGATCTCATCCTACAGTCGCTCCCTGACTCCTTCTTCTACTTCGTCATGAACTTTGATATCAATGATATCGATTGGTCATTAGTTGGGCTGACAAAGAAGCTTGAAATTGAACAAACTCGCATAAGGACGAATAAGAAGAGGGATTCTTCTATCTATTTAACGAATGATCCATTTGATGATCAACGTAATGGAAAGAGGAAAAGGCAAAAGAAAGTATCCATAAGAACGTTAAAGAAGTTAGGACATGGCCATAAGAGCAAAGGACCTAAGAAAACAGATAGATGTCTCGAGTGCGGTGAGCTTGACCATTGGAAGAGGAACTGTCCCAAATTAGGCAAAGGCGCAAAAGGTATGGAATTTTTTTGTTTTTGAAACTAACTGTTCTATGACCGTCTTTTCTACTTTGTGTATTCTGGAATCAGGGCCTAGTGCCCATGTTTGTTGTTTGGATCAGGATCTGCAGAGAAGTAGAAGGCTTGGTCGAGAAGAAGTGATGATCAAAGTAGGCAGCGGGAAAAGCGTCGCGGCTACTAGGATTGGATCTTTCTTCTCTTTATTTGAATTATGGACATTTATTATTATTGAATGATGTTTTAGTTTTACCCAAGGGACTTAAGAACATTGTATCTATTCCCATCTTAGTTAAGAATGGGTATACATTTTCTAAGTTAAATTGCGACATTTATTATAGAAATTAAATGGTTGGCAATGCTTCTTTAGTTAATGGTTTGTGTTATTTAAATGTCCTTAATTCATCTATAGTGAATGTTGTAACTCATAAACGTGGTAGACAGGAAGCTAACCTAAGCTTAAGTGGCATCTTAGACTAGGCATGCCGGAGAGCACAAGATACACAAAATGGAAAAAGATGGGCTTTTAAGCTCACTGGGGTCGGATCCCTATCCAACTTGTGAATCATGTATCTTAGGCAAGATGGCTAGATCACCCTTCACCGGGACTTTTGAAAGAGCTACGCAAGTCTTAGGGTTAGTGCATACCGACGTTTGTGAACCATTTGGAGAAATGGCTAGTGGGGATTTCTACTACTTCATCACTTTCACAAACGAACATTGAAGATATGGTCTAGTGTATCTGATGAAGCAAAAGTCTGAATCCTTTGAAAGGTTCAAGGAGTTCAAAGCCTTAGTACAAAATCAAACTGGGCAAAATATAAAAACTCTTCGATCGGATTGTGGAGGAGAATATATGAGTGCCGAGTTTAATGAATTCCTTAGACAACAAGGAATAATGTTACAACTAACACTGCCAGCAACCCCTCAATTAAATGGAGTAGCCGAGCGAAGGAACCGAACTTTGTTGGACATGGTTCGTTCCATGCTTAGTTACACTGATTTACCCATTTCGTTATGGGGACATGCGCTCCTTACTGCTGCTTATATATTGAACAGATGTCCCTCCAAATCCATTTCTAAGATTCCGCATGAGATGTGGAATAATAAAAAATCAAGTCTTAACCATATTAAGATTTGGGGATGTCCCGCTTATGTCAAAAAGACTAAAGTGGAGAAATTGGTGACAAGATCCCTCATGGGACATTTCATTGGTTATCCTGAAGATTCCATGGGATTCTTCTTTTACCTGCATAATGATCAAAGAATCATTGTGGCCCTACAAGCCGCTTTCTCGAAGATGAATTCATCTTGGAAGGGGACAAAGATAGGAAATTTGTTCTAGAAGAGCAAGATGAAATTCCCTCAGAGATATTTGTCCAAGAACCAAGGCCTGAACAAATAGTAGCACAACCACCACTTAGATCTGGCAGAATACCACATGAACCTGAGAGGTATAGGTATCTACTGCAGGGGGAGCCAGAGCTTCACACTATAGTACAAGAGGGTCGTGAAGATGATCCTTGTACCTATGATCAAGCGATGGTGGATGTCGACGCTTCAAGATGGCGAGAAGCCATGGAAACAGAGATGGACTTTATGCAATCGAACCAAGTCTAGACTTTGGTAGATCGTCCTGAAGGTATCAAACCTATAGGATGTAAGTGGATTTACAAAAGAAAGATAGGTAGCAATGGCAAGGTTGACACCTTTAAAGCCAGACTCGTAACGAAAGGGTATAGTCAAAGAGAATCAATTGACTATCAAGAAACCTTTTCGCCCGTGGCCATGATAAAGTCCATCCGAATACTGTTATCCATAGCTGCATTCTTAGATTATGAGATATAGCAAATGGATGTCAAAACGGCTTTCCTGAATGGATTCCTCGAGGAGGATATCAATATGGAACAACCAAAGGGTTTTGTATCCGAGGCCGGTATCCATAAAGTATGTAAACTTGAGAGGTCCATATACGGTCTCAAGCAAGCATCTAGAAGCTGGAATCTTCGTTTTGATGAAGTAGTAAAGGGATATGGCTACATCAAGAATGAAGATGAACCCTGTGTCTACAAGAAGACTAGTGGGAGCAAACTCTCGTTCTTAGTACTATATGTGGATAACATTCTGCTTATAGGAAATGACGTAGGAATGCTCACCACAGTCAAGAAATGGATTTCGAGTACGTTTTCCATGAAAGATTTGGGAGAAGCGATATACATTGTAGGAATTCGTATCTACAGAGATAGAACGAATAGAATGATAGGTCTCTCCCAAGCCCTTTACTTAGAAAAGGTCCTAAGGAGGTTTAGGATGGAAAATTCTAAGAAAGGGTTTCTTCCCATGAGACATGGAGTACACTTATCCAAGTCTGTGTGTCCTCAAAGTGAGGAAGATAGACAGGAGATGAGTAATGTACCCTATACTTCTGCAATTGGTAGCCTGATGTATGCAATTTTGTGTACTAGACCCGACATTGCCTACGTTGTGAGCGTGGTGAGTCGATTTCAGGAAAACCCGGGAAAGGAACATTGGATAGCTGTGAAGAATATCCTAAAGTAACTCAAAAGAACAAAGGATATGATTCTCATCTATGGAGGTAGAGACCTGAAGATGGAAGGTTATTCTGATTCAGACTTTCAGTCTGATGTTGATGACCGAAAATCCACTTCATGGTTTGTTTTTACTCTCAATGGTGGAGCGGTGTCTTGGAAAAGTTCCAAGCAAAGCAAAACCGCTGATTCCACCGCTGAAACAGTGTATGTGGCAGCCGCAGAGGCAGCCAAAGAAGTTATTTGGATGAGAAAATTTCTTGGAGAACTTGAATTGGTTCCTAGTGCTCAGCTCTCGTTACCACTTCATTGTGATAACAATGGAGCAATAGCGCAAGCCAAGGAACCGAGGTCTTATAACAAATCCAAACACATTGAGAGAAGATTTCACATCATCAAGGAGATCATTGGCAAAGGAGAGATAGCAGTGCAGAAAATAGCCTCAGCTGACAATATAGTTGACCCGTTCACCAAACCACTACCTCAGGCTGTTTTGGACCGACACCTGGAAAGGATGGATATAAGATACCACAATGAGTGGCATTGAGTGCAAGTGAGAGATTGTTAAGATTATGCCCTCAGATGCCATAGAGGATAGTATGAATATGGCATCTATCTTGTATTGAACTTAAATATTATTTATGATAAAAGGCATCTTTTAATTTTCACTTAATTCTTATCTGCATCTATAAGTTGTGCAAAATATTTTGTCCATGTTTTCAGTGTGATCCCTTTACTTTCTATGGGATAGAAAGAATGGCACTAGAGAGATCGACCTTGATTACTAAAACTAGTTCGCAAGTAATATGAAGTCTTTAATGTGCAAAAAAAGACTTCGAATACTTGTACAATCTTAGCTCTGACATGGGAGTGCCAGTCGAACACCATGTGATGGTGGGAGCTTAAGACTGCAGGCACATCAGTGGAACTGATATGCTCGAACACGACTCGCATCAGTTCTGTCACATGGGTTTTCACTTTGTGACTGTCAATGACAGAACTGATTATGCGTAAAAGGTATATATGAACCTTTGACCTGAAGTATCAGGCTGAAGATGCACTTGTGATGTCAAGTCTTTCACTAGAGTAGTTAAACCCAATTCACCCGTTGGTAAGGTCGACCTCGAAATGTGGACTTGATGGGCAAGTGGTAGTCTTAGCAGATAACTAATATGGGATTTGTTCTCTCATAAGTGAATGAGAATGTACCCTATGTGGTTATAGACAAATAGAGATCAAAGTCTATGGCCAAAGCAAAAGAGACGATTGTGCTAGGCACTTAATCGATCTCAATGATCTTGTATTATTATAATTTATACATATGGTCAAGTCCAATGAGTTTGACATAACCGTGACTCTCACTTGACCGGGGAATGTGAACAAATGGTTTATACATATACGGTATTTACGATTGGAAGGTTGTGGAATGATCCATTCATTCGTATTTCATTTGGGCTACGAAGTGGGCCACGTGACTGGCTAGGTATTACCCACTTCCTTTGGTTTCCGTTCATTGCCAAATGAAACGAACCTAAAGAGTCGCGCTAAAGAATTGATGAAGAAAATTGAAAAAGGATTTTCTATTTTCTATTTTATTTTGCAAAGATTTAATTTATTGGATAAGATAATTAATTAAATGGATAAAATAAAGGATTAATTGAATAAAGTATTAATTAAACAAAGCAAAAAAAAAAATTATGACGCCCATTAAGGCTAGAGGGATGATCAATGTGGTCTCTTTTGTTTTGTCTTGGTCAACAAGTCATTGAGATATAGAAAGGTTCTCTTGACTTTAACCTAGACACACAAGATACAATTCATTGTAACTCTCAAAATAATAGAAGAAGAATACTATCATCCCCCTCTATACACACTAGCCGTCGCCCCTATAGGGAAAGAAGTGGGATTTTTTTAATCATCAATTCGTGCGTGATTATTTAGAGACAACATGTTTCGTTGTTTGGATTAATTTTCAACAAGCTTCAACAAATCAAGACTTGAAGAATACGAGGATTGAAGAATTCAAGAAGTTCATCAATTTGAAGAGTTGAGGAAGAATTGGATTCTCCTACCACCTCGCTTCAACGGGTAAGTTGATTTATTCGTTAAAGAACTTTAGATTCAATTATGCAATTAGAGAACACTTTGGGTTTTGATTAAATTTTTGAAATCCTTCTGCTGCATTTATGATATTTTTTGCGAAACCCAACAGCGGCATCCCCGTGCAGAAAATTGTTAGAGTTATACCCTAAAATGCCATAAGAGGATAGAATTATAGGGCATTAGTTTGTATCTAAACATTCTTGTTTTAATAAAAGGCATTTGATGTTGTTCTTATAGGCATTTGTAAGATTTAAATAAACAACAATTAGCCCTTGATATTAAGGCGAAAATTCTACTCCCTATGGGTTAGGGAGATTGGCACTAGAAGTGTTTAATCTTTAATATCTAAATTGGTTCGCAAGTCGAAGAGAGTATTAACTGGACATCATTACTAGATATAGATTTGTATGATGTAAGTTTTGACAGGGGAGTGCCAGTCGAACACTATGAGTATGATAGTGGGAACTTATATCATAGACACATCAGTTAGACTGGTGTGTTCGAACACGGCTCGCATCAGTTATGTCACATGCGTTTTCACTCAATGACAGTCAATGACAAAACTGATAAGTTGTGATAGGTACGCGTGAACCTTAGACCTGGGTAAACACGTTGAAGATGTGTTTGTGACATCAAGGCTGTCATTAGAGTAGATCCATTTCACCCATTGGTGGGGTCGATCTCGAAGTGCGGCTTGATGGGCAAGTAGCAATCTTAACTGATTAGCAATATGGGATTTATTCTCTCATAAGTGAATGAGCAAAATATCCTATGCCGTCATGAATGAGTGAGGTTAAAGACTTTGGCCAAAGCATTATAGATACTTATGTTGGACATGAAAGTATACTCAGTGACCTCGATTCATTATGAGCTGAGCATATAGTCAAGTCCAGTGAGTTTGACTAAACCATGACTCTCACTTGACTGGGATATATGAATAAAGGGTTTATACTCGTACGGTATTTACAACGTGAAAGGTTTGGAATGATTCTATACATTCGTTCTCAATTGGGCTACGATGTGGTTCACGGGACTGGCTAGGTGGTATCCACATCCTTTTGGTTTCCTCCCAATTGCCTTTTGAGACGAACCTAAAGAGCCGCACTTAAAGGAATTGTAAAGTAAAAATCATGGAATAAAACTTAAGAGAAATCTTTCAGTATTTGATATTGTGATTAATTAATTAATCATTAGATGATCTTATTAATTAAGTAAATAGGTTAATGAGTTAATTAATTTCCCAGTGAAATTAATTATGGAATTAACATCTGTAAGTTAGTTATTTAATTGATATATTTATTGGATAAATTATATTAATTAAATAATTAATTAAACAAATACACAAATTGGACTAAGCCCGAGGGCATTAAAAAGGCCCAAGTTGGGCGTCGCCTTTAGTTACTTAGGTGAATTATTCTAGTTGTAGTATAAATATACTACTTAGTGAATAATTAAACCAAGCCTCACTTGTAACTTTTTCGTCAAGTTAAAACTCTCCACCTCTCTCTCATCTCTCTAGCCGTCCAAGTGGATAAGAAAAGAAGGGATTTTTGCTTTCGGTTCTGGCGTGGTGATTTAGAGGCAGTGACGTTATTGCTGCTCCAAAAGAATCAAGTTGCTGGTTCAGAAATTTTAATTACACGAAAAAGGTACATATTTCTCAACATGATTTAAATATGTGAAATCAAAGATGAATCCACCGTGGGTATTTTATTTCCGCTGTATTTTTATGTACAAAACCCAACAAAAATAACTTCAGCGGAAAACGTAGTTCACCCACTCGTTAAGCCATTGGCGCAGGCGGTGCTAGAAAAACATCTTGAGAAGATGGGTATAAGATACCATAGCGATTGACATTGAGTGCAAGTGGGAGACTGTTAGGTATATGCCCTAGATTCCAATGAGGACAAATAGAATGTATAGGGTATTCAATTATATTGTACAAACTGATAATTAATAAAAGGCGATTATTATTCAGTTCATGTAAATCTTTATGGCATCAAATAAGTATTGAACAAACAATCCTTGTGTATCAAGGTTGACTCTTCGCCCTTTATGGAATAAAGATGTGGCACGGGGAGACTCTTATTCCTGATCACTAAAAAGAGGGTTCGCAAGTCGAGGAATCTCAATTGGGCATTAAGATTCGACTTGTATGACACATGTTCTGAAAGGGAGTGTCAGTTGAACACTATGGGATAGTGAGACACGTGTCATAGATATATCAATGGAATTGATATATTCGAACACGGCTCGCAGTAATCCGATCACATGGGTATTTACTCTGTGACTGTCACTGTTTGGATTACTGACCATGATAGTATGCGTGGCCCTTAGACCTGATGGTTCATGACCAATGTGTTTGTGCTGTTGAATCTGTTACTAGAGTAATTAGGCCTAATTCACCCTTTGGTGGGGCCAACCTCAAAGTGCGATCTCAATGAGTCAAGTAGCAGTTGTTCAGTGATCGCCAAGATGGGATCCACTATCTTGATAGTAAACGGGAAAGTATCCTATGCAATCATTTGCATATGAAATTATAAGTCTTTGGCCAAAGCAATGAAACTACCTCATGTGGGACATGAAGGGTAGCATGGTAATTTCATCATGATATGATTACAAGCACAACATCAAGTTCAGTGAGTTTGACATAAACCATGACTCTCACTTGATCAGGATACAAAGTGAAGGGCTTATACTAATATGGTATTTGTGCTCTAGAGGTTTGAATGATTCGTTCATTTCGTACTCAATTGGGTTACGATGTGAGTCCACGGGACTGGCTAGGTGACACTCACATCCTTTTGTATTTCCTCCCATTGCCAATTGAGACGAATCTAAAGAGTCGCGCTATAAGAAACAAACGGGATGTCTTTTGTGTTAATCGTTTAGAAAGATGTGATTAAATGGACGCATTGATTTATTGGTTAAATCCATGAATTAAATATTTAATTTAATAAGATTAAATTAAATTATTTAATTAAAGATTAATTAATTAGGAATTAATTAATTATTTAATGTGTATTGGAATTTAAATGAGATTTAAATTAAATATATGTTAAATAGGTGGGCTAAAGTCGAATGGCCAACGAAGCCCACCCACGTCCTTAAGGAGCCCTAAGGGGGCAGCCACATCAAGGAGTTTGGAAGACTCCTTGACTTGTTTACTAAGTAAGAGGAGTTATAAGGTAATTCCAATACTTAACAAGTCTTAACAACAAGGGTTTTTAACCTAATTACGTAACACAAGAGAAAAAGAATTATCTCCTCCAATTGCTTGCCCTAGCCGTCCACTACACAAAACAAGGAAGGATTGGAAGAACTTTTGAGGGTTTGTTTCGCGTGCATCTTTAGAGACAGAAACTCGGGGAGTTGTTACGCGAAGAAATATACGACATTGAAAAGGTAAACAATTTCGTTTTAGTTTGTAGAAAACTATCAAAATCATTAATTCGTTAAAGTCATCCGAGATTAGGATCCGAAAAACTTTTATTCCGCTGCGTTTTTACCCGAGGATTCCTAACAATCCAACATATCCTACCCAAGTTCAATTATTTATTTATTTTATATTAAAATTGGAGGGATAAAATAGTTATTTTACAAGTATATTTAACACAAAAAACTATCTCACTCTCAGTCCCAGCTAATGTACAACAATCTCCATTAGTTTCTAACGTAGAGGAGTTTTTGTGTAGGATTTTTAAAATCACAAGGGCATATAAGGCTATATTTTTTTTAACACAGGGGGATGTGTGTAGATTTCGTGTTTCACAGGGGTACGAAATGTAATTTTCTATTTTTTTTAATTCTTAAAAGGATAAAAAAAAAGTTTTTAACAAAATACCCCACTGTACTGGTTGAAAACGCAAACAACCCCCCCTCTGTTAAATCAATATGCAAAAAAAAAAAAAAAAAAAATACCTCTATTAAATTTTAGTTAGCTCACTTGCCATTTTCGTTTGTTAGACTTAAAAGCGTTAACTTTTTGACCAAAAATTTCCGTTATACCCTTCCATTTGGCTCAAAATAATTTTTAAAATATAAAATCATGACCGTTGGATCTTGATCTTATCCAAACACTAATCAATGGCCCAAAATTAATCTTATTTTCAGAAATATCGAGTCATTTATTTGAGATCAATGGGCCATATTTTTTTATCACTTTTCCAAATCATCATTTATCAAATTAACGACTCACATTTTTTCAAAAATAAAAAACCAGAAAATATTTCTCCATTTAAAAAATTAAAAAACTCTTAGAAAATAAAAAGAAAAAGAAAAGTAGGAAATCAAATGTGGTGGTTCAAATCGGATATGGTGGTTCAATGAACAGTGGATCTCTAGCCGTGAATCTGCGAGGAAATGGTGGAGGGATCAGATCTAGAACGGCGGTGCACCACGGTCGAGTGGTGGGATGGAGATCTGTAGCATTTTCTTCCTGGTACTGGTGCAGCAGCAGTCGCGGGTGGTTGCGATGGCTGGTGACGCGATTATTGCTTGTCACGTGGCGGCGGGTTAGAGATGAAAGATGGTAGTGGTGGGATTAGGCCAAAAGATAGGAAGGAGAGAGAGAGAGAGAGAGAGAGAGAGAGAGAGAGAGAGGGAAATAGGAAAGAAAGAGACATGGTGACCTACGTCCGGTGGGGCGGGGGCGGGCATGACGATGTTGAAGTTGTAGGGTGGGGGCGGTAAGGTCACGTTGTGTTGCAGAGGTGACAAGGAAGAAGGGAATAAAGAAAGTAAGAAAAAGGAAGAAGAGAAAGAAAAAAAGAAAAGAAAAGGAAAAATAAGAAAGAAAAATGCGAATAAAGATTTGAGTTTGGGTTTGGGTCACTCAATACCCACACAATTCAATATATCATACCCATATGCATCATATTCTATCCATATTTGATTAATTTTTTTATATTTATTTAAACTAGAGTGATAAAAAAGAATTTTTCACATAGATACTATTCATTTAAAACTACCACAGTCTTAGTTTAGGTGAGTGTGCAACACTCTCGGTTAGTTTGTAACCTTGAGGGGTTTCTATGTAGAATTTTCAGGATCACAAGAGGGTGTTTAGCAATAAAATTAAGATCTAAATACAAAATTCCTCCTGATAATGACACATATACCCCCCTAAACTTTAAAAAGTACCAAAATGGTCCCTCATGAAAATTCATTAGTTATCCAAATATTCACATCCAAACACACCTTACAATATTAAGCATTACATTAACTTAGCCGATGATTCTTTTTCTTTAAATGAATTTATTAAATTTACGCCTTCAAAATTAACAAATCATCTGAATCTTGTAGTTTGTTAATTAACAATTTATGAAAAATCAATATAATAATTTAATTCTTGTTTAATTACATCTTGTCAATTAACAATTATATAAATCTTATAATTTATAAATTTATAACTTACAAATTAACAAAGTTTTTAATTTAAATTAATATAATAACAAAATATCAATTAACAAATTGTAGATTTAAACTAATAAGATTTGTATTTTCTAATTGTCTCATATTCAATTATAAGTTTTTTTATTTTATCAATGAATAAATCTTTAATGAAACTTATAAAATTCTCATTTTCTTACAAATCGTATAAAGTGATTAAAAAAAGAATTAACGAAGTAAGTTCATTTGGTACTTAAAATATTGTAAGGTTGTGTTTGAGTTGGAGGATTTGGCACAACCCAAGACTATTTTGGTACCTTTTAAATTTTAAAAAGGATATATATATATATATACAGGATATAGATCAAATACATCCCAATTCATTAGGTAAGATATAAGACCCAATCACCACTCTTGATACCATTTGATCCCAAGGTCTGATTTTAACCCATTTTTAGATTATATATATTTTTTTAACGATGGCAGGGGCATTTTAGTCAACAAACGTAACAAACTCATGCAGGATCAAAATCAAATCCCACTTATTGTGCTCATAACAGATTCTTTTCTCCAATTCAGTTTTTCTTTCCAATTTCAATTCAATCAGTTCACAGAACTCAATTAATCATCATCAAACTAAATATACAGAAATCAAATCCCCCTTATTTACGTTATTTATCATCAAACTCAAGTAATCATCAAACTCGATTCATCATCATTGTCAATTCATCATCATCGATCGTGAATACAAAATCTTATGCAAAAGATTTCAACTTTGTTATGTGATTCCTCTGTTTTCTCACAGGTATCCCAATTTTAAATCATTTTAATTTTTTTGGTTCTTTAAATTTAAGTAGTAATGGCAATTCAGAAAGATAGAATAAGGTTCAATGTTGGTGACCTTCGCAGAACATGGGAGCTATACATTCCCACAAACATCCTGAAAAAATTGTTGTACAGAGAGACCCTGTTATATGGCCTCATGGACCACTTGTTATACAACAAATATTAGAGTATTATACACTAAAAACTCAATATACATTAGCTTGTAAATCAAAAATACACCATCATACAGTAGCTTATAAATTATTATATAGTAAATACAACGGTGATATACAGTGTGTGATTAGTGACATACAATTAGTGATTTCAACCCATTATACAGTCTCTTATAACCCAGTATACAGTATCATATAAATCAATATACAATATCATATAACCCATTATACAGTGAATACAATAGCTAATTAATCCATTATACAATAGTTAATAAACAAATATACAGTAAATACAAACAAGGTAAAGTACGGAAATAATGGAAATAAATAAAAATAAAAATCCGACTGAAAACATAAAAACACGAAAAAACCTAGTAAGACGATGGAATTTGGGCCCGAGAGGGTGGTGCTCAGCATACTTATTATAAGTATGTTGAGTTGTTTTTAAAACGACGTTTCCTTCAAGATTGAAGTAGAGCTTGGGGCCAAATTCCAAAAACAGTTTTTGCCTTTCGGAAATTTAAAATATATATTTTATTATTATTTTTTTAAAGCAAAATACAGTACATGAGTGGTGATATATAGTGTGGTATTTAGTGACATCACAATTAGTGATTTTTTAAACCATCATACAATAACTTATAAACCATTATACAGTAGCTTATAAACCATTATACAGTAAATACAACGGTGATATACAGTGTATGATTAGTGACATACAATTAGTGATTTCAAACCATTATATAGTATCTTATAAACAATTATACAGTATGTTATAATACATTATACAGTATCTTACAACCCATTATACACTGTGTGTTTATACATCATACAATTACAATCTTATAAACCATTATACAGTATCTTATAACACAATATACAGTAACATATAAGCCACTATACAGAATCATATAACCCATTATACAGTGAATACAATAGCTAATAAACATTATACAATAGCTAATTCATACATTATACAATAGCTAATAAACAAATATACAGTAGGGGAGATTGATATTTCGCGATCGACTTTTCAGTTCGCAAAAATCTGTCATCTTCATGGCTATTTTCCGGTCGTCTTCCCCAGCGACTCGAGCAGCAACATCACCGCCATCCCATAGCGGCGAACATCGCCACTCGTCTCGCCTCCCACAGCGGCGCGTCTCGCCGCCTTTCTTGGAAGATCATTGAAGTCGACGAGTTAACACAAATTCTAGAAATTCAATATTTCAGATTTTGGTTTTTTCAATCTCGATTTTTCAGAAATTCAGAAATTTCAGAATTTTAATTCAATCAAAACTGATTCTAGTGAAACCAAAATTTCAGATTGATATTTCTTAATTTTCGGTGATTTAATTTTGACAACAAATCGAGAGATTGTAGGGGAGATTTTGGCAGTTTCAAATGGAGAGATTTTAGGAAAGATTTTGTGTCGTTATTTTTGGTAGTTTGATGCTGCATAATGATGCCATTGATTATTATAGCCCCTGATACATTTGGAGCCAAATATCCCGCCTGTTTCTTGATTATTTTTTGGACTGTTGGATTTAATGTATCTAATGGTGTATATTGGGTCTTATATCTTATCTAATAGAGGGTATGTATTAAATCTTGACCCTATTTCAGGAACATTTTGTATTTATTCCTTAAATTAAGACAAGTGAATTTTTAGCCAATTTCATATATAATTATCCCGAATATTTATGTATTGCCTCTACATATGAAATCGCTTCCAAGCGACTGTTGAAAAGAAATAAGGAAAGATCGCTCCCAAGTGCCGGAAATCTTCGGCTCTGTATGGTTGTGTTTTCGGAAAGGAATTTTGAGTTTTTTTTGGGGAATGTGTATTACAGAAATTCGTGTGAAAATGTTGACTTAATTTGTTTGTTTGGATGTATTTTTAGAATTTGATTGAAAGTAGTGTAAATATGATATAAAATTGATTTTTATTAGGATTTGATATATGAAATGATTTAGTTGGTTATGAATGTGATGATGATGGGGGAAAAAATATTAAAATAATTTTTTTTTAATAATGTTATGAGTTGGTAATAAAGGAATATGTATATATGTGTGTATATATATATATACATATACACACATAATATAATATATAGAGCTATTAACGCTAATCATCCCCCATGTCACGCAAAAGTGTCACTTTAGTCCCTCTTGTGAAAAAATTATCACTTTTATCCCTCATGTCCATTATTTGTACCCAAATGCTCCTTTTTTCGACATTCCAACCAGATTTTCCGGCTTCCCACGCGAAAATAGGGCTATCCACTCATATATCATGCGCGTCTTCACGAGAAAATTCATAACTCATTGTAAGAAGCTCGGATTCATGAACCGTTTTCTTCCCATGAAACTAGACACATAGGGATATCCACGCATATATCGCACATAATTAGGAGACATTTAGAACAAAGCAGTTTTGTATTAAAAAATTAGCTAAAATCTGTCAGCTGTGTAGACAGGTGTGCGCGTTTTCATGAGAAAATTCATAACTCATTGTAGAAAGCTCGGATTTATGAACCATTTTCTTACCATGAAACTAGACACATAGAGCTATCCACGCATATATCTCATATAATCAGGAGATGTCTATAACAAAGCAGTTTTGTATTAAAACATTAGCTAAAAATCTGTCGGCTGTGCAGACAGCTGTGCGCGTCTTCACGAGAAAATTCACAACTCATTGTAGAAAGCTCAGATTCATGAACCGTTTTCTTCACATGGAACTAGACACATAGGTATATCCATGCATATATCGCACATAATCAGGAGACGTCTAGAACAAAGCAGTTTTTTATTAAAAAATTAGCTAAGCATCATTTCCGACAGATTTTTAGCTAATTTCTTAATACAAAATTGCTTTGTTCTAGACGTCTCCTGATTATGTGCGATATATGTGTGGATAGCCCTATGTGTCTAGTTTTATGGGAAGAAAACGGTTCATGAATCCGAGCTTTCTACAATGAGTTATGAATTTTCTCGTGAAGACGCGCATGATATATACGTGGATAGGCCTATTTTCGTGTGGGAAGCTGAAAAATCTGGTCGGAATTTCGAAAAAAGGACATCTGGGTACAAATTATGGACATGAGGGATGAAAGTGATAATTTTTTCATAAGAGGGACTAAAGTAACACTTTTGCTTGACATGAGGATGATTAGCGTTAATAGCTCTAATATATATTATACAAATAGAATGAAAAGACAAAAAAAAAGAGGCAGCCAGGCAGTGGGGGCGTTCATGGGTTGGGGTGGGGGGCCTTTCATTTTTAGTTTTTTTTTTTTTTTTGTCACCTGTTCATTTCTTTTTAGCTTTAGATTTTTATCCTTTTTCCATTTCGTGTTTTCTTTTCAATTTTATATTTTAAAAGTTCAAGAAAATTAAATCTTGCTCGTCTATATTTATATTAGTTAGTGTAATTATACGGTTCGTATTGGACAAATATAAAAATAGGATGTGGTCCATATATATGTGCAATATTTTGTGAAATGTGTAAATATGATTGGAGCATAAGTAGTTCTATATTTCTTTTTCCATTTAATATAATATTTTATTTCCAATTTTATTGAGGCAAATTTATTTCCATTTTCTTATAATGAGATACTATGATATTACAAAAAATCTTTGCTCGAGCTCGAGCCGAGAAATTTGGTGAGACTCGGCTCAAGCTCGGCTCGTGGGCAACCCTATTAAATACCAAGTTAGTACCAAAATGAAATAATCGAGATTCAGTCGGTATTCATTTGAATATTGAGTAGCTAAAAGTATAATTCAAAATCCAATAAACAACAAACGAAATTATTAAAATGAAATTATAAATCACACAATATTGTATATACTTTTAGTAAAAACATGGCCAATTAAGTCTCAATTCAAGAACACATATTATTAAATATATATGAAATATTAAATATTAAATCACACAATATTTCTTTTTTCAAATTATATATTATTAAATATTATTTAATAATAATAATTGGAATATTTGAAAAATTGAATAGGAATTTTTATTATATATAAAATATGAAATAGTAAGAAAGATAATTAGTTGGATAGTGAGATAGTGTAATTAATGATAAAATATTGTGAAAAGATTAAAATGATTGGTTGTTATATAGAAAAATGTGCAGTGTATTTAAAATTTGATCATTTTCTGTTAAATTTGGTTTAAATTGTGCATTTTTATTTTTTGGTGAACCAAAAAATAAAAATATTTTAAATTCACATAGATAGTATTCTTCTTTTTTCATTTCACTCATTCTATCAACACCTCAGAACCCCCTCTATTATTATTCTCCCTCCCGAATTCAAAACCCTAAATAAAACATCCCTCTTTGCCAATTTTAACCTAATAATTCTCAAATTCCTTACTCATTCGCCTTTGGTACTACATGGCTGGCGCGCTACCGGCGAGGGAACAGGCGCTCCCACTGCTGGCGGCGGCTAACAACCATGGAGATTTGGCCGTGAAGTTGTCGTCTTTGAAGCAGGTCAAAGATATACTGTTGTCCGTCCATCCGTCTCACGCCGCAGAGCTTTTTCCATACTTGATCGAGCTTCATTCTTCCCCTGAAACCCTCGTCAGAAAATACCTCCTTGAGTAAGTTATTCTTCAATCTTTTGTTTAATCTCTTTTGCCAATTGGCTTTTCTATGATGTTATTTGGTGTTTGAGGTTAAGAATTGCTCTGTTTCATGTCTTATTCTACCTGTTGAATGTGTTTGGTGCTTGCTTTCTTTTATGCGAGGTCTTTCATTTATTAACTTACGTGGGTTTCTGCCGGTTCTTATTATCGTGTTGGATTTTTGATGAGCTAAAGAGTTCTTCGACTGATTTATGAGGTATACTTTTATGAGTAGTAGGTTCCCTTGATGCTTCTTGTCAGGTCTTGAAGTGGAATGGATGACTTGATCAGAATTTTCTGTGTTGTGGATTCTGTGGGTTATTGTTGAGATATTGATTGCAGTAATCAATTCTAGGAGATGTACTGCTCCATTTTCTTAGATGCACAAACTCTTAAAAGCCAAAAGATTAAATAAGAAAGAAAGATATCTCCTACTTAAGAAAGTTTGTATATTGCAGGAGTTGTTTCAAAATTAACCAATACGGATCGAAGTAGTTAATGGGGTTGTATACTTCAACAACTACGAGTGACTTAATTAACAGAAGGTCATAATATTACTATAAAATGAGTTGCATGATTTTAAATAAAAATATTATCTTCATAAAAAGGATTCTTCAATGAGAAGCACAAAAAAAGATTGGTTATTTTTGTTTCGCCTACCCAATGACAGTTTGAGTCTGTTGCTTAGAAAACTGTTCATCCTGAAAAGTTATATTTATTCATTGATTTGATTTTGCCATTTTCGTATTATCATGGAATTCCCATAGGTTGACATACTGTTCAGAAAGAACTTATATGAATGCACCTATCTTTCTTGAGCAGTTAGTAAATTTTCTTGCTTTTTGGATTGACCTGGTATTGGAGATTGAAATCAATTTTTTTGCATAAATTTCTTGCTTATTAGCAAATTTAACCAACTCTACAAGACATAATGTTGCTGAACATATTCTGTATGGAAAATTTGACGGGCTTCTTATAATTCAACAATATTCCATGTTCTCATGATTTTCTTTCCGAGGACATGTTTTGATATACCACTCTTAGTAACTGTTTTCGATACGTGGTCAAGTTGTTAACATTGCTTTGTTTGCGTCTCACCTGTGTTTCAATGTTAGTAATATGTATTAGGGTTTTTTAACTGTTGAGTTTTGGTTGACAGGTTGATTGATGAGGTAGGAGCAAAATCAATAGAGCATCTGTCCCTATTACTGCCTGTCTTATTGACATTCGTGAAAGATAACAATCCCACGATTGCAAAGCAATCTATTATCAGTGGCACAAAGTTTTTTTATATCGTGTTGGAAGAATTAGCATTTCAGGTCTCTCTCTCCCCCCCCTCCCTCTTCATGCAAACTTAATATGTGAAAATTTTATGACATTCTAGCTCATGGTTGCTCTTCTTCTGCTCTGGACGCAATTAGTTGTTGAACTACTAATAATCTATTTTATCATTCGTAATTTTGAAGCTGAAACCTGTGGCTGAATAAAAGAGCTTGGATTTCATAGATTCTCATATGCTATGCTTTTATCATTAACAAAAAATTAAATGCATGAGTTTTAACATAGCAAATGTCTACATTTAAGAGGAGTTTGTGAATTTCTTAGTTTATTATATGACATGCACTTGTATCTGTATATTGAATTTTAATAATTGTAATTTCCAAATTCACATGTTTTTGTTTCTTTCACTGTTAATCATTTTTTGGCCTTATAATTTTTGTATACATATTAAAGTATGAAACTTTAAAACAGTATTTTAAAAATTATAGTTTCAACGGCGTGGTATAGTTGAGAGGTGGCTTGAAGAGCTGTGGACATGGATGGTCAGATTCAGGGATGCTGTTTTAGAAGTTATCTTCGAGGTATGTGTAAAGTTGCTGGTGTGATGTAGTTCTACTGCTGAATGATTGCAATTACCGCAATTTTTCTTCAAATAGGTTTTATATTCACATCGCACTAGAATTTTATGTGATACGAAGCACAGTTCTTTGACCTAACTTTGTTCACGTTGCAAGTGACATTTTCTTAAAATGTGGTGTTTCATTTGTAACTTCACGTATTTGATTGGATATAGTGGGTTCTCTTATCCTTAACTACTGTGTCCATTGTTATGAATCTTTAGATGTATATTGGTAATTAGTGAAGAAGGAGGTTACATGGTTGAATTAGGTTGTTAATTGAATAAATGTTGTAAATTGGTTATGACATATTATGTAACGTGGAGGATAAGTCATGAGATTCAAGAACTACCGAAGTCTAAGCGGAACTTGGACCCCAAGTTGGAATATGACTATAACCATGAAGACCCTTACCATGACAACCTAGTAGACAATCTGGACGATGAAGTTGTAATATGACTTTAACCATGAAGACCGTGATCAAAGATAATAATAAAACCTCATTATCAGTATACTAACACTTCCCCCTCACTGTAAACACTATGGACACTTACAATGGGTTCTGAATTTTTGGGCGCGGCACTTAGCTTTTCAGCTTTCCTAAGTGGTTATGTCCTTTTTACTTTCTAGTGGAAAAACACATCCTAGAATGATATGGTGATCAGATGGGATGAAATTAACTGCTTTTGTAAATTTGTACACATGATTCAGTGAGCTATGGGCACTTCTAGGGCAGCGTCTTAACAATTAGGAGCGTGAATAAATATCCAGGAAATAGTTATAAGCTTTAGAGACTGCTAAGAAGTTTGCTACTTTTTTATCTTGAGGGTCCAGCTGTATATATCATTTGCATTGACTCTCTATTTTTGATCCTTATTGAATGAGGGCTCTCTCAACCCCCTTCGTCGCCAGCTTTTTTGTTGTATTAGGTCGGTAGTGTGGTGTGTGTGTGTGAAATCATCCCTTCCAACACATGTTTGGTGTCCCATAGATGAAGACTGAATTAAGTGGAGTTTATTGAATTGGTACTTAATCTTTAGTGCTTAGCTAAGACTTCCATCACAAAAGTGCAACTAAGACTGCTTCGTCCTAGATACCCCTTGACAAATTGATTGCTGTTTCTTCCAAATAAAAGGGTTTATTCTCTTTTTCTCCTTTTTTTTGGGGTGGGGGGTGGTGATGGTGGTGTTATGAGGGCTTCTGTTGCCTGGTTAACTAAAGAGTGCTAATTCTACCACTTCTCGTAATGGAAGTAGACATATGAAGTTGTACAACACTTCCAACCTGCATAGTTCGTCTTGTTTGTCTTAACCTTTTTGGCGCAAAGCTCAAGGAAAGTAACCTGTGTTTGATGCCTCACATGTACTATTTCAATGCCCAACCCATAAATCCATCATGCTATCAAGTCGGGCTTTGCCCATAAATTATTTTCAATTTCTTGAGTTTTGTCCTTGAGTTGAAGGGGCTAATGATAATAATGGTAGGAAGGATACCAAGAGAATAGAGCCTGATCAGGCTAGTTGGCTGTCAGCTTGTGAAATGTGTTGCAGTAAATTGGAGAGAAGATTAATTGAATTCCTGTACTAAATATGTTGCTGTAAAGCGGAGAGGAAAGTAATTAACTTCTTTTACTAAATAAAACTGCTTGATTTTTAATAAGTAGGTCGTTTAGGGCGAAACAACATCAAATTAAGGCTTGGGCTCGTAAACCATTAGAGAAAATTGATTTGACGAAAACCAATAATCAACAAAAACTACGTGAGTCCTAGTATCCTTCTGGATCACACCTTGATTGATTGCAATGAACAGATTTCAGGAAAGCTTTAAATGTTTATGGAAACACAATATCTCTCTCTAGTAAAATCTTGAGTATTACATGAGTAATATAGACCTCAAGATATTTCATGTTCCAACTAGGAATAGACTTTTAAAAGGAAAGATGATCTTATTACTATCACCGCTCAAATACACTGGGCTTTGAAAAAGATTCTCCAACATCAATTACATAAGTTATTTCAAAATTACAAAAAACCCTTGAACTTGAAAGTAATGAAAGATCAATTTCAAATTCTGACTGATTTATGCCAAATCACCACTATCGTCAGTATTTCCATTACCAGAGGTCCAGAATATGAGGATTGTAATATGGAAAACCGTGGGCTGGTTATCGAGGAACTTGATACAAATGCCGTAATGGAATGGTCATGAGAGTTCGTCATTAACGTTGTCCAAATAGGATTGTCTAGTTCATATAGAATCTATCACTAACATGCCCTAGTGGGGGGATAAGGCTAAAGCGCTCTGCATTGTTTGTTGATCCTTTTTTTCTCCTGCATCAGGCATCTCAAATTTCTGAATGATATTGACAGTATGGGTCATAGACATGAGGTTTTTTTTTTCTGGTTCACTGTAAATGATTTTTGGAGGCTTTGTTTGTGATGCATTGATCCTGATATCTTGAATGACGGATCAAATGGTTAGACTAGAATAACACACTAAAGGACTCTTGAGTGAACTTGGGAAATTCGCTGAGTGTTTCTTTACCCATATAATCCAGTTTGAGTAAAGACAACAGGATTTTAGTTGCATAGGTACTTCATCCTAGCATTGTACAGTCATATCATAAACTAGTACACATTTTAGCTGGAGATTGGTGCCTTCATTAAATTCGTAAAGAAAAAGCTTATATTAATCTTTTTATTCTGGTCTGGTAGGGGTTACTGATGCTTTGGAGAGGTCTGATATCTTGTCATATCTACTCCATCCAAACTTGACCAACATCAGCCGACATACTATTACATAGACTTGGTTAATTATATCAACCGAAGTTCTATAATATCGTTTGGCTTAAGACACACAGCAAGTTTGATCAGTCAGCCTCTGTGGCTTACCCGAGAGTCTTACAATTGACATCAGAGTTATTCTGTGTCAAAAACAGCATGATTAAACGCTTTCCAGGAAATACACAAGTAGTTTTAGTGCCAATCTGTGCAAATATTATAGTTTATTTAACTTTTTGCTCTTCACATACGTTAGAAGTTATAGAAATTACCTGTAATTTCACTTCTTTTTGCAAGTCAGCTGAAATATTTTTGCCTTGTCAAGTCACCTTTTTACAAGAAGCATTGAGCCTGACCAAGCAAAAGTAGCAACTTAGAGAATGGTGTTGCTGCTCAAAAAATGGTCAAAGAAGGGGTGTTAAGATTACTATGAGCAGGCTAGGAAAAAAAGATGTTTGAAGATTTTGAGATTATTGATATTCTGAAATCTAGTCTTAATAGAGAGCAATCATTGTTATATGGCCACTTCATTGCATACACTGAGTTGTGAAGGTTCATTTTCCTTGTACTTTCTTGCATGCCCGGTTCAGTGGTTCTGTGAATGCGCCTGCTGACATGGCCCGTCTTAAAAGTGAATGCTTATCTGTGTTAGAAGAGCCCATCCACGGAGAGATTGACATGGCCCTTTAGGATAATGAGTGTTTGCTCTGTTTCCTGTCTTTCAAGTTGAATCATTCAGCTATCTGTGCTTGACATGAAATTTTCTATGTTACTATGTGTTGTAGGCTGGTCCTGTTGGTCCGAAGTTATTAGGAATCAAGTTTCTGGAGATATATGTCCTAAACTTCACGTCGGATTCAAATGATACTGGATCATACATACGGGAAGGTAAATTGAAAATGTTAACATATAAGCGAATTGGCAGTGGAAGCTGTTTGTTGATGAGTTACTTTTTCCAGTGGAGGTTTTTATTTTTACTTTTGTGTACATTTCAGATTTTAATTCTTAACTGTCACATTTCAAATTCTGGTTTGTCTGTAGTTATGACAAGACCTGATAGGGGGTTTAACGTCTCCTGGATAATTGATGGTCATCCTGTTTTGGATACACCAGCTCTCGTATCAGATTCAAATAGATATCTGGGGATCTTATTGGATATGTTGCGATCAACTAGTAATTTCCCTGGCCTCTTGACAATCTCTGCTGTCAATAGGTGAGCTTTCACTAATCAATATATATTAACCATCTTTGTTCGACATGTGAATACTCTGTGTGTATTGTATACCTGTTTCTCATCATGCTGTATATGTATCTTGAAGAAAGAACCGAAACATTATATTGAAACTTAAAAATATTATATCAGGGTGAAGTTTGATAATAGAGTGCAAAAGAAAGAGCTTGGGTGTATAAATTTGTCTCTATTAAAATCTTACACTCTGTACTGTGCAAGATTTCATTTGACAACAACATTCAATGTACTTCCAGAAGTTGCATGTTTATGTGGAAGTGCAGGAAGGGTGTCAATTCATCCCACAGTACTGGGTGCTATAAAAATTCATTGCCTGGTTTGGGTTATAATTAGAGAGGTGTTGAGTGGCTGCAGTGTCGATAATATTTGCTTGGTTCTATCTTGTTTTAATGAGGTTTGGATTTTGAAAGTTGGTTTGTCGAGATTCAGAATGCTGAAGAGCAACAAGCTTGTTTGTAATCATGGTTCATGCATAAACTATCAAGTGTTCCATGGGTTACGAGATGCGTTTGAAGTATTCATCCTGGAAAAGAATGAACAAAAAAGAAAAGGATACATTTATATATGACATATATATATTTATTTGTAAAGAAAAGAAATATCTGTGGAAGATCTTCAAAACTCTCCTATTGTGAGTTGAATTTGAGCCCTCCAAAAGGGGGTTAAGCTACCGAAATCATCGAATATGATCCCCTTCCTATTACTAAAATCATCTTGCTTATCAAAATTAAGATTCAAAACAGAATCTGTAACTAAACTCTGTAGGTTCCTCTTGGATATTGAATTCTAATGGGACACAATTGGGATAGCAAAATTATTTTCTGTGGAAACTAAAATCTCAGTTTACCAGTCCTCTCAGTTTGAAAATAAAATGTGATTGTTTGAAAGTATAGTTGAAGTAGCTGTCTGAATAGGGCCTTTTCATCTAAAAATATATCCTTTGACCGAAGAGTTAGGACTTTGAATTGTCTCTATATGGATACTTCTGAGAAGAGAACTAAGGCTTTGTTTGTTTGTGTTTTCAAAACACTTTTTCCATTTCCAATTTCATTTGAGAATGAAAATACACACTTTATACTGTTTTTAACTGAAAATATTCTCATTTTCAATCTTATTTTTACGTTCCCAATAAATTTCAATCATTTTTTTAAAATTATATTTCACATTATTCATCTTACTATTTCTTTTTATCACTTTTCTCTCTCATCTCCTTTCAATTTTTTAAACATTTCTCTCTCACTCCTTTAATTTTTAAATCAAATACTATTCATTTAATCATTACTTTTCAATCACTTCACATATCACAATCATCAATTTCAACCATTTTTAAAAACACAACCAAACGCACCTACTTTTTTTCACTTTTCTCACACAAAAATCAAAAAACTCATTTCCCCATACATTTTAGAAAATGACGGTTGAAAATGAAATGAAAACACATCCAAACAAAGCCTAAGTATTTCCTAGATCTCGAGTAATTTGTGGACTGCCATTAATAATATGTGCATGCCTGTCTGGTTGCGATTATGATTATTTAAAAGATATATTATGAATTATCAATAAAGATTTAAAAAAATCAACTATGAAATAATCAATTCCGTGATCCAATGTTTTTTTTGGTTACCAATTTAAATAAAGCAGTTTTCAACTTAACTTATTTCAAAATATATAAGATATTAAATTTTGAAAAGCCTGCCCGTTTTTTGACTTACCCTAATGTAATATAGTAACAATTTGAATTCATATTTCTTTCCTATTTAGAATGGATGTCTGAAATTATCAAGCTTTGAAATTGTTTGGTTCTCTCGAATCAATTTTTTCTGAGTTTCTTAGTTTAATTTTTAGAGTTTGACTCACTTTTTTCTCCTTTTACAAGCCATTGTAGGTTTAGTTTGTGCAAGTCATTTTTCTCTTATGTGTGTAGTTGCATAGTGTTTTATATCCTTTAAAAGGCGCTTTTGAAAGTGTGTTCTGATTCTTTACAAGATGTCTTGTTGTTGAACTTTCTTGGGCTGGTGAACACACCATTTTCACCTTTGCTTCTAGGTGCATGCTTGTATTGCAGTTGTATTGAGTTACTCTTTGAAATGGATGTTTCTGCCTCTATTCAATGTGTTTGTGACGTGTTTTTTGTGAACCATGGCCACAAACTGGATTCTTGGAGTGTATCAGAGATTTGGTTTAAACGATTTGCTTTTTCCTACTGGAGTTATTGTGTTCTATGCACCTATTTCCAAGAATCATGTAATCATCTGAGTAATCCAGTTGCTGGTTTGTTATATATGTCTGAGATGCTGACTTTGCTATAATGCCATTTGTATTCAGCTATAAATTCTATGACATTGCTATCCTTGCATAACACGGAGTTAATGGCAGTTTGCCTGGGACTGCTGAATTGGTGGTTCAGATAAGAGAAGTAGGAGTTAGCTGATGTCAACAACATTGGCGGTTGATAGGACTGATTAAGCCATGGATAATACCATCTGATTGGCTCTAATAATCATTTGGATATGCAACTTACTCCATTGTATAGTTGTTTTGAGATACCGAAATACCTTACCTCGTTTAGCACATCCCCTGTATGAGCATACAGTTGCAGCTTTTGGGGCTTGTAAATACTGTTTATAAATGTATTATAGATGTACTGGAATCTTTATACTCATAAAATATTCATAAAGTAACCACTTATTGTCGCGTGAGGGTTTTCCCTGGTTTTTCTTATTTCTCATTCTGCCAGTCTTTATCTCAGAACTGTTTCTTTGTGGAACTAGATATATATCTATAGTAGTTAACTTCTTTCTGACATTTAGCAGCTTTAGAGCATGTTAGTGTTCCTTTGTAAGCAGGCTCATGAAATTACAGTCTTGAGCCTGGTTGCTGCGAGTATTAATGTGGTGTCAACGTGGCATGGTGCGGCTATTCAGTAAGATGAACTCTTTTGATGATGTGCATCGGTCTACTTTCTCCTTAAATGTTCCATTTTGAAGTTCGATTCCACGGTGAAGCTAACATGTGCCTTTTTCAAATGTAGTTCAGTAATTTTTGTGAGCGGATTTGCCAAATGTTGTTTAAACTTTTTGTTGAGCAGTACCGGTCCTATTCATATCTCATATTGGAGAAAAATAAAATTACAGACACCAGCAAGTGATTGATTGCTCTATCTTATCATTCTTGATTGAATGCAGCTCTATTTATTGTTCAAAAGCCAACTAATATGAAGAATCTTTGAACTTTCGTAAGATTATACAATCAACTAAAAATGATGAGCTTGCTTTGCATGGGTTAAATCATCAAGTTAGAGCCACGGTGTTAGAACCTGAAAGGTGTAGACTGCACAATGATATCAAGCTCTATGCATATATGTTAATTAGGTAGTGCGATTTCACATATCGAGAAGAAAGGTCCGGTGGTAATCGCTAATCGGATTCTCTTTGATTAGCTATTTCAAGTGTATCTCCACATTGTCTTGTTTTGTTTGTGGATTTGAATTGAATGCAAGAAAGCAGGGAACTAAAACCTTGCACCTTCAAACTCCTTTGAATTGGGTTGGAAGACGGATCCCTCCAGCTTGAATCTATTTTCAAATTAAATTTCTTGATGCCACCAGTACTATATAGACACATCAAATTGACATTATGCAAATATGGAGGATTAGAGGATTTTGAGGAACATGTTAGGGTTTATCTGTTTCTTCTCTGAATACTAAATTGTTTCAGTCAATGTATGGGTAAACATGATGTTTTTTTTTTTTTTTCAATCCAAAACCTAAAAAGTTGAATTTTTAGGTCTACTACTTTTTAAAAAATCACGACTGCGGTACATGCATTTACTTGATAAATACTGAATGATATCCTCTTACATCTGTAGACTTGGGCTTATACGTCTGATATCTGATGGGATTTTGATATCCAAGCCAAAGCAGCCATTACATTTGTTCACATTTTGTGGATGAGAAATGGTCTCCTTTGCATCAATGGCTCTGTAATTTAGTTTTATTGCTGTGTGCACTAGTTGTTCCATTGTATGTGGAATGGCTACTGTTAAACGTCATAAATTGGACGTTTTGGTGATCAGTTGCATAAATTGTTGACCATCTTTATTAAAAATTCATAGCAATTTCAATCGTAAATTGCATTTGGTATTCATTTTCAATGTTTCTTTGTGATTTGGTAATGACGTAATGCAAATATAATACAAGTTCATAGATTCTCCATCATAATAGTTGGAACCTTGTAGAATATTTGAGCCTATATCTCATGCAATCATTGATGGTACTCCTGATGGAAATCCGAAATGAGTGTACTTTGTGTATATGACTAAGCTTATTATGTTCTTGGATCACTTGGGAATCACCTCGCATTCGGGGATTTCATGATTGAGTATCAATAGTGCTTTTGGTTGTTTGCTTCACCCAGTGCAGTAGCTTGAAGAAATTGAATTGGCAAAATTTCTTGGAAATGAAGAGCAAGAAAAAGTGAATTCACTCATCTAAAAGGACGCTCACATGGCCGGACATTGCATGTGTAGCACTTCTTGAATGCTATTTTAGTTTAACAATTTTTAAAAAGCTATGCTGTTACTCGGTTGGAACCTGTTCATCATCACTCAGGTTGAAATTATTTTGGCGTGACTTGGATTGTTTCATTGAGACATTTTGAGGCATATATCCCATTTTTTAAGGTTGGAAAGTTTTTAAAAGAAGCTTGTCCATGTTTGGATTGTACCTTTGTCCATATATTATCTATGACTAGTTGTGCTTTTATCTCAAGTAGATATTTTGTGAAGAGAACTCGTCTGATGACTGTGTAGTCTTGTCCTGTGGCCATGTACTTCCTTAAGAAGACCTTCCTATTGCAACAGGATGAAAAACTGAGTTGCAATTTATCTTTTCATTTGGCCGGTCGTCTTGGAAGTGTCATTAGTCTTCTCATATTGGAATATATGATAAAACCAAAGTTGTATGTGCGTAGTTCCTCGTTTCTTTCTGAAATGAAAAACAACCGAGTAATGTCTACTTTTGGTTGTCGTTGAGTCTTTATGGTTTTTTGGTACAACTTCGTGCGATGAAGAATGTTTCTGTATTAGCTTGTAACACGATAAACTAAATTGGACAAGATTTGTATCAGATCTTACCTTACTAGTGAATGAGTTGGATTCCAGATTAATTTCTACTTCGTTTTGGAATGTGCTCCTCTTTTATGATCAGTAGAGGATTTGAGTAAGATGGCTGGTGTGGAGGTTGATGAAGTTCCAGGACTTTTTTTCTTTTTTGGAAATTGCATGTTAGTATTGACCGTTGGTTCCTAGTGATATGAAGTCTGTATAAACACATGACTTTTAGGAGCTTTGAGGACTTATGACTTTGAAGGTAGGATACCCTTTTTTTTGGAGCGTCATGGGGGTGACCTACTAGCTGGTGAATGACAGGATTCAAAGTCCACAAATTTGTGTAAAAGTACTGGATGTCACTTAAGTTGGCACCTCATTTGCTGAAGAAGGTAGATATTGCATACAGAAGTTTTGCAATATATAATAGGTGGTTGTTTCAGAAATGGTATTTATCATTTCAAGGATACTGGTCACGGTCTTTAAACTTGTCTGCGAAAGAGGATATGATGCATGTAAGGAGAGATCTGTGTCTTATCTTCTTTAGCCTTTTCCTTTTTTCGGACTAAATAGAATGTTGCTGCTGGCTCTTGGGAAAAGCCACTAGGTAATCTATTTGTGTACCAGCAAGCGCTTGCGCATCTCAATCTCTGAGTTGCAGCTTTGTTAGAGATGATGTGATTTAAAGAATAACCAATATCGATGTTTGAACTATTTCTTCGAAAAATTTATTGATATGAGATCTTTCTTAGTTTCTTTTGAGAAATTGGTTATTTGGTTCAAAAAGGCATTTGTCTCCATGTGTTTGTGAACCATCACTTTCTTTATCGTGAAGTTCTACTCCTCATTAGTCTTTAACCATCTAGGATATAAAAGTGTTACTCAACTGAACAATTAAATTACCTGAAGTGATGATTCTCTCTATTTGTAGTCAGTATTGGTGGCCTGCTTTCCGAAAGACTGCATTTGCGATATTTGTGTTGGTAGAAAGATATTGCTGTCTCTATTGTCTATTTCACAAAATTGAATGACGACAATTTTAATTGTGTTGGGATATTCATCAGTTGTTGCTTTGAAATCTCCTTGAGCAAGATTCCTGGCTATCTAAGTTTCTTTGTAATTAGGTTGGCTAATTTCCTTATGAGAAAAGATTGATGAATCGAGAAATCATTGTGTATTCTTCCTTACTTTATATTTGTCTACTGATTCTGATTTTTCAAAACGTCTATATGACTGCTAGTCAGAATATTTATTATTTGGTAGTGGGTAACCTGACTGTAAATGTAAAACCATTGTCTTCTTCAACTTTCCAGCATGGCAATTTTTGTGATCCTTTCATGACATGCTGTTTGATTTTCACCTTTTCTGTTGGTTTTTTTATCCGGTAAGCGGCTCCAATATAGTTGTTCCTTTTCCTGACCAAGTTCTAGCTTTTGATTTGCCCCTTTTTGTTCAAAGTTTGGCATCTCAAGTTTTAATTGCTTTGAGCCATTCCTTTGCTTTGTTTTTTGCTATTAATCATGAACTGATCCTTAAGTGTACAGAGTTAAGATCTATCTGTTATGCCTATTGGTGAGTACAGAAGGATATAATAAAAAATGAAGCTTGGGTAGAGGAAGCGAATTTTATGTGCATGGAGAATCTAACTGTGAATAACTTTCTGAATGGGAAACTACAGATAGTTGTTTATATACTTGCTAATGGATATTCAAAGTATCTGTGTTTTGATTGGTTTATTTATCTTCACCATTTTCATGAGTTGATAAGCATGATGAACTTGTAATAGTTACATATGTTTAAGCTCTACCCCTGATTTAACACTAGATCTTTGCTTGCAGTCTTGCAGCAATTGCACGGAAGAGGCCTGTTCACTATAAGTCTGTCTTTTGTGCACTGCTTGAGTTTAATCCAAACCTCGAGATGGCAAAGGGTCGCCATGCTGTCAGCATTCAGTATTCCCTGAGAACTGCATTTTTAGGATTTTTGAGGTGTACCCATCCTGTCATTGCGGAGGTATTGTTTTACATAGAAAAATACTGCTGCCTGATAGCATCCATGGGTCGATGGTTACGATATAATATCTTTCTCTCTTCTGTATAATATGCTATACATCATAGGCATCAATTTGCAAAATAATTGCTTCTTTCTGCTTGGTGGCTGAATGATATCATAATATCACTGTCTGTAAATATGCTTTAGGAATGTCGATGTTTTATCATAAAGGCTCGTAAGCTCTCTAATTTGGATGATGTTTTATTGCAAATGGGGGATTTTAAACATGCAGTGTGTTCTAATTTTGCAAATTTGTGATGCACTTTATATAAACTAGTGGAACTTTTGCTTTTTAGTAAGCTATATGTTCCATTGATCCTTGCGGGATGGATGGGCCTATATATTTTGAAATAATCTACCCAAAAAGAACTGTATAGATAAAACTTCGTGTTGTCTTAACTCATGATCTATTTACTGTTTTTAAATTTATACACCAAAATAAGTAATGTAGAAAAGAATGTCTCCTCTGTAACATTGAACATGTTAGCAAGTGTTCATGTGCATACACGTTAATGCATCAGAAAACCATTTCAAAATTATGGTGAATAGTAACTGTGCTGTTTTGACCCACTGGTGTTATGCAAGAATCACCTAGTTCTGAAGGTCATTCCCCTACTGCACCCTACTCTGGCAAAAACGATGAAGAAAATAAATGTTTACTAGTAGGTTTCACTTACTTATATTTGGAATTGTTACAATATATTCCTCAGTCAAGAGAGAGATTGCTTAAGACCTTGCGAGCAATGAATGCTGGAGATGCTGCCGATCAAGTTTTACGACAAATAGATAAAATTATGAAAAACAATGAGCGTGCTTCGCGGGATTTGCAATCGAGTAAGGTAAAGTTTTTTCAAAGAAGAAAAATTCTAATAATGAGTCTTCTACATTGCCGATATCAGATATTTATTCAAAATGTTGTATTTATCTGGCTTTCTTCGTCAGGATGATCAGTTATCAAATCAATCGCATATGTCAGGAGTTGTTGCAAAGAAAAGGTCCTTTCCTTTGGAGAATGAAGATCAAAGTAATAGCGGTGATGAAAGTTCTAAGAGGCTCCGTTATGGCCCTCATAAGAACACAGCTGCAGCTGTTGATTGTCGTGATGGTGGGCAGGATCATGTCAATGGAATATCCCCTAAGCTTCCTGTACTGGATGGTGATCTGACTCCAGTTGAACAGATGATTGCTATGATTGGTGCTTTGATTGCAGAAGGGGAAAGAGGAGTGGAATCTCTGGAAATTCTTATATCCAACATACATCCTGATTTGCTCGCTGATATTGTCATAACAAATATGAAGTACTTGCCAAAGATTCCGCCACCATTGACAAGATACAGCAACGTGTCTCTACATCGTGCACCTGATTCTTCAAGTGATCCAGAATTGGTAATTGCATCAAATGGTTCAGCAACTCCTACACAAACTTTGGGCCTTGCAACTCAAATACCAAATACAACTAGTTTGACTAGTTTGCCATTTTCTGATACATCCACTTCCGCTAATCTCTCAACAGATTCCAAACGTGATCCACGAAGGGTATGGTTGACCAATATGTTGACAGTTTAGTATTCTTTTTGTTCTTGTAGAATTTTTATATCATGATCCTAAAATTCGATAAATGCTCCAGGATCCTCGTCGCCTTGATCCAAGACGCATTGTGGCATCTGTTGGTGTGCCACCAACATCTGTTGTGGAAGAAAATGCTAATTCTGTACGATCTGATTTTGATGCCTCTAGTACACTAGTATTGCCACAGCCAGAATCGACCTCTGAAAGTATCTCTGTCCCTCTTATGCTCAAAACAGAAACTGATGAGTCTTCTGTAATGTCAGAAGATGGCCAGCCAATTTTGAAAGACGAAGTCCACGACATGGGACCCCAGGAATTCATTCCAGATAAGGAAACAAATATTGTACTAGATCCTCCACCATCCTCAATTTGCAAAGTTGAGGACATGGTTGCAGAAGCAGTACCAATGGATGCTGCAATGCTAGATGAGGCATATTCCCCATCATCACAAGAATCAGACCAACTTTTACCAGATATTTCAAATGTTGAGTCATCAGAGATTGCATCCACAGAGTTGCCGGTGCTTCCTCTGTATATGGAGCTAGCTGAAGATCATCAAAGAAGTGTAAGGGAACAGGCTCTTCGACGGATAATTAATTCGTGCCAGGATTTGCAGAGGACAAATATCAAGCAAACACAAATGGCATTAATCGCCCGATTGTTTGCACAGGTGGGGTTCATAGATCCCATCAATTACGTTCTGTTGAGAAAATTTACTTTCTTCCTTATGCCTTCAAATGTTGATAATTGTTGAAGATTTGGAACAAGAATTCAAAAAGCTGTACAAGCATAACACAAACACTCAATTAACTGCAAATTTGTTGAGAAAAGCCTTTTACAACTGGCATCTAGACCGTATATTTCCTTTACTTATTTGATATGCATCTACAAGACGCTCAATTCTGAACTTGACAAAATGATATTAAAATATGTGGGAGACAGCCAGCAAAAAATAATAAGAGATTGATCTTTCTCAATTGGTAATGTAGCGGTTTCCTATTATTTGTGTTAATCTGCTCTTACTACCCATATTACCTCTTATCTCTAAGAGACAAGGGTGACACAGATGATTAAGTTTTGTATGTCTAAGCAAACCCACTAATTTACTTCATTGGAAATGAAGTGACTCTGTCTGGCACAAGCCATGAGTCTACCTTATCCATTTTTCATTGTTAATTGAATCGTGACCATGTCACTTCTTGAATTGTTATATTTTGTCCCTTAAGAAAATGTGAAACAACAGAAGGAATGACATGAATTCATAGAAAGTGCACTATGATTTAGTCTTTTGCATTTTTCAAAATGAACTGTAAATATTCTGGTGCTGAAGCACTCTCTGTACTACTGGGGCTAATTGTCCCTTTGCAATTCTTTTTGTAGACTGATGTCGATGATGTCGTTGGAATGCTACAAAGACGTATTATTTCAGATTATGAACAGCAAAAGGTCTCTCTCTCTCTCTCCTCCTTGCGCACTAAACTGCGCATAGGTCACTCAGTTTGTCTTTCTTTCCTTTTTTATCCCTTCTGGCTTAATCTCATTCTAATACTCATGTGCATACAAATATGTGTGTTTGCTGGTGTTAATTAACCTTGTCAAGATATCCACTAAGACGAAAATCATGCCTATACATCTTATACTTTAATGTGAGGAAGTTGTATATTGAGCTTCACTATTACTCATAATAGTATTATTGTCCTCAAATATAGAACTGATGCATTGGATAATTTTCATTCTTAAGATGAAAACTGACTATTGTCTAAAGCATGCTTGTAGTTGACTATGCTTTTTGATTATCATTTGGCAATTAAACAAATATGTATATATTTATCCCTTATGCCAGAAATTTGTCTGTGCATCATGGGTGTCGTAATTTGAGGCGCTATGTCTATCATCACATTTGTTACTTAATTTTTTTGCTCTGGAAGATTGGGCCCTGTGAAAGTTAATACAGCAAAGACACAAGATGTGTTGGCTTCTTATTGTTCCCTAGATGTAATTAAGTGAAAACTAAAACTGGAGTTTCTATTATCATTTTACTTTGCTATGTGGACACAGTGTACAGGATTGGGATCACTGATGAGGGGGCTGTTTGATAAATAAGATATGAAGACTTGACACCAAATGCTAATTGAAGAATGTTTTGTTCACATACTGGATAGAATCTATTGGTCATTGAAATTCATTAACTAAATAGATTAAATAGCGATTCAACGAATTATTTCCTTCTGTACGGAAGCTAATCGTTCAGAGTATTACATTGCGTGATATTATGTTTTGTACGTGTTGATTATAAAAGGCTTTTTCCGTACAAGTATGTAATACATTTTGGTTTTTTGTACCCATGGTAGTTATGTTGTATTCCTCCTCAACCCAGAAGTATTCATAAAGTTTGCCTTTCCAAATTTCCATTGTTATTATGGCAAGTCCACTTATTTCTTTCTATCCTAATTTTTTTTCTTTTACAGCAGGCAAAGGGAAATCAATTATATACTGATGAGTAGATATCTAGATAGTGATAAATACATAAAACAAACAAACTGCTGGCACCAGAACTCCATTTATATAATGTGGTGGGTATGAATCAATAAACAATGTGGGAAGGTGGAAGTTAACCCTTACTTATGTTTCTTAACAGATGGTCTATTTTATATGTAACATGCATACAAATATGCATGTGTCAGCATCTATAATCTTTGTCCCTTTATCTTTGGATCTAGACAACTTAAAGGTAGCATTTCTAAAGGGTCTATTTTACAAAAGTAGCCTTGATTGAACTATGTGATAGATTTTGAACCATTAACTTTGAGGTGACAAAGGTGTATAAAACTCCTACTTTTTCATCTTTGACCTAAAGTTCCGAATAATTCAATGTAATGTGGATGGGGAAGCATGATATTCTTTCTTTTAAGACGATGTAATAATAGTAGTTTGCAACTTTAGATCATTATGGACAACAAAGTTTACATAATATAGTTTGTTGATGTATGTATTATAAAAGACCTCTTTTAATTGTGTGCTATCACATTCGTGTATATATTTATTACCAATGCGTCAGTTCGTTTAAATAAGATTGCTTAAGTTAATATTGAATTATATGTTTCAAGTGAGTGTAGGTCTCCAGTTACCACCTAAACTTTCCTAAAATTTCTTAATAAAATATCTACTTAATCAAAGCAGGAAATGTTGAACTGTAATATCACATAATGCCAGCTCTCAGTGAATGGCTAATATCATGCTTTCTTTTGTTACTTCCCAAAAATTATGGATGTTATATTATTGGAATATGAAAGAGAATCAGAGAAGGGTGGTAGTAGAACGAAACTTTTCTTGCGACCTCATTATTTCCAGCAGTCCATGGTCTGATAGGTTTGATTTCAATTATCATGGTATTACTAATATCAATTTGAATTTATATCCGCACACCCCTGAAGTTTGGACTTTGGCAGACATCCCTATAGTATTGTGTTTCTTGAATCAACATGCTGATCTGCCTCCTCTCTATCCAAATTTGAACTGATTTTAATGGTATGCTTGCCCTTTCCTCGAGCAATGAAGAAATAAAAATGAAATTTGTATGCTGAAAGTAAAACCGCTGGTATTTAAAAAATTTCTCTGAAAGTTAGATAATTGGATACAAGATATGGATAAAAAGGTTGAAACTACTAGGGATGCTAGCCAAAAGGTCTAAACCCAAGTGGTTGTGGATGAGCGGTTTTTTTGTGGGGTGTACGCTTGCTGGAGGACTTGGATTTTTGAATGTAATCCTCAGTTATGATTGCGATATGATTGAAAATGTGGAGTGGGAGTGTTCTGATTGCACGAACAAAGTGAGCTGGACGAGTTTTTGTGAATTAAATTGAAAAACACTACAAAAATGAGAACCAAAAATTAGTATATGTTTTGAGCAGATGAAGCTTAATGATAAATCCAAATGATCTCGGTTACATGGAGTTCCACCAAATTGACTGAAAACAAACACATTTAGTAACTACAAGGAATTGTCCTTTCTTTCTAAGGCACATCAATCATAATGTTTTGAGATTCATTACATCGTAATCAAGTTGGATCTTGATCCTCTGGTGACCATTTTTCATAGTTCGTTCCTTACTCATTGCAGCTCTATAGCCTCATTTGTTTACCCTCTTTGTTGGCTTTCAGGGGCACGAGCTTGTAATGCATATTCTTTATCATCTTCACGGTATTGTGATCTCAGATTCTGAGTCATCTGCTTCTTCTGTATATGAGAAGTTTCTTCTGGGAGTGGTAGGAATTTCTTTAACTGGTCATACTGCTTCCTGTGTAAATTTGTTTTAATACCTGACCTTCTGTTGTAGGCAAAATCTTTGCTAGATGATTTACCAGCATCTGACAAGTCTTTTAGTCGACTTCTTGGTGAAGTTCCTTACATACCTGATTCCGTATTGAGGCTGCTCTACGATATATGTATTGAATGTTATTCTGGAGCAGAAGGGCATGATGGTGATCGTGTCACTCAGGGCCTTGGTGCAGCGTGGAGCTTAATTCTGGGGCGACCAGTCAATCGCCAAGCATGTCTAGATATAGTTTTGAAGGTACTTTCAGCCTTAGATTACAATGTCAAGCTATGTGCGCTACTTTTTTCAATCGTGTTCACTTAGTTATGTATAAGAACCCATTGTCTCAGTTTCTTATTTGACTTGCACTCGAGGCCCTGTTCTGCCATGATTGTTGGTTATCACAAAACTGTTCGAAAGGGTAAATTTAGGATTTTGAAGTCCTTTTGGATTTGAATGGAGCTGAAGTAATTTTGTTGGAGGATTTCTCATCTGTTAGTACCAAAAAATAACTCTGTAGTTGTCTGTTTTGATTACATTAATGATTCCTAAAATCTAGGAAGAAAACAATGATAATAATGCCTATAGCTTCAGGCCTTCAGCACTACTTCCTATCTTTGAGTGTTCGGCCATTCAATGCTACAGAGGTTATGGTTTCAGAAAACTTTATCATATATTCTAGTATGCCTTGTAGTAAAAATGAATTCAATAAGAAAAATGTTTCTTTATAAAGTTGGCAACATTTGGTTTTACATGTTCTAGCTTTGGACAGATCAATATATCTCTACGAAGATGGACTCTGACAAGATAGGTGTTCGTCTAAATTCCCACTTTCAGTGTAGCATTCTTGTTTTCAAGTAGCTTCTCCTAATGATTCAATATTGGAAGCATGATATGAAAAATTGAAGCAGATTCAGGTCATGATTTATTGATTATAAAGAAACTTGGACAAGGTAATGGTCTGAGGTTAGAATGAAAATGTAGTATGCATGGTTGTTTGCTTAAAGTCCTTAGTGAATAGGGTTGTTTCTTCGAGTGCTTAGAAGACCCCATAAAAGTGTGTCCATAATTGGAGCCTCATTTGCTGTTACGAGGAAATAATTGCTTTCTGTTACTGTTAATTTAGTAGGATCATATGCAATGTTTACTAGAGATAATTCTTCTCCGAGTGGTAGTAGTCCTTTTTTCTTAACTGATTCTTTGTGTATGCTCATTTTTTTTGCATTGAATGAATCTGTTCTCTTCAATTTTCGTAATTTTTTTTGTTGCCTCTTTATTCATGTCTATTAGACCCCATGTGTATCTAAGTCATAAGAAACCAAGTTAGAAACATTAACTACACCAGTTCTCTGCTGTGAAACTTGAGTGGTCTGGATATATGGCAGCTTTGGTTCTGTAGCTAGTTTTTCAAAATGATATATTTCCTTGTGTAATTCCACATGGCAGTGTGCTGTTCACTCAAAGGATGATGTTCGGGCAAAAGCTATTCGTCTGGTAAGAGAGCTTGCTACTCTTTCTTCTCTTGGCACTATCTGGTGTGTGTGAAGGAACTGTTTGTCTGTGGAAAATATTGATGAAGCTGTTGTTTCTGTTCTAAATACTTGCCTCCTTGTGTTGCTATGCCCTTCTCAGGTCTCAAACAAACTCTATACGATTAGCTTCATATCTGAAAACATTGAGCAATTTGCAACAAATATGTTCTTGTCAGCTGTAGATCAGTGTGTTTCAGATGAAGTGCTTTCAGAATCTGTGGTGTCTGACAAAAGAATTGGGGGGCAGGTGCGTATTGTTAATCTAATTCTTTTTCTTGACCACTCACTTGCATCCACTTGAATTGGAAGTATTATGCTGCCTGCTCTTTCTCTTTCATTTTCCTTTTAAATTTTTCCTCCAATAGTAGCTTTTTATGAAATTTCATATTTTTCATTCTTTTGCATACTTGACGCCTCTATTTTTGACAGCATTTGTTTGCATTTTAGTATTGCTCATTTGTTAGATGACCGCAGATTTTGTAAGGGAATGACTTTTAGCAGTGATCAAATTTTATAATTGCAATATTCTTTACATCACGTTGCAGTGGTCTTACACTTGGACTCTTTTAAGAGCATAAAAACATATTTGCTTCTCAAATTTGAGTTACTGTATCGTAGCTATTATGCACGGTTGAAAAGGGAAGCAAATATTATCCATATCCAATTATGATTAAAAGGCTTGCTTGGCAAAGTAATCATTCTATTATTGTTTCTATAAATGCCCATCTAACTAATTCAAAGGGCTCTTCCCTTGAAGGTTGAAATTGGTCAAGATACCTCTTTCTTTATTTTTTATATTACTGATTAAGCCTCAGCTGAAACTGCTGCTGAAGTTTCTATTTCTCGCCTGGATATGTGAGCTTAATTGGCACAACACACTCTGATCTACTTAGAAAAATGCTTCATGTATAACTTTAATTTTGTTCACTGTTTATTCCTTACAATGCTAAACTTGCATTTTATAATTTTAATTATTCATCCCTGCTCAATATCTTGTTTAGGTGGAAAGCCAAGAAACATCCACCAGTGGTTCTCAAGCTCAAGATGAATCCTCGAGTGATTCTTTAATTTCTTTTTCTCAAGCTCAGGGCCTCATTTCTTTGTTTTTTTCATTGTGCACAAAGGTTGGTGGAATATTGTCATTTGATAAGTTAAGACATGGGATTAACATAAAAGATTTCCTATTTGCTCTCCTGGCTTATGTTTTCTTTTCTTACAGAAACCACGTCTTCTTCAACTGGTTTTTGACACTTATGCGCGTGCTCCTAAGGCTGTTAAGCAGGTCTCTATTTGTTGTGTTGAATTTGAGAATTGTATAGATCTGTTAATAATGGTAGCCTAAATGTACTGTCTGTAAAAACTACAGTTGTCAATCAACATCATTTCTCCATGTGATTGGGTTCAAAAGCGTATTACGTTTACTGCATTTCCTCGCTTTAAAGACCAATTTCTGGCATTATCTGCTCACTTTCTTTAAAGACTTGTTCATGCATTAAGCTACTCTAAGAAGTTATACATGTTAAGAAAGTAGCACACATATATATAATTTTGTCTTGGATTACTAGATTCATTTGGTATTTTAATTGTATCTATTATTTCAATGGTTGTAACTGAATGTGCATTTGTACGTGAGAAAGAAAAAGTCAATGCACTGTAATGAATAGGCCAAGGCTAGTGTCCACTGACTTAAACAACCTGCTGTCTTCTGGTGTCCAACATTTTATTTATTGCATATTTTCTTGTGGTTTTAGGTCTCAGATTGCTTGTTAAGTGAGAAACAAAAGAAAGTAGCACAGCTATTATAATTTTGCTTGCTTAGATTAGGCTGATTCTGATTCGTCTCTTTTCGTGATATTCGATTGCATTTGACAAATCAAATTTTTTCTTTACAATTCAAACCAAGTTAAACTGTTCTAAGATCAGTCACTAGCCTGCTAGTAATAAAAAAGATCTTCCGTCTTTGATTGTGGACAGAGGTGTTTGTATATGTAGATCTTTACTATGTAAAGAAAACTGAATATTCAGGTCCTAGACCTTTATGACTTTGATTATCAGAAGTTTGGTGAACTTCTGTTTCCTTATTGTTTCCAGCATCATTGTTAAGCCTCTTAATTTTGCTACTGATGTAGGCTGTGCATCGTCATATCCCTGTTCTTATAAGGACTCAGGAGTCGTCATATCCTGAATTACTTCATATAATATCTAATCCATCCCAAGGAAGTGAGCACTTATTGATACAGGTTGGCAATCACCCGTCTTCCTCAATTGTCTGAACATCTCCAATCTTTTTTTTCTTGTAATTCTCTCTTCCTCAAATGCTGAAAGTTTTTGGTTTACCTGAAGGTGCTCCATGTATTATGTGAAGGAAAGACACCCCCTCCAGATTTAGTGTTGACTGTCAGGCATTTGTATGAGACCAGATTAAAGGTTCTCCTCCGGTTCTCGGTTTTACATCCTTTCCTTATTATTCGTAACCTTATAATTGTTTGGTCCTTATTCTTTTTGCAGGATGCTACTATTCTTATACCAGTGCTATCGGCTTTTTCCAGAGATGAGGTCTTCGCTCATATCCTTTTTTTCACAATCATATGTCATATATCTTATGAATTTTGATTTCTCATTCTAATGTTTGGATACAAATGTATGCAAGTGCTTAATAGAAAAATACAGAGTTTGAATTATACTTTGTGGACAAATTTCATGATACACACGTATATAATCACATTATTGTCTCAGACAAATCTTGCTAATGTTGGAAGAGCCCTGAGAAATAGGTACTTTTGACTTGAGCGTAAAGAATGTTACAGTAGGCTTCTTTCAATGCAAACCATTGTTCAGATGTATACATGTAACCTGAAAATTAATGGATGTATGCACCTGACAAAGAACAACTTATCAGTTAAAATAGACAGCAACTCTGATTTGAAAGTGACATTCTCTGATTTATCATATTATTTCATAGCTTGGATGCGTCCAAATGTTTGAGTTTATAAGTGCAAGTTTAATTATGTAGTGGTTTTTAGTTTTCCCGACGAACAGGAATGAAATCTGAGAGATCTAAGAATTACCCCAATAGGGTGATATTTTCTGGAAATTGTTCTTACTGTTCTCTTTTCTCCTTGTGATAATATATTATTCATCCCCTTGTGATTCAACCCATTAACTGATTCCAGCATGTCCAAATTTCTTCAAAGATACACTTTTAGGCTTTTAGAACTTTGCATAGAATAGGACCGGGCATCATAGTGATCAAAAAGTTGCACAAAGAGGGTGCTTATATTTGGAGTTTAACGGGGAAGATTTAAAATTGTTTTCTTACCGGAAAGAACAGAATAAAACTTAGAAATCTGAAATCGATGTTGACCAAATTGCTTGGGGTTGAAAGATGCTTCCAAAAAAGACAATTTAAAAACTGCTTAGGAGAATAATATGGGAGGTTTCAACTGTTAAGAAACTATAAGTGCAATACAAGCTGGAAATAGATCTTAAATTTTTCATTGATTTAGAAAAGGTGGAGAGGGTTCTTAGAGATGTCTGGATGCATTTTAGCATGGAAAGAAGTTAAGACCTGGTATATTGACATCAGAAAGATTCCTGACGCATTTTCAACATCTATATTTACTGATGGGGATATTGGAGATAATATTTTGTAGAGCATTATAGGTGATGGTGCTAACTGTTTGAGCAGCTTTGCATCTTTCTTTGATTAGAAAAAGCGAAATGTAAGAGAATTGTCGGACAGAGAGATGTGTTCGAACAAATTTTCGCTTTGTTGAAAGATCATATAGATGGATTAACATAGCTAAGACAAGAGTGTTAAAGTAGGTTTGGGGAAACCAATAATTGAGGAAACAGGCATCTTGTTGAGTGGCTTCTCTGTTGAAGATAAATGGCGAACAAATCATTTGACGTTTCCCATTCAATAGAGGCATTTCGCCGCACCAAAATTGGAAAGTTGATTAGAGCTATTATAAGGGGAAAAGTTAGAGAAAAAAAGGGCCTAAAATCACGTGGATGAAAAGAACAATAAGAACCCAACTTGAAAAGAAACCCATATTGGTATCTTATGCTTCCGATGTTGGTTCCAAGGGCTGCACCTTAGAATTAGGATCATAATAATCCACCACGCTTTGTAGCTCGATGTCCACGCGGGCGATAGCCTCTGGACCTCGGGTCTCTCTGGATCCATTGAGTGCGCGCTCTCACCAACCTTTTTTCACAATTGCACCTACCAGACACGATGGTAGACTCTGATACAGATTGCTATGAACCTTGAGAGAACCCAACCTTAAAAGCTAGCTATTAAATTAGAAGAGACCTGGTTCATATTAACTGGACTATGGAGCCCCATAATTCTGATGTGGGATCCAAGTCCTATACCTTGAAATACCTTCCAATTTTAGGATCATAACAAATGAAGTAACTAAAAACGTATAGGAGTCTTTTGCTCTTAACTTCTGAAATGATCCCAGATGTAGGTGGATCGAAGTACAAGATCCATGTCGTACATATATGGGATCGTGCTTTCTTATATTGAGTTGAGTTTATAAGTGGTGTATACAGGCAGCTCTTTGGACTACAGAGGAGTAATTATAATAAATATTTAATTAGTTCCTCATCTCTACAATCTTTTGATAGGCATCTATTATGACTGTTCAAATTTTCAATTCTTAGTCTTTCATAAAATTTTAGTGGGATATTCCTTGCTATAAATTTCATTTGTCACAATAGTTGCTATGAATGACCTACTCTATGATATAGTAAAAGCTTTATGCCATTGTAAGTGTTGATTATAGAAGTTTTCGTTTCTTCAGAATCTGAGTGTATTTCGGATTTTTAAACGCTTGAATTAGGAGAGAGGTACATCATTCACTTCCTATTCATCTTGATGATGTAACTGGATTCGTGCGATGTCTTGTGTTTATGGTCAATTACTCGGAAATGGGAACCTGTTCTGGCCCAAAATAATTTTTCCCTTCTCTTTAATTCTCTTTTCCCTAGAACTCTTCCCTCCCTTGCCGGTCATCTGCATTAGTATACATTTATGTAGTTATGCATGGATATGTTTTTACACATGAACATGTATTTTATGGATCTGTGTGTGTATGTATTTATGGATCAACATACATGTGTATGTTTGCACATATTGGAGAGGAGAGTCTGGTTGTGGATGGAAGTTGTGCAAGGGGTTGCAGCTTTAGGGTGGTGGTGATGGGAAGGGAAGGGTGGTTCTTGATTGGGGCTGAGGTTCCATGGTCCGGAAGGGACAGTGATTACACTATCTTTCTTATTTTGGGTTCTAGTATAAATGGTTTTGTTAAAACTTTTAAGTTGTGTTTCAATAAACTTTAATTGGTGTAAATGGTTTCAATGTCTTAACAAAAGTAAATGATGGCCTATATAAGCCCACATATTAATTTGGGCCACCCCACACCCATTTATGTCATGGAGGTATAGTATGGACAGAGGGAGGCACCCCCCTCCCCCCAAAATGATAAACGTCCTATATGTGACTAATATGTAAACTTCGCTAATTCTTTTCTGCTACACTACTTTAGCAAATTCTCCTCTTAAAGGTTTAAATCAATGTTTTAGAACTCTACTTTCTTCTTCTCAAAGAAAAGAAATCCTAGAAATGTAGTAATTTGTCTTCATTTTTATAAGAATTTTGGATGAGGAAACAACTTATTATCTTTATAAAGTGGAGAAAATTTCGCTGAATATCTTCTAAAATAATATGTTTACTTCTTTGATCTTTGTTATAATTACATAGCTTGTTTCAGTTCTTGTTTTAAATTTTATTCTTCGATTGCACGCTCATTTTTTACACAATAAATGACAGCTTTTAAAGAACATAAGTGCAAGTCATTTCTTCTATCCTCAGTTTGTTGTTTTCCTTTTTACTTATCTGTCCAATTGGCCAAGGAAATAGAATGTCATTCTCTGAGGATTAAATTTCCAACTCTAGCCAACCTCACATTTTTGTTTGTCGCAGTGTATTTGGAGGCCAAGTATCCTTGTGATGTGCTAAACGTGTTTATCCACTAATTTTTTCCTAATGAAGACAAGAAGTTGGATAAATTGAATACATTGTATAATTTGCTCATTAGGAGTACACTTTTTTTTTTAATAAAGAAAAGACTGAAAGCTGAAATATCTAAGACTAAAGGTGTGACGGAGTCGAGCTCGACGGAGTATGTAAACTTGAGCTTGGCAAACCTTTTTCTACAGACTCAATGTCAGGTTTGAGAGAGAGAAAGTGATCCCGAGCTCAACATATGTTATGAAATATACAAATAAGATACAAAAGTAAAAAAGTTATAAACATTAATGAGCTTGCGAGCAAGAAAAAAAGGAGTTCAAGTTTGAGTAAAGCTCTGCTTGAGCTGGCGAAATCGTAAAAAACATTCTCAGCCCCTGGTAAAAAAATTCTGGCTCTGCGGCTGCAGATATGATAAAGAAAAATGTTCTCTATAACCAGGCTAACCAACCAGACTGACAGAGCTTTCAAGTGGCCAATTGATGGGTTTAGGTGTCTTTTGCGACCTCTACTAAAGATTGATTAACTTGTGAAGTCTGTTGGTGTTAAACCATAACCTAGAAGCCGGACAACTGTTTTTTTTTTTTTTTTTGTCGTTTACCTTCATCAGTTTTCAGAACTATTGAAGGACCCTAGCAGTATACTTTGCTAGAATTGACAAAAGATCTCCAAATCTTGTTCCAGATATGTTTTATTCCTATGTTGGCTAGCTTCCTTGTGCTGTCATTTAAAAAGCATTATTTCGTGATTTTTGTAATCTGTTTGTATCTGTCCAATGTCAGGTTTTGCCAATTTTTCCTCAGCTTGTTAACCTTCCGTTGGATAAGTTCCAGAAAGCGTTAGCTCATATTTTGCAGGTATGTATAAGTTCTACTGTCATTATCTCCTTATCTGAGCATTTCATTACATTATATTGTATTTATTGTGGTATACATAGAAAATGGATACTATATTCTTTTTTCTTTTTGTCTCTTTAGACTTTTTAAAGTACATCAGTTACTTCTATTTATGTTGATTTCTAAAATCTAAGTAAAAATAAGGACCTTGCCAAATAAATGGTGATACAAATTTTAAAAAAAGAGATTCAATGTTCAGTTGAGAGAACATTGAGAGTGCAATTTCATGTCTTTCTTAATTTGTTTGTTGTAATATATTTTGTATTATGAAAATTGACAAATTAACTTCCGGAGAAAGAGACACATGACATTTCTTGGATGTGAGTTCTGACAAACAAAGCGATGTGGTATATTTTGAAATAATTGTTTCGAGGCATTGACATAGGCCTCTCTGTCATCTTTATGCACCTGTATCCTTTTTTTCAGGCATTTGTGTCTCCATCTTCATCATAATAAGAAAACTTTTAGGAAAGTTGTATGTTGGATAAAATCTGTTGAAGTTTTAATCTTATTAAACGTTGTGTTCCCTCATGCTTGATGCTTCTGAGATTTCAATGTCCATTTTCTCTGTAGGGTTCTGCTCATACAGGTCCTGCATTGACACCTGTCGAAGTTTTGGTAGCAATCCATGACATTTCTCCCGAGAGAGATGGTATTCCATTAAAAAAGGTGCTTATATATGTCTCTCTTATGAGGTTTTTCTAGTGAGCTAAAACAAAAGTTTATATCTATATACGGAAGAAAGGATTTTTGTTCTGGATGGTTGGTGTTGGAAATTTAATCTACATATTTGGGGGTGGATTGGGTATACCTCAACGGGAATTTGTCGATCTACGTATCCTCAATATGGCTCGCCTACAAACCTCCTCTTGGTTGAATCTTAAACAAGCATTCTCCTTGCTCTGGTGAATCTGGAACACGCCTTTCTCGCGGTGGTGGATAACTATTGGAACTAGTGTACACACCTCAAGTTATGGAGTCTTTGTGATGCTCCGGGAAAAGACCCAAAGAGAAAATGTTAGGAGAGAAGGGAGTTTCTGCAGTGAAAAGATGCATGCTATTTCTGTTGTGATATTTAGGAGAATGTATATTATTTAAAGATGTATCTCCTTATCACAATCATGACTTCTATTTCAACCATAAGTTGGAAGAACCCTAGTCCAACCCAAATACTGATGCAACTGGGTCAACTGGTCAAGGGTCCAAAACCCAACCCAATTTCCAACAGCCAGAAATTACATAGGCTGGTCATTAGCTAGAACTTGAATGCGCTTTTTATGCAAGTATCTAAGTGGCCGGCTGGTCTTGAGTGTGATATGGTGGGCATGTTATAGTATAGGTTGCTGGCACATCTCTTCTTCTCTTCAATTATACCCAATTTGTTACAATAGTTTTGCTCCCTTGGTTTTTATATACGTCTCAATTCCTGGATTAAAGTTCTGTGGTGATTGAATTTGATTATGTATCTGTATTATAACACCTTGTGCTCCACTCTGATGATGTCATGTAATTGAGTTACAGGTTACAGATACTTGTTCCGCTTGTTTTGAGCAACGCACAGTTTTTACACATCAAGTTCTCGCAAAGGCCTTGGACGAGATGGTATGGATAGGTTCATGGCGTGAATGCAAAATTTCTTATGATATGGTATTGAATTCTGCTTATTTGCCTTTTAGGTTGGCCGAACTCCGCTTCCACTGCTCTTCATGAGGACTGTAATCCAAGCAATTGATGCATTTCCGACTCTGGTAAATGCAGTTGTATCTACAATATTTTGCAGTTGTATATCCACTAAATTTACTTCCAATTTGCCCTGGGGACTTCCTGTTGTGTCTTTTTAACTGACATAGTTTCATAATCTCTAGACAGATTAGTTGGCACTAGAAATGACCTATGACTCGGTAGCATATCCTGATCTTGAACTGTATCAAATATATAAGTTGACTCAGTAAAGATAGATTGTGTACTTAGTGACTCAATTTTACCGTGGTAATGAATGTTTGAAATTACAACAATATGTCCCTGACAAATATGCAAAGTCCTTGAGGCCTGTAATCCATACTTTGACCATAAACGTCAGCTTGAAGATTTGGATTAGCGGGGACTCATGAAGATTTCCACGGTGTTGTCCCGCATCTGTAATTTGAGTGGATATCACTATTATGAAACCTCTTTCATGTTGGAAACAAAGTTAAGAAAGAGTTGGGAAATCCATATTTAAAGATACATAATTACATATGTATAAAGTTAAAATTAATTACACCCTTGAAAACGGAGGATGTTAAATGTGGTATATAGTTTTTAATTACTTTTTCGTGTAAATAATTTCTTGTTTCAATGAAGTATACTCCTTTTCTTCTGTTTCTGGGCTCAAATAGCAATCTCCAACTATTTTCATTTACAATCATTTTGCATTATTTACTGGGAGTTGAGCCGATGACATTCCTCAACCACTAGTTGACACATTCGTAAATCTCTGATGGGTTCATATGCTAATTCCTCGTCTTCTCATTTCGAAAATGCTAATAAGAAGCCATTTTAATGATCATATGCTGTTTGTGTTAGGGCCTTCTTTTGGTATTAGTAGCAGTTCGATATATGGCAGTTAATGCTGTGATGAGAAGCCTTCCATTGTTTATTATAGGGAAAATTACAAAAAACTGCCCAACTTATGGGCTAAATTCAGCCACCTTCCTCTTTTTTGTCAAATTATTTCTACCTCCCTAAAATGAGGATATCCAATGTAAACTAATGAAATGTCCATTTTGCCCTTAAGTAAAACAGCAAAAAAACAAAAAAGGAAAAAATTGAAAATTTGCAAAAGACAATTTTACCCTTATGTGTAATAGAAAAAGGAAATTAAATTGAAAATAGAAAGTAGAAAAAGAAATTAAATTGAAAAAAAAGAAGGAAAAAACAGTTATTGGAAGCAGATTCACGATTTGGGCGTCGTTGGGGGTGTGGGAGGCGTCGCCGGGGGTGGGGGAGGTGGGAAAGAGGGGTGGTTGGCATGGCTCTATTCATTGTTTGATATTTTTTCTTATTTTATATATATATATATATATAAAATACTGTTGATCGTCTTCTTGGGGAAGATGATGAACAGTACTTGTTATTTTTTTCTTATTTATATATATAATTACTGTTCATCGGAAGACGATGAGCAGTGCTTTTCTAATTTTTTATTAATTTTATATATATATATATATAATATTACTATATAAGTATAATATATATACATATGTACATATATGTTATAATACATATATACATAACATATATGTACATATGTATATATATTACACTTATATAGTAATATTATATATATAATAAAAAAATATTTTATATAACCAATTATCTTTATTTTATCTCAATTTTCAACTAACTCCCTGAATTTTTAAAGAGATTACATACAGCTCCCTCTACATGAAAAGGGTAGGTTGGTCCAAAAAAATAGTCAACATTCACAAAGGTCAACACTAGGGGCAAAATCGGATTTTTGAAAAAATTTAATGATGACGTCATCAAAATCCATACAAAAAGGACCTCAATTGTTAATCAAACATGAAATTTAGGGAGGTAGAAGTAATCTGACAAAAAAGAGGGAGGTGGTTGTATTTAACTCATAATTTAGGGAGTTTTTTGTAATTTTCCCTTTATTATAACAGTTCTAATTTCTGATTGATTCCAGGTCGATTTTGTCATGGAAATTCTGTCCAAACTCGTACACAGACAGGTATGTGAAGTGAAGCTCGAACTAGTCTTCTCCTATTAAATGTGCTATCACCTTATCATATTTGACCATGTTTGGTGGTTATTAAATAATATACATGGAGAAACTAAGTAAATGTTAATAATGGACCACAGATATGGCGAATGCCAAAATTATGGGTTGGATTCATGAAATGTATCTCTCAAACGCAGCCACATTCCTTCCGTGTATTACTGCAGGTATATAATGGTTAATATGTTTGTGGACGTATTTCTGTTATCCTTTTCTGCGTAATCATTTCATCTCTGTAATTTGTTGTTTGCAGTTGCCAGCGCCTCAGCTGGAAAGTGCTCTGAACAAATATGCTAATCTTCGCGGTCCGCTCACTGCTTTTGTGAACCAATCTAGTGTTAAGACCTCTCTACCTAGGTATGTCGTCTTGTAACTGACTTTGATGTATTTTCCGCATCCACTCCTCTTTGAAACAGTTTTTTAGTATCCACTTGTTAATGATGTTTTTTCTAACCCTTTTTTTTTTTGGAAAAACCATGCAATGATATTTTTATTGAAGTATTCAAGCCAATTAGCCAACAAAGTTTTGTAGGTTATTAAAAATAATATTTAACAATAAACGACTGAAATATCAAAACTGGATACAAGGAATATATACAATATAATTATAATCAGTTTTAGGGTTCTAATGTGATGGAATAGTCATAAAAATCCATAAACTGCTCTTAACATTTTGTCATTATCTGGTATGAGTTGATTAAATAAATGAATAAAATTGCTCCATGTTAACCCTTCAAATTTTCTTGACGTTTATAATCCTAAATGAAACAATAACCATCATTAACTCGTCTAAATTTAACATAGGCATAATGCATTTATACCAACTTGGTGACGTAAATGATTTAGTCGTTCGTTGACATGAGCAATTTTAAGCTGAGAAAATGTATTTATACGTGCGGCAGGTCAATACTAGTGCTTCTTGGGCTTGAAGTACATTGTCAGGAACAACCTCCTCATCACAATGGTACTCCATTATCTGATGATGCCACACTTAGATGATAGTTTTAGAGCCATCAGCTTTAACCATTCCACATTGTGCGTTTAAGAGTGATTTTGGTGTTGCTGCTGATTCCTATGGAGCAAAGATGCTGATTCCTATGGAGCAATGATTTCAAATCTATTCTTATATGGGCTTTGCTTTGCTTGCTTCTGGCAGGCTTCTCCTCCACATACTCTTATTGCTCATCAGAAGAAGTCTTTGTGTTAGTATAGATATCGATACTCAAACAGTATTTATCTGCTTCTACCTTGTCTTTCTTTACTTTAATTTGTATGCATTAAAGGTGTTGTATCTCCTCATTAGTTCACATAATTTTCCTGCTACCATATGATCAAAATGCATATTGCACCAATAATGATAATAAGTCAACTATCGTTAATTGCGCTTCACAGTCCTTCCCAGTTACGTATCAATTGCTTTGGACAAACTATTTAACATTGTAGAATTTGGGAAATTTGTCAAGACAAATTTACCCGTTTGAGTTTATACATAGTTCTCGACCATTTTATTTATGGCATTTCTCATTTTTATTTGTTAATCTCCAAATACTGAACTTTGTTATTTACCAATTAAGTTTATTTTTTAAAAAAATTCTATGGTGAAAGTCGAGTTTTTAATATTACTCTTAGAAAAAATAAACCAAAACTAATACTATTTGAAAAATAATTTTCAAACTATTACTCTTAGTGACACATGTGTTGCCATGTGTGCAAAACTAATTTAGTTGGAATAATTTATTTATTTTCCTACTTTAGTGACCCTCATGGATTTATTAATTATGATATTTCACACTATTTAATCCTTCTCTCTCTCTCCAAATATTTATTTTTTGTATCTTTTCTTTTTCTCTTTTCTATTGCATGAATTTTTAACTACTTATAACAATTAACGTAGAACCAATATGTAAAGCTTTTGTTTGCATAATTTCAAACAACAAATGTAGTATTGAAAATTTTTCATATTACAAAATAATAAGTACATTAATTATTCTAATTAGCGATTTTAAAGAAATAAACACATGCATAGTTGTGTCACTAGGATTACTTGGTATAAAGTTATAAACTTAAGTTCTATTAATTTATTTACAAACTAATACAATTGCTTTACAGAAACAACAATTTAAGTATAATGTTAGAATTGTTGCTCTTTTTTTATTTTTGAGCATCTTATGTTTTGTTTTCTTAATTTGCATAAAATTAGAGTTGGACGGAGATAACTTTTAATTGTCTTATGAGTCGTTGCTACTTTTTTGTATTGTATCTCTTTCTCTACACTCCATATCTCATTTTCTTCTAAAAAATGGGTCCCCAATTTATTTTTCATGCTATCAATTTATCTATTCTGTTTGTTCCAGATCTCTGATGATCGAATTTTCACTCTGAAAATGGGCCACTAGTTTTTCGATCCGATCAATGAGTGGTCTTGGCGTACCATAACCAGTTTTCGGGAGTAGTACCACCGTAACATCGTACTGGCCCACTCGATGTGTGTGCTTATTTCTTTAACATTTATATATTAGAATAATTAATTAATTTATTGTTTTGTAATATGAAAATTTCTCAATACTATGTGTTGTTTAAAATTATGCAAAATAAATTTTACATATGATATTATGTTAGTTATTAATTTTTTGGTAAGTAGATAAATAGACTATTTTTCAATATAAAAGAGGGAGAAAAAAGATAATAAAAAAAATTTGGAGAGAGATAAGGATAAAAAATGAGTGAGGAATATTATAACTAATAAATCCATGTGGGCTATTAAAGTAGGAAAAAAAATTCCAACTAAATTACTTTTGTACACATGGCAACATGTGTGCAGCACCAAGAGTAAATTTGGGAATTATTTTCCAAAGAGTACTAATTTGGAATTATTTTTTCTAAGAGTAATATTTTGGAAAAAAACTCGGTGAAAGTTAGCATGGTGATATATACTTCCTCCGTCCCAAAAATAATGTTCATTTGACTTTGGTTAGGAATTAACACATTATTTCCCAAAAATACCCTTTCCATAAAATAAAAGATAATAAATAATATAACCTTATAAACATGCCATGAGTTTAATTTAATTTATAACTATTATCTATTTTCATGCATAAAACTTTCTTTTACTTAATTTCAATTGCAGTGTTATGGTAAAACAAATTAAATATATATTTTTCAATTAAAATAAAGGATAATTTAGTCAGATTTGACCAATGTTTGAAAAACCTCCCTGGTTATCGAACTGAACTATTTAACAATTCAAAGTTCATTGTTCAAACCGTAGTTTAATCATGATCGGATCAATGTTTGTCATAATTATGATATAAATAATTATTAATATATTAAAATTAGATGAAAAATAAATATGCAACTAAAATAAAAATAAAAAAATCAATCCTTAAAATTTAAACATCCACAAATCATACCAACAAGATTGCCGAAGAAAACAAAAATTGTAGACTACACATCGAAGAGTTCATTGAAACAAGATCACCGAAGAATTGTAGACTACACATCGAAGAGCTCTTTGCAAATTAAGTATATATTTTTAAATTAAAATGAAGGGTAATCTAGTCAGATTTGACCAATGTTAACCGGCCCGACTATCGAACTGAAAATTTTACCAGTTCAAGGTTCACTGATTCAATCGTGGTCGGACTAGTTATGTCGTAATTATGACATAAATAATGATTAATATAATGCAACAAAAAAAAAAAATCAATCCTTGGAATTTAAACATTCACAAATCACACAAACAAGATTGCCGAAAAAAATAAAAATTGTAGACTACACATCAAAGAGCTCATTGCAAAACCACATACATCAAAACATCTTACAGACAAATAATAGTTTGAGTGCATACAATTATATGAGGATGTACCTATGAGCTATGAGCTTTTCGTGTTACTCTGTTTCTTTTGATTAAGATGAGAAGTTAACAAAGAAATTGTTTATAATCACGTCGCTACCTGTCGCATTGATACCCCAGGAAAAGGAACTCACCAAATCAGAAATTGATATGTATTTGGTAGAAAGTTTAGAAATTTTTGACCAACTATTTATATTTATAAGAAGCCGCTCGGTTTTTGAGAACAGGTACCATTTCAAACAGTTGAATGGTCCGACCCCGGGTCAAACGGTTTTGGCCAATTTTTTGACACTACCGGTTCTAAGGTTTGAAATGGTCCATTATATGTCCCAGTCGGCAGTCCGACCGGTTGGACTGGCTTGTTTTAACTGGTTTTTAAATCACTGGATTTGACAACAAATATTCACTTTTATAGTAAGGGACAAATATTTTGGGAAGGATAAAAATGGAATAGTGAACATCATTTTTGGATGGATGGGGTAACATTTCTCAAAAAAGTATTATGGAAAAAGATAGGATAATACTATGTTACACTAGGCGTATTATTCCTTGTGTCTATCTCTTTTACATACTAAACTGTATTATGTATGGGCGACACACACATTTATAGAAAATAGTTAAACACACAAGTACACCTTGAAGTAACACTTCCGGTGTAATTATAGAATTTCCTAGATAGGACTATGTTCACAACATGAAAACATAATAACAATGGAGCGCACACAGTAATTTTTAGACAATATTAATTCCCTATGGCCAGATAATATTAATAAAAAATTAGCATTATATGTTGATTGAGTAATTACAAGCTCAAAAGAATAATACATAATTATAAAAACAACGTTGTCAATAAATTGTTAATTAATATCATTTTTTGATTAAGTAATTTTGTTTTTCAAGACTAGATTAAACAACTTGACTTAAAAACATCAAATAAAATGGCAGTAGTGGTAATTACAAGCTCAAAAGAATAATACATAATTATAAAAACAACATTGTCAATAAACTGTTAATTAATATCAGTCATTGATTAAGTAATTTTATTTTTCAAGACTAGATTAATAAAACTTGACTTAAAAAAATTAAACAAAATGTTAGTAGAAAAAAAATAGAACGCTGCAGGTTGTCAGCGAGCAAGAAAATTGTTCCGGGATTACTCGACCTCCCAACTTGATTCAAATTGATAGTACAACAAGTTAACAACTAAGAAAGGTGAGACTTAACATGCAAAACTAAAGACGCAATAGATGAGAAGTTTATAGAAGAACTGCAAAATTTGGAAAGAACTTGGCCACATCGCCTTCTTAATTCTGCATGTGAACCTCATTTCACAGCCAATTCCATCGAGCTAAAGCCTTTGTTGCTTACGATTATTGATACTATCGAAGATCTTAATCATATAACCAATACTTGCCCATGTTGAAGAGTCATGATCACTCCCGCCCTCGACGTCCCGAAACTGCCTCAAAACTGTTGGGATTTAGTGGAGCCGGTTCAAAAGTATCGAGAGCCGAAATAGAGCTAAAAACGGAGCCAAGTCTTGCAAGGTGCAGAAGGTAGCATTGCGGGGCCAAAAGTGGCATCGCCAGTGCGAGGTTGTTGGTGCTGCAGCGCCAGAAGTTGGCGCCAAGGCCACAAAATCTGCCTTCTTGGCACTGCAGCGCGACGAGTCGCATGCACAGTTAGTTTTGACGTGGGTTTCCTTAGTTTTAGCTTATTTTTGGAATTGTTTCCTAGTGTAATAGGATTTGTTCTCTAGCCAAATAAGGATTAATTTCCTATTTTGTTAGGGTTTTGGCTTGCTTCACTATTATAAATAGTAGGACTTAACTTGTACTTGATGAATCATTTTGATAAGTTAATGCGATTTAATTGGAGGTTGTCTTTTCCCTTGTTTGAGTTTCAACCGAGAAAATTTCGTCTTCTTTATTTCTTTGTTTTTCCTTTGAGTTCTTAATCATTTTCCAAGTTTCACCCGTTAATTTGTTGTTTTCCTAACAATTGGTTCAAGAGCCTAAATTTTAGATTTGGGAGACGTCTTAGATCTAAATCTGAGGGTAAACACGATAGCTTAGTTTTAGTTGTGAGATTTTGTTGAGTGGAGGCAATGCCAAGTGATAAGGGGAAAGTTAAGATTGATAGGTTCGATGACATGGATTTCGAATATACATTATATCCATGGGTCAGTTGGATGAAGAGGAATATTGACACGAGAAATCCTCACGTGTTTTTACAGCAAGTGGACTGGTCGTGTGTTGTAATAAAGTGGATTATAAGTCCGGATTGTCGATCCCACAGAGTCTAGAATTTTAGCACTAACGAATTTAAATCAAGCTAACTTTAAAACTAAAACTAAAGCATTGTAAATAACTAGACTAATGATTTTATGAAAAATAGATGTCGAAAAACAATTAAGACACATGCGTCGATACAAATCAATCAATTACCAATATAGAAGCTTTAATCGTATTTCAAATGCTTGTTGCTATGGTGAAATTTCCTTAATATGGTAGTGTTATGCCCTCAGATGCGATAGAGGATATAATGTATAGGGCATATTCATTGTAATTAAACATTATTTATATATGAAGGCTTTTGAGTTGTTTTCTTATTGGCATTTGTAAGGTAAAATAAACAACTAAAAGTCCATGACATTGAGGCGAACCTTCTACTCCCTATGAGTTAGGAAGAATAGAACTAGAAGGATTCGGTACTCATTGTCTATATAAGTTTGCATGTCAAAGAAAGTCCTGACTGGACATCAGGAACAGATAAGACTTGTATGACATAAGTTTTGACGTGAAAGTGCTAGTCAAACACTAAGTGGTAATGGGAGCTTATATCATAGACATGTCAGTTTGACTGATTTGTTCGAACACGACTCGCATCGGTTCTGTCGCATGGGTTTCACTCAATGACAGTCAATGATAGAACTGATATATTGTGATAGGTACGCGTGAACCTTAGACTTGAGAAATCACGTTGAAGATGTACTTGTGATATCAAGTTCGTTATTAGAGTAGTTAGACTCAATTCACCCAATGGTGAAGTCAACCTCGAAGTCCAACTTGATAGACAAGTAGTAGTTTTAACTGATTTGCAAGATTGTAATTTATTCTCTCATAAGTGAATGAACAATTATCCTATGCCATCATGAATGAGTGAGGTCGAAAGTATTTGGCCAAAGCAATAGAGAATGCTAGTGCTAGACACAAGAGTAATCTCATTGACCTCGACTCATTATGTACTCAAGCATATAGTCAAGTACTGTGAGTTTGACTAAACCATGACTCTCACTTGACTTGGATATAAGAATAAAAGGTTTATACTCGTACGGTATTCGTAATAGGAAAGGTTTGAAATGATCCTCATCATACGTTCTCAATTGGGTTACGATGTGAGCCACGAGACTGGCTAAGTGTTACTCACATCCTTTTGCTTTCCTCCCAATTGTCTTTTGAGACGAACCTAAAGAGTCGTGCTTAAAGGAATTGCAAAGGGAAAAACCGTTTTTGACAAAAAAGAGTTTTTCTATATTTGATATCGATTATTATTAATTAATTTGTCATTTGATGATATGATTAATTAATTTTATTAATTTCTTGGAGAAATTAATAAAATTACTTTCTTGGAGAAATTAATAATATTTTAATTGATTTATTTATTTAATTAATTACTGGATAAATCATTTATTTAATTAATTACTGGATAAAGTAATTAAATAGAATTGAATTAATTAAAATTAGAACCAACAGGTGCACTAGCCCAAAGGCTAGTGCACGATTAAGATGGGTGTTCATATATGCTTTGGTGTCCAAGAGTTTTGTAACTCTTAAGTTGTGTATTTATACACAACTTAAAAGGAGTTAAAAACCCTAGCCTCTTGTTTCACAAAGAAAAAGAAAGAACTCAATAAAAAATTCTCTCCCCTAATTCTCTCTCATAGCCGTGCACTACAGTGAAGAAAGGAGGAGGATTTCTTCTTTGGATTCTGGCGCGAGGATTTAGAGGCAGTTACAAATTTGCTGCTCGGGTCAGATTTTGAAATACGCATATAAGGAAGAACATGTAAGTTTTCTTCCTCTAAGTTTGAATATGGAAATCAGAGATGAACCACAACTTGGGATTTTTAAATTCTTCCACTGCGTTCTTATATACTCGTTCCCCAACAGTGGTATCAGAGCCAATCTTTGATATCCATATTCAACTTTGTATTTGATCTTTATGTGTTTTAATTTTTCGTATTTTATAGCATGTTAAAATATGAGAAATTGTATGTTATGATTGAAGCATGCATTTTATGTTTTTTTTTGGATTTAATATTACATAGTGTTTTTAAGAATCTGAAATTACATGAAAACTGAGTAAAGGGAGAAAAACGGGGCTAAAAAGCTCCGACACGTCGCACGCTCAGCGTGCGCGCTGCTGTGTGCATACGAGGGCCAAAGACCCTCGCTATGCGCACAACTTGATGCGCCCCCGTCGTGCGCGCAGAAGCACGGAAGGCCAGGCCCCATGACTAGGGGTGGGCTAACGGGTTCGGTTTTCAGGTACGCATCTGACCCGATCCCGTTCGGGTCTATTGGGTTGGAATTTTTGCAGAAAAACGGGTAATACCTGATACCCGATTGGGAATTTCGGTCGGGTATCGGGTAGGAATTTCCTACCCGATATACCCATTGGGTACCTGAAATTAACCCCAATTTTTTTTTTTAAATATACATAGTAAACAACGCAGTAGACTATAGGCAGAAGCAGAAGCAAAACATATTTTTTTCTTTCTCTTAACTTCTCACCTCTCAAATCCCAACTCTCAAACTTCCAAATTCAAACTTCAAATTACTCTTACCCATTTCAAATTGATTAATTATTAATTGTTAATTTGTTATTCATTTGAATTTGATTAATTAACAAATTTGAATTAAAAAAAAAGAAAAAAAAAAACATAATGGCATCAAAACAGAGGGCCTGAAATTGCCTTTGCAATTTGCTTACAGCAGATTGCACAAGCAACCGGGTAGCCGATACCCGAATTCTTCGGGTACTTATTGGGTACTTAAATCCGATTCCTATAAACCCGAAACCGATAGCCCCAATACCCGATATCCCACCCGATACCCACCCCTAGCCACGACGGGCGCCCAGGCGCCACACGTTGTGTGGCTAGGCCTTCGGGTGGCCTGGCCACCCCGTTCTGGGCGCGCGGGTCTAGAATGTCGAGTCGGGTTGAAGGCCCGACATTGAAAGATGGGATGGGCTGAAAAAATGGGCCTAATTTTTAATATTTGGGTATTGGGCTATTTTGATTAATTGGGTTAGTCAAAAGGATGATGACCCAAGTTTAATTAAATAAGCCCGAAACTAGTTTAATTAAAGAATTAGGATTTTGATTAATTGATTATGAGCTAAATTTATTAAATCTAAGTACGCCACATAGATGGTGACTTGAGTTTGATGAAATCGAGCCCATATAGCATTTATTAAAATAAAATTATTTAAATTTAAATTTGAATTAATTAATTATTTTTCTTGGAGAATTGTGATTAATTATTTATTTGAATATTATTTTATTTTCTTCCTAAATGGGTTTGTTTCAAATTTTGACATTGCATGAGATTTTAATTTTTTGTATATTTAATTAGTTGGACTAATTATTTTAATCAAAGGTAGACATGTTAAATTTGGAATTTAATTATGTCTAAGTCGTTTAGTTATGCTATTTGATTTTGATTAAAATTATGAATGTATGAAATATTTAAATTAAACAAGGCATTAATTGGTTGGACTAATGGAAATAAATAATCATCAACATATTTGCTTTTCTTTAATGTGAGCATGTATTATGTGATGGTGACACCTTCCATGGATGTAGGCTTTTGATTTGTATTTTATTTTCACGGGTTGTAATGTCCGTTTTGAGCCTAATTTTATTTTTCTAGATTTTATGTATAGGTTGCTTAAAAATCTTGTAATAGAATAGGTTTTTGAAAATGGTGGATGCTTGAAGACCCATGAAGATTAGATTAGATTTTCCTTTCGCCTTTTATTTTTTATGATGATCCATTGGCTTGGATCCTCTAGAAAAAGTCCATGGTTGTGTGTGTTGATTAGCTTTTTAGAATTGCCATAACATGCTATATTAGTTGTATGTATCATGTATATACCCGCGCTTTACAAATTGGTTAAATGTGTAAAGTGAGACCAAAATTAATTTTTTTGAAAAATCACAATTCTTTCAAAATTAAATAATATTAAGTTAGTAAAGGGCATTGGGTGTCTTCTCCCTCCACTAGACTTAATAGAATTTAGAATTGTATCTAATGTATGGTATTGTCCTAGAAAGTGGGGGTGGGGGGGGGGGGGGTCATATAATTAGATATAATTTAAAATTTTATAAAGTGCATTTGATGCCTTAATCAAAGCATATTTTACCCCAAATGTTGTCAAAGGGTTGCAAAGTGAAATTCAAATGTAAGATTAAATAGAGTTAGTGGGACTAAACTTAGATAGTCCAAACACCTATATATCGTTAAAGGATTACGGTAGTTTGGATTATGGGAAAAGAAGATTGAAACATCTAATAATTTAGATTGATGTTAGACATCACTTTAATCGATTAGGCGATTAAATATCGTTGAAGGGTTGCCATCCACTGAATCAATTAAAGAAATCAATCTCCACTACGAAGTAATGAACAACGATCACTTCCGATTTCCACAGTGGGAGTGTGGATCTCGAAAAATGTAGTGGAAGCCAAGTTTAAATTTAAGCCTTTGATTTAACTCGGAAAGTTTTAATTACATGCATCTAATTCAATCTGGATTATTTTTTGTAGTTGTTAATTTATATCTCTCTCACAATGACAATCAACCCCCTCTCTGTTTTACTCGAAAAGAATACTCTTACCGGACCCAACTATGTGGACTGGCTAAGGAATTTGAGGATAGTCCTCAATATGGAATCACTGGGGTACGTGTTGGACACGGATATCCCAGCTCCTCCTGCTAGAGCACATGCCAATGAGGAAGAAGTCTAAGCCCATGAAAAATGGGTCAAGGATGATGTTCAAGTGCGTGGACACATGCTGGGTCAATGACAAATGAGCTCCAGAGATCCCACAAGAAGATGACCACAGGGAGGGCCATCTTAGCGCACTTGGTCGAGCTCTATGGTGAGCACAGTCGTACTGCTAGATATGAAATATCTAAAGAGCTCTTCGGAGCCAAGATGAGAGAAGGAGAAAAGGTTAGGGATCATGCCCTCAAGATGATCTCGAGGATCGAGAATTATAGGCTCTTGATCTTACAATGAACCCGCAACTCCAAACTGATCTCATTTTGTAGTCTCTTCCTGATTCCTTTTCCCAATTTGTCATGAACTTCAACTGTAACGAGATTGAATGTAACTTAGCTGGGCTAATGAACAAACTAACGGCTGCACAATCTCAGTTGAAGCCCAAGGGAAAGGAAACTGCATCGGTTATCTCTTCAGGGCCCAAAAAGGCTAAGAATAAAAAGAAGAAATCCAAGAAACAGCTTGGCGGGCTTGGAGCTCAGGGTGGTGTCGATAAGAAAGGGCCCAAGAAAATGGGCAGATGCCTACACTGCGGTGAGCTGGGCCACTAGAGAAGGAACTGTCCTAACATGGGCCAAGGTGCACAAGGTATGGAACTTTACATTTTTGAAACTAACTGTTCGATGACCGTTTTTTCCACTTCGTGACTCACATTTGTTGTGTGGATCAGGACTTGAAGTAAGAAAGGAAGCTAGACCGTGATGAGGTGCAGATCAAAGTAGGCAGTGGGCATAGCATCACAGCTACTGGAATTGGATCTACCTCGTTGCTTTTAAATTCTAGACATTTATTAGTTTTGAATAACGTTTTGGTTTTGCTCAAGGGGCTTAAGAACATTGTTTCGATTCTTGTTTTAGTTAACGATGGTTAAACTTTTTGTTTCATTAATAAGCATTGCGACATTTATTATGGTAATAAAATAGTAGGCTCTGCTACTTTAGTACATGGATTGTATTACCTTAATGTCCAGAATGAGTGTGCTGTTAATGCTATAACTAGGAAACGTGGTAGGCAAGATACCAACCAAAGATTAATATGACATCTTAGACTAGGCCATGCCGGTGAAAGTTACATCCACAAAATGGAGAAAGATGGGCTTATAGGCCCATTGGGATCAGATCCCTATCCTACTTGTGAATCTTACCTCATGAGCAAGATGGCTAGATCTCCCTTCACCGGGATTTTTGAAAGAGCTACACCAATTTTAGGATTGGTACATACCGACGTTTGTTGGCCATTCAGTGAAATGGCTCGTGGATGTTTCCACTACTTCATCACATTCACTGATAACCATTCAAGGTATAGTCTTGTGTATTTGATGAAGTATAAGTCTGAATCCATTGAAAAGTTTAAATAATTCAAGGCTTTAGTGGAAAAGCAAATTGGGCAACATATAAAAGCTCTCTGGTCAGACCGAGGAGGAGAATATATGAATGGTGAGTTTGACGAATACCTAAGAGAAAATGGCATTATACTGCAACTCACACAGCGACACGACAGTTAAATGGAGTAGTTGAACAAAGAAATCGTACCTTGTTAGACATGGTTCGACCCATACTCAGCTACACTGACTGACCCATTTCACTTTAGGGTCACGCGCTCCTTACTCTGTACACATTTTAAATAGATGTTCCTCCATGTCCATTTCTAAGACTCCATATGAGATATGGAGAAATAGAAAACCAAGTCTCAATCATATAAAGATTTGAGGATGTCGAGCTTATGTTAAAAAGATAAAAGTGGAGAAACTGGAGGCAAGATCCCTGAAGGGATGTTTTGTTGGATACCCCGACAATTCAATGGGGTATTTCTTCTACTTGCACGATGATCAAAGGATCATTGTAGCTTTACAAGACTTCTTTCTCGAAGATGAGTTCATTAGAGAAGGTGGAGTAGGTAGAAAGATAGTTTTTAAAGAACACAGCGAGACTCCCTTGGATACATCTACACAGGAAGTAAGAACTGACCAAATTGTAACACAACCACAACTGCGAAGATTTAGTAGAGTACCTCAAGCTCCTGAGAGGTATGGCTATTTACTTCAGAAGGAACTAGGTCTCCACACTGTCGTAGAGGGAGGCCATGGAGATGATCCCTCTACTTATGATCAAGCAATGGTGGATATAGACCCTGCAAGATGGAGTGAAGCTATGCAAGCAGAGATAGATTCGATGCATTTGAAAACCAAGTCTGGATATTTGCTGATCAACCGGATAGTATTGTACTAATTGAGTGCAAATGGATCTACAAGAGAAATATTGGTGCTGATGGCAATGTTGATACCTATAAAGTCAGGCTAGTGGTGAAAGGGTACAGTCAAAAGGAAGAAATTGTATCAGGAAACCTTTTCACCATTATCCATGATCAAATCAATAAGAATTCTGTTAGCAATAGCGGCCCACCTAGATTATGAAATGTGGCAAATGGATGTCAAAACGGCGTTCCTAAATGGATTCCTAGAAGAGGATATCTATATAGAGCAGCCAAAAGATTTTGTATCCAAGAATGATATTCATAAGTCGTGCAAGCTTGAAAGATCCATCTATGGACTCAAGCAAGCATCTCATAGCTGGAATCTGTGTTTTGATGAAGCAGTCAAAGGATTTGACTTTATCAAAAAAGAAGATGAATCATGTGTATACAAGAAGGTTAGTGGGAGCAAGATATCATTCCTTGTGCTATATGTTGATGACATAACACTTATAGGAAATGATGTAGGAATGCTCACCACTGTAAAGAATTGGCTGCCGAGTACATTCTCCATGAAAGACTTGGGAGAAGCCACATACATTCTGAGAATTCGGATCTATGGGGATCGAACAAACAGAATGATAGGAATTTTCCAAACCCTTTACTTAGATAAGGTCCTAAAGAGATTTAGGATGGAGGATTCTAAGAAAGGGTTCCTGCCAATGAGGCATGGGATACATCTCTCAAAAACTATGTGTCCTCAAGTGAGGAAGATAGAAAAGAAATGAGCGTTGTACCTATGGAACAACAGTGGGTAGTCTAATGTACGCCATGTTGTGTACAAGACCCGACATAGCTTATGCAGTTAGCGTTGTTAGTCGATTTCAAGGAAACCCCAGGCAAGGAACACTCGATAGCTGTGAAAAATATCCTTAAGTATCTTAAAAGAACAAAGGATATGACTCTGATCTTTGGAGGTGGTGACCTAAGAGTGTATGGATACACTGACTCGGATTTTCAATTTGACGTCGATGACAGAAAGTCCAGCTCAGGGTTTATTTTCACCCTCAATGGTGGGGCAGTATCTTGTAAAAGTTTCAAGCAAAGGACAACCGTTGATTCCACCACTGAGACTGGATACGAGGCTGCTTTAGAGGCAGCCAAAGAAGCTGTTTGGCTTAGGAAGTTTTTTAGTGAACTTCAAGTGGTTCCTAGAATATGATAAGTGTGTTATTCTCCTAGAAATCTCGTCTAATTCCAATGTTTTTATGCAATATTCTTTTATAATTGCTCGTTTAAAGTCATGATTTTATCTTGTAGGATGGTTGGAGCTTTTGACGAGAAAAGATGTGGAATTGGTCGAGATTGAGAGCCTCAATTGAAGTCGGGAGGTTGGAGAACGACCAAGATGAGCGAGAAGGCCTAAAAACGTACCTACAAGCTACCAAAGCTCGGGCTGGAGCAAGAAAAAGGCTTGCTCCAGCATGAGCTGTGCGAAACAACTTAGCTCGTGCTGGAGCAAGAAAAATGCTTGCTCCAGCACGAGCCCTTTTGGCCTTAGCTCTCGCTGGAGCAAGAAAATGTCTTGCTCCAGCGCCAGCAGTGCGTGGTTTCATAGCTCGCGCTGGAGCAAGACATTATGCTCGCTCCAGCGCGATTCTCTCGGATTTTACCCGATTTGTAGAGCTATAAATAGAGTTTTGACCTATTTTGGAAAGATCTTTGCCTCCCCCAAGTCTTGTTCTCTTTAGATTTTTGCATTTTTGGAATTCTCAAGCTTTGAAGATGACATTTAGAAGCTAAAAACCTCATCCGGGCAATTGTAATTCGAAATCATCATCTTGGTTTGTGAGATTATTGTTCTTAATATAATTTCTTTGTTGAGTAATTGATTTTCTTGTTTACATGCCAAGTGTTTGATGAATTGCTTAGCTTAGATGTACACTTTGTTATTGTGTTTCATTGATCCATTGCTAGTTAAGATTAAATTGCTATCAATTATAGTCTTGCTTAGTAGCAACTAGGAATTAATATTGATGAATGATTGATATTAGATTCTTAGGGGAAAATTAATGTCATTAGATTTAATTCATGCTAGGTGGATTGACTATTGATGTCAACTCTCTTTTTGTGATTAATGCTTCTCCGTAAATGAATCGAAGGCCTAGTCCCTAGATGTATTTTAGGAGTTAGAATTTATCGATTGGCTATTCGTTGATAAATTACGCTTAAGAAAAGAGCAAGATGTTCATATGCTATCATTGTTCCTCTTAGTTGGCTACTCAACTAGAATTAATCTTACGTATCTATGATCGAATCGAGAAGATGATGGGTAATTACAATTGACCGGGCTTTACTTTATTGATTCAATTATACCATTTAATTGCTTTCTTTATAATTTTTATTTGTTTAGATTCCGTACAATTGCAACCAACCCCCCTTTCTACTTAAGTTTCATAAGTTATTTAACAATTGTAATTGATCTACACTCTCTTGGGTTCGACCCTTGCTTACCGCTATTGCATTAGGTATCAAGGAAGTATAAATAATATTTTTGGTGTGCTACGACACGCATCAAATTTTGGCGCCGTTGCCGGGGAGTATTGATTAGTTTAATTGCTTGTGTTTTTGTTTTATTTTTATTTTTGTTTGTATTTTCTGTTTATGTCACGATTCTCTCACGATTTACCATTTGATCTTGAAACTGAGAGGACGTTTCATAGGTTACAAAGGGAAGCACCTTAAGCATCAACATCCAGGATCAACATTGCTATTGACTTAGCATCTTACTTCCATCAATCCAATCTTGAAAAAGAAGAAATGGCAAACAATCGAAACAATCGCACTCTTAAGGAGTTGGCGACACCGAATCTCAATTATCAACCTCTATGCATTGATTACCCCGCCCTTGATGTTGCTTTAGAATTAAAATCCGGTTTAATTCACCTCCTCCCCACTTTTCGTGGTTTTACAGGTGATGATCCTCACAAGCATCTCAAGGAATTTCACATGGTATGCACTTCTATGAAGCCCGCCGGGATATCCGATGAACAAATCAAGCTAAGGGCATTCCCTTTTTCTTTAGCGGACTCGGCGAAAGATTGGCTCTACTACTTACCATCCGGATCAATCAACACATGGAATGAGATGAAACGGGTATTTTTAGAGAAGTACTTTCCGGCTTCCAAAGCCGCCATTATCCGGAAAGATATATGTGGCATCCGACAAATATCCGGGGAAACTCTCTACGAGTATTGGGAGCGATTCAAAAGGCTATGTTCTAGTTGCCCTCATCATCAAATTAGTGAGCAACTCCTCATCCAATACTTTTACGAAGGACTTATTCCCACCGAGAGGACAATGATTGACGCCGCTAGTGGAGGGGCATTAGTTGATAAAACTCCCGAGGGTGCTCGGTTATTGATTTCAAACATGGCGGCAAACTCTCAACAATTTAGCTTTCGGCATGAACCTCAACCAAGTAAGGTAAATGAGGTAAAATCTAGTTCACTTGAGTTAAAAATTGCCGAATTAACTTCACTTGTTCATCGAATGGTCGTTGGAAAGATACAACAAGTGAAAGCGTGTAGGATTTGTGCTAATGTGAATCATCCCACCGACATGTGCCCCGCTCTCCAAGAAGGACCAATTGAGTATGCAAATGCCATGGGGGGTTTTTTAGGACCACCGCAACACCACTATGATCCCTATTCAAACTCTTACAATTCCGGATGGAGGGATCCTAACTTTGGCTATAGAAATTCAAATGGTCCTAATCATCAAGGGTACAATCAAGGGTATAGTCAAGGATCACCACCTCCTTTCCCACCTAAGCCACAAGCCCCTTCTCCTAGTTCAAGCTCAAACTCCAACTTGTCTTTAGAAGATATTGTGAAGGCTCTTGCTCAAGACCAAATTCAATTCAAGCAAGAAACTAAGTCAAGCCTAAAGCATCTAGAGACACAAATGAGTCAATTGGCCACTTCTATGAGTAGGATTGAAGCTCAAGGGTTGGGAAAGCTACCATCTCAAAGCATCAACCACATGGAAAATGTTAGTGCTATCATATTGAGAAGTGGAAAAGAAGTTGAAGCACAACTCAAGCCACCACCGGGACATGACATTATGGAGGAAGAGGAGAAAAAGTGTGCCACGAGTTCTCCTCCTTCCATCTCTCCTTCAAAGGTAACCTCTAACCCTCATCCCATTCCTATTATTACTAAGCCTCCTTTTCCAAGTAGGTTTGCACAATCGAAGAAAGAGGAGAAAGAGAAAGAAATCTTGGAAATTTTTAGGAAGGTGGAGGTGAATATACCTCTTATCGATGCGATTCGCCAAGTACCCCGGTATGCCAAATTTCTCAAGAAACTATGCACACAAAAGAGAAAGTTGATAGGTAATGAGCGTGTGAGCGTGGGCGAGAACGTATCCGCCGTGATCCAACGTAAGTTACCTCCAAAATGTCAAGACCCTGGTATGTTCACGATTCCATGTATGATTGGTAAGACAAAATTTGATCATGCCATGCTAGACTTAGGTGCATCCATCAATGTCATGCCATTATCAATTTATAAATCGTTGGATTTGGGTCCTTTAAAGGAAACGGGGTAATTATCCAATTAGCAGATTGTTCTAATGCTTACCCCGATGGGGTAATTGAGGATGTCTTGGTAGAGGTGAACGGTCTAATTTTTCCAGCGGATTTTTATGTTTTACACATGGGAAATGATCATTCCATAAATCCCGCCCCCATTCTTTTAGGACGTCCTTTCCTCAAGACGGCTCGAACAATTGTGAATGTTCATGAGGGCACTCTTTCCATGGAGTTTGATGGTGAAATTGTCAAATTCAACATACTTGACTCCATGAGGTGTCCTCGGGATGTGAAATCTATTTCGTTTCTTGAAAAAGTTAAAATGATGGTGTAGAAAATGGTGGACCACAAAGAACATGCACTAGAAAAAGTTTCATTGCAAGATCCTGGTTGATTGAGGATGGCACGTCGAGCCAACGACGTTAAATAAAGGCGCTTCTTGGGAGGCAACCCAAGCATGGCTGAAAAGCCACCGCCAGATTTGATCCCTTTATCCTTCCTTTTTATTTACTTTGTTCATGACTTTTCGTTAAGTGTTTTACATTGAGGACAATGTAAGTTTTAATTGTGGGGGAAGGGTTAAATTTGGTTCTTTTTATTTTTGCTTGTTTTTGTTTGAATAAAGTGGGGATTTGTATGCTTCGATTATTTTCATGCACCCTTGGGACGTGTTAATTGTATGCTTCGATTATTTTCATGCACCCTTGGGACGTGTTAATTGTCATGAGATAAAAGCAAAATTTTTTTGAACTTTCATTTCCTTGGAATAACATGATTTAAGTGACATGAGTTAGAACCGTTTGATTGTGAATGAGATAGACATATTATAGTTGTAACCACTTGCTTCTTGGGCTTTTATTGATACAATGATGGAACTATGAAGTAGAATTGCGGGTTTTTAGTAGACTATGACAACCATGTGAGCTATTGAGCCTTTTTATTGATCAAATTTCTATGGAAATCTTCTTTCTTTCAGTGTGTGTATCTTCTATATTTTTGTAATGCTAGAACTTGCTTTGAACCATGTCAAAATTACATTGATTTGTGCATATTTGAAGATGATAAAGGCACTTAAGATTTTAACCCACTTAGCCTAAAAAGCCTACCTTATGCATTTTCATCTCTAGTAAACCCCTTTGAGCTTTTGGCCGTTTTGTTGGATTGACCCGATTTATGAGCTTTTTCAATTCTTTGTTCTCTCTTGATTTACCCGTCCAAAGAACGAGTAGAGCTAGAAGGATTTATTTCATGAGTTAAAAAAAAAAAAATGGCATGTTGAGAGATAGTGTGGGGGTACTTTTGATGAATGTAAAGAATGTTATGCAATTTGTGGGAGAGAAGAGGTTGAGTGCTTTTAGTTCTTTGTCGATATATATATAAAAAAAAAAAAAAAAAAGAAAAAGACGAAAATGAAGAGAAGAAAAAAAAAAAATGAATGAAAAACAAATTATTGATGGAAACATGAGCAAAGGATTTGTTGTTGTTAGGTGTTGGGTCCTATATATATCATTTACCCAAGTTTATCTCAATGCTCTGCTAGTTTCTTGGACTTAGCTTTCTTATCCTTTGTTTTTCTACCCGAGCCTCAACCCCGTTACAACCATATTGAAGACCTTTTGATTCTTATGTGCGCATTTCTAAAGTAGTGGAGATTATTGGTGTATAAGCAAGCCTATGGGAATGCATTTACATAGAAAGATTTGAGCGAAAAATACATTATCCGTATACACTCAAGTGTTTGGAGAGGATTGTGAGAAAGTCTACTAATTTCCCAATATTTCTACTCTTATTGTGATCATCTTGTGAATATTTGATAAAGTTTGCAAGTGAATAATAACTATAATGTGTGTCAATCTTTTTAGTGTTTGACCATGGTGGTTGTCTCATGTCATTTTTATCATTTATCTTCCATTCTAATGAATTTGAGAAAAGTATGCATATCCTAATCATTGCTCGAGGACGTGCAATTGGCTAAGTGTGGGGGTGTTTGATAAGTGTGTTATTCTCCTAGAAATCTCGTCTAATTCCAATGTTTTTATGCAATATTCTTTTATAATTGCTCGTTTAAAGTCATGATTTTATCTTGTAGGATGGTTGGAGCTTTTGACGAGAAAAGATGTGGAATTGGTCGAGATTGAGAGCCTCAATTGAAGTCGGGAGGTTGGAGAACGACCAAGATGAGCGAGAAGGCCTAAAAACGTACCTACAAGCTACCAAAGCTCGGGCTGGAGCAAGAAAAGGCTTGCTCCAGCATGAGCTGTGCGAAACAACTTAGCTCGTGCTGGAGCAAGAAAATGCTTGCTCCAGCACGAGCCCTTTTGGCCTTAGCTCTCGCTGGAGCAAGAAAATGTCTTGCTCCAGCGCCAGCAGTGCGTGGTTTCATAGCTCGCGCTGGAGCAAGACATTATGCTCGCTCCAGCGCGATTCTCTCGGATTTTACCCGATTTGTAGAGCTATAAATAGAGTTTTGACCTATTTTGGAAAGATCTTTGCCTCCCCCAAGTCTTGTTCTCTTTAGATTTTTGCATTTTTGGAATTCTCAAGCTTTGAAGATGACATTTAGAAGCTAAAAACCTCATCCGGGCAATTGTAATTCGAAATCATCATCTTGGTTTGTGAGATTATTGTTCTTAATATAATTTCTTTGTTGAGTAATTGATTTTCTTGTTTACATGCCAAGTGTTTGATGAATTGCTTAGCTTAGATGTACACTTTGTTATTGTGTTTCATTGATCCATTGCTAGTTAAGATTAAATTGCTATCAATTATAGTCTTGCTTAGTAGCAACTAGGAATTAATATTGATGAATGATTGATATTAGATTCTTAGGGGAAAATTAATGTCATTAGATTTAATTCATGCTAGGTGGATTGACTATTGATGTCAACTCTCTTTTTGTGATTAATGCTTCTCCGTAAATGAATCGAAGGCCTAGTCCCTAGATGTATTTTAGGAGTTAGAATTTATCGATTGGCTATTCGTTGATAAATTACGCTTAAGAAAAGAGCAAGATGTTCATATGCTATCATTGTTCCTCTTAGTTGGCTACTCAACTAGAATTAATCTTACGTATCTATGATCGAATCGAGAAGATGATGGGTAATTACAATTGACCGGGCTTTACTTTATTGATTCAATTATACCATTTAATTGCTTTCTTTATAATTTTTATTTGTTTAGATTCCGTACAATTGCAACCAACCCCCCTTTCTACTTAAGTTTCATAAGTTATTTAACAATTGTAATTGATCTACACTCTCTTGGGTTCGACCCTTGCTTACCGCTATTGCATTAGGTATCAAGGAAGTATAAATAATATTTTTGGTGTGCTACGACACGCATCAGAATACAACTCCCATTGCCACTTTACTGTGACAATAATGGAGCAATAGTGCAGGCGAAGGAACCAAGGTCTCACAACAAGTCCAAACACATAGATAAAAGATATCACATTATTAGAGAAATCGTTGGTAGAAAATAAATAACAGGGCAGAAAATAAACTCAGTCGACAACTTAGCTAACCTACTGACCAAGCCTTTGGCGCAAACGGTTCTAGATCGACATCTGAAGAAGATGGGTATTAGATACCATAGCGAATGGCACTGAGTGCAAGTGGGGAGATTGTTGGTATTATGCCCTCAGATGCAATAGAGGATATAATGAATAGGACATATTCATTGTATTTAAATATTATTTATATATAAAGGTGTTTGAGTTGTTTTCTTATTGGCATTTGTAAAGTAAAATAAACAACTGAAAGTCCATGACATTGGGGCAAACCTTCTACTCCCTATGGGTTAGGAAGAATAGCACTAGAAGGATTTGGTACTCATTGTCTAAATAAGTTCGCAGATCAAAGAAAGTCCTGACTGGACATCAGGAACAAATAAGATTTGTATGATATAAGCTTTGACGTGGAAGTACTAGTCAAACACTAAGTGGTAGTGGGAGCTTATATCATAGACATGTCAGTTCGACTGATTTGTTCGAACACTACTCGCATCGGTTCTGTTGCATGGGTTTCACTCAATGATAGTCAATCATAGAACTGATATGTTGTAATAGGCACGCGTGAACCTTAGACCTGAGAAATCACATTGAGATGTACTTGTGATATCAAGTTCGTCATTAGAGTAGTTAGACTCAATTCATCCAATGGTGGAGTCAACCTCGAAGTGCAACTTGATACACAAGTAGCTGTCTTAATTGATTTGCAAGATTGGAATTTATTTTCTTATAAGTGAATGAGAAATTATCCCATGTTGTCATGAATGAGTGAGGTCGAAAGTCTTTGGCAACATAGGATAATTTTGCAAATCAGTTAGATAGAGAATACTCACTCATATTGAGAATACTAGTGTTAGACACAAGAGTAATCTTATTGACCTCGATTCATTATGTACTTAAGCATATAGTAAAAAATTGTGAGTTTGACTAAACCATGACTCTCACTTGACTGAGATATAAGAATAAAAAGTTTTTACTCGTGCGGTATTCGCAATAAGAAAGGTTTGGAATGATCATCATCATTTGTTCTCAATTGGGTTACGATGTGAACCACGAGACTGGCTAAGTGTTACTCACATCCTTTTGGTTTTTTCCCAATTGCCTTTTGAAACAAACCTAAACAGTCTTGCTTAAATGAATTGCAAAGGGAAAAACAATTTTTGACAAGAAGAGTTTTTCAGTATTTGATATCCATTATTATTAATTAATTTTTCATTTGATGATATGATTAATTAATAAAATTAATTTCTTGGAGAATTAATAATATTTTAATTGATTCATTTATTTAATTAATCATTAGATAAATCAATTAAATGGAATTGAATTAATTAAAATTAGAACCAAGAGGTGCACTAGCCCAAAGGCTAGTGCACGACTAAGATGGGCGCCCATATATGCCTTGGTGTCCAAGAGTTTTGTAACTTTTAAGTTGTGTATTTATACACAACTTAAAAGTAGTTAAAAATCCTAGCCTCCTTTTTCACAGAGAAAAAGAAAGAACTCAGTCAAAAATTTTCTCCCCTCATCCTCTCTCATAGCCGTGCACTACAGTGAAGAAAGGAGGAGGATTTATGTTTTGGATTTTGGCGAGAGGCTTTAGAGGCAATGACAAATTTGCTGTTCGGGTCAGATTTTGCAATACACATATAAGGAAGAACATGTAAGTTTTCTTCCTCTAAGAAGTGCACATCTGCACTCCAAGTCAGAAAGAGAGATGAACCACAACTTGGGATTTTTAAATTCTTCCGCCGTGTTTTTATATGCTCGTTCCCCAACATAATTAACTATTAGTCGATCCTTCATATTAATAATTATATACTTAATTAATGGCCTCCGTAATATTTATATGGGATTATTACACAATATACCCCTGTGAAATACGAAATTTGCACACATCCCCCCTGTGTTAGAAAAATAGCCTTATATGCCCCTGTGTTAATTTTTAGAATGCACACTCTCCCTTTTTCGGTAGTCTACACTAACACCGTTAGTCCCCTTGTGTTAAATTTTTTCTATAAATCAGGAAAAATAGAAAATAAAACTAAAAAATTAAGAAGAAATTTATAAATCTAATTAAAAATATTTGAAAATTTCTGAAAAAAGTTAAAACCATCACAAAGTAGGTATAAATTTTTTTTTGAAAAATAAAAAATCAAAATAAAAAAAAAATCAGAACATAACAAATTATAAAAAAAATGAAATTCAAATATATAAAAATTTATACCTTTTATAATTTAAATTATATTAATATATATATATATATATATACATATACAGTAAACATAGCCGCCACCCCCATTGAAGCCACCACCTCCACCTGAAATCGAAGCCACCACCTCCACCTGAAATCGGAGCCACCACCTCCGCCGAAATCAAAGCCATCTTCTCAGCCTAAAATCAAAGCCACCACCTCCGCCGGAAATCGAAGCCATTTTCTCCGCCTGAAATTGAAGCCGCCACTGCCTCCTGAAATCGAAGCTCCACCTCCGCCTGTGAAGATGAAGAAGACAGGTGGGTAAGGGGAAAAAATGAAGGAAAGAGAAAAAGAAAAGAAAAAAGAAAAGAAAAATAAAAATAAAAATAAAAGGAAAAGGAAAAATGTGAGTATTTGGGTTTGGATTACCCAAACCCATATTATCCTACCCAAATTCAATTATTTATTCATTTTTAATTAAAATTGGAAGGATAAAATAATAATTTTACAAGTATATATAACACAAAAAGCTAGCCCAGTCTCAATCCCAGCGAGTGCACAACACTCTCCGTTAATTCTAACGGAGAGAGGTTTTCGCGCATGGTTTTTAAAATCACAGGGGCATATAAGACTATTTTTTTAACACAGGGGAGATGCGTGCAGATTTCGTGTTTCACAAGGGCATATTATGCAATAATCCCTATTTATATTGGAGATCTAATTAACAAGCATGCATTAAAACTAGAAATTCCCAAGATTAATCCGGTGAACTGCATCCCGCAACATATAACTATCCCTAGTATCAATTCTCAGAGATGATGTGATGATCCTTTTTTAACCATAAATTATTTTCTCCCGAATGAATAATTTATGCAATACAACATACATGCGAAGACCAAACACACATAAGTATTAAGTATTGTGATTCGATCTAGCTGATAATTATTTTTTATTCGAATCACTTAGCCCGTAATCAATTCGATCGTTCTTGATTATCATAGCAAAGAATTCTAATGACGAAGGTGATCGAATTACCTTTTAGATTGTATCAAAACAATAGATTTAGTAATGGGGATCACAATAACACCGTTCTCTAAATCATCACATGAATATGTCCTTCGAAAAGCTCCGACCTCCTCTCTATGGTGGACGACGGCTAGGCCTAGAGAGAGGGAGATGAATTCTTTTTCTGCTTTTTCTATTTGAGTTCTTAAATTAAGTCAAGAGTTAATTGTGTGTCATTAGTAGCAACTAACAGAATTTATAAAGTAAAACCCGAGCTTTTCTTGCAGTACAAGGGGCGGCTGACCGGGCTTAGTAGGATGGGCTTACTGGGCTCTTTTTTATTTAAGTCCAGTTGCGATTAATTAAACCCAGCCCAATCCAATTGGGTATTAACTAATTACTTTTAATTCTATTAAATAATGAATTCAACTTATAAATTAATTCCTAATTAACTTTAACTTATGGATTAATAATAATTTAAATAATCTTTTTAATCCAATTAAATACGTTAATTAAATTATGCCATCACTTAGTCATTTATCACATCTAATGTGAAAGTACGAGAAGGCCCTTTAAGCATAAATCTATATATATATATATATCTATATAAATACATTTATATATTTATTCCTATCATCTACATGTAGCATGACTCTTTAGGCTCGTATCGATTGGCAATGGGAGGATACCAAATGTCACGCCCCAATTTTTAGTCCTGAAAGGGGCCTAAACTAAAAGCGTGAACCTTTCAATTAAGTAGTCCAATCCAAAATTAGACACACTTCAACAATTAATCTAGTAGGGTTACGGCCCTAACGTCAACCAAACATATTAAGTAACTTACTACTGATGGCTCAATCTGCAATACTCACCTCTAGGATTACCCAAGGATTGCCCATGTCTACACTCATGATCCTCCAAGCCAATCTCATTGCTCAACTCATCTCTAACTGGAAGGAAGAAAGTGAAATACGTAAGCAAAGGCTTAGTGAGCGCCAGTGTTCGTGTGAAAGGTGCTTAAAATAGTTTTTAGACCCAAAAACCATAAGTTGATGAAATGAAATCAATAATACTTTTTATTTTTCAAAAAATTGTTGAAATAGTTAAAATGATCTTTGCATTCATGATAGTAGTTAAACAATAGGTGATATGACACCAAAACTTTAGTATAAACACTTAGTATATGCATTCAATCAATAGGTAGTTACAGTAACTTTACATTTCACATTTAAGCAGTAGGGGGCCATGTTAGCAGTAGCATCGCGTCCGATGACTTTGTTCATAGCACTTTCGGTCCTGCTGCTTCTTCCTTGTCACCCCTAAACAATCGGCTTAAAAGCCATCACCTTATGCCTCCCCACTTAGGCTCGCGAAGCCTGTTTGGTCATATCCCGGGTATGCCACAATTCAATTCCTACGACCCACTCACCCTCAGAACACTCCGTCTTTAGGTGTTGGGATTTGGCCGTGGATAGCGGGAACCGTTTTAAGACCGTAGGCCCGTGCCTGTCCAGCCGAACCCGAGCCCTATCCACGCCCGACACTTGGGCCCGATACTCAGCCATATACAATATGCAGTCACAAAATTTCACATTTGATGCAACAGTGGCCTTTTAGCTCATGATACAATAATCAGTCAACTTTAGTGAATAAGTGCCAAACATGTGTTGAAGATATACTTTCTTGGAAATCATTTTCACCAAAATATGCATATAAACGATTTATGACTTTGGAAAAACGGACAATGCAATGGTTTCGAAAAAGTACTTTCGATATTATTTGAAACATTGAAATTCATTTATTTAATAATGGTAAAACGATGGTAAAATTGCATATAAATATATATAGGACGTAATAAAATTTCCTTCCAATTTTGAAAGACATATAACTATAGTTTTGCGAGGCAACTCACGGATAGAATTATAGGATTTTCCTTGCATTACTGCCCAGACACCTTATTCTTATTCCAAAGCCACAGTCAAGGATCTTCCCAAACCACGTATTAGACATCATGGGTCCAATGTATGTTCGAGCCAGAGATAGTCCTCTTCACACTTTCATTAAAGGGACCTGCATCTCTCGCTCCAGACTGACTGAACTTCTGGAAGCTACTTCAGATTCCTACGCAGATATCGCCAATTGGAACTTCCAATTCGATGACTTCTGCTGACATGCTAGAAGCTAACGTGCTTTGGTAGCAAGTGCACTAGTCGTGTGTAGTAATAGAAATGGACAATAAGTCCGGGTTGTCGAACCACGGAGACTTGAATTTTAGTTTATGATTTTCGATAACAAAAGGAAGTAAATTAGAGATTTAACTAAAAAGGAAAGTAAAATAAGCTAAAGCAAAAGTAAAGAGAGATTAAACTTCCAAGGTGGAGAGGTGACTAAGGCTCATATTCGGGCACATGTTGCGTATTGTTATCCTAAGATCATTTCCAATTCATTAGACATATATTGCTATGGTGAAAGCTCCTAAGGTAAAGAATAACCGATGTCTCGTGATAGACTCCTATACTTAATTGGTGGTTTCCTAAGTATGTCTACCCGGAAATCTAACCACTAAGCATGCTTTAAAGAGCTAGAGCTTTCTCGATTAAAATCGAACGACTTCACCCGGGAATCTTTACCTATGTCTAGGGCAATTCCTATTTGGTCGGTGATGTTGTGAAATTCTTGCACCCTAAGTCAACTTTCTCTCGAATAATTCACCTAGGCATGATATCAAACACATGGTGATCAAGCATATGTAAGGCATTCAACCACAAAATCACAACACATAGCAATATATGAATTGAAATGGAAAACAATCTTATTATCACAATACTAACAACATGGCCTTCTCATGGCCCTAGTTCAACAATTTAGCTTATAAAATGCATAAAGGAAAAGCTAAGCATAAGATCCATATTCGTAGACAAAGATGAATCTAAAGCTAAGAAACTCCCTATGTTGAATTGATGATCGAATCTTTAATTGGAGGCTTGAATCGCTTCTTTCCCTTCTCTTTTGCTCTTCTAAAGTAATGAAAAGTGAGGTCTTAATCCCAAGAAATCCCCAAAATTCCTTTAGAATTCGAACCCCCCTCTCTTTTCCTTTCATTTTTGGCCTTTATACCTTCAAAACCGCTGTATCGGCGCCCAGGCGTGACCCAAATGGCGCCTAGGCGCGGTCCAGGTGGACTAAATGGCTTGGGGAATAAGTTGACGGGCGCCTAGGCGCGGGTGAGGTGGTGCCTAGGCGCCGGCTGCAGAGTCTGATCCGTTTTCTTGTTTTTCAGCGCAACAATTGTATTTTCTTCATAACTTTCTCCACGGACCTTGGATTTGGATGATTCAAGTTGCCACATTAAGCCAAGACAGAGTTGTACAACTTTATAGAAGAAAACGTCCTCAAATTCGATTTAAAAATATACTGAAATACTGTGTTTTTGTGCACTTTACGTCGATTGCAGTGATTTTCCACCTTTACTCAATAAGCACATAGATTATACGCATATGTGGCATAAATCAAGTGATAAATGAATCTAAAACATAAACGTAAGGGCTTAAAAACACGTAAAAATGACTCTTATCAACCCCCCCACACTTATCAATTGCTAGACCTCGAGCAATAAGAATTCTAGGATATGGAAACCTCATCAAACAAGGGAGAAACGAAATGAAAACTACTAACTAACTCGCTTTCGTGGAGTAAACGGTTGCACTTAGCGTGTGCAACAAGCCTTTAAACCCTTGAGTTACCTCAAAGGACGAGTTATAGTCTCGTGAGGGTTTGCATACGATATACCCACAAAATCGAAGGATGTTAAGCTCAAACCAACCAATACAACTCGAAATAAGAACTATGATGCAATGGCACTAATCAAGTGATAATGAAGCTCAATAACATGTACACAAATGAAAACAATGCTCATTCAACACCTAGAATCGAACCAATTTCCAAAGGGTGTAGTGGGATAAGATTTAGGGCATTATGATCGAAAGGCATCCCTACCATGCTTGGAAACATTCCCCATATCTACCAACTTTTGATAGACCATAAAGCTCATCGAATCATAAGCAACTTTAAGGTTAAATTGTGCTTACTTCCATTCATTTTATATTGACATTTCATGCTTTGAAACGAATTAAACTTATAATCAACATAAGGCCTCGTGTAATGTTCTACCCCTTTTAGATCTTCTTTGCCACCCATGTAACGGGCTTTGGGTCAACAACTCCCAAACCAAAGGGTTTTAGGGTGCTAAGTGTTAAGACACTCTTACGAACTTAATCACCCGAGTGGCAAAGGCCACGAAATAGAACGAGGTCTTTTATTCAACTCATTCTCGATTGGCTTGAGCAAAGCTCAAATTAGCTCAACGAGTATAGTATATAGGCAATGGTGCTTTGGTGACCTCCAATACTTGTTGGCCTGACCGAATTTTTGAGGTCATACCAATCACATCTCAATCATTCATTCATTTAACACAATTATGGACCCATAAGCAACTAATCATCTCAAAACAACATGAAAAATCTAGGTTAATATATCTGGGGGTGCTCCTCACATGTCTCGAGATGGGGAACCCTTTTCAATCCCTCTACCTTCGACTTATGTGCAACGTGTATCATCTAAGGAAGATTGACTCTCAACTAAGGTTGAAATGAGCATAATCAAGATGTGTAATTTTTCATTTTAGACCATTAATAGAAACATACAAGATATCATGCCATTGTCTCGAGTTCTCAAGTCTAATTGCACCAATTGGCAAGCTAATATCCTAGAACAAAATTTTGTTATGCTTGATTTTTCACAAAAATTAGCACAAAACATATGCAATAGCAATGATTCCTCCAAACTTGAGCGAAAAGCAAGATCACATGACACATAAAACCAATAAGCACTACTCGTATACCCCCCCCCCCCACACTTAAACTCAACATTGTCCTCAATATTGGCTCAACCATAAGCACTCAAAAAGGGTAAACGAGAGTACTTACACCAAGGATGCTGAAAAGCAAACCTTATTCACGTGAAATCCGCTCAAAGCTCAAATCTGCAATGAAAACTTATCCAAAGCAAAACTCGGCTACTACATGTCATGTACTCAAAATACAAACCATCAAGACTCAAAGAGAAGCATGTCAAAAGTGCATGCTTGAATAAAACAAAAAGAAACAACAACAACACAAGACAAAAACAAAAGCAAAAAGAAAAGAAAAACTTACAAACTTGGGTTGCCTCCCAAGAAGCGCTTGTTTATAGTCATTAGCTTGACTTTTCAAAGTCGACTCAATGAGGATCATAGAGTGGAATAGACAACTTTTCCACTCTCTTATTGATTTTCGGGCACAGCTTCATCCCAATACCCGTTGTGGGTAACGGTTGCCCAATATCGAGTAAACTTCCCACTACCCCTTTCTTCTTGAATTCCTTGTGCGTCATCTTCCGTGGACCATATGAAGAGTGTTCCTGTGATTTCTCAACACTTAAAAGATTAAACGTATCTAATTTTGAATAGTTCGTGTTAGGATGTAATCTACGTTTTTCTTTGAATGCATTGAGACACACTCTTTTACTTCCCATATTTAAGACTAACTTACCATTCACCTTATCAAGCGTGGCATTACCGGTGGCTAGGAAAGGTCTTCCTAGGATCAGAGGTGCTTCAATGGCCTCATCCATCTCACAAGTTACGAAGTCGATCGGGAAATGATATTTGTCAATTTTCACAAGCACATTCTCGACAACTCCCCTTGGGTGTTTGAATGATTTGTCCTCGAATTGTAACTGCATCGACGTTGGCTTAAGCTCATTAAAACCCAACTTTTTGAACCATGTATAAGGAAGAAAATTAACTCCGACTTCCGAATTCAGAATGACACGATCAAACTTCGTTTCTCCTATAGTGCACGGGATGGAAAGAAGTCTTGGGGCCTTGCATTGACTTGAAGGATCATGGAGAGTACCCACCATGCAGATTTTTGTCAAACAAACCGTGTGCACTTCTTCCCAAGGTTGCTTGTTCAACAAAATATCCATGGATAGCTTTGAGATACATTGCGTTTGCAAGATAGAATTGACAAGGGGCTCGTTAACCTTCACCTCTAGCAAATTGTCTAAGACTTGATCAAATTTACTTTTTTCTCGTCTTAGAGCTAAAGGAAATGGGACACATATTTGAGAAGGTTGAGAGAGTGGAAAGAGATTTCTCAGTTTTTGGGTTATCTGTCTCAGATGCTCTCATGTAGATTTCCTTTGTGAGGTGTTTAAGTTGACAATTCATCTCCCTCATCCCCAAACATATGTCCTTTGCCATAAGGCGCATCTCTTCCATGATATTATCGGATTCTTCCTCCACCTCAAGAATATCCACTTGGCATAATTGTGGAAGGAATTCTTGTCTATGGCTTGAATTTGCTCAATATGGGGTCTCTATGACTCACATAGTCCTTGTTGTGGTAAAGATGTAGCCACTATTGGTACGACGGTTAGAGTAGGTGCCTCAATCATTGGTGATACTTCCCATGGGCAAGGTGGGACTACTAACGGTTTCATGCCTCGAATAGTGTTTTGCAACCATTCGACCTTCCCCTTTAGAGTTAGACTATGGAATTGTGTAGCCATTATTAGAACCTGAAAAATAAAAAGAAAACAAAAGAAACAAAATTAGAATAACAAGAAAATAAAAGAAAAGCAAGAAATAAACGAAGAAAATAAGAATTATGAAAATGTAAACGAAAATCAAAAACTAAAATAAACAAGTCCCCGGCAACGGCGCCAAAAACTTGACACGCTAGAAGCTAACGTGCTTTGGTAGCAAGTGCACTAGTCGTGTGTAGTAATAGAAATGGACAATAAGTCCGGGTTGTCGAACCACGGAGACTTGAATTTTAGTTTATGATTTTCGATAACAAAAGGAAGTAAATTAAAGATTTAACTAAAAAGGAAAGTAAAATAAGCTAAAGCAAAAGTAAAGAGAGATTAAACTTCCAAGATGGAGAGGTGACTAAGGCTCATGTTCGGGCACATGTTGCGTATTGTTATCCTAAGATCATTTCCAATTCATTAGACATACATTGCTATGGTGAAAGCTCCTAAGGTAAAGAATAACCGATGTCTCGTGATAGACTCCTATACTTAATTGGTGGTTTCCTAAGTATGTCTACCCGGAAATCTAACCACTAAGCATGCATTAAAGAGCTAGAGCTTTCTCGATTAAAATCGAACGACTTCACCCGGGAATCTTTACCTATGTCTAGAGCAATTCCTATTTGGTCGGTGATGTTGTGAAATTCTTGCACCCTAAGTCAATTTTCTCTCGAATAATTCACCTAGGCATGATATCAAACACATGGTGATCAAGCATATGTAAGGCATTCAACCACAAAATCACAACACATAGCAATATATGAATTGAAATGGAAAACAATCTTATTATCACAATACTAACAACATGGCCTTCTCATGGCCCTAGTTTAACAATTTAGCTCATAAAATGCATAAAGGAAAAGCTAAGCATAAGATCCATATTCGTAGACAAAGATGAATCTAAAGCTAAGAAACTCCCTATGTTGAATTGATGATCGAATCTTTAATTGGAGGCTTGAATCGATTCTTTCCCTTCTCTTTTTCTCTTCTAAAGTGATGAAAAGTGAGGTCCCAATCCCAAGAAATCCCCAAAATTCCTTTAGAATTCGAACCCCTCTCTCTTTTCCTTTCATTTTTGGCCTTTATACCTTCAAAACCGCTGTATCGGCGCCCAGGCGTGACCCAAATGGCGCCTAGGCGCGGTCCAGGTGGACTAAATGGCTTGGGGAATAAGTTGACGGGCGCCTAGGCGCGGGTGAGGTGGTGCCTAGGCGCCGGCTGCAGAGTCTGATCCGTTTTCTTGTTTTTCAGCGCAGAAATTGTATTTTCTTCATAACTTTCTCCACGGACCTTGGATTTAGATGATTCAAGTTGCCACATGAAGCCAAGACAGAGTTGTACAACTTTATAGAAGAAAACGTCCTCAAATTCGATTTAAAAATATACTGAAAGACTATGTTTTTGTGCACTTTACGTCGATTGCAGTGATTTTCCACCTTTACTCAATAAACACATAGATTATACGCATATGTGGCATAAATCAAGTGATAAATGAATCTAAAACATAAACGTAAGGGCTTAAAAACACGTAAAAATGACTCTTATCATCTGCCAAACGGAGTCAGCACTTGAGGAAGCCCCTATAAAACTGCTTGAAGAGTCTACACCAGCGTCCACGACAGAAGTTGCAAATCTTCCAGCATCTGCTGAAGAACATGTTCAAGCGTCTCCACCAGAGGATAATCCTGACGCTTCTGAACAAGTTATTTCTGATATGGCTGAGGATCTTCAACCTGATGTACGCGGTACAATTTTTGATCCTGCATATCAAGCTTCCCTTGACTCACTCAAGCATACATCCAGATTCAAGCGACCGGCTCCTCAAGCGGTTCCATCGGATGTGAGTCAAGCTTTTGGACCTTTGCTGAAATCTGTCTTAGAGGAGGTGAGCAATCACGCTACTCAGAATGAAGAATTCCTCCACTGGATTAAGACGGATTTGGCAAAGATTGAGTCTCAAACTATGAGCGCCCAAATCGCTCATATGCGCAGTTCTGCTCAGGCCGCTGTTGGTGAATGTCGCCGAGAATTTCAAGAGATGAATGATGCTACTCGGGCCAACCATCTTGCCATGAAAGAACATTTTGACAAGCGCATAGAGAATTTAGAGACATCAATGAATGATGCTACCAGCGGTAAGCTCCTCGCAATGCAAGAACATTTCGACAAGCGTCTGGACGATCTCACAGCTTCAATGTCTCAAATTGCCTCTCAGGTTAGCCTACTTACAGAACATTTTAAGGCTGATGATGGCAATAAGGGGGAAGAGAAGAGGAGAGCGTCCTGTTCAAGAGCTCAAGATCCTCCGCCGCCTCCGAAGCGTCAGCAAACATCTTCTCTTTCTGCGCTAAAACTCCCATCTTGGATAACTGCTTATGGGGTAAGTGATTCTGCTGGAGCGCCTAGTAGAACGCTAAGAAAACCTCCAATGGCCCTATATCCAAATCTACCAATACCTTCTCGGGTAAGGCTTGAACAGTTTGACATCCCTCTTCAAAGAGCATTTATTCCAGAACCTACAGATCCAAGAACATTAGCTGAAGAAAGGCAGATGACTGACTTCAACCAAACTTTCAGAATTTGCCTAAGCTATAAGGGTATTGACCCGACTGAATGGGATAGACACTTCATTGCTTTCAAGAAGAGACAAAAGGAAGAGAATAAGCTCATAATCGACAAAGATCATGAAGCGATGATGACTTCGGAAGATAATCTAACTGAAGCTATCCGAGCTGAAATGCCCAAGCGATACACAGTTGACCAAGTCGTTAAATTTTTTTTGATTTGCATTATCTATATTCTTGTCTCTTATGTAACTTTTGTTCAGTTGTAAAAATGCTTGTAATCATTGATGTTAGGAAATTTCACGTTAGATATTTTGATGATGATAAGATAGGATTTTTTGTTAGACCCCAAAATATAATGTAAGTTTATGTTTCATAGATCAATTGTATAAGCGTTTGAAAGTATGTAATTTTTTTAGGCTTGTAATTTTTATCCTTATAGATTTTAGATTAAGTATTAGATACCGAATCGATAATAGAGTTCTAGGTGAGTCTATTAGAGATGAAGTTGAAAATCAGCGTCTGAAGTCAGAAGAAGATGAAGATTTATCCTTAGCACCTGTCAAACGCTAAAAGACTATTTCAGGATTTATGGATCAAGCGCTCAAAGCACTCTAGCGATCAGAATCAGATTCACGTGAAATAAATTCTCAAGTCATGAAGGACTTAAATGCAATCATTCAAAGGACATTTATCTCAAACGAGAAATAAATTCAAATGCATTAAATGCCTGATAAGAGCATTAAATGTGATAAGCCAATATGACTTGTAGACAAGCTACCTTTTGACTAGACTGTTAGAACTTCAAAGTTTATAGCTGCTCCCGTCAAATCGATACCAGCAGGAATTCATGAATGTCAGAGAAAAGGTATACTCACGCGCCGCGTGAACGGAACACTCTCACATGTGTCCAACGGACAAATCTCAAGAATTGCCTATAAATACCTTACTTCCAGCAAACCCTAAATATATAGACAGAGAGATATATACGTACATGCACAAGAAAAATTTGCTGAGGAAAAAGCTTAGAAACTCCATAGCTAAAATCTTTCAAGCTTTTCACATACATTTCATACAATCACAAATATCTCAAACTTCTTCCAAAGAAGAAACCTAAGTTCTTTCTGAGATATTCCAAGTTGTTTGATCTTTCCAAAAACAAACAAACCCTTGTGATAAAACCCTCAACCTTTCATCTGAGTGAGAAAGTTGTTCAAACCCCTTACAGGCAGTATTTCTGAGTGAGAGAAGCTTGTAGAAGAAGATCTTCATTGGTGTTGACATCTGTGTGATAAAGAAGCCCGAGATCATTTTTCACCTATTTACTATCTTAGAGAAGATTCTGTGTGATTCTTTGATAATCAACTTAGTAAATTCCCTCCAAGTGAAAAAGGAGAAGAAGGATGTAGCTGGGATTACATCACCCAGTGAACCTTATATATCTTGTGTCATTTACTTTTATTATTGTCTTGTTTCATATCATTTCATCTATTCTGAAAAAGACAAGTCAATCTGCTTAGCGACTATTTAACCAAAACGAACGCTAAAGCTTTAAAATCATTTCCGCTGTGCTTAACCCTGATTAAGCGATCTAAGCGTTACCCTAAATTGGTGAATTGTTGAACTCACTAAGTCTAAGTTACCTTTACTGAAGTGTCTGACCCAAGCGCTCAGCTCTCTAAGCGTTCTAATCTTTAAAAAGAGATACGAAATTTTTTGAAGACGAAAAAGACTTCAGGGTCTATTCAACCCCCCCTTCTAGACCCTTTCGTATGCCACTTGGGACCACCAAGTGGCATCAGAGCGGTTGAAGTAGAAACCTAAGCGTTTCCAAGCGTAACTGCTTGTTTAGATCCATTTTTCTAAAACGTAGTCGTTTTTAAAACTCTCTGTTGGTCCCAAGTGGCGTACGAAAGGGTCTAGAAGGGGGGGGGGGGGGTTGAATAGACCCTGAAGTCTTTTTCGACTTCAAAAGATTTCGTATTAAACTGGTTTTGGACGCTTAAAAAGGGAACGCTTGACTGCGCGTTTTCTTAGAAATATAGACGCTTAGGTTAAGCGTCTGATGAAGACTGTTTTTAGAGAGTTAACTTAGACTTCAAGATTTGAATACTTTAACCGAGTGGGTTTAAGCGTTCAGTTCTTTAATCAGTCTTAGCACAGCGGAATGATTTTTCTAGTCTTCCTTTGAAAGCTTTAGCGTCACCAGAGGTTTCTTAGTTGCTTAGCGTTTGATTGTATTTTACTTAGTCAATTTATGCAATGATATGATATGATATGATTGACTGAAAAGTAAATAACACAATATTTGTAAGGTTCGTTGGGTGATGTAATCCCAACTACGTCCTTCTTCTCCTTGAACACTTGGAGGCAATCCACTAAAGTGATTCTCAAAGAATCACACAGAATCTTCTACACAATAGGGAGAGATAGATGTCGATGACTTGAGCTCCTTGATCACACATATTTATGCTCCAAATCACTTCAATCTCCTTGCTTCTTTCACCCAGAAATGATGCAAGTATCCAACTTCGACTTCACACAGATCGCGAGGCTTGGATGGGTTTTTCTAAAGCGGTTTGTTTGATTTTGATGAAGTTCAAACAACTTGGAAATATCTCAGTAGGAAAGTGGTTTCTTCGAAAAGAGTGTTTGAGATATTTGTTGACTGTCTCAGGATTGAAGAAAAGCAAAGGGAATGTTTTTTTTTTCTTGAATATTCTGGCTTTTCTGAGAGTTTAAGGAATGAAACTTCAATGCAACAACAATTCGACTTGAAGATTAATTGTTCTCTCTTTGGCTTGTTGTTGAAGTCCTATTTATAGGCATTCTTGGAGAAGGTGTCCGTTTGACACATGCACAGGCGCGTGTCTCTCACTTCCGCGAGTGAACAACTTTTGTCCTTTTTCCTGAAAATCTGTTGCACAAAAGTTGGTGCTGCAGTCTGAGATAGTTGACAGTCCAATAGGATGGCTTCTCCGTACGTCTGAAAGTGCTTATCACATTTAGTGCTCTTATCAGCATTTAATGCATTTGAATTAAATATCCGTTGGTATTTAATGCTTCGGGAATATTTGCATTAAACTCCTTTTGAACTTAGAAATAAATTCAGGTGACATTACTTCTGTCCCATAAGGAAACGCTTGATGTAGCTGGTCAATTGGACGCTTGGAGACTTTTATCTTCTTTCAGAAATCAGGCGCTTGAGTCTTCGAACTTTGCCACTGATAAACTCACTCAGAAATTATCAGACGCTCAGCCTAAGACTACTTAGCCTAACAATCTAAAGAAAAATAAAACAAAGCTTAATAAGCCTATTACAAAACCAACACTTCAAGGCTTATACAAATTTTCTACTAAAATCAAACTTACATATTTTGGGGTCTAACACAAAGTCCTAATTGTCATCATCAAAACATCTAACATGAAATTCCTAATAATTTCCCCCTTTTTGATGATGGCAATACTTACTCTTTTATAGTTCAAGAGTTAGACAGCCAAAAGTAAAAGTTAGCTTGATTAGATAACGTTAGTTAAAGTTAGTTACGCTTCAACGAGATGTTTCAACTGAAAAATGCATTTTATATATATCGAGAATTACAGGCATTTTTACAACTGAAGAAGTGAAGATATAAGAGACAAGAATATAGATAAGGTAAGATCAAAAAGCTTTTAATGTCTTGGTCTGACTCTGTATCGCTTGGTCATTTCAGCTCGGATAGCTTCAGTCAGATTGTCTTCCAAGATCATTATTGCTTCATGATCTTTGTTGATTATAAGCTTGTTTTCTTCTTGTTGTCTCTTCTTAAAGACAGTAAAATGATTGTCCCAGTCAGTTGGGTCAATACCAATATACCTTAGGCAGATTCGAAAAGTTTGGATAAAGTCAGTCATCTTTCTCTCTTCAGCTAAGATTCTTAGATCTGTAGGCTCTGGAATGGACGTTCTTTGAAGAGGGATGTCAAACTGTTCAAGCAGTGCTCTTGTAGGTATTGGTAGATTTGGATATAACGCTCTAGGAGGATCCCTTAGCGTACTACTGGGTGCTCCAGATGTACTTTGAGCAGTTATCCAAGACGGAAGACGAAGCGCAGAAGTAGAAGTAAGCACTTGACGCTTAGGAGACGGAGGCTCTTCAGCTTTTGCACTAGACGCTTTCCACTTTTCTCCTTTCTTCTTCTTTTCCCCCTTATTGCCATCATCAGACTTTAAGAAATGATCTGTGAGTAAACTGACCTGATGAGCAATTTGAGACATAGAATCTGTGATGTCATCCAGACGCTTGTCGAAGCGCTCCTGCAGAACGAGAAGCTTGGCGCTGGTAGCATCATTTATAGAGGTCTCAAGGGTTTCAAGGCGCTTCTCAAGCTCTTCTTTCATGGCAAGTTGGGTTGCTTGAGTGGCATCATGCATTACTTGAAAATCTTGCTTGCACTCACCAACAGCCGTTTGAGCTGAACTACGCATATGAGCAATTTGGGCGCTCATGACGTGAGTTTCAATCTTTACCAGATCGTCTTTAATCCAATGGAGAGATTCTTCGTTCTGAGTGGCGTGGGCGCTAATATTCTCCAAGACGGACTTGAGCAAAGGACCAAAAGATTGACTCTCATTGGAAGGAACCGCTTGAGGAGCCGGTCGCTTGAACCTTGATGAGTGTTTGAGAGAGTCAAACGAAACTTGATAGGCTGGATCAAAAACAGTACCTCGAATGACAGGAAACAGATCCTCAGCACTATCAGCAGTAACAGGTTCAGAAGCGTCAGGAATATCCTCGGGTGGAGACGCTTGAACGAGTTCTTCAGCAGACGCTGGAATACTTGTAACTACAGACTTGAACGCTTCAGCTGATGTATCAGGCGCTTCCTCAAGTGTTGACTCTAGTTGACGAAAGTCATCGAATTGGAAGTTCCAGTTTGCTAAGTCGGCATATGAAGTGGATGGAGAATCCAAGAGTTCAGTGAGTCTGGTTCTGGAAATACAAGTACCGGAGATGAATGTGCGAAGAGGACTATCAGTGGCCCTGATGTGCATTGGACCAATGATATCAAGCACATGATTGGGGAAAACTTTGGACGGCGCTTGAGCGATGGAGAAGAGTGAATCTGGACAGTATTGTCTGGAAAATCCAATCAAGCAGTCAGAAGGAAGAGACGTAGGACGCCGATGTGCAGGTACACAATCAGCATAGTACTCTTCAAGATACGGATAAAGTGCTTGAGCCAGCTCTTGATTCCTTTCAAGCAGGGAGAGGACAAACTCATAGTGATCAAGTACCTCGCTGCGGATTGAAGGGAGCAGTGGATATCCTTTGAATGGACTGATTACTAAGCCGTTCCAAGATCTAAGATTGACAGTGAAGATCTTATCGAATAGGGAGACAGGAGTCAAAATCTTCACCATCAGATTGAAGTTTTCTTCACAGTGGCTTGGGGCAAAATTTAAGCACAATACGCCAGATGTACCACTGGAAGAAGCTTGAGCGTTGAACAGAAGAGGAGTAGTGGAAAATCTGTGAAGCTCTTGACGCAGACACTGTTCGATTTGATGTCTAACAATTGGGAGCTTGAGAACAGGTCCGACTCTCTGTTGACGCTGCTTGAGGCAATACTTGGCGAACTGACGCTTCTTGTCATGCATGCCTATGCCGAAAAGATGGGGAGCTTGAACTAGTTCTGAGAAGGTATACTTGTGTCCCACATACGCTTCAACCCAGTTAACTTCATTTATGCAGAAGTCTGTGCCAGCAGTCACCATAGCGCGAATGCCTTCAAGATGAATATCTCTGATAGCTTCAAAATGATATCTATCAGGCTGATAGTTAGCATTCCAGACGCTGTCAAAATAGGCATCAGCTTCAGTCTGAAGCAAGTCTGTCAATGATTCGAGACGCTCACGGGCATAAGCAGCCTTATTCTTCCACAGACGAAGTGGATGGACTAATGCAATATTTTCAGGGCTATGAGCAGTCTGAGGGAAGTGTGTGTAGCCTTCTCTATTCAAGACTGACTCTGAAGGATTGAGAAAGTTAGGACGCAGAGGCTCATACATACAAATGCTGTAATCCCGTAGGGCGAACCCGGTTGGCTTGCTGTGCCCATAATCCAGATAGTATGCTATGTCCATGGCACATCTAGGAGTTCGATCTCCTTGTCTGTCTTGTATGATGGCTTTGATTTGACTGTCAAAATCAATCAATCGAGCAACATCATTCTCTGCAGCAATATATCTCTCTTCGTTGTAGCCTGCAGGAATGAAATCTTCTTCGAGCGCTGGGGGCATATAATTGATTGAATGATCAATCGTCGTCAGCGGGTCAAGTAGGAAGAAGTGTCTAGGCGCTGGAACGTCTTCAGCATCGCTCTGACCTTCTGAGCGTGCCTCTGTTATAGCCTTAACAGGAGATGAAGTCTGAACCTCTGTAGTTGCAGGTTCCTCAGCTTCAATTGCAGCAACTTCTGCGGCAACATCTTTAGCGATAGTAACGACTTAGGTCAAGTCAACATCCAGGATGATATCAGTTGACGCTTCAGCAGCAGCTGGAATTATAGCTGAAAGAAAGGAACTATCCTCTATAAGAGCAGGATCTTCTATAGATGTAGGAGAGGAGATGCTGTGGGAAGAAATAAACTTACCCTGAGAACTAGTCTCAACAGCAATACTTTGAGCGCTTGGCTCAACAGCAACTTGAGCGCTTGGCTCAACAGTCTCAGGCTCTTCAGGAACGGGAGCAGCTCGACGCTTGCTAGTCCTGGAACGCTTGAAGATTTTCTTCACGTTGATTCTTCAAAGTCTAGGCGGAGGAGCGGGAGGATCAATAGCTAATTCTTCAAAGTCTATTTTTTTAATGATCCCTTCCAGCTTCCTTCTTTTGAGAGGTAACTTGTCCTCTACATCCTCATCAGTTTCCTCATCATCCTTTTGAGTGGAGGCGACAATTTGAACTTTGGGCTTTCTGGGAGCCTTTTTCTTGATTGCAGCCGGACGCTTCACAGCTTCTTCTGGCACTGGACGCTCCGATTCTTTATCGGACGCTTGACGTACTTCCAGACGCTCAGATAGTGGTTTGGCAGCACCACCAATTTTGGGAGGATTGAAGAGATTGTTCAAAATTCTTTTTCCCAGCAACTTGGTCTTATTCAACGGAAGACCAGAAGAATATACACACTGTGATTTGTATAAGAGGTCACTCAGGACAAGCCCATATGGTTTATTTGAGCCGCTTAAACAGTCCCAAAATCTTCCAAAAACGTACTCACTCCAGTTAATTTTGATGTTCAAGAGTATGGCAGTCATCATCTGGAATTGTACTGGGTTCACCTTATCAAAGGTTCCCACTCGGCATTCTATGATCTTGCTGCAGAAATCAGCCAATAGCCGGTATTTGGACACTAGGTCTTTCTTTTCGAAATATTGAGTGTAGGGTACATCGTCGTACGCACTCATTGTAGTCCATGCTTCCTTGATCTGTTTTAAAGTAATAGAATCCAGTGCCTCACCCTCATTTGGGAGTTTAAAGTTTTCGGCAATGGAGGCAGCAGTCAGAGTGAATTCCTTGGGAGGCTTCTTTGAGGATAGAGGAATTAGACAAGAGATAGACTTCTTGTCCTCTGAGAGTTTGGCAGTCCTCCAGAAGATATCCACTTCAGTTGGAAACAGATACGAGTATTGAGTCAAGAATGACTTGAGCCCAGCTTTGACGACCATATCCATCATATCTGTTAGATTGATCTGAGGTTGCTCATACAAGAATTTCCAGTCGACGACAAGGCCTTCAGTAACCTTGATGGTAGGTTCGGCAGAAGTAGACGAGGATTTCTTTGGTGCCATTTTTAGTGAAAGAGATGAACTGAGATTTGCTTTTGCTTTTAAGAGAGAGAGAAAATAAATTTGCAGAGATTTTTGAGTATGAGTAAATGAAGTTTCTGCAAATTGTGTTTTTAAATGACAGAGGTTAATTTTTTGAAACTTATGTTCTCTTATCTCTATAGGATTAACACACGTGTAAAGAGTTTCAATCTCAGCCATGAATTCATTAACCGCGGACGCGAGTTTTGCGTAATAGAGAGAAGTTACACTTAGTAATTCTCAAAAAACATATTTGACATCCGAATTAAAGTTTTAGAAACGTTTGGCATTTTCAAAGTGTAACGCACGCGCCCGTTTGTACACTGACACGTACACAAACACGTGTTATCTCTAAACCGTCATTTTGAAAAAAAATTATTACCCGCCAGTTTGATGTGATAGAAGTGTGTGGATAGAGTACACAATAGACTGTTGAGTCTATCCACTACTTCAAAAAGCGTAAAAAAAAGTTTTATGCATGAATTGTTAAAATCATTTTTATATTAAGTGTTGAATGGAATAGTTTCAACGCTTAATGCCACTTATTGGGGACATTATGGATGCTTAAAGCTAAATTCCTTTTATGGTTTAGCGTCCAACATATTTCACAAAAGAATACTGAGCGTTGATGATCATGCATCTGAAAGTTTTTGATCATTGACGCTTAGTTAGGTTCAAGTATAATTTTAAGGTTCCCCTTAAATTTGATAACTTGTACCATATGTCTAATAAAGTATGATGCTTGATGATTAGGCGTTTAAATCAATCATACCTAGTTCACTTCTCAAAGTGAGAAAGCGTTGCTCGTTGAGCGCTTTGGTGAAGATATCTGCCAATTGTTTGTCAGTTCCAATAAAATGCATGGAGATATCTTTCTTTTGAACATGGTCACGAAGGAAATGGTATCTAATGTCAATGTGTTTGGTTCTGGAATGAAGAACAGGGTTTTGAGTCATGGCTAGAGCGCTTTGGTTATCACAAAGAATGGGGGTTGGACCTAGGATTGTTCCATAATCTCTAAGTTGTTGCCTCATCCATAAAACTTGTGCACAACAACTTCCTGCAGCTACATACTCAGCTTCGGCTGTGGAGGTAGCTATGGATTGTTGTTTCTTGCTATGCCATGAAACTAACCTATCACCTAGAAATTGACAAGTACCACTAGTACTTTTACGATCTATTTTGCAACCTGCAAAATCTGCATCTGAGTAACCGATTAGTTCAAAAGGAGAATCCCTAGGATACCATAAGCCCACATTTTGTGTGCCTTTTAGGTATTTAAGGATTTTCTTGGCAGCAATTAAGTGTGACTCTTTAGGATCAGCTTGAAATCGTGCACACATGCATACCGAAAACATGATATCAGGTCTACTAGCAGTAAGATAAAGAAGTGATCCAATGATACCTCTATAATTAGTGATATCAACTTTCTTTCCACTTTCATCTTTATCTAACTTAAGCGTTTGGCTCATTGGAATTTTTGAATATGATGTATTTTCCATACCAAATTTCTTAATCATGTCTCTCGTATATTTAGCTTGGTTAATAAATATTCCATTAGGGAGTTGTTTAACTTGTAATCCTAAGAAGAAAGTTAATTCACCCATCATGCTCATTTCAAATTGTTCTTGCATCATTTTAGAAAATTTCTCACACAGACGCTTGTTAGTAGAGCCAAAAATAATATCATCGACATAAATTTGGACTAAGAGAATATCTTCGTTATTAGTAATTTTAAATAACGTTGTATCAACGCTGCCTTTTGAAAAACCTTTACCAATAAGAAAGATAGAGAGAGTGTCATACCATGCTCGGGGTGCTTGCTTAAGCCCATAAAGTGCTTTGTCTAGCTTGTACACCATACTCTTACCATGGTAGTTGAAGAATCCCGGTGGTTGCTCCACATATACTTCTTCTTGGAGTTTACCATTCAGGAAGGCACTCTTCACGTCCATTTGATACACTGTAAATTTGTTAAACGCTGCATACGCTAGAAACATGCGGATTGCTTCAAGACTGGCGACAGGAGCGTATGTCTCATCAAAGTCAATGCACTCTTCTTGGCAATAACCTTGAGCTACGAGTCTGACCTTGTTTCTTATTACAATGCCGTTCTCATCCATCTTGTTTCTATAAACCCATCTAGTTCCAATGACTCCTTGGTGAGTTGGTCTTGGTACTAGTGTCCAAACCTTACTACGCTCAAATTGATTAAGTTCTTCTTGCATGGCTTCAATCCAACTTGGATCACTTAGCGCTTCATCCACTTTCTTAGGTTCCATCTGAGATAGAAAGCTTGCGAACATAGCCTCATTGATTGTAGCGGCTCTAGTTCTAACAGGCGCTCCAATATCTCCAATAATTTGCTCTGGTGGATGATCTCGCAGCCATAGTCTGTCTGGTTGGAAGGGGTTAAGAGATTGAACAGGCGCTTGAGGATCAGACGCTTGATTTCCTTCTTGCGTAGGCGCTTCACATTCACAATTCCTTTTTTGCTCTTGATGATCACTCTCTTCATGATCATCGGCATTTATTATAAAATTGTCCAGAGTAATCTCATGAGTAATCTTAGGAGGTGGCACTGAGATCTCATCATCGTCGTCAGTATCTTCATCAATAGTGATCTTAGACGCTTGATGACAAAGATCTTCAACTCCTACATCATTTATATGAACCTTACTCGGTTCTTGGTTAGCATAATCAAAAACAACATGAATAGATTCCTCAACCTTTGATTTGCCCTTGTTTAGGATGCGAAAATTCTTCCCATTCTTGGCGTAGCCTAGAAAGATTCCCTCATCCGCTTTAGGATCAAAAGTCTTTAGGCTTTGGGATCCATTACTATGAATAAAGCACTTAGAACCAAAGACGTGAAAGTATGAAACATTTGGCTTACGTCCCTTCCACAGTTCATATGGAGTTTTTCCATGCTGTTTGTTGATCATGCAACGGTTTTGAGTGTAACACGCAGTGTTGATCGCTTCGGCCCAAAACCTAGGAGCAAGCTTGGATTCTGCTAACATTGTCCTAGCGGCTTCCTTAAGCGTTCGGTTCCGGCGCTCAGCAACACCATTTTGTTGGGGAGTTCTGGGAGCTGAATACTCATGGTGTATTCCATTTTCTGCACAAAACTTCTCAACAATCTTGTTAGTAAACTCGGTACCGTGATCACTTCTTATTCTCGCAACTTTAAGATCTTTCAATGTTTGAAGTTGTCGAATAAGCGTTGTTAACTTGTCACATGTTTCATCTTTGGATGACAGAAATTCCACCCAAGTAAATCGAGAGAAATCATCTACTATCACCAAAGTATACTTTTCACCGCTTACACTGGTTGTTTGAACAGGTCCAAACAGATCCATGTGAAGTAGTTCAAGTATTCTAGAGGTAGATAGATGAGGTTTTCTCTTAAACGATGACTTAACTTGTTTACCCATTTGACAAGCGTCACAAAGGTGATCCTTGTGAAATGGTCCATTTGGTAATCCCTCTACAAGATTTTGACTTATAAGCTGAGAGATTGTTTTAAAGTTAAGGTGGTTCATTTTTCTATGCCATAACCAACCCTTTTTAGATTCATTTTTAGCAACAAAGCATGTTGGGTTGTTATCAAGTGTTGAACCCCAATGTACCAAATATACGTTGTTAGTTCTTTTTCCTTTCAATTTAGTAGACTTTGTCTTAGCGTCATTTATATAGCAACAGTCACTTGAGAATATGACTTCAAAGCCTTTATCACAAAATTGACTTATGCTTAATAAATTATGCTTCAGACCCTCAACAAAATAAACATCACTTATCATGATGTTCCCCCTATGCACAGTACCTATACCTTTGGTTTTACCTTTGGAGTTGTCACCAAATACAACCTGAGGACCATTGGCAGCTCGATAGTTGATCAGAAGATCCTTGGAACCAGTCATGTGCCTTGACGATCCACTATCGAAGTACCAAACAGATGTATCGACTCTAGCTCTAGGTACCTGCACTCAAGAAGGAAGTTCTATTTCTGTTTAGGTACCCATTGTTGCTTGGGTCCTTTAACATTAGTAACATTGTCAGTTTGAATTAGAACTTTAGGAACCCATATTTGCCTAGTCTTCATTGTAGGAATATTGGCCTTTTTGGGTTTCATATTGTGTTGTGTGTGCTTTTTGGGTGTATAATAATATCCTTGATTATAATGACAATCATAATCATAGTCATAATCATAATCATCATAATATCGATAATATAATCTTGACTGTCTTGGATATTGACGATGGTATTTCCTTGGCACTGGCTTGGGTTGCACTTTTGGTGCTGGACGCTTAGCGCTTGATTCACAGTTGTCAGTCTTATCTTTAGCTTTTTGAGCGTTTGGATAAACCCGTCTTTGTGAATCATTTGCCTTAGTTTTCCCCTTGCCTGAGTCAGTTTTGACTTTCTCATTTGGCCTCTTACCATTGTCACTTGGTTCATTTTGATTTTGACCTTGTGAACCTTTCTCAACAAAGAAAACACCCTTTCCTTTGTTGTTTGCCGTAACATTAGGTTTGTTTGGTTGTTTACCGAATTTATTGCATCCTAAACCGGTCTTTTCTCCAAATAACCTTGTTACTTCAGTCACATTGTCGAGCTTTCTGGATGCTTTGGACAACGATGAGACGAGCTGTTCTGACTTGGCAAGTCTAGCCATCAGATCAGCTTCTCTCTTGACTATTATATCAAGATCACCTTTTAATTGAATAACTTCACTCTCAAGCGATTGGTTTTTCTCAATGCACTGTTGCTGAATTCGCAACTCTGCTCTGAGCGTTACTTTATCTTTAGTGAGTGATGAAATAATTACGAGATCATTTTGATATATTTTGGCAGCTTCTTGACATTCATTGTAGTATTCTCTGACTTTGTCAAGTAATTCATCATAAGAAAGAGGAATTGATAATTCATTGATTACCTCAGGAGACGCTTCATCATCTCTGGCCATGAGACATATGAGCGCTGAGTCATCTAATGGCTCATCATCATCACTACTTTCGTCTGATGATTCTAAATCTTCAGGTGCGGATGCTGGTTTTGATTCCGCTAACAAACCTTGTTGCCGAAGGTTGCTCCTGAATTGGTTTCTATCCAAGTACTCCTGCCTTGAGGGCTTAGATACGTTTGGATAAGGGCAATTTACCTGGTAGTGCCCTAGTTTCCTGCAATTATAACAAAGATTAGTTTTCATCTTTTGTTCATTTGATAACCTTGCAGTGTGTGGCTTTGAGATCACGGGTGCTGAGATATTTTGAGTAGACGCTTGATATTGAGCAGGCGCTTGGGGTGACGGAGCAGAATACTGAGGCGCTTGGTACTGTTGTTGTACTGGAGTGGGCGCTTGATATGAACTTTGTCCTTGATTATTGAAACCTTTTCCCTTCTTTTCATATCTCAAAAACTTCCTGAATCTATTCAGCAAAGCCAACTCTTCTTCCTCATTGATATCTGAATTCTTTCCTTTATTACCCGATTTGCCCTTGATTGATGCAATAAGCGCTCCAGATTCAATCACTGGACTACTCACAATATCACTGGCAGAATTCAACTCGAACTCAAATGCTTTTAGTTCTGAAAAGGCGTCTTCTGGAGTTAGAAGATCCAGCATATTTGATTCTCTCATAGCGGTTGTCTTCATCAAGAATTTACTTGGTAAGCTTCTAAAGATTTTGACCACCATTTCTCGGTTCTGTAAATCCATTCCTAACGATGTAAGTTCTGTAACTATAGCTGTAAATCTTATATCCAATTGCTCTAATGTTTCATTGGGTAGCATCTTAAATCCATTAAACTTTTCCTTGGCGATGGAAAGTTTGTTTTCTTTGATTTGGGCTGAGCCACCACAAATCGTAGCCAACTTATCCCATATTTCTTTAGTAGTTTTGCAAGATTTGATTTTGTTAAATAAGTTGTCATTATCACCAATAGCCGTATATAGAGCGTTACGTCCAACATTGTCCAAGTTAGCTCTTCGACGCTCATCTGGAGTCCATTCTTGTTTTGGTTTTTCAACGTAACCATCAGGAGTTTCTTCTGTGGCTCCAGGCGCTCTTGTGCTAACTTTATATATTTTGATTGGCCCATCTGAAATGATATCGCACATGTCATCATCACATGAACAGAGATATGTAAATGATTTGGCTTTCCATGTGTCATAATTTGATTCAGTCAGCTTGGGAACTTTAGCAAATGCCATATCTAAATTTTAAAAGACAATTAGATTTTTGAAAGAAAGGATCTAAACAAGCAGTTATGCTCGGAAATTTTGAAATTTCAATTTTAACCGCTCTGATACCACTTGTTGGTCCCAAGTGGCATACGAAAGGGTCTAGAAGGGGGGGGGGTTGAATAGACCCTGAAGTCTTTTTCGACTTCAAAAGATTTCGTATTAAACTGGTTTTGGACGCTTAAAGGGAACGCTTGACTGCGCGTTTTCTTAGAAATATAGACGCTTAGGTTAAGCGTCTGATGAAGACTGTTTTTAGAGAGTTAACTTAGACTTCAAGATTTGAATACTTTAACCGAGTGGGTTTAAGCGTTCAGTTCTTTAATCAGTGTTAGCACAGTGGAATGATTTTTCTAGTCTTCCTTTGAAAGCTTTAGCGTCACCAGAGGTTTCTTAGTTGCTTAGTGTTTGATTGTATTTTACTTAGTCAATTTATGCAATGATATGATATGATATGATATGATTGACTGAAAAGTAAATAACACAATATTTGTAAGGTTCGTTGGGTGATGTAATCCCAACTACGTCCTTCTTCTCCTTGAACACTTGGAGGCAATCCACTAAAGTGATTCTCAAAGAATCACACAGAATCTTCTACACAATAGGGAGAGATAGATGTCGATGACTTGAGCTCCTTGATCACACAGATTTCTGCTCCAAATCACTTCAATCTCCTTGCTTCTTTCACCCAGAAATGATGCAAGTATCCAACTTCGACTTCACACAGATCGCGAGGCTTGGATGGGTTTTTCTAAAGCGGTTTGTTTGATTTTGATGAAGTTCAAACAACTTGGAAATATCTCAGTAGGAAAGTGGTTTCTTCGAAAAGAGTGTTTGAGATATTTGTTGACTGTCTCAGGATTGAAGAAAAGCAAAGGGAATGTTTTTTTTTCTTGAATATTCTGACTTTTCTGAGAGTTTAAGGAATAAGACTTCAATGCAACATCAATTCGACTTGAAGATTAATTGTTCTCTCTTTGGCTTGTTGTTGAAGTCCTATTTATAGGCATTCTTGGAGAAGGTGTCCGTTTGACACATGCACAGGCGCGTGTCTCTCACTTCCGCGAGTGAACAACTTTTGTCCTTTTTCCTGAAAATCTGCTGCACAAAAGTTGGTGCTGCAGTCTGAGATAGTTGACAGTCCAATAGGGTGGCTTCTCCGTACGTCTGAAAGTGCTTATCACATTTAATGCTCTTATCAGCATTTAATGCATTTGAATTAAATATCCGTTGGTATTTAATGCTTCGGGAATATTTGCATTAAACTCCTTTTGAACTTAGAAATAAATTCAGGTGACATTACTTCTGTCCCATAAGGAAACGCTTGATGTAGCTGGTCAATTGGACGCTTGGAGACTTTTATCTTCTTTCAGAAATCAGGCGCTTGAGTCTTCGAACTTTACCACTGATAAACTCACTCAGAAATTATCAGACGCTCAGCCTAAGACTACTTAGCCTAACAATCTAAAGCAAAATAAAACAAAGCCTAATAAGCCTATTACAAAACCAACGCTTCAAGGCTTATACAAATTTTCTACTAAAATCAAACTTACATATTTTGGGGTCTAACACAAAGTCCTAATTCTCATCATCAAAACATCTAACATGAAATTCCTAACACTCTCTCTCAAAACATCTCATTATGGCTTTTAACAAAATGCCTAAGTTGGTAGAATCAAACTATGATTCTTGGAAACTTAGAGCATTCGCGTATTTATGTTCTTGCGATAATGAAATGTGTGATGTAATCACAGATGGCCCCATTCAGATTATGAAAGTGATAACTCGAGCACCTGGAGCTGATGAAGCAACTCCAGATGGTTAGGTCGAGAAACCCAAGTTAGAATGGACACCAGAGCATAGAAAAAGAGCAAATCTGGATAATGTTGGACGAAGTGCACTTTACTCAGCGTTAGGAGACAATGATGCATTGTTCAACAAGATCAAGCAATGTAAAACTTCCAAAGAAATATGGGATAAGTTGGCTATAGTGTGTGAAGGCTTAGCACAAATGAAGGAGAACAAGCTCTCCGTAGCTATGCAAAGATTCGAGCATTTTAAGATGCAGACTAATGAGACGCTAGAACAATTGGACACAAGATTTACTATGCTCATTATAAAGAGTTGACCAACAAAGAATTGGTCAATAAGATATTCAGAAGTCTTCCAAGCAAGTACTTGATTAAGACTGTTGCTATGAGAGAATCTCAAACATTGGAGACCCTTACTCCAGAACATGTATTCTCAGAAGTAAAGGCATTTGAATTTGAATTGGGTGAAGTCAGCGACTGAACAGGAGCATTAATCGCTACCACAAAAAGCAAGGGCAAAGCGATTAGTCAAGAGAAATCAACAGAATCCAATGAGGAAAAAGAGATGGCTTTATTGGTCAAGAAATTTCTAAGATATGAAAAGAGAAATCCTATTGAACAAACTTTATTTCAAACCCCTCCCCCTGCACCAGCGACTCAGTATCAAGCGCCAGTGTACTCAGCACCTCAACATGTAGCGCCAGTTCCTTACCAAGCGCCTACAACTCCTACTCAGAATCTCTCAGCGCTAGTCATTTCCAAGCGATTAACCACTGAATAAAAAATGAAAACTAATTTATGTTATAATTGCAGGAAACCAGGGCACTAACAGGTAAATTGCCCTTATCCAAATGTGTCTAAGCCCGCAAGGCAAGACTATGCGGATAGAAACCAATTCAGGAGCAACCTTCCTCAACAAGGTTTGCTAGCGGCATCTGAACCATTCTCTGCACCAGAAGAAGATTTGGAATCATCAGATGAGAGTGGTGATGATGAACCAACAAGCGACTCAGCGTTGATTTGTCTTATGGCAAGAGATGATGAAGCATCTGATGACTCGCTACCAGAGGTAACCACTGAATTATCTCATCCTCTCTCATATGATGAATTACTTGACAAAGGCAATGAATATTATAAAGATTGTCAAGATGCCGCCAAAATATATCAAAATCACTTCGCTATTATTTCATCACTCACAAATGATAAAGTAACGCTCAAAGCAGAGTTACAAGTTCAGCAACAATGCATTGAGAAGAACCAATCGCTTGAGAGTGAGATTACTTAATTGAAAAGAGATCTTGATATAATAGTCAAAAGAGAAGCTGATCTGATCGCTAGACTTGCCAAATCAGAGCAGCTCATCTCATCATTAACCAAAGCATCAAGAAACTTAGATAATGTGACTAATATAACCAGACTTTTTGGTGAAAGGACAGATTTAGGGTGTGATAAATTTGGTCAAAAATCAAAAGCATCTAAGGTTACGGAGAATAACAAAGGAATGGGTGTTTTCTTTGTTGAGAAAGGTTCACAAGGACAAACGCTAAATGAACCAAGTGACAATGGTACGAGGTCAAATGAGAAAGCCAAAGCTGACTCAGGCAAGGAAAAGGCGAAATCAAATGATCCACAAAGACGGGTTCATCCAAACGCTCAAAAGGCTAAGGATAAACCTGACCATTGTGAATCAAGCGCTAAGCGTCAAGCACCAAAAGTGCACCCTAAGCCAGCGCCAAGGAAATACCAACGTCAATATCCACAACAGTCTAGATCATATTATCGATACTATGATAACTATGATTATGACTATGATTATGATTACTATTATAATCAAGGATATTACTACACACCCAAAAAGCACACACAACACAATGTGAAACCCAGGAGGGCCAGTATTCCTACAATGAAGACTAGGCAAATATGGGTTCCTAAAGTTTTAATTAAAAACAAAGTCACTAACAATGTAGGACCCAAGACAACATGGGTACCTAAGAAGAATTAGAACTATCCTTTAATGCAGGTACCTAGAGCCAACACCGATACTTCTGTTTGGTACTTTGATAGTGGGTCATCAAGGCATATGACTGAATCAAAGGATCTCTTGGTCAACTATCATGCAGCCAACGGTCCTCAAGTTATATTCGGTGATAACTCCAAAGGTAAAACCAAAGGTATAGGTATCATGCATAGGGGGAACATCATGATCAGTGATGTATATTATGTTGAGGGTCTTAAGCATAATCTGTTAAGCATTAGTCAATTTTGTGATAAAGGCTTTGAAGTAAAATTTTCTAGCGACTTCTGCTATGTTAACGACGCTAAGACTAAGTCTACTAAATTAAGAGGAAAACGAACAAATAATGTTTATTTAGTGGATTGGGATTCTACAATTGATAAAAACCCTACATGCTTTGTTGCTAAAAGTCAAAATAAATTGGGTTGGTTATGACATAGAAAAATGAATCACCTCAACTTTAAGGCAATCTCTCAATTAATAACACTAAATCTTGTAGAGGGATTACCTAAGGGTTCCTTTCAAAAGAATCGCTTATGTGATGCATGTCAAATGGGTAAACAAGTTAAATCATCTTTTAAGAAGAAACCATGCCTATCTACTTCTAGAGTTCTTGAACTATTGCACCTAGATTTGTTTGGTCCTATTCAAATCATGAGCGTTAGTGGTAAAAAGTACTCGCTAGTAATAGTTGATGATTTCTCTCGCTATACATGGGTAGAATTCCTAGCGACCAAAGATGAAACTAGTGTCAAGATCACATCACTAATTCGTCAATTGCAAACTTATAAAGATTTAAAAGTGACGAGAATTAGAAGCGATAGAGGAATTGAATTTACTAACCAATTTGTTGAGAAGTTTTGTATAGATTTTGGAATACTCCATGAGTATTCTGCTCCTAGAACACCTCAACAGAATGGAGTTGCCGAGCGACGGAACAGAATGCTTAAAGAAGCCGCTAAGATGATACTTATAGAGTCTAAGCTGCCCAAAGGTTTTGGGTCGAAGCTATCAATACCGCTTGCTACACTCAGAACCGGTGTATGATCAACAAGCAACATGAGAAGATTCCAATGGATCCCAAAGTTTAAAGACATTTGATCCTAAAGCGGATGAGGGAATCTTTCTAGGCTATGCCAAGAACGGAAAGATTTTTCGCATACTAAATAAGATCAAATCGAAGGTTGAAGAATCCATTCATGTTGTGTTTGATGATGCTAACCAAGAACCGAGTAAGGTTAATCATGATGATGTAGGAATTGAAGATCTTACCCAACAAGCGCCACAAATTAATCTTGGTGATAATAGTGATGATGAGGAGGATGAGGATGAGGTTGATTTTGAAGAGAATGATCATCAAGAGCAAAATGGAGCTGTGAATGATGCAGCGACTGCGCAGAGGCAAATGAGGGTCAAGCGATTGATAATCAAGAGTCTTTCAACCCGTTCCAACCAAATCGTAAATGGCTTAGAGACCATCCACCAGAGTTAGTAATTGGAGATATTGAAGCACCTGTTAGAACCAGGTCCGCTACAATCAATGAGGCCATGTTCGCAAGTTTCCTACTTCAAATAGAACTAAAGAAAGTGGATAAAGCGCTCAGTGATTCAAGTTAGGTAGAAGCAATGCAAGAAGAGCTTAACCAATTTGAGAGAAGCAAGGTTTGGACGCTAGTACCAAGGCCAACTCAACAAGGAGTTATTGGGACTAGATGGGTTTTTAGGAACAAGATGGATGAAGATGCATTGTTATAAGAAACAAAGCCAGATTAGTCGCTTAGGGTTATTGTCAAGAAGAGGGTATTGATTTTGATGAGACATATTGCCCAGTAGCTCGTCTTGAAGCGATTAGAATTTTCTTAGCGTTTGCCGCATTCAACAAGTTCACAGTATATCAAATGGACGTGAAGAGTGCATTCTTGAATGGTAAACTCCAAGAAAAAGTCTATGTGGAGCAACCTCCAGGATTCATCAACAACCATGGCAAAAGTATGGTCTACAAATTGGATAAGGCACTCTATGGCCTTAAACAAGCACCAAGAGCATGGTATGACACTCTCTCTATCTCCCTTATAGGTAAAGGCTTTTCAAAAGGCAGCGTTGATACAACATTATTTAAAATTACCCATGATGAAGATATTCTCTTAGTCCAAATTTATGTTGATGATATTATATTTGGTTCTACTAATAAGCGATTATATGAGAAATTTTCGAAAATGATGCAGGAGCAATTTGAAATGAGCATGATGGGTGAATTAACTTTCTTCTTAGGATTACAAGTTAAACAACTCCCTAATGACATATTTATAAACCAAGCTAAATATACAAGAGATATGATTAAGAAATTTGGTATGGAAAATGCATCATCTTCAAAAATTCCAATGAGCCAAACGCTTAAGTTAGATAAAGATGAAAGTGGGCTTAAATGCTACCAAGAGAATCCTTAAATACCTAAAAGGCACACAAAATGTGGGCTTATGGTATCCAAGGGACTCTCCTTTTGAACTAATTGATTATTCAGGCACAGATTTTGCAGGATGCAAAATAGATAGAAAGAATACTAGTGGTACATGTCAGTTTCTAGGTGAAAGACTGATTTCGTGGCATAGTAAGAAATAACAATCCATAGCGACTTCTACCGCTGAAGCAGAGTACGTAGCCGCTGGGAGCTGTTGTGCACAAATCCTTTGGATAAGACAACAACTTAGAGATTATGGAACAATCCTAGGTCCTACCCCAATCCATTGTGATAACCAAAGCGCTTTAGCTATGACCCAAAATCCTGTTCTTCATTCTAGAACTAAACACAATGACATTCGATACCATTTCTTGCGTGACCATGTTCAAAAGAAAGATATCTCCATGCACTTCATTGGAACTGACAAACAATTGGTAGATATCTTCACCAAAGCGCTTAATGAACAACGCTTCCTTACTTTAAGAAGTGAATTAGGTATGATTGACTAAAACGCTTAAATCATAGAGCATCATATTTTATAGGCATATAATTTAGGGGGAATCCACCTTATGATTATGTCTAAATCGTTTTTCAAATTGAAATAAGTTATTAATTTTAGGGGGAACTTTAAAATTATACTTATCTCAATTCATGAGCGACTGTGATCAAAATTGACTTTGAAAATTTATGCATTGATCACTAGCGCTTATCTATTATGCATGACAAAATCAATCTCTAATAAATAATTTTTTTTATTATTAATCCAAGCGATTGATTTTACCCTTAATCTTTAAGAAATTAAATTGTGCGTCTCAAAAAGACTTCAGCGTTAAAAAGATTTCCAATTTAACGCTAAGTAATTCTTTTCTAAAATTCATGCATAGTTTTCATCGCTGAAAGTAGCGTGTGGATAAGTCCAAAAGATTAGATTTGACAATTGTTCACACGTGCTTATCACATCAAACTGACGATTAATGATTCCTATCTAAAAACTAGGCAGTTCAGTAACTGCACCAGTCTGAGTACGTGTCAGTGTACTATCAGGCGCGTGTATTTCACGCTGAAAATTTCAAATTTTTCAAACGTTTTTTTTTTAAAAAGGTAACTGCAAATTTCAAACTTTATATTTCACAGTTGTTACAATATTTACCGCACTTTTTGACATCCGTATTTATGAGTAAACGGCTCAAATTTTATTTTTATATTCAAAATTAATTTCTGTACACGTGTCTTTAATCTACCAGTTGAGGAGTTACTTTTTGCCTCCTATTTAAACCTTTCACAACCTTTACAGTAAAACTTTATCACTTCCAAATCTCTTCTACTGTAAAAGTTCTCTCTCTAAGGCAAAAAGAACATATCTTCTCTCTCCTCTGCCAAAGTTTTTCAATTCATCAATGGCACCCAAAACTTCAAAATCTGCTGCCGAAAAATCATCCAAATCAGAGAAACCAGTTACTGTTAACGCCGGTTTTCTTGTTAACTGGGACTATCTCTTCGATAACCAGAACTTCCCTCTCCGGACTGTTCTTCCACTTGTCCAAGAGTCTGGTTTATGCGATATGATAACTACCGTTTTCAACTACTTTGAGGAAGAAACTCTCTTTTTCTTCAAGAATGCAAAAATCTCCAATGACGGAAACTCTATTTTCTGCGTCTTTCCCTTTGCCTGTGAGACCTTCGTCCTCACTGATCCTTTGATTTCTTCTCTACTAAATTTGCCAAGTGATGGTGCCGAAGTAGAAAATGTCACTCTTGGGGATGCTACTAAGGTCTGGACACTGATAAAGAAGGATGAAGTTGAGGCTGCCTATGAACCCAACTTCAAGAAAAACGACATGAAGGGCGAATATGTCATTCTTGCGGATATATGCGCCAAAATGATCGAATGCAGAAAGAGAAGCTTCGATAAAGTTTTAAACCTCCAGTACAAGATGGTGGTGGCCATTCTGACCAAACTGAAGATAAATTGGTCCCTTTACGTTTTAAATCGCTTCAAGCAAATGATGGCCAAGTTGGTAAATCCTAAGCCTTACGGGATTATTTTAAGTCGTATTCTTAGCGCTAGCGGTTTCACCAACTCCGCTAGAAAGAAGATCCCAGCGCTAAAGTTTTATGGAAAGAAAATGATTGGCGAGCTGTTAAGGCCAAGGAAACGTGGTGGTGCAGCGGTTCCCAAAGACGAGCGTGAGCGACTTCTTGCTGAAGGAGTTGTTCGGAGCGATGATGAAGAGCAAGCGTCTTCGTCTTCATCATCATCGAAAGAAGTGGTGGTTAAGTGACCCAAACAAAAAATCATCTTGAAGGTCGCTGAGCCATCAAAACCAGCAAAGAAGCAGAAGCAGAAGCCGGGGCCCAAGAAGAAACAGAAGTCTCCCTCTCCTTCTCCTAAATCACCCTCTCCCCCTCCAGCGTTTATCTTCAGTGTAAACGAAGAAGAAGAAGTACAGCTAGCACGCAGGTGTACTCCTTCATCCACTCCAGCTGCATCAACAAGCGCTCCAGTCGCGCCAGCACTTGAAGACTCGGTGAGTGTTCCTCCTCCTTCTTCAGACGTTGTTCCTAAATCTTTTCCTGAGCCTAGAGCCACTACTCTTTCTGAGAAGGCTGCTCATTTTTATGGTAAGTACTTAAACAAAAACAAAGTAGTTTATCATTTCCTCATTAGGTTTCCTTTTCTAACGCTAGGATAAAATCTTTTTCAGCCGAAGTTGACGCGGATATTTAAAATGCTCTTAACACTCTTGAGTCTTTGAATATACCTATTCGTGCTGATCCCCTCTTCTCGATTTAGATCCTGAAGAAGAGGTCCCAGAGCCTGAGGAAATTATACCAACTATTGAAATAGATCAAGCGACTGACAAAGACGATGATAGTCCTCAGGGTAAGCGTTGTAGTATTTTTTTACAAAAATTTTACTTAGTAGAAATTTTGCTTGCTTTTCTCAAACGCTTACATGTATCAGTTCAAGAGGCACCAGACACTGATGCACCTTCACCTTCTGAGATTTCTGTTGAATTGGATGTGGATATGGCAGCAATAGTAGATATCGCTAAGGAAGTCGCCAATGTCCTTCCTGACGCTGACACATCACTAGTCAGTGAAGCGACTGAGCATGCTGAGCAATCGATAGAAGTGGCCCCAACCGAATCTATTGCCTTTGTTCCCACTCCGACCGAGTCTCCTCCCCGTGTCATCGATTTCTTTCCTCGTGGATACAATGCATATGTTGAGTTCTACTATGCCGCTAGAGAGCTTGACACCAAGCAGTTAGTCGAAATGGAGATCAATTTTCAGACCACTATCCATAGGCCTGATTTATCTAGTTCTACTAAGTTTGAATTCTTCGAGCGATTCGCTGATCTAGGTCTTTACAATTTTGAGCGACTCCAATCTAGACTTGAGTATATTCGTCGACCAGCGATCAACATGACAGAATTTGACGAGAAGTGTTTCAACTTTATTGCCCATTCTGAATAGTCCTTTTATCCTTTGCGCCAGAATAAAGTCGTCATAAAAAATCCCCATATGGGTGATTGATCAAAGAATCCAGACGAAGAAATTCTCAACAGGATTGGATACTCCGCTTTTCCCAAAGTCGTTCATTCTCCTCAGAACGCTCTATCCCCCAAAGTTCTTAGACTGTGGAAAGGAAAATGACCAGTGGTTGCTGAGCATCCCAATCCTATCAACTGGTGGATAGAAGATGAAGCCCGAGAATGCCTTGCAAGAATATGGGCTGAGGATTATGATGAAGAAATTAACGCTTTGACAAGTTTCTTGCAGCTAGAAAAGAACAGAAGAAAGCTGACAAGCTTGATAAGCGATGGATGATGGATACAGCCAGATGGGCTGAAGAGTTTGTTTTACATTTCTATACCCTTGAAGAACTCGTGAGATATCCATTTCTTTTTGAATTTGGAATAGAATACAGACGCTGAGGGTTTGCTACCTTTTTACTATTTCAGCGTCGGCATATTGCCGGAAATGTTAGCGATCTGCCAGGATACAGACAACCTATCGAGAGCTACATCTGTCAACAGCTAGCCTTAGTCAGTCAAGGCGGATGCTATGTGTTTTACCCCCGTCCAGCGTTTGTTCAGAGAATCTTTCCAGATTTGAACGAAGAAGGCTCTACCAGTAAACAACCGCTTCTTCCAGGACAAAGTGCAATTTTTGTCGATGTTACAAATGAGCACGCTGAGTTTGCTGAACTCCACAGAGACAGAAAAGAAGTGATAGAAAATGCACAAGCGTTGGATATCACTTTCAACCACAATTCAGGGTTGAGCGACTTTCGAGGATACAATCTTCACCCTGTGCTCTTTTGTGAACAAAACATCCAAGTGGCCAAGATGATATCGCTGATCAGGCCAGTGGACCAAGAAGCAGCTCAAGCGCTGATGCCATTTATTTTGGACTTCTACAATTCTTATACTTCAGAAGTTGATTTGCCAGAAGGAGTGCAACTTGCACTAAGTAATGAAGAGTGCGAAGACGCTATATTATTTATCCCGGCGACAAACCTGATTAGTCCAAGGCATGTAATGGAAGCAATTAGCCCACTCTGGGCCATACCTGTTGAGAGTCCAGCGCCTCACATTGAAGTTGTTACAATAGAACAAGAAGAAACTCGTGTTGTGGAAATCGTTCAACCCACAGACGCTGATATGCAAGACATTGTCCCCAACGCTCCAGCAGTCGAGGTTCCACTTGAGGAACAAATTGTTCAAATTAACTCCGTAACTCAGACGCTCGACTCAGTGATAGAAGAGGTCCATGCTGACTTAGCAGCACAGCCTGCAGAGCCTATTATTATAGACAAATCTAAAGGCAAAGCTCCATTAGTCTCAAGCTCTCACGGACTTGAGCGTTCATCTTCCAATTCATCAGATTCAGACTCTGACAGTGATCCAGAAGCTAAAGATTTTAGAGAAGCAGTTCGACATTCTCTCAGTGATATAAAGGGTTCTTGTTCTCGATTGGACGAGTGCAGCATTTCCACGCTCAATCAAGTAGAAACAATTCTCAAAACTGATATGCGAAATGCCAGCAAGCTTACAATCGGTCCTCTCATCAAAGAGCTTTCAAACGATTTTAACCGGTCGCTTGCGCAAAATGCTTCAGCTGATACTGAGCATCACAATTCTTCCAACCTCGTATCTCGGAGTATCGCTGCACAGATTGCTCTCTTGATAGATGAAGTCAAGCTTCTCCGAAGGGACATCGCTGACTTAAAGAACTCCTTTGCTGATGTCAAGAAGGGGGAAGAGAAAGAAAAGTCCAAGACAATATCTAAAACAGATAATAAACACTGGCGATCAATGTTTGATGAAATAGCGAGCATAAATAAAATGCTAACTAAAAAGAGAAAGCCAAGGTATTATCTAGGACGGTACTTGCTCCCGGACTTGGACGTTGATTTTTTGGAAAGTATGGGATTTCATCCTTATGTCGGACTGCTTAGACGACCTATCAACTGGAAACCATCCAACGACAGAAGATAAGACATCTATTACAATTTAATTCGTGAACTTGGTATTCCTCCAAGGGAATGGGTGGACAGGCTGAAGGAACTCAATGAAAGCGCTAGACAATGAAGGCATGACTATGATGAACTTCATCATACAACCATGATAGACATTGACCGACTCCTCATTGACTTAGCAAATGAGATCTGCCAAAAAGAAGAAAGCATAAAGCGACAGAAAAGATGAATGCTTTATATTTTTTTTCAATTATCTTATATTCAGTATAAATCATGTATGCTTATCTTTCTATATGAATGAATGATTTCTAGCTGAAACACCTTGTTGAGGCTAATCTAACTTTACTAACTTTCTAAACGCTAACTTATAATTATTTTTGGGCTTTTCTTTGAACTCTTAATTTATAAAAGAGTTATAAGAGTTAAAGTCTTGACATCATCAAAACGGGGGAAATTGTTAGGAAATTTCATATTAGATGTTTTGATGATGACAAGATAGGAAATTTCATATTACAAGCCTAACAAAATTATAAGCATTTGAAAGTATTTAATTTTGTTAGGCTTGTAATTTTTATCCTTATAGATTTTAGACTAAGTATTAGATACCGAATCGATAATAGAATTCTAGGTGAGTCTATTAGAGATGAAGTTGAAAATCAGCGTCTGAAGTTAGAAGACGATGAAGATTTATCCTTAGCACCTGTCAAACGCTAAAGGACTATTTCAGGATTTATGGATCAAGCGCTCAAAGCACTTTAGCGATTAGAATTAGATTCACCTGAAATAAAATCCCAAGTCATGAAGGACTTAAATGCAATCATTCAACGGACATTTATTTCAAACGGGAAATAAATTCAAATGCATTAAATGCTTGATAAGAGCATTAAATGTGATAAGCCAATATGACTTGTAGACAAGCCCCCTTTTGACTAGACTATCAGAACTTCAGAGTTTATAGCTGCTCCCATCAAATCGGTACCAGCAGGAATTCAGGAATGTCAGAGAAAAGGTATACTCATGCGCCGCGTAAACAGCACACTCTCACATGTGTCCAATGGATAAATCCCAAGAATTGCCTATAAATACCTTACTTCCAGCAAACCCTAAATATATAGACAGAGAGATATATACATGCATGCACAAGAAAAATTTGCCGAGGAAAAAGCTTAGAAACTCCATAGTCAAAATCTTTCAAGCTTTTCACATACATTTCATATAGTCACAAATATCTCAAACTTCTTCCAAAGAAGAAACCTAAGTTCTTACTGAGATATTCCATGTGGTTTGATCTTTCCAAAAAACAAACAAACCCTTGTGATGAAACTCTCAACCTTTCATCTGAGTGAGAAAGTTGTTGAAACCCCTTACAGGCAGTATTTCTGAGTGAGAGAAGCTTGTAGAAGAAGATCTTCATTAATGCTGACATCTGTGTGATAAAGGAGCCCGAGATCATTTTTTACCTATTTACTATCTTGTAGAAGATTCCAGGTTATTTTTTGATAATCAACTTAGTAAATTCCCTTCAAGTGAAAAAGGAGAAGAAAGACGTAGCTGGGATTACATCACCCAGTGAACCTTATATATCTTGTGTCATTTACTTTTATTATTGTCTTGTTTCATATTGCTGAAATCACTAAGTCTAAGTTACCTTTACTGAAGCGTCTGACCCAAGCGCTCAGCTCTCTAAGCGTTCTAATCTTTAAAAAGTGATACGAAATTTTTTGAAGTCGAAAAAGACTTCAGGGTCTATTCAACCCCCCCTCCCCCCCCCCATCTAGACCCTTTCGTATGCCACTTGGGACCACCAATTGATATATATAAAATGCATTTTCAGCTGAAACATCTCGTTGAAGCGTAACTAACCATTACTAACCAAAGTTAACTTTCATTTTGGCTGTCTAACTCTTGAACTATAAAAGAGTAAGTATTGCCATCATCAAAAAGAGGGAAATTGTTAGGAATTTCATGTTAGATGTTTTGATGATGACAATTAGGATTTTATGTTAGACCCCAAAATATGTAAGTTTGATTTTAGTTGAAATCATGTATAAGCTTTGAGCGTTAGATTTGTAATAGGCTTTATAGGCTTTGTTTTATTTTTATTCTAGATTGGTAGGCTAAGTACTCTTAGACTGAGTGTCTGATGATTTCTGAGTGAGTTTATCAGTAGTTTAGTTTGAAGACTCAAGCGCCTAAAGTCTGAATGAAGATAAAGATTCCAAGCGTATAATTGACCGGCTAAATCAAGCGTCACTTATGGGATAGAAGTAATATATGTAAGTGCAAGACTAAAACCCTAAGCTTTTGAGGAGTGCAAAATTCGAAACCCCAGCTGGAAAATTGGGAGAGAATTTTCTTTGTCATCCGTAAGCCAGAGGGAGAATTTTCTTTGTCATCCGTAAGCCAAAATTGCCCCCTTCCCTTGTTCCAACAAGACATCATTTTGTTCATGTGTTGAACTTAACGATTCACATATTCCATTCCTTCACATAATCAAGCCTACGTTTTAGACTTAGATCTATTTCGTTGGGTAGCACCAATAATGAAGTAGGTGGTGACTTGAACGAGGTGTGGATCCATCTTAGAGGTGCGACGTTTGGAGCACTAAAACTGGGGATACAATAGACGGGCGATTTCCTCCAATAAATCGTGTGGAATTGCACCACAGGGTTGAAAAGATCCAAGATTGTTGCTGCGAGAATTTAATCAAGAGGTAAAATTCTCGCAACTTTCTCTATAGCATAATCGAGCACACCATTATTCCTGTATTCCCATTTCCATTCGGGTATCTCTAATGGTTGTAAAAGCCCTGAAGGCCGCTGGTGCTCCGCTTTCACTTGTTGATAAGTCAAGCATTTTGAGACATATTTAGCAACTTGATTCTTCATATTAGCCCACCAATAAAATTGTTTTAAATCATTGTACATCTTATTACCTCCAGGGTGTATGGTATATTTCGAACGATGGGCTTTGTCTAGTATTACCTTCTTTATACTAGCATCATTTGGCACACACACCCTATTTTTAAATCGCAATAGGCCATCGCTTCCAATCTCAAATTCTGGCCTTTTCCCCCGTTGAATCTTCTCTCTTAAGCTCTTAAACTTAGGATCTTGTTTTTGTGCCAGTTTGATCTCTTCCAAAACCTTGTATTCCACCTTAACATTGGCACATAAGATATGTAACCCTGATTTCCTGGGATTCCAAGTGCTCACATCCTCGAGCATTCTCCATTCCTTAACCATGAGCCTGGCAACGCTTGCTTTCCGGCTTAAGGCATCTGCTACCACATTAGCCCTTCCAGGATGATACTGAATTGAGCAATGATAATCTTCCAGAAGTTCCATCCATCTTCTTTGCCTCAAGTTTAACTCCTTTTGAGAGAATAGATATTTAAGGCTTTTGTGGTCGGTGTAAATTATGAAAGAAGCACCGTATAGATAATGCCTCCATTTCTTTAGTGCGAAAATGATTGCAGCTAATTCCAGATCATGGGTTGGATAGCTCTGCTCATAAGGTTTGAGTTTTCGTGATGCATAAGCTATCACCCTCCCATTCTGTATAAGTACACACCTAAGTCCCTCTTTAGATGCATCACTATATACCACAAAGTTATCGATTCCATCTGGAAGACCTGAAATGGGTGCCGAGGTGAGTCGTTTCTTCAATTCATGGAAGCTAGACTCACAATGCTCATCCCATTCAAACTTTGTCTTCTTCTGGGTTAACCTGGTTAGTGGTCCTGCTATCTTAGAAAAGTCCTTGACAAATCTACGATAATATCCTGCTAACCCCAGAAAACTTCTTATTTCTATGACATTTTCAGGTCTTTTCCATTCTACAATGGATTCTATCTTCGAAGGGTCCACACATATTGCCTTCCCTGAAATCACATGACCTAAAAAGGAAACCTTCTCTAACCAAAACTCACACTTACTGAATTTAGCATAAATCTTATTGTCCCTCAAGATTTGCAATACGATCCTTAAATGTCGTTCGTGGTCTTCTTTTGTCCTAGAGTATACCAAGATACCATCTATGAATATAACCACAAATTGATCCAAATAGGGATGGAATATCCTACGCATAAGATCCATAAAGGCTGCTAGGGCATTGGTTAAACCGAAGGGCATCACAACAAATTCGTAGTGCCCATACCTTGTTTGGAAGGCGGTCTTAGGCACATCCTCTTTTTTAATTTTCAATTGGTAATACCCTTATTGCAAATCAAGTTTAGAGTACACCTTAGCTCCTTAGAGTTGATCAAATAACTCATCAATACAAGGAAGTGGATACTTGTTCTTAACTGTGATGCTATTTAGGCCTCGGTAATCTACACACAACCTCAACGATCCATCTTTCTTTTTAACAAACAGTACTAGGGCTCCCCATGGTGAAGTACTGGGTCCGATAAAACCTAACTCCAACAATTTTTGCAATTGAGTTTTTAACTCCTTCAATTCAACTGGAGCCATTCGGTATGGGTGTTTGGATATTGGAGCTGTTCCGGGTAGTATTTCAATGGAGAACTCGATCTCTCTATCTGGAGGTAAAGAGGTTAGTTCTGCTGGGAACATATCTGGAAATTCAGATACCACAGGTACCTCTTTAATATCCCTTTTATCTTTTGGCTTGTTAATCATGAAAGCTAAGTAAGCTTTGCTTCCTTTCAAAAGTGTTTTTCTTGCCTTAATATCCGAAATGGTTGGAACTAGTGCAACCCTGGCGTTCCCCACCCATTCTATTTCTGGCTTCCCAGCCACACTGAACCTAACAATTTTTGTATGACAATCTAGTTGTACATGGTGATATGATAACCAATCCATTCCTAAAATGATGTCATACTCTTGTATAAGCAGTAATATATGATCAACCATAAAAGGTTCTCCACTAATCATAACTTTACAAGACTTAATCACTGAATCTGTCGCCATGCTACTACCCATTGGTGTAGTAACTTCTAAACAGTAAGGTAAAGTTTCAATACTTTGATGCATTTTTTGTACATGATTAGGAGATACAAAAGAATGTGATGATCCAGGATCAAGCAACACCTTTGCATAACTACCAGAGACAAGTAGCGTACCTTCAACAACACTTGTGTCCTCCGGTGTCTCTTGTCCTGCTAAAGCAAACGCACGTGCTTGAACCTTAGGTTTTCCAACCTTTCTCCCAGATCCACTCGGCTTACCCCCTTGGTATTGTCCTTGAGTACCACTTGATTGCGACATCATGGGGCAATCCTTCATCTGATGTTGGTTGTTTCCGCATCGGAGACACTTCCCTAACTTATACAAGCATTGAGAGGGATCATGGATGCCTTTATTACAATAAGTACATGGTTTCTGTTGTGGCATCTCTGATTTTGCTTTTCCAGTGCTGCCCCTATCCCCGTGGTTATTTTTATGAAACTTCTTCTCACGACCATACCTCACATTCGATGGAGGTGGCCTAACCTTATTACTCTGCCTGATATGAATCCCAAGACGTTCGGTTCCCTTTTCGATTCTAGCAGCTGCTTTTACAGCTCCAGTGTAAGAGTCTAATTCGATTGCCAACAAACGATCTTGGAGATCATTTCGGAGCCCTCTCACAAACTTGTACAGTTTATCCTCTTCTGTGCTCACTAGATTGGGAGCATACTTGGATAATCAGTGGAACTCAGATTCATATTGAGCCACATTCATGCTTCCTTGCTTCAAGTGATAGAACTCATCTCTTCGAGCTTCCCGAACTACCGGTGGTATATACTGCTCCTTGAATTCATGTGTGAAATTACCCCAAGTTCTTGGAGTATCATTTCGAGTCCACTTTTCATGAATAGTCCTCCACCAGTTTCGTGCTGCTGCTTCTAAACGAAACACTGCGAATGTAATTTGTTGTTCATCAGTGTAGTTCAATGTAGAAAATATACTTTCCATTTTCTCGAGCCACAAGTCCGCTTTAACATCGTCGGATTCACCCATAAATTTTGGTGGATTAAACCTCAAGAAGCGCTCTAATGCTCTGTCATGAGCCTCCTGCACTGGCACCGGGGGGTTTTGAGGTTGAGCTTGGGAGGCTTGTTGCTGCATAAACAACAGGATTTGTTGTAGAGCTTGTGCGGTTAAGTTGTCTCCTACGCCTGGTTCGCCTCCCGGGGGAACTTCACGCGCAGGCGGTACCTCATCGTTAGCGTTTTGTTGTTCTCCCAAATTTGGTTCACGATATTCCACACAAGGATTTCTTGGAGGTCTTCCACGGCCCCGCCTTTCAGCCATCTAAGATTTTGGTATGTACTAAATTATTATGAGCATATAGATAAATTAATCAATAGTATATATAATAAAAGAAACAATCAACCAACTACTATTATCACTACACATTTCATAAAACCATATATTTTTTTTCATGCAACAAAATAGTCATTCATAGACTTCATTATACACAAGGGTACCAATTTCATATAGCAAAATAGTTAAACCTATATACACTAGTTCTTACACAAAATCACTTATAATCACATGCACCGTTTTCCTAAAGTCACCAACTAACAATATAGTGCTCATACTTAGTTATCCTAACTATTTTGCTTACTACCACTAGGACTAGTCCATGTCTTCTATAGTTGACACGTCGCTTTCCTCCCCGGCATCTTCCACTACATTCGCTTCTTCATCCTCATCTATCTCATTAACGTTGAAGTCCGCGATGACATTTTCCTTCTCCTCCACCTGTTGTACCTGTTCTACAGGCATTTGTGGGCCTACTTGGTTATCTCGATTTTCATTAATGCCCGGGACAAACTCTGCAACGTCGAGGAGACGATGCTCTATATTGACAAATCGTTGGGCAATCGCCTCTCTTTCTTCCATATAGTTTTGATTTTCTTGCTCTCTCAATTGTTGTACTTCATTCAACTGAAGTTGTAGTTCTTCAACTTCTTCTTGTAATTCTGTTATGTTTTCACCTTGAAGTAGAATATTCTCCTCTTGTTGTTCTACTCGCTGAAGTAATCCAGCATTGGCATCATGTAGCTGATTCACTTCCTCTTGATATTATGGTATAGTTTGTTCTTGCAATATGTCGATACGAAATAATTGTGTTTCAATCTCTCCTCGAGCCTCTTCCAACTTTTGCTCGAGTTGAGTTAATCGAGTCCTCGCATCTGTCAATTGGGCCTGAAGTCGATGTTTGGCCCTACGCTCGCGCATGATCGTATCATAAACTCGCCTCCGACATAGTTTATTCCGATTAGGAAATCGAGAACCACTAGATGATGTTCGCAATGTATGAGTCATACCTATAGTTTATTAAAATTAATAAGTTAAGGAAATCCAAAATAATACAAGAATTTATTTTTTTTTCAAATAAAGTAATGGTTAAGGCACACAATAATATCAAAAAAATTATTCACAACAAAAAAATACTCATCATTCGCCCTAATGGATTTCTGTAACTCTAACACTTCTTCCTAATCAAAGACACCTACGAAGCTTTAACCCCGACATGATCCTAGACTAGTACTATAATTCTAATAGACATCGATCGGTCAGCCGCCCGATCAATATTCTATCACAATTTAAGCACTGCAAATGTCAACATTCTGACCCTATTACCATCTTGACTCTCACTCAACCTAAACCACGGTCCGAGGAACCTCTCCCAGTATAGCTCAGACACTAGCCCAAGCTCTGATACCACTCTGTCACACTCTCATTTTTAATTCTAAAAGTGAACTCAGCTGAATGCTTCAATAAAGGAAGAAATAGAGCTCAAGCAAACAAAAATTAGATGTCATTTGAGGGTTTAAAACTTGCTCACACCTCAGACTACCAGGGCTGATTTGTTTGCAGGAAATGAAGAGTTTCTCCCATGGCTTTTGGTTTTCTTCTCTCAGATGTGGTAAGGGGCAAAAATAGAGAAGGAATAATGAAGGGTCAGCTACCTTATATATATAGAGAGGTGAGGAGGACTAAACTAACAATTAATTTCTTAATAACTAGACCTTGCAAATTTATAAGTTATATTAAGCACCTACAAAATGCAAATATAACCTTCAAGCCCTTAAATAAATAAAAAATCACCAAAGCACATTCAATCAGGTAATTTTAATTCCTAACCACATAATATATTGAAATACAATTAATTTATTAAGTAAGAAAAGTCGATCGCTACAACATGAGAGACCAATATGGGATTCATCACTAATTTAGCAAATCAGGCATTTCCTATGTTTTGCTTATTGAATCGATTCAAGGAAACTTTGACCAAAGTATGGCAATCCAAAGAGGCAGAGTGTTTCCTCGTTTGGATGGCATGAATCGATATCATGCAATGAAGGAGACATAGAGATTGGGTCGTAAGAGTTTCGACTAAGCCATTACTCGAGACACCAATCCGGGAAATATGATGGAGGGATCTTACTTATGTGAGGATCGTGGTTATGATAGGTTGAGTATCTTGACATCATTTATGTCTAGGTCTTCGAGGCCCGTTTCTAGACAGTAACCTCGATTTATAGGTATCATGATGTTATTGGTGATAATTCATGGTCGGATTAAATCAAGGAAGATTTAATCTACTACTTTCAAAATATAGAAAGGTACAATGGAACTTTTGGAAAGTGTACTTACTATTAGAACATGAACGAGCCTAAGGGGTCATACACTAACTCCTGAGGTTCCTGCTTAAAAGATATGATTAATCAACTTTGGAAGTTGAGGTGAAATTGGGAAAGTCTAGACCTTATCTAAAGAGGAATATTAATTAATTGGTTGGAGATCAATTAATTAGACTATTTAATTAATCAAATGGGATTAATTAATTAATGAACTAATTAGAGTCCAAGGGTTTTATTTAATTAGCAGAGAAAGTCAAAAATTAAATAAAATTGAAGAAATAATTGGGTAATAATAGTTAAGGTAGGACTTTAACTATTATAGAATATTTAATCACATAGTTGGACTATTTAATTAAATAAGGAGTCAAAAATTAAATCAAGTTGGATAAAAATTTTGGATTCCAAGGTTAAGAGGGGGCGGGTGGTGGACCAAATTGGGAGAGGAATTTTAATTTCTCTCCAAGTCTTGATCAAATTGGAATCAAGGAAATATTTAGGAGAGAGAAAAAGGAACAACTTAGCATGCAAGTTAAGTTCCTTATTTTTAGGAAACTCCTTAATAGAGTTTGATTAGGAATAGATGAAAGTCAAATCTTGGAGATTTGATTTCATCTTGACTTCCAAAAAAACTAAACCTAAGAGTCTCTCTATAAATATGTGTGTTAAGAAAAACACACACACAACTGTTTTTAGTGAAAATTTTCGTCCACCAAGAAGAAGAAAAAGAGAAAAAATTTGTCTTCTTATTTTCTCCATAAAACTCGCCCCTCACCTATTATTTCTTGACAAGGTTTTGCTCATGTGTTGAGATTAACCTTTCACATATATTTCTACCTTCATGTATAAGCTTTAGATTAGATCTAAAAAAATTTTTGATAGAAAAGATTAGATCTAAAATAATTATATAGGTTAGCATCAAATATATAATTATTGGGAATTACACGGAGGTGTGGATACATCTTAGAGGCGAGATAATTGGATCGATTGAAGATACACAGCACAAATCGGAGCTCGGATTTTTCAAAGGGGGCCGACGGTTTTTTGAAGAATTGAGTCAAAGGAGTATTTGTTCGGGTTGAAAAGATCAGAAACTTGTACGAGGAAAAAAGCGCGAAAGGTATTTCTCATAGTATAGTTTTTCTCGTTTTAATTAGCTCGATTAAACAGGCCAATGTAATCCTGTTTCGGGGTAGTTAAAAAAATTTAAAATTCCGCTGTGCTAACTTACCCCGGGGATTACCCAATCCAACAAGAAACTCATAACTTGTTCACTAAGTAAACATATATATACATATATGTATTATTTGGAAAAAACATAAATATTTGGAAAGATTTCAAATATATATTTGGATAGATCTTGAAAATATGGAAAGATTTTAAAATACACACACACACACACATATATATATATGAGGATCTCATCTAATATATGGAAAGATATTCTATAATGTAATATATACACACATAGGCGTGTTTTTGAGGAGAGAGAGATTGTGACATATATATAATATAATATACTGGGCGCATACGGTACCCGTGTCCCTAATTGATTGGGAGGAATAGAGAGAGAATTGTGATCTCTCCATTTAATTTATATCAACCAAACCCTATACTTTATTCTCTATTATAGTGACATAATATAAAAGGATATATTAGTTTATATTATATATATGTTTCAATATATAAATATACATAGCCGGGTTTACACGGGTACACGTAAGTGTTGTGTGTGTATGGGCTGTGTGGGTGCACCGTGTTGTGATATGTGCAAAGTATTGCACGTCTCATATATTTTAATATATTCATAGGATTTAATTAATTCCTTAATCAAAATTCAGAGTTGTGTGATTCATTCTTTCTTCCTTTCTCTCTCAACCTCTTTCATATTCTTCTAACTCATGTGTTGAATACGAAGAACCAGGAAGAAATATTATATCCCTTTCTCTCTATAAGATAAAAGTTTGAATCCTTTTTAGCTAGCACTAATAAAAAGGAATTGAGAGTACGAACTAAGGTGTGGATATACCATAGAGGCGCAAAACTTAGGGCGCTATAGCAAATCAATTCAAGGGAAACAGTTGGAGCATAATTTGCAGTGAAGCAGGAATTTGTTGTAGATAAAGACGGTATGAAGAATCACTACAGGAATCTTCAAGAGGTAAACACGAGAAAATTTATCTTTTAAGTTTTTGAATCCAATGGTACCATGTCTACCTAGCCCTGTTTAGGGGATGCTTCACGTTTAAAATTATTTTTTTGCTTCCACTGTGACGGACAGATCCCAACAGCTGGAAAAAATCATTATAAAGTGCCCATTTTCAAATTGTAGGTGGAGGGTTTATGTCTCATTGTATATGTGTGACAAGCAATTTTCCATTCATAAATGCATTTTGATGCACACTTGTGGTGAAGCTACTCTTGGAACTTGAGGCCGGGGCTCATTCGATGTGGGTTTCAAATATTGTGAAGGATAGGCTGAGAGGAGAGCCTATCTACAAACATTGTAACTTGCAGAAGGATATCCTTAGAGATTTTGGTGTGGAACTCAATTATCACAAGGAATGGGTTGGTAAGGAAATGACAATGTGAGATATTCACGTTGTAAAAAGTTGTCATATGACAAGCTGCGTTGGTACTGTAACGTAGTGAAAGAATATAATCCCGAAAGTACCGCAGATTATGTGATCAACCTGACTAGCAACATATTTGTTCGACTGTTTATATGCTTCCAGGCATGTCTTCTTGGTTTTTTAATGGGCACAGACTCTTAAATTTTTTGTGTTGTACTCATTAAACCAGTAGCGCAGTTCATTATGACCTTTTTACAATAGCATAGGGATGCATGACACTTAGCGCAGTGATTCAAGGAAATCCCAAAATTACTGACATAGTGGGCTTTTAAGGCTATACAATACCATTCTTATTGCTTGAGACACTTGGCTTGGTAAGTGTGAATGTCTAAAATGACATTTCAAAGGTGATGGGCCATTGGAGTTGCTGCTTTAAGTTTACGTATATAACTCTATTTGATTTCATAACTTCAAGTGAACCACAATTTTGGGTGAATTTGATATTCCCGGGTGATAGATGGGGAGTGATAAACAACAACCAAGCAGAATCGTTTAACAGTTGGGTAAAATTGGCACGGTTTATGCCACTTGTAGCTATGGTTGATCATATTCGTGCCCAAGTCATGACTATGATGCATGAGAAGATGGAATATGGGGTGACATTAAATGGTAAGATTTGCCCCAAGCATGAGACGTAGTTGCAAGGGAACTACTTAGGATGTCGTACTATACAAATCAAAATGTCTAGCGGGATGAGGTTTGAATTTATTGACGAGAACAAAACATGTCTGTGGATCTTGAAAAGTTCACTTGTACTTGCAGGTCATGGCAAGTGAATAGAATACCAAGCAAACATGCTTTGGCATGTATGGAGTCAAAGGGGCTTAATGTGTACAAGTTCTGTGACGTGCACTATTCTGTTCAAAACTACAAGCTCGCCTACAGTGCAGTGCTAAATCCTATTCCTAATAATGATAGGGAAGTATTGCTAAGAGGAACATGAAGTGGTACTTGCACATGAGGTGCGAGCTCATCCTGGACGTAGAAGGACACAAAGGATCCCATCACAGTATGATAATGTACGGACTAGAAAGTGTAAATTGTGTGGTTTTACTGGGCACAATCATTGCACTTGCAAGAATACTAAAACTCCAACCACTTGAAATTTTTTGATGTTTTTCTCTTGCAATATTTGTATTGAACAATTTTGTTTTGTTTTTGGATTCATTGATGTTAGATTGGTTAAACAATTGCATTGTATTAATCCGTTTGTCATCCAATATAGATAGCATTATCATACTTTACTTGTTCTTCGTATATGTAGTACTACATTGTTGTAGACACCCTTTTGTTGGTAAACCAAGTATATCTTTACAATACTTCATCTTCATTGTAACGATACGTCCTTTAAATTTGTACCGATACAACGTATTAGTTGTTAGTAAACGTTGTAATAATCAAACATATACGTCATTTTAATTGTTAAGAAACGTCATAATAATTGTACAGATATAATAATTGTACAGATATGTCATATTAGTTGTAAAGAAAAGTCGCAATAGTTGTACAAAATATTGTCCTAGCTGTAAACAAACGTCATAATAATTGTACAGATACGTCGTATTGGTTGTTATGAAATGTCATAATAATTGTACATATACGTTGTACTAGTTGTTATGAAACATCATAATATTGTACAAATATGTCATATTAGTTGTCATGAGACTTCGTATTAAATGTATAGATATATTGTATTAGTTGTTATGAAACGCCTTAATAATTAAATAGATACGTTGTATTAGTTGTTAAGAAATGTTGTAATAGATGTACAGACACGCCAAATTAGTTGTTAAGAAACGTCTCCATACATGTACAGACACGTTGTATTAGTTGTTATGAAATGTCGTAATAATTGTATGCAAAAGTCGTAACAATTGTATAGATACATCGTATTAGTTGTTAAGAAACATCGTAATAATTTTATAGATACGTTGTACTAGTTGTTAAGAAATGTAATAATATTTGTACAGATACGTCATATTAGTTGTTAAGAAACATCATAATGATTTTACATATATGTCATACTAGTTGTTAAGTAAAGTCATAATATTGCACAGATACGTCATATTAGTTGTCATGCGACATTGTAATAAATGTACAGACGTCATACTAGTTGTTATGAAATGTCATAATAATTGCACAGATACGTCGTATTAGTTGTTAAGAAATATCGTAATGATCGAACAGATACGTCGTATTAGTTTTTAATAAACATCGTGATAATCAAACATATACATCATATTAGTTGTTATGAAATGGCATAATAATCAAACAAATATATCGTATTAGTTGTTAAGAAACGTCCTAATAATTGCACATATACGTCGTAATGATTAGTTGTGATGATACGCCATATTATTTGTAACAATACATCTAATTGGTTGTAATAATACACCTAAATGGTTGTAACAATACACCATACACTATGTCTTAATAAGCCCTAAACCCTAAACTCTAAACACTATGACACCACATACCCTAAAAATAAATGTTCCAAAATTTACTGTTCATATATTTGAGCAAATTATGCATTAGATGATTCAATGTACATTTCTTTTACTAACTAGAATTACCTAATGTTTCCAAAACTCAATGTTCACCTATAATACTAGTAATGATTACTTTACTTTGAATGTGAGAATTAGTTGTATCATTATTTTGTGATTTTTTATGATTCTTAGTTGTATAATAATGCATCATCACTTGGTTGAAGACACTACAGTTAACTAGTGTTCTCAAAACTCAATGTTCACCTATATTACTACTAGAATCACTTTACTTTGTGTGTGAAAGTTAGTAGTTTTGTAACATTGACACACGCGAGTATGTGTAGGACCATTATAAATGTAAATTTACACTCTTATAATGTTATGAAGTTGCATTAATGACATATTTGAGCTTGGTATACATTATTGAGATGCAAAGTTCCAGTATGTTAGAGATGCCGTATATGAGAGTGAAAGATGCAGTATGTTAGGTTAACATATGTCGTATATGATATTAAAAGATGCAGTATGTGCAATGCAAAGTCCCAGTATACTAGAGTTTCCGTATGTTAGAGTGACAGATGTAGTATGTTAGGTTAACATATGCCATATGTGATATAAAAAGATGTAGTATGTGAGATGCAAAGTTCTAGTATGTTGAATTGCCGTATGTTAGAGTGAAAGATGCATTATGTTAGGTTAACTTATGCCGTATGTGATATTAAAAGATGTAGTATGTGAGATGCAAAGTCCCAGTATGTTAGAGTTGTCGTATGTTAGAGTAAAAGATGCAATATGTTAGGTTAACATATGTCGTGTGTGATATTAAACGATGCAATATGTGAGATGCAACGTTCTAGTATGTTAGAGTTCGTATGTGAGAGTGGAAAATGCAGTATGTTAAGTTAACATATGTCGTATGTGATATTAAACGATGCAATACATGAGATGCAAACTTTCAGTATGTTAGATTTTCCATATGTTTTGCTTAAAGATGCAGTATGTTAGCATAAACATCAAAAAATTGTACTACAAAACATAAATCAAAATTTTCTTAAAAAATATTTCATCCATGAAATGGCGAAGTTTGATCATTTCCACAATTAATTGAAATTGTCGTGGCCATACATGCTTGGTAATGATCTATGTTAACCATTTTCTCTTATGCTCAAAAGTCCTTTGTGTCTCTTGTGAAGCACTCTGCCTAGAGGCAAACAAAGATCCCATTATCTTCCTCTTTTTGTTGTTGGCAAGAAGAGACTTGTACCGGTGTGGGCTTCCTAATTCTGTATGCTCCCATGCGGAGCAGATATCCTTTTAAGAATGTCGCCTACATAATTTATGTTATTTATTAAATTTATTTACATTCTGTACAAAAACTCAATTTCAAAGACGAGGAGGGATTAATGCTCCTTTTTGCCTTAATAGTGAGTTGTGGGAGGATACAATATCGACACTCTTTCAAATAGTGCGTATCTTTTTACTAAGTTCCCCGATAAAATCCTGATATTTAGTTTGCTTAAGCAACTGTTTTCCATTATGTTTCCAATGGAGGTTATTAATTTCAACATATACATTGTTAGAGTGTTAGTTTCCAACCATAATGTGCATGTAGCAATATATCAATTCAGAGCTCACTGTCTTGCCCCATAATAAGTCACTCAAGTTGTCTCTATTGATGGTCATACCATTAAATGCCAGCCTATGAAAAATTTAAAAATTGTACATATTTGGTGATGATGATATGAACAAGATATTTAATGATTATAATTTACCATTTTAACCTCAAACAATTATCTTCACGAATGAATGTATCGACTATCCTATGCTCATAGTCCGTTAGGAAGTCCCACCCTTTGTAGCCTATCATTTTAGAGTGTTCAGCATAATGAAGTTCTATAGTAAGCACGTTGGTTACATCCTCGTCCACATTTTGTTGATACATGTGCTATTTTAAATTGAAATATGCAGTATGTTAGATTAACATAAACAATATGTGAGGTTAAGAGATGTAGTATGTGAGATGTAAAATTGCAGTATGATAGGGATGTTGTATATTAGAGTGAAGGATGCAGTATGTGAGGTTGACATAAGCATTATGACAAATTGAAAATTTTAGTATTTAAAAGATGCAGTATATTAGAGTGACAGATGTTGTATGTTAGGTTAACATAAGCAATTTGTGAGATAAAAAGATGCAATATGAGATATGTTAGGAAATTTCATGTTAGATGTTTTGATGATGACAAGAATAGAACGTTATGTTAGACCCAAAAATAATGTAATTTTATGTTTTCATAGAACAATTGTATAAGCGTATGAATGTTTGTTATTTTGTTAGGCTTGCAATTTTTATCTTTGTAGACTTTAGGCTAAGTATTTGATACCAAGTCGCTAGTAGAATTCTAGGTGAGTTTATTAGAGATGAAGTTAAAGATCAGCGTCTGAAGTCAAGTGAAGATGAAGATTTGTTCTTAGCGTCTGTCAAATGCTAAAGGACTGTTTCAGGATTTATGAATCAAGCACTCAAAATGACTCAAGCAATCAAGGATCAGATTCACCTGAAATAAATTCTCAAGTCATGAAGGACTTAAATGCAATCATCAACGGACATTTATTTCAAATGCATTAAATGCCTGATAAGTATATTAAATGTGATAAGCTATTACGACTTATGGACAAGCCACCTTTTGACTAGACTGTCAGATTTCAGAGTTCAAAACCTGTTCCTGTCCAATCGGAACCAACAAAATTTCAGGAATGTCAGAAAGGGACTGTTTAATGCGCTGCGTTAGGTACACGCGCTCACATGTGTCCAACGAACAAATCCCAAGAAACCCTATAAATAGTACCCTTCAGCAAACCTTAAAAAAACACGTACATACACAAGAAAAAGGTTAAAACTTTGCTAAAATTACTTGAAAGAAAAGCCTACAAACTCCATAGCAAAAATCCTTCAAGCTTCTCATAATACATTCCAAAGACAGTTATAGATATCTCAAACCTCTTTAGAGAAGAACCCTAAATTTCTATTGACATATCCCAAGTTGTTTGAACTTTCCAACATCAAACAAACCCGTGACAAAGCCCTCAACATCTTTCATCTGAGTGAGAAAGTTTATTAATTCTACAAGCAGCATTTCTGTGTGAGAGAAGCTTGTTGAAGAAGATCTTCATTGGAGCCGAAGTCCGTGTGATCAAGGAGTTCAAAGATCGTCTTCCCTTTCCACTATTTTGTAGAAGTCTCTGTGTGACTCTTCGATAATCATTCTAGTGAATTCCTCTGAGTGCATAGGAGAAGAAGGACGTAGCTGGGATTACATCACCTAGTGAACCTTACAATATCTTGTGTTATTTACTGTTTGATTGCTTTACTTTACATTTGCATAGTATAACTTGAAAAAGCATTCAAAACAGTTAAGCGACTAACTCAAGTTCAAGAAAACGCTAAGCTATAAAATCATTTTTGCTGTTCTAACCCTGATTAAGCGATTGAAACATTACCCTACTTTGGTAATTGTTGAAATCACTAAGTCTAAGTTACCTATTCCTAAGCGCCTGACCTAGCGCTAAGCTTTCCAAGCGTTCAAATTCTTCAAAGTAATATGAAATATTTTTAAAGTCAAAAAAGACTTCAGGGTCTATTAAACCCCTCCTTCTAGACCCTTTCGTATGCCACTTGGGACCATCAAGTGGTATCAGAGCGGTTGAAGTAGAAACCTAACCGTTTCCAAGCGTAACTTCTTGTTTAGATCCATTTTTCTAAACTTAGTCGCTTGTTTTTTCTTATCATAACTTTTAACAAGATGCCTAAGCTAGTTAAGTCAAACTGTTGCCCCTAGCACTCCAGTAGTCGAGGTTCCAATTGTTGCTCAAGTTGTAGAGATGAATAATGCAACTCAGTCTGTTGAGCGAGCGATAGAAGAAGTACATGTAGAAATTGCTGAAGAGCCTGAAGAGCCATTTATCAGAGATAAATCAAAAGGAAAGGTTACAGTTTCTAGCTCATACGAACTCATTCCGTCTCCTGAGCGCTCTATTTCTTCAGACTCTGACTCGAAAAGTGATCAAGAGACTCAAGACTTTAGATGAGCTGTTTGGAACTCGCTCAATACCATCGAGGGTTCCTGCTCCAAGATACTTGAAAATAATGATAGAAATATCAAGTTAGTCTCCGACACTAGAAGCCATGATATTCCAAATGCTGCTACCAAGAGCACTACAACAATAATGAACAGCATATCATTGCTGATCACTAGCCTTTCCGAAGAGTCCAATCGCCACTTAGCCCAGAACGCTTCAGCAGATACTGAGTGACATAATACTTCCAACTCAGTTGCTCAAAGTATCGCTGAACAAGTTTCTCTACTTGTCGAAGAAGTTAGGCTATTGCAAAAAGATATCACTGATCTCAAGACCTCCCTTGATGATGCCAAGAAAGGGGAAGATGAACAAGAAAAGCATCAATTGTCCAAAGCCAAAGGAAAAGCCTTGACGGGGCCAGTTTATAAGACAAACAACAAAAACTGGCGCTCCATGTTTGAAGAAATAGTGAGTCTAAAGAAGATGCTCACTAAAAAGCGAAAGCCAAGATACTACCAAGGCAGCCACAGGCTTCCAGATATTGATGTAGAATTTTTAGAAGGTATTGGTTTTAATCCATACGCGGCACCGCTAAGAAGACCTCTCAGTTGGAAACCTTCCAACGATCGAATGTAGGACATTTACCAGACTTAATCAGACAGCTCGAGATCCCTGCAAGGGATTAGGTGGAAAGGTTACTTGAATTGAATCTAAGTGCTAAGAATTGACACGATGACTATGATGAAGTCTATCACACAACAATGATTAAGCGAGATGAAACATTACCCTACTTTGGTAATTATTGAAATCACTAAGTCTAAGTTATCTATTCCTAAGCGCCTGACCTAGCGCTAAGCTTTCCAAGGTCAGTGGGATGACATAATTTGGAATTATGATATCATCTAAATGAAGAGAGAGACCATCTGTGTGCAATAAGGTCAGTGGGAGCGAGATATCATTTTATGAGAAATGATGTGGGCTCATTGACTATGTCAAGACATAAACATCGAGCATGTTCTGCATGAAAGACTTGTGATAAGCCATCTTTATCCTTATAATTTGCATCTATGAAAATAAGGCGAATAGGATAATGGGCCCTTCCCAAGCCCTTTGCTTAGAATAAATCCTAAAGTAATTTAGGAAGAAGATTTGAGAAAGGGCTCTTGCCTAGAGAGGAAGAGCAATGGATAGACATAATATATATCATGAAGTACTTGAGAAGAACTTAGGATATATTCTTTGTCTATGCCCATGGAGAACTGATAGTGGAAGTTTTATACTTACTCGGACATTGAGTATGAAAATTCCACTTTGGGTTAGCATTCACCCTCAATTGTGAAGTAGTAACTTGGAAAGGTTCCAAGTAAAATACTCTACTACTGAGAATGCATATAAAATGCCTTGGAGTCTTGGAGGCTGTCGAAGGAAACTGTTTGGATCTGAAGTTCATGTAGAACTTCTATTGGTCCCTAGCGCAGATCTTGTATTGTCACTTTATTGTGATGAAATGAAGTTCACGCGTATGAAAGGAACCTAGGTCTCACAAATCCAGACAAATGACGAGAGATACAACATATCTTGAAAGATCGTTGGAAAGGGCGATATAGCCTTGTAGAAAATAAGCTCAACCGATTAAACGGCTGACTCACTCTCTGGGTATTGTCACAGGCGGTGCTAGAGCGACATCTTTAGAAGATGGGTATTTAATACCATAGCGATTGGCATTGAGTGCAAGTGGGAGATTGTTGGGAATGTGCCCTCGATGCCAACGAGGAGTTAGAATACAAGGCACAAGTTTATATTGTACAACCTCTAGTTAATATAAAGGCAACAATATGTTGTTCGTATAATTCTTGATGACATCTATAAAATTTTAAATGAACAACTAGTCCATGTGTGTTAAGGCAAACCTTCGTATTCCTTAAGGAGATGGGCACTGAAAGGTTTGGTACTTGATCACTTAAATAGTTCGCAAGTCAGAAAATCTCAATTGGGCATTGAGATTCATATAGACTTGTATGAAACATACTCTGACAAAGGAGTGCCAGTCGAACACTATGGGATAGTGGGAGTTTGTATCATAGATACATTAATGAGATTAGTGTATTCGAACACGGCTCGTAGTAATCTGATCACATGGGTTTTTACTCATTGACTATTAATGATTGGATTACTGATTATGAAGGTATGCGTGAGCCTTAGACATGAGGAGTTACGGTCACAGTGTGCTTGTGACATTGGATTCTGTCACTAGAGTAGTTAGGCCCAATTCACCCATTGAAAGGTGGGGTCGACCTTGAAATGCGTTCCAATGGACAAGTAGCATGTGAGGTGATTACCAAGAGGGAATTCACTGTCTTGAAAGAAAACGAGAAGTATCCTATGCGATTATAGGTAAATGAGATTGAAAGTCTCTGACCAGAGCTGATGAACTAACTCTTGCTTAGTAATCTCATATTACTATGATTCTTAAGCATAGCATCGAGTCCTGTGAGTTTGACATATTTCATGACTCTCACTCGATCGGGACATAGTCATTTCGTACTCGATTGGGCAACGATGTGGGGCCACGGTGCTGGCTAGGTGTCACTCACATCCTTTGGTATCTTTCCATTGCCAATTGAGACGAACCCAGAGAGTCGCGCTATAAAGGAATATACAGGGAAATCAAGTCTTATATTTGGAGGGCATTTTGGTAATTTGTCCTATAGAAGGACGAATTAATTAATTGGATAAATTAATTTAATTGGTTGTTTGATTGGATCAAACAATGGTTAAGTAAATTAATTAGTTTGAACATTTAATTGACTAGGTTAATTAATTATTTAAACTAGAATATTAAATGATTATTTATTTATTTAATTAATATTCATTTAATCAATATATATTCAATTGGATTAAATATTAATTGATTAAATTAATTGGACTAAATTGACTGGGTCAACATAGCCTAATTATTGTCCAAAAGCCCATGATGGGCGTGTACTATAGGGCTTCCTTGGAGGATTTATTTAATCTCCAACACAAGCCAGAGAACACAATGAAAGTTAATTTTTCAGTAGAAACAACTCACATAACGTGAAATCCTCCACCAAAAATACATCAGAGAAAAACGTTTCTCTCTTCTCAGTCTACCCAGTCTCGCCTAGCTGCCATGGAGATTTCTCGAAGTCCATTCCTGCGTGACGATCTAGAGACGGTACAATTGAACCTTTGGAGAAGATTAAAGATTCCCGAGGATTGAAGATTGAATACGCGAAAAGGTAAGTTTTTCGTATTCATCTTTTTCATGATTAAAATCGACGAAAGCTACTAATTGATCTTGGTTTGGGAATCCGGATCTGTTTTTTGTTTCTGCTGCACATGCCTGACAGGATTCCCAACAGTATGTTAGGTTAACAATATCCATATATGAGATAAAAATATTCTGTATTTCATATAATGCAACTTCTCCAGGTCAACTCTTGGAATGGAAGAAATTTCATCATTTTTCGCCTTAGTGCGGTGTTCATTTCTTATCTCTTCATTTTCGTCTTCATCTTCAGCTTCAGCTTTGTCAAAACCTCTATCCGCCATCATTTCATACTCACCAGCAACCTCAACAACAACATCTTCATCTTTCCCAGAGCCAAAACTTCTATCCGCTATCATTTCATCCACGCCAGCAACCTCAGCAGCACCATCTTCATCTTCAGACTGCATATCATCACCCACACGGTCATCATCTTTAGCATTCCCAAAACCTCTATCTTCCATCTTTTTATCCGCTCCAGCAACCTTTGCAACAACATTTAGTAGAGGCTGAAGGAATTTAAGCTCATCAGTCACTGGAAAGATACGCACTATTTGGTGCAATTTTGTTTGTTATTGATGTTAAGTTTTTGGAAACTTCAAAGTCTCACAATTAATATTAGGAATCCTCTATAGGAATGCATCGGAAATTAAAACATGCCGGATTCTTAAAGTCGAATCACTTTATGGCTTTTGATGATTTTTAGATTTCAAGAAAATAATCATAAAATCAAATTACTTTTCTTGAAGCGTGGTTTGATTCTTGAACTACAGTTTACAACAGCAATCCCCAAGACTCCCTCATCTAGATTATCACACGAATCAAGTTTCAAAACCTCCAGATTCCTCTCTTCTTGAATATGGAGGCTAGGAAGAGAAGAGGGGGAGGGGTTTTTCTTTCTGTATCGTGTTACTGTGTTAGGTAGAGAATGGAATGATTCCTAACCTAGGAGTTTGAGGATTAAATAAATCCTCAAATCCTAAGTCCATAGTGAGCACCTCTTAGGGCCCTAACACTAATCAACTTAGTCTTAATTAATTAATTGAGTTACATTCAATTAAATACATAATTGATTAATTAATCAATTCAAATAATTTACTAATTTAATCAATTAAATAATTGAGTCATTGATTTAATTAATTTTCATTTAATCTAAATAAATAAATCCGTCTAATGACAAATTACTAAAATGACCTTGCAATGAATACATAAAGATATCTAGCTTTCTTCTTATAGAGCGACTCTCTAGGTTCGTCTCGACTTGCAATGGGAGGATACCAAAGGATGTGGGTGACACCTAGCCAACCCCGTGATCTCACATCGTAGCCAAATCAAGTACGAAATGATTGTGACATTACAAAACTCTATATCACAATACCATATGAATATAATGTGATACCCGAGGTTTCGTAATACTAATATACTTACTAAATCAACGACTGGTAGTATAATTTATTTAAGAGTACTTGATTAATACTTGATTAATATGTATGAGTTCTTATCTTGGTAATTAGATTGGATGAATATTAACTTTCATCCATGTAGGGGCACAATATTAACTCCTATGTATATGGGGACCATGAGACGAAATACAATAAGGTAAGGACTATGAGACAAATAGTGATGGTCCCAAGTGGCATACGAAAGGGTCTAGAAGGGGGGGGGGGGGTTGAATAGACCCTGAAGTGTTTTTAAACTTCAAAATTTTCGTGTTACTTTTCAAAGATCTGAACGCTAGGAAGGCTGAGCGCTTAGGTCAGACGCTTCAGTAAAGATAATTTAGACTTAGTGAGTTTAGCAGTTTACCAAAGTAGGGTAACGCTTAGATCACTTAATCAGGGTTAGCACAGCGGAAATGATTTTTAGCATTCTTTTAGATAATTTAATCGCTTTGCAATTTTACTTGTCTTTTATAATAATGTAAAATGACAGATATAAGACAGTAAAATATAAATGACACAATAATTTGTAAGGTTCACTGGGTGATGTAATCTCAGCTACGTCCTTCTTCTCTTTTTTCACTTGGAGGAAATTACTAAGATGATTATCAAAGAATCACACAAAATCTTCTACAAGATAGTAAAGAATGAAAATGATCTCAGGCTCCTTGATCACACAGATTTCAGCACCAATGAAGATCGTCTTCTACAAGCTTCTCTCACTCAGAAATACTGCCTGTAATGAGTTTCAACAACTTTTCTCACTCAGATGAAAGGTTGAGGTTTTTGTCACAAGGGTTTGTTTGTATTTGGGAAGATCAAACAACTTGGAATATCTCAATGGGAATTTAGGTTTCTTCTTTGGAAGATGTTTGAGATATTTGTGACTGTCTGGAATGTAGATAAAAAGCTTGAAGGAATTTTGGCTATGGAGATTCTAAGCTTTTTCTTGTGTACGTAATTTTCTCTTGTAAATGTTTTTGTACCGTACTTTTTAGGGTCTGTTGAAGGTAAGGTATTTATAGGCAATTCTTGGGATCTGTCCGTTGGACACATGTAGGAGCGTGCCTTTCACGCAGCGCGTGATTCTACCTAAAGCCTGACATTCCTGAAACACTGCTGGCACCGATTAGATGGTAGCAGCAATGAACTCTGAAGTTCTGACAGTCTGATCAAAAAGGTGGCTTGTCCACAGGTCACAGTAGCTTATCACATTTAATGCTCTTATCAAGCATTTAATACATTTGAATTTATTTCCCGTTGGAAATAAATGTCCGTTGAATGATTGCATTTAAGTCCTTCATGACTTGAGGATTTATTTTAGGTGAATTTGTCATTGATCGCTTAAGTGCTTTTGAGCGCTTGAACCATAAATCCTGAAAAAGGTCCTTTAGCGTTTGACGAACGCTAAGAGACAAATCTTCATCTCTGGTTGACTTCAGACGCTGATCTTCGACTTCTTCTCTAATAGACTTACCTAGAATTCTATTAGTGATTCAGTATCTAATACTTAGTCTAAAACCTACAAAGATAAAAATTACAAGCCTAAACAAAATTACAAACTTTTAAACGCTTAAACAATGATCTATGGAAAACATAAAATTACATTTTATTTGGGGTCTAACATTGAATCCTATCTTGTCATCATCAAAACATCTAACATGAAATTTCCTAACAATTTCCCCCTTTTTGATGATGTCAAGACTTTAACTCTTATAACTCTTTTATAATTTAAGAGTTACTTAAAAGAAAAGCCCAAATGAGTATAAGTTAGCGTTCAAAAAGTTAGTAAAGTTAGCTAAAGTTAGATTAGCTTCAACAAGATGTTTCAGCAATAAATCATTCATATATTGAAAGAATAAGCATACATGATTTATACTGAAAACAAAAAAGGAAGCGACAACAGAAATAAAATACAATAAAAGGAATTCATTCACTTTTTCTGTCGCTTTGCTCTTTCTTCACCTTGGAGAACTTCTAGCGCTAAGTCCATCAGGAGACGATCAATGTCAATCATTGTCGTATGTTGAACTTCATCTTAATCATGCCTACGAAGTCTGGCGCTTTCATTAAGTTCTAACAACCTTTCTGTCCACTCTCTTGGAGAAATTTCATGTTCACGAATTAAATCGTGATAGATATCTTTTCTTGGATCTTTTGACGGTCTCCAATTGATAGGTCGTCTCAGCGGTCCGGCAAAAGGTTGAAATCCCATACCTTCTAAGAAATCAACGTCCAATTCCGGAAGGGGATATCTTCCTAGATAATACCTTGGCTTTCTCTTTTTAGTTAGCATCTTCTTGATGCTCACTAGTTCTTCCATCATTGATCGCCAATTTTTATTATCAGTCTTTGACATTACTTTGGACGCTTGATGCTTCTCTGTATTTTCCCCCTTCTTGGAATCATCAAGAGAGGTTTTCAACTCAGCGACTTCTCTTCGCAAGAGTCGAACTTCGTCAACTAAGAGAGCAACTTGGTGAGCGATGCTCTGAGCAGCGGCATCGGTCGAAATGTGTCTGTCAGCATCAGCCGAAGCGCTCTGGGCTAAGTGACGGTTGAATTCGGATGAGAGTTCAGCGATAAGAGGTGATATTGTCTTCATGATTGTAACAGTGCTTGTCTTTGAAGCGTTTGCAATATCACGACTTCGCGTATCAGACATTATTCGCATATGTCTATCAGCAGTCTCAAAAATCATGGAACAGGAACCTTCAATGTTGTGGAGCGAGTTCCGTACTGCCTGTCTGAAGTCTCTAGCGTCTGAATCACTTTCAGAATCCGAATCGGAAGAAGGACGCTCTGGGGACGGGAGAAGTCCGTAAGACCTAGAAACCGCAGCCTTGCCTTTGGATTTATCTCTGATAAAGGGCTCGATTGGCTGTTGTGCAATTTCAGCGTGCACTTCTTCAATCGCTTGATCCATGATTGAATCTGTAAAAATTGGGGGCTCGACTACCGGGGCGCTAGAAGAATCTGGCAAAGAAGCCTCAGGAAGATGAGCGACTTCCGCAGTAGGAGCAAAGTCTTCTTCTATAATTTGGATTGGGGAAGAAGGTTCTCTAACACCAATGACCCAGAGGGGGCCAAGGGCTTCCATCACATGCCTTGGACTGATCAGGCTGGATTGTGGGATAAAGAATATAGTGTCTTCGCGCTCTTCGGGACAGAGTGCCAGTTACACATCTTCCGGTAAAGCAATCCCTGAAATATAACGGTTAAAAAAGTCCAAAATCAAAGGCATGAGCGCTTGAGTTGCTGCATGGTCCACTAGCTTGATTAGTGATAACATCTTGGCCACTTGAACATTGGATTCACTAAAGAGCACGGGGTGAAAAGTATATCCTCTGAAATTGTAACACCCGGAAAAGGGGTTGAAACTGATGTCCAGCGCTTTGGCATTTTCAAACACTGCTCTCATAGTTCGGTGGAACTCAGCAAACTCAGCGTGTTCATTCGAAACATGAACACGAATCTGACTTTGGCCTGGAAGAATTGGTTGTTTGGTACCACTTGATGGTTGTTTACTTAATGAAGTGTCTTCATTCAGGTTAAGAGAGACTCGTTGAACAAACCCTTCACGAGGATGCAACACGTAGCATCCGCCTTGGCTGTATAAGGCAAGTTGCTGGCGAATGTAGCTTTCGATGGGTTGACGATATTGTGGCAAAGCGCTAACATGCCCTGCAATAAACTGACGCTGCTGGAGCAGGAAGGTTGCATATCCTCTGCGTCTGTACTCTATTCCAAACTGAAATAGGAATGGATATTTCACGAGTTCATCGAGGGTGTAGAAATGCAAAACAAATTCTTCAGCCCAGCTGGCTGTATTCATTATCCATCTCTTGCCAAGCTTGATAGCTTTAGCTTGATCTTTTCTAGCGGTGATAAATTTCTCAAAGCATTCCGTTTCTTCTTCATAGTCCTCAGCCCATAATCTGGCAAGATATTCATGAGCCTCATCTTCTATCCAAGAGTTGACCGAATTTGGGCGCTCCGCAACAAGAGGACCTTTTCCTTTCCATAACTTAAGTGGATTAGGAGAGAGAGCGTTCTGAGGAGACTTGACGACGGAGGGGAGAGCTGAATAGCCTAGCTTGTTGAGATCTTCCTGGTCTAGATTTTTGTTCCAATCACCCATGTGGGGATTTTTGAAAACAATCTTGTTTGATCGAAGAGGATAAAAGGACTCGTCTGAGCGACCGGTGAAATTGAATCGCTTCTTGTCAAATTCGGATCTGTTGAACGCTGGACGATGAATATATTCAAGGCGTGATTGAAGACACTCCAGGTTATATAGACCTAGATCAGCAAAACGCTAAAAAATTTCAAACTTGTAAGAGCCTGAAAGATCAACAAGCGTTTGAGTGTCACGTTCTCTGGCGGCATAATAAAATTCAACATCTGGATGATATCCGCGCGGGAAGAAGTCAATGACATGAGGAGGAGGTCCGGTTGGCGTAGGAACGAGGGCAATAGCTTCTGTTGGGATGGGGGCCACTTCTATCGACCACTCAGTGTTTAAAGTCGCTTCACTGGCTGATGATGTTTCAGCGTCAGGAAGGTCTTGAGATGCTTTCTTAGCGATATCCACAACAGTTGCCATGTCCACGTCTATTTCAACGGGAATCTCCGAAAGTGGAGGGGCATCAGCGGTAGATGTCTCTTGAGGTCCATCTTGAGCTGATACAAGTAAGCGATTGAGAAAAGCAAGCAAAAATTCCTACTAAGTAGAAATTATAAACTAAAAGGACTACATCGCTTACCCTGAGGAATATCATCGACTATTTCAGTCGCTTGATCTGATTCTTGGATAAGTTCCTCAGGCTTCTGAACTTCTTCTTCGAGTTCTAAATCGATAAAAGAAGTTATTGGATCAGCATGAATTGGGATGTTTAGTTCTTCAAGAGTGTTGAGAACATAATGAATATTTGCTTCACTTGGTGCTAAAAGAGTTTTTATCCTAGCGTTAGAGACTAATGAGGAAAGGATAGAATAATTTGCTTAGCAAATACTTACCCTGAACATTGGAAAGCCTTTCAGATGGAGAAACGGCTTGAGGATCTGAGCTGACTTCGGGAACAGCGCCAGAAGGAGGAACACTCGCTGACTCTCTAAGCGTTGGTTTTACTGTAGCGCTAGAGGATGCTGGAGTAGAGGTAGGAGTACGCCTTCGTGCAAGCGGTACTTCTTTGGCCACTGCTTCCTCTTCTTCCTCGGGAATGGAGAAGGTAAACGCTGGAGGAGGGGATGGAGATTTAAGTGGGGGAGAAGGAATCTTTTGCTTCTTTTTGGGCTCCGGCTTCTTCTTCTTTGGTTTAGGCTTCTGTTTCTTTGCTGACTTGGATGGCTCAGTGACTTTGAGAATGATCTTTCTCTTAGATCGCTTGACCACCACTTCTTCAGAGGACGAGGATGATGATGAAGAGGAAGACGCTTGATCTTCATCATCACTTCGAACAACTCTTTCTGCTTGGAGTCGCTGACGCTCTTCTTTGGGAACTGCTGCTCTACCATGTTTTCGAGGTTTGAGCATTCCACTAATCATCTTTCTGCCGTAGAATTTGGAAGCTGGAATTTTTGTGCCAAAAGATTTTGTATAACTGCAAGCGCTAAGAATACGACTTAGCACAATCCCATAGGGCTTGGGATTTACTGACTTGGCCATCGCTGCCTTGAAGCGATTAAAAACGTAGAGAGACCAGTTAACTTTTAACTTGGTCAGAATGGCCACCATCATCTTGTACTGAATGTTTGTGACTTTATCGAATGTCCCTTTTCTGCATTCGATCATTTTTGAACATAGATCAGCGAGAATAACGTATTCGCCCTTCATATCATTTTTCTTGAAGTTCAGCTCATACGCAGTATCAACATCTTCTTTCTTTATCAACTCCCAGACTTTTGCAGCATCTCCGAGAGTGACGTTTTCAACCTCAGTGCCATCAATGGGCAGAATCAGCAATGAAGAAATCAAGGAGGGAGTGAGAACAAAGGTCTCTTTAGCAAAAGGGAAAACACAGGATATGGAAGTTCCGTCTTCAGAAATCTGGGCATTGTTGAAAAAATAGAGAGATTCTTCTTCAAAGTAGTTGAAAAATGTAGTGATCATATCTCTCAAACCAGATTCTTGAACGAGTGGAAGAACCATTCGAAGAGGAAAGTTCTGGTTCTCATAAAGGCAATCCCAGTTAATCAGAAATCCGGCGTTAACCGTAACTGGTTTTTCAGTACGGGAAGTTTTTCTGGTGTCAGACTTGGATGATTTTGAAGATTTTGAAGCTTTGGGTGCCATTGCTGAAAGTTGGAAGCTTTTGAAGGAATGAGAGAAGTTCTTGCCTTTTGAGAGAAATAACTTTTACAGTAGAAGAATTTGGAAGTGATAAAGGTTTAGGATAAAGTTTTTGAAAGGTTTAAATAGGAGACAAAAATAAATTCTCAGATGGTAGATGAATGACACGTGTACAAAAGTTAATGACAGAAGGAATCTGAACCGTGTACACATAACTTCGGATGTCAAAAAATGCGGTAAAATAGGGTACTATATTATTTTTCGTGATAGTACACGCGCCTGATAGTACACTGACACATACTCAGACTCATGCAATTTTTGAACGGCTTAGGTTTAGCTAGGGATCATAACCGTCAGTTCGATTTGATAGGCACGTGTGGGTAGTTATCAAATCTGATCTTTTGGACTTATCCACACGTTTCCTTTAGCGATGAAAACTATGCATGAATTTTTGAAAGAAATTTACTTAGCGTTGAAGTGGGAATTCTTTCAACGTTGAAGTCCTTAAAAAAAATCAATCGCTTGGATTTATATAAAGATAAGCGCTAGTGATCAATGCTTAGGATTTTAAAAGTCATTTTGATCGCAGTCGCTTGATATATTGAGATAAGTACAATTTTAAAGTTCCCCCTAAAATTGATGACTCATTTCGAGATTTTTGATAAACTCTTTAGACATAAACAAAGGTGGATTCCCCCTAGATTTTATGCCTATAAATATGATGTTTTATGATTTAAGCGTTTAAGTCAATCATACCTAATTCACTTCTCAGAGTGAGAAAGCGTTGTTCGTTGAGCGCTTTGGTGAAGATATCTGCCAATTGTTTGTCAGTTCCAATGAAATGCATGGAGATATTTTCTTTTGAACATGGTCACGCAAGAAATGGTATCTAATGTCAATGTGTTTGGTTCTAGAATGAAGGACAGGATTTTGGGTCATAGCTAAAGCGCTTTGGTTATCACAATGGATTGGGGTAGGACCTAGGATTGTTCCATAATCTCTAAGTTGTTGCCTCATCCAAAGGATTTGTGCACAACAGCTTCCAGCGGCTACATACTCTGCCTCAGCGGTAGAAGTCGCTATGGATTGTGTTTCTTACTATGCCACGAAACTAGTCTATCACCTAGAAATTGACATGTACCACTAGTACTTTTTCTATCTATTTTGCATCCTGCAAAATCTGCGTCTGAATAACCAATTAGTTCAAAAGGAGAGTCCTGTGGATACCATAAGCCCACATTTTGTGTGCCTTTTAGGTATTTAAGGATTCTCTTGGTAGCATTTAAGTGTGATTCTCTAGGATCAGATTGAAATCGTGCACACATGCATACCGAAAACATAATATCAGGTCTACTAGCGGTAAGATAAAGAAGTGATCCAATGATACCTCTATAGTTAGTGATATCGATTTTCTTCCCACTTTCATCTTTATCTAACTTAAGCGTTTGGCTCATTGGAATTTTTGAAGATGATGCATTTTCCATACCAAATTTCTTAATCATATCTCTAGTATATAGCTTGGTTTATAAATATTCCAGTAGTGATTGTTTAACTTGTAATCCTAAGAAGAAAGTTAATTCACCCATCATGCTCATTTCAAATTGATCTTGCATCATTTTCGAAAATTTCTCACACAATCGCTTATTTGTAGAACCAAATATAATATCATCAACATAAATTTGGACTAAGAGAATATCTTCATTATGGGTAATTTTAAATAACGTTGTATCAACGCTGCCTTTTGAAAAGCCTTTACCAATAAGGAAGATAGAGAGAGTGTCATACCATGCTCTTGGTGCTTGTTTAAGGCCATAGAGTGCCTTATCCAATTTGTAGACCATACTCTTGCCATGGTGTTGATGAATCCTGGAGGTTGCTCCACATATACTTCTTCTTGGAGTTTACCATTCAGGAAAGCACTCTTCACGTCCATTTGGTATACTGTGAACTTGTTGAATGCGGCAAACGCTAGGACATCCTAATCGCTTCAAGACGGGCTACTGGGGCATATGTTTCATCAAAATCAATTCCTCTTCTTGACAATAACCCTGAGCGACTAGTCTGGCTTTGTTCTTATAACAATGCCATCTTCATCCATCTTGTTCCTAAAAACCCATCTAGTCCCAATAACTCCTTGGTGAGTTGGTCTTGGTACTAGTGTCCAAACCTTGCTTCTCTCAAATTGGTTAAGCTCTTCTTGCATTGCTTCTACCCAACTTGAATCACTAAGCGCTTCATCCACTTTCTTTGGTTCCATTTGAGATAGGAAGCTTGCGAACATGGCCTCATTAATTGTAGCGGACCTAGTTCTAACAGGTGCTTCAATATCTCCAATCACTAGCTCTGGTGGATGGTCTCTAAGCCATTTGCGGTCTGGTTGGAACGGGTTGAGAGACTCTTGATTTCAATCGCTTGATTCTCATTTGTCTCTTGCGTAGACGCTGCATCATTCATAGTTCCAATCTGCTCTTGATGATCATTCTCTTCATGATCATCAGCAATTCTGACATTATCATTATTGTTAACCTCACGAGTATCCTTAGGAAAAGGTACACGAATTCTCATCATCTTCATCATCACCAAGATTGATTTGTGACGCTTGTTGGGTGAGATCTTCAATTCCTACATCATCAGGATTAACCTTACTCGGTTCTTGGTTAGCATCATCAAACACAACATGAATGGATTCTTCAACCTTTGATTTGATCTTATTTAGGATGCGAAAGCTCTTTCCATTTTTGGCATATCCTAGAAAGATTCCCTCATCCGCTTTAGGATCAAATGTCTTTAGGCTTTGGGATCCATTGTTATGAATGAAACATTTTGAACCAAAAACATGAAAATATGAAACGTTAGGCTTACGTCCCTTCCACAACTCATATGGAGTCTTCTCATGTTGCTTGTTGATCATACACCGGTTCTGAGTGTAGCAAGCGGTGTTGATGGCTTCGGCCCAAAACCTTTGAGGCAGCTTGGACTCTGCTAACATCGTCCTTGCGGCTTCTTTAAGCGTTCTGTTCCGTCGCTCGGCAACTCCATTCTGTTGAGGTGTTCTAGGAGCAGAATACTCATGAAGTATTCCTAAATCTGTACAAAACTTCTCAACAAATTGGTTAGTAAATTCAGTTCCTCTATCGCTTCTCATTCTCGTCACCCTTAGATCTTTCGAATTTTGCATTTGACGAATTAGCGCTGTGAGCTTGACACTAGTTTCATCTTTGGTCGCTAGAAATTCTACCCATGTATAGCGAGAGAAATCATCAACTATTACTAGCGAGTACTTTTTACCACTAACACTCATGATTTGAATAGGGCCAAACAAATCTAGATGCAATAGTTCAATAACTCTAGAAGTAGATAGACATGGTTTCTTTTTAAAAGATGATTTAACTTGTTTACCCATTTGACATGCATCACATAAGCGATTTTTCTGAAAGGAACCCTTAGGTAATCCTTCTACAAGATTTAGCGATATTAACAGAGAGATTGCCTTGAAGTTGAGGTGATTCATTTTTCTATGCCATAACCAACCCAATTTATTTTGACTTTTAGCAACAAAGCATGTGGGGTTGTTAACAGATGTAGAATCCCAATCTACTAAATACACATTGTTTGTTATTTTTCCTCTTAATTTAGTAGACTTAGTCTTAGCGTCGTTAATGTAGCAGAAGTCGCTTGAGAATTTTACTTCAAAGCCTTTATCACAAAATTGACTAATGCTTAACAGGTTATGCTTAAGACCCTCAACGTAATATACATCACTGATCATGATGTTCCCCCTATGCATGATACCTATACCTTTGGTTTTACCGTTGGTAGCTTGATAGTCGACTAGAAGATTTTTGGAACCAGTCATGTGTCTTGACAATCCACTATCAATGTACCAAACTGAAGTATCGGTGCTGGCTCTAGGTACCTGCATTTAAAGGACAATTCTAATTCTTCTTAGGTACGCATGTTGTTTTGGGTCCTTCAGCGTTAGTAACTTTGGTTTGAATTAGAACTTTAGGAACCCATATTTGCCTAGTCTTCATTTTAGGAATACTGGCCTTCTTGGGTTTCACATCGTGTTGTGTGTGCTTTTTGGGTGTGTAATAATATCCCTCGAATTATAAATCGTAGTCATACCCATAGTCATTGTCAAAGCATCATAGTACGATAATAGATCTTTACTGTCTTGTATATGGACGCGTATTTCCTTGGTGATGGTGGTTATAATTTTCAATTATCCTAATTTGAATTATACCGATCATCATCCTTTGACCCAACCCCACCCGATATTAATTTCCCAAAACTCAATATTAAATTTTGACCTAATACATAGCCCGTTTACCCCGACCCGATCCAAGATCCAGCTCAGCAGGTCGTGTGTCAAAACACACGACCATCAGCCGTGTGGCCAGGTGGCCAGGCCACACGGCCTGGCCGTGTATTGACAATGCGCCAGGAGCCTTGTCATCACACGGCGCCAGGCGCCGTGCAGCACTGTTGCGTCAGGGCCTTCGGGCCCCTTTTTTCCTCGTTTTCAATTTTTTCACATATCACAAAATACCCAGATTTACAATAAACACAAAAAATAAAATCATGCTTAAAACCATAAAAACGCAGATTTAATTTACACATAATTGCATGCTTCAAAAACACATATTATGCATATAATATATCACATAAACATGATTAAATATGCGAATCAGAGATTGGCTCTGATATCACTGTTGGGTTTCGCGAAAAATTGAATTAAATGTAGTGGAATGATTTCAGAAATTTAATTTAAAACCCAAAGTTTAAATTATTTCATTGCATATTCATATCTATTATTTCGCGTAACGAATAACTACTTACCCGTTGAAGCGAAGTGGTTGAAGAATCCGATTCCTCCTCTAAAACTCGAATTGATGAAGTCTCGATTTCTTCAATCCTCGTGTAATCTTCAATTCTTGAATTCGTTGACTTTCTTGAATTTTGATCGAAGCAACGAAATTACGCTGTTTCTAATTATCATGTACGAATTGATTGATGAAAAATTTCCACTTTTCCCTCTAGGGGGCGACGGCTAGTATAGAGAGAGGGGGGAGGATTTTTTTCTTTTTCTTTCTAGGAGAGTAATGAAAGTCTATGTCTTGTTTTAGGTCAAAAACTCCTTTTTATATCTCATGACTTATTGACCAAGACGAACAAAAGATACCTTGTATGTTGGGCATCCTTAAAGACGCCCAACTTGGCCTAATAGGCGTCCTCATGGACGCCCATTATGGACTCGGGGTGTCTTTTGTTTTAATTAATTATCTATTTAATTAATAATTTATTATATCCAATAAATAAATTAATTAATTAAATAATCAAATTCATTAGATAAATAGGTGAAAAACAGGAAGAAGACAGGGAAAGAGAAAGAAGAAAAAGGGTAAAAAAAAAAAAGGAAAATGAAGAAAACGGGAAATTGAGAAATTGTTTGACTTAACTATTACATTTTCTGTTTTTTGAAAAAAATCCAGGAATCGTGAAGGTTGTGGTGCTTTTGGGGTATGTAATCATGGCAGGTGAAAGCTACCACTTGCAAAGATTAATTTTAAAATTGGATGGATTATGTGTAAGCTAATTAGAGTGGAAGGCAAAGATATTTTAAACTGCTAATGATTTCTTTTTAAATAATATTTAGAATGTTAATTTGCTAAAATTTTGGATCCAGATTGTAAAAAATGAGTGGGAGTCAACTGATTGATATTTTGTGAACCCAAGGAACTTTCAAATGCATTTTTATTGTCTTTTGGATAAACAAAGAATAAAGACAATTAGAAATAGAAAAGACTTATACAATGAGTTTGTGCTAATACTAATTTTATTTTTGTGTAGGTCATTATAAATAATGTCTGCGATTTTCCAGGTTAGTTCTTTGCTACATTTTCTATGAAGTAATAATTCTGGTAATTAATATTTAAATTTGATTGGTAAGATATATTGTTGTTATATTAGATTTGAACGGAAACGATGAAGACGCTGAAATTGAGTGTGCTGATCAATGTCACAACCCACTTCTATATCTTTTTCAATTCTAATTATTTTCCATTTATAATCACTTGTTGTGTTTGCACACACTCTTATATTTCATGGTATTTTAACAGGCTCGAGAATTGTGATATCAATATTATGCTTGCCTCTGGTTGCTGGATATGTCCGCCCCCCTCAACTTGGTTTACCAAATGTGGATGAGGCAAATATAAGTTGCAATCCACCCGGACCTCATTTGATCTGTGTTTTGCCTCCACCTCTCAGTTAAACGACTGCACTTTGGTTAAGAGCAATCTGCTATTCTTTTTGCTTAGATTCGCCACTCTTGAACTCTGTCCAGATGTTTTTATTTATTATGCCTAATTCCTAAATCTGCTTCCTTAAAATTTAATGACTTGTTTAGTTGGAGTTGAAATCAAACAAAACTAGATCAAAAAATAAAAATACTTAAGTATTAAGTATTTGTCTCTGTGTCTATTCTTACCGAGATTTTCTTCTCTTTATACGAAATTGTTCTACTCCACAACAAACAAATAGGTTTGTCAATCGTGTTTTGTGAGCCAAACTTGTGCTAGCTCAAACTTGAATACCATTTGATTTGATAATTATTGGTTCATAGTCAACTGATAAACCTTTTCCTTTGTTTAACTCAATTCTTATTATTTTACGCAGTTTAGGCTCATGTCGAGGTGGCTCACTATGCCCACAAATTATTTGATGAAATGTTTATGCCTTGTATTTGACTTAAGGGTAATTTAATAGATTCTGTTACCTATTGTTAAGTATTACATGGTTCATTGTTATTCATATACAATGTGTTGTATTTTAATATGAATATAAAGAAAAAAAGAAAAAAAAAATTGTGATGTAAACTTGTAAGAAGCAGAGGCAAAAGAGCCTCTGCTTCTTACAATTTGTAAGTTAAAATTGTATTTTGTGGCATGTGCCGGTCATGTGCCATTTTTGTGGATTAAAATGCAATTTAACACAAAAATTGAGGGCACTTTCATCATTTTTCATACACCATTTTTTCTCTCTCTCTACTTCATCTTCTTCACCAAAACACACTCATTCACACACACACACACATATATATAAACACACGCAGACACACACACACACACACATATATATATAAACACACACATGCACACACACACATAAATATATAAACAGACACACACACACACGCATATACACATATAAACAGACACACACACACACAGCCAAATTGAATTTCATAATGGTGAATTTTGAAATGGGTTTATGGGTATAAACCCATAAATGGTTTTAGAATTCCCGACTTCCCGTAGAGGCTGAGTGGCTGTGGTGGCGTTCAATAAGAAGAAATTTTTGGAGATTTTTTTTTGTTACCTTTTAAGATATCTAATTGAAAGAGGGAATTGAGGTATTCAGATGAAAACATGATTTATATAGGTCATATACTAATGCACTAAAATTCAAATTTTAAGGCTCCGTATGGTTGTGTTTTCGAAAATGAATTTTGAGTTTTTTTGGGGAATGTGTATTACAGAAATTCGTGTGAAAATATTGACTTAATTTGTTTGTTTGGATGTATTTTTAGAATTTGATTGAAAGTAGTGTAGATGTGATATAAAGTTGATTTTTATTAGGATTTGATATATGAAATGATTGAGTTGGTTATGAATGTGATGATGATGGGGGAAAAATATTAAAATAATATTTTTTTAAATAATATTATGAGTTGGTAATAAAGGAATATGTATATATGTGTGTGTATATATATATATATATACATATACACACACATAATATAATATATAGAGCTATTAACGCTAATCATCCCCCATGTCACGCAAAAGTGTCACTTTAGTCCCTATTGTGAAAAAATTATCACTTTCATCCCTCATGTCCATAATTTGTACCCAGATGGTCCTTTTTTCGACATTCCGACCAGATTTTCCGGCTTCCCATGCGAAAATAGGGCTATCCACGCATATGTCATGCGCGTCTTCATGAGAAAATTCATAACTCATTGTAAAAAGCTCGGATTCATGAACCGTATTCTTCCCATGAAACTAGACACATAGGGCTATCTACGCATATATCGCACATAATCAGGAGACGTTTAGAACAAAGCAGTTTTGTATTAAAAAATTAGTTAAAAATCTATCCGCTGTGCAGATAGCTGTGCGCGTCTTCACGAGAAAATTCATAACTCGTTGTAGAAAGCTCGGATTCATGAACCGTTTTCTTCCCATGAAACTAGACACATAGGTCTATCCACGCATATATCGCACATAATGAGGAGACGTCTATAACAAAGCATTTTTTGTATTAAAAAATTAGCTAAAAATCTGCCGGCTGTGCAGACAGCTGTGCGCGTCTTCACGAGAAAATTCATAACTCATTGTAGAAAGCTCGGATTCATGAACCGTTTTCTTCACATGAAACTAGACACATAAGTCTATCCACAAATATATCGCACATAATTCAGGAGACATCTAGAACAAAACAGTTTTGTATTAAAATATTAGCTACTAAGCATCATTCCGACAGATTTTTAGCTAATTTTTTAATACAAAACTGCTTTGTTATAGATGTCTCCTGATTAGGTGCGATATATGCGTGGATAGACCTACCTAGTTTTATGGGAAGAAAATGGTTCATGAATCTAAGCTTTCTAAACTTAGTTATGAATTTTCTCGTGAAGACGCGCATGATATATGCGTGGATAGCCTATTTTCGCGTGGGAAGCCAGAAAATCTGGTCGGAATGTTGAAAAAAGGACCATCTGGGTACAATTATGGACATGATGGATGAAAGTGATAATTTTTTCACAAGAGAGACTAAAGTGACACTTTTGCGTGACATGGGGGATAATTAGCGTTAATAGCTCTAATATATATTATACAAATAGAATGAAAAGACAAAAAAAAAGAGGCAGCCAGACAGTGGGGGGCGTTCATGGGTTGGGGTGGGGGTGGGGGCCCTTCATTTTTAGTTTTTTTTTGTCACCTGTTCATTTCTTTTTAACTTTAGATTTTTATCCTTTTTTCATTTCGTGTTTTCTTTTCAATTTTATATTTTAAAAGTTCAAGAAAATTGAATCTTGCTCGTCTATATTTATAATAGTTAGTGTAATTATCGGTTCGCATTGGACAAATATTAAAATAGGATGTGGTCCATATACAATAATTTATGAAATGTGTAATATGATTGGGCATAAGTAGTTTATATTTTTTTTCATTTACGTATAATATTTTATTTCCAATTTGATTGAGGCAAATTTATTTTCATCTTCTTATAATGAGATACTATGATGTTACAAAAAATCTTTACTCGAGCTCGAGCCGAGAAATTTGGTGAGACTCGGCTCGAGTTCGGCTCGTAGGCAACCCTATTAAATACCACGTTAGTACCAAAATGAAATAATTGAGATTCAGTAGGTATTTATTTGAATATTGAGAAGCTAAAAAAGTATAATTTAAAATCCAATAAACAACAAACGAAATTATTAAAATGAAATTATAAATCACACAATATTGTATATACTTTTGGTACAAACATGACCAATTAAGTCTCAATTCAAGTACACATATTATTAAATATATATGAAATATTAAATATTAAATCACACAATTTTTTTTTTCAAATTACATATTATTAAATATTATTTAGTAATAATAATTGGAATATTTGAAAAATTGAATAGGAATTTTTATTATATAAAATATGAAAAAGTAAGAAAGATAATTAGTTGGATAGTGGGATAGTGTAATTAATGATAAAATATTGTGAAAAGATTGAAATGATTGGTTGTTATATAGGGGAATGTGTAGTGTATTTAAAATTTGACCATTTTCTGTTGAATTTGGCTTAGACTATGTATTTTCATTTTTTGGTGATCCAAAAAATAAAAGTATTTTCAAAATTCACAACCATACATAGCCTAAATTTTTTGGAATTTGGCAGCACTTTTGGACGTGAATCTGAAAGTTTTTGGAGAAGAGGTCACTATGGTTAAACCTTCTGGTTTGGAGCAATTTTTTTTTTTTTTAAAAAAATTAAAGCTGACACGTGACACGTGTCAGCATGTGAGTGGATTCAAGTAGTCCCTATATGGGTGGCATCGACTAAACCCAAAAGATACATCAACTAGCTAGATACAACCCCTACTAGGCTCGTGACTAAACCATTACACATAAACACATAATGATCATGCTCAAAATCATCACATGATGCATACTTTAAAATTTTCCAATCTTTAATGCATAATTTTTAATTAAATTAAAGGATCAATTTCAATTTCCACAAAATACCAATATAACAAATATTTTGAATTTCCAAAATCCCCGAGGCCCTAGGCGTCGTAGCCGCGAAGGCGACGAACCATGACCGACATGGCTCGGACAACAATGTGTTGTCTGGGACGAACAGCAACCCGGCGTAGCGTGCAACGATAATTCGATATGTTTCCCCCCGCCCCCACCATGCACGATAACAAGAAAATAAAAACATGTTTAATTTATAGATTAAATCAAAATTTTTGAAGGAACATATGAACGAGTAAAGTAGCTTCACTGACTTGTGATTTCTGTTGAATAGGGTGAGCAGCCAAGCAATTCTGTGGAGAAGGGCAAAAGAAACGATGCAATGTGTTATATTAAGTTTTATGGATAATTTTGAGAAAGAACGTAAAACACAAGGATATTTTGGTAAACCTCTTGACAAGTTCTCAAATATTTTTACTTGAAGCAAACAACAAATTAGATTTATCCATATGATATTGAGAGAATGAGAGAACCTAGTTGGATTTATTAGCATTGGCCATTAAACCAATCTTGCACATTCTCACTCATGCAACCAAAAGAGCCCATAAAGTTAGAGAAAACCTTCCTGTTAATCGAAAATTTCACCAGAAAAACTCAACACCCCTCCTAGCGGTAAACAAGAAAAATTCTTACACACACTGACTAACACCAAACGGTGTAGATTAAGCCACTTCAACACATAATAAACAAAAAAGAAGATGAGAGTAGCACATACTCACTATAAAAGTCACAGGGAAGATATTGAATAATTCTATGAACTCATGGTGCATAAAATAGAGCATTAAATTAAAAGCATTATTTCATTCCTCCATTTAGACACTCTAACAGAATTCGGAGGTGGGCCAGGGTGACTAGAAGACGGCAAAAAAAGATTATCGCCAATTTCCTGAAAGATGATCTACACAACACAACACAGCTAAATTTCGTCCAAACACACCAGATAACAAAACACTCCAACACCAAACATACATTTGATCAACCAAAAAAAAAAAAAAATACATGTAGAGAATTCCAACCAACCTGAATCATTCAATCAATAAATAAAAGTTTGTTTCATGGCGTCCCTGCCTTCTGTTGTGATTGGCAACGCCGTCAAGTTCGACCCTGAATTCAGGAAACTCACCCCCACTTCTACCCTTCAATTTGAAAAGGTAAGATACATACATACATACATACATACATATCCTCGTCAATTTGTATCCATATGGAAACAACGGTAAATAATGTATATGTTTCTATATTATACATTACTCATGGCTCTTTTTTTAACTGTTTTTGTGGAGTGTAGAAGTGTTATAGCAGCAGCACAAAGGAGTTGGATAAAAGTTTTGAGTCATTCAGTTTGGAATTCCGAGAAGCACTTTCATTCATTACTCAAGGTGGTAACACAGATGAACTTGAATCCTCCTCTTACGTCCCTCTTTTGCAAGAATGCATAAACAACAATTCAGTTTCAGGAGTTGAATCCATTCACGCTCATATTACTAAAACTGGGTTTTCTCAAGAATTGTTTCTCATGACATTTCTTGTCAATGCTTATGCTAAATGTGGGACAATGGATCGTGCTCGTAGGGTGTTCGATAATTTGTCACAAAGAAATGTTGTCACCTGGACTTCCTTGATGTCTGGTTATGTTCACAATTCACAGCCTGAGTTTGCTATTAGTGTTTTCAAGGAAATGTTGGAGGTGGGGGGTTACCCACAAATTACACTTTAGGAATCGTCCTCAATGCATGCTCTTCATTGTATGATTTTCAATTTGGGAAGCAGATTCATGGATATATTGTCAAGTATGATATTGAGTATGATGCCAGTATTGGGAATGCACTTTGTAGCTTATACTCCAAATGTCGTAATCTGGGAATGGCAATTAAGGCGTTTAAGAGGATTGAGGAAAAGAATGTTATTTCATGGACTGCTGCTATATCTGCTTGTGGGGATAATGGAAATTCTGCGATGGGATTGGATATGTTCGTTCAGATGCTTTCTGAGGGAGTTAATCCAAATGAAATCACTTTGACTAGTGTATTGAGCGCGTGTTGCACAATGCAGGCGCTGGATGTAGGATCTCAAATTCATTCATTGACTATAAAACTTGGGTATGGTTCAGATTTGCCCGTAACAAACTCAATTATGTATTTGTACTTGAAAAGCGGATACATCAGTGAGGCAAAGAAGATTTTTGATGGAATGAACACTATAAGCTTAGTTACATGGAATGCTATGATTGCAGGCCATGCAGAAATGACCAGTGTTGCAGAAGATGGCCTTTCAGCCCACTTATGTGGAATCGAGGCCCTTAAGATTTTCCAAAGAATGAAAAAATCAGGCTTGAAACCTGATTTGTATACCTTTTCAAGTGTATTAACTGTATGCAGTAGTTTAGTAGCTTTGGAGCAAGGGGAGCAAATTCATGCTCAAACGATTAAAACTGGATTTTTATCTGACGTAGTGGTGGGAACTGCCCTGGTTAATATGTATAACAAATGTGGAAGTATTGATAGAGCAACCAAAGCTTTTGTAGAGATGTCTATAAGGACGTTAATTTCATGGACTTCCATGATAACAGCGTTTGCACAGCACGGACTCTCACAACAGGCATTACAGCTTTTTGAGGACATGAGATTTGTAGGGGTTAGACCAAACAAGATCACCTTTGTTGGTGTTCTATCAGCTTGTAGTCAAGCTGGAATGGTTGACGAGGCATTGGCCTATTATGAGATGATGAAAAATGAGTATAAGATAAACCCTGTAATGGACCATCATGCATGTTTGATTGATATGTTTGTGAGGTTAGGTCGGATCGATGAAGCTTTTGAATTTATCAAGAAATCGGATTTAACACCAAATGAGTTTATATGGTCAATTTTGATTGCGGGCTGTAGAAGTCAAGGGAAATTGGAGTTAGGGTTTTATGCAGCTGAACAACTGCTTCAACTTAAACCAAAAGATTCAGAAACCTATTTCTTATTGTTAAATATGTACTTCTCTGCAGGAAGATGGAAGGATGTTTCAAGGGTAAGAAAAATGATGAGAGATGAGAAAGTTGATAAACTTACAGATTGGAGCTGGATTAGTATCCGAGACAAGGTTTACACATTTAAGTTCGGGACCAAGAAACATCATCCGTCTGATGAGGTAGCTAAATTTTTGGAGGATTTGGTGGATAGAGCGAGGACCCTTGGATATAACGTGGACACAAATTTGGAGGTGGTAGATGAGGGAAAGGAGGAACCTACAGCATTAGCTGCTCCTCACAGTGAAAAGTTAGCAGTTGCATTTGGGTTACTCAACACATCGAAAGCGACACATATTCGGGTTATTAAGAGTATTAGCATGTGTAGGGACTGCCATAATTTTATTAAAATAGTCTCAACATTGACATCAAGAACTATTATTATTCGAGATAGTAAGAGACTGCACAAATTTGTGAATGGAAAGTGCTCATGTGGAGATTTTGGAGGTCTTATTTGACAATACTTTGATGGAATGGTTCATCCAGATCTCTCACACCACTACTACTTTGTTCATTAACTATTCTTTAAAATTTCACTCATTTACCATTTTTTGCTATAAAGAAATCTTAATTTTTTCAATTAAGATCTCTTGTTCCAAGCTGTATATACATGGCCAATGCCACACAGTATTTCCATATATATATATGTACACTTGATTGTGGATTATATACACTTAGCTTCAGGATTGCAGCTGGATTTTATGGATTAAAGGGGTACTGGTATTTGGGATTTTCAGCTTTTATGTCGTAGACAAGACGTTACATGGCAAAGCAGAACATCCTCCAGAAAGTCTCTACACAGAATGTGTCTATGGTCTATGATTATATTCATTCCATCTAGATTTTTTCTACTGAGTTTCTTTTACTAAAACCTGAAAATAAGTATATAAAATGTTTGAATGAGAAAAGAAATTTGAAGAAGTGTTTTTCCAACTAGAGTAATCAAACAAGATCTTGGAACCTTTTGGCCTGTTACATTACTGTTGGAAATAATCTTTAAAATTTCTTTAAATTATTATTTATTTCCAACATTTTATTTTTATCATAATGTGCCATTTTAATTTATATTTATTTTAGACTATAGACCTCATTAAACCTTATTTTATGAGATATTTGACCACCTTAATCTCATCATTAGTGGGCCTATTTATAATGTGATTATGATGGTTTTTATTGTATTGTTAGTGGCCTATTAATATTTTATAACGGTCAAATATTATTCTCCTATATAAAGAGGTCATAGTCCTTTGTATTGGCACAAGTGATACAAGTGAGATTATGAGTTCTTAAGATGATTTTCATTTTACTCCCACAAGAGTGTTAGTGTTTTGGCAACGTGATGGTGGACTGGTTCCTAGTCTCCTCGAGGACGTGCACCCGAATGAGACACCGCTATGAGCTAATGGGTTTTATCCTGGAGTCGTGATCAGCCGTCAGAACCTGCACGTAGGGAGGCAATCGTGACTTTAGAACAACGACATCGTCGTGACTTTCCATTGCTCCAGCGTCATATTTACCGAGTTTTATGCGGTTTGATTTATATTTTTATATTATGAAATTATGATAATTACATTGTATATATTGTTGAGGTTATTTTATTATTCTATAAACACAAATCACAAAATTATTTACAACAATTACATGCAGCAAAATTCATTTGTTTCAAACATAAATATGAATGTTAATAGGAAAAATTTGATCATACCTACATTCAGGCAAGAATATAACATTCTAGCAAATTTATGTTAACATTATATATTTTCAAGGATAAAATTATCATAAAAAATTTATTTTTAAGTGCAGGAATTTTAAAAGCACCTAGAAGCACCGTCTATCCAGCTTGGAGCTTTTGGCTTCTGGGAGCTTAATTTTAGAGAATTAGAACAAAAGCAAGATTTGCAAACACTGCAAAATTGCTTATTTTTTGCTAAAAGCTCAAAAGTACCTTTGTTAAAGTTTGCAAACACTCCCCAAAAATACTTAATAAATTGAGTTCTGGTACAATTAAAACAAAACTAGTAAACTATGAATAATCTATACATTCTCGTTACATTGACACCTATATAATCGGTGTAGAGTTGTGAATGTGAGGATTGGATGCTTCGTAAATCTTCATGTATATATACTATAAGCATAAATTTGATTTTCCACAGTGAAAAGTACTATTGATGATAAAATATTAGGCTGAGAATATATACACAACCATAAATACATCTAAAGACATGTTATGTTCTTGGATTTTCAATATTTTTCAGATACAGAAGTCGAGCTAAAATTAGAAGTGATGGGAAGACAGGGGAAATTTTGTGAAAGAAGAACTTTCATTACTGGAATTAAAGAATGAAAGTTCATTTTTTATGGGAAATTTATTATAACTTTCTCTTTCACTGAAGATTATAATTTCACCCCTTCACAGGGGTGTGTTGGTAATTTACCAAAAGTGAGGAGTTCTGGTAATTACAGAATGTGTGAGGGGGTGAGTGTAATTATCACTAATTAAAATGGGCATTTTATGAATTTCACATTAAGTGATAATAAGGTTCACTAGAACATTATAGAAAAATCATAATGATGGTTGAAGAATAAAAAACATAAGAGTTATTAATTTTTAGTTTTTTGTGGACTCAAAATATTTCAAACAGTTAATGTGATTAGGCATTACACTCTAACGTTTGCACTTCTTATGATTCTATAAACTAGAATGTTAACTCTATCATTAAGATGGTGACACTAAGTAAGTAGATGCTATACAACTACATATATGAAATATGGTTCATTTACAGAACACATTGTTTAGTGTTAATTGTCAAATAGAAGGGTGATTTAATTTAACACAGTGTTCATTGTCAAATAGAAGGGTGATTTAATTATAAACTGTTGATGTTGGCTCAGAGTTGAATGATTTATAGGAACCTCACCAACCCCTTAACCTGTTTAAGCCAAACTTGAAGTGGTCATGAACCATCTGATAGACTTGTGCCATGCGGACCAATTGGTGTAGGCGTTCTATAAACAAACTCTATTCTAACAAGCTTATTAATTACAAATTCAAAATAAATAAGATGACATTCTTTATTGTAAATTGTATTAACTGCATATGATAAGCTTTGTTGAATCAGATATGGCTATGGATAACAATTGCATCTGGGATGACAATCATGAAACGTGTCTATAGTGTTATGGTTCTAAAACTAGTATTAAGTCATGGAATTATCAAGAGATGAGTATTGATGATTCATCAAGAGTTACATGTATAATAAATCTTTTGTGTATGGGTAAGATGAACTCCATGTATTCCGACAAGGTATGGATCTAGGAGGGAGGACTTTAGGCCAATAGGTTGCAAGTAGGTCTACAAGCGAAAAGCTTGGAGCATATGAAGAGGTAATGACTTATCAGGAATAGCCTCCTGGTGAAAGGTTATACATATAAGAAAGGAATTGGCTATGGTGAGACTTTCTCTCCAATAGCTATGATGAAGTCCATTCGAATTCTTATTATAGCCGCATGTCTAGTTTATGGAACATGGAATATGAATGTGAAGACTATTTTCTTTATTGGAAACATGAGGATGAGATCTACATGGTGTAGCCTGAGGATTTCACATCCAAGTGAAGCCAACATCGAGTATGCAAGTTTCAGATATCCATTTTTGGACTCAAACATGCTTTCCAAGGCTGGAATCTGCATTTTGTTGAAATTGTGCAATCGTGTAATTTTATCAAAAGCGTCAGTGAGCTATGTGTGTACGAGGCTAGTACAAGAGCACTACCCTTCCTAGTTTTGTGTGTTGATGATATCTAATGATTGGAAATGGCGTACGAATGTTACAGTCAACAAAAATATGGTTCTCCATAGAATTCTTTATGAAGGAAATGGAGTAAGTGTCATATGTGATTAGTATAAATATATTTGGAGACCGATTTAGTAAAATGAGGGGACTCGACCAATCCTCGTACATAGATAGAGTGATGAAGAGTAGAAGGTTAGAAGTCTAGATTAAGGAAAGAAGAATTATCCTATTTAAGTTTTCTTCCATGTGATATAAATACTATGTTCTAGGGTTTATGTAACTTTACACTCTAGCTTTGAGAACAATAATATTACATTTTTTGGTGTCCTTATTGTTCTTAATATTGGTGTGAGTTTTATTCACATCAAAAAGATCAATCAATTATCATTTTAAAACAAATAACACAAACGCATTCCGACTGATTGATTTTTTCAAAATAAAAGGATACAAAATTTTATAAAAAGTCCTAATAATATATAGGAAAAAACACTAAAAATCTCATAAAATAAACTTTTACATCTAAAAAACTCATGATAATATTTTCTAATCTAAAAGACCCACTCCCCCAACTTTTCATTCAAAAAAGACCAACGTTTAGGGTTAATAAAATTATAAGCTTAATTGCCTTTAACCTTCTAGATTAATAATTACTCAATTGTATTGTTGTATTAAAATTTATTATTAAAAACTTTTACATTGATAATTTTTATTAATTATAATTTAAAATTATAATTTTTAAGTCTTTGAAAAATCAATAAAAAAGTATTTTTTTAGATAATTACCATGTTAAACTTAAAAAATAAAATAAAATAAACTTTTTATTATACAATCTATCATTCTAAAAATTTCAAAACAAAAAGGTACCGGTATAAACAAATTAATTGATTCTTAACTTAAGAAATTAAGAGTAATTTAATTCAACAAGTTCTTAATATTTAACTTTTGTTATTTGAAATGAAAAAAATGATACAATAAGTATTTTATGTGCAAAAAGTTCATGAATGTTTTGCATATAAAAATATGGGAAACTTAGAAATAAATCCCCAAAGCCTTTTAAAAGTTAGTGTTCAGTCCCTAGGTAAAATTTTGAACTCTGCACTCCCCAATTCCAAATACAAGTTATGACTTACTCCCTAATTGTTGTGAACATACTAAAATACCCTTGCAAAGCACAAAAAATATAATTTTGCACTTTACCCTCCATTTTCAGCGACCATCTTCTCTCTCCAACCTCGTCGTCTCCCTGCTCTCATTCTCTCTTCTGTCCGCCATTTTTGGCCATTTTCAGTCATTTTTAGCGAGTAACAAGTTTGGGAATACCATTATCACCTTCATACCATTGTCAATGCCATTTTCAGCCACTTCCTGTCAGGTTTTTGCCATTTTTTGCCCACCACAACAACCTCCACCAGTGGGTTTTGCTCTACAACCACCTGTGTAATCAATTTCCACCCTCAATTTGATATTTTGAGAAGATTGTTGAGTATATACCTCTTTCTTTCAGAATGCGTATGTCTTGTTGTAGGGTTTAATACTTTTTACGTTTTATGTAGATTATATGTGTTTGATGGCAAAATTATCATCACTTTTTACACGACACTCTTAGAAACAATGTTGATACTCAAAATTGTAGGGGGAGATTTCATGTCACGCATTTTGAAGCACATTTTTGTTGATTTTTACAAAAAGTAACCACGAATGAACTGCCATATTTATTGCAACTTAATGGGGGTATTCTTAATAGTACTATTGAGTATTGTATTAGTATATATGTAGTATTGAACGTAGTGCAATATGTTGTTAATCATGTGGTAATAATGCCTGTTCATGTATGCAGTCTGCTGTTACTCATTTTGTGTTAAATTCAATGTGTCATTTGTATTTGCAACATGTAGTAACTTCTAATTTGCTTTTCTAATTGTTGAACTTTTTATAGTATAACGACCAATGAAGTCCATATTACAACACGGTGTCGCCGAGGAAGTTCGTGAAGGATATGGAAAAATTGAAGAGCTCAATGGCTAATAGACATCATATAGTCCTAAGGCAAACTCCATTTTATGGACATGCCTGATATCGGTTATAAGCTCTGTGGAGTAGGAGAAGTACTATCCAACGGTACACTTTATTTTTCCACTAAGTCATTTATTTTTTCGGGACTCATTTCCATTCCCTTCACTGCTTATGAGTTCTCAATAGTGATGGGGCTGCATCATTTGGGTCAATGTGTGAACCAAAATTTGTAGTTATAGTCCAACTTTTTTCGGCGGCAATTTGATGGAAAATCAATAAACATGCCCCGTCCAAAATTGCTAAGAAGTTAGGTGTGTTGGTAAAGGGCACAACTGGTGAGGGTATAGAGGATTTTTGTAAAATGTATTTTGTGTATGTTTACAATTGTGTTTTATTTTCAACAAAAAACTATCGCACTTTAGAATTTATAATAGCTTATTTATATGATTAGACTGCTTTTCGTGAATATTCCTGGGGCGAGGCTGCTCAGGAATTTTTGATGAAGCAAATTTGCCTCCATTTTATAGCACCAGGAATAAATAAGTACATTGATGGATGTACTATTGGGCTTATGGTAGGCGAATACTTTTTCATATGTAGTATTATTTGTTAACCCTTGACATATGGTTTGCTTTAACATGCAATAATGAATGATTTCTTAGTAGTAATTGTTTTTTCCCCGTTAATTATAGGCTTGGGTATATGAGCGTGTACCCTATTTGGGATGTCAGCGCCTCATTCGTGCCATCCCACGGTTTTGAAAGTGGAGTAGCACGAACATCTCGAACGACCATGCGTAAGTTTAGCAACAATTTAGGGGACTTAGGAAAGATGATGTAATTGTTAGGTGTGTGCCCTCGATGAAGAGGAAATAGATTGTATAGGGCACTTCATTATGTTGTATAAACATTTATTCTATTTATAGAAAGACAATTATCTTTTTATTCATATAAGTCTATATTGCATTACTAAGTATGAATAAACAGTCCATGTGTATCAAGGAGGACTTTCCACCCCTCATGGAATAAGAAAATCGCATTACAAGAGTCTAGTACTTGATCACTTAAAAGGGTTCGCAAGTCAAAAAATCTTAATTGGGGCATTAAAATTGGACTTGTATGACACATGCTCTGACAAGGAGTGTCAGTCGAACACTATGAGATAGTGAGAGCTTGTGCCATAAATGTATCAATGGAATTGATATATTCGAACACAACTCATAGTAATCCGATCACATGAGTATTTACTCAAAGACTCTCAATGATTGGATTACTAATCATAATAGTATGTGTAAGTCTTAGACATAAGGGGTCACGATAAATTTACTTGTAGCATTATATCTATTACTAAAGTGGTTAGACCCGATTCACTCATTGATGGGGTCGACCTTCAAGCACGATCTCAATGAGCTAAGTACCTGTTGTGCCAAGATGGGGTTCACTGTATCGACAATGTTGGTCCCAAGTGACATACAAAAGGGTCTAGAAGGGGGGGGGGGGGAGGGTTGAATAGACCCTGAAGTCTTTTTCGACTTCAAAAGATTCGTATTAAAAAAAAGATTTTGGACGCTTGGAAAGTAGACGCTTGAAGTGTCTAACGCTTGACTTAAGCGTTCACTTAAAATATAGGCGCTTTGGCGAAGCGTCTAACGAAGACTGTTTTTAGAAAGTTAACTTAGATTTCAAGACTTGAATACTACAACCAAATAGGTTTGAGCGTTCACTTCTTTGATCAGTGTTAGCACAGCGGAATAATTTTTGGAGTCTTCTCTTTGAAAGCTTTAGCGTCACAGAAAGTGTATTTAGTTGCTTAGCGTTTGATTAAGTTTTACTTTATCAGATTATGATATGACAATATGAACGCTGAAAGTAAAGTAAAGAACAATATTTGTAAGGTTCGTTGGGTGGTGTAATCCCAACTACGTCCTTCTTCTTCTTGAACACTTGGAGGCAATCCACTAAAATGATTCTCAAAGAGTCACACAGAATCTTCTACAAATTAGGGAGAGATGGATGTCGATGACTTGAGTTCCTTGATCACACAGATTTCTGCTCCAAATCACTTCAATCCCCTTGCTTCTTTCACCCAGAAATATGGCAAGTATCCAACTTCGACTTCACACAGATCGCGAGGCTTGGATAGGGGTTTTTCTAAATGGTTTGTTTGATTTTGATAAAGTTCAAACAACTAGGAATATCTCAGTAGTAATGTGGGTTTCTCTGAAAAGAATGTTTGAGATATTGGTTGACTGTCTCAGGATTTGAAGAAAAGCAAAGAGAATATTTGCTTGAAAGTTTTGGCTTTTCTGAGATTGTAAGGAATGAGATTTCAATGCAACAGCAATTCGACTTGATAATTGTTCTCTCTATTTGGCTTGTTGTTGAAGCCCTATTTATAGGCATTCTTGGAAAAAGTGTCCGTTTGACACATGCAAGGGCGCGTGTCTCTCATTTCCGCGAGTGAACAACTTTTGTCCTTTCTCCTAAAAATCTGCTGCACAAAAGTTGGTGCTGCAGTCTTTGAATAGTTGACAGTCCAATAGGGTGGCTTCTCCGTACGTCTGAAAGTGCTTATCACATTTAATGCTCTTATCAGCATTTAATGCATTTAAACTAAATGCCCGTTGGCATTTAATGCATTTGAGAATATTTGCATTAAACTCCTTCTGGATTTAGAAATAAATTCAGGTGAAATCAGTCATTAATAGACGCTTATTCAACCTTGAATCATTTCTATCCTATAGGGTGACGCTTGGAATCTTCATCTTTATTCAGACTTCAGGCGCTTCAGTCTTCGAACTATACTTCTGATAAACTCACTCAGAACATACCAGACGCTTAGTCTAAGATAACTTAACCTAACAATCTAAAATAAGAATAAAGCAAAGCCTATTACAAATCTAACGCTTCAAAGCTGAAAAACAAACTTACATATTTTTGGGATCTAACAAAAAGTTCTAATTGTCATCATCAAAACATCTAACATGAAATTCCTAACAATTTTCCCCTTTTTGATGATGGCAATACTTACTCTTTTATAGTTGAAGAGTTAGACAGCCAAAATAAAAGTTAGCTTTGATTAGATACGGTTAGTTAAAGTTAGTTACGCTTCAATGAGATATTTTAGCTGAAAAATGCATTTTTATATATATCGAGAGTTACAAACATTTTTACAACTAAACAAACAAACTATGAGAGACAAGAATATAGATAATGCAAATCAAAAAGTTTTAATGACTTGATCTAACTTTGTATCACTTGGGCATTTCAGCTCGGATAGCTTCAGTCGCTTCATGATCTTTGTTGATTATGAGCTTATTTTCTTCTTGTTGTCTCTTCTTGAAGGTAGTAAAGTGTTTGTCCCAATCAGTTGGATCAATACCAATACACCTTAGACAAATTCTGAAAGTTCGGATGAAGGCAGACATCTGCCTCTCTTCAGCTAAAATTTTTGGATCTGAGGGTTCTGGAATGGAAGCTCTTTGAAGAGGGATGTCAAACTATTCTAACATAGCTCTTGTAGGTATTGGTAGATTTTGATATAGTGCTCTTGGAGGTTCTCTTAGTGTTCTACTAGGCGCTCCAGAGTCACTTACTTTAAAAGCAGTTATCCAAGATGGGAGACTTAGCGCAGAAGGAGAGGTTAAGACTTGAAGCTTAAGAGGCGGAGGCTCTTGAGCTCTTGAACTAGACGTTTTCCTCTTTTCTCCTTTCTTCTTCTCTTCCCCCTTATTGCCATCATCACACTTCAGAAAGTGTTCTGTATGTAAACTTACCTGATGAGCAATCTAAGACATAGAGTCGGAGATGTCGTCTAGACGCTTGTCGAAGCGTTCCTGCAGTGCGAGAAGCTTGGCGTTGGTAGAATCATTTAGAGATGTCTCTAGGGTTTTGAGGCGCTTTTCTAACTCTTCTTTCATGGCAAGTTGGTGGGCGTGAGTAGCATCATGCATTTCTTGAAAAGTTTGTTTGCACTCACCAACAGCCGCTTGAGCTGAGCTATGCATATGAGCAATTTGAGCGTTCATAACGTGAGACTCAATCTTTGCCAAATGTTCTTTAATCCAGTGAAGGGATTCTTCATTCTGAGTAGCATGAACACTTATATCCTCCAGAACGGATTTGAGCAAAGGACCAAAAGATTGACTCTCATCTGATTGAACCGCTTGAGGAGTCGGTCGCTTGAATCTGGATGAGTGTTTCAGAGAGTCAAGGGGAGCTTTGTTAGGAAATTTCATGTTAGATGTTTTGATGATGACAAGATAGGATTCAATGTTAGATCCCAAATAAAATGTAAGTTTATGCTTTCATAGATCATTGTATAAAGCGTTTAAAGAGTTTGTAATTTTGTTTAGGCTTGTAATTTTTATCCTCATAGATTTTAGACTAAGTCTTAGCGACTGAATCAATAATAGAATTCTAGGTGAGTCTATTTGAGAAGAAGTTGAAGACCAGCGTCTGAAACCAACCGAAGATGAAGATTCCTTCTTAGCGCCTGTCAAATGCTAAGAGACCGCAGTTTAGGATTCATGAATCAAGCGTTCAAATACTCAAGCGACTTATAGAAGATTCACCTGAAATAAATCCTCAAGTCATAAAGGACTTAAATGCAATAATTCAACGGACATTTATTTCCAACGGGAGATAAATTCAAATTGCATTAAATGCCTGATAAGAGCATTAAATGTGATAAGCTACTATGACTTGTGGACAAGCTTCCTTTTGACCAGACTGTCAGAACTTTCAGAGTTTTAGCTGCTCCCGTCCAATCGGTTCCAGCAAATTTTCAGGAATGTCAGATTTTAGGTACAATCACGCGCTACGTGAAAGGCACGCTCCTACATGTGTCCAACGGACAGATCCCAAGAAATTGCCTATAAATACCTTACTCCAGAAAAATCAAAACATGTAGAACAACATCAAGAATATACGAGAAATTATTGCCAAAAATCCTACGTACATTCTTTCTGGAAAAAGCTTAGAAATCATAGCCAAAACCTTTCAAGCTTTCTATCTACATTCCAGACAGTCACAAATATCTCAAATATCTTCCAAAGAAGAAATCTAAACTCCAACTAAGATATTCCAAGTTGTTTGATCTTCTTTAAAACAAACAAGACCCTAGTGATAATCCTCAACCTTTCATCTGAGTGAGAAAAGTTGTTGAAACCTTTCAGGCAGTATTTCTGAGTGAGAGAAGTTTGAAGAAGACGATCTTCATTGGTGCTGAAGTCTGTGTGATCAAGGAGCCCAAGATCATTTTCATCCATTACTATTTTGTAGAAGTTTCTGTGTGATCCTTTGATAATCATCATAGTAATTTCCTCCAAGTGAAAAAGGAGAAGAAGGACGTAGCTGGGATTACATCACCCAGTGAACCTTACAAATTATTGTGTCATTTATTTTATTGTCTTATATTATTCATTTCATATTATTCTGAAAAAGACAAGTAAAATTGCAAAGCGATTAATTTAACTAAAAGAACGCTAAACATTATTTCCGCTGTGCTAACCCTGATTAAGCGATCTAAGCGTTGCCCTACTTTGGTAAACTGCTGAAATCACTAAGTCTAAGTTAACTATTCTGAAGCGTCTGACCCAAGCGCTCAATTTTTCCAAGCGTTCAAATTTCTAAAGTGATACGAAAATTTTGTGAAGTCGAAAAAGACTTCAGGGTCTATTCAACCACCCCCCTTCTAGACCCTTTCGTATGCCACTTGGGACCACCAAGTGGTATCAGAGCGGTTGAAGTAGAAACCTAAGCGTTTCCGAGCATAACTGCTTGTTTAGATCCACCTTTCTAAACTTAATCGCTTTAAATCTCTTTATCAAAACATATCATTATGGCTTTTAACAAAATGCCTAAGTTGGTAGAATCAAATTATGATTCGTGGAAACTTAGAGCATTCGCATACTTATGCTCATGTGATAATGAAATGTGTGATGTTATTACAGATGGCCCCATCAAAATCATGCAAGTGAGAACTCAAGCACCTGGAGCCGATGAAGCCACTCCAGATGGTTATGTCGAGAAAAATAAACTAGACTGGACGCCAGATGATCGAAAAAGAGCGAATCTGGATAATGTTGGATGAAGTGCACTTTACTCAGCGTTAGGAGATAACGATGCATTGTTCAACAAGATAAAGCAATGTAAGACATCCAAAGAAATATGGGATAAATTGGCTATTGTGTGTGAAGGTTCAGCACAAATGAAGGAGAACAAGCTCTCCATAGCCATGCAAAGATTCGAGCATTTCAAAATGCAGCCCAATGAGACGCTAGAACAACTAGACGTAAGGTTTACTTTGCTTATTACCGAGTTAGCGTCATTAGACAAGGAATTGACCAACAAGGAAATGGTCAACAAGATCTTCAGAAGTCTTCCAAGCAAGTATTTAATTAAGACTGTTGCTATGAGAGAATCACAAACATTGGAGACACTTACCCCAGAGCATGTCTTTTCAGAGTTAAAGGCATTTGAGTTCGAATTAGGTGAAGTCAGCGACACATCGACTTCAGCGATTGAATCAGGAGCTTTAATCGCTACCACCAAAAATAAGGGAAAAGCGGTTATTGAGGTCAAACCGGTTGAGTCAAATGAAGAAAAGGAAATGGCCTTATTGGTAAAGAAGTTCAAGAAATTTCTACGATACGAGAAGAGAACTCCTATTGGACAAAATTCATTTCAAACTCCTCCTCCAGCACCAGCGCCTCAGTATCAAGCGCCTGTGTACTCTGCACCTCAACCAGTAGCGCCAGTTCCATACCAAGCGCCTCCATCCCCCACTCAGAATCTCTCAGCACCAGTAGTCTCAAAGCGATTAACTGCTGAACAAAAAATGAAAACTAATTTGTGTTATAATTGCAGGAAACCAGGGCACTACCAGGTAAATTGCCCTTATCCAAATGTGTCAAAGCCCTCAAGGCAAGACTATGCGGATAGAAACCAATTCAGGAGCAACCTTCGCCAACAAGGTCTGCTAGCGGAATCTGAACCATTCTCCGCACCTGAAGAGGATTTGGAATCATCAGACGAAAGTAGTGATGATGAGCCTACAAGCGACTCAGCATTGATTTGTCTCATGGCAAGAGATGATGAAGCGTCTGACGACTCGCTACCAGAGGTAACCAATGAATTATATCATCCTCTCTCTTATGATGAATTACTTGACAAAGTTAAAGAATATTATAAAGATTGTCAAGAGGCCGCCAAAATATATCAAAACGATCTCGCTATTATTTCGTCGCTCAAAAGTGATAAAGTAACACTCAAAGCCGAGTTGCAAGTTCAGAAACAGTGCATTGAGAAGAACAAATCACTTGAGAGTGAAGTTATTCAGTTAAAAAGCGATCTTGATATAATAGTCAAAAGAGAAGCTGATTTGATCGCTAAACTTGCTAAATCAGAGCAGCTTATCTCATCATTATCAAAAGCTTCTAGAAAGTTGGATAATGTGACTAAGGTAACTAGATTATTTGGTGAAAAGTCCGGTTTAGGATGCAATAAATTCGGTAAACAACCAAATAAATCCAATGTTATGGCAAACAACAAAGGAAAGGGTGTTATCTTTGTTGAGAAAAGTTCACAGAGTCAAACGCTAAGTGAACCTAGCGACAATGGTACGAGGCCAAATGAGAAAGCCAAAGCTGACTCAGGCAAGGGTAAGGCTAAGGCAAATGATTCACAAAGACAAACTCATCCAAACGCTCAAAAAGTCAAGGACAAGTCTAATCACTGTGAATCAAGCGCTAAGCGTCAAGCACCAAAAGTGCAACCCAAGCCAGCGCCAAGGACTTACCAGCGTCAATATCCAAGACAGTCAAAATCATATCATCAATACTATGATGATTATGACTATGACTATTATTATAATCGAGGATATTATTACACACCCAAAAAGCACACACAGCACAAGGTGAACAAAAAGCACACACAACACAATGTGAAACCCAAGAAGGCCAGTATTCCTACAATGAAGACCAGGCAAATATGGGTTCCTAAAGTTCTAATTCAAACCAAGGTTACTAACGCTGAAGGACCCAAAACAACATGGGTACCTAAGAAGAATTAGAATTGTCCTTTAAATGCAGGTACCTAGAGCCAGCACCGATACTTCAGTTTGGTACTTTGATAGTGGATCGTCAAGACACATGACTGGTTCCAAGAATCTTCTAGTCTACTATCAAGCTACCAACGGTCCTCAAGTTATATTCGGTGATAACTCAAAAGGTAAAACAAAAGGTATAGGTATCATGCATAGGGGGAACATCATGATTAGTGATGTTTATTATGTTGAGGGTCTTAAGCATAACCTGTTAAGCATTAGTCAATTTTGTGATAAAGGCTTTGAAGTAAAATTTTCAAGCGACTTCTGCTATGTTAACGACGCTAAGACTAAGTCTACTAAATTAAGAGGAAAAAGAACAAACAATGTGTATTTAGTAGATTGGGATTCTACAGTTGATAACAACCCCACGTGCTTTGTTGCTAAAAGTCAAAATGAATTGGGTTGGTTATGGCATAGAAAAATGAATCACCTCAATTTCAAGGCAATCTCTCAGTTAATATCGCTAAATCTTGTAGAGGGATTACCTAAAGGTTCCTTTCAAAAGAATCGCTTATGTGATGCATGTCAAATGGGTAAACAAGTTAAGTCATCTTTCAAAAAGAAACCATGTCTATCTACTTCTAGAGTTCTTGAACTATTGCATTTAGATTTGTTTGGACCTATTCAAATCATGAGTGTTAGTGGCAAAAAGTACTCGCTAGTAATAGTTGATGATTTCTCTCGCTATACATGGGTAGAATTTCTAGCAACCAAAGATGAAACCAGTGTCAAGCTCACAGCGCTAATTCGTCAATTGCAAAATTCAAAAGATCTAAAAGTGACAAGAATTAGAAGCGATAGAGGAACTGAATTTACTAACCAAGTTGTTGAGAAGTTTTGTATAGATTTAGGAATACTTCATGAGTATTCTGCTCCTAGAACACCTCAACAGAATGGAGTTGCTGAGCGACGGAACAGAACGCTTAAAGAAGCCGCAAGGACGATGTTAGCAGAGTCCAAGCTGCCTCAAAGGTTTTGGGCCGAAGCCATCAACACCGCTTGCTACACTCAGAACCGGTGTATGATTAACAAGCAACATGAGAAGACTCCATATGAGTTGTGGAAGGGACGTAAGCCTAACGTTTCATACTTTCATGTATTTGGTTCAAAATGTTTCATTCATAACAATGGATCTCACAGCCTAAAGACATTTGATCCTAAAGCAGATGAGGGAATCTTTCTAGGCTATGCCAAGAATGGAAAGAGTTTTCGCATCTTAAATAAGATCAAATCGAAGGTTGAAGAATCCATTCATGTTTGTTTGATGATGCTAACCAAGAACCGAGTAAGGTTAATCCTGATGATGTAGGAATTGAAGATCTCTCCCAACAAGCATCGCAAATCAACCTTAGTGATGATAGTGATGACGAGGATGATGGGATTCATGTACTTCCTCCTAAGGATACTCGTGAGGTTAACAAAAATGATAATGTCAGAATCGCTGATGATCATGAAGAGAATGATCATCAAGAGCAGATTGGAACTGTGAATGATGCAGCGTCTACGCAAGAGACAAATGAGAATCAAGCGATTAACAACCAAGAGTCTCTTAACCCGTTCCAACCAGACCGTAAATGGCTTAGAGATCATCCACCAGAGCTAGTAATTGGAGATATTGAAGCACCTGTTAGAACTAGGTCCGCTACATTTAATGAGGCCATGTTCGCAAGTTTCCTATCTCAAATGGAACCAAAGAAAGTGGATGAAGCGCTTAATGATTCAAGTTGGGTAGAAGCAATGCAAGAAGAGCTTAACCAATTTGAAAGAAGTAAGGTTTGGACGCTAGTACCAAGACCAACTCACCAAGGAGTTATTGGAACGAGATGGGTTTTTAGGAACAAAATGGATGAAGATGGCATTGTTATAAGAAACAAAGCTAGATTAGTCGCTCAGGGTTATTGTCAAGAAGAGGGTATTGACTTTGATGAAACGTATGCCCCAGTAGCCCGTCTTGAAGCAATTAGGATGTTCCTAGCGTTTGCCGCATTCAACAAGTTCACAGTATACCAAATGGACGTAAGAGTGCATTCTTGAATGGTAAACTCCAAGAAGAAGTCTATGTGGAGCAACCACCAGGATTCATCAACAACCATGGCAAAAGTATGGTCTACAAACTGGATAAGGCACTCTATGGCCTTAAACAAGCACCAAGAGCATGGTATGACACTCTCTCTATCTTCCTTATAGGTAAAGGCTTTTCAAAAGGCAGCGTTGACACAACGTTATTTAAAATTACCCATAATAAAGATATTCTCTTAGTCCAAATCTATGTTGATGATATTATATTTGGTTCTACTAATAAGCGACTGTGTGAGAAATTTTCGAAAATGATGCAAGATCAATTTGAAATGAGCATGATGGGTGAATTAACTTTCTTCTTAGGATTACAAGTTAAGCAACTCCCTAATGGAATATTTATAAACCAAGCTAAATATACTAGAGATATGATTAAGAAATTTGGTATGGAAAATGCATCATCTTCAAAAATTCCAATGAGCCAGACGCTTAAGTTAGATAAAGATGAAAGTGGGAAGAAAATTGATATCACTAACTATAGGGGTATTATTGGATCACTTCTTTATCTTACCGCTAGTAGACCTGATATTATGTTTTCGGTATGCATGTGTGCACGTTTTCAATCTGATCCTAGAGAATCACACTTAATTGCTACCAAGAAGATCCTTAAGTACCTAAAAGGCACACAAAATGTGGGCTTATGGTATCCACAGGATTCTTCTTTTGAACTAATTGGTTATTCAGATGCAGATTTTGCAGGATGCAAAATAGATAGAAAAAGTACTAGTGGTACATGTCAATTTCTAGGTGATAGACTAGTTTCGTGGCATAGTAAGAAACAACAATCCATAGCGACTTCTACCGCTGAGGCAGAATATGTAGCCGCTGGAAGCTGTTGTGCACAAATCCTTTGGATGAGGCAACAACTTAGAGATTATGGAATAATCCTAGGTCCTAGCCCAATCCATTGTGATAACCAAAGTGCTTTAGCTATGACCCAAAATCCTGTTCTTCATTCTAGAACCAAACACATTGACATTAGATACCATTTCTTGCGTGACCATGTTCAAAAGAAAGATATCTCCATGCACTTCATTGGAACTGACAAACAACTGGCAGATATCTTCACAAAAGCGCTCAACGAACAACGCTTTCTCACTTTGAGAAGTGAATTAGGTATGATCGATTTAAACGCTTAAATCATAAAGCATCATATTTAATAAGCATATAATTTAAGGGGAATCCACTTTATGTTTATGTCTAAAGCGTTTATCAAAATTTGAAATGAGTCATCAACTTTAGGGGGAACTCTAAAATTGTACTTACTTCAATGTATCAAGCAACTGTGATAAAAAAAATGACTTTCAAAATCTTAAGCATTGATCATTAGCTCTTATCTTTTATGCATGACAAAATCAATCTCTAATAATGTTGTCTCTCATAAATCCAAGCGATTGATTCATTTATTGAAATATTTTATGAAAAGACTTCAGCGTTGAAAGGATTCCCACTTTAACGCTAAGTAACTCGATTTCAAAAATTCATGCATAGTTTTCATCGCTAAAGATAACGTGTGGATAAGTCCAAAAGATCAGATTTGACAACTACCCACACGTGCCTATCAAATCGAACTGACGGTTATGATTCCTATCTAAACCTAGGCGGTTCAGTGATTGCATAAGTCTGAGTACGTGTCAGTACACTATCAGGCGCATGCACTTCACGCTGAAAATTTCAAATTTTTTTTCAAACTGTTTCAAATTAACTGCGGATCCGAAAAATGTTATAGTACCCTACTTTACCACACTTTTTGACATCCGAAATTAAATGTACACGGTTCAGATTCCTTTTGTCATTAACCTCTGAACACGTGTCATTCATCTGTCAATTGAGGAGTTACTTTCACCTTCTATTTAAACTCACCAAGACTTTTACAGAAAACCTTTATCACTTCCAATCTTTCCTACTGTAAAAGCTTTTTCTCTCCAAAGGCAAAAACTCCTCTATTTTCTTCAAAAGCTTCAACTTTCAGCAATGGCACCCAAAGTTTCAAAATCTTCCAAGATAGCAACTAAACCAGTTACAGTTAACGCCGGATTTTTGGTTAACTGGGACTATCTTTTTGATAACCAGAACTTCCCTCTTCGAACGATTCTTCCACTCGTTCAAGAATCTGGTTTGAAAGACATGCTTACTACTACTTTCAACTACTTTGAAGAAGAATCTCTCCACTTTTTCTCCAATGGTCAAATTTCTGAAGACGGAAACTCCATATCCTGCGTCTTCCCCTCTGCAAAAGAGACCTTTGTCCTCACTCCTTCTCTGGTTTCTTCATTACTTGTTCTGCCTAATACTGGCATTGAGGTAGAACGTGTAAATCTCGGCGATGCTACCAAAGTTTGGGACGTGATAAAGAAAGAAGATGTTCACAACGCCTACGAGCCCAACTTCAAGAAGAACGATATGAAAGGCGAATATGTCATCCTCGCTGACATATGTTCAAAGATTATTGAATGCAGAAAAGGGACGTTCGATAAAATCACTAACATTCAATACAAGATGATGGTTGCCATCCTGACCAAGTTAAAAGTTAACTGGTCTCTTTACGTGTTCAATCGCTTCAAAGCAGCGATGGCTAAGTCTGTTAATCCCAAGCCTTACGGGATTTTGCTAAGTCGTATTCTCTGCTCTAGCGGATATACGCAAGTTTCTGGGAAAAAGATCCCAGCGACCAAGTTTTATGGCAAGAAAATGATAAGCGAGCTTCTTAACCCGCGGAAACCTGGCGGAGCAGCGGTTCCAAAAGATCAGCGTGTTGTTCGCAGTGATGATGAAGATCAAGCGTCTTCTTCATCATCATCATCAGAAGAAGTGGTGGTCAAGCGACCTAAGAGAAAGATCATTCTCAAAGTCGCTGAGCCATCCAAGCCCGCAAAGAAGCAAAAGCCTGAACTGAAGAAGAAGAAGCCGGAACCCAAAAAGAAACAAAAGATCCCTTCTCCTTCTCCTTCTCCCTCGCCTAAGTCTCCTTCTCCTCCTCCAGCGTTTTTCTTTTCCGTTCCTGAGGAAGAAGAGACAGCAGTGGAAGAAGAAGTACCGCTTGCACGAAGGCGTACTCCTACTCCCACTCCCGCAGTATCTTCTAGCGCTCCCACAAATCCAGCGCTTAGAGAGTCAGCGAGTGCTTCCGTCTCTGACGCTGTTCCCGAAATCAGCTCAGATCCTCAAGCCGTTTCTCCATCTGAAAGGCTTCCCAATGTTCAGGGTAAGTATTTGCTAAGCAAATTAGTCTATCCTTTCCTCGTTAGTTTCCTAAGTCTCTAACGCTAGGATAAAAACAAAAAAAAAATTCTCTCAGCACCAAGTGAAGCAGATATTCATTATGTTCTCAACACGCTTGAAGAACTAAATATCCCTATTCGTGCTGATCCAATAACTTCTTTTATCGATTTAGAACCCGAAGAAGAAGTTCAGGAGCCTGAGGAACTTGTCCAAGAAACAGATCAAGCGACTAAGACAGTCGATGATAGTCCTCAGGGTAAGCGATGTAGTATTTTCTTTGTAAATTTCTACTCAGTAGGAATTTTTGCTTGCTTTTTTCAATCGCTTACATGTTTCAGCTCATGACGGAGCTCATGATGAACCAATCGCTGAAGCCCCTCCTCTCTCGGAGATTCCAGTTGAACTAGACGTGGACATGGCAACTGTTGTGAATATTGCTAAAGAAGCATCCCAAGTTCTTCCTGACGCTGAAAGCTCATCAGCGAGTGAAGCAACTTTAAACGCTGAGCGATCGATAGAAGTGGCCCCCATTCCAATAGAAGCTATTGCCCTTGTTCCTACGCCAACCGGACCTCCTCCTCGTGTCATTGATTTCTTCCCGCGCGGATATCATCCAGACGTCGAATTTTATTATGCCGCCAGAGAACGTGACGCTCAAATGCTTGCCGAGTTGGAAATAAACTTTCAAACCACTCTCCATCGGCCCGATATGTCCAACACCAAGAAATTTGAGTTTTTCGAGCGTATTGCAGATCTAGGACTATATGACTTAGAGCGACTTCAATCTCGCTTTGAGTACATTCGTCGTCCAGTGTTCAATAGAGCTGACCTTGATCAACAGCGATTCACTCTAACCGGTCGCTCGGACGAGTCCTTTTATCCTCTGCGCCCAAGCAAGATTGTTTTCAAGAACCCACACATGGGTGATTGGAACAAAAATCCTGATGAGGAAGATCTCAATAAGATAGGATATTCTGCTCTCCCCTCCGTTGTCAAGTCTCCCCAGAACGCTCTCTCTCCTAATCCACTCAAACTCTGGAAAGGCAAAGGCTCGCTTGTTGCGGAGCGCCCAAATCCGGTCAACTCGTGGATTGAAGATGAGGCTCGTGAATATCTTGCCAGATTATGGGCTGAAGACTATGATGATGAAACGGAACGCTTCGAGAAATTCTTAGCAGCTAGAAAAGAGCAAAACAAAGCGAACAAACTTGGAAAACGATGGATGATGGATACAGCCAAATGGGCTGAAGAGTTCGTTCTTCACTTCTACACCCTTGATGAACTCGTCAAATATCCATTCCTGTTTAATTTTGGAATAGAATACAGACGCCGAGGATTTGCCACCTTTTTGCTTCAACAGCGTCAGATAATTGCCGGGAATGTTAGCACTTTGCCACGATACAGACAGCCAATCGAAAGCTACATTCGCCAGCAGCTCGCCTTATTCAGCCAGGGCGGACGCTACGTTTTGCATCCTCGTGCAGACTTTGTTCAACGAATCTTCCCTGACCTCAACGAAGACGCTTCGTCAAGTAAACAACCAGTTCTTCAAGGCCAGAGTCAGATTCGTGTTGACACTTCAACAGAACACGCTGAGTTTGCTGAGTTCCACCGAGATATGAGAGCAGTGATAGAAAATGTCCAAGCGTTGGATACAAGTTTCAATCACTATTCAGGGTTAAACGATTTCCGAGGATATACTCTCCACCCTGTGCTCTTCAGTGAACAGAATATTCAAGTGGCCAAGATGATCTCGCTGATTAGGCCAGTGGACCAAGAAGCAGCTCAAGCGTTCATGCCGTTGATTTTGGACTTTTTCAACAAATATACATCAGGGATTGCTTTACCAGAAGGTGTGCAACTTGCACTAAGTACTGACGAGCGCGAAGACGCTATATTCTTTATCCCGCAATCTAGCCTGATCAGTCCCCGGCATGTGATGGAAGCCCTTGGCCCCCTCTGGGTTATTGGCATTCGAGAACCTTCTCCTCCCTCAATCCAAATTCTGGAAGAAGATTCTGCTCCTACTGCGGAAGTCGCTCATCTTCCTGAGGCTTCCTTGCCAGATTCTTCTAGCGCCCCAGTAGTCGAGCCCCCAGCGATTGCTGATTCTACCTTGGATCACGCAATTGAAGAAGTGCACGCTGAAATTGCTCAAGCGCCTGTAGAACCTCTCCTAAGAGATAAAACCAAAGGCAAGGCTGCAGTTTCAAGTTCTTACGGACTTCTCCCGTCCCCAGAGCGTCCTTCTTCGGATTCAGATTCAGACAGTGATTTAGAGGCCCGAGATTTCAGAAAGGCTGTACGGAACTCGCTTCACCACATCGAAGGTTCCTGCTCCAAGCTTTCTGAAGCCGCTGACAGACAGACTCGCTTAATGTCTGATACGCGAAGCCGTGACATTGCCAACGCTTCAAATTACAGCACCATTGCTATCATGGAAAGCATGTCCCCTCTTATCGCTGAGCTCTCCTCTGAATTCAATCGTCACCTTGCTCAGAGCGCTTCGGCTGATGCGGACAGACACGCTTCATCCGATGCCGTCGCTCAGAGTGTCGCCCAACAGATTGCTCTTCTAGTCGAAGAAGTTAGACTTTTGCGCCGCGATGTCGCTGATCTAAAATTGTCCCTTGATGAAGTCAAGAAGGGGGAAAGTAAAGAAAAGACCAAAGCGATTTCCAAGACGGATAATAAACATTGGCGTTCGATGTTCGATGAACTGGTAAGCATTAAGAGAATGCTATCCAAGAAACGAAAACCAAGGTATTATCTCGGAAAATACGCTCTTCCCCAGTTGGACCCCGACTTCTTAGAGAGTATGGGATTTCATGCTTATGCCGGACCGCTACAACGACCTGTAAATTGGAGACCGTCAAATGACCGTCAAAGAGATATATATTATGATCTGATTCGAGAACTTGGCATTCCACCAAGGGATTGGACGGAAAGGTTGTTAGAGCTAAATGAAAGCGCCAGACTCCGCAGGCATGACTATGATGAAGTCCAGCATACAACTATGATCGACATTGATCGACTCTTAAAAGAACTAGCGTTAGAAGTTCTTCAAGGCGAAGAAAGAGCAAAGCGACAGAAGAAATAAATGTTTTTGCGTATTTTATTTCTCTCTTATTCTTTTCAGTATAAATCATGTATGCTTCATTTCAATATATATGAATGATTTATTGCTGAAACAACTTGTTGAAGCCAACCTAACTTTAACTAACATTACTAACCTTTCAAACGCTGACTTATATTCCTTTGGGCCTTTTCTTTTTTAACTCTTAAAAATTATAAAAGAGTTACAAGTCTTGACATCATCAAAAAGGGGGAAATTGTTAGGAAATTTCATGTAAGATGTTTTGATGATGACAAGATAGGATTCAATGTTAGACCCCAAATAAAATGTAAGTTTATGCTTTCATAGATCATTGTATAAAGCGTTTAAAGAGTTTGTAATTTTGTTTAGGCTTGTAATTTTTATCCTCATAGATTTTAGACTAAGTCTTAGCGACTGAATCAATAATAGAATTCTAGGTGAGTCTATTTGAGAAGAAGTTGAAGACCAGCGTCTGAAACCAACCGAAGATGAAGATTCCTTCTTAGCGCCTGTCAAACGCTAAGAGACCGCAGTTCAGGATTCATGAATCAAGCGTTCAAATACTCAAGCGACTTATAGAAGATTCACCTGAAATAAATCCTCAAGTCATAAAGGACTTAAATGCAATCATTCAACGGACATTTATTTCCAACGGGAAATAAATTCAAATTGCATTAAATGCCTGATAAGAGCATTAAATGTGATAAGCTACTGTGACTTGTGGACAAGCCTCCTTTTGACCAGACTGTCAGAACTTTCAGAGTTTTAGCTGCTCCCGTCCAATCGGTTCCAGCGAATTTTCAGGAATGTCAGATTTTAGGTACAATCACGCGCTACGTGAAAGGCACGCTCCTACATGTGTCCAACAGACAGATCCCAAGAAATTGCCTATAAATACCTTACTAAATACCTTACTCCAGAAAAATCAAAACATGTAGAACAACATCAAGAATATACGAGAGATTATTGCCAAAAATCCTACGTACATTCTTTCTGGAAAAAGCTTAGAAATTTCATAGCCAAAACCTTTCAAGCTTTCTATCTACATTCCAGACAGTCACAAATATCTCAAATATCTTCCAAAGAAGAAATCTAAACTCCAACTGAGATATTCCAAGTTGTTTGATCTTCTTTAAAACAAACAAAACCCTAGTGATAATCCTCAACCTTTCATCTGAGTGAGAAAAGTTGTTGAAACCTTTCAGGCAGTATTTCTGAGTGAGAGAAGTTTGAAGAAGACGATCTTCATTGGTACTGAAGTCTGTGTGATCAAGGAACCCAAGATCATTTTCATCCATTACTATTTTGTAGAAGTTTCTGTGTGATCCTTTGATAATCATCATAGTAATTTCCTCCAAGTGAAAAAGGAGAAGAAGGACGTAGCTGGGATTACATCACCCAGTGAACCTTACAAATTATTGTGTCATTTATTTTATTGTCTTATATTATTCATTTCATATTATTCTGAAAAAGACAAGTAAAATTGCAAAGCGATTAATTCAACTAAAAGAACGCTAAACATTATTTCCGCTGTGCTAACCCTGATTAAGCGATCTAAGCGTTGCCCTACTTTGGTAAACTACTGAAATCACTAAGTCTAAGTTAACTATTCTGAAGCGTCTGACCCAAGCGCTCAGTTTTTCCAAGCGTTCAAATTTCTAAAGTGATACAAAAATTTTGTGAAGTCGAAAAAGACTTCAGGGTCTATTCAACCCCCCCCCCTTCTAGACCCTTTCGTATGCCACTTGGTACCACCAAGCTTGATATGCTGGATCAAAGACAGTACCTCGTATGTCAAGAGAGAGATCCTCAGCAATATCAGCAGCAAACGGTTCAGGAGCGTCTGGAATATCCTCTGGTTGAGACGCTTGAATAGGTTCTTCAGCAGACGCTGGAAAACTGGAAACTACAGAAGTGGACGCTTCAATTGTCTTAGCAGGGGCTTCCTCTAGCGCTGACTCTGCTTGGCGAAAGTCATCGAATTGTTAGTTCCAATTTGCTAAATCGGCAAGAGAAGTGGATGAAGTTTTCAACAGGTCAGTGAGTCTGGGTCTAGAACAGCAAGAACCAGAAATAAATGTGCGAAGAGGACTATCAATGACCCTGATGTGCATGGAACCAATGATGTCAAGCACATGATGCGGAAAGACTTTGGACGGCGCTCGACAGATAGAGAAAATGGAGTCTGGAGAGTAATTTCGAGAGAATCCAATCAAGCAGTCAGAGGGAAGAGACTTGAGACGCTGATCCTCAGGCACGTAAGCAGCGTAGTACTCTTCTAAATATGGATAGATCGCTTGAGCTAGTCCCTGATTTCTTTCAAGCAGTGAGAGGACAAACTCATAATGATTGAGTACCTCTTTGCGGATAGAAGGGAGCAGTGGATATCCTCGAAATGAATTGATGACGGAGCCGTTCCATTGTCTGAGATTGGCAGTGAAGATTTTGTCGAAAAGAGATAATGGAGTCATAATCTTCACCATCAAGTTAAAATTGTCTTCGCAGTGGCTGGGAGCGAAATTCAGGCTAGTAATTTGAGTACTACCACTGGTAGACGCTTGAGCGTTGAAATGTAGAGGAGTAATGGATAGTCTGTGAAGCTCTTGACGTAGACATTGTTCAACTTGATGTCTAATTAGTGGGAGCTTGAGAACAGGTCCAACTCTCTGTTGACGCTTCTTCAGGCAATACTTGGCGAAATGACACTTCTTTTCATGTATGCCTATGCTGAACAAATGGGAAGCTTGAACTAATTCTGAGAAAGTGTACTTGTTTCCCATGTAAGCTTCGACCCAATTGACTTCGTTCATGCAGTAGTCTGTGCCAGCGTTGACAATAGCTCTAATGCCTTCATGGTGAATGTCTCGGATAGATTCAAAATGATATCTATCGGTCTGATAGTTAGCATTCCAGACGCTATCAAAATATGCATCAGCTTCAGTCTGGATCAAATTTGTGAGAGATTCTAGATGCTCACCGGCATGAACTGCTTTATTTTTCCATAAGCGAAGTGGATTGACCAGAGCTAGGTTTTTAGGACTATTCGCAATATGAGGAAAGTGTGTGTAGCCTTCTCGGTTCAATAATGCCTCTGATGGATTGAGAAAGCTAGGGCGAAGAGGCTCATACACACGAATATTATAGTCTCTGAGAGCAAAACCTGTACTCTTGCTGTGGCCATAGTCGAAGTAATATGCCAGATCCACATCACATCTAGGAGTTCTACCTCCTTGTCTGTCTTGTTGAAGAATGAGAGAACATGGTATTTGACCAGGAGTTGTTCCTAGTTCAATGGCTCGATAATACTTTCTCTTAATTTCTATCATCTCAGTGTTAAACACGATATCCCTGATTTTATTGTCGATATCAATCAGCAGGGCAATCTCATTCTCAGCAGCAATATATCTGTCTTCATTATGTCCGGCATGAATGAAATCTTCTTCAAGTGTTGGAGGCATGTAGTTGATTGAATGATCAATCGTCTTCAGCGGGTCCAGTTGGAAGAAGTGCCTTGGCTTTGTAACATCTTCAGCAACGCTTTGACCTTCTGAGCGTGCCTCTGTTACAGCTGGAACAGGGATTGATGACTGAACCTCTTTGAGAGCAGGTTCCTCAGATTCAATTGCAGCAGCTTCTGCAGCAATGTCTTTAGCAATCGCCACAACTTCTGTCATCTCAACATCTAGATGGACATCGGTTGACGCTTCAGCAGCAGCTGGAGCTAAAGCTATAACAAAACAACTATCCTCTATAAGATGTAGGAAAAGGAATGCTGTGGGACGAAACAAACTTACCCTGAGAACTTGTCTCAACAGCAACATTTTGAGCGCTTGGCTCAACAGCAACTTGGGCGCTTGGCTCAACAGTCTCAGGCTCTTAAGGAGCAAGAGCAGCCCGACGCTTGCTTGTCCTGGAACGCTTGAATATTTTCTTCACGTTGACTCCTTCAACAAGTTTAAGCGCTTGAGCAGGAGGAGCAGCAGCTGGTTCATCGAATTCGATTTGTTTGATGATTCCTTCCAGCTTCCTCCGCTTGAGAGGTAACTTGTCCTGTGTATCCTCATCAGTTTTCTCATCACCTTTTTGAGGAGCAGGAACAGCTTGTACCTTGGGCTTTCTAGGAGCCCTCTTCTTGGTAACAGTCGGATGCTTCACGGCTTCCTCTTGAGCAGGACGCTCAGCCTCTTCATTAGACGCTTCACGTACAGTCTGATGCTCAGAAAGTGGTTTAGCAGCACCACCAATTTTGGGAGGATTGAAAAGGTTGGTCAGAATCCTTCGAAAACTTAGTCTTATTCAGCGGGAGACCAGAGGAGTAAATGCAGTCTGATCTGTACAGAAGGTCACTTAAAACAAGTCCATATGGTTTATTAGGGGTGTTCAGACAGTCCCTAAACCTTCCAAAGATGTACTCACTCCAGTTGATTTTGATGGAGAGAAGTATAGCAGTCATCGTCTGAAATTGGATGGGGTTGACCTTATCGAATGTGCCCACTTTGCATTCAACAATTTTACTGCAGAAATCAGCCAACAGTCTATACTGAGATACCAGATCTTTCTTTTCAAAGTGCTGGGTGTAGGGTACACCATCGTACGCCCTCATAACCGTCCATGCTTCCTTGATTTGTGCCAAAGTGACACTATCCAGTGCATCACCTTCATTAGGAAGATTGAAGTTCTTTGCAATGGAGTCAGCAGTCAACACAAATTCTTTTGCTGGCTCTTTCTTGGACATAGAGAGGAGGCAAGAGATAGACTTCTTGTCCTCCGAGAGTTTTGCAGTCCTCCAGAAAGTATCAACTTTCGTCGGAAATGAGTATGAGTACTGTGTTAAGAACTTCTTGAGTCCAGCCTTGGTAACAATATCCATTATATCATGCAGGTTGATTTGGGGTTGATCATACAAGAATTTCCAATCAATAACAAGGTCTTCAGTAACCTTGATGATAGGTTCGGCAGAAGTAGATGAAGCTTTCTTTGGTGCCAATTTTGAAAGTAGAGTGAACTGAGATTTTCTTTTGCTTTGAGAGAGAAAGAGAAATTTGCAGAAATCTTTGAGTGAAAGTGAATGGTCTTTCTGCAAAATTTGTATTTTAAATGACACAGTAAAGATTTTTGAAACTTGTGTTCTCTAGTCTCTGTAGGATTTAGACACGTGTAAGGACTTTTGAATCTCAGCCATAAATTCATTAACTGCGGACGCGAGTTTTGTGTAAGAGAGAGAAGTTACATTTGGTAATTCTCATATATAATGATTTGACATCCGAGTTTTAAAAAAATGAAAAGAAAAATGTTTGGTATTTTCAGAGTGTAGCACATGCGCCTGATGGTACACTGACACATACACAAACACGTGCTATCTCTGAACCGTCATTTTTAAAGTTTTGGTTACCCGCCAGTTTGATGTGATAGAAGCGTGCGAGTATAGTACAAAATAGACTTTTGAGTCTATCCACTACTTCGAAAGAAGGTTGTAAACTTTATGCATGGCTTGTAAAAAAAATATTTTTATATTAAGAGTTGAATGGAATTGGTTCAACGCTTAACTGATACTACTTGTTGGTATATGAAAATTAGACGCTTAGGATTGAAAGGACTTTTTATGTTTGAGCGTCCAATATTTTATGTATAAGTAATGCTGAGTGTTGATGATCATGCATCTAAAAATTTTGATCATTGACGCTTGCAGTTATGGTCAAGTGCAACTTTAAGGTTCCCCCTAAATTTGATAACTTGTACCAGTTAGGAAAATCTTTTAGATATGAATCAAGTGGATTCCCTCTAAATTATATGTCTAATAAAATATGATGCAAAATGATTAAGCATTTAAATCAATCATACCTAATTCACTTCTTAAAGTGAGAAAACGTTGTTCGTTGGGTGCTTTGGTGAAGATATCTTGCAATTGTTTGTCAGTTCCAATGAAGTGCATGGAGATATCTTTCTTTTGAACGTGGTCATGAAGAAAATGGTATCTAATGTCAATGTGTTTGGTTCTGGAATGAAGAACAGGGTTTTGAGTCATGGCTAGAGCGCTTTGGTTATCACAATGAATGGGGGGTTGGGCCTAGAATTATTCCATAATCTCTAAGTTTTGTGCACAGCAACTTCCTGCAGCTACATACTCAGCTTCGGCTGTGGAGGTAGCTATGGATTGTTGTTTCTTACTATGCCATGAAATTAACCTATCACCTAGAAATTGACATGTACCACTAGTACTTTTACGATCTATTTTGCAACCTGCAAAATCTGCATCTGAGTAACCAATTAGTTCAAAAGGAGATTCCCTAGGATACCATAAGCCCACATTTTGTGTGCCTTTCAGGTATTTAAGGATCTTCTTGGCAGCGATTAAGTGTGACTCTTTAGGATCGGCTTGAAATCGTGCACACATGCATACCGAAAACATAATATCAGGTCTACTAGTCGTAAGATAAAGAAGTAATCTAATGATACCTCTATAATTAGTGATATCAACTTTCTTTCCACTTTCATCTTTATCTAACTTAAGCGTTTGGCTCATTGGAATCTTTGAATATGATGCATTTTCCATACCAAATTTCTTAATCATATCTCTTGTGTATTTGGCTTGGTTTATAAATATGCCATTATGAAGTTGTTTAACTTGTAATCCTAAGAAGAAAGTTAATTCACCCATCATGCTCATTTCAAATTGTTCTTGCATCATTTTCGAAAATTTCTCACACAGACGCTTGTTAGTAGAACCAAATATAATATCATCAACGTAAATTTAGACTAAGAGAATATCTTCGTTATTGGTAATTTTGAATAACGTTGTATCAACACTGCCTTTTGAAAAACCTTTACCAATGAGGAAGATGGAGAGAGTGTCATACCATGCTCGGGGTGCTTGCTTAAGCCCATAAAGTGCTTTGTCTAGCTTGTAAACCATACCCTTACCATGATTGTTGATGAATCCTGGTGGTTGCTCAACATATACTTCTTCTTGGAGTTTACCATTCAGGAAGGCACTTTTCACGTCCATCTGATACACCATGAACTTGTTGAACGCTGTATACGCTAGAAACATGCGGATTGCTTCAAGACGAGCGACAGGAGCGTATGTCTCATCAAAGTCAATACCCTCCTCTTGGCAATATCCTTGAGCTACGAGTCTGGCCTTGTTTCTTATCACAATGCCGTTCTCATCCATCTTGTTTCTATAAACCCATCTAGTTCCAGTAACTCCTTGGTGAGTTGGCCTTGGTACTAGCAACCAAACCTTATTTTGTTCAAACTGATTAAGCTCTCCTTGCATGGCTTCAATCCAACTGGGGTCGCTTAGCGCTTCATCCACTTTCTTAGATTCCATTTGAGATAAAAAGCTTGCGAGCATAGCCTCATTGAACCTAGCGGCTCTAGTCCTAATAGGCGCTTCAATATCTCCAATAATCTGCTCAGGTGGGTGATCACGCAGCCATAGTCTATCTGGTTGGAAAGGGTTAAGAGGTTGAACAGACGCTTGACGAACAGACGCTTGAATATTCTCTTGCGTAGGCGTTCACAGATTCTTGTTTGCTCTTGATGATCACTCTCTTCATGATCATCAACATTTCTTACAATATTGTCCATATTAACCTCACTAGTAATCTTAGGAGGTGGCACTGAGATCTCATCATCCTCGTCAGTATCTTCATCAATAGTAATCGTAAACGCTTGATGACATAGATCTTCAACTCCTACATCATTCACATCAACCTTACTCAGTTCTTGGTTAGCATCATCTAAAAACAACATGAATAGATTCCTCAACCTTCGATTTGATCTTATTGAGGATGCGAAAATTCTTTCCATTCTTGGCGTAGCCTAGAAAGATTCCCTCATCCGCTTTAGGATCAAATGTCTTTAGATTTTGGGATCCATTATTATGGATAAAACATTTTGAACCAAAGACGTGAAAGTATGAAACATTTGGCTTATGTCCCTTCCACAGTTCATATGGAGTTTTCCCATGCTGTTTGTTGATCATGCAACAGTTTTAAGTGTAACAGGCAGTGTTGATCGCGTCGGCCCAAAACCTAGGAGCGAGCTTGGATTCTGCTAACATTGTCCTAGCAGCTTCCTTAAGCGTTCGATTCCGGCGCTCAGCAATACCATTTTATTGGGGAGTTCTGGGAGCTGAATACTCATGATGTATTCCATTTTCTGCACAAAATTTCTCAACAATCTTGTTAGTAAACTCAGTACCATGATCGCTTCTTATTCTTGCAACCTTAAGATTTTTCAATATTTGAAGTTGCCGAATAAGCGTTGTTAACTTGTCACATGTTTCATCTTTGGATGAAAGAAATTCCACCCAAGTAAATTGAGAGAAATCATCTACTATCACCAAAGTATACATCTTACCGCTTACACAGATCGTTTGAACAGGTCCAAACAAATCCATGTGAAGTAGTTCAAGTATTCTAGAGGTAGATAGATGAAGTTTTCTCTTGAACGATGATTTAAGTTGTTTACCCATTTGACAAGCGTCACAAAGGCGATCCTTGTGAAATGGTCCATTTGGTAATCCCTCTACAAGATTTTGACTATAAGCTGAGAGATTGTTTTGAAGTTGAGGTGATTCATTTTTCTATGCCATAACCAACCCATTTTAGATTCATTTTTAGCAACAAAACATGTTGGGTTGTTATCAAGTGTTGAACCCCAATCTACCAAATATACGTTGTTAGTTCTTTTACCCTTCAATTTAGTAGACTTAGTCTTAGCGTCATTTATTTTGGAACAGTCACTTGAGAATATGATTTCAAAGCCTTTATCAAAAAATTGACTTATGCTTAATAAATTGTGCTTCAGACCCTCAACATAATAAACATCACTTATCATGATGTTCCCCCTATGCACAGTACCTATACCTTTGGTTTTACCTTTGGAGTTGTCACCAAATACAACCTGAGGACCATTGGTAGCTTGATAGTTGATCAGAAGATCTTTGGAACCAGTCATGTGCCTTGACGATCCACTATCGAAGTACCACACAGATGTATCGGCTCTTGCTCTAGGTACCTGCAATCAAAAGGGAAGTTCTATTTCTGTTCAGGTACCCATTGTTGCTTGGGTCCTTTAACATTAGTAACATTGTTAGTTTGAATTAGAACTTTAGGAACCCATATTTGCCTAGTCTTCATTGTAGGAATACTGGCCTTTTTGGGTTTCGCAACGTGTTGTGTGTACTTTTTGGGTGTATAATAATATCCTCGATTATAATGGTAGTCATAATCATAGTCATAATCATAATCATCATAGTATCGATAATATGATCTTGACTGTCTTGGATATTGACGCTGGTATTTCCTTGGCGCTGGCTTGGGTTGCATTTTTGGTGCTGGACGCTTAGCGCTTGATTCACAGTGGTCAGACTTATCTTTAGTCTTTTGAGCGTTTGGATAGACCCGTCTTTGTGAATCATTTGCCTTAGCCTTACCCTTGCCTGAGTTAGCTTTGACTTTCTCATTTGGCCTCTTACCATTGTCACTAAGTTCATTTTGTGTTTGACCTTGTGAACCTTTTTCAACAAAGATAACACCCTTTCATTTTTCCGTAACATTAGATTTATTGGGTTGTTTACCGAGTTTGTCGCATCCTAAACCGGTCTTCTCACCAAATAATCCAACTTTCTAGAAGCTTTTGATAATGATGAGATGAGCTGCTCTGATTTAGCAAGTCTAACTATCAAATCAGCTTCTCTCTTGACTATTATATCAAGATTGCTTTTTAATTGAATAATTTCACTCTCAAGCAATTGGTTCTTCTCAATGCACTGTTGTTGAACTTGCAACTCTGCTTTGAGCGTTACTTTATCTCTTGTGAGTGATGAGATAATTGCGAGATCATTTTGATATATTTTGGTAGCTTCTTGACATTCATTGTAGTATTCTTTGACTTTGTCAAGTAATTCATCATAAGAGAGAGGAATAGATAATTCATTGATTACCTCAGGAGACGCTTCATCATCTCTGGCCATGAGACATATGAGCACTGAGTCATCTAATAGCTCATCAGCGTCACTACTCTCTTCTGATGATTCTAAATCTTCAGGTGCGAATGCTGGTTTTGATTCCGCTAGCAAACCTTGTTGACGAAGGTTGCTCCTGAATTAGTTTCTATCCAAGTAATCTTGCCTTGAGGGCTTGGATACGTTTGGATAAGGGAAATTTACCTGGTAGTGCCCTGGTTTCCTGCAATTATAACAAAGATTAGTTTTCATCTTTTGTTCATTTGTTAATCTTGCAATGTGTGGTTTTGAGACCACTGGAGTTGAGAGATTTTGAGTAGACGCTTGGTATTGAACAGGTGCTTGGGGCTGTTGTTGCATCAGAGAAGGCGCTTGATCTGAACTTTGTCCTTGATTATTGAAACCTTTTCCTTTCTTTTCATGTCTCAAGAACTTTCTGAATCTATTCAGCAAATCCAATTCCTCTTCTTCATTGATATCTAAATTCTTTCCTTTATTGCCCGATTTGCCTTTGATTGATGCTATAAGCGCTCCAGATTCAATCACTGGACTACTCTCAACATCATTAGCAGAATTCAACTCGAACTCAAATGCTTTGAGCTCTGAAAAGGCGTCTTCTGGAGTTAGGAGATCCAGCATATTTGATTCTCTCATAGCAGTTGTCTTCATCAGGAATTTACTTGGTAAACTTCTAAAGATCTTAACCACCATTTCTCGATTCTGCAAATCCATTCCCAACGATGTAAGTTCTGTAACTAGAGCTGCAAATCTTATATTTAATTGCTCTAAAGTTTCATTGGGTAGCATCTTAAATCCGTTAAACTTTTCTTTGGTGATGGAAAGTTTGTTTTCTTTGATCTGAGCTGAACCACCACAAATTGTATCCAACTTATCCCATATTTCTTTAGTGGTTTTGCAAGACTTGATCTTGTTGAATAAGTTGTCATTATCACCAATAGCAGTATATAGAGCGTTACGACCAACATTATCCAAATTAGCTCTTCGACGCTCATCTGGAGACCATTCTTGTTTTGCTTTGTCAACATAACCATCGGGAGTTTCTTCCGTGGCTCCAGGCGCTCTTGTGATAACTTTATATACTTTGATTGGCCCATCTGAAATAATATCACACATGTCATCATCACATGAATAGAGACATGTAAATGCTTTGACTTTCCATGTGTCAAAATTTAACTCAGTTAGTTTGGGAACTTTAGCAAATGCCATGTTTAAAATCTAAAGCAACTAAGTTTAAAAAAAGATCTAAACAAGCAATTATGCTTGGAAATTTTAAAATTTCAATTTTAACCGTTCTGGCCCACTTGTTGGTCCCAAGTGGCATACGAAAGGGTCTAGAAGGGGGGGGGGGGGTTGAATAGACCCTGAAGTCTTTTTCGACTTCAAAAGATTCATATTAAAAAAAAAAGATTTTGGACGCTTGGAAAGTAGACGCTTGAAGTGTCTAACGCTTGACTTAAGCGTTCACTTAAAATATAGGCGTTTTGGCGAAGCGTCTAACGAAGACTGTTTTTAGAAAGTTAACTTAGATTTCAAGACTTGAATACTACAACCAAATAGGTTTGAGCGTTCACTTCTTTGATCAGTGTTAGCACAGCGGAATAATTCTGGGAAAATTGCATATAACCACCCGTGTTATCACTTTTTTGCTGAAAACCCCCTTGTGTTAATTTTTTTGCACGAAACCCTCTTGTGTTAGCCTAAACCCTGCGCGAAACCCCCAACCCTACTTCAAATACACTGCGCGTGTATGCCACTTTCCGCAGATGTAACACTAATTGGGGATTTCGCGCAGGGTTTAGGCTAACACAAGGGGGTTTCGTGCAAAACAATTAACACAAGGGGGTTTTCAGCAAAAAAGTGATAACACAGGGGGGTTATATGCAATTTTCCCAATAATTTTTGGAGTCTTCTCTTTGAAAGCTTTAGCGTCACAGAAAGTGTATTTAGTTGCTTAGCGTTTGATTAAGTTTTACTTTATGAGATTATGATATGATAATATGAATGCTGAAAGTAAAGTAAAGAACAATATTTGTAAGGTTCGTTGGGTGGTGTAATCCCAACTACGTCCTTCTTCTCCTTGAACACTTGGAGGCAATCCACTAAAATGATTCTCAATGAGTCACACAGAATCTTCTACAAATTAGGGAGAGATGGATGTCGATGACTTGAGCTCCTTGATCACACAGATTTCTGCTCTAAATCACTTCAATCCCCTTGCTTCTTTCACCCAGAAATATGGCAAGTATCCAACTTTGACTTCACACAGATCGCGAGGCTTGGATAGGGATTTTTCTAAATGGTTTGTTTGATTTTGATAAAGTTCAAACAACTAGGAATATCTCAGTAGTAATGTGAGTTTCTCCGAAAAGAATGTTTGAGATATTGGTTGACTGTCTCAGGATTTGAAGAAAAGCAAAGAGAATATTTGCTTGAAAGTTTTGGCTTTTCTGAGATTGTAAGGAATGAGACTTCAATGTTAGAGCAATTCAACTTGATAATTGTTCTCTGTATTTGGCTTGTTGTTGAATTCCTATTTATAGGCATTCTTAGAAAAAGTGTCCGTTTGACACATGCAAGGGCGCGTATCTCTCACTTCCGCGAGTGAACAACTTTTGTCCTTTCTCCTGAAAATCTGCTGCACAAAAGTTGGTGCTGCAGTCTTTGAATAGTTGACAGTCCAATAGGGTGGCTTCTCCGTACGTCTGAAAGTGCTTATCACATTTAATGCTCTTATCAGCATTTAATGCATTTGAATTAAATGCCCGTTGGCATTTAATGCATTTGAATTAAATGCCCGTTGGCATTTAATGCATTTGAGAATATTTGCATTAAACTCCTTCTGGACTTAGAAATAAATTCAGGTGAAATCAGTCATTGATAGATGCTTATTCAACCTTGAATCATTTCTATCCTATAGGGTGACGCTTGGAATCTTCATCTTTATTCAGACTTCAGGCGCTTGAGTCTTCGAACTATACTTCTGATAAACTCACTCAGAACATACCAGACGCTTAGTCTAAGACAGCTTAACCTAACAATCTAAAATAAGAATAAAGCAAAGCCTATTACAAATCTAACGCTTCAAAGCTAAAAAACAAACTTACATATTTTTGGGGTCTAACAAAAAGTTCTAATAGTCATCATCAAAACATCTAACATGAAATTCCTAACAGACAGCAAACGAGAATGTATCATGTGCGATCATAGGTAAATGAAATGACAAGACTTTGGCAAAAGCAGATAAACTAACTCGTGTTGAACACTAAGTATAATTTAGTAATTTCATCTTACCATGATCTATTGCACAGTATCGAGTTCTGTGAGTTTAACATATTTCATGACTCTCATTCGATTGGGATACGACAGTGAAGGGCTTATATGTCACGCCCCAATTTTTAGATCTGGAAAGGGCCAAAACTAAAAGCGTGAACTTTTCAATAACGTAGCCCAATCTAAAATCTAAGACGCTTTCAACAATTTACCTAGTAGGGTCACAGCCTAACAATGTCAATCAAACAAATAAGTAAACTTACTATCCATGATTCAATCTGCAATATTCACCTCTAGGATATTTGTCCATGTATATACTCATGGTCCTCCAAGCCAGTCTCATTTCTCAACTCACCTCTAACTGGAAGAAAGAAAGTGAAATACGTAAGAAAAGGCTTAGTGAGCGCCAATGTTCGTGTGAAAGGTGCTTAAAATAGTTTTTAGACCCAAAATCATAAGTTAATGAGGTGAAATCAATAATAGTTTTTATTTTTCAGAAAATCATTGAAATATTTAAAATGAAATTTACGTTCACGATAGCAGTTAAGCAATAGATGATATGACACCAAAACTTTAGTATAAACACATGCAATCAATAGGTAGTTACAATAAATTTTACATCGCGTCCGATGACTTTGCTCATAGTACTTTGGGTCCCGCTGCTTCTTCCATGTCACCCATGACAATCGGCTTAAAAGTCATCACCTTATGCCTCCCCACTTAGGCTTGCGAAGCCCGTTTGCTCATATCTCGGGTATGCCACAATTCAATTCTTACGACCCACTCACCCTCAGAACACTCCGTCTTTAGGCGTTGGGATTTGGCCGTGGATAGCGGGAACCGTTTTAAGACCGTAGGCCCGTGTCTGTCCAGCCGAACCCTAGCTCTATCCACGCCCGACACTCAACCATATATAATATGCAATCACATAAATTCACAGTTGATGCAATAGTGGCCTTATGACTCATAATACAATAATCAGCCAATTTTAGTGAAAAAAATGTCAAAACGTCTGTTGAAGATATACTATCTTGGAAATCATTTTCTCCAGAATATGCATTTAAAATGATTCATGACTTTGGAAAAATGTACAATGCAATGGTTTAGAAAAAGTACATTTGATATTATTTGAAAAACATTAAAATTCATTTATATGAAAATTGTAAAACCATGACAAATTGCATATAAATATATATAGGACGTAGTAAAACTTCTTTCCAGTTTTGAAAGACATATAAATATAGTGTTGCGAGGCAACTCACCATACACTTCCAACCTACTTAGAATCGCTCCTGAGTAGTCATTCAATACTATAATTTGTCCAACTTTGTTTCCTTAAAATGTCTCATAGGAAGAACCTATTACAAATAAAATGCAATCAATAACAAGCTCACAATGCAATCATTTGATAATCTAATTCCCAGTGTGATACACTTAATCGCGAATAACCAAAGGTTAAGGCCAAGCCAACTTACCTAACCCTTATCCATCGTCAATATGATTTATAACTTGAATCCAAAAAATCTTTAACCTCCATCATACATTCGCACACAAGATTACACAAGATCACTCCACTGTGCGCATCCATCGATCATCGCGCGTCTCCGCCATTATCCCATTTTCGTCTCCTTAACCTTCTAATCATCAATTAAACTTAATATCCATAGGTTCATAATGAACTCAACTTCCTTAAAGTCTAGATTTCATCTCGAGAACCTGACCAAAAAGGGTAATTCGGGCCTTCAAAGTAAGTGTCACTACCAGATTTTGACACCTAACGTCACCTTGTAAGCAAATCAACTTTCCGATCACATTACTCCATGTATTTTGAAAACTCTTATGACTATAAATATCTACTCTCACACAGCTATATAGTGGTGGCTTTGCATGTACAATCTGACCAGCTTAAGGAGTGTTTCTGGGCAAAAGATTTCGATGAAACATTTCTGGAATTAAAGATTAGGTACTGGTAGTGTTACTCCAATGACAATATCCGGATATTTTACCAAGTGTTTTTCCACAAATCCACCACTAAACATATGTGAACTCAATAAGGTTTCTAGTGGTGGTGTTTGATAATTAATTGAACAAACATAAGGGGCATTTCAGGCTAAAGGGAAATGGAACACAAATTCTTGGATAAAAACAGGGGAATGGCAGTGATTCTTAGAATGTAGATTCTGGATTATTGACATAATCATTCCAAGAAACGCTCACCAGTAGCATATTCTATACTTAAAGGGCTTTCCAACAGTGGGATTGCATGCATGATTAGACCACCAAAAGTATGATTTCTGGCTACCCGAACATGATTAGAAGTTGCAGGTACTGTGCACACAGAACAGGAAGTGGTGATTCAATGGTCGATTCTGGAACTTTAGCGACCAAATTAGCACAATCCAACTTAATATTACTGTTCCTTATTTTGTTAGGATGAGTTTGAGCTAAAGAACTCTAAAAATGAACATTATTTGATACCTCAAAACATGAAGATACAAACGCTGCCAGAACAGGATTTTCTTTCGAAAATTGCTTGCAAGATATGTGTTTTGTTGTGGTTTGAGCTTTCACTTCTTGTTGATTAATTTGGAACAGTTTGAGACCTTAAAGAGGTCAAAAATGGAGAAGGATTTGATAATTTGAGGAAGAATTAGTTGGAGTGAAAATGATAGGCAATTGAATGAATAGATAGAAGTATTTATAGGGTGAAATGAGGGCTTGATGGAAATTTTCCTATTTGTCTCATAGTCCTTACCTTATTGTATTTCTTCTCATGGTCCCTATATACATAGGAGTTAATATTGAGCCCCTACATGGATAAAAGTTAGTATTCATCCAATCTAATTACCATGATAAGAACTCATACATATTAATCAAGTACTCGTAAATAAATTATACTACCAGTCGTTGATTTAGTAAGTATATTAGTATTACGAAACCTCAGCTATCACACTCTGCCCCCCTTAAAAGAATTTGGTCGCCAAATTCTCACTTAAAAAAAAAAAGTTGAGGATGGTGTCTTCGATTGTATTCTTTAATCTCCCTAGTTGCTTCTTCTAACTTCGTGATTTTTCCTTTTCACCTCAACCAATGACATTCTTTTCTTTCTATGTCCACGTACCTTTTGATCCATAATTCTCATTGGTTTTTCTACATAAGTCAAATTTCCTTGAACTTGTATTTCATCTTCCTTGAGTATATGTTGAGCATCGGGTAGGTATTCGTTTAACCTACTAACGTGAAGGACATCATGCTTGAGAGTACCAATTGATACGCTACTTTCCCAATTCTTTCCAAAATTTTGAATGTTCCAATATAACTAGGGCTTAACTTCCCATCTTTTGTAGGCTATAACATACTTCTTTGCGAAGATTACCGCAAGAATATCTCATCTCCAATTGACAATTTCAATTCTCTTTTTCTTCTTTGGTCAAAATAACTCTTCTAACGACTCTGTGTTGTTTCCATTTTTCTCTTAAACGAGTCGGATTTTATCTATAGCTTCTTGTACCAAATCCAATTTTGGAATTGTTGACTGTTCCTGATTTTTTTCTCTTAGGAATCCACTCATCTTCATTTTCTAAGGAATTAGTGATTTGCACTTTCTCCCATAATGCTTCATACGGTGTCATTCAAATTATGTCCTAGTAGCTATTGTTATAAACAAATTTTGCAATAGCTAGATATTAATCCCAACTTCAATGAATATTCAAAACACATGCTCGCAACATAGCTTCTATTATTTGAATGACTATCTCAAATTGTCCATCCGACTGAGGGTAAGTTGTTGTGCTAATGCCTAGCCTAGTTTCCAATGCAACATGTATGCTTTTCCAAAATCGAGAGAGGAAGGAGAGGAACCACCGCCCAATGGTATAAATCTTTGGCCTCTACTAAGGACAATGTTAACTGAAACACCATGCTGTCTCACAATTTCCTTAACGTACCATCAAGCTAACTTAGAGAGGTTCTACCTCCCAGACAGGCAAGAAATGAGCTCATTTTGTGAGCCCATCCACAATTATCCAAATAGAATCATGACCACTTGTAGTTCGGGGTAAATCAGTTATAAAGTTCGTTGTTAGATATTCCCCTTTCGATTTGGGTATTTTTAAAGGTTGTAAAAGTCCAGAATGTCGTTAATGTTTGATGTTTTGGTTCCACTTGTTGACATGTAAAGCATCGTGGGACATAATTAGTGACTTGGTTGTTCAGATTGACTAATCTGTAATATTCCTTAACTCCTTGTGCATCTCATTACCTCCAGGGTATATGGTCTTTTTCAAGCGACGACCTTCATCAAGTATGAAATTCTTCACACTAGCGTCATTTGGTACATACACCCTATTTTTAAGCTGTATCAGGTCGTCTTCCCAGATATGAAATTCAGGCCTATATTTCTTGAAGGATCTTCTCCCTTAAGTTCTTAAATATAGATCTTGCTCTAATGCAACTTTGATCCAAGAAAATTGGGTTCTACTTTGATATTAGCACATAAGATGTGTAATCCAAATTCTTTTGTATTCCAAAAACTCACATCCTTCAACATCCTCCATTCGTTAACCATTAATCTTGCAACACTCATTTTCTGACTTAAAGCATCTGCTTCTACATTAGGTTTTCTATGGTGGGTTTGGAATGAACAATTGTGGTCTTCAAGAAGTTTCATTCTCCTTGTTTGTCTCAAATTCAACTCTTTTTGAGAGAATAGATACTTAAGACTTTTGTGGTCGGTATGATGCTCTATACAAGTAATGTCTCCACTTCTTTATTTCAGAAATAATGGAGGCTACTTCCAAATCATGGGTTGGGTAGTTCTGTTCGTAGGGTTTGTGTCTACGTTATACATACGCTATCTCTTTACCATTTTGCATAAGCATAATCCAAGTCCCTCCTTAGAGACATCACCGTAAACTCCAAAATTATCATTCCATTTGGAAGTTCTAAAATACGTGCTATTGTGAGCCTTCTCTTTAACTCTTGGAAGCTTGACTCACACTCATCATTCTATTAAAACTTCATCTTCTTTTGAGTTAGTCGAGTTAATGGTCCTGCTATCTTAGAGAAATCCTCGACAAATCTCTGATAGTATCCTACTAATCCGAGAAAGCTTCTTATTTTTGTGACATTCTCAGGTCTTTTCCATTCCACAATAGATTCTACCTTCGAGGCGTCAACACAGATTCCATTACCCATAATCGCATGACCTAAGAAGGCAACCTTAGTTAACCCAAACTCACACTTGCTAAATTTCGCATAGAGCTTGTTGTCTCTTAAGACTTGCAATACAATCCTTAAGTGTCGTTGATGATTTTCTTTGGTCTTAGATATAGACAATGATGTCGTCTATAAATATCACCACAAGTGATCCAAATTAGAAGGTAATATACTATGCATAACATCCATAAAGGTTGTTGGGGTATTGGTCAATCCAAATGGCATTTCAACAAACTCATATTGTCCGTATCTTGTTTGGAAAGCGGTTTTAAGCTCATCCTCATTGTTAATTCTTAATTGGTTATATCCTTGTTGCAAATCAAGCTTAGAATACATCATAGCTCCTTGGAGTTGGTCAAATAATTCTTCAATTCGTGGAAGAGGATACTTGTTCTTAATGGTTACACTATTTAACCCCCAGTATTCTATACATAACCTCAATGATCTATCTTTCTTCTTGCCAAATAACACTAGATCTCCCCATAGAGACGTATTAAGGTCAATAAATCATATCTCCACAAATTTTATAGCTAAGCTTTCCTTATATTGGAGTGGTTCCGGTAAAATCTCGATGGAGAACTCCACCTCCCTATCTGTTGGTTAAGAGGTTAAAATTCAGGAACTACGGATACTTATTTAATATTCACTTTATCTTTTGGCTTGTTAATCATGGAAGCTAAATAGGCTTACCTTTCTTTCCAAAGTGTCTTTCGTGTCATAACAACTGAAATGATAGGTGCTAAAGCAATCCTTGTGTTTCCTACTAGATCTGTAATCGACTTACCAGGCGCACAAGACTTCACAACCCTTGTAAGATAATCTATTGGGCATGATGATAAGACAACTAATCTGTTTCTAGAATAATTTCATACTCTTGTATAGGTAGCACTATAAGACCAGTTGTAAAAGATGTTCCATTAATCATGATGTTACAGGACTTAAATCACTGAATCCATAACCATGCCACTATCTTTTCTTGTAGTAACTTCTAAGTCACTTTTATAGTACGATCAAATATTAAAATAGTCATTTATAATCACCTTTCCTGTATCACATCCAAAAATTATTCTGTATAATATCCATAAACTATCACTGTACTCAAGAAACTACATGAAAGCTAATTTCCCACTCGCTTTCTCATAAGTATGAGGTTGAGTAATTAATGTAAATCCTCTTATTCACAAAGAATAGTCATCCTTTATTCTATTAGACCTTTTGCGACTCAAGTGTCTGTTTGCAATCAAAGCACCTATAGTGCTTTATTCTAGACACATTCCTAGCTCAGTGCTACAATTGTAATCAATCATCGCTTGGTCGGCCGCCCAAACAATGGTTTGCCACAATTTAAGTACTGAAACACTATATCTCCAACGATATTATCATCTCGAACTCTCACTCAATACCTAAACCACAGTCCGAGGAACCTATCCTGGTATAGCTCAAGCACTAGCCTAAGCTCTGATACCACTCTGTCACGCCCCAATTTTTAGATATGGAAACGTCCTAAACTAGAAGCGTGAACTTTTCAATAAAGTAGCCCAATCTAAAATCTAACACGTTTTCAACAATTTACTTAGTAGGGTCACAACCCTAACAATGTCAATCAAACATATAAGTAAACTTACTATCCATGATTCAATCTGCAATATTCACCTCTAGGATTGTCCATGTCTATACTCATGGTCCTCCAAACCAGTCTCATTTCTCAACTCACCTCTAACTGGAAGAAAGAAAGTGAAATACGTAAGTAAAGGCTTAGTGAGTGCCAATGTTCGTGTAAAAGGTGCTTAAAATAGTTTTTAGACCCAAAATCATAAGTTAATGAGCTGAAATCAATAATAGTTTTTATTTTTTAGAAAATCATTGAAATACTTAAAATGAAATTTGCGTTCATGATAGCAGTTAGGCAATAGATGATATGACACCAAAACTTTAGTATAAACACATAGTATTTGCATTCAATCAATAGGCAGTTAAAATAAACTTTACATTGAACATTTAAGCAGTAGGGGGCCATGTTAGCAGTAGCATCTCGTCCGATGACTTTGCTCATAGCACTTTGGGACCCGCTGCTTCTTCCTTGTCATCCCTGACAATCGGCTTAAAAGCCATCACCTTACGCCTCCCCACTTAGGCTAGCGAAGCCCGTTTGCTCATATCTCGGGTATGCCACAATTCAATTCCTACGACCCACTCACCCTCAAAACACTCCGTCTTTAGGCGTTGGGATTTGGCCGTGGATAGCGGGAACCATTTTAAGACTGGAAGCCCGTGCCTGTCCAGCCGAACCCTAGCCCTATCCACGCCCGACACTTGGGCCCGACACTCAACCATATATAATATGCAATCACATAAATTCATAGTTGATGCAAGAGTGGCCTTTTGGCTCATAATACAATAATTAGCCAATTTTAGTGAATAAGTGTCAAAACGTCTGTTGAAGATATACTATCTTGGAAATCATTTTCTCCAAAATATGCATTTAAAATGATTCATGACTTTGGAAAAATGTACAATGCAATGGTTTAGAAAAAGTACATTTGATATTAGTTGAAAAACATTGAAATTCATTTATTTGAAAATTGTAAAACAATGACAAATTCTTGGCTAAAAACAGGGGAATGGCAGTGATTCTTAGAATGTAAATTCTGGATTATTTACATAATCATTCGAAGAAACACTCACCAGTAGCATATTCTATACTTAAAAGGATTTCCAAAGGTGGGATTGCATGCATGATTAGACCACCAAAAGTATGATTTCTGGCTACACGAACATGATTAGAAGTTGCAGAAACTGCGAACACAGAACATGAAGTGGTGATTCAATGGTCGATTCTGGAACTTTAGCGACCAAATTAGCACCATCCAACTTAATATTACTGTTCCTTGTTTTGTTAGGATGTGTTTGAGCTAAAGAACTCTAAAAATGAACATCATTTGATACCTCAAAAGATGAAGATAAAAAACTCTGCCAGAACAGGATTTTCTTTCAAAAATTGCTTGCAAGATATGTGTTTTGTTGTGGGTTGAGCTTTCACTTCTTGTTGATTAATTTGGAACGGTTTGAGACCTTAAAGAGGTCAAAAATGGAGAAGGATTTGATATTTTGAGGAAGAATTAGTTGGACTGAAAATGATAGGCAATTGAATGAATAGATAGAAGTATTTATAGGGTGAAATGAGGGCTTGATGGCAATTTTCCTATTTGTTAGGAAATTTCATGTTAGTTGTTTTGATGATGACAAGATAGGATTCAATGTTAGACCCCAAATAAAATGTAAGTTTATGTTTTCCATAGATCATTGTTTAAGCGTTTAAAAGTTTGTAATTTTGTTTAGGCTTGTAATTTTTATCTTTGTAGGTTTTAGACTAAGTATTAGATACTGAATCACTAATAGAATTCTAGGTGAGTCTATTAGAGAAGAAGTTGAAGATCAGCGTCTGAAGTCAACCAGAGATGAAGATTTGTCTCTTAGCGTCCGTCAAACGCTAAAGGACCTTTTTCAGGATTTATGGATCAAGCGCTCAAAAGCACTTAAGCAATCAATGACAAATTCACCTGAAATAAATCCTCAAGTCACGAAGGACTTAAATGCAATCATTCAACGGACATTTATTTCCAACGGGAAATAAATTCAAATGCATTAAATGCTTGATAAGAGCATTAAATGTGATAAGCTACTGTGACTCGTGGACAAGCCACTTTTTTGATCAGACTGTCAGAACTTCAGAGTTCATAGCTGCTACCATCCAATCGGTGCCAACAGTGTTTCAGGAATGTCAGGCTTTAGGTAGAATCACACGCGCTCCTACATGTGTCCAACGGACAGATCCCAAGAATTGCCTATAAATACCTTACCTTCAGCAGACCCTAAAAAGTACGGTACAAAAACATTTACAAGAGAAAATTACATACACAAGAAAAAGCTTAGAATCTCCATAGCCAAAATTCCTTCAAGCTTTTTATCTACATTCCAGACAGTCACAAATATCTCAAACATCTTTCAAAGAAGAAACCTAAATTCCCATTGAGATATTCCAAGTTGTTTGATCTTCCCAAATACAAACAAACCCTTGTGACAAAAACCTCAACCTTTCATCTGAGTTAGAAAAGTTGTTGAAACTCATTATAGGCAGTATTTCTGAGTGAGAGAAGCTTGTAGAAGACGATCTTCATTGGTGCTGAAATCTGTGTGATCAAGGAGCCCGAGATCATTTTCATTCTTTACTATCTTGTAGAATATTCTGTGTGATTCTTTGATAATCATCTTAGTAATTTCCTCCAAGTGAAAAAGGAGAAGAAGGACGTAGCTGGGATTACATCACCCAGTGAACCTTACAAATTATTGTGTCATTTATATTTCACTGTCTTATATCTGTCATTTTACATTATTATAAAAGACAAGTAAAATTGCAAAGCGATTAAATTATCTAAAAGAACGCTAAAAATCATTTCCGCTGTGTTAACCCTGATTAAGAGATCTAAGCGTTGCCCTACTTTGGTAAACTGCTAAACTCACTAAGTCTAAGTTATCTTTACTGAAGCGTCTGACCCAAGCGCTCAGCCTTCCTAGCGTTCAGATCTTTGAAAAGTAACACGAAATTTTTGAAGTTTAAAAAGACTTCAGGGTCTATTCAACCCCCTTCCCTTCTAGACCCTTTCGTATGCCACTTGGGACCATCAAGTGGTATCAGAGCGGTTGAATTAGAAACCTAAGCGTTTCCGAGCATAACTGCTTGTTCAGATCCATTTGTTTTTGAACTTAGTCGCCTTGATTTTTCTCTTTAAAAACATCTCATTATGGCTTTCAACAAAATGCCTAAGTTGGTAGAGTCAAATTATGATTCTTGGAAACTTAGAGCATTCGCTTACTTGTGCTCATGCGATAGTGAAATGTGTGATGTAATTACAGGTGGTCCCATTCAGATTATGAAAGTTGTAACTCGAGCCCCTGGAGCAACCGAGGCCACTCCAGATGGTTATGTCGAGAAACCTAAGTTAGAATGGACGCCTGAGGATCGAAAAAGAGCAAATCTAGATAATGTTGGACGAAGTGCACTTTACTCAGCGTTAGGAGACAACGATGCATTATTCAACAAGATCAAGCAATGTAAAACTTCCAAAGAAATATGGGATAAGCTGGCTATAGTGTGTGAAGGATCAGCACAAATGAAAGAGAATAAGCTTTCCATAGCCATGCAAAGATTTGAGCATTTCAAGATGCAGCCCAATGAGACGCTAGAACAATTGGACGCAAGGTTTACTTTGCTCGTTACAGAGTTAGCGTCATTAGACAAGGAATTGACCAACAAAGAAATGGTCAACAAGATTTTCAGAAGTCTTCCAAGCAAGTATCTAATTAAGACTGTTGCTATGAGAGAATCACAGACATTGGAGACTCTTACTCCAGAGCATGTCTTTTCAGAGTTAAAGGCATTTGAGTTCGAATTGGGTGAAGTCAGCGACACATCGACTGAATCAGGAGCTTTAATCGCTACAACCAAAAGCAAGGGTAAAGCGGTTAGTGAGGCTAAAACTATGGAATCAAATGAAGAAAAGGAAATGGCTTTATTGGTCAAGAAATTCAAAAAATTTCTAAGATATGAAAAGAGAAATCCTATCGGACAAACGTCATTTCAGACTCCTCTCCCTGCTCCAGCGCCTCAGTATCAAGCGCCAGTGTACTCTGCACCTCAACCAGTAGCGCCAGTTCCATACCAAGCGCCTCCGTCCCCTACTCAAAATCTCTCAGCGCCAGTAGTCTCAAAGCGATTATCCACTGAACAGAAAATGAAAACTAATTTGTGTTATAATTGCAGGAAACCAGGGCACTACCAGGTAAATTGCCCTTATCCAAATGTGTCAAAGCCCTCAAGGCAAGACTATGCGGATAGAAACCAATTCAGGAGCAACCTTCGCCAACAGGTTTGCTAGCGGAATCTGAACCATTCTCCGCACCTGAAGAGGATTTGGAATCATCAGATGAAAGCAGTGATGATGAGCCTACAAGCGACTCAGCGTTGATTTGTCTTATGGCAAGAGATGATGAAGCGTCTGACGACTCGCTACCAGAGGTAATCAATGAATTATCAATTCCTCTTTCTTATGATGAATTACTTGACAAAGTCAAAGAATACTACAATGAATGTCAAGAAGCTGCCAAAATATATCAAAATGATCTCGCTATTATCTCATCACTCACAAGAGATAAAGTGACGCTCAGAGCAGAGTTGCGAGTTCAGCAACAGTGCATTGAGAAGAACCAATCGCTTGAGAGTGAAATTATTCAATTAAAAAATGATCTTGATATAATAGTCAAGAGAGAAGCTGATCTGATCGCTAGACTTGCCAAATCAGAGCAGCTCATCTCATCATTATCAAAAGCTTCTAGAAACTTGGATAATGTGACTGAGGTAACTAGATTATTTGGTGAAAAGACCGGTTTAGGATGCAATAAATTCGGTAAACAACCAAATAAATCTAATGTTACGGCAAACAACAAAGGAAAGGGTGTTCTCTTTGTTGAGAAAAGTTCACAAAGTCAAACGCTGAATGAACCGAGCAACAACGGTACGAGGCCAAATGAGAAAGCCAAAGCTGACTCAGGCAAGGGAAAGACAAAGGCAAATGATTCACAAAGAAAGGTTCATCCAAACGCTCAAAAGGCTAAGGATAAACCTAACCACTGTGAATCAAGCGCTAAGCGTCAAGCACCAAAAGTGCAACCCAAGCCAGCGCCAAGGAAATACCAGCGTCCATATCCAAGACAGTCAAGATCATATTATCGATACTATGATGATTATGACTATGACTATGATTATGACTACTATTATAATCGAGGATATTATTACACACCCAAAAAGCACACACAACACGATGTGAAACCCAAGAAGGCCAGTATTCCTAAAATGAAGACTAGGCAAATATGGGTTCCTAAAGTTCTAATTCAAACCAAAGTTACTAACGCTGAAGGACCCAAAACAACATGGGTACCTAAGAAGAATTAGAATTGTCCTTTAAATGCAGGTACCTAGAGCCAGCACCGATACTTCAGTTTGGTACATTGATAGTGGATCGTCAAGACACATGACTGGTTCCAAAAATCTTCTAGTCAACTATCAAGCTACCAACGGTCCTCAAGTTATATTCGGTGATAACTCCAAAGGTAAAACCAAAGGTATAGGTATCATGCATAGGGGGAACATCATGATCAGTGATGTATATTACGTTGAGGGTCTTAAGCATAACCTGTTAAGCATTAGTCAATTTTGTGATAAAGGCTTTGAAGTAAAATTCTCAAGCGACTTCTGCTACGTTAACGACGCTAAGACTAAGTCTACTAAATTAAGAGGAAAAAGAACAAACAATGTGTATTTAGTAGATTGGGATTCTACATCTGATAACAACCCCACATGCTTTGTTGCTAAAAGTCAAAATGAATTGGGTTGGTTATGGCATAGAAAAATGAATCACCTCAACTTCAAGGCAATCTCTCAGTTAATATCGCTAAATCTTGTAGAAGGATTACCTAAGGGTTCCTTTCAGAAAAATCGCTTATGTGATGCATGCCAAATGGGTAAACAAGTTAAATCATCTTTTAAAAAGAAACCATGTCTATCTACTTCTAGAGTTCTTGAACTATTGCATCTAGATTTGTTTGGTCCTATTCAAATCATGAGTGTTAGTGGTAAAAAGTACTCGCTAGTAATAGTTGATGATTTCTCTCGCTATACATGGGTAGAATTTCTAGCGACCAAAGATGAAACTAGTGTCAAGCTCACAGCGCTAATTCGTCAAATGCAAAATTCGAAAGATCTAAGGGTGACGAGAATGAGAAGCGATAGAGGAACTGAATTTACTAACCAATTTGTTGAGAAGTTTTGTACAGATTTAGGAATACTTCATGAGTATTCTGCTCCTAGAACACCTCAACAGAATGGAGTTGCCGAGCGACGGAACAGAACGCTTAAAGAAGCCGCAAGGACGATGTTAGCAGAGTCCAAGCTGCCTCAAAGGTTTTGGGCCGAAGCCATCAACACCGCTTGCTACACTCAGAACCGGTGTATGATCAACAAGCAACATGAGAAGACTCCATATGAGTTGTGGAAGGGACGTAAGCCTAACGTTTCATATTTTCATGTTTTTGGTTCAAAATGTTTCATTCATAACAATGGATCCCAAAGCCTAAAGACATTTGATCCTAAAGCGGATGAGGGAATCTTTCTAGGATATGTCAAAAATGGAAAAAGCTTTCGCATCCTAAATAAGATCAAATCAAAGGTTGAAGAATCCATTCATGTTGTGTTTGATGATGCTAACCAAGAACCGAGTAAGGTTAATCCTGATGATGTAGGAATTGAAGATCTCACCCAACAAGCGTCACAAATCAATCTTAGTGATGACGAAGATGATGAGATTCGTGTACCTTTTCCTAAGGATACTCGTGAGGTTAACAATAATGATAATGTCAGAATTGCTGATGATCATGAAGAGAATGATCATCAAGAGCAGATTGGAACTATGAATGATGCAGCGTCTACGCAAGAGACAAATGAGAATCAAGCGATTGAAAATCAAGAGTCTCTCAACCCGTTCCAACCAGACCGCAAATGGCTTAGAGACCATCCACCAGAGCTAGTGATTGGAGATATTGAAGCACCTGTTAGAACTAGGTCCGCTACAATTAATGAGGCCATGTTCGCAAGCTTCCTATCTCAAATGGAACCAAAGAAAGTGGATGAAGCGCTTAGTGATTCAAGTTGGGTAGAAGCAATGCAAGAAGAGCTTAACCAATTTGAGAGAAGCAAGGTTTGGACACTAGTACCAAGACCAACTCACCAAGGAGTTATTGGGACTAGATGGGTTTTTAGGAACAAGATGGATGAAGATGGCATTGTTATAAGAAACAAAGCCAGACTAGTCGCTCAGGGTTATTGTCAAGAAGAGGGAATTGATTTTGATGAAACATATGCCCCAGTAGCCCGTCTTGAAGCGATTAGGATGTTCCTAGCGTTTGCCGCATTCAACAAGTTCACAGTATACCAAATGGACGTGAAGAGTGCTTTCCTGAATGGTAAACTCCAAGAAGAAGTATATGTGGAGCAACCTCCAGGATTCATCAACAACCATGGCAAGAGTATGGTCTACAAATTGGATAAGGCACTCTATGGCCTTAAACAAGCACCAAGAGCATGGTATGACACTCTCTCTATCTTCCTTATTGGTAAAGGCTTTTCAAAAGGCAGCGTTGATACAACGTTATTTAAAATTACCCATAATGAAGATATTCTCTTAGTCCAAATTTATGTTGATGATATTATATTTGGTTCTACAAATAAGCGATTGTGTGAGAAATTTTCGAAAATGATGCAAGATCAATTTGAAATGAGCATGATGGGTGAATTAACTTTCTTCTTAGGATTACAAGTTAAACAACTCACTACTGGAACATTTATAAACCAAGCTAAATATACTAGAGATATGATTAAGAAATTTGGTATGGAAAATGCATCATCTTCAAAAATTCCAATGAGCCAAACGCTTAAGTTAGATAAAGATGAAAGTGGGAAGAAAATCGATATCACTAACTATAGAGGTATCATTGGATCACTTCTTTATCTTACCGCTAGTAGACCTGATATTATGTTTTCGGTATGCATGTGTGCACGATTTCAATCTGATCCTAGAGAATCACACTTAAATGCTACCAAGAGAATCCTTAAATACCTAAAAGGCACACAAAATGTGGGCTTATGGTATCCACAGGACTCTCCTTTTGAACTAATTGGTTATTCAGACGCAGATTTTGCAGGATGCAAAATAGATAGAAAAAGTACTAGTGGTACATGTCAATTTCTAGGTGATAGACTAGTTTCGTGGCATAGTAAGAAACAACAATCCATAGCGACTTCTACCGCTGAGGCAGAGTATGTAGCCGCTGGAAGCTGTTGTGCACAAATCCTTTGGATGAGGCAACAACTTAGAGATTATGGAACAATCCTAGGTCCTACCCCAATCCATTGTGATAACCAAAGCGCTTTAGCTATGACCCAAAATCCTGTCCTTCATTCTAGAACCAAACACATTGACATTAGATACCATTTCTTGCGTGACCATGTTCAAAAGAAAGATATCTCCATGCATTTCATTGGAACTGACAAACAATTGGCAGATATCTTCACCAAAGCGCTCAACGAACAACGCTTTCTCACTCTGAGAAGTGAATTAGGTATGATTGACTTAAACGCTTAAATCATAAAACATCATATTTATAGGCATAAAATCTAGGGGGAATCCACCTTTGTTTATGTCTAAAGAGTTTATCAAAAATCTCGAAATGAGTCATCAATTTTAGGGGGAACTTTAAAATTGTACTTATCTCAATGTATCAAGCGACTGCGATCAAAAATGACTTTTAAAATCCTAAGCATTGATCACTAGCGCTTATCTTTTATAAATCCAAGCGATTGATTTTTTTTTAAGGACTTCAGCGTTGAAAGAATTCCCACTTCAACGCTAAGTAACTTTCTTTCAAAAATTCATGCATAGTTTTCATCGCTAAAGGAAACGTGTGGATAAGTCCAAAAGATCAGATTTGATAACTACCCACACGTGCCTATCAAATCGAACTGACGGTTATGATCCCTAGCTAAACCTAGGCGGTTCATAAATTGCATGAGTCTGAGTATGTGTCAGTGTACTATCAGGCGCGTGTATTTCACGCTGAAAATTTCAAATTTTCTCAAACGTTTTCAAAAAGTAACTGCGAACACGAAAAATATTATAGTACCCTATTTTACCGCATTTTTTGACATCCGAAGTTTTGTGTACACGGTTCAGATTCCTTTTGTCATTAACTTCTGTACACGTGTCATTCATCTACCATCTGAGAATTTATTTTTGCCTCCTATTTAAACCTTTCAAAAACTTTATCGTAAACCTTTATCACTTCCAAATTCTTCTACTGTAAAAGTTATTTCTCTCAAAAGACAAGAACTTCTCTCATTCCTTCAAAAGCTTCCAACTTTCAGCAATGGCACCCAAAGCTTCAAAATCTTCAAAATCATCCAAGTCTGACACCAGAAAAACTTCCCGTACTGAAAAACCAGTTACGGTTAACGCCGGATTTCTGATTAACTGGGATTACCTTTATGAGAACCAGAACTTTCCTCTTCGAATGGTTCTTCCACTCGTTCAAGAATCTGGTTTAAGAGATATGATCCCTACATTTTTCAACTACTTTGAAGAAGAATCTCTCTATTTTTTCAACAATGCCCAGATTTCTAAAGACGAAACTTCCATATCCTGCGTCTTCCCTTTTGCTAAATAGACCTTTGTTCTCACTCCCTCCTTGATTTCTTCATTGCTGATTCTGCCCAATGATGGCACTGAGGTCGAAAACGTCACTCTCGGAGATGCTACAAAAGTCTGGGAGTTGATAAAGAAAGAAGATGCTGATACTGCGTATGAGCCGAACTTCAAGAAAAATGATATGAAGGGCGAATACGTTATTCTCGCTGATCTATGTTAAAAAATGATCGAATGCAGAAAAGGGACATTCGATAAAGTCACAAACGTTCAGTACAAGATGATGGTGGCCATTCTGACCAAGTTAAAAGTTAACTGGTCTCTCTACGTTTTTAATCGCTTCAAGGCAGCGATGGCCAAGTCAGTAAATCCCAAGCCCTATGGGATTGTGCTAAGTCGTATTCTTAGCGCTTGCGGTTATACAAAATCTTTTAGCACAAAAATTCCAGCTTCCAAATTCTACGGCAGAAAGATGATTAGTGGAATGCTCAAACCTCGAAAACATGGTGGAGCAGCGGTTCCCAAAGAAGAGTGTCAGCGACTCCAAGCCGAAGGAGTTGTTCGAAGTGATGATGAAGATCAAGCGTCTTCCTCTTCATCATCATCCTCGTCCTCTGAAGAAGTGGTGGTCAAGCGATCTAAGAGAAAGATAGTTCTCAAAGTCACTGAGCCATCCAAGTCAGCAAAGAAACAGAAGCCTGAACCAAAGAAGAAGAAGCCGGAGCCCAAAAAGAAGCAAAAGATTCCTTCTCCCCCTCCTAAATCTCCATCCCCTCCTCCAGCGTTTACCTTCTCCGTTCCCGAGGAAGAAGAGGAAGCAGTGGCCGAAGAAGTACCGCTTGCACGAAGGCGTACTCCTACCTCTACTCCAGCATCCTCTAGCGCTACAGCAAAACCAGCGCTTAGAGAGTCAGTGAGTGTTCCTCCTTCTGACGCTGTTCCCGAAGTCAGCTCAGATCCTCAAGCCGTTTCTCCATCTGAAAGGCTTTCCAATGTTCAGGGTAAGTATTTGCTAAGCAAATTATTCTATCCTTTCCTCGTTAGTCTCTAACGCTAGGATAAAAACTCTTTCAGCACCAAGTGAAGCAGATATTCATTATGTTCTCAACACTCTTGAAGAACTAAATATCCTAATTCATGCTGATCCAATAACTTCTTTTATCGATTTAGAACTCGAAGAAGAAGTTCAGGAGCCTGAGGAACTTGTCCAAGAATCAGATCAAGCGACTGAAATAGTCGATGATATTCCTCAGGGTAAGCGATGTAGTCCTTTTAGTTTATAATTTCTACTTAGTAGGAATCTTTGCTTGCTTTTCTCAATCGCTTACTTGTATCAGCTCAAGATGGACCTCAAGAGACATCTACCGCTGATGCCCCTCCACTTTCGGAGATTCCCGTTGAAATAGACGTGGACATGGCAACTGTTGTGGATATCGCTAAGAAAGCATCTCAAGACCTTCCTGACGCTGAAACATCATCAGCCAGTGAAGCGACTTTAAACGCTGAGCGGTCGATAGAAGTGGCCCCCATCCCAACAGAAGTTATTGCCCTCGTTCCTATGCCAACCGGACCTCCTCCTCATGTCATTGACTTCTTCCCACGCGGATATCATCCAGATGTTGAATTTTATTATGCCACCAGAGAATGTGACACTCAAACGCTTGCTGAGTCGGAAATCCAATTTCAAACAACTCTTCATCGGCCTGATCTTTCAGACTCTTACAAGTTTGAAATTTTTGAGCGTTTTGCTGATCTAGGTCTATATAACCTGGAGTGTCTTCAATCACGCCTTGAATATATTCATCGTCCAGCGTTCAACAGATCCGAATTTGATAAGAAGCGATTTAATTTCACCGGTCGCTCAGACGAGTCCTTTTATCCTCTTCGATCAAACAAGATTGTTTTCAAAAACCCCCACATGGGTGATTGGAACAAAAATCCAGACGAGGAAGATCTCAACAAGCTAGGCTATTCAGCTCTCCCCTCCGTCGTCAAGTCTCCTCAGAATGCTCTCTCTCCTAATCCACTTAAGTTATGGAAAGGAAAAGGTCCTCTTGTTGCGGAGCGCCCAAATTCGGTCAACTCTTGGATAGAAGATGAGGCTCGTGAATATCTTGCCAGATTATGGGCTGAGGACTATGAAGAAGAAACGGAACGCTTTGAGAAATTTCTCACCGCTAGAAAAGATCAAGCTAAAGCTATCAAGCTTGGCAAGAGATGGATGATGAATACAGCCAGTTGGGCTAAAGAATTTGTTTTGCATTTCTACACCCTCGATGAACTCGTGAAATATCCATTCCTATTTCAGTTTGGAATAGAGTACAGACGCAGAGGATGTGCAACCTTCCTGCTCCAGCAGCGTCAGTTTATTGCAGGGCATGTTAGCGCTTTGCCACAATATCGTCAACCCATCGAAAGCTACATTCGCCAGCAACTTGCCTTATACAGCCAAGGCGGACGCTACGTGTTGCATCCTCGTGAAGGGTTTGTTCAACGAGTCTCTCTTGACTTGAATGAAGACACTTCATCAAGTAAACGACCATCAAGTGGTACCAAACAACCAATTCTTCCAGGCCAAAGTCAAATTCGTGTTGATGTTTCGAATGAACACACTGAGTTTGCTGAGTTCCACCAAACTTTGAGAGCAGTGTTTGAAAATGCTCAAGCGCTGGACATCAGTTTCAACCACTTTTCCGGGTGTTACAATTTCAGAGGATATACTCTTCACCTCGTGCTCTTTAGTGAATCCAATGTTCAAGTGGCCAAGATGTTATCACTAATCAAGCCAGTGGACCATGAAGCAACTCAAGCGCTCATGCCTTTGATTTTGGACTTTTTCAACCGTTATACTTCAGGGATTGCTTTACCGGAAGATGTGAAACTGGCACTCTATCCTGAAGAGCACGAAGACGCTATATTCTTTATCCCACAATCCAGCCTGATCAGTCCAAGGCATGTGATGGAAGCCCTTGGCCCCCTCTGGGTCATTGGTGTTAGAGAACCTTCTTCCCCAATCCAAATTATAGAAGAAGACTTTGCTCCTACTGCGGAAGTCGCTCATCTTCCTGAGGCTTCTTTACCAGATTCTTCTAGTGCTCCGGTAGTCGAGCCCCCAATTTTTGCAGATTTAATCATGGATCAAGCGATTGAAGAAGTGCACGCTGAAATTGCACAACAGCCAATCGAGCCCTTTATCAGAGATAAATCCAAAGGCAAGACTGCGGTTTCTAGGTCTTACGGACTTCTCCCATCCCCAGAGCGTCTTTCTTCCGATTCGGATTCTGAAAGTGATTCAACGCTAGAGACTTCAGACAGGCAGTACGGAACTCGCTCCACAACATTGAAGGTTCCTGTTACAAGATTTTTGAGACTGCTGATAGAGATATGCGAATAATGTCTGATACGCGAAGTCGTGATATTGCAAACGCTTCAAACACAAGCACTGTTACAATCATGAAGAGCATATCACCTCTTATCGCTGAACTCTCATCCGAATTCAATCGTCACTTAGCCCAGAGCGCTTCGGCTGATGCTGACAGACACATTTCGACCGATGCCGCTGCTCAGAGCATCGCTCACCAAGTTGCTCTCTTAGTTAACGAAGTTCGACTCTTGCGAAGAGAAGTCGCTGAGTTGAAAACCTCTCTTGATGATTCCAAGAAGGGGGAAAATACAGAAAAGCATCAAGCGTCCAAAGTAATGTCAAAGACTGATAACAAAAATTTGCGATCAATGATGGAAGAACTAGTGAGCATCAAGAAGATGCTAACTAAAAAGAGAAAGCCAAGGTATTATCCAGGAAGATATCCCCTTCTGGAATTGGACGTTGACTTCTTAGAAGGTATGGGATTTCAACCTTTTGCCGGACCGCTGAGACGACCTATCAATTGGAGACCGTCAAAAGATCCAAGAAAAGATATCTATCACGATTTAATTCGTGAACTTGGAATTTCTCCAAGAGAGTAGACGAAAAGGTTGTTAGAACTTAATGAAAGCGCCAGACTTCGTAGGCATGATTACGATGAAGTTCAACATACGACAATGATTGACATTGATCGTCTCCTGATGGGCTTAGCGCTAGAAGTTCTCCAAGGTGAAGAAAGAGCAAAGCGGCAGAAAAAGTGAATGAATTCCTTTTATTGTATTTTATTTCTGTTGACGCTTCCTTTTTTTGTTTTCAGTATAAATCATGTATGCTTATTCTTTCAATATATGAATGATTTATTGCTGAAACATCTTGTTGAAGCTAATCTAACTTTAGCCAACTTTACTAACTTTTTGAACGCTAACTTATACTCATTTGGGCTTTTCTTTTAAGTAACTCTTAAATTATAAAAGAGTTATAAAAGTTAAAGTCTTGACATCATCAAAAAGGGGGAAATTGTTAGGAAATTTCATGTTAGATGTTTTGATGATGACAAGATAGGATTCAATGTTAGACCCCAAATAAAATGTAAGTTTATGTTTTCCATAGATCATTGTTTAAGCGTTTAAAAGTTTGTAATTTTGTTTAGGCTTGTAATTTTTATCTTTGTAGGTTTTAGACTAAGTATTAGATACTGAATCACTAATAGAATTCTAGGTGAGTCTATTAGAGAAAAAGTTGAAGATCAGCGTCTGAAGTCAACCAGAGATGAAGATTTGTCTCTTAGCGTCCGTCAAACGCTAAAGCACCTTTTTCAGGATTTATGGATCAAGCGCTCAAAAGCACTTAAGCGATCAATGACAAATTCACCTGAAATAAATCCTCAAGTCACGAAGGACTTAAATGCAATCATTCAACGGACATTTAATTCCAACGGGAAATAAATTCAAATGCATTAAATGCTTGATAAGAGCATTAAATGTGATAAGCTACTGTGACCTGTGGACAAGCTACCTTTTTGATCAGACTGTCAGAACTTCAGAGTTCATAGCTGCTACCATCCAATCGGTGCCAGCAGTGTTTCAGGAATGTCAGGCTTTAGGTAGAATCACGCGCTGCGTGAAAGGCACGCTCCTACATGTGTCCAACGGACAGATCCCAACAATTGCCTATAAATACCTTACCTTCAGCAGACCCTAAAAAGTACGGTTCCAAAACATTTACATGAGAAAATTACGTACACAAGAAAAAGCTTAGAATCTCCATAGCCAAAATTCCTTCAAGCTTTTTATCTACATTCCAGACAGTCACAAATATCTCAAACATCTTCCAAAAAAGAAACCTAAATTCCCATTGAGATATTCCAAGTTGTTTGATCTTCCCAAATACAAACAAACCCATGTGACAAAAACCTCAACCTTTCAGCTGAGTGAGAAAAGTTGTTGAAACTCATTACAGGCAGATTTTGTGTGAGAAGCTTGTAGAAGACGATCTTCATTGGTGCTGAAATCTGCGTGATCAAGGAGCCCGAGATCATTTTCATTCTTTACTATCTTGTAGAAGATTTTGTGTGATTCTTTGATAATCATCTTAGTAATTTCCTCCAAGTGAAAAAGGAGAAGAAGGACGTAGCTGGGATTACATCACGCAGTGAACCTTACAAATTATTGTGTCATTTATATTTTACTGTCTTATATCTGTCATTTTACATTATTATAAAAGACAAGTAAAACTGCAAAGCGATTAAATTATCTAAAAGAACGCTAAAAATCATTTCCGCTGTGCTAACCCTGATTATGTGATCTAACCGTTACCCTACTTTGGTAAACTGCTAAACTCACTAAGTCTAAATTATCTTTACTGAAGCGTCTGACCCAAGCACTCAGCCTTCCTAGCGTTCAGATCTTTGAAAAGTAACACGAAAATTTTGAAGTTTAAAAAGACTTCAGGGTCCCCCCCCTTTCTAGACCCTTTCGTATGCCACTTGGGACCATCACTATTTGTCTCATAGTCCTTACCTTATTGTATTTCGTCTCATGGTCCCCATATACATAGGAGTTAATATTGTGCCCCTACATGGATGAAAGTTAATATTCATCCAATCTAATTACCAAGATAAGAACTCATACATATTAATCAAGTACTCTGAAATAAATTATACTACCAGTCGTTGATTTAGTAAGTATACTAGTATTACGAAACCTCGGGTATCACATTATATTCATATGGTATTGTGATATAGAGGTTTGTAATGTCACAATCATTTCGTACTTGATTTGGCTACGATGTGAGATCACGGGGTTGGCTAGGTGTCACCCACATCCTTTGGTATCCTCCCATTGCAAGTCGAGACGAACCTAGAGAGTCGCTCTATAAGAAGAAAGCTGGATATCTTTATGTATTCATTGCAAGGTCATTTTAGTCATTTGTCATTAGACGGATTTATTTATTTAGATTAAATGAAAATTAATTAAATCAATGACTCAATTATTTAATTGATTAAATTAGTAAATTATTTGAATTGATTAATTAATCAATTATGTATTTAATTGGATGTAACTCAATTAATTAATTAAGACTAAGTTGATTAGTGTTAGGGCCCTAAGAGGTGCTCACTATGGACTTAGGATTTGAGGATTTATTTAATCCTCAAACTCCTAGGTTAGGAATCATTCCATTCTCTACCTAACATAGTAACACGATACAGAAAGAAAAACCCCTCCCCCTCTTCTCTTCCTAGCCTCCATATTCAAGAAGAAAGGAATCTGGAGGTTTTGAAACTTGATTCGTGTGATAATCTTGATGAGGGAGTCTTGGGGATTGCTGTTGTAAACTGTAGTTCAAGAATCAAACCACGCTTCAAGAAAAGTAATTCGATTTTTTGATTATTTTCTTGAAATCTAAAAATCATCAAAAGCCATAAAGTGATTCGACTTTAAGAATCCGGCATGTTTTAATTTCCGATGCATTCCTATAGAGGATTCCTAATATTAATTGTGAGACTTTGAAGTTTCCAAAAACTTAACATCAATAACATACAAAATTGCACCAAATAGTGCGTATCTTTCCAGTGACTGAGGAGCTTATATTCCTTCAACCTCTACTAAATGTTGTTGCAAAGGTTGCTGGAGCGGATAAAAAGATGGAAGATAGAGGTTTTGGGAATGCTAAAGATGATGACCGTGTGGGTGATGATATGCAGTCTGAAGATGAAGATGGTGCTGCTAAGGTTGCTGGCGTGGATGAAATGATAGCGGATAGAAGTTTTGGCTCTGGGAAAGATGAAGATGTTGTTGTTGAGGTTGCTGGTGAGTATGAAATGATGGCGGATAGAGGTTTTGACAAAGCTAAAGCTGAAGATGAAGACGAAAATGAAGAGATAAGAAATGAACACCGCACTAAGGCGAAAAATGATGAAATTTCTTCCATTCCAAGAGTTGACCTGGAGAAGTTGCATTATATGAAATACAGAATATTTGTATCTCATATATGGATATTGTTAACCTAACATACTGTTGGGAATCCTGTCAGGCATGTGCAGCAGAAACAAAAAACAGATCCGGATTCCCAAACCAAGATCAATTAGTAGCTTTCGTCGATTTTAATCATGAAAAAGATGAATACGAAAAACTTACCATTTCGTTTATTCAATCTTCAATCCTCGCGAATCTTTAATCTACTCCAAAGGTTCAATTGTACCATCTCTAGATCGTCACGCAGGAATGGACTTCGAGAAATCTCCATGGCAGCTAGGCGAGACTGGGTAGACTGAGAAGAGAGAAACGTTTTTCTCTGATGTATTTTTGGTGGAGGATTTCACGTTATGTGAATTGTTTCTACTGAAAAATTAACTTTCATTGTGTTCTCTGGCTTGTGTTGGATATTAAATAAATCCTCTGACACGCTAAAAGCTAACGTGCTATGATAGCAAGTGCACTAGTCGTGTGTAGTAATAAGTGTGGACGAAAAATCCGGGTTGTCGAACCACGGAGACTTGAATTCTAATTTATGATTTTATACAAAAAAATAACTACAATAAAAGTAACTTAAATGTAAAAACGTGTACAATAAGAACAAGGTTATGCAAATGAATTAAAACCAATTATAAAGGGAGACTAAGGCACATGCTAGATCCAAATTGATCAAATATACTTATAAAGGCTCTTGTTGTAGAATTACTCTTATATTGTTATGGTGAAAACTCCTAAGGTAGAGAATAACCGATGTCTCGCGTATAAACTCCTATACTTAGATCGTGATTTCCCAAATATCCCTATCCGGAAATCTAACCACTAAACATGCATTAATGTACTAGAGTTCACTCAATTTGAATCGAACGACTGCACCCGGGAATCTTTACCTATGTCTAGGGCAATTCCTCATTAGTTGCGGGTCATGGTGTGAATTTCTTGCACCCTAAGTCAATTTTCTCCCGAAATATTAACCTAGGCATAAGATTCTAACATATAGTGATCAAGTATATGCAAGATAGACAAAAACACAATTCACATCACATAACAATATAAGAACAACCTCAACAATCATCTATTGTAAGCATATATCACAATTTGGCCTTACATGGCCCTAGTCTTACGAATTTAGTTCATAATTGAAAGCATAAAAGACATAAGAGGAATATTCATAGACATAAATGAAATGAAAAGCTTTTAAAAACTCCCTAAATGGTGAATGATGATGGATCTTGAAGTTGAGCCTTCAATCCCCAAGCTCTTTTCCTTCCTCTAGTTTACCCCTCCAAGAGTGATGAAGAATGGTGATGAATGGTGGAGAAATCAGATTAGGGGTTGCCCCCCTCTCCTCCAAGAATCTGAAATTGATAGTGAATGATCAAGAGTATGGGTTCCCCCTCCTTTTATAGCCAAAATTCCACTAAAGTATGCATTAAGAATTCCCATTAAAATTCCCCAATGAGAATTCCACCTAAGGTGATGCTTAAAGTTTGGCTTTTAAGATTCCAACCAGCTAAAAAATTCTGAACTTTCGGCCCTTAAGAATTCCACCAAGCATAAGCATGTGAAAACTTCAACAAAACACATGCATGCTGCCATTTTCTTGCTTTCCAGCACAGTCTTAGTAGTTTCCTCATAAACTTCTCCACAAATCTCCCAATTAGATGATTCAAGTCCCCATGCTCAGATAACACATAGATCTACAACTTTCCAGAAGGACATTTTGTCCAATTCGGTCGCTAAGTATACCTAAATTACGTTTCAATATGGAGGTTGTTTCTGATTTGGCGCCCATAAAGTAAATCTACCAAGAAACACACTTATGACAACCCCTCAACACATGTGCTGAATTATGGCCAAAAGTGATTCTTACCCATCATATAATGCTGGAATTTAGGCTGAAAAGAAGTAACATTCGGACTATCCATGTCTAGGCATGACTAGGAGGGCGCTGGGGCGTATCCTGGCACATGTACTTCTCTGTTCGGCGCAGCAATCGTATTTCCTTCACAATTATCTCTATAGACCTCCGATTTGGATGTTTCAAGTTCCCATTTGAAGCTAAGACATACATCTAAAACTTTGTAGAAGGAAACTTTGTCTAAGTCGGTCTCGAAATGTACGGAATTATCGCTCGAATGTGGTAGGAGATGCATAAACCGCCTAGGTGTTGAAAAACATGCTTGAACTTGTTTTGTACATCGTTTTATTCCCTTTTCTTCATGTATTCTCATTTATTTCCTGTATTCACTTAACACACCTATTAAATGCAAATGTGACATGATTTAACCAATAAGTGAATCCAAATCATAAGAATTACGGTCTTAAAAACACGTAAAAACACCTCTTATCATCCTCCAAGGAAGCCCTATAGTAAACGCCTGACACGCTAAAAGCTAACATGCTTGGTAGCAAGTGCACTAGTCGTGTGTAGTAATAAATGGACAAAAAGTCCGGGTTGTCGAACCACGGAGACTTGAATTTTAGTTTAAGATTCGTAATGAAGTAAACAATTAAAGTAAGAGTAAATTCAAATAAAAGTGCAAAGAACAAGAACAAAGATGAGCGAACGATTGAAACTCAAATATGAAGAGTGACTAAGGCGCATGAGAGGCTCAATTTGATCCATATCCTTATTAAGAATCTTATTGAATCATTAGACTTATGTTCCTATGGTGAAAGCTCCTAAATTAAAGAATAACCGATGTCTCGTGATAGACTCCTATACTTAAGTGATGGTTTCCTAAGTATTTCTACCCGAAAATCTAACCACTAAGCATGCATTAACAAACTAGAGCTTCCTCGATATAAATCGAACGACTTTACCCGGGAATCTTTACCTATGTCTAGGGCAATTCCTCATTGGTTGCGGGTTATGGTGTGAATTTCATGCACCCTAGATCAAATTTCTTTCGAAATATTCACCTAGGCAATTTATCGAACACATGGTGATCAAACACATGTACGTAGAACAAATACAAATTCACAACACATAGCAACACATGAATTGATTCAAACAAACAAATATTATATAGATACTTCACAAATAGGCCTTCATGGCCTTAGTCTTATAGATCTAGTTCATAAACAATGGTACAAGAAAATCTAAAGCAAACATGTATTTATTCATTGACAAATATATAATGAAAGCAATGGAAAACTCCCTAATACACTTGGTTGATGATGAAATCAAGTTGGAAGCTTCAATTCCTTGCCCTTCCTCCTTCTTGTCCTCCAAAATATGATTTAGATGGCTATTTTTAGCCCCAAAAGGGCCTAAAAACCGAGACCCCCTTTCTTTTCTTTCATTTTTGGCCTTTATACCTTCAAAACCGCTGTATCGGCGCCCAGGCGTGACCTAAATGGCGCCTAGGCGCGGTCCAGGTGGACTAAATGGCTTGGGGAATAAGTTGGCTGGCGCCTAGGCGCGGGTGAGGTGGCGCCTAGGCGCCTGATGCAGAGTCTGAACCGTTTTCTTGGTTTTCAGCGCAGTAATTGTATTTTCTTCGTAACTTTCTCCACGGACCTCAGATTTGGATGATTCAAGTTGCCACGTGAAGCCAAGACAGAGATTTACAACTTTGTAGAAGAAAACTTCCTCAAATTCGATTTAAAAATACACTGAAATACTGTGTTTTTGTGCACTTTACGTCAATTGCAGTGATTTTCCACGTTTACTCAATAAGCGCATAGATTATACGCATATGTGGCATAAATAAACTGATAAATGAATCTAAAACATAAACGTAAGGGCTTAAAAACACGTAAAAACGACTCTTATCAACCCCCCCACACTTATCAATTGCTCGACCTCGAGCAATAAGAATTCTAAGATATGGAAACATCATCAAACAAGGGAGAAACGAAAAGAAAACTACTAACTAACTCACTTTCGTGGAGTACACGGTTGCATTTAGCGGATGCAACAAGCCTTTGAACCCTTGAGTTACCTCAAAGGACGAGTTATAGTCTCGTGAGGGTTTGCATACGATATACCCACAAAATCGAAGGAATTTCAACCACAATCAATCAAAGCAAATCAATATGATTAATAATAAACCAATGGCATGAATTCATCCGTTTAAGCTCAGAATTACATATATATACACGTCACATACTTGCTCATGTTACGCCTTAACCTCGAAAAAACCATCCTAAGGGTGTAGTGATGATAAATCTAAGGTATTATAGTCGAGTGACATTCTTACCACTTTTCAAGCATTAATCCTATATCTATCAACTTTCGATTAGTCACAAGACATGAGAATTGAAGAGAACTTCATAGCTAATTAAAATTCATCACTTTATCCACTTTAGGCTTTAACTTATGCAACTTTCAACTCAAAACATTAGAGGTTAGACCATGTGCAATGTTCGGTTCTCTTAGGCTTTCTATGACACCCTTGTAACGAGCTTTAGGCCAATAACTCCCAAACCGGACGGCCTTAGGGTATTAAGTGTAGAGACACTCCTAAGGGCTTAATCACTCGAGTGTCAAAGGCCACAAAACAAAACTAGGTCCTTATTCCCTTTACACTTGCATTGGCTTGGGCTTAGCTCAAATTAGCATAATAGTACAGTATTCTAGGCATGGTGCTCTTCGCCCCCAGTATCTATTAAGCCTGACTTTTGCAGTCATACCAATGTTCAACCTCTTTTATTATTGTTAAGCATACAAATTTAACATTCTCATCTCATAACACATGTGAAAAATCTAAGTTTGATATTTCCGGGATCAAGCCTTTAAATGTTTCAAAATGGTTGTCCACTCGACTCCTCTACCCTCGACTTATGTGCATATGTGAATCATCTTAAGGACAATCTAGTCACGTTTAGGGTCCCACAAGCAAGGAAATGATGTGTATAGTCATAAAAGTTCAAATTGATAGAGAAAACATGTCATTGATTCAAATTAACCATTCTCAATGCATCGAGTGAAGGGTTAAAATTCTATCCAAAAATTTGTTATGCTTGAATTTTCACAAAAATTAGTACAAAACACATGCAATAGCAACGATTCCCCCAAACTTGAGCTACAAACAAGATCAGATGACACATAAGATTAATAAGCGCTATTTATGCCACCCCCCCAAACTTAAACTCAATATTGCCCTCAATGTTGACTCAATCATACACACTCAAAAGGGGGTAAACGAGAGTACTTACAACAAAGGTGCTAAAAAGCAACCCTTAAATCACGTGAGATCCACTCCAAGCTCAAATCCACAACGAAAGATCTCCAATGCAAAACTCGGCTACTACATGTTATGTACTCACAATACAAACCATCAAGACTCAAAGAGAAGCATGCCAAAAGTGCATGCTTGAACATAACATAAAGAAACGAACTAAACATGACAAAAACGAAAGCAAAAAGAAAAGAAAACTTACAAACTTGGGTTGCCTCCCAAGAAGCGCTTGTTTAAAGTCATTAGCTTGACTTTATCGGGCCGGCTTAAGGAGGGTTCCGTATGAATGCCTTATTTGTTCTCCAATCCATTCTCATGTTTCGGTTCACTCTTTGGTCATTTGGAAAGAAGATTTGCCGATTCTTTGTGAAAAATACCCTATGTTGAGACCAAGAAATCATCCACTCACGAGTTTTTCCATTGTCCCTCAACACTTCAATTACCATATCTTCCTCATGCTTCGGGTGATAGTGTGAACTTTTCTCCAAGCTAGAGATAATATCTCGTTTTTCTTCACCAATTATCTCGACATATTTCAACTCCATGATGTATGGATGTAGAAGATTATTGGCTCGTTTTTCCTGAAAGTGCTCAACACTAAAAGGATCAAAAGCATCAATGTGTAAATTCAAATCCAAATCAAGTGGATGCTCAAAAACCTCATAGTTATTGAAATTAACCATATCATCTTTTATATTCATTGACAACTTACCATCGGCGGCATCAAGTACCGACTTACCTATAGCTAGGGAGGAAGGCAAAGGAATGGCAACAGCCTCAGAATGGATAGGAGTCGAATGCTCATTGATGGAGGGGTCTGCCACGGATGTTTGAACGTCATGGCCTGCATTTTCGAAAGTGCTGTGCAGAGGATAATCTTTCAAATTTTCCAACTTTCCTTCAATCAACATCACGATGTTGTATTCCTCCTTCAAATTCTCTTCAGTGTCACACGCCAGTGCCCCCAGTGCTTTCTCAGACATGTCGTTCGATAGTTGCTTGAGTTGATGACTCATCTCCTTCATTTCCCGCCATACATCCTTCATCGTAAGGCGGAGCTCTCCAATAGTGTTATCAAATTGTTCCTCTGGAGTAGGAATTCTCACTTGGTCTTGTTGATAATTTCCTTGCCCCTTCGGGTTTTCCTCAAAATTGCCAATTTCCTCAACCACTTTAACACTCGTAACCTTTTTGGGGGAAATTTCTTCAACATCATCCTCAGGGTACCACTCATCCTCTTGTGCCAATTGCTTAAGTGTTCTCCATGCAGTCCGATCATCTAATCCCAATAAATCACCACCGGCTCCAGCATTGAGTCGATGCCTAACCCTCGATCGAACCCCATCATAAAAATATTGCACAAGATCGCATAGAGAGTAATTATGTGATGGGCATTTTCTAAGCATAAACATGTACCTTACCCATGCATTTGCCAATGACTCATTTGTTTTCTGCTTAAATCCCCATATTTCACTTCGGAGCTCATTTACCTTTGATGGTGGAAAGAATTTATCCAAAAATAAATCCGTAAGCTTTTCCCAAGTCGTGATGGATTGTGGGAGAAGAGACTTATACCAAGTGGTTCCCTTATCCTTGAGGGAAAAATGGAAGAATCGAAAGCGAAGAGAGTCGAGATCTCTTGGATGGAGTTGTATGGTTGAGAGGATGTTGTCAAAATTTTCCAAGTGATCATATGGTGATTCGCTTGGATCCCCATAAAATGGGTTGTTCTGAACCATGGTGAGTAGGTGAGGCGGAACTTGGATATTTGGTGTGGTGAAGTCCGGAATAATCACAGGTCTCTGTATAGGGGTGAACTCGTCGTGGTTGACTACTACGAATGGATGCAAGAGGCACTGGTGGTTGCATAGCCTGTATGATATTTTGCAACCACTCTCTATTTTTCGGAAGGTTAATATCTGGAAAGTTACCAGCCATTGCTAGCTAGTCCTGAAATACGAAACAAAAATAAAATAAATACTAAAAAAAGAAAGAAAAAACTTGCACTAAAATCAAAAACTAAAATAAACAAGTCCCCGGCAACGGCGCCAAAAACTTGACACGCTAAAAGCTAACATGCTTGGTAGCAAGTGCACTAGTCGTGTGTAGTAATAAATGGACAAAAAGTCCGGGTTGTCGAACCACGGAGACTTGAATTTTAGTTTAAGATTCGTAATGAAGTAAACAATTAAGGTAAGAGTAAATTCAAATAAAAGTGCAAAGAACAAGAACAAAGATGAGCGAACGATTGAAACTCAAATATGAAGAGTGACTAAGGCGCATGAGAGGCTCAATTTGATCCATATCCTTATTAAGAATCTTATTGAATCATTAGACTTATGTTCCTATGGTGAAAGCTCCTAAATTAAAGAATAACCGATGTCTCGTGATAGACTCCTATACTTAAGTGATGGTTTCCTAAGTATTTCTACCCGAAAATCTAACCACTAAGCATGCATTAACAAACTAGAGCTTCCTCGATATAAATCGAACGACTTCACCCGGGAATCTTTACCTATGTCTAGGGCAATTCCTCATTGGTTGCGGATTATGGTGTGAATTTCATGCACCCTAGATCAAATTTCTTTCGAAATATTCACCTAGGCAATTTATCGAACACATGGTGATCAAACACATGTACGTAGAACAAATACAAATTCACAACACATAGCAACACATGAATTGATTCAAACAAACAAATATTATATAGATACTTCACAAATAGGCCTTCATGGCCTTAGTCTTATAGATCTAGTTCATAAACAATGGTACAAGAAAATCTAAAGCAAACATGTATTTATTCATTGACAAATATATAATGAAAGCAATGGAAAACTCCCTAATACACTTGGTTGATGATGAAATCAAGTTGGAAGCTTCAATTCCTTGCCCTTCCTCCTTCTTGTCCTCCAAAATATGATTTAGATGGCTATTTTTAGCCCCAAAAGGGCCTAAAAACCGAGACCCCCTTTCTTTTCTTTCATTTTTGGCCTTTATACCTTCAAAACCGCTGTATCAGCGCCCAGGCGTGACCTAAATGGCGCCTAGGCGCGGTCCAGGTGGACTAAATGGCTTGGGGAATAAGTTGGCTGGCGCCTAGGCGCGGGTGAGGTGGCGCCTAGGCGCCTGATGCAGAGTCTGAACCGTTTTCTTGGTTTTCAGCGCAGTAATTGTATTTTCTTCGTAACTTTCTCCACGGACCTCGGATTTGGATGATTCAAGTTGCCACGTGAAGCCAAGACAGAGATTTACAACTTTGTAGAAGAAAACTTCCTCAAATTCGATTTAAAAATACACTGAAATACTGTGTTTTTGTGCACTTTACGTCAATTGCAGTGATTTTCCACGTTTACTCAATAAGCGCATAGATTATACGCATATGTGGCATAAATAAACTGATAAATGAATCTAAAACATAAACGTAAGGGCTTAAAAACACGTAAAAACGACTCTTATCAACGCCCATCATGGGCTTTTGGACAATAATTAGGCTATGTTGGCCCAGTCAATTTAGTCCAATTAATTTAATCAATTAATATTTAATCCAATTGAATATATATTGATTAAATGAATATTAATTAATTAAATAAATAATCATTTAATATTCTAGTTTAAATAATTAATTAACCTAGTCAATTAAATGTTCAAACTAATTAATTTAATTAACCATTGTTTGATCCAATTAAACAACCAATTAAATTAATTTATCCAATTAATTAATTCGTCCTTCTATAGGACAAATTACCAAAATGCCCTCCAAATACAAGACTTGATTTCCCTGTATATTCCTTTATAGCGCGACTCTCTGGGTTCGTCTCAATTGGCAATGGGAAGATACCAAAGGATGTGAGTGACACCTAGCCAGCACTGTGGCCCCACATCCTTGCCCAATCGAGTACGAAATGACTATGTCATTACGAACCTTTAGATTATGAATACCGTATGAGTATAAGCCCTTCACTGACGTATCCCGATCGAGTGAGAGTCATGAAATATGTCAAACTCACAGGACTCGATGCTATGCTTAAGAATCATAGTAATATGAGATTACTAAGCAAGAGTTAGTTCATCAGCTCTGGTCAGAGACTTTCAATCTCATTTACCTATGATCGCATAGGATACTTCTCGTTTTCTTTCAAGACAGTGAATTCCCTCTTGGTAATCACCTCACATGCTACTTGTCCATTGGAACGCATTTCAAGGTCGACCCCACCTTTCAATGGGTGAATTGGGCCTAACTACTCTAGTGACAGAATCCAATGTCACAAGCACACTGTGACCATAACTCCTCATGTCTAAGGCTCACGCATACCTTCATAATCAGTAATCCAATCATTAATAGTCAATGAGTAAAAACCCATGTGATCAGATTACTACGAGCCGTGTTCGAATACACTAATCCCATCAATGTATCTATGACACAAACTCCCACTATCCCATAGTGTTCGACTAGCACTCCTTTGTCAGAGTATGTGTCATACAAGTCTATACGAATCTCAATGCCCAATTGAGATTTTCTGACTTGCGAACTATTTAAGTAATCAAGTACCAAACCTTCCAGTGCCCATCTCCTTAAGGAATACGAAGGTTTACCTTAACACACATGGACTAGTTGTTCATTTAAAACTTTATAGATGCCATCAAGAATTATACGAACAACATATTGTTGCCTTTATATTAACTAGAGGTTGTACAATATAAACTTGTGCCTTGTATTCTAACTCCTCATTGGCATCGAGGGCACATTCCCAACAATCTCCCACTTGCACTCAATGCCAATCGCTATGGTATTAAATACCCATCTTCTAAAGATGTCGCTCTAGCACCGCCTGTGACAATACCCAGAGAGTGAGTCAGCCATTTAATCGGCTGAGCTTATTTTCTACAAGGCTATATCGCCTTTTCCAACGATCTTTCAAGATATGTTGTATCTCTCGTCATTTGTCTGGATTTGTGAGACCTAGGTTCCATTCATACGCGTGAACTTCATTTCATCACAATAAAGTGACAATACAAGATCTGCGCTAGGGACCAATAGAAGTTCTACATGAACTTCAGATCCAAACAGTTTCCTTCGATAGCCTCCAAGACTCCAAGGAATTTTATATGCATTCTCAGTAGTAGAGTATTTTACTTGGAACCTTTCCAAGTTACTACTCCACAATTGAGGGTGAATACTAACCCAAAGTGGAATTTTCATACTCAATGTCCGAGTAAGTATAAAACTTCCACTATCAGTTCTCCATGGGCATAGACAAAGAATATATCCTAAGTTCTTCTCAAGTACTTCATAATATATATTATGTCTATCCATTGCTCTTCTTCTCTAGGCAAGAGCCCTTTCTCAGATTTTCTTCCTAAATTACTTTAGGATTTATTCTAAGCAAAGGGCTTGGGAAGGGCCCATTATCCTATTCGCCTTATTTTCATAGATGCAAATTATAAGGATAAAGATGGCTTATCCCAAGTCTTTCATGCAGAACATGCTCGATGTTTATGTCTTGACATAGTCAATGAGCCCACATCATTTCTCATAAAATGATATCTCGCTCCCACTGACCTTATTGCACACAGATGGTTTATCTCTTCATTTAGATGATATCATAATTCCAAATTATGTCATCCCACTGACCTTGGAAAGCTTAGCGCTAGGTCAGGCGCTTAGGAATAGATAACTTAGACTTAGTGATTTCAACAATTACCAAAGTAGGGTAATGTTTCATCTCGCTTAATCATTGTTGTGTGATAGACTTCATCATAGTCATCGTGTCAATTCTTAGAACTTAGATTCAATTCAAGTAACCTTTCCACCTAATCCCTGCAAGATCTCGAGCTGTCTGATTAAGTTATGGTAAATGTCCTACATTCGATTGTTGGAAGGTTTCCAACTGAGAGGTCTTCTTAGCGGTGCCGCGTATGGATTAAAACCAATACCTTCTAAAAATTCTACATCAATGTCTGGAAGCATGTGGCTGCCTTGGTAGTATCTTGGCTTTTGCTTCTTAGTGAGCATCTTCTTTAGACTCACTATTTCTTCAAACATGGAGCGCCAGTTTTTGTTGTTTGTCTTAGAAACTGGATCCGTCAAGGCTTTTCCTTTGGCTTTGGACAATTGATGCTTTTCTTGTTCATCTTCCCCTTTCTTGGCGTCATCAAGGGAGGTCTTGAGATCAGTGATATCTTTTTGCAATATCCTAACTTCTTCGACAAGTAGAGAAACTTGTTCAGCGATACTTTGAGCAACTGAGTTGGAAGTATTATGTCACTCAGTATCTGCTGAAGCGTTCTGGGCTAAGTGGCGATTGGACTCTTCGGAAAGGCTAGTGATCAGCAATGATATGCTGTTCATTATTGTTGTAGTGCTCTTGGTAGCAGCATTTGGAATATCATGGCTTCTAGTGTCGGAGACTAACTTGATATTTCTATCATTATTTTCAAGTATCTTGGAGCAGGAACCCTCGATGGTATTGAGCGAGTTCCAAACAGCTCATCTAAAGTCTTGAGTCTCTTGATCACTTTTCGAGTCGGAGTCTGAAGAAATAGAGCGCTCAGGAGATGGAATGAGTTCATATGAGCTAGAAACTGTAACCTTTCCTTTTGATTTATCTCTGATAAACGGCTCTTCAGGCTCTTCAGCAATTTCTACATGTACTTCTTCTATCGCTCGCTCAACAGACTGAGTTGCATTATTCATCTCTACAACTTGAGCAACAATTGGAACCTCGACTACTGGAGTGCTAGGGGCAACTTCAGTTTGTATATCAACATCTGGAGTAGGAGCAACTTCCTCAGTAGGAGTTTGTTCCAATTCCATTTCAACAATCTCCACTTGAGGAGAAGGTTTCTCAACAGCAATGACCCAGAGTGGGCCAATCGCTTCCATTATATGCCTTGGACTAATCACATTCATCTGCGGGATATAGAAGATAGCGTCTTTGCGCTTTTCAGTGCTTAGTGCAAAATGCACGTCCTCTGGCAAATTTATACCTGAAATGTAAAAGTTGTAAAAGTCCAAAATAAATGGCATAAGCGCTTGAGCAGCTTCTTGATCCACTGGCCTGATAAGCGATAGAATTTTGACCACTTGGATATTCTGTTCATAAAATAAGACGAGGTGTAAGTTGTACCCATGGAAGTCACTAAAAACGAAGTGTTGGGTTAAAAGTGATAACCAGCGATTGAGAGTTCTCGACAATCGCTCTTATTTCATGGTGAAATTCTTCAAAATTGTCGGAGATATGAATTTGGGTATCGCTTGGTCCTGAACGCTCATCCCTCTTGCTGGTAGAAGTGTCTTCGTTTAAGTCAATTTGGAGTCGCTGAGTAAGATTCAACTCATAGCCTCCTTGACTTTTTTTGTCTCAGTTGATCACGGATGTAACTTTCCATACCTCGGCAAAAATAAGGTAGGGCAGCTATTAGACCCACAAGTGATTCTCTCCTCTGCAACAACAATAAGGTATATGCTCTACGCCTATATTTAATTCCAAAATTGAACAAAAATGGATATCGGAGCATCTCATCGATTGTATGAAAATGCAAAACAAAATCCTCTGCCCATCTGGATGTATCCACTATCCAGCGTTTTCTAATATTGTCAGCGAGTTCTCCATCAAGTCTTGTAGCTAGCAGTTGCTTGAATCGCCGCTTCTCTTCTACAAAACTTTCTACCCAAAGTCTGGCAATGAAATCTCTAGCTTCATCTTCAATCCAAAAATTGATAGGGTTGGGGTGTTCTTGACGCGTTGCACCCTTTCCCTTCCATAAACGTAGCGGCTTCTTAGAAGACTTATTGGCTTCAGAATGAACAACTTTGGAAAGTGCTGAATAGCCCATCTTGTTCAGCTGTTCCTCATCTGGATTCTTTCCCCAATCGCCCATATGAGGATTCCTTATCTAGACATGAGTTCGGCGAAATGGATAATTGTGTTCCATGCTTTTGTCGACTTCTTGAAAGCAATTGCTCTCGAACTCTGTCAGATCCTTCTGTGGAATTTCTAAAAATTCCAAGCGAGCAATGATTTCTTTCATTGTAATGACGCCACTGCTTGCAAGTGTTTCAAAAATAATTGACTTCTCAGTGTCTGAAAGAGATGGATTGTGGAGCGTGGTTTGAACGTTGAGCTCCACATCAATCAATTGCCTAAGCCTCTTTTCTCTCCAGGCATAATAATACTCCAAATCTTCAGTATAGCCTCTGGGAAAGAAATTGACCGCTTGAGGAGGACCAGTTGGTGTGGGGATGAACTCGGCCACTTCTGTCGACCGTTCAACATCCGTAGTTGCTTCTTTAGCTGGTGAGATTTCAGCGTCTGGAAGGACTGCATCTAGCTCTTTAGCAATTTCCACCACCGGTTATAAATCAATGTCCAACTCTGTGTCTGCCTCTGAGGGAGGAGGTGCATCAGCGTCTTGTGCACTTTGAGCTGATACATGCAAGCGTTTGAGAAACAACAGATTTTTACTAAGTAGAAATACACGTTGAAAATACTGCAACGCTTACTCTGAGGAATCTCTTCGACTGTTTCAGTCGCTTGATCTCTGGAAGGTTCCATATCCTCAGGCTTCAGAACTACTTCATCATCTTCAACATTAATGAATGAAGTAAGGGGATCAACATGAATAGGTATTTTGAGTCCTTCTAATAAATTCAATGTATACTGGATAGTATGTTCCCTAAATGCTGAAAGAAACAATTTATCCTAGCGTTAAAAACAAGAACACAAGAAAGGATAAAATACATTGTCTAAGACAAGTACTTACCCCGATCGCTAGCTAATTCTGTCGAAAGAGCTCCAGAAACAGGAATTGATTCCGGAACAGCGTCAAAAGGAGGAGGGGAAGGAACACTCGCTTGTTCTTCGAGCGCTGGCTCGGCTGGAGTGCTTTTTGATCCTATTGGAGTGGACCAAGGAGTACGCTTGCGTGCTAGTGGTACTTCTTCCTCATCTGCTTCTTCTTCTTCCGGAGAGTTAACAAAAGCGGGAGGGGGAGATGGATATTTAGGAGGAGGATAGGGAGGCTTCAGCTTATTCTTGATCTCCTTCTTCTTCTGCTTCTTGGCTGGCTTGGATAGCTCAACGATTTTCAAGGCGATCTTTCTTTTAGGTCGCTTAACCACCACTACTTCTTCTGATGATGATGAAGACGATGTCGCTTGCTCCTCACCATCACTGCGAACAACTCCTTCGGCAAGGAGTCGCTCACGTTCCTCCTTGGGAACCGCTACACCACCCCATCACTTGGGTTTTAGTAGTTCGCCGATCATTTTCTTGCCATAAAACTTAAGTGCTGGAACCTTTTTACCTGTGGTATTAACGTAACTGCTAGCACTTAAAAGAAGACTCAACACAATCCTGTATGGCTTGGGATTAATTGATTGTTCGATCGCTGCCTTGAAGCAATTAAACACGTATCTGGCCCAATTGACCTTCAACTTCATCAAAATAGTGACCATCATCTTGTACTGGATATTTGTAACCTTATCACAACTTCATTTTCTGCACTCGATCATCTTTGCGTAGATATCAACCAGAATGACATATTCGCCCTTCACGTCATTCTTCTTGAAGTTTGATGCGTAGGCTGCATCAATGTCATCCTGTTTTATCAGATCCCAGACCTTGGTGGCGTCTCCAAAGTTCACATCTTCTACTTCTCCATCATGAAGTAGGCAGTTGCAGTAAAGTGGACAGAAGTTGAGGAGTAAGAATGAAGGTTTCTTTAGCAAAATGAAACACGCAAGAAATAGAGTTGCTGTCATCAGAGATGACAGCATTCTGAAAAAAGAAAATGGTTTCTTCTGCGTGAATCGAAGAATGGGAAATCAACATTGTTTTTAGACCCGATTCTTCAACAAGAGGAAGAATGGTTCTCAAAGGAAAGTTTTGGTTGTTGAAAAGGTAATCCCAGATTACCAGAAATCCGGTATTAACTGTTACTTCCTTCTAAGTTTTGAACTTAGAAGATTTTTCGGCAGCAGATTTTGAAGATTTTGGTGGCGCCATTGATGAAAGATTGAAGATTTTTGAGAAAGTTTAGAAGAAAGGCTTTTTTCCTTCAGAGAATTTTTACTGTAGGGAATTTTGAAAGTGATAAAGTTTTTCTGTGAAAATTTGAAGGGTTTAAATAGAAGACAAAAAGTAACTCCTCAATAGCTTAGATAAATGCCACGTGTAATGGTAATTTATATGGAAATAAAGACGGATGTAAAAAGGCGCGATAAATTTGGTTAACTGCTGTGAAATAAAAAATTTGGAGTCCGCAGTTACTTTTCAAAAAAGTTTAAAATTTTGAAAACGTTCAATGTGAGTTGCACGCGCCTACTGGTACACTGACACGTACCTAGACACATGCATGTACTGAACCGCCTATTTTAGATAGGAATCATTAACCGTCAGTTTGATTTGATAGGAACACGTGGGCAGTTGTCAAATCTTATTTTTTTGGACTTATCCACATGCTACCTTTTACCGATGAAAATAATGCATGATTTTCAAAGAAAATTTCTTAGCATTTAAGTAGGAATATTCTTAACGCTGAAGTCTTTTTAATAAAATTCAATCGCTTTTGATCTTTAAAAGATATTTTTATTTAATTTTATTAGAGATTGATTTTGTCATGCATAAAAGATACACGCTAAGGATCAATGCACAGAATCATTGAAAATCATTTTTGATCATAGACGCTTATTGGTTGGAATAAGTACAATTTTAAAGTTCCCCCTAAAATTGATAACTCATTTCATTTTTGAAATCGCTTTAGTCATAATAATAGAGTGGATTCCCCCTAAATTATATGCTTATGAAAGATATGATATTTTATGATTAAGCGTTTAAATCAATCATACCTAGCTCACTTGTCAACGTGAGAAAACATAGTTCGTTGAGCGCTTTGGTAAAGATATCTGTCAATTGTTTGTCAGTATCAATGAAATGCATGGAGATATCTTTCTTTTGAACATGGTCAGACAAGAAATGGTAGCAAATGTCAATGTGGTTAGTTCTAGAATGAAGGACTGGGTTTTAAATCATAGCTAAAGCGCTTTGGTTATCACAATTGATTGGGGTAGGATCTAAGATTGTTCCATAATCTCTAAGTTGTTGCCCCATCCAAAGGATTTGTGCACAACAGCTTCCAGCGGCTACATAGTCTGCCTCAGCGGTAGAAGTCACTATGAATTGTTATTTCTTACTATGCCACGAAACTAGTCTATCACCTAGAAATTGACATGTACCACTAGTACTCTTTCTATCTATTTTGCATCCTGCAAAATCTGCATCTGAATAACCAATTAGTTGAAAAGGAGAGTCCCTTGGATACCATAAGCCCACATTTTGTGTGCCTTTTAGGTATTTAAAGATCTTCTTGGTAGCAATTATGTGTGATTCTTTTGGATGATATTAAAAGTGTGCACACACGTATACCAAAAACATAATATCAGGTCTACTGGAGGTAAGATAAAAAAGTGATCCAATGATACCTCTATAGTTAGTGATATCAATTTTCTTCTCACTTTCATCTTTATCTAACTTAGGCGTTTGGCTCATTGGAATTTTTGAAGATGATGCATTTTCCTTACCAAATTTCTTAATCATATCTCTTGTATATTTAGCTTGGTTTATAAATATGCCATTAGGGAGTTGTTTAACTTGTAATCCTAAGAAGAAAGTTAATTCACCCATCATGCTCATTTCAAATTAATCTTGCATCATTTTCGAAAATTTCTCACACAATCGCTTATTAATAGATCTGAATATAATATCATCAACATAAATTTGGACTAAGAGAATATCTTCATTATGGGTAATTTTAAATAACGTTGTATCAATGCTGCATTTTGAAAAGCCTTTACCAATAAGAAAGATAGAGAGGGTGTCATACCATGCTCTTGGAGCTTATGTAAGGCCATAAAGCGCCTTATCCAATTAGTAGACCATACTCTTGCCATGATTGTTGATGAATCCTAGGGGTTGCTCCACGTATACTTCTTTTTGGAGTTTACCATTCCGGAAAGCACTCTTTACGTCCATCTGATACACTGTGAACTTGTTGTATGCGGCAAATGCTAGGAACATCAGATTCGCTTCAAGACGGGCTACTGGGGATACACCTCATCAAAATCAATACCCTTTTCATGGCAATAACTCTAAGCGACTAGTTTGGCTTTGTTTCTTATAACAATGCCATCTTCGTCCATCTTGTTCCTAGAAACCCATCTAGTCCCAATAACTCCTTGGTGAGTTGGTCTTGGTACTAGTGCCCAAACCTTACTTCTCTCAAATTGGTTAAGCTCTTCTTGCATCGCTTCTGCCCAACTTGAATCACTAAGCGCTTCATCCACTTTCTTTGGTTCCATTTGAGATAGGAAAATCGTGAACACGGCCTCATTGATTGTAGCGGCCCTAGTTCTAACAGGTGCTCCAATATCTCCAATAACTAGATCTGGTGGATGATCTCTAAGCCATTTACGATATGGTTGGAACATGTTGAGAGACTCTTGATTATCAATTGCTTGACCATCATTTATCTCTTGCGCAGTCGCCACTTCATTCACAGTTCCAATTTGCTCTTGATGATCATTCTCTTCATGATCATCAACATTTCTAGCAATATCATCGTTAGTAACTTCACGAGTAACCTTAGGATTGGGCATAAAGATCTCACCATCCTCATCATCATCACCTTCATCACCAAGATTGATTTGTGACGCTTGTTGGGCAAGATCTTCAATTCCTACATCATTAGTATTAACCTTACTCGGTTCTTGGTTAGTATCATCAAACACAACATGAATGGATTCTTCAACCTTCGCTTTAGGATCAAATGTCCTTAGATTGTGGGATCCATTGTTATGAATGAAACATTTTGAACCAAATACATGAAAATATGAAAAGTTTGGCTTACGTCCCTTCCACAACTCATATGGAGTCTTTTCATGTTGCTTGTTGATCATACACCGATTCTGAGTGTAGCAAGCGGTATTGATTGCTTCGGCCTAAAACCTCTGAGGTAACTTGGACTCTACTAACATCGTCCTAGCGGCTTCTTTAAGAGTTCTGTTCCGTCGCTCAGCCACTCCATTCTGTTGAGGTGTTCTAGGTGCAAAATACTCATGAAGTATTCTGAAATCTGTACAAAACTTCTCAACAATATGGTTAGTAAATTCAGTACCTCTATCGCTTCTAATTCTTGTCACCTTTAGATCTTTCGAGGTTTGTAATTGACGAATTAGTGTGAGCTTGACACTAGTTTCATCTTTGGTCGCTAGAAATTCTATCCATGTATAGCGAGAGAAATCATCAACTATTACTAGCGAGTACTTTTTACCACTAACACTTATGGTTTGAATAGGACCAAACAAATCTAAATGTAATAGTTCAAGGACTCTAGAAGTAGATAGATAAGGTTTCTTCTTAAAAGATGATTTGACTTGTTGTGGGATGGTGTACTTACTACTAGATAGAAACGAGCCTAAGGGGGTCACACACTAACTCGAGAGAGTCACTGCTTGAATAGATGTGATTAATCAATTTCGAGGAAATTGAGGTAATTAGGAAAGTGTAGTACTTTCTTAATATGGAATATAAATTAATTGAAGGATTCAATTAATTTTACTCTTTTAATTAATCTTGTAGAATTAATTAAATTAATGGAACTAGTAGAGTCCAAGTATTTTATTTAATTGGGTGGAGCCCAAGTTAAATAAATAAATGTTGGAATTAATTGATTGGATTTAATTTGACTTGTATTTAATTGATGGGTTGTGCCTATAATTAAATTGAGAAGTCAAAATTGAACCCTAGAGTCCAATTGAATATGTTGACCGATTTCTTGAGTGAAAAATAAGGGAAGGGGGCGATTTTTAACATGTGGTGGAGGAGGAAAAGAGTTTTTCCCTTCTCCAAGTCTTCATAGGATAAGGATTACTAGAGAGTTTAGGAGAAAGGAATTTTCCTTTTCCTAATTGGACTCTAGGTAATCTTCACCTATAAATAAGAGATGAAGAAGACTAAAAAGAAGATGATTTTTGCTGGAAAATCCGCCCCCCTCACTAGACTAAAAATCGGCCACTTCCTCTCCCTTTCCAACAAGACGTCGTTCTATTCATGTGTTGAATTAAACGACTTAGAAAATATTCCTATCGTTCATATAATCAAGCCTAAGTTAAGCTTAGAATCGTTTTGTTGTCTAGCACGCAAGGCAAGACTATTGGTGACTTTAACGAGGTGTGGATACATCTTAGAGGTGCGACGCTTGGAGCACTCTAAATCGGGAGATACGAAAAGACGACGGGCAATTTCTCACCCAAGGGAAATTGTATGGATTTGCACCACAGGGTTGCTGAGATCCAAAGTTCGAGGTGAAACAAAATTTTCGAAAGGTATAATTTCGTTTACCTCCTTATCGAATTCGATCGAACCAATTCCATATTCTTGTTTTCTGGTGGTTGTACGTTTACTTTTGTAAAATTTTAATTTCTGTTGCCACGAGCCACCTGAGGGAATAAGTCAACCCAACAGAGGGTAGTGGGATTTAGAAAAATAGTGGGAGACTTGTACAATTAAAGACCAAATTATATAAGAACTTTATTTGAAAATTCGTTACTTATCGTCTGCCTCGTACATTTTGTAGATAACACGAAATGGCTAAAAACCCATTTTATACAATTCTCGAAACAAACAAACTGACCGGTCCCAACTTTCCCGATTGGCTAAGAAACCTTAATATTGTTCTACAATATGAAAAGAAGACTACATTCTGACGGCTAAACAGCTAGGAATAACTCCTGAAAGCACTAATGAGGATAGAGAGTACGTTAGGCTTTAGTCGGATGACAATATCTAAGCGAGATGCCTTATCATGACTACAATGTCAAATGAGTTGCAAATGCAACATGAGAATACGATATTGGCAAAGGATATTGTCCACCGCCTTGAAGAGCTGTACGGTACTAGAACTAGGAGGGAGAGGTATGCTATCTCGAAGCAACTGTTTGGAGCAAGGATGAGCAAAGGTGCATCTGTTAGTGAGCACATCCTTAAGATGATTCAATTGATTCATAAGATGAACGATTTGGACGTGGTACTTGATGGAGACCTTTGCGTCGACCTCGTCCTTCGGTCTTATGACAAATTCGTCATCAACTTCAACATGAACAACTTGAATGCCTCATTAAAAGAGTTGTTGAACATGTTGACAAGTGCTGAGAGCACCATCAAGAAGGACAAGCCAGTGCTTCTTATGAATTCATCTTCTAACCCTAAGAAGGGTAACGAGAAAAAGAATAAGACTAAGAAGCTGAAAGGTACAGATGGTGTCAAAAAGGTGAAAAAGGCTATATCGGATAAGTGCTTCAAATGTGGGAAGACTGGGCACTGGCAAAGAAACTGCAAAGAGCCATCGGCTCAAGGTACGTTCTTCGTTGAAGTTAACTTCTAGGTTAACAATTCTTCTTTGATTGTAGACATTGGATGTGGAGTTCATATCTGCAATAACTTGCAGGAGATGACAAGAATCAAGGAGCTAAGTTGAGGAGACATGACCCTACGAATGGGAAATGAAGCATGGGTTGTTGCCAAGACCGTGGGGACGATCTACTTAGGGATAGGATATAGAAATTTAGTATTAAATTCTATTTATTTTGTTCCTGAAATAATAAAAAACATTATCTCGATTCCGATTTTGGATCGAGGAGGTTATTATTTTGAGATTCGTAATAAAACTTTGTTTTTGTCTTAGGAATCATCTCTTATTATGGAATCAAAATTGCAAGATGGAGTTTATACTATTTTCCCAACAATTTCTAATCTCAATATTCAACAAAGAAATAAACGTATAAGAGATAATCGAGTAAACGCACTAATGTGGCACGAGAGACTAGGTCATATCTCCAAAGAAAGAATTTGAAGCTGGCAACTCATTTAGGTCTCCAAAACTTAGATCAATTGACAACTTGCGAATCATGTCTCAAAGGGAAAATGACCAAGTTGCCATTTTCGGGAAAAGCGGAATGAGCCACAAGTCCATTGGATTTGATCCATACGGACGTGTGCGGCCCTATGAGCATAAATACTCGAGGAGGGTTTAGCTACTTCATAGCCTTCACTGACGATCATTCTCGGTATGGTTACGTATATCTGATGAGATATAAATCTGAATCCTTTGAGAAATTTAAGGAGTTTAGATATGAGGTAGAGAAACAACTTGGAAAAAGTATTAAAGCTCTTCGATCTTATCGGGGAGGAGATTACTTGTCTTCCAAGTTCATTGATTATCTTAAGGAGAATGGGATTCTCTCACAGTTGACTCCGCCAGGCACGCCTCAACATAACGGGGTAGCTAACCGTAGGAATCGAACATTTTTGGATACGGTTCGATCCATGATGAGTTTCACTGAAGTTCCTAAGTCCATGCGAGGCTATGCTCTGGAAACGATAACCTATCTGTTGAATAGGGTGCCGTCTAAGGCTGTTCCCAAGACCCCGTATGACATTTGGTGTGGAAAGTCACCCTCGTATGCTCACTTGAGAATATGGGGGGGCCCCGCTTATGTAAAGCATTTGGTGCGAGACAAATTGGATCCCAAATCCTCTTTGTGTTATTTTGTAGGATATCCAAAAGAAACTGTTGGATACTACTTCTACAGCCCTACGCAACAAAAGGTAATTTTTTCAAGAAATGCCAATTTCCTAGAAAAAGGATTCCTTTTGGATAGGAAATGCGAGGCTGTAGAACTTGATGAGATGAATCAAAGTGATTCGAATCAAAAAGTACAAAATAAACCACCAGACACCAATGAAGCTAATTCTGATATACCTACTGAGAAAACACAACCTTTAAGGAGATCTGAAAGAGTTCCAAAGGTGCCTGAAAGATGGCTTAGCTTGTTGGAAGAAAAGAAATCAGAATATCCTCCCTTAGACTCTGATCCAAAGAGTTATAAGAAAGCAATGTCTAACATTGATTCGGGAAAATGGCTAGAAGCCATGAAGTCTGAAATGGACTCCTTGGACTCCAACAAGGTATGGACCTTGGTGGACCCACCAAAGGGCATGAAGCCCATTGGCTGTAAGTGGGTTTGTAAGCTAAAGCTTAGAGTCGATGGAGAGGTGGAAACCTATAAGGCACGCCTCATGGCAAAAAGATTCACTCAGAGACAAGGCATTGACTATGAGGAAACCTTCTTACCAGTGGCGATGCTGAAATCCATTAGGATTCTGCTTGCTACATCTGCATATCTTGATTTTGAGATCTGGCAGATGGATGTAAAGACTGCATTCCTCAATGGAGAGATTGAGGAAGAGATATATATGCAACAGCCAGAGGGCTTTACCTCCGAACGAGCAAACACAAAGTGTGTAAAAGCAGGCTTCCCGAAGTTGGAATAAACGGTTTGACACTGTCATACAAGAGTATGGATATGTGCAAAATGTTGAAGAGACTTGTGTGTACAAGAAGGTTAGTGGGAGCACGGTTATGTTTATCATACTTTATGTTGAGGTATTCTTTTGATCGAAAATGATATTGGAATGATGCAATGGACTAAAGTATGGCTCTTTAAATAATTTTCCATGAAGGATATGGGAGAAGCATCCTGCGTACTCGGTATGAAGATATACCGAGAGAGATCGAGTAGGCTGATGGGAATCTCTCAATCCACGTATATCGATCGCGTACTTAAGAGATTTAAGATGGAAGAATCCAAGAATGGATTCTTGCTAATGGGACATGGGATCACACTTTCCAAGTCAATCTCTCCAAAGACTCGAGAAGAAAGAGTAAGAATGTCCCACATACCTTATACCTCGGCTATAGGTAGTATAATGTAAGCGATGCTATGCACAAGACCCGATGTAGCGTATGCATTGAGTATGTGCAACCGTTATCAAGCTGATCCTGGTGAAAAGCACTGGAATGCAGCAAAAGCGATCCTTAAGTACCTTAACAAGACTAAGGACATGTTTATGATATACGGACGTGGAAAATTGGAGTTAGAGGGATACACTGATTTGAGTTTCCAAACAGATGACTCAAAGTCAGTCTCGGGATTTATCTATCTGCTTAATGGAGGAGCCGTCAGTTGGAAAAGTTCCAAGCAAGCAACAGTAGCAGACTCCACCATTGAAGCAGAATATATCACAGCTTCAGAGGACTGAAGTAGAATATATCACAGCTTCAGAGGCTGCGAAAGAAGGTGTTTGGATTAGGAACTTCATCCAAGAATTGGGTGTAGTTCCATCCGTTGTAGATGCAGTACCTTTGTACTGTGATAACAACGGGGCTATTGCGCAAGCAAAGGAGCCAAGGTCTCATCAAAAATCCAAGCACACACAGAGGCGATACCACTTGATCAGGGAGATCATTGGGAGAGGCGAAGTTTGAGTGGAACATGTGGACTCGGCAGACAATGTGGCGGACACGCTCACCAAACCCTTAAGCCAAGAAGTACTTGAAGCACATCTAGGGAGAATGGGCCTCAAGTACATGGGCAATTGGCACTAAGGAAAGTGGGAGATTGTTAGAGTTTCTGCCCGGCGCACCAATTTTTAGGCACCATTATATGTAATAATAACTCTAGCTGAACGATCTTTTCCATATCAATAAAGTTAATCTTTTGGCATTCTTTATTCGTTTATATAGCTTGGTCTTAACTTAGAATAAAGTCCCGAAGGATCACACATAGCTATGGGACATCATTGCGCACTGGGAATGGCAATGATGGAATATGTCTCCAAGGTTGTGATGCTTAAACATATGTTCCAAGTCGTGAATGGGCTCGTCGAGATGAAAGGATGTCGATGAGACCCAAAAGACTTGCTTATATGATGCATACTCTTGATAGAGTGCATCTCGTTCCATAGATATTGGCACGGTGAAAGCCTATGTATGTATGAGGGTTCCTATTGTGGGAATAGGTATACTGAACAACCCCATGGTAGTTCCATTAAATGGAATCCCAGTTGAATCTGGAACTTCCAGTAGTCTTGTAGTATAAGAGTAATCCTTAGAACCTGAGGTTCCATTGGATGTCTTATACACAATTGAACATGTCTTGGTTTGTTACATGATTACTTAGATGATCACAGATGGGCAAAATCAGACATGGGCTAATTGTGTATGAAGGCACGTGAGAATCAAGATGGGATCTATCTCTGACATTAATCTTGTCAGTGAATCTCCTATGTTTACATAGTGAATCGACTTTAGGAATCTTCGGCCGAAGAATGATATCTAAAGAGGCGAAGGGTTTCCTCGTTTAGATAGTCGAAAGTCGATCTCACCGTATTTGGGAAACATAATCATTGAATTAATAGAGCTTCGACCTTAGCCAATGCTCTAGATTCAATCGGGAGATGAGATGAAGGGATCTTACTTATACAAGGATCAAGATCACGAAAGGCATATCTTTATATTCATCTTTATCTAGGTCTTCGTGGCCCGTTGCTAGACAGTAACCACGATTTGTAAGTGCTGAGAATTAATATGGTGATTAATTCGAGGCTTGATTAAATCAAAGGAATGATTTAATCTAGTGCTTTCTATTTTAGAAAAGCACACTAGCACTTTGGAAAAGTGTACTTACTACTAAATAGTAGACGAGCCTAAGGGGTCACACACTTAACTCGTGAGAGTCACTGCTTAAATGGTGTGATTTAATCAATTTGAGGAAATTAGGAAAGTCTAGTCCTTTCCTAACATGGAATATGAATTACTTGAGGCGATTCAATTAATTCGACTATTTTAATTAATCTTGTAGAATTAATTAAATTAATGGATCTAGTAGAGTCCAAGTATTTTATTTAGTAGGGTTTTGCCCAAACTAAATAAATAAGCCAATTAGAATAAGTAAATATAATTAAACGGATTTTAATTATATGGAAATATTTAGTGGATGGGTTTAGCCCATAATTAAATATTGAGTCAAGAATTAATTCTTGGACTCCAATTAAAGGTGATGGCCGAATTTTTGGCCCAAGTCCAGCTGGGATTCGAATTCTTGGTGAAGAAGAAAAAAGTTTTCTTCTTCTCCAAGTCTTGAAGTTGAATGAGGATTCTAGGACTCCTATTTTATATATATGTGAGTGCAAGACTAAAACTAAAACCCTAAGCCTTTTTTCGAGTGAAAATGTCAAACACCAAAGCTGGAAAAGGAAGAGAGTTTTTCTTGTCATCCTTAAGCAAAAATTGGCCCCTCCTTATTCCAATACGACATCATTTTGTTGATGTGTTGAACTTAACGATTCACATATACCATCCCTTCACATAATCAAGCCTAGGTTTTAGACTTAGATCTATTTCGTTGGCTAGCACCAATAACGAAGTAGGTGGTGAGTTGAACGTGGTGTGGATAAATCTTAGAGGTGCGATGTTTGGAGCACTAACACCGGAGATACAATTGACGAGCGATTTCCTCCAAGAAATCGTGTGGAATTGCACCACTGGGTTGAAAAGATTCGAATCCTTGCTGCGAGAATTTAATCAAAAGGTAAAAATTCTCGTAACCTTTTTTATAGCGTAATCGAGCACACCATTATTCCTGTTTCGGGTGGTTGTACGTTTAAATTTTAAATTTCCGCTGCCACAAGCCACCCGGGAAATAGAACCCAACCCAACACCCCTCACTTCTTTCCTAAATCTTGAAGAAGAAGAAGAAGAAGAAGAAGTTCCGGAGCCTGAGGCTATAGAAACTGAAGTTTCTATAGTTGAAGCGACTACTGTAGTCGAAGATAGCTCTCAGGGTAAGCGTTTGCGTCTTTTTATCTCTAATTTCTGCTTAGTAGAAATTTCTCTATTTTCTCAAACGCTTGCATGTATCAACTCAAAGTGCACAAGACGCTGATGTACCTCCACCTTCAGAGGCAGACATCGAGTTGGACGTTGATCTATCAACGGTGGTGGAAATCGCTTAAGAGTTAGACACAGTTTTTCCAGACGCTGAAATCTCACCAGCCAAAGAAGCGACTGTAGATGTTCAGCGGTCGACAGAAGTGGCCGAGATTATCCCCACACCAACTGGTCCTCCTCATCAAGTGATCAGTTTTTTTCCCAGAGGCTATACCAAAGATCTAGAATTCTATTATGCTTGGAGAGAAACGACGCTCAGGCAATTGATTGATATGGAGCTCAATTTTCAAACTACTCTCCACAATCCAAAGCTGTCAGACTCTCAGATAACTATTATTGATGGTCCAAAGTGGCATACGAAAGGGTCTAGAAGGGGGTTGATTAGACCCTAGAGTCTTTTTCGACTTCAAAAAGTTTCATACTACCATAAAGAATTTGAACGCTTGGAAAGTTTAGCGCTAGGTCAAGAACTTACAAATACTTAACTTAGACTCAGTGATTTCAGCAATTACCCAATGTAGGATAATGTATCAATCGCTTAATCAGGGTTAGCACAGCGAAAATTATTTTATAGCTTAGCGTTCTGTTGAACTTGAGTTAGTCGCTTAACTGTTTTAAATGTTTTTTCAAGATATAATATGCGAATGTATAATAAAGCAGTAAAACTGTAAATAACACAAGATATTGTAAGGTTCACTGAGTCATGTAATCCCAGCTACGTCCTTCTTCTCCTATGCACTTGGAGGAAATCACTAGATTGATTATCGAAAAGTCACATAGAGACTTCTACAAAATAGATAAAAAGGAAGACGAACTTGAGCTCCTTGATCACACAGACTTCAGCTCCATAGAGACCTTCTTTAACAAGCTTCTCTCTCATAGACATGTTGCTTGTAGAATCAACAAACTTTCTCACTCAGATAAAAGATGTTGAGGTTTTTGTCATTGGTTTGTTTGATGTTGGAAAGTTCAAACAACTTGGGATATCTCAGTAGGAATTTAGGGTTCTTCTCTGAAGATGTTTGAGATATGTATGACTGTCTTTGGGATGTATTATGAAAATCTTGAAGGATTTTGGCTATGGAGTTTTTAAGCTTTTTCTCAAGTAATTTCAGCAAAGTATTGACCTTTTTCTTATGTATGTACGTGTATGTTTAGGGTTTGCTGAAGGGTACTATTTATAAGGTTTCTTAGGGTTTGTCCATTGGACACATGTGGGCGCGTGTACCTCACGCAGCGCTTTAAACAGACCCTTTCTGACATTCCTGAATTTCTGCTGGTTCCGATTGGACATGAGCAGGTTTTGAACTCTTAAATCTGAAAGTCTAGTCAAAAGGTGGCTTTTCCACACGTCATAATGGCTTATCAGATTTAATGCACTTATCAGGCATTTAATGCATTTGAATTTATTTCCCGTTGGAAATAAATGTCCGTTGATGATTGCATTTAAGTCCTTCATGACTTGAGAATTTATATCAGGTGAATCTGATCCTTGATCGCTTGAGTCATTTGAGCGCTTGATTCAAAAAATCCTGAAACAGTCCTTTAGTGTTTGACAAACGCTAAGAACAAATTTTCATCTTCACTCAACTTGAGACACTGATCTTCAACTTCATCTCTAATAGACTTACCTAGAACTCTACTAGCGACTTGGTATCCAACACCTAGTCTAAAATCTACGAAGATAAAAAATTACAAGCCTAACAAAATTACAAACTTTCAAATGCTTATACAATTGTTCTATGAAAACATAAACTTACATTCTTTTGGGGTCTAACATAAAATCATATCTTGTCATCATCAAAACATCTAACATGAAATTTACTAACAATTTCCTCCTTTTTGTTGATGTCAAGACCTTCACTCTTTTATACATTAAGAGTTTAAAGAAAAGCTCAAAATAATCATAAGTTGGCGTTTAGAAAGTTAGTTAAGTTAGCTAATGTTCGATTAGCCTCAACAAGATGTTTTAGCGATAAATCATTCATTCATTCATATGATAAGTAAGAGTACATGATTTATACTGAAAATAGATAGCGACATCATACACATAGAAATAAAAGATAAAACACTTAGAGAAGCCTCTTCTTGATAGATTTCATTTGCTAGATCTAGGAGAACTCGGTCGATGTCTATCATTGTTGTGTGATAGACTTTATCATAGTCATCGCTTCGATTCTGTTCAAGTAACCATTCCACCCAATCCCTTGCAGGGATACCTAGCGTTCTGATACGATCATGGTAAATGTCATGCATTCGGTCGTTGGAAGGTTTCCAATCGAGAGGTCTTCTCAGCGGTGCCGCGTATGGATTAAAACCCATACCTTCTAAAAATTCTATATCAATGTTCGGAAGCCTATGCCTGCCTTGGTAGTATCTTATCTTTCGCTTCTTAGTGAGCATCTTCTTTATGCTTACCATCTCTTCAAACATAGAGCGCCAATGCTTATTGTCAATCTTAGAAATTAGCTCTGTCAAGGCTTTTCCTTTGGCTTTGGACAAAAGATGCTTTTCTTTCTCATCTTTTCCCTTCTTGGCATCATCAAGAGAGGTCTTGAGATCAGCGATATCTCTGCGCAATAGCCTAACTTCTTCAACAAGTAGAGAAACTTGTACAGCGATACTTTGAGCAGCTGAGTTGGAAGTATTATGTCGCTCAGTATCTGCAGAAGCATTCTGGGCTAAGTGACGATTGAACTCTTCAGACAACCAAGAAATAAGGGGCACCATCTTATCAAGAACTTTGTTAGCACATTGAGTCACTTGAGTCCTCAAATTAGTGACTCGCTGGCTTTCCGCAACTCGAATAATTTCTTGAGATGATTCAGCGAAACGACAACATGAACCGTGAATATCCACCAGAGAGTTCATTGCTGCTCGCCTAAACTCCGTAGCTTCAGGATCACTGTCTGAATCTGAGTTTGAAGAAGTAGAAGAATGCTCAGGGGATGAGTGTGAGATTGCAGCCTTATCCTTAGATTTATCTCTTATCAACGGCTCTTCTGGTTCTTCTTCAGCAATCTCATCCTGAACTTCTTGAATCGCTTGCTCAACAGATTTAGTTGTAGTTGCAGCATCAATCTCTACAACTTGAGCAACAATTGGAACCTCAACTGCTGGAGCACTAGGAGCAACATCTTACATATGAGCATCTGTGGTTTGAGCGACTTCCACAGCAGGAGCTTATTCCACTTCCATCTCAACCATCTCCACCTGAGGAGAAGGTTTCTCAACAACAATGACCCAAAGTGGGCCAATCCTGCCATCACATGCCTTAGATTTATTATGTTGGTCTGCAGGATGTAAAATATAGTGTCTTCGCGCTCTTCAATGCAAAGTACACATCTTCTGGCAGATCAACTCCTGAAATATAAGAATTGAAAAAGTCCAAATTAAATGGTATAAGCGCTTGAGCAGCTTCTTGATCGACTAGCCTGATTAAAGATAGAATTTTGGCCACTTGAATGTTTAGTTCACACATGAGGATAGGCAAAAGATTATAGCCTTTGAAATTATTGAAGCCATAATGATCATTGAAAGTAATTTCTAGCGAGTGAGCATTCTCAACAATCGCTCTTCTATATCTGTGAAAATCAGCAAGCTCATGAGTAAGTCGCATGTGCGCTTGACTGGGCTCTCAGATGGCATCATGTTTGCTTGTAGATGCATCCTCATTAAGTTCTAGAAGGATACGCTGGACAAAATTCTGATTCCAGTGAAAAACGTAGCGTCCTCCCTGAATGAATAAAGGGAGTTGCTGGCTAAGATAGCAATCGATGGGTTGTGTATAAGAGGGCAAGTCGCTAATGTTCCCAACAAGATTCTTTTGTTGCTCAAGTAGAAATACAGTGAATCCTCGGGTTCTGTACTCTACTCCAAATTCAAACAAACATGGATTTCTCACAAGCTCTTCAAGAGAGTAGAAATGAAGCACATATTCTTCAACCCATTGTGCAGTATCCATCATCCACCGCTTGCCAAGTTTTTCAAACTTCTTCTTGTCTATTCTAGTGGCGAGATACTTGTTGGTCCCAAGTGGCATACGAAAGGGTCTAGAAGGAGGGGGGGTTGAATAGACCCTGAAGTCTTTTTTTACTTGAAAAATTCGTATTAAAATGTGTTGGACGCTTGAGAAGTAGGTGCTTGACCGAGCGTCTATTGAAGAGTGTTTTTATAAAGTTAACTTAAACTTCAAGATTTGAATACTATAAACAAATAGGTTTAAGCATTCACTTCTTTGATCAGTTTTAGCACAGCGAAATGATTTTATAGTCTTCTTGTTTGAAAGCTTTTAGCGTCACAAACTATTTCTTAGTTGCTTAGCTTTTGATTGTGTTTTACTTAATCAATTTATGCAATGTTATGATAATAAGAAAATTGATTGTAAAGTAAATAACACAAAATTTGTAAGGTTCATTGGGTGGTGTAATTCCAACTTCGTCCTTCTTCTCCTTGAACACTTGGAGGCAATCCACTAAAGTGATTCTCAAAGAGTCACACAGAATCTTTACAAATTAGGGAGAGATGGATGTCAATAACTTGAGCTCCTTGATCACACAGATTTCTGCTCCAAATCACTCCTGTCCACTTGCTTCTTTCACCCAGAAATAATGCAAGTATCCAACTTCGACTTCACACAGATCGCAAGGCTTGGATGAGATTTTTCTAAATGGTTTGTTTGATTTTGATAAAGTTCAAACAACTAGGAATATCTCAATAGTAATGTAGGTTTCTCTGAAAAGAATGTTTGAGATATTGGTTGACTGTCTCAGGATTTGAAGAAAAGCAAAGAGAATGTTTTCTTGAATATTCTGGCTTTTTTGAGAATTTAAGGAATAAGACTTCAATGCAACAACAATTTGGCTTGGAATCAATTGGGCATTTTTGGCTTGTTGTTGAAGTACTATTTATAGGCAGTCTTGGAAAAAGTGTCAGTTTGACACATTCACAGGCGCGTGTCTCTCACTTCTGCGAGTGAACAACTTTTGTCCATTTTCCTGAAAATCTGTTGCACAAAAGTTGGTGCTGCAGTCTGTGAATAGTTGACAATCCAATAGGGTGGCTTCTCCGTATGTCCGAAAGAGCTTATCACATTTAATGCTCTTATCAGCTTTTAATGCATTTGAATTAAATGCCCGTTGGCATTTAATGCACTGAGAATATTTGCATTAAACTCCTTCTGGACTTAGAAATAAATTCAGGTGAAATCAGTCATTGATAGACACTCATTCATCCTTGAATAACTTTTGTCCTAATAGACGCTTGAAATAGCTTGTCGTTTGGACGCTTGGAATCTTTATCTTCATTTAGACTACAGGCTCTTGTGTCTTCAAACTTAACTACTGATAAACCCACTCAGAAATTATCAGACGCTCAGTCTAAGAATACTTAGCCTAACACTCTAGAATAAAAATAAAACAAAGCCTATAAAGCTTATTACAATTATAACGCTCAAAGCTTATACATGATTTCTACTAAAATCAAACTTACGTATTTTGGGGTCTAACAAGTAATCCTCATTGTCATCATCGAAACATCTAACATGAAATTTCTAACAATTTCCCCCTTTTTGATGACGGCAATACTTACTCTTTTATAGTTCAAGAGTTAGACAGCCAAAATAAAAGATAGCTTTGGTTAGTAAGAGTTAGTTGAAGTTAGTTAAGTTTCAATGAGGTGTTTCAGCAGAAAAATGCATTTTTATATATATCAATGATTACATGCATTTTTACAACTAAACAAAAAAATACATAAAAGACAAGAATATAGATAATGCAAACCAAAAAGCTCTAATGACTTGGTTTAACTATGTATCGCTTGAACATTTTAGTTCGGATAGCTCCAGTTATGTTATCTTCCAAAGTCATCATCGCATCATGATCTTTGTCAATTACGAGCTTATTCTCTTCCTTTTGTCTCTTCTTGAAAGCAACAAAGTGTTTGTCCCATTCAGTCGGATCAATAACAATATACCTTAGGCAAATTCTGAAAGTTTGGCTGAAGTCACTCATCTGCCTCTCTTCAGCTAAAATTCTTGGATCGGTAGGTTCTGGAATAGATGCTCTTTGAAGAGGGATGTCATGTTGCTCAAGCCTTGCTCGAGTAGGTATTGGTAGATTTGGATACAGTGCTATCGGAGATTCTCTTAGCGTTCTACTAGGCGCTCCAGCAGAATCACTTACCCCATAAATAGTTATCCAGGATGGGAAATCATATCTTTGCGCAGAAGGAGGAGATATTAGCTGACGCTTCGCCGGCGGAGGAGGATCTTGAGCTCTTGAACTGGACGCTCTCCTCTTCTCCCCTTTTCTCTTCTCTTCCCCCTTATTGCCATCATCAACCTTTGAGAAATGTTTTGTGAGTAGGCTAACCTGATTAGAAATCTAAGACATTGAAGCTGTAAGATCATCCAGACGCTTGTCGAAATGTTCCTGCATTGTGAGTAGCTTGGCGCTGGCAGCATCATTCAGTGTAGTCTCTAAGGTTTCTAGGCGCTTCTCAAAGTGTTCTTTCATGGCTAGTTGGTTGGCCCGAGTAACATAATTCATTTCTTGAAATTTTTTGCGACACTTACCAACAGCCGCTTGTGCAGAAAAACTCATATGAGCAATCTGGGTGCTCATAGTTTAAGATTCAATCTTTACCAAATCAGTTTTAATCCAGTGAAGGTCTTCTTCATTCTGAGTAGCATGATTGCTGACTTCCTCCAAAACGGATTTTAGCAAAGGTCCAAAAGCTTGACTCACATCTGATGAAACCGCTTGAGTAGCCGGTCGCTTGAATCTAGATGTATGCTTGAGTGAGTCAGTGGGAGCTTGATATGTGGGATCAAACACTGTACCTCGTATATCGATTTGAAGATCCTCAGCCATATCAGAAATAACGTGTTCAGAAGCATCAGGATTATCCTCTGGTGGAGACGTTTGAACATGTTCTTCAGCAGACGCTGGAATACTTGCCGCTATAGGTGCAAACGCTTGAGCAATTTCCACAGGCGCTGACTCCGATTGATGTAGTTCAGTGAAAGGGAAATGCAAGTTGGCATATGGCTCATCTGCATATATGTATGTTGCACTTTCTAGAAGCTCAGTCAGATGCTGAAGAGGAAGACAAGTACCTTGAATGAATGTGTGAATTGGACTATCTATGGCCCTGATGTATATGGGACCAATGATATCCAGCACATGATTCGGAAAGACATTGGACGGCGCTCGAGAAATGGAAAAAATTGCATCAGAGCAGTAATCCCTGGAAAATCTAATCAGCCTATCGGTTGGAAGAGGTTTGAGTCATTGAGATTCAGGTACATAAGCAGTGTATTATGTTCGCAGTGGCTTGTAAAGAAGTTCAAGCTAGATTCTGAAACACTGCCACTGGTAGATGTTTGAGTGTTGAAGCAAAGAGGAGTTGTGGATAGTCTGTGAAGCACTTGACGCAAACACTGCTCATTCTGATGACGAATCATTGGGAGCTTGAGAACAGGCCCAACTCTCTGTTGACGCTTCTTAAGGCAATATTTGGCGAATTGACGCTTCTTGTCATGCATGCCTATGCCAAAAAGGTGGGAAAGTGTATTTATGGCCCACATACGCTTCAACCCAATTTACCTCGATCATACAGTAGTCTGTTCCAGCATTGACCATAGCTCGAATGTCTTCATGGTGGATATCTCTGATAGATTCAAAGCGATATCTATTAGTCTGATAGCTACCATTCCAGACGCTGTCAAAGTATGCATCAGCTTCTAATTGGATCACATCCGTTAGAGATGCTAGATGCTCACCAGCATGAATTCCTTTATTCTTCCATAGTCGAAGTGGATTGACAGACTTCCTATTCTCAACATTATTTGCTATATGAGGAAAATGTGTGTAGCCTTCTCTATTTAAGACTTGCCTTGAAGGATTGAGAAAGGTTGGGCGTAGAGGATCATAAACTCTGATGTTGTAGTCTCTTAGAGCAAAACCAGTTGGCTTGATGTGTCTATATTCTAGGTAGTAAGCCAGATCCACATCACATTTGGGAGTTCTACCACCTTGTCTGTCTTATTGAAGGGCAAGAGAAGAAGGTATCTGACCAGGAGTTTTACCAAGTTGAATAGATAAATAGTATTTCCTCTCAATTTCTGTTAACTCAGTGTTAAACACTATATCCCTGATATTACTGTCAATGTCAATCAGCAGGGCAATTTCATTCTCCGCAGTGATGTATCTTTCTTCATTGTAGCATGCGGGGATGAAATCTTCTTCAAGTGATGGAGGCATATAATTGATTGAATAATCAATCGTCTTCAATGTATCCAACTTAAAAAAGTGCCTTGGCTTTGTAACTTCCATAGCAACGCTCTGACCTTCTGAGCGTGCCTCAGTCATGACCTCTGAAGAAAGTAATGGTTAGACCCCTTCTGACGTAGGTTCCTCGACATCCAATGCAATGCTTGTTGCAACGTCTTTAGCAATAGCCACTACTTCTTCTAAATAAACATCTAGGTGGACGTCGACGGATGCTTCAACAGCAGCTGAAATAATAGCTGTAGCACAAGAACTATCCTCTATAAGACCAGGATCTTCTACAGATGTAGGAAAAGAAATGCTGCGGGAAAAAATAAACTTACCATGAGAGCTTGTCTCAACAGCAACTTGAGTGCTTGGCTCAGCAACAACTTCAGCGCTTGGCTCAACCATCTCAGGCTCTTCAGGAACAGGAGCAGCTTAACGCTTGCTTGTCCTGGAACGCTTGAAAATCTTCTTTACGTTGACTCCTTCAACTAGTTTAAGCGTTTGAGTAGAAGGAGCAGCAGCTGGTTCCTTGAAGTCTATTTGTTTGATTGTACCTTCTAGCTTCCTCCGCTTGATCAGAGGGATCTTGTCCTCTGCATCCACATTGGTTTCCTCATCGTCCTTTTGAGGAGAAGGAATAACTTGAGCCTTGGGATTTCTGGGAGCCCTCTTCTTTGTAACGGTCGGACGCTTCACGGCTTCCACTTGAGTAGGACGCTCAGCTTCCTCATTAGATACTTCACGCATTTTTTAACACTCAGACAGTGGTCTAGCAGCACCATCAACTTTGGAAGGATTGAAGAGATTGTTCAGAATGATCGATACATTTTTTTGAGGATGACCAGACGGGTAGACACAGTTTGATCGATACAGCAGGTCACTCAAAATAAGCCCATAAGGTTTATTTGGGGCGCTTAAACAGTCCCGAAACCTTCCAAAGACATACTCACTCAAGTCGATCTTGATGTTGAGGAGTATCGATGTCATCATCTGAAATTGTATTCGGTTGACCTTATCAAAAGTACACACTCTGCATTCTACGATTTTGCTGTAGAAATCAGCCATCGGTTGGTATTTAGATACTAATTCTTTCTTTTCAAAGTGTTGTTTGTATGGTACACCATCATAAGCACTCATAGTAGTCCATGTTTCTTTGATTTGTTCTAAAGTAACACAATCCAATGCCTCACCCTCATTTGGGAGATTAAAGTTCTTAGCAATGGAAGAGGCAAACAATACAAATTCTTTTGGTGACTCCTTCTTGGATAGAGGAATAAGACAATAGATAGACTTCTTGTCCTCGAAGAGTTTAGCAGTTTTCCAGAAGGTGTCGACTTCCATCGGAAACAGATAGGAGTATTGAGCTAGGAATGTTTTAAGCCCAGCCTTGGTTACGGAGTCCATCATTTCTGTCAGGTTAATCTGAGGTTGTTCATACAGAAATTTTTAGTCGAAAATAAGGCCTTCAGTGACGTTGATGGTAGGCTCGGTAGAAGTAGCAAAAGATTCCTCGGTGCCATTTCTGTGAGAGAGATGAACAGAGATTTTCTTTTTGAAAAGGAGAGAGAGATAGCAATTTTGCAGAAAGCTTTGAGTAAGAGTAAATAATTTTTTTGGGATCAAATGTCTTTAGGCTTTGGGATCCATTATTATGGATAAAACATTTAGAACCAAAGACGTGAAAATATGAAACATTTGGCTTACGTCCCTTTCATAGTTCATATGGAGTTTTTCCATGCTGTTTGTTGATCATGCAATGGTTTTGAGTGTAATAAGCAGTGTTGATCACTTCGGCCCAAAACCTAGGAGCAAGCTTGGACTCTGATAACATCGTCCTAGCGGCTTTCTTGAGCGTTCTGTTCCGGTGCTCAGCAACACCATTCTATTGGGGAGTTCTGGGAGCTGAATACTGATGATGTATTCCATTCTCTGCACAAAACTTCTCAACAACCTTGTTAGTAAACTCAGTACCGTGATCGCTTCTTATTCTTGCAACCTTAAGATTTTTCAATGTTTGAAGTTGTCGAATAAGCGTTGTTAACTTGTCACGTGTTTCATCTTTGGATGAAAGAAATTCCACCCAAGTAAATCAAGAGAAATCATCTACTATCACCAAAGTATACTTTTTACTGCTCACACTGATCGTTTGAACAGGTCCAAACAGATCCATGTGAAGTAGTTCAAGTATTCTAGAGGTAGATAGATGAGGTTTTCTCTTCAAAGATGATTTAACCTATTTGCCCATTTGACAAGCGTGTGTATTTAGCTTGGTTAATAAATATGCCATTAGGGAGTTGTTTAACTTGTAATCCTAAGAAGAAAATTAATTCACCCATCATGCTCATTTTAAATTGTTCCTGCATCATTTTTGAAAATTTCTCACACAGACGCTTGTTAGTAGAACCAAATATAATATCATCAACATAAATTTGGACTAAGAGAATATCTTCGTCATTGGTAATTTTAAATAACGTTGTATCAACGCTGCCTTTTGAAAAGCCTTTACCAATAAGAAAAATACAAAGAGTGTCATACCATGCTCGGGGTGCTTGCTTAAGCCCATAAAGTGCTTTGTATAGCTTGTAAACCATACCCTTACCATGGTTGTTGATGAATCCGTATATACCTATTCTTGGAGTTTACCATTCAGGAAGGCACTCTTCACGTCTATCTGATACACTATAAACTTGTTGAACGCTGCATATGCTAGAAACATGCGAATTGCTTCAAAACGGGCAACCAGAGCATATGTCTCATCAAAGTCAATACCCTCTTCTTGGCAATATCCTTGAGTTACGAGTCTGGCCTTGTTCCTTATCACAATGCCATTCTCATCCATCTTGTTTCTATAAACCCATCTAGTTCCAACAACTCCTTGTGGCCTTGGTACTAGTGTCCAGACCTTACAACGCTCAAACTGATTAAGCTCTTCTTGCATGGCTTCAATCCAACTTGGATCGCTTAACGCTTCATCCACTTTCTTAGGCTCCATTTGAGATAGAAAGCTTGCGAACATAGCCTCATTGAATGTAGCGGCTCTAGTCCTAACAGGCACTTCAATATGTCCAATAATCTGCTCAGGTGGATGATCACGCAGCCATAGTCTATCTGGTTGAAAAGGATTAAGAGGTTGAACAGGCGCTTGACGATCAGACGCTTGACTACCCTCTTGTGTAGGCGCTTCAAGTTCACAGATCCTTGTTTGCTCTTGATGATCACTCTCTTCATGATTATCCGCAGATCTTACATTGTTACCCGAAATAATCTCATGAGTAATCTTAGGAGGTGGCAGTGATCTCATCATCCTTGTCACTATCATCATCAATGATAATCTTAGACGCTTGATGACACAGATCTTCAACTCCTACATCATTCATATTAACCTTACTTGGTTCTTGGTTAGCATCATCAAAAACAACATGAATGATTCCTCAACCTTCGATTTGATCTTATTTAGGAAGCGGAAATTCTTTCCATTCTTGGCGTAGCCTAGAAAAATTCCCTCATCCGCTTTAGGATCAAATGCCTTTAGGCTTTGGGATCCATTATTATGGATAAAACATTTAGAACCAAAGACGTGAAAATATGAAACATTTGGCTTACGTCCCTTTCATAGTTCATATGGAGTTTTTCCATGCTGTTTGTTGATCATGCAATGGTTTTGAGTGTAATAAGCAGTGTTGATCACTTCGGCCCAAAACCTAGGAGCAAGCTTGGACTCTGATAACATCGTCCTAGCGGCTTTCTTGAGCGTTCTGTTTTGTTGCTCAGCAACACCATTCTATTGGGGAGTTCTGGGAGCAGAATACTCATGATGTATTCCATTCTCTGCACAAAACTTCTCAACAACCTTGTTAGTAAAATCAGTACCGTGATCGCTTCTACTTTTTGCAACCTTAAGATTTTTCAATGTTTGAAGTTGTCGAATAAGCGTTGTTAACTTGTCACGTGTTTCATCTTTGGATGAAAGAAATTCCACCCAAGTAAATCAAGAGAAATCATCTACTATCACCAAAGTATACTTTTTACTGCTCACACTGATCGTTTGAACAGGTCCAAACAGATCCATGTGAAGTAGTTCAAGTATTCTAGAGGTAGATAGATGAGGTTTTCTCTTCAAAGATGATTTAACCTATTTGCCCATTTGACAAGCGTGTGTATTTAGCTTGGTTAATAAATATGCCATTAGGGAGTTGTTTAACTTGTAATCCTAAGAAGAAAGTTAATTCACCCATCATGCTCAAATTGTTCTTGCATCATTTTCGAAAACTTCTCACACAGACGCTTATTAGTAGAACCAAATATAATATCATCAACATAAATCTGGACTAAGAGAATATCTTCGTCATTGGTAATTTAAATAACGTTGTATCAACGCTGCCTTTTGAAAAGCCTTTACCAATAAGAAAGATAGAAAGAGTGTCATACCATGCTCGGGGTGCTTGCTCAAGCCCATAAAGTGCTTTGTATAGCTTGTAAACCATACCCTTACCATGGTTGTTGATGAATCCGTATATACCTATTCTTGGAGTTTACCATTCAGGAAGGCACTCTTCACGTCTATCTGATACACTATAAACTTGTTGAACGCTGCATATGCTAGAAACATGCGAATTGCTTCAAAACGGGCAACCAGAGCATATGTCTCATCAAAGTCAATACCCTCTTCTTGGCAATATCCTTGAGTTACGAGTCTGGCCTTGTTCCTTATCACAATGCCATTCTCATCCATCTTGTTTCTATAAACACATCTAGTTCCAATAACTCCTTGGTGAGTTGGCCTTGGTACTAGTGTCCAAACCTTACAACGTTCAAACTGATTAAGCTCTTCTTGCATGGCTTCAATCCAACTTCGATCGCTTAACGCTTCATCCACTTTCTTAGGCTCCATTTGAAATAGAAAGCTTGCGAACATAGCCTCATTGAATGTAGCGGCTCTAGTCCTAACAGACACTTCAATATGTCCAATAATCTGCTCAGGTGGATGATCACGCAGCCATAGTCTATCTGGTTGAAAAGGATTAAGAGGTTGAACAGGCGCTTGACGATCAGACGCTTGACTACCCTCTTGTGTAGGCGCTTCAAGTTCACAGATCCTTGTTTGCTCTTGATGATCACTCTCTTCATGATTATCCGCAGATCTTACATTGTTACCCGAAATAACCTCATGAGTAATCTTCGGAGGTGGCAGTGATCTCATCATCCTTGTCACTATCATCATCAATGATAATCTTAGACGCTTGATGACACAGATCTTCAACTCCTACATCATTCATATTAACCTTACTTGGTTCTTGGTTAGCATCATCAAAAACAACATGAATGATTCCTCAACCTTCGATTTGATCTTGTTTAGGAAGCGGAAATTCTTTCCATTCTTGGCGTAGCCTAGAAAAATTCCCTCATCCGCTTTAGGATCAAATGCCTTTAGGCTTTGGGATCCATTATTATGGATAAAACATTTAGAACCAAAGACGTGAAAATATGAAACATTTGGCTTACGTCCCTTTCATAGTTCATATGGAGTTTTTCCATGCTGTTTGTTGATCATACAATGGTTTTGAGTGTAATAAGCAGTGTTGATCACTTCGGCCCAAAACCTAGGAGCAAGCTTGGACTCTGATAACATCGTCCTAGCGGCTTTCTTGAGCGTTCTGTTCCGGTGCTCAGCAACACCATTCTATTGGGGAGTTCTGGGAGCTGAATACTCATGATGTATTCCATTCTCTGCACAAAACTTCTCAACAACCTTGTTAGTAAAATCAGTACCGTGATCGCTTCTAATTCTTGCAACCTTAAGATTTTTCAATGTTTGAAGTTGTCGAATAAGCGTTGTTAACTTGTCACGTGTTTCATCTTTGGATGAAAGAAATTCCACCCAAGTAAATCAAGAGAAATCATCTACTATCACCAAAGTATACTTTTTACTGCTCACACTGATCGTTTGAACAGGTCCAAACAGATCCATGTGAAGTAGTTCAAGTATTCTAGAGGTAGATAGATGAGGTTTTCTCTTGAAAGATGATTTAACCTATTTGCCCATTTGACAAGCGTCACAAAGGCGATCCTTGAGAAATGGTCCTTTTGGTAATCCCTCTACAAGATTTAGATTTATAAGTTGAGAGATTGTCTTAAAGTTGAGGTGATTCATCTTTTATGACATAACCACCCGTTTTAGATTCATTTTAGTAACAAGCATGTTGGGTTGTTATCAAGTGTTTAACCCCAATCTACCAAATATACATTGTTAGTTATTTTACCTTTCAATTTAGTAGACTTAGTCTTAGCGTCATTTATATAGCAACAGTCGCTTGAGAATATGACTTCAAAGCCATTATCACAAAATTGACTTATGCTTAATAAATTATGCTGCAGACCCTCAACATAATAAACATCACTTATCATGATGTTCCCCCTGTGCAGAGTACCTATACCTTTGATTTTACCTTTGGAGTTATCACCAAATACAACCTGAGGACCATTGGTAGCTCGATAGTTGATCAATAATCCTTGGAACCAGTCATGTGCCTTGGCGATCCACTATTGAAGTACCAAATAGATGTATCAGCTCTAACTCTAGGTACCTGCAATCAAAAGGGAAGTTCTATTTCTATTAGGTACCCATTGTTGCTTGGGTCCTTCAACATTAGTAGCATTGTTAGTATGAATTAGAACTTAGGAACCCATATTTGCCTAGTCTTCATTGTAGGAATACTAGCCTTCTTGGGTTTCACATTGTGTTTGTGTCCTGTTTGGGTGTATATAATATCCTCGATTATATAGTAATCATAATCATAATCATAATCATAATCATAATCATCAGTATCGATAATATGATCTTGACTTCCTTGGATATTGACGCTGGTATTTCCTGGGCACTGGCTTGGGTTACACTTTTGGTGTTGGACGCTTAGCGCTTGATTCACAGCGATTAGGTTTATCCTTAGCCTTTTGAGCGTTTGGATGAACCCGGCTTTGTGAATCATTTGCTTTCGCCTTACCCTTACCTGAGTCAGTTTTGGCTTTCTCATTTGGCCTCGTACCATTGTCGCTCGATTCATTTTGTGTTTGACCATCTGAACCTTCTTCAACAAAGAGAACACACTTCCCTTTGTTGTTTGCCGTAACATTAGATTTGTTTTGTTGTTTACCGAATTTATTACATCCAAAACCGGTCTTTTCACCAAATAATCTTGTTTCCTCAATCACATTGTCTAGATTTCTTGATGCTTTGGACAATGTTGAGATGAGCTGTTCTGATTTAGCAAGTCTATCAATCAGCTCAGCTTCTCTCTTGACTATTATATCAAGGTCACTTTTCCGATTTGTTATATCACTTTCAAGTGATTTGTTCTTCTCAATGCATTGTTGCTGAACTTGCAACTCTGCTTTGAGCGTCACATTATCACTTTGGAGTGATGAAATGATATGAAAGTGATTTTGATATAATTTAGCGGCATCTTGACAATCATCATAATATTCTTTGACTTTGTCAAGTAATTCATCATATGAAAGAGGAAGAGATAAATAAGCGCTAAGTCATCCACTGGCTCATCATCATCACTACTTTCCTCTGATGATTCCAATCTTCAGGTGCGGACGCTTGTTCTGATTCCGCTAGCAAACCTTGTTGACGAAGGTTGCTCCTGAATTGGTTTCTAACCAATATCCTGCCGTTGGAAGGCTTAGATACATTTGGATAAGGGCAATTTACCTAGTAGTGCCCGGTTTTCCTCCAATTATAATAAAGATTATTTTTCCCTTTTTTGTTCATTTGTTTAATCTTGTAGTGTGGGGTTTTGACCACTGGCGCTGAGAGATTTTGAGCAGACGCTTGGTACTGAACGGCGCTTAGGGTTAGTAACAGAATACTAAGCGCTTGAAACTGTTTGTTGTACTGGAGAGCAGCCGCTTGATATGAATTTTGCCTTGGTTTCTGGCAACTACTGATGCCGGGTCAGGTGTATCCTGACCATCCAAAGCATAGACTCTTGCTGGAACCTTTGCTATGTTGTTGTTGCCTTGAGGACCTGCCCCCTTCTAGTAATTTACACTGTTTGGTGGGTTCCATTGTTGTCTCCTCTTAGGGCAATCGCGGAGGAGAAGTTGATCACTTCCTCAAGCTACACAACGTTCTGCCTTTTTCCAACAATTTCTTTCCTCATGTCTAGGTCCTGCACAATAATTGCACACTATTCCTGATTATTATCCCGTGGTCCTAGATCCTGATGTTTTTATCATCATCACACTTGTTGGGTTACCTTGTTCATATCGAGGGTATTTCGATCCCTGTCCCTTATAAGTAGCTTGCAGGTGGGTGTGCTCTCTTGTCTGACTTATAAGTAGCCTCTAACTCAATTAATCCTGCCTCCATTTTCAAGGTTTTCTCCACTGCAGTAGTATAATTAGGGATATCCATAGGAAGGAGTCCTTTCTGAATTCCAAGACATAAACCTCTCAAAAATTTTTGTACACACCTCTCTTCGTCTGTCAGCATGTGAGACACATACTTTACTAGTCTAGTGAATTCAGCCTCATACTGGCCGACTGTCATGTTCCCTTGAGTAAGCTGATTGAACTCGTCCTCTCTACGCTCCCGAATTAATCTTAGGAAATACTTGTCATTGAACTCCATCACAAAGTTAACCCAAGTCTTGTGTGTCCCTTGTTGTACCCATCGAGTTTCCACAGTGTTCCACCAATAGCATCTAGCTCCATCAAACAAGAAAGTGGCAAATCCCACTTTCTGCGCTTTGTTGTAATTCAAAACACCATAAATGTTTTGAAGACTATCCAACCAAAGCTCGGCTTTCTGATCATCAATCTCTCCATTAAAACGCTTTGGTCGAAAACGTAGAAAATGTTCAAGGGATTGGTCAATGTTCGGTGGAGCAAAATGCTGGTTTTGGTTCTGGAGTTCTTGAAAGAATTTCTCCATTACATTTATCATGCGATTGATGGAATCTTCTCCAACCACTGGTGCTACTTGGGGTGCCGGTGGTGGGGTATTCTGTCGATTTTCTCCTCTAGGGACATTCGCAGCAACGTGCTCCATGTTATGTGGTAAGTTACCGTCTTGAACTCTAAAAGCGTTAGTTCGTGCCCTCCTGGACCTCATCTTGATGCCATTCTAAGGATGGAAAGCGTTGGATTAGAATTCTAATTCGTCACAATGAACTTGTTATATTATGCGGATCTTAGTTTCTAAAATTAGCACCCTAAAATCTAAACTCGTGACTATGTATCACGAGTTTAAAACCTATATCAATCCAGCGCTAACAGGACCAACCAGAGTATATTAATAAAATAGCACATAGTCGAATAACTTGGTCATCCATATATCATTAATCTCTGGGTGGCCCCAAAATCTCTATCAGTTTCCTAGGATTCCATATTGTAATTGTCTATCAAATCAAAAGGAGGAACAAAAATCAATCAATACCTAATCAAGAAAGAAAATGAGCAAAGTAGATAAACAATCATAAAGCAGCGGAATTCTAGGTAATTTATACCTTAAAGATTTTATGCAAAGAATTCTATGAGTGACTCACAACTAAAGTCCGTACACTCTTAAATATACTGAAATCAAAACTAGATCACTCGTGGACCATGTCCTATCCCATCATTCACAATCCAAGAATTAGCTATGCATGCAAGTAAAAAAATCACACAGTCTCGTACCAATTGTTCTTGACGTTTCTTCTAAGGAACCCATTTATCCTCAATTTCCCAATGAATTGGTGATCTGCATTTTCTCCCATACAATGCTTCATATGGCGCCATTCCAATTGTGGACTGATAGCTATTGTTATAAGCAAACTCCGCTAAGGCTAGATACTGATCCCAACTTCCTTGGAAATCCAAAACACATGCTCTCAACATGTCTTCTAATATTTGAATGACCCGTTCAGATTGTCCATCCGTTTGAGGGTGAGCAGTTGTACTAAAGCTTAACTTAGTTTCTAATGCGGCATGTAAGCTTTTCCAAAATCTTGAAACAAATCTTGGGTCTCTGTCCGAGACAATGTTAGTTGGAACACCATGTAGTCTCACTATTTCCTTAATATACAATCGAGCTAGTTTGTGAAGAGGATCTACCTTTCGGATGGGGAGAAAATGAGCTGATTTGGTGAGCCTTTCCACAATTACCCAAGTAGAATCATGACCACTTGAGGTTCTTGGTAAGTCAGTTACAAAGTCCATGGTTATATATTCCCATTTCCATTCAGGTATCTCTAATGGTTGTAAAAGCCCTGAAGGCCGCTGGTGTTCTGCTTTCACTTTTTGACAAGTCAAGCATTTTGAGACATATTCAACAACTTGATTCTTCATGTTAGCCCACCAATAAAGTTGTTTTAAATCATTGTACATCTTATTACCTCCAGGGTGTATGGTATATTTCGAACGATGGGCTTCATCTAGTATTATTTTCTTTATTTAGCATCATTTGGCACACACACCCTATTTTTAAATCGCAATAGGTCATCGCTTCCAATCTCAAATTCTGGCCTTTTTCCCTGAAGAATCTTCTCTCTTAAAGCTCTTAAACTTAAGATCTTGTTTTTGTGCCAGTTTGATCTCTTCCAAAACCTTGGATTCTACCTTAACATTGGCACATAAGATATGTAACCCTGATTTCCTAGGATTCCAAGTGCTCACATCCTCGAGCATTCTCCATTCCTTAACTATGAGCCTGTCAACGCTTGCTTTCCGGCTTAAGGCATCTGCCACCACATTAGCCTTTCCAGGATGATACTGAATTGAGCAATGATAATCTTCCAGAAGTTCCATCCATCTTCTTTGCCTCAAGTTCAACTCCTTTTGAGATAATAGATATTTCAGGCTTTTGTGGTCGGTGTAAATTATGAAAGAAACACCGTATAGATAATGCCTCCATTTCTTTAGTGCAAAAATGATTGCAGCTAATTCCAGATCATGGGTTGGATAGCTCTGCCCATAAGGTTTGAGTTTTCGTGATGCATAAGCTGTCACCCTCCCATTCTGCATAAGTACACACCCAAGCCCCTCTTTAGATGCATCACTATATACCACAAAGTTATCGATTCCATCTGGAAGAGCTAAAACGGGTGCCGAGGTGAGTCGTTTCTTTAATTCCTGGAAGCTAGACTCACAATGCTCGTCCCATTCAAACTTTGTCTTCTTCTGGGTTAACCGGGTCAATGGTCCTGCTATCTTAGAAAAGTCCTTGACAAATCTACGATAATATCCTGCTAACCCCAGAAAACTTCTTATTTCTGTGACACTTTCAGGTCTTTTCCATTCTACAATGGATTCTATCTTCGAAGGGTCCACACATATTGCCTTCCCTGAAATCACATGACCTAAAAAGGAGACCTTCTCTAACCAAAACTCACACTTACTGAATTTAGCATAAAGCTTATTGTCCCTCAAGATTTGCAATACGATCCTTAAATGTCGTTCGTGGTCTTCTTTTGTCCTAGAGTATACCAAGATATCATCTATGAATATAACCACAAATTGATCCAAATAGGGATGGAATATCCTACGCATAAGATCCATAAAGGCTGCTAAGGCATTGGTTAAACTGAAGGGCATCACAACAAATTCGTAGTGCACATACCTTGTTTGGAAGGCGGTCTTAGGCACATCCTGTTTTTTAATTTTCAATTGGTAATACCCTTGTTGCAAATCAAGTTTAGAGTATACCTTAGCTCCTTAGAGTTGATCAAATAACTCATCAATACAAGGAAGTGGATACTTGTTCTTAACTGTGATGCTATTTAGGCCTCGGTAATCTACACACAACCTCAACGATCCATCTTTCTTTTTAACAAACAGTACTAGGGTTCCCCATGGTGAAGTACTGGGTCCGATAAAACCTAACTCCAACAATTTTTGCAATTGAGTTTTAACTCCTTCAATTCAACTGGAGCCATTCGGTATGGGTGTTTGGATATTGGAGCTGTTCCGGGTAGTATTTCAATGGAGAACTCGATCTCTCTATCTGGAGGTAAAGAGGTTAGTTCTGCTGGGAACATATCTGGAAATTCAGATACCACAGGTACCTCTTTAATATCCCTTTTATCTTTTGGCTTGTTAATCATGAAAGCTAAGTAAGCTTTGCTTCCTTTCAAAAGTGTTTTTCTTGCCTTAATATCCGAAATGGTTGGAACTAGTGCAACCCTGGCGTTCCCCACCCATTCTATTTCTGGCTTCCCAGCCACACTGAACCTAACAATTTTTGTATGACAATCTAGTTGTACATGGTGATATGATAACCAATCCATTCCTAAAATGATGTCATACTCTTGTATAAGCAGTAATATATGATCAACCATAAAAGGTTCTCCACTAATCATAACTTTACAAGACTTAATCACTGAATCTGTCGCCATGCTACTACCCATTGGTGTAGTAACTTCTAAACAGTAAGGTAAAGTTTCAATACTTTGATGCATTTTTTGTACATGATTAGGAGATACAAAAGAATGTGATGATCCAGGATCAAGCAACACCTTTGCATAACTACCAGAGACAAGTAGCGTACCTTCAACAACACTTGTGTCCTCCGGTGTCTCTTGTCCTGCTAAAGCAAACGCACGTGCTTGAACCTTAGGTTTTCCAACCTTTCTCCCAGATCCACTCTACTTACCCCCTTGGTATTGTCCTTGAGTACCACTTGATTGCGACATCATGGGGTAATCCTTTATCTGATGTTGGTTGTTTCCGCATCGGAGACACTTCCCTAACTTATACAAGCATTGAGAGGGATCATGGATGCCTTTATTACAATAAGTACATGGTTTCTGTTGTGGCATCTCTGATTTTGCTTTTCCAGTGCTGCCCCTATCCCCGTGGTTATTTTTATGAAACTTCTTCTCACGACCATACCTCACATTCGATGGAGGTGGCCTAACCTTATTACTCTGCCTGATATGAATCCCAAGACGTTCGGTTCCCTTTTCGATTCTAGCAGCTGCTTTTACAGCTCCAGTGTAAGAGTCTAATTCGATTGCCAAAAAACGATCTTGGAGATCATTTCGGAGCCCTCTCACAAACTTGTACAGTTTATCCTCTTCTGTGCTCACTAGATTGGGAACATACTTGGATAATCAGTGGAACTCAGATTCATATTGAGCCACATTCATGCTTCCTTGCTTCAAGTGATAGAACTCATCTCTTCGAGCTTCCCGAACTACCGGTGGTATATACTGCTCCTTGAATTCCTGTGTGAAATTACCCCAAGTTCTTGGAGTATCATTTCGAGTCCACTTTTCATGAATAGTCCTCCATCAGTTTCGTGCTGCTGCTTCTAAACGAAACACTGCGACTGTAATTTGTTGTTCATCAGTGTAGTTCAATGTAGAAAATATACTTTCCATTTTCTCGAGCCACAAGTCCGCTTTAACATCGTCGGATTCACCCATAAATTTTGGTGGATTAAACCTCAAGAAGCGCTCTAATGCTCTGTCATGAGCCTCCTGCACTGGCACCGGGGGGTTTTGAGGTTGAGCTTGGGAGGCTTGTTGCTGCATAAACAACAGGATTTGTTGTAGAGCTTGTGCGGTTAAGTTGTCTCCTACGCCTGGTTCGCCTCCCGGGGGAACTTCACGCGCAGGCGGTACCTCATCGTTAGCGTTTTGTTGTTCTCCCAAATTTGGTTCACGATATTCCACACGAGGATTTCTTGGAGGTCTTCCACGGCCCCGCCTTTCAGCCATCTAAGATTTTGGTATGTACTAAATTATTATGAGCATATAGATAAATTAATCAATAGTATATATAATAAAAGAAAACAATCAACCAACTACTATTATCACTACACATTTCATAAAACCATATTTTTTTTTTCATGCAACAAAATAGTCATTCATAGACTTCATTATACACAAGGGTACCAATTTCATATAGCAAAATAGTTAAACCTATATACACTAGTTCTTACACAAAATCACTTATAATCACATGCACCGTTTTCCTAAAGTCACCAACTAACAATATAGTGCTCATATTTAGTTATCCTAACTATTTTGCTTACTACCACTAGGACTAGTCCATGTCTTCTATAGTTGACACGTCGCTCTCCTCCCCGGCATCTTCCACTACATTCGCTTCTTCATCCTCATCTATCTCATTAACGTTGAAGTCCGCGATGACATTTTCCTTCTCCTCCACCTGTTGTACCTGTTCTACAGGCATTTGTGGGCCTACTTGGTTATCTCGATTTTCATTAATGCCTGGGACAAACTCTGCAACGTCGAGGAGACGATGCCCTATATTGGCAAATCGTTGGGCAATCGTCTCTCTTTCTTCCATATAGTTTTGATTTTCTTGCTCTCTCAATTGTTGTACTTCATTCAACTGAAGTTGTAGTTCTTCAACTTCTTCTTGTAATTCTGTTATGTTTTCACCTTGAAGTAGAATATTCTCCTCTTGTTGTTCTACTCGCTGAAGTAATCCAGCATTGGCATCATGTAGCTGATTCACTTCCTCTTGATATGATGGTATAGTTTCTTCTTGCAATATGTCGATACGAAATAATTGTGTTTCAATCTCTCCTCGAGCCTCTTCCAACTTTTGCTCGAGTTGAGTTAATCGAGTCCTCGCATCTGTCAATTGGGCCTGAAGTCGACGTTTGGCCCTACGCTCGCGCATGATCGTATCATAAACTCGCCTCCGACATAGTTTATTCCGATTAGGAAATCGAGAACCACTAGATGATGTTCGCAATGTATGAGTCATACCTATAGTTTATTAAAATTAATAAGTTAAGGAAATCCAAAATAATACAAGAATTTATTTTTTTTTCAAATAAAGTAATGGTTAAGGCACACAATAATATCAAAAAAATTATTCACAACAAAAAAATACTCATCATTCGCCCTAATGGATTTCTGTAACTCTAACACTTCTTCCTAATCAAAGACACCTACGAAGCTTTAACCCCGACATGATCCTAGACTAGTACTATAATTCTAATAGACATCGATCGGTCAGCCGCCCGATCAATATTCTATCACAATTTAAGCACTGCAAATGTCAACATTCTGACCCTATTACCATCTTGACTCTCACTCAACCTAAACCACGGTCCGAGGAACCTCTCCCAGTATAGCTCAGACACTAGCCCAAGCTCTGATACCACTCTGTCACACTCTCATTTTTAATTCTAAAAGTGAACTCAGCTGAATGCTTCAATAAAGGAAGAAATAGAGCTCAAGCAAACAAAAATTAGATGTCATTTGAGGGTTTAAAACTTGCTCACACCTCAGACTACCAGGGCTGATTTGTTTGCAGGAAATGAAGAGTTTCTCCCATGGCTTTTGGTTTTCTTCTCTCAGATGTGGTAAGGGGCAAAAATAGAGAAGGAATAATGAAGGGTCAGCTACCTTATATATATAGAGAGGTGAGGAGGACTAAACTAACAATTAATTTCTTAATAACTAGACCTTGCAAATTTATAAGTTATATTAAGCACCTACAAAATGCAAATATAACCTTCAAGCCCTTAAATAAATAAAAAATCACCAAAGCACATTCAATCAGGTAATTTTAATTCCTAACCACATAATATATTGAAATACAATTAATTTATTAAGTAAGAAAAGTCGATCGCTACAACATGAGAGACCAATATGGGATTCATCACTAATTTAGCAAATCAGGCATTTCCTATGTTTTGCTTATTGAATCGATTCAAGGAAACTTTGACCAAAGTATGGCAATCCAAAGAGGCAGAGTGTTTCCTCGTTTGGATGGCATGAATCGATATCATGCAATGAAGGAGACATAGAGATTGGGTCGTAAGAGTTTCGACTAAGCCATTACTCGAGACACCAATCCGGGAAATATGATGGAGGGATCTTACTTATGTGAGGATCGTGGTTATGATAGGTTGAGTATCTTGACATCATTTATGTCTAGGTCTTCGAGGCCCGTTTCTAGACAGTAACCTCGATTTATAGGTATCATGATGTTATTGGTGATAATTCATGGTCGGATTAAATCAAGGAAGATTTAATCTACTACTTTCAAAATATAGAAAGGTACAATGGAACTTTTGGAAAGTGTACTTACTATTAGAACATGAACGAGCCTAAGGGGTCATACACTAACTCCTGAGGTTCCTGCTTAAAAGATATGATTAATCAACTTTGGAAGTTGAGGTGAAATTGGGAAAGTCTAGACCTTATCTAAAGAGGAATATTAATTAATTGGTTGGAGATCAATTAATTAGACTATTTAATTAATCAAATGGGATTAATTAATTAATGAACTAATTAGAGTCCAAGGGTTTTATTTAATTAGCAGAGAAAGTCAAAAATTAAATAAAATTGAAGAAATAATTGGGTAATAATAGTTAAGGTAGGACTTTAACTATTATAGAATATTTAATCACATAGTTGGACTATTTAATTAAATAAGGAGTCAAAAATTAAATCAAGTTGGATAAAAATTTTGGATTCCAAGGTTAAGAGGGGGCGGGTGGTGGACCAAATTGGGAGAGGAATTTTAATTTCTCTCCAAGTCTTGATCAAATTGGAATCAAGGAAATATTTAGGAGAGAGAAAAAGGAACAACTTAGCATGCAAGTTAAGTTCCTTATTTTTAGGAAACTCCTTAATAGAGTTTGATTAGGAATAGATGAAAGTCAAATCTTGGAGATTTGATTTCATCTTGACTTCCAAAAAAACTAAACCTAAGAGTCTCTCTATAAATATGTGTGTTAAGAAAAACACACACACAACTGTTTTTAGTGAAAATTTTCGTCCACCAAGAAGAAGAAAAAGAGAAAAAATTTGTCTTCTTATTTTCTCCATAAAACTCGCCCCTCACCTATTATTTCTTGACAAGGTTTTGCTCATGTGTTGAGATTAACCTTTCACATATATTTCTACCTTCATGTATAAGCTTTAGATTAGATCTAAAAAAATTTTTGATAGAAAAGATTAGATCTAAAATAATTATATAGGTTAGCATCAAATATATAATTATTGGGAATTACACGGAGGTGTGGATACATCTTAGAGGCGAGATAATTGGATCGATTGAAGATACACAGCACAAATCGGAGCTCGGATTTTTCAAAGGGGGCCGACGGTTTTTTGAAGAATTGAGTCAAAGGAGTATTTGTTCGGGTTGAAAAGATTAGAAACTTGTACGAGGAAAAAAGCGCGAAAGGTATTTCTCATAGTATAGTTTTTCTCGTTTTAATTAGCTCGATTAAACAGGCCAATGTAATCCTGTTTCGGGGTAGTTAAAAAAATTTAAAATTCCGCTGTGCTAACTTACCCCGGGGATTACCCAATCCAACAAGAAACTCATAACTTGTTCACTAAGTAAACATATATATACATATATGTATTATTTGGAAAAAACATAAATATTTGGAAAGATTTCAAATATATATTTGGATAGATCTTGAAAATATGGAAAGATTTTAAAATACACACACACACACACATATATATATATGAGGATCTCAAATATATGGAAAGATATTCTATAATGTAATATATACACACACACATATATATAATATAATATACTCGCATAGGCGTGTTATTGAGGAGAGAGAGAATTGTGATCTCTCCATTTTTTTATATATATATATATTATAGTGTAATATAAAAGGATATAAGATATTATATATATATATATAAATATACATATTTACATACACGTAAGTGTTGTGTGTGTATGGGCTGTGTGGGTGCACCGTGTTGTGATATGTGCAAAGTATTGCACGTCTCATATATTTTAATATATTCATAGGATTTAATTAATTCCTTAATCAAAATTCAGAGTTGTGTGATTCATTCTTTCTTCCTTTCTCTCTCAACCTCTTTCATATTCTTCTAACTCATGTGTTGAATACGAAGAACCAGGAAGAAATATTATATCCCTTTCTCTCTATAAGATAAAAGTTTGAATCCTTTTTAGCTAGCACTAATAAAAAGGAATTGAGAGTACGAACTAAGGTGTGGATATACCATAGAGGCGCAAAACTTAGGGCGCTATAGCAAATCAATTCAAGGGAAACAGTTGGAGCATAATTTGCAGTGAAGCAGGAATTTGTTGTAGATAAAGACGGTATGAAGAATCACTACAGGAATCTTCAAGAGGTAAACACGAGAAAATTTATCTTTTAAGTTTTTGAATCCAATGGTACCATGTCTACCTAGCCCTGTTTAGGGGATGCTTCACGTTTAAAATTATTTTTTTGCTTCCACTGTGACGGACAGATCCCAACAGCTGGAAAAAATCATTATAAAGTGCCCATTTTCAAATTGTAGGTGGAGGGTTTATGTCTCATTGTATATGTGTGACAAGCAATTTTCCATTCATAAATGCATTTTGATGCACACTTGTGGTGAAGCTACTCTTGGAACTTGAGGCCGGGGCTCATTCGATGTGGGTTTCAAATATTGTGAAGGATAGGCTGAGAGGAGAGCCTATCTACAAACATTGTAACTTGCAGAAGGATATCCTTAGAGATTTTGGTGTGGAACTCAATTATCACAAGGAATGGGTTGGTAAGGAAATGACAATGTGAGATATTCACGTTGTAAAAAGTTGTCATATGACAAGCTGCGTTGGTACTGTAACGTAGTGAAAGAATATAATCCCGAAAGTACCGCAGATTATGTGATCAACCTGACTAGCAACATATTTGTTCGACTGTTTATATGCTTCCAGGCATGTCTTCTTGGTTTTTTAATGGGCACAGACTCTTAAATTTTTTGTGTTGTACTCATTAAACCAGTAAGTTCAAGGGATGCATGCTTAGCGCAGTGATCAAAAATCCCAATTATGACCTTTTCACAATAACATACGCTGGTGTTGATGCTAAAATGACATAAATTGGGCATTGTTCTGCTTTAAGTTACGTAACTTATTTGATTTCATAACTTCAAGTGAACCACAATTTTGGGCGAATTTGATATTCCCGGGTGATAGATGGGGAGTGATAAACAACAACCAAGCAGAATCGTTTAACAGTTGGGTAAAATTGGCACGGTTTATGCCGCTTGTAGCTATGGTTGATCATATTCGTGCCCAAGTCATGACTATGATGCATGAGAAGATGGAATATGGGGTGACATTAAATGGTAAGACTTGCCCCAAGCATGAGACGTAGTTGCAAGGGAACTACTTAGGATGTCGTACTGTACAAATCAAAATGTCTAGCGGGATGAGGTTTGAATTTATTGACGAGAACAAAACATGTCTGTGGATCTTGAAAAGTTCACTTGTACTTGCAGGTCATGGCAAGTGAATAGAATACCAAGCAAACATGCTTTGGCATGTATGGAGTCAAAGGGGCTTAATGTGTACAAGTTCTGTGACGTGCACTATTCTGTTCAAAACTACAAGCTCGCCTACAGTGCAGTGCTAAATCCTATTCCTAATAATGATAGGGAAGTATTGCTAAGAGGAACATGAAGTGTTATTTGCACCTGAGGTGCGAGCTCATCCTGGATGTAGAAGGACACAAAGGATCCCATCACAGTATGATAATGTACGGACTAGAAAGTGTAAATTGTGTGGTTTTACTGGGCACAATCATTGCACTTGCAAGAATACTAAAACTCCAACCACTTGAAATTTTTTGATGTTTTTCTCTTGCAATATTTGTATTGAAAAATTTTGTTTTGTTTTTGGATTCATTGATGTTAGATTGGTTAAACAATTGCATTGTATTAATCCGTTTGTCATCCAATATAGATAGCATTATCATACTTTACTTGTTCTTCGTATATGTAGTACTACATTGTTGTAGACACCCTTTTGTTGGTAAACCAAGTATATCTTTACAATACTTCATCTTCATTATAACGATACGTCCTTTAAACTTGTACCGATACAACGTATTAGTTGTTAGTAAACGTTGTAATAATCAAACATATACGTCATTTTAATTGTTAAGAAACGTCATAATAATTGTACAGATATAATAATTGTACAGATATGTCATATTAGTTGTAAAGAAAAGTCGCAATAGTTGTACAAAATATTGTCCTAGTTGTAAACAAACGTCATAATAATTGTACAGATACGTCGTATTGGTTGTTATGAAACGTCATAATAATTGTACATATACGTTGTACTAGTTGTTATGAAACATCATAATATTGTACAAATATGTCATATTAGTTGTCATGAGACTTCGTATTAAATGTATAGATATATTGTATTAGTTGTTATGAAACGTCTTAATAATTACATAGATACGTTGTATTAGTTGTTAAGAAATGTTGTAATAGATGTACAGACACGCCAAATTAGTTGTTAAGAAATGTCGCCATACATGTACAGACACGTTGTATTAGTTGTTATGAAATGTCGTAATAATTGTATGCAAAAGTCGTAACAATTGTATAGATACATCGTATTAGTTGTTAAGAAACATCGTAATAATTTTATAGATACGTTGTACTAGTTGTTAAGAAATGTAATAATATTTGTACAGATACGTCATATTAGTTGTTAAGAAACATCATAATGATTTTACATATATGTCATACTAGTTGTTAAGTAAAGTCATAATATTGCACAGATACGTCATATTAGTTGTCATGCGACATTGTAATAAATGTACAGACGTCATACTAGTTGTTATGAAATGTCATAATAATTGCACAGATACGTCGTATTAGTTGTTAAGAAATATCGTAATGATCGAACAGATACGTCGTATTAGTTTTTAATAAACATCGTGATAATCAAACATATACATCATATTAGTTGTTATGAAATGGCATAATAATCAAACAAATATATCGTATTAGTTGTTAAGAAACGTCCTAATAATTGCACATATACGTCGTAATGATTAGTTGTGATGATACGCCATATTATTTGTAACAATACATCTAATTGGTTGTAATAATACACCTAAATGGTTGTAACAATACACCATACACTATGTCTTAATAAGCCCTAAACCCTAAACTCTAAACACTATGACACCACATACCCTAAAAATAAATGTTCCAAAATTTACTGTTCATATATTTGAGCAAATTATGCATTAGATGATTCAATGTACATTTCTTTTACTAACTAGAATTACCTAATGTTTCCAAAACTCAATGTTCACCTATAATACTAGTAATGATTACTTTACTTTGAATGTGAGAATTAGTTGTATCATTATTTTGTGATTTTTTATGATTCTTAGTTGTATAATAATGCATCATCACTTGGTTGAAGACACTACAGTTAACTAGTGTTCTCAAAACTCAATGTTCACCTATATTACTACTAGAATCACTTTACTTTGTGTGTGAAAGTTAGTAGTTTTGTAACATTGACACACGCGAGTATGTGTAGGACCATTATAAATGTAAATTTACACTCTTATAATGTTATGAAGTTGCATTAATGACATATTTGAGCTTGGTATACATTATTGAGATGCAAAGTTCCAGTATGTTAGAGATGCCGTATATGAGAGTGAAAGATGCAGTATGTTAGGTTAACATATGTCGTATATGATATTAAAAGATGCAGTATGTGCAATGCAAAGTCCCAGTATACTAGAGTTTCCGTATGTTAGAGTGACAGATGTAGTATGTTAGGTTAACATATGCCATATGTGATATAAAAAGATGTAGTATGTGAGATGCAAAGTTCTAGTATGTTGAATTGCCGTATGTTAGAGTGAAAGATGCATTATGTTAGGTTAACTTATGCCGTATGTGATATTAAAAGATGTAGTATGTGAGATGCAAAGTCCCAGTATGTTAGAGTTGTCGTATGTTAGAGTAAAAGATGCAATATGTTAGGTTAACATATGTCGTGTGTGATATTAAACGATGCAATATGTGAGATGCAACGTTCTAGTATGTTAGAGTTCGTATGTGAGAGTGTAAAATGCAGTATGTTAAGTTAACATATGTCGTATGTGATATTAAACGATGCAATACGTGAGATGCAAACTTTCAGTATGTTAGATTTTCCATATGTTTTGCTTAAAGATGCAGTATGTTAGCATAAACATCAAAAAATTGTACTACAAAACATAAATCAAAATTTTCTTAAAAAATATTTCATCCATGAAATGGCGAAGTTTGATCATTTCCACAATTGATTGATATTGTCGTGGCCATACATGCTCGGTAATGATCTATGTTAACCATTTTCTCTTATGCTCAAAAGTCCTTTGTGTCTCTTGTGAAGCACTCTGCCTAGAGGCAAACAAAGATCCCATTATCTTCCTCTTTTTGTTGTTGGCAAGAAGAGACTTGTACCGGTGTGGGCTTCCTAATTCTGTACGCTCCCATGCGGAGCAGATATCCTTTTAAGAATGTCGCCTACATAATTTATGTTATTTATTAAATTTATTTACATTCTGTATAAAAACTCAATTTCAAAGACGAGGAGAGATTAATGCTCCTTTTTGCCTTAATAGTGAGTTGTGGGAGGATACAATATCGACACTCTTTCAAATAGTGCGTGTCTTTTTACTAAGTTCCCCGATAAAGTCCCGATATTTAGTTTGCTTAAGCAACTGTTTTCCATTATGTTTCCAATGGAGGTTATTAATTTCAACATATACATTGTTAGAGTGTTAGTTTCCAACCATAATGTGCATGTAGCAATATATCAATTCAGAGCTCACTGTCTTGCCCCATAATAAGTCACTCAAGTTGTCTCTATTGATGGTCATACCATTAAACGCCAGCCTATGAAAAATTTAAAAATTATACATATTTGGTGATGATGATATGAACAAGATATTTAATGATTATAATTTACCATTTTAACCTCAAACAATTATCTTCACGAATGAATGTATCGACTATCCTATGCTCATAGTCCGTTAGGAAGTCCCACCCTTTGTAGCCTATCATTTTAGAGTGTTCAGCATAATGAAGTTCTATAATAAGCACGTTGGTTACATCCTCGTCCACATTTTGTTGATACATGTGCTATTTTAAATTGAAATATGCAGTATGTTAGATTATCATAAACAATATGTGAGGTTAAGAGATGTAGTATGTGAGATGTAAAATTGCAGTATGATAGGGTTGTTGTATATTAGAGTGAAGGATGCAGTATGTGAGGTTGACATAAGCATTATGAAAAATTGCAAATTTTAGTATTTAAAAGATGCAGTATATTAGAGTGACATATGTTGTATGTTAGGTTAACATAAGCAATTTGTGAGATAAAAAGATGCAATATGAGATATGTTAGGAAATTTCATGTTAGATGTTTTGATGGTGACAAGAATAGAACGTTATGTTAGACACAAAAATAATGTAATTTTATGTTTTCATAGAACAATTGTATAAGCGTATGAATGTTTGTTATTTTGTTAGGCTTGCAATTTTTATCTTTGTAGACTTTAGGCTAAGTATTTGATACCAAATCGCTAGTAGAATTCTAGGTGAGTTTATTAGAGATGAAGTTAAAGATCAGCGTCTGAAGTCAAGTGAAGATGAAGATTTGTTCTTAGAGTCTGTCAAACGCTAAAGGACTGTTTCAGGATTTATGAATCAAGCACTCAAAATGACTCAAGCAATCAAGGATCAGATTCACCTGAAATAAATTCTCAAGTCATGAAGGACTTAAATGCAATCATCAACAGATATTTATTTCCAACGGGAAATAAATTCAAATGCATTAAATGCCTAATAAGTATATTAAATGTGATAAGCTATTACGACTTATGGACAAACCACCTTTTGACTAGACTGTCAGATTTTAGAGTTCAAAACCTGCTCCTGTCTAATCGGAACCAACAAAATTTCAGGAATGTCAGAAAGGGACTGTTTAATGCGCTGCGTTAGGTACACGGGCTCACATGTGTCCAACGAACAAATCCCAAGAAACCCTATAAATAGTACCCTTCAGCAAACCCTAATAAAAAACACGTACATACACAAGAAAAAGGTTAATACTTTGCTGAAATTACTTGAAAGAAAAGCCTACAAACTCCATAGCAAAAATCCTTCAAGCTTCTCATAATACATTCCAAAGACAGTTATAGATCTCTCAAACCTCTTCAGAGAAGAACCTTAAATTTCTATTGACATATCCCAAGTTGTTTGAACTTTCCAACATCAAACAAACCCGTGACAAAGCCCTCAACATCTTTCATCTGAGTGAGAAAGTTTATTGATTCTACAAGCAGCATTTCTGTGTGAGACAAGTTTGTTGAAGAAGATCTTCATTGGAGCCGAAGTCCGTGTGATCAAGGAGCTCAAAGATCGTCTTCCCTTTCCACTATTTTGTAGAAGTCTCTGTGTGACTCTTCGATAATCATTCTAGTGAATTCCTCTGAGTGCATAGGAGAAGAAGGACGTAGCTGGGATTACATCACCTAGTGAACGTTACAATATCTTGTGTTATTTACTGTTTGATTGCTTTACTTTACATTTGCATAGTATAACTTGAAAAAGCATTCAAAACAGTTAAGCGACTAACTCAAGTTCAAGAAAACGCTAAGCTATAAAATCATTTTTGCTGTTCTAACCTTGATTAAGCAATTGAAACATTACCCTACTTTGGTAATTGTTGAAATCACTAAGTCTAAGTTACCTATTCCTAAGCGCCTGACCTACGCTAAGCTTTCCAAGCGTTCAAATTCTTCAAAGTAATATGAAATATTTTTAAAGTCAAAAAAGACTTCAGGGTCTATTAAACCCTCCCTTCTAGACCCTTTCGTATACCACTTGGGACCATCAAGTGGTATCAGAACGGTTGAAGTAGAAACCTAAGCGTTTCCAAGCGTAACTGCTTGTTTAGATCAATTTTTCTAAACTTAGTCGCTTTTTTTTCTTATCATAACTTTTAACAAGATGCCTAAGCTAGTTAAGTCAAACTATGACTCATAGAAACTTAGAGCATTCGCTTATCTTTCTTCATGTGATAATGAGATGTGTGATGTAATTACAGATGGCCCCATTCAGATCATGAAAGTTATAACTCGAGCCCCTGGATAGACTGGGGTGATGAACAATGCCGCGGTTTGGTGGGTTGAAGAAAGGAATAGTGGTGAAAATGAGTCAGAAATCAGCCCTTAAGTTGCCGAGTTTCCGCGACGTGCCGCGGCACAAACAAAACCGCGGTCCAGGGACGCGGTATGGTGCACTTGTGCACTGGGTAAAGAAGGGGTGGGGGAACCGCGGTATGGCTTTGGAAAATCACATTGGCGCCGCGGTCCCGTGCTGCGGCGCAGAAAGTTCGAAAGATGTTGGCCGAGTTGTCAGGTGTAAGACCGCGGTCTGGTGCCGCGGTTCAGAAAGTGCGTAACTTTTGCCCGTATTTTTTTTAAAGAAGACCGCGGTCCCGTGCCGCGGTACAGTGCTGAGATGTGTAGGCATTGACTAGGTGCCGCGGCACTGAACTGCGGTCCTGTTCCCAAATTTTTTTTTTTCAAAACGCAGTAACCGTAAAGACAACAAACCCTGAAACAAGAAATCAAAAATAACGCAGCTCAAGAAGTAAAACAAAATGAAAAATTAAGAAAACATGAAAAACGTGGGTTGCCTCCCACGAAGCGCTGGTTTATAGTCATTAGCTTGACGTTTCAAGAGGGGGTCACGGGGATGGATCCTGGAGCGGGACGGTGTGCTTGTCCTTGCTCCATCCTTGATGAAAATAATGTTTCAACCGGTGCCCATTTACAGTAAAAGTACCCTTTACCTCGTCTTGAAGCTCAATAGCCCTGGATGAATAAACCTTTGTGATAGTGAAAGGACCTGACTACTTTGAACGGAGTTTGCCCGGAAAAAGTCGTAGGCGAGAGTTGAAAAGAAGTACCATATCACCAACCTGAAATTCCCGAGGTGTGATCCTTTGATCATGCCATTTCTTTGTTCGTTCCTTGTACAACTTGGCATTCTCATATGCCTCATGTCGAAATTCGTCAAGCTTATTAAGTTGGAGTAACCTGTTTTTACCTATAGCTTGCATATCAAAGTTAAGCATTTTAATAGCCCAATATGCTCTATGCTCAAGTTCGACAGGTAGGTGACATGTTTTTCCAAAAACAAGGTGGTAAGGTGACATGCTGATTGGAGTTTTAAACGCGGTTCTATATGCCCAAAGTGCATCATCTAGCTTGAGGGACCAATCCTTCCTAGAGGAACTAACTGTTTTTTCTAAGATGCGTTTAATTTCCCTATTCGACACTTCTACCTGTCCACTCGTTTGAGGGTGATACGGGGTCGAGACCTTATGTGTGACACCATATTTTGTTAAAAGAGCATCAAATTGTTTGTTCCGAAAATGTGTGCCACCATCGCTAATAATTGCTCGAGGAGTGCCAAAACGGGTGAAAATATGCTTCTTTAAAAATCTTAGCACTACTCGAGCATCATTAGTTTGTAATGCTTCCGCCTCAACCCACTTAGACACATAATCAACGGCTACAAGTATGTACTTGTGGGAATGAGAATTAGGGAAGGGTCCCATAAAATCAATTCCCCACACATCAAAAAGTTCGCATTCTAGCATATTATTTAAAGGCATCTCATGCTTTCGAGAAATATTGCCAACACGTTGGCATTTATCACACGATGCAACAAAAGCATGGCTATCTTTAAATAAAGTAGGCCAGAAGAAACCCGATTGTAGCACCTTGAGGGCGGTCTTAGTGGGTCCGAAGTGTCCTCCAATGACACCATCGTGACAGTGGCGCAAGATAGACATTGTTTCCTCGAAGGGAACACACCTCCGGATAATACAATCTGCACAAACTTTAAACAAGAAAGGATTATCCCACAAATAGTGCTTAGCTTTAGATAGGAATTTCTTTCTCTGATGATAAGTAAGATCTGGGGGGAGTTCCCTCGTGACAAGATAATTCGCAATATCAGCAAACCAGGGGCGGGGTCCATTAACGATAGCATAAAGATGTTCATCCGGGAACTCTTCTAAAATTGGTGTGGCATCTAAAATATCTACCCGAGAGTCCTCAATTCTAGAAAGATGGTCTGCAACAACATTTTCTACCCCCTTTTTGTCTCTAATTTCTAGGTCATATTCTTGTAACAACAAAATCCACCTAATCAATCTTGGTTTTGCATCTTTTTTAGAGAGGAGGTATTTAAGAGCTGAATGGTCGGTGTATACAATGACTTTATTCATGACAAGGTATGAATGGAACTTATCAAAAGCGAATACGACAGCTAGTAACTCTTTTTCAGTAGTTGCATAATTTTGTTGTGCATCATTAAGTGTCTTACTCGCGTAATAAATTGTTCGAAATACCTTATCCTTGCGTTGACCAAGGACTGCACCTACCGCAAAATCACTTGCATCACACATTAGCTTAAACGGGAGACTCCAATCGGGTGCCATGATCACGGGAGCCGTAATCAATTTTCTCGAAGAGTGTGAAATGCCTGTAAACAAGTAACGTCAAAATCAAATTGTGCATCTTTCATGAGGAAATTAGATAGAGGTTTCGAAATATCTGAAAAATTCTTAATAAACCGTCTATAAAACCCGGCATGACCCAAGAAACTCCTCACTCCTTTGACAGATGTGGGAGGAGGAAGTTTCTCGATAACTTCCACTTTAGCGGGATCCACCTCAATACCCTTGTGTGAAATACGATGTCCCAAAACTATGCCTTCTTGTACCATAAAGTGACACTTCTCCCAATTTAAAACAAGGTTAGTATCCTCACATCTCTGTAAAACCAATGATAAATTATGCAAACAAGCATCAAATGAAGAACCAAAGATAGAGAAGTCATCCATGAATATTTCAATGAAGTTTGGAACCATATCATGAAAAATAGCCATCATACAACGTTGAAATGTGGCAGGCGCATTACAAAGGCCAAATGGCATTCGTCTATAAGCAAATGTACCATAAGGACAAGTGAAAGTCATTTTTTCTTGATCCTCCGGTGAAATAGCAATTTGATTATAACCCGAATAGCCATCTAGAAAACAATAGAATTCATGTCCGGCTAACCTTTCTAGCATTTGGTCAATGAAGGGGAGGGGAAAGTGATCTTTTCTAGTAGCATCATTTAATTTCCTATAGTCAATACAAACACGCCAACCTGTCACGGTGCGAGTTGGGATTAACTCGTTTTTCTCATTTGAGATAACGGTTATTCCTCCTTTCTTTGGCACGACTTGGGTTGGGCTTACCCATGCACTATCTGAAATAGGATATATTATACCTGAGTCAAGCAATTTAATCACTTCCTTTTTTTACTACCTCTTGCATCATTGGATTTAATCTCCTTTGAGGTTGGATTGTGGTCTTGTAATTGTCCTCCATTAAGATTTTATGCATGCAGATAGCTGGACTAATTCCTTTGATGTCTGCGATCTTCCAACCGAATGCCCTTTTGTGAGTCCTCAATACTCGTAATAGTTTTTCTTCCATGCTTCCTGTCAAAGATGAAGAAATAATCACAGGTAAAGTTTCCATAGTATCAATGAAAACATATTTCAAATGAGATGGTAAAGGTTTGAGTTCGAGTGTCGGAGGTTCTTCTATTGATTGTTTTGGTGGAGTGGTCAATGGGCGATCTAGAGATTCAAATCTTGGTCGATAACTCCGCTTATTAGGCGGATTGGCCTCAAGGCTAGCCAACATCTCTTGTAAGTGCTCCACATCGGTCTCTTTTTCCATAGGGCCAATTAAGCAAGTTTTTAATAAGTCATCATCATTATGAAGCTGAAAGTACTCAACAGAAGCATGATCAACAATATCAATAGCATAACAAGTAGGGGTAGTGGAAGGATGCCTCATTGCTTGATATACATTAAAAGTAACCTGATCTTCACCTACTCTTAGTATGAGCTTACCATTAGCGACATCAATTAAAGCTTTACCCGTATTCAAGAATGGACGACCTAAAATAAGTGGCATCTCGACGTCTTCTTCCATGTCCAAAACTATAAAGTCCACCGGAAAGATGAACTTATCAACCTTGACTAGTACGTCTTCGACCATCCCTCGTGGGTACTTAATGGATCGATCCGCCAATTGGAGAGAAACGGTGGTTGGCTTTGGTTCTCTGAGCTCCAACTTCCTGAAAAGCGAGAAAGGAAGTAGATTAATACTTGCTCCTAAATCACAAAGAACTTTAGAGAAAGTAAGAGAACCAATTGTGCAAGGAATTGAGAAACTCCCTGGGTCTTTAAGGTTAGGGGGAAGCTTATTCTGAAGTATCGCGGAACATTCCTCAGTGAGTGCAACGGTTGCATGTTCTTCAAGCTTGCGTTTGTTCGAAAGAATTTCCTTGAGAAATTTAGCATAGCTTGGCATTTGGAGAATAGCATCTGCAAAAGGAATGTTAATGCGCAATTGTTTAAACATTTCTACAAATTTTAGAAATTGAGCATCAAGTTTCCTCCTTTTTAGTGCCAAAGGAAAAGGTGGTCGTGGCTGTACAGGTTCAGGAGCAGTGCGGGATGCAGATTCGCCGTTATCCGAAACAGGTAACTGTGCCGTGGCATTGGACAGCGGTTCGGTGGTGTGCCGTGGTCCTACGCTGCGGTCCTGTTCGAAAAACTGTTTGTCTGAGATGGTGTGCCGCGGTTCCCTTCTGAAAAATTGGACATTGGAATTTCAGACCGCGATTCAGTGCCGCGGTTCAAGTCGGATTTTTGGAAATTTTCAGCACCAACGTTTTTACCACTTCTCAATGCGATGGCCTGAACCTGTTCTTTCGGGTTTTTCTCGGTGTCGCTAGGTAGCGATCCTGGTGTTCTACCTGAGAGTTGACTAGCCAATTGTCCCAATTGAGTTTGTATGTTGCTCACATTAATTTCAAGGTTGTGACACCGTTCATCATTTTTCTTTATATATTGGAGCATCAATTCCTCAAAACTCGGTTTCTTTTCTTGTGGTTGGTAACCTCCTTGTTTGTGAAATGTGTTGGGTTGAAAACCCCCTTGGCGTTGAAATGACGGTCTATCATCGTGTGATTGAAACCCGGGAGGTTGCTTCACCACATTGTTGTTGTTACTCCATGAGAAGTTTGGGTGATTTCTCCACCCCGGATTATATTTTTCAGAAAATGGATCGTTTTGTGTCCTATTTGAATTTTGCACATAATTCGCATCTTCAACACATTCGGAATGATAAGATTGACTGCCATGTTGACACTCCGTAATGTGATGATTTCCACCACAATTTTCACACAACGTTTGCACTTGGTTTACCGAGAAATTCATAGCATCCAATTTCTTGTGCAATAGTTCTACTTGATTAGCTAGTGAAGTGGAAGCTTCCACTTCATAAACTCCACTCGCCTTCTTTGGAAGTATTACTCTCTCGGTAGGCCATTGGTAGTTATTTTCCGACATTCTATCGATCATTTCCCAAACCGCTTGTGGTGGTAAATTCATGAGTGAACCACCCGCAGCTGCGTCTAGATGAGTGCGAAGGCTGGGTCCAAGGCCTTGATAAAAGATGGTCACTTGAGTCCAAACTGCAAAACCATGGTGAGGGCATTTTCGGAGAAGTTCCTTGAATCTTCAAGTGCTTCATAGAGTGACTCACCCTCCATTTGTCGAAATCCTTGTATCTCAACTTTGATAGCGGCTGTTTTCCCCGGTGGAAAATACTTACTCAAAAACTTCTCCACCAACTGGTCCCAAGTATGAATGGATGCCGTTGGCAATGAGTCAAGCCAAGCTCTTGCTTTATCCCTCAATGAGAACGGAAAGAGTCTCATTCTAATAGCATCATCGGTCACTCCATTTTGTCGAAATGTGCTCAAATAGCTAAGGAACTTGGTAATGTGAGCATGTGGTGACTCATCCGCCGTACCCCGATATTGTTCATTGGAAATGAGTTGAAGAATAGCCGGTGATATTATAAAATTGTTTGCTTCTACCGTGGGTAGTACGATAGCACCAGCGGCTCCATGAACAGTGGGTTGCATATAATCACGTAAAGGACGGGGAGCTTGCTCTTGTCTTTGTGCTAATGTGGCAGCAACAATGGCTTGAATCAAGGCTTGAATTCCCGGGTCCTCTAAATTAACGGGATTGTTCCCTTCCATTGCCTCAAATTGATTCTCGTTTTGGCTTTGTGCTCGTCTTCTTCTATTGAAAGTGCGCTCGATCTCGGAATCAAAATCTTCAAGGTTTCCTTGAGATGTGCGGGTCATGCACTACTCAAAGAAGTCAACCTAACAATAGAATCAAAAGAACCAAAATTAAAACGTAAAAACAACAAACCAAAACGCAAAAACAGCAACTTTTAACATAAAAACAGCAACTCAAGATGTAAAAACAGCAAACCAAAATAACAAAACAGCAACTAAAACACAAAAACAGCAACTTAAAACACAAAAACAACAACTTTAGACGTAAAAACAGTAAATCAAAACGTAAAAACAGCAAACCAAAACGTAAAAACAGCAACTTAGTCTTAGAATAGATAAGTGAATTACAATATTAAATAACGCAATTGTCCCCGGCAACGGCGCCAAAAACTTGACACGCGAAATCCTAGCAAGTGTACTAGGTCGTGCAAAGTAATAAAGTGGACTATTTAGCCCGGGGTGTATCGTCTCCACAGGGACAATTAGATTCAATGTTCGTAATTGCTATATTACCTATTTCTAAGCTAAATCAATTTATAAGATGATAAGTGTTTATACTATGAAGATAACTAAAGATAACTAAAATGATTATCAAGGTAATAACTCAAATGGAAAGAGGTGATTGGGTTATGATCCTACTATGTTCTATTCTTTGTTCATGAACTCTCAATTATCCGGATTTTTAGAACGCTCTTGTTATGGCGAAACCCCCTAATGTATTTATTATCCAATCTCTTGAAATAACAAGCCTATACTAGTTAACAACTTCCTATATCTCTATAGTGAAGATTGAATTAACTAACATGCATTTAGGTTCAAAGGAATTCCTTGTTTACGAAGATCCTACATTCAATCGGGTCATCTTATCACAAAAAGCCACACAACACAATCGATTCTATCTCTAGTCAATTGTTACGTTATGATGTTTGATTTTTCGATCTCCCTTTATCTATCTCCTCTCGGTCTCAAGACAAAGCATTATATCAAACACATGGTGATCATTCATGTGAAAACATTAAGCATAAAATCAAACATGTAACAAGAATGTAATAAATCCGGAAATTAATCATTCATTAAACAGAAAACATCACAAAATATTCACATAACCCAACCACAAAGATGCTTAGCTCATACTTACAATAACAAATGATTCAACAATTCTATAAGACATAGTTGATAAACTAATCAAAGAGAAAGAGTTGAATTACTCCCTATTACAAGGTGTGAATCCAAGCTTTTGATGATGAAAATGGCTCCTCAAGCTTCCTTGGGTCTTCCTATGGCTTCCCCTAGGTGTTTTAGAACAAGTGTCTGTGTTTTCCAAGAGAAAAATGTGTTATAAAGGAGGAAAACGGCGGACTTAATTTTAGGGTTTCGGGAGAATTGGACCGCGGCACACATTCTTAACTGACCGCGGTCCGGATGACAAGTAGTGCCGCGGCACAGCGCCGCGGTCCAATTGGCAAGTATTGCCGCGGTTTGAGCCGAGGTCTAAACAGGGCGCCGAAGGGTCATTCATCAAAGGGCCGCGGCATTGTGCCGCGGTTTCTGGGCGCCGAAGGCCGCGGTTCCGTGCCGCGGTCCTATTAGGATTTCTGAGCTTCGCATTGCACCGCAACCGCGGTCTTGCACCGGGTCTAGTGCCGCGGTCCCGTGCCGCGGTCTAGAGTGGCAGTTTCATATTTTTCTTTGCTTTTTCGTCTCTTGTTCGGCCTTCTTACTCGATAATCGATCTATTTGACTTAAATCCCTACACACATGAAATTGAAACAAATCAAAGCACTATGCGGAATATTCATTACTAAATTATGACGAAAATACCTAAATCAAAGGGGTAAAAACTCGTAAAATGTGAACTTATCACTCTTCGATAATCGTTCTAGTGAATTCCTCTGAGTGCATAGGAGAAGAAGGACGTAGCTGGGATTACATCACCTAGTGAACCTTACAATATCTTGTGTTATTTACTGTTTGATTGCTTTACTTTACATTTGCATAGTATAACTTGAAAAAGCATTCAAAACAGTTAAGCGACTAACTCAAGTTCAAGAAAACGCTAAGCTATAAAATCATTTTTGCTATTCTAACCCTGATTAAGCGATTGAAACATTACCCTACTTTGGTAATTGTTGAAATCACTAAGTCTAAGTTACCTATTCCTAAGCGCCTGACCTAGCGCTAAGCTTTCCAAGCGTTCAAATTCTTCAAAGTAATATGAAATATTTTTAAAGTAAAAAAAGACTTCAGGGTCTATTAAACCCCCCCTTCTAGACCTTTTCGTATGCCACTTGGGACCATCAAGTGGTATCAGAGCGGTTGAAGTAGAAACCTAAGCGTTTCCAAGCGTAACTGCTTGTTTAGATCCATTTTTCTAAACTTAGTCGCTTTTTTTTCTTATCATAACTTTTAACAAGATGCCTAAGCTAGTTAAGTCAAACTATGAATCATAGAAACTTAGAGCATTCGCTTATCTTTCTTCATGTGATAATGAGATGTGTGATGTAATTACAGATGGCCCCATTCAGATCATGAAAGTTATAACTCGAGCCCCTGGACAGACTGGGGTTACTCAAGATGGTTATGTCGAGAAGCCTAAGTTAGAATGTACGCCCGAAGATCGAAAAAGAGCGAATGTAGATAATGTTGAACAAAGTGCTCTATACTCAGTGTTAGGAGACAATGATGCATTGTTCAACAAGATCATGCAATGTAAGACTTCAAAAGAGATATGAGATAAGTTGGTTATCGTGTGTGAAGGTTCAGCGTAGATGAAGGAGAACAAGCTCTCCATAGCCATGCAAAAATTTGAGCATTTCAAAATGCAGCCCAACGAGACACTAGATCAATTGGACGCAAGGTTCACTTTGCTGATTATAGAGTTAGCGTCACTAGACAAGGAGTTAATCAACAAGAAAATAGTCAACAAGATATTCAGGAGTCTTCCAAGCAAGTATTTGATTAAGACTGTTGCCATGAGAGAATCACAGACTTTGGAGACTCTAACTCCAGAACATGTGTTTTCAGAGTTAAAGGCATTTGAGTTCGAATTGGGTGAAGTCAGCGACACATTGACTGGATTAGGAGCTTTAATCGCTACTACCAAAAGTAAGGTTAAAGCGATTAGTGAGGTGAAATCGACAGAATCCAATGAGGAAAAAGAGATGGCTTTATTGGTCAAGAAATTGCTAAGATATGAAAAGAGAAACCCTATTAGACAAACTTCATTTCAAACCTCTCCCCCTGAACCAGTGCCTCAGTATCAAGCGCCAGTGTATTCTGTACCTCAACCAGTAGCGCCAGTTCCATACCAAGCGCCTCTAACTCCTACTCAGAATCTCTCAGTGCCAGTAATTTCCAAAAGGTTATCAACGGAATAGACAATGAAAACTAACCTTTGTTATAACTGCAGGAAACTAGGGCACTACCAGGTAAATTGCCCCTTATCCAAATATGTCTAAGCCTACAAGGCAAGATTATGCGGATATAAACCAATTCAGGAGCAACCTTCGCCAACAAGGTTTTCTAGCGGAATCTAAACCATTCTCCGCACCTGAAGAGGACTTGGAATCATCAGATGAAAACAGTGATGATGAGCCATCAAGCGACTCAGCGTTAATTTGTCTCATGGCGAGAGATGAAGAAGTGTCTGATGACTCGCTATCTAAGATAAACACTGAATTATCTCATCCTCTTTCTTATGATGAATTACTTGACAAAGTAAATGAATATTATAAAGATTATCAAGATGCCGCCAAGTTATATCAAAATCACTTTGATATTATTTCATCTTCACAAGTGATAAAATGACGCTCAAGGCAGAGTTCCAAGTTCAGCAATGATGCATTGAGAAGAATCAATCGCTTGAGAGTGAAATTACCCCACTGGAAAGTGATATTTATATAATATTCAAGAGAGAAGCTGACTTGATCGTTAAACTTGCCAAATAAGAGCAGCTTGTCTCATCATTATGTCTCATCATTATCCAAAGAGTCAAGAAAGCTAGATAATGCGACTGAGGTAACCAGACTTTTTGGTGAAAAGACCGATTTAGGTTGTGATAAATTTGGTCAAAAATAAAAAAATCTAAGGTTACGGCAACCAACAAAGGAAAAGGTGTATTCTTTGTTGAGAAGAGTTCAAACAGTCAAACGCTGAATGAACCCAAGGACAATGGTAAGAGGCCAAATGAGAAGGTCAATACCAACTCAAGCAACAAGGAGAAGACGAAAGTGAATGACTCATAAAAGAAGGTTCATCCAAACACTCAAAAGGCTAAGGATAAACCATCTACAAGTGAATCAAATGCTAAGCGTCAATCGCCAAAAATGACTCCTAAGCCAGTGCCGAGGAAATACCAGTGTCAATATCCTCAAAGATTTAGATCATATTATCGATACTATGATGACTATGATTATGATTACGACTATGATTACTATTATAATTGAGGATATTACTATACACCTAAAATGCACACACAACACAAACTAAAACCCAAGAAGAACAGTCCTCCCGTAATGAAGACAAGGAAAATATGGGTTCCGAAATTTTTAATTCAAACCAAAGCTACTAACGTTGAAGGACCCAATACAAAATGGGTACCTAATAAGAATTAGAACTGCCCTTTAAATGCAGGTACCTAGAGCCAACACTGATACTTTAGTTTGGTACATTGATAGTGGGTCATCAAGGCACATGATTGGTTCAAAGGATCTCTTGGTCAACTATCGTGCAACCAATGGTCCTCAAGTTGTTTTCGATGACAACTCCAAATATAACGACGCAACTAAGGCTCAAATTCTTAAGCGATTGTTGCTATGTTAACGACGCTAAGACTAAGTCTACTAAATTAAGAGGAAAAAGAACAAACAATGTGTATTTAGTAGATTGAGATTCAACAATAAATAACAACCTCACATGCTTTGTTGCTAAAAGTCAAAATGAATTGGGTTGGTTATGGCATAGAAAAATGAATCACCTCAACTTTAAGGCAATCTCTGAGCTAATATCGCTAAATCTAGTAGAGGGATTACCTAATGGTTCCATTCAGAAAAATCGCTTATGTGATGCATGTCAAATGGGTAAATGCTAGTGTACCTTCCAAAAATGGAAAGTACTAGATTAAATCAATCCTTTGATTTAATCAAGCCTCGAATTAGTCACCAAGCTAATTCTCGACACTTACAAATTGCGGTTGCCCACCTAGCATAGGGTACCGAAGACCTAGATAAAACGAAAGTAAAGATACGCCTTCTGCGATCTTGATCCTCGCATAAGTAAGATCTCTCTATCTAATCTCCCGATTGAATCTAGGGCAGTGGCTAAGGTCGAAGCTCTATTAATTCAACCCTATGTTTCCCACGTTATGTGAAATCGACTTCGATTATCTAAACGAGGAAACCCTACGCCTCTTTAGATATCATACTTCGGCCGAAGATTCCTTAAGTCGATTCACTATGTAACCATAGGAGATTAACCGACTGGCTAATGTCAGAGATAGATTCCTCTTGATTCTCACGTGCCTTACTACGTAAGACGTGCATGTCTGAGTTTGCTCATATTCGATCATCTAAAGTGATCATGTAACAAATCAAGAACATGCGCGGTTATGCATAAAACATCCAATGGAATCTTAGGTCCATAAGGATTACTCTTATACTACAAGACCACTGGAAGTTCCACATTCGAGTGGGAATCCATTTCAGGAACTTCCATGGGGTTGCTCAGTTCGCCCATTACCACAATGGCAACCCTCATATATGCATTGGCTTTCACCGTGCCAGTATCTATGGAACGAGATACACTTCTACCAGAGTATGCATCATATGAGCAAGTCTTTTGGGTTGAATCGATATCCCTTTATCTCAATGAACCCTTTCACGACTTTGAACAATGTTTAAAGATCACAGCCTTCGAGACATATTCCATCATTGCCACACCCAATGTGCAATGATGTCCCATAGCTATGTGTGATCCTTCAGGACTTTATTCTAAGCCAAAGTAAAAACTAATTTAAGAATAAAGACATGCCACACATATAAAGAGATTGACTTTATTTATAAGAAAACGATTGTTCAACTGTAGAGTTACTATTACAAAGAATGGCGTCCAATAATTGGTGCACCGGGCACTAACTCTAACAATCTCCCACTTGCCCTAGCGCCAATTGCCCATGTACTTAAGGCCCATTCTTCCCAGATGTCCTTCAAATACTTTTTGGCTAAGGGGTTTGGTGAGTGGGTCCGCTATGTTGTCCGCTGTATCCACGCGCTCCATTCGCACGTCGCCTCTTCCAATGATTTCTCGTATCAATTGGAATTTCCTCAGAACATGTTTGGATTTCTGATGAGACCTCGGCTCTTTTGCTTGCGCAATAGCCCCGTTGTTATCACAGTATACCGTTACTGGATCTTCAACGGATTGAACGACACCCAATTCTTGGATGATGTTCCTCATCCAAATAGCTTCTTTTGCAGCCTCATTTGCTCCAATAAGTTCTGCTTCAGTGGTGGAGTCGGCTATAGTTGCTTGCTAGGAACTCTTCCAGCTGACTGCTCCGCCATTAAGCAGAAATACAAATCTCGAGGCCGACTTCGAGTCATCCTTGTCGGATTGGAAACTCGAATCAGTAAACCCCTCTAATTCCAATTCTCCTCGTCCGTATATCAAGAACAAGTCCTTAGTTCTCCTCAGATACTTAAGGATTGTTTTCACCGAACTCCAGTGTGCCAAGCCTGGATTCGCTTGATATCGACTGCACACACTCAATGCATAAGCTACATCGGGTCTTGTGCATATCATCGCGTACATTATACTTCCTATCGTAGAAGCATAGGGAGTTTTGGACATTTTCACTCTTTCTTCCTTAGTCTTTGGGCACATAGACTTGGAAAGTGTGATACCATGTCCTATTGGCAAGAATCCCTTCTTGGACTCTTCCATCTCAAATCTTTTGAGTACGCGATCGATATATGCAGATTGAGAGAGACCTAACATCCTACTCGATCTATCCCTATAGATTTTCATACCAAGTATGTAGGACGCCTCTCCCATAACTTTCATGGAGAATTTATTAGAGAGCCATACTTTAGTTGACTGCATCATCCCTACATCATTTCCAATTAGTAGGATGTCATCGACATAAAGTATGATGAACGTGACTGCGCTCCCACTGACTTTCTTATACACACAGGCCTCTTCAACATTTTGAACGTATCCTTACTCTTGTATGACAGTGTCAAAACGTTTGTTCCAACTTCGAGAAGCTTGTTTAAGTCCATAGATGGACCTTTGGAGTTTACACACTTTGTGTTTGTTCCCTTTGGATGTAAAACCCTCTGGCTGTTGCATGTAAATCTCTTCCTCAATTTCTCCATTGAGGAATACAGTCTTTACATCCATCTGCTATATTTCATAATCAAAATATGTAGATATTGCAAGCATAATCCTAATGGATTTCAGCATAGCCATTGGCGAGAAGGTTTCCTCATAGTCAATCCCTTGTCTTTGAGTAAATCCTTATGCCACGAGGCGAGCCTTATAGGTTACTACCTCTCCATCGACTCCAAGCTTTCGCTTGTAGACCCATTTATAGCCAATGGGCTTGATACCTTCAGGGGGGTCAACCAAGGTCCATACCTTGTTGGAGTACATGAAGTCCATTTCGGATGTCATGGCCTCTAACCATTTTCTCGAATCAATGTCAGACATTGCACTCTTAAAACTTTTCGGATCAAAGTCTAGATGAGGATCTTGAGTGCCCTCCTCTTGCAATAGGCCTAGCCATCTTTCAGGCTCCTTTGGGATCCTCGTTGATCTCCTCAAAGGTTGTGTGTTTTCGGTGGGTGCCACTGATGTAGTCTCGTTGGTGTCGGGTGGGTTAATTTGTATTTCTTAATGAGGTCCATGAGACTTGATCCATTCTCATGGACCTCATCAAGTTCTACAGCCTCGCCTTTTCTATCTAGAAGGTGACCCCTCTCTAAGAAATTGGCATTTCTCGAAACAACAACCTTTTGTTCCGTTGGGCTGTAGAAGTAATATCCAACAGTTTCCTTTGGATATCCTACAAAATAGCACAAGAGGACTTGGGGTCCAATTTGTCTCCCATTAAATGCTTTACATAAGCTGGACACCCCATATTCTCAAATGATTATATGAGGGTGTCTTTCCACAGCAACTTTCATATGGGGTATTGGGCATCGTCTTGCTAGGTGATCTATTCAACAGATAGACAGCCGTTTCAAGAGCATAGCCCCACCTGGACTTAGGAACTTTAGTGAAACTCATCATGGATCGAACCATATCTAGCAATGTTCGATTCCTTCGCTCGGCTACCCCGTTATGGTGAGGCGTGCCGGGCGGTGTCCACTGTGAGAGAATTCCATTCTCTCTAAGATAATCAAGAAACTCGGTAGACAAGTATTCACCTCCTCGATCCGATCGAAGAGCCTTAATACTTCTACCAAGTTGTTTCTCTACTTCATTTCTGAACTCCTTAAACTTCTCAAAGGATTCAGATTTATATCTCATAAGATATAAATAACCATACCGTGAATAATCATCGTAAAAAGTTATGAAGTAGCTTTGGCCACCTTGAGTGCCAACACTCATTGGCCCGCACACGTCCGTATGGAATAAGTCCAATGGTTTTTTTGGCTCGTTCCGCTTTCCCTGAAAACGGTAACTTGGTCCTTTTTCCTTTAAGACATGATTCGCAACTTGACCATTCATCTAAGTCATTTACTCCTAAATGTTTTGCCAATGTTCGAATTCTTTTTTTGGAAATATGTCCAAGTCTTTCGTGCCACATTTGTGTGCTTACTTGATTATCTTGTTTACGTTTGTTACTTTGTTGAATATTGAGATTGGAAATTATTGGGGATATAGTATACATTCCATCTTTCATTTTCGATTCCATGATAAGAGACGATTCATAAAACAAAAGTAAACTTTTATTACGAATCTCAAAACAATATCCTTCTCTATCCACAACCGGAATCGAGATAATATTTCTTATTGTTTCAGGAACAAAATAAACGGAATGTAAAACTAATTTCCTATCTCCTAACTCTAAGTAGATCGTCCCCACGGCTTTGGCAGCAACCAATGCTCCATTCCCCATCTGCAGGGTCATATCTCCTCTACTTAGCTCCTTGGTTCTTTTCATCACCTGCAAATCATTGCAGATATAAACACCGCATCCAGTGTCAAGAACCCAAGAAGTATTGTTAACAGTGAAGTTAACTTCAACAAAGAACATACCTTGAGCCAGAGGCTCTTTGCAGTTCCTTTGCCAGTGCCCAACTTTCCCATATTTATGGCACTTATCAGACTTCTCAGACTTTGGCTTCTTTACCTTCTTCACACCACCATTACCTTTCAGCTTCTTAGTCTTATTCTTCTTCTTGTTGCCCTTATTGGCTTTAGAAGATGAATTCATAAGAAGCACCTGTTTGTCCTTCTTGATGGTGCTTTCAGCAGTTATCAACATGTTCAACAGTTCATTCAGTGAATCATTCAAGTTGTTCATGTCGAAATTGATGACGAATTGATCATATGACTTTGAGAGAGATTGAAGCACAAGATCGACACAAAGGTCTCCGTCGAGTAGCACATCCAAATCATTCATCTTATGAATTAATTGGATCATCTTAAGGACGTGCTCACTCACAGATGCCCCTTCATTCATCCTTGCTCCAAACAGTTGTTTTGATATAGCATATCGTTCTCTCCTAGTCCTAGTACCGTAAAGCTCTTCTAAGTGGTCGATGATTTCCTTTGCTATCATCATATTTTCATGTTGCTTTTGCAACTCATTTGACATAGAAGTCATGATGATGCATCTAGCTTGGATGTTATCATCCGACCACAGCTTTCCGTACTCTCTATCCTCATCACTGCTTTCATCGTTAATCACCGGCTGTATAGCCATCAGGATATAATCCTTCCCTTCATATTGAAGAACAATTTTGAGGTTTCTAAGCCAGTCCGGAAAGTTTGGTCCGTTTTGTTTGTTGGTTTCAAGAATTGTATAAAGAGGATTTTTAGCCATTTTCGTTTATCAACAAAAATACATAACAGACAATTAATAACGGATTTTCAAATAAAGTCTTTATACAATTTAGTCTTTAACTGTACAAGTCTCCCACTATTTTTCTCAAATCACACCACCCTCTTAACATGATTCGAAGAAACGTTAGTTTCTTTAGTGGGCTTGAGATCTATTCTCACTTCATCATATGCCCCATTTTCTGAGCTAACATACGATGATTTTGAATAGTAGCTTTACCGGACCTTCTATCCTCTTAGATAGTTTTCAAGATGGTTTTCCTCATCTCCCCCATGTGCCCCATTTTCTGAGCTAACACATGAGGGACGATGTTAGGCTCGACCCATCAAATATCCCATGTATAACCATCAATTCCATTGCCCCCATTTTCTGAGCAAAGCAATGAAACCAACCGATTTCCACGGGGCACGGTAGTGCTTAGTAAACACTCACAGCCTACCTCAGATCCAATCCACCCCATTTTCTGAGCAAAAGGATTGAACCTTTGGCGGCGTTTCACATGGTGAATACTTATGATGGAAGGTATGATAATAGAATTCCATTCTTATAATCACAAAAGCCTAATATTTTCACAGGAGGGAATTATAACAAGCTTATTTAGGGGGTCTCATCAGATTTAATTATCTTGTTTTAGTTATCTATCCAATGCATGCATTACATCACATAATCATCATAGACAGATAAATAAAACATCCACAAAGCGGTAAAATTGAGGATGAACCACCTCGGCCCTAACCTAGTAACCCACTAGAGCCAAAGTGGGTTTGGACATTCTAGAAAGTAAAAAAACAGCTTAGACTATTACAATGGTATCGCCTCAGCATACAAGTCTTGGCTCCGTCTCCTTGATCCGTCTTCGATTACATAGAATATCAAAAAACTACTAATCTACTATACGAAAAGGAAAGAGACAAACCGGCTATTATTTACAACTCCAGAATAATTACATACATTGAAACCAATACTATGACTAGGCTCATGGTTCATCCCCTTATCACATAAACATGCCAAGCAACAAACATACATGTGATAAAGTAAATTTTACCCATTCATCATTCAAACTAGATTGCAAATATCATTGGGATAAGTTCGATATCGATTTATAAAACCTTTCTCAGAGTTTATAAGTCAAAAAATTTCATAGGTTAGGTCTTTGGGTCACCCACCTCCAGAAAGTACGATGAAAGGAATTTTTTTTTATTTTTTTTGTTTTAACTTTCTGTTGACCACGCTTGGGCGTGGTCATACGCGCGCCTAGGCAGGGTTATTCCACGCCTGGGCGCCGCGTGCAGCGGCTGTTGCTGTTTGTGATTTTTAAATCAGTTTTTTCGCACGTTCGTGATTCTTTCGAGTTTCGATCAACGAATCTGAATTCTCCTAAGGTCGGAGTTTTATTACTTGATGATTAAACCTTCGGTTCAACCATCTCGCAACACCCCACCAAAGGTGATTTCATAAAACTAGATCAAAACCTTCGAAAACAATCATATGCCCAAATTTCAGATTTCATGATTTTTATAACCAATGACTTTTAAACATTAAAATAATAAAAATCAAACAACATCCCAAATCAAAATCAATCCTAGTCTAACAATGAACATATTAATTATCATGCTTTCGATTTTACAACTAAAACGTAAAAACAAACATGCATAATCACATAAAAATTCGATCGAGCCAAACCATTGCTCTGATACCACTGTTGGGTTGACTCACTCCCTCGGGTAGCTCGTGGCAGCAGAAATTAAAATTTTACAAAAGTAAACGTACAACCACCGAAAAACAGGAATATTGAATTGGTTCGATCGAATTCGATAAGGAGGTAAACAAAATTATACCTTTCGAAAATTTCGTTTCACCTTGAACTTTGGATCTCAGCAACCCTGTGGTGCAAATCCACACAATTTCCCTTGGGTGAGAAATTGCACGTCGTCTTTTCGTATCTCCCGGTTTAGAGTGCTCTAAGCGTCGCACCTCTAAGATGTATCCACACCTCGTTCAAGTCACCAATCGTCTTGCCTTGCGTGTTAGACAAAAAAACGATTCTAAGCTTAACTTAGGCTTGATTATATGAACGATAGGAATATTTTCTAAGTCGTTTAATTCAACACATGAATAGAACGACGTCTTGTTGGAAAGGGAGAGGAAGTGGCCGATTTTTTTGTTTTCAGTTTTAGTCTTCTTCATCTCTTATTTATAGGTGAAGATTACCTAGAGTCCAATTAGGAAAATGAAACTTCTTTTCTCCTAAACTCTCTAGTAATCCTTATCCTATGAAGACTTGGAGAAGGGGAAAACTCTTTTCCTCCTCCACCACATGTTAAAAATCGTCCCCTTCCTTTATTTTTCACTCAAGAAATCGGTCAACATATTCAATTGGACTCTAGGGTTCAATTTTGACTTCTCAATTTAATTATAGGCACAACCCATCAATTAAATACAAGTCAAATTAAATCCAACCAATTAATTCCAACATTTATTTATTTAACTTGGGCTCCACCCAATTAAATAAAATACTTGGACTCTACTAGGTCCATTAATTTAATTAATTCTACTAGATCAATTAAAAGAGTACAATTAATTGAATCCTTCAATTAATTTATATTCCATATTAGGAAAGTACTACACTTTCCTAATTCCCTCAATTTCCTTGAAATTGATTAATCACATCTATTCAAGCAGTGAATCTCTCGAGTTAGTGTGTGACCCCCTTAGGCTCGTTTCTATCTAGTAGTAAGTACACCTTCCCACAGTGTAGTGTACCTTCCAAAAATATAAAGTACTAGATTAAATCAATCCTTTGATTTAATCAAGCCTCGAATTAGTCACCAAGCTAATTCTTGGCACTTACAAATCGTGGTTGCCCACCTAGCATAGGGTCCCAAAGACCTAGATAAAACGAAAGTAAAGATACGCTATTTGCGAACTTGATCCTCGCATAAGTAAGATCTCTCTATCTAATCTCCCGATTGAATCTAGAGCAGTGGCTAAGGTCGAAGCTCTATTAATTCAACCCTATGTTTCCCACGTTATGTGAAATTGACTTCGACTATCTAAACGAGGAAACCCTACGCCTCTTTAGATATCATACTTCGGCCGAAGATTTCTTAAGTCGATTCACTATGTAACCATAGGAGATTAACCGACTGGCTATTGTCAGAGATAGATTCCTCTTGATTCTCACGTGCCTTACTACGTAAGACGTGCATGTCTAAGTATGCCCATATTCGATCATCTAAAGTGATCATGTAACAAATCAAGAACATGCGCGGTTATGCATAAGACATCTAATGGAATCTTAGGTCCATAAGGATTACTATTATACTACAAGACCACTGGAAGTTCCATATTCGACTGGGAATCCATTTCAGGAACTTCCATGGGGTTGTTTAGTTCGCCCATTACCACAATGGCAACCTTCATATATGCATTGGCTTTCACCGTGCCAGTATCTATGGAACGAGATACACTTCTACCAGAGTATGCATCATATGAGCAAGTCTTTTGGGTTGAATCCATATCCCTTTATCTCGATGAAGCCTTTCACGACTTGGAACAATGTTTAAAGATCACAGCCTTCGAGACATATTCCATCATTGCCACACCCAATGTGCAATGATGTCCCATAGCTATGTGTGATCCTTCGAGACTTTATTCTAAGCCAAAGTAAAAACTAATTTAAGAATAAAGACATGCCACACATATAAAGAGATTGACTTTATTTATAAGAAAACGATTGTTCAACTTTAGAGTTACTATTACAAAGAATGGTGCCCAATAATTGGTGCACCGGGCACTAACTCTAACACCCTATTGGTGCGAAGAATAGTTAATTCTTTAGTGGGCTTGAGATCTATCCAAAGTTCATCATATGCCCCATTTTCTGAGCTAACATATGACTAGTTCAAACAGTAGCCTTGCCGGGCCTTCCATCTTCCTTGATAGTTCTCAAGATCTTTTTCCTCATCTTTCGCATGTGCCCCATTTTCTGACCGAACACATGGTAGTCGATGTTAGGTTCGACCCATCAAATATCCCGTGGTCAATCATCAATTCCATTACCCCCATTTTTTGAGCTAAGTAATGAAACCAATGATCCCATAGGGCCCCATATGCTTAGTAATGCACAACGCCTTTCTTAGGTTCAACCCACCCCATTTTCTGGGCAAATGGATTTGAACTTCAATGGCATGTAGCATGGAAATTACTTATGATGGAAAGAATGGAAATAGAAATCCAATTCTATTGCCATATTAGCCTAATATGTTTCGAGGAGGGAATTACATTGAATACAAATAGGTCTCATCAGTATTACAATTATCTTGTTTAGTTGTTTATCCTATGCATGCATTTCACAACACATCACATATCGTATTGGAAAGATAAATGAACATACCATAAAGCGGTAAATCGAGGATGAACCACCTTGAGCCCTAACCTACTAACTCATTGAGCCAAAGTGGGCCAGGACATTCTAGAAAGTAAAAAAAAAAACTAGACTACTAGAATAGGTTCCACCACAACATACAAGTCTTCGAGTCTTGGTTTCGTCTTCTTGCTCCATCTTCGATTACATAGTCTATCAACTACTACTAATCTACTTGACACAAAAGTAAAAGCCAAACCGTCTATTTTTACAACTCTAGAATATTACATACAATGAAAACCAAACAACAAAGACTAGGCTCGTGGTTTATCCCCATCACATAAGCATGTCAAGCAACAAAACTATATATGCCATATCCAAAATTTACCCATCTGTCGTCAAAACAAAATTGCTAATTTCACTGGGATAATATTGATTTCCAATTTCCAAAACCCTTTTCAGAAATTATAGGTTTTTAAACAATCAATTGGGTCAGGTTCTTGGGTTACCCGATCTTTCGGCATAAAAAACGAGAATTTTTTTTGACCCGAGTCTACTGGCCACGCCCGGGCACCAGCAGACCCACGCCCAGGCACCTACCAGCAGAGGCTAGACCACCAGGTCTCGCCGTTCAACGCCTGGGCGCCAATCACCCTGCGCCTGGGCGCGGACGACAACACCTATTGCTATACGGGATTTCTCCCCCTTTTAACCATGAGTGATTCGTTTAGTCAATGATGGACGAATTCAATCCCACCTCGGACCAGGCATAATCACTCGACAATTGAGCCTTCACCATGATCATCTTGCGACGTCCTACCACCAGTGATTCCAAAATCATCCTTCACCATCCAAATAAATCCACACACACCCAAGATTCATCATTTTCAATTGAATTTTCAAAACCAAAACAATCAATTATATCCTAATCAAAAAATCAATTATTCTAAACGACCAACATATCCTTAACATTCACCATTTTACATACGCATAAATAAAACATGCTAACACATAATATAACTTAATCGAGCTAACCATAACTTTGATACCACTGTTGGGTTGGGTTCTATTCCCCGGGTGGCTCGTGGCAGCGGAAATTTAAAGTTTAAACGTACAACCACCCGAAACAGGAATAATGGTGTGCTCGATTATGCTATATAGAAGGTTACGAGAATTTTTACCTTTTAATTAAATTCTCGCAGCAACGATTTGGATCTTTTCAACCCTGTGGTGCAATTCCACACGATTTCTTGGAAGAAATCGCCCTTCAATTGTATCTCCGGTGTTAGTGCTCCAAACGTCACACCTCTAAGATGTATCCACACCTCGTTCAAGTCACCACCTACTTTGTTATTGGTGCTAGCCAACAAAATAGATCTAAGTCTAAAACCTAGGCTTGATTATGTGAAAGGATGGAATATGTGAATCGTTAAGTTCAACACATAAACAAAACGATGTCGTATTGGAATAAGGAGGGGCCGATTTTTGCTTAAGGATGACAAGAAAAACTCTCTTCCTTTTCCAGCTTTGGGGTTCGAAATTTTCACTCAAAAAAAGGCTTAGGGCTTTAGTCTTGCACTCACATATATATTGAATAGGAGTCCTAGAATCCTCATTCAACTGCAAGACTTGGAGAAGAAGAAAACCTTTTTCTTCTTCACCAAGAATTCGAATCCCAGCTGGACTTGGGCCAAAAATTCGGCCATCACCCTTAATTGGAGTCCAAGAATTAATTATTGACTCCATATTTAATTATGGGCTAAACCCATCAACTAAATATTCCCATATAATTAAATCCCGTTTAATTATATTTACTTATTCCAATTGGCTTATTTATTTAGCTTGGGCCAAGCCCAACTAAATAAAATACTTGGACTCTACTAGATCTATTAATTTAATTAATTCTACAAGATTAATTAAAAGAGTCGAATTAATTGAATCGCCTCAATTAATTCATATTCCATATTAGGAAAGGACTAGACTTTCCTAATTTCCTCAAATTGATTAATCACATCATTTAAGCAGTGACTCTCATGAGTTAAGTGTGTGACCCCTTAGGCTGGCCTACTATCTAGTAGTTAAGTACACTTTGCCAAAGTGCTAGTGTGCTTTCCTAAAATAGAAAGTACTAGATTAAATCATTCATTTAATTTACTCGAGCCTCGAATTAATCACCATATTAATTCGAGTTACTTACAAATCGTGGTTACTGTCTAGCAACGGGCCACGAAAACCTAGATAAAGACGAATATAAAGATACAGTTTTCGTGATCTTGATCCTTGTATAAGTAAGATCATTCCATCTAATCTCCCGATTGAATCTAGAGCATTGGCTAAGGTCGAAGCTCTATTAATTAAATTCAATAACTATGTCTCCCAAATACGGTGAGATCGAATTTCAACTATCTAAACGAGGAAACCATTCGCCTCTTTATATATCATACTTCGGCCGAAGATTCCTAAAGTCGATTCACTATGTAAACATAGGAGATTCACTGACAAGACTAATGTCAGAGATAGATCCCATCTTGATTCTCACGTGCCTTCATACACAATTAGCCCATGTCTGATTTTACCCCATTTGTGATCATCTAAGTAATCATGTAACAAACCAATACATTTTCAATTGTGTATAAGACATCCAATGGAACCTCAGGTTCTAAGGATTACTCTTATACTACAAGACCATTGGAAGTTCCAGATTCGACTGGGATTCCATTTAATGGAACTACCATGGGGTTGTTCAGTATACCTATTCCCACAATAGGAACCCTCATACATGCATAGGCTTTCACCGTGCCAATATCTATGAAACGAGATACACTCTATCAAGAGTATGCATCATATAAGCAAGTCTTTGGGTCTCATCGATGTCCCTTCATCTCGACGAGCCAATTCACGACTTGGAACATATGTTTAAGGATCACAGCCTTGGAGACATATTCCATTATTGCCATTCCCGATGCGCAATGATGTCCCATAGCTATGTGTGATCCTTTGGGACTTTAGTCTAAGTTAAGACCAAGCTATATACATGAATAAAGAATGCCAAAAGATTAACTTTATTGATATGGAAAAGATCATTCAGCTAGAGTTATTATTACATATAATGGCGCCCAAAATTTGGTGTGCGGGGCATAAACTCTAACAAGGGGATCGGCACGGATAGGAATATTTAATCTTCTAAAGTATTCAGAACATATTGGATGTTATATTCTCTATAGGCTGAAATACAATTTATCAAGTGTTAAAAAAAAAGAACACGAGGAAAGCATAAACTATTTGTTGTCTAAGATAAGTACTTACCCCGATCGCTAGCTAACTCTGTTGAGAGAGCATCAGGAATGGGCTCAGCGATTGGCTCGAAAGGTGGAGGAGGAGGAGGAGGGATTCTCGAAGATTCTTCAAGCACTGGACCAGGGTGTGCGCTTACGAGCGAGCGGCACTTCCACTTCTTCTGCTTCTTCTTCCATCTCGGGCGAAATGACAGTCGCTGGAGATGGCGAAGGTGTTTTTGCTTGGGAAGAGGGAGACTTCTTTTTCTTCTTTTTATCTTTCTTTTGTTTCTTTGCTGGCTGGGATGGCTCAATGAATTTCACGGTAAAGTTTTGCTTAGGTCTCTTCACTTCAACTTGTTGTGGCTCATCAGATGAGGAAGAACTCGCTTGATCCTCATCATCACCACGAACATGACTTTGGGCAAGACGCTCACGTTCGTCTTTTGGAACTGTTGCACCGCCTCTACGCTTAGGGTTGAGCAGCTCATTAATCATCTTTTTCCCATAGAACTTGGTCGCTGGTACCTTGGATCCTTCAGATGTAACAAATCCACAAGCACTTAGGAGAAAACTGAGCAGAATCCCATATGGCTTGGGATTCACCGACTTCTACAACGTTGCCTTACAGAAATTAAAGACATACGCTGCCCAGTTCAACTTCAACTTCCGTAAAATGGCGATCATCATCTTATATTGCACGATAGAGACTTTTTCAAACGATCCTTTGCGGCATTCTATCATCTTGGCACAAATATCAGCCAGAATGACATATTCTCCCTTCATGTCATTCTTTCTGAAGTTTGTCTTGTAAGCAGCATTAATGTCAAGATGACAAACTTCTTCCCAGACTTTAGTGGAATCTCCCAGGCCAGCTTCTTCCACTTCAAATCCATCAGCAGGCAATTTCAGAAGATCAGCCAAAAGTTTTGCAGTCAAGACAAAGGGATTTTCAGTAGAAGGGAGTGATAGAGTTGCCATTGGAAGAAAGGACGACATTCTCAAAGAAAATCTTGACTTCTTCCTCATGAATCAGAGAATGGGAGGTAAGAAGGTTTTTCAAGCCTGATTCTTCGATGAGAGGAAGAATTTGCCTCATCGTAAAGTTCTGATTGTTAAAGAGGTTTTCCCAGTTCAAAAGGAAACCTGTGTTGAAGCCCATTGGTTTCTCGGCGGTAGATGATGAGGATTTTGGTGGCGCCATTGATGAACTTGAAGAACTTTTTGAGGAGAGAGAAACGAGAGATTTTGGCCTTAGAAAGAGGATGAACTTTTACAGCAAGAAGGTTTGGAAGTGATAAAGTTTTTCTGTAAAAAGTTCAGAGGGTTTAAATAGAAGGCAAAATGTAACTCCTCAGTTGCTTTGATTAGTGTCATGTGTAAAAGAAGTTATTTCAGAATTAAAACATATTTAATCTGAGCCGTTTACTCATAAAGATGGATGTTAAAAGGTGCGGAAAATTAGGTCAACTGCTATAAATATAAAATTTTCAAATCCGCATTTACTTTTTCAAAAATGTTTGAGATTTTGAAAATTTCTGCGTGGATTGAACGCACCTAATGGTACACTGACTCGTACCCAGGCAAGTACAAAATCTGAACTACCTATTTGAGATAGTGGTCAATAACCGTCAGTTTGATGTGATGGGGACGTGTGGGCAGTTATCAAATCTTATCTTTTGAACTTATCCACACGCTACCTTTTAGCGATGAAATCAATGCATGTTTTTCAGAGAATGTTACTTAGCGTTTAAGTGGGAATATTCTTAACGCTGAAGTCTTTTTTAAATTAATTTGAATCAAATTTAATCGTTGTTTTGGAAATAATACTTTGTATTTTATTAGCGATTAAATTGACATGCATAAAAGTAAACGCTAATGATCGATGCATAAAATTTTCAAAGTCATTTTTGATCATGATCGCTTGCTGATTGGAATAAGCACAATTTTAAAGTTTCCCCTAAAATTGATAACTCATTTCAATTTGAAAACGCTTTTAGACAATATAATAAAGTGAATTCCCCCTAAATTATATGCCTATAAAAGTATGATGCTTTATGATTAAGCGTCTAAATCAATCATACCTAATTCACTTCTCAAAGTGAGAAAATGTTGTTCGTTGAGCGCTTTTGTGAAGATATCTGCCAATTGTTAGTCAGTTCTAATGAAATGCGTGGAGATATCTTTCTTTTGAACATGGTCACACAAGAAGTGATAGCGAATGTCAATGTGTTTAGTTCTAGAATGAAGGACTGGCTTTTGGGTCATAGCTAAAGCGCTTTGTTTATCATAATGGATTGGGGTAGGACCTAAGAGGATTCCATAATCTTTAAGTTGTTGCCTCATCCAAAGGATTTGTGCACAACAACTCCCCGCGGCTACATACTTGGCTTCAGCGGTAGAAGTCGCTATAAATGGTTGTTTTTACTCTGCCATGAAATCAATCTAGCACCTAGAAATTGACATGTACCACTAGTACTCTTTCAATCTATTTTGTATCCTGCAAAACCTGTGTCTGAATAACCAATTAGTTCAAAAGGAGAGTCCCTTGGATACCATAAGCCCACATTTTGTGTGCCTTTTAGGAATTTAAGGATTCTCTTGGTAGCAATTAAGTGTGACTCTCTTGGATTAGAGCGTGCACACATGCATATCGAAAACATAATATCAGGTCTACTAGCGATAAGATAAAGAAGTGATCCAATGATACCTCTATAATTAATGATATCAATCTTCTTCCCACTTTCATCTTTATCTAGCTTAAGCGTTTAGCTCATTAGAATTTTCGAGGAAGATGCATTTTCCATAGAAAATTTCTTAATCATATCTCGTGTATACTTAGCTTAGTCAATAAATATGCCATTGGGGAGTTGTTTAACTTGTAATCCTAAGAAGAAAGTTAATTTACCCATCATGCTCATTTCAAATTGTTTTTGCATCATTTTTTAAAGTTTCTCACACAGACTCTTATTAGTAGATCTGAATATAATATCATCAACATAAATTTGGACTAAGAAAATATCTTTATTATGGGTAATTTTAAATAACGTTGTATCAACGCTGCCTTTTGAAAAGCCTTTACCTATAAGAAAGATAGAGAGAGTGTCATACAATGCTCTTGGTGCTTGTTTAAGGCCATAGAGTGCCTTATCCAATTTGTAGATCATACTTTTGCCATGGTTGTTGATGAATCCTGGGGGTTGCTCCACGTAACTTCTTGGAGTTTACCATTCAGGAAAGCACTCTTCACGTCCATTTGATACACTGTGAACTTGTTGAATGCGGCAAACGCTAGTAACATCCGAATAGCTTTGAGACGGGCTACTGGGGCATAAGTTTCATCAAAATCGATACCATCTTCTTGGCAATAACCCTGAGCGACTAATTTGGTTTTGTTTTTTATAACAGTACCATCTTCGTCCATCTTGTTCCTAAAAACCCATCTACTCCCAATAACTCCTTGGTGAGTTGGTCTTGGTACTAGCGTCCAAACCATACTTTGCTCAAATTGCTTAAGCTCCTCTTGCATAGCTTCTACCCAACTTGAATCACTGAGTGCTTCATCCACTTTGTTTGGCTCCATTTGAGAATGGAAACTTGCGAACATGACCTCATTGATTGTAGCGGCCCTAGTTCTAACAGGTGCTCCAATATCTCCAATTACTAGTTTTGGTGGATGATCTCTAAGCCATTTTTGATTTGGGTGGAACGGGTTGAGAGACTCTTGATTATCAATCGCTTGACTCTCATTTGTCTCTTGCGCAGTCACTTCATCATTCACAGTTCCAATTTGCTTTTGATGATCATTCTCTTCATGATCATCAGCGTTTCTAGCAATATCATCATTGATAACCTCACGAGTAACCTAAGGATTGGGCACAAAGATCTCATCATTCTCATCATCATCCCTATCATCACCAAGATTGATTTGTGACGCTTGTTGGACAAGTTCTTCAACTCCTACATCCTCAATATTAACCTTACTCGGTTCTTGGTTAGCATCATCAAACACTTCATGAATGGATTCTTCAACCTTTGATTTGATCTTATTTAGGATGTGAAAACTCTTTCAATTTTTGGCGTAGCCTAGAAATACTCCCTCATTTGCTTTAGGATCAAACGTCTTTAGATTGTGGTGATCCATCATTATGAATGAAACATTTTGAACTAAATATATGAAAATATGAAATGTTTGGCTTACGTCCCTTCCACAACTCATATGGAGTCTTTTCATGTTATTTGTTGATCATACACCGGTTCTGAGTGTAGGAAGCAGTGTTGATTGCATCAGCCCAAAACCTTTGAGGTATCTTGGACTCTACTAACATTGTCCTACCGGCTTCTTTAAGCATTCTGTTCCGTCGCTCAGCAACTCCATTTTGTTGAGGTGTTCTAGGTCCAAAATACTCATGAAGTATTTCAAAATCTGTACAAAACTTCTCAACAATATGGTTAGTAAATTCAGTTTCTTTATCACTCCTAATTCTCGTCACCTTTAAATCTTTTGAAGTTTTTAGTTGACGAATTAGCACTGTGAGCTTGACACTAGTTTCATTTTTAGTCGCTAGAAATTCTACCTATGTATAGTGAAGAAATCATCGACTATTACTAGATAATACTTTTTACCACTAACATTCATGATTTGAATAGGACCAAACAAATCTAAATGCAATAGTTCAAGAATTCTAGACATAGATAGATGAGGTTTCTTCTTAAAAGATGATTTAACTTGTTTACCCATTTGACATGCATCACATAAACGATTTTTCTGAAAGGAACCTTTAGGTAATCCCTCTACTAGATTTAGTGATATTAATTGAGAGCTTGCCTTAAAGTTGAGGTGATTCATTTTTCTATGCCATAACCAACCTAATTCATTTTAACTTTTAGCAACAAAGCATGCAGGATTGTTATCTATTGTTGAACCTCAATCTACCAAATAAACATTATTTGTTTGTTTTCCTTTCAATTTAGTAAATTTAGTCTTAGTGTCCTTAATATAGCAATAGTCACTTGAAAATTTAACTTCAAAGCCTTTATCACAAAATTGACTAATGCTCAATAAATTATGCTTAAGACTCTCAACATAATATACGTCACTTATCATGACGTTCCCCCTATGCATGATACCTATACCTTTGGTTTTACCATTGGAGTTATCACCGAATATAACTTAAGGACCATTGGTTGCACGATAGTTGACCGAAAGATCCTTTGAGCCAGTCATGTGCCTTGATGACCCATTATCAATGTACCAAACTGAAGTATTGGTGTTGGCTCTAGGTACCTGCATTTAAAGAGCAGTTCTAATTCTTTTTAGGTACCCATTTTGTCTTGGGTCCTTCAATGTTAGTAGCTTCGGTCTAAATCAAAACTTTCGGAACCCATATTTGCCTTGTTTTCATTACTGGAGGACTGTCCTTCTTGTGTTTCGGTTTGTGTTGGTGTATAACAATATCCTCGATTATAATAGTAATCATAGTTATAATCATAATCATCATAGTATCGATAATATAATCTAGATCTTTGAGGATACTGACTCTGGTATTTCCTTGGCATTGGCTTAGGAGTCGCTTTTGGCGATTGACGCTTTAGCGTTTGATTTATTGTAGAAGGTTTCTCCTTATCCTTTTGAGCGTTTGGATATACCCTCTTTTGCGAACCATTCACTTTTGTCTTCTCCTTGTTGCCTGAGTTAGCTTTGATCTTCTCATTTGGCCTCGTATCCATTGTCTTTGGGTTCATTCAGCATTTGACTGTTTAAACTCTTCTCAACAAAGAATACACCTTTTCCTTTGTTGGTTTTCGTAACATTAGACGCTTTTGATTTATGACCAAATTTATCAAAACTTAAATCAGTCTTTTCACCAAAAAGTCTAGTTACCTCAGTCACATTATCTAGCTTTCTTGATGCTTTCAATAATGATGAGACAAGCTGCTCTGATTTGGCAAGTTTAGCGATGAAATCAGCTTCTCTCTTGACTATTATATCAAGATCACTCTTTAATTGAATAATGTCACTCTCAAGTGATTGGTTCTTCTTAATACATTGTTGCTGAACTTGCAACTCTGCCTTGAGCGACATGTTATCACTTTTGACCGATGAAATGATATCAAAGTGATTCTGATATAACTTGGCGGCATCTTGACAATCTTTATAATATTCATTAACTTTGTCAAGTAATTCATCATAAGAAAGAGATGAGATAATTCAGTGGTTACCTTAGATAGCGAGTCATCAGACGCTTCTTCATCTCTTGACATGAGACAAATTAGTGCTAAGTCTCTAGATGGCTCATCATCGCTGCTTTCATCTGATGATTCCAAGTCCTCTTCAGGTGCGAAGAATGATTCAGATTCCGCTAGCAAACCTTGTTAATGAAGGTTGCTTCTGAATTGGTTTCTATCCGCATGATCTTGCTTTGTGGGCTTAGATATATTTGGATAAGGGCAATTTACCTGGTAGTGCCCCGGTTTCCTGCAGTTGTAACAAAGATAATTTTTCATTTTCTGTGTAGTTGATAACGTTTTGGAAACTACTGGCACTGAGAATTCTGAGCTGGAGACAAAGGCGCTTGGTTTTGAACTAGCGCTAGAGGTTGAGGGGTAGAATACACTGGCACTTGATACTGAGGCACTGATGCAGGAGGAGGGGTTTGAAATGAGGTCTGTCCAATAGGATTTCTCCTTTTATATCTTAGAAATTTCTTGAATTTTTTAACCAATAGAACCATTTCCTTTTCCTCATTAGATTCTGGCGCTTTCACCTCACTGACTGTTTTTTCCTTACTTTTGGTGGTAGCAATTAGAGCTCCTGATTCAGTCGCTGAAGTTGATCTGTCGCTAACTTCACCCAATTCGAACTTAAATACCATTAACTCCAAAAACACATGTTCTGGAGTTAGAATTTCCAACGTTTGTGATTCTCTCATGGCTACAGTCTTTATCAAGTACTTGCATGGAAGACTTCTAAATATCTTATTGACCATTTCCTTGTTAGTCAACTCCTTTTCTAGTGACGCTAACTCTGTAATGAGCGAAGTGAATCTCGCGTCTAATTGATCTAGCGTCTCGTTGGATTGCATCTTAAAATGCTCAAATCTTTGCACGGCTATGGAGAACTTGTTCTCCTTTATCTGTGCTGAACCTTCATACACAATAGCTAACTTATCCCATATTTCTTTTGAAGTCTTACATAGCTTGATTTTGTTGAACAATCCATCATTGTCTATTAGCGTTGAGTAAAGATCGCTTCGTCCAACAATATCTAGGTTAGCTCTTTTCTGATGTTCTGGAGTCCATTCCAACTTAGGCTTCTCGACGTAACCATCTGGAGTAACTTCGGTCGCTCCAGGGGCTCAAGTTATAACTCTCATGATTTGAATGGGGCAATCTGTAATTACATCACACATCTCATTATCGCATGAACAAAGATAGGAGAATGCTCTAAGTTTCCATGAGTCATGGTTTGACTCAATCAACTTTGGCATCTTGTTAAAAGCCATAATATGAGATTTTCAAAAAGATAAAGCGACTATTTTTTTTTTTTTTGAAAAATGGATCTAAGCAAGCAGTTACGCTCGAAAATGCTTAGGTTTCTACTTCAACTGCCCTGATACCACTTGATGGTCCTAAGTGACATACAAAAGGGTCTAGAAGGGCGAGTGGGGTGGGGTTGAATCGACCCTTAAGTCTTTTCCGACTTTAAAAATTCGTAGCACTTTTGAAGGTTTTGAAAGCTTGGTTAGCTGAGCGCTAGGTCAGGCGCTTAAATAGTCCCTTTTCTTACATTCCTGAATTTTTGTTGGTTCCGATTGGACAGGAGCAGTTTTTAAACTCTAAATTTTGACAGTTTAGTCAAAAGGTGGCTTGTCCACAAGTCATAATATCTTATCACATTGAATGCACTTATCATGCATTTAATGCATTTGAATTTATTTCCCGTTGAAAATAAATGTCCGTTGATGATTGTATTTAAGTCCTCCATGACTTGAGAATTTATTTCAGGTGAATCTGATCCTTAAATCGCTTGAGTAACTTGAGCGCTTGATTCATAAATCCTGAAATATTCTTTCAGCACTTGACAGACACTACGACAAATCTTCATCTTCACTTAACTTCAGACGCTGATCTTCAACTTCATCTCTAATAGATTCACCTAAATTCTATTGGCGACTCGGTATCTAATATTTAGTCTAAAATCTACAAATACAAAAATTACAAGCCTAAAAAAATAACAAACTTTCAAACACTTATACAAATGTTCTATGAAAGCGTAAATTTACATTCTTTTGGGGTCTAACATAAAATCCTATCTTGTCATCATCAAAACATCTAACATGAAATTTCCAAACAGAGGGCATAACACCTAACAATCTCCCACTTGCACTCAATGCCCATTGCTATTGTATTTGAGTCCCATCTTCTCCAGATGTTTCTCTAGCATCACCGATGTTAGAGGCTTAGTGAGTGGGTCAGCTACTTTTTTAGCTGAGGCAACTTTCTGCACGGCGATGTCGCCTCTTCCAACGATTTCTCATATTATGTGATACCTCCTCTCTATGTGTTTAGATTTGTTGTGAGACCTTGGTTCTTTAGCTAGTGCTATTGCTCCATTGTTGTCACACCATAGTGGCAACAGCATTTTCATGCTAGGAACCACTTGAAGTTCAACCATGAACTTCTTTATCCAAACAGCTTCGTTAGCTGCCTCTGAGGCTACTATGTATTCAGTTTCACATGTGGAGTTCACAGTTGTACTTTGCTTGAAACGTTTCCAAGACACTGCTCCACCATTCAAAATGAATATAAACCCAGACGTAGATTTTCAATCATCCACATCAGACTGAAAGTCTGAGTCAGAATATCCATCTACTCTCATATCTTCATTTCCATATATTAGAAGCATATCCTTCGTTCTTCTAAGATACTTAAGGATAGTCTTCACAGCCATCCAATGCGACTCACCAGGCTTAGCTTGAAATCGACTAACTAAACTCACAACGTAGGCTATGTCAGGTCTCGTGCATAACATTACATACATGAGACTTTCCACTATTGATGCATAAGGGATTTTATTCATCTTTGGTTTGTCCTTATCCAATTTTGGACACATAGGCTTAGAGAGATGTAATCCATGTCCCATGGGCAGAAGTCCTCTCTTAGAGTTACTCATTTCATATCTCTTGAGGACTTTCTCGAGGTAGAGCGCTTGGGAGAGACCTAACATCCGATTCGCCCTATCCCGATAGATGCGAATTCTAAGGATGTAGGTTACTTCTCCTAAGTCTTTCATGTGAAATGTGCTTGAAAGCCATTCCTTGATAGATGTCAATGAGCCCATGTCATTCCCCTTTAGTAATATGTCGCCTACATATAACACTAGGAATGTTAACTTGCTCTCACTGGATAATTTATAGACACACGACTCATTTTCATTCTTAATGAATCCATCTACTCTCATATCTTCATTTCCATATATTAGAAGCATATCCTTCATTCTTCTAAGATACTTAAGGATAGTCTTCATAGCCATCCAATGTTGCTTACCAGGGTTAGCTTGAAACCGACTAACTACACTCACAACGTAGGCTATGTCAGGTCTCGTGCATAACATTGCATACATGAGACTTCCCAGTACTGATGCATATGGGATTTTACTCATCTTTAGTCTCTCCTGATCCAATTTTGGACAAATAGACTTAGAGAGATGTAATCAATGTCCCATGGGTGGAAGTCCTCTCTTAGAGTTACTCATTTCATATCTCTTGAGGACTTTCTTGAGGTAGAGCACTTGGGAGAGACCTAACATCCGATTCGCCCTATCCCGGTAGAAGAGAATCCTAAGGATGTAGGTTGCTTCTCCTAGGTCTTTCATGAAAATTGTGCTTGAAAGCCATTCCTTGACAGATGTCAATGAGCCTATGTCATTCCCCATTAGTAATATGTCATCTGCATATAACAATAGGAATGTCAACTTGCTCCACTGGACAATTTATAGACACACGACTCATCTTCATTCTTAATGAATCCATAAGATTTCGCTTCTTGATCGAACTGTTGATTCCAGCTATAAATGGCTTGTTAAGCTTGGAAACCTTATGAGAATCTACATCGGATATAAAACCTCTAGGCTGCTTTATATAAATGTCTTCCTCGAGGTATCCATTTAAAAATGCAGTTTTCACATCCATTTGCCAGATTTCATAGTCTAGGTTCGATGTGATGGCGAGCAGGATTCGAATGGACTAGATCATTGCTACGGTCGAAAAGGTTTCCTCATAGTCAATGCCCTCTTTTTGACTTTAACTTTTCACGAAAAGTCTGGCCTTATAGGTGTCTACCTTGCCATTAGGACCAATCTTTCTCTTGTAGATCCATTTACATCCTATCGGCCATACACGCTCAGGGAGATCAGTAAGAGTCCAGACTTAATCTGAATACATCGAATCCATCTCTTCATTCATGGTTTCCAACCATTTTGCGGCATCAATATTAGTCGTTGTTTGCTTGTAGCTAGAGGGATGATCTCCAAGGCTTCCATTTCCTACAACAAACAAATATTGTTGTCCATGAAGGTAACCACATCTCTCAGGCGATCGAGATACTCCACTAGAGTAACGTAGCAACGGTTGTGTCTTTTGAGTTTCAAGGTTAGTTCTTTATACTTGAATAGGTGTCTCTGAAGGGGATTCATTTGGTTATTCTAGTAGAACTAGTTTTCTACATGCACCTCCTTCTCCAATGAACTCATCTTCGAGAAAGAATGTTTGCAAGGCCACGATTATCCGATGATCGTTTGGTAGGTAAAATATGTATCTCATGGAGTCAGTGGGAAAACCTATTAATCGACCATGAAGGGATCTTTCCTCTAGTTTCTCTACCTTAGTCTTCCTAACATACGCGGGGTAACCCCCAAATTCTTATGTAGTTAGGATTAGGTTTCCTTCCACACCACAACTCATACAGTGTTTTGGGAATAGATTTCGAGGGACACTTATTCAATACGTGTATTGTTGTAAGCAAAGCAAGTCCCCACAACGAAACAGGTAAATCGGTGTAGCTAAGCATAGACCTTGTCATATCCAATAGAGTATGATTTTTGCGCTTAGATACTCCATTTCATTGTTGGATTATTGGAGGAGTAAGTTGTAACACTATGACGTGTTCTTTTAAGAACTCATCATACTCAGCACTCATATATTCGCCACCACGATCCAGTTGTAATGCCTTAATACTGTGCCCGGTTTGTTTTTTAGTCATAGTGTTGAACTCCTTGAACCATTCAATAGCTTCAGACTTATGCTTCATTAAATACACGAGTCCATATCTACTATGTTCGTCATTGAATGTAATGAAATACTGAAAACTTCCGTAGGCCTCATCCTTGAAGAGCCCACAAACGTCTGTATGAACTAAACCTAAAAATTCCTTGGATCTTTCAAAATGTCCAGTGAAGGGTGACCTAGTCATTTTTCTTTTTAGACAGGATTCACATGTTGGATATGGATCAGATCCAAGAGGACGGATAAGCCTCGTTTCTCCAACTCGTGAACCTTGAATTCACCAGCATGTCCAAGTCTAAGATGCCACATAAGTCTTTAGTTAGTACCATTCATACTATGCTTCTTAGTTATAGTGTTAACCATGCAATGGTTTTGAACATTAATATAATACAATACATTAACTAAAGATGCTGAGCCAACATTTTTATTTCTAAAATAAATATCACAACCATTGTCATTAAAAGTAAACACATATCTTTTCCTGACCAATACAGGAATAGAAACAATGTGCTTAAGGCCATTGGGCAAAACGAGGCATATATCCAAAGTAATAGAATGTTCAGAAATTAATGTAATAGAAGTGCTTCCAACGTGTGTAGCCGCGACACTATGCCCGCTTCCCACATTGATCATCACTTCTCTTTCTCCCAGCTTCCTACTTGTTTCCAGGTCCTGGTTCAAAACATAGATGTGAGCACTAGCTCCCAAATCTAGAATCAATGAAGTAGAGAAAATAGTCATAGAACTATTGGTTTCAAAAACGAAGAGTTCTATACCTGTTTTTCAGCTTTCAGCTAGGGACAATCTCGCTTCCAGTGCCATTGCTCCTTGCAATGGAGGCAGATGTCCATTTTCTTCAGTTCCTAGCCTTGAACTTCTTAACCTTTTTGTCTTTGTCATTGTTTGATGATTTGGAGACTCCTAGCTACTTCTTACCTCTTTTCTTTTTGTGACTTCTCTTAGAATCAGTGTAAATGACTAGAGCAGTTTCTTTCATCTTCGGCTCTAACTGTGATTGAGCATTGATCAGTTTGTTCATAGGCCAGCTAGTGTGCATTCAATGTCATTCATGTTGAAATTCACAATGAATTGCGAAACTGATTTTAGGAGCGACTGGAGAATGAGTTCAATTTAGGTGGAAGTCCATGGTGAAATCAAAGGCTTCAAGTCTCTAAATCATAGAGATCATTCCGATGGGTGTGATCGCCAACCTTCTCTCCCTCTTTCAGTCTAGCTCCAAAGAGTTCCCTCGGTATCTCATATCGAGCAGTCCGACTATGTTCTCCATAGAGTTCCCTTAAGTGCAGCAAGTTTTCTTAAGACGTCTTGATTTTCTCATGAGATCGTTGGAGATCATTGCTCATTGAACCTAATATGTAACCTATGACTTTGACGTAGTCCTTGCCCCATGTTTCATAGGAAAGTCGGTCCTCGAAGTTATTAGCATCTGGGACTGGAAGCCTCTCTTCATCAAACATATATTCTAAGCCTTCAAGACTAAGGACTATCCTTAAATTTCTTTCCCAATTGACAAAATTGCGTCCAGTAAGAACATTTTTCTGAAGCAGAATGTTGAGTGGGTTAACCATTATAAAGAGTAATTATCAAACTGCAGAAAATACCAAGATTATCAATTAGATGCTTTGTATTGTTTAAAACAAGTAATCATAAAGGACTTGTACATTTACTTCTCTCCCACTATTTTTGTCAATTATTGTACTCTCACTGCAATAATCGAAAATCTTGTTAGATTGGTTTCATAGTGATCGATTGAGGTCCTCAATGTCTATATGGGTTGCAACCTTTTTCGATATATAGCCCATCTAGAAATTGAGGTGGCGCCTAGTGCTAGTTAAACCATTTAACGATTCAATCCCTTTGGCTCATGAATCACTTAACTGCAGCCTTTTTGGATATATAGGTGGTGATTCATCTAAGTCTATCCCATCAACTCATATCAGTCTAACAATTTAATCTCGTCCTGCAACCTTTTTCGATATATGGGGCGAAATTCGCTTCGACCGAAGGCATCTAATGCACTAAAGAATATTAAGCATATTACCTTTATATATGACCCCCTAATACCGGGACGGTGCCATATACAAGATGCAACCATCTCATTCTAAAGTTTGGTGGAGAGCCAGGATATCAAATACCCTTTACTTAGTATTATTTGATATAGGGAGATTTAATAACTTCGATAGTTATTATGATTTGGGTATCTCTTTGAACATTAATTTATTAAGCACTATCTATGGAGATGCATAAGAAAAACGCCTAGCAATTTCTAACAACACACGCATCTCTTTGAACATTAATTTATTAAGCACTATCTATGGAAATGCATAAGAAAAATGCCTAGCAATTTCTAACAACACACACACATGGGCTTTAATCTAGATTGGCTCGAGCCAACGAGTCAATCGGGGTAGGGTTCTAATATATTACAAAAGAGATTCTTGACTCCGCTCCAAGCTTGCCACCATTTTATCCTATTATTGGATCTTTTATTACAATGGTACATGTCTATACAATTGATCTAAATAAAAATAAAGATACAAATTGGGGGGCTCAAACTCCGGCCCAATACAACCCAGATAATAAAAAGAAACCAACCCTAAGCCCATACGAGGTGTCACCATCACATAATTATAAAAGGAGCACATAATCAAATTAAAAACATATGTGATTATTATTAAATCTTATTTAATATTTAATTAAACCCAATTTAATTAATATTCAAGAATAGATCCAATTTGTTTTGAATTTGAATGCTAATGGGCCAAGCCCAAACATTTTACTTTATCCAATTAAAGTAGACTTTATCAAATAGAGCCCAATTATGAGTGAAATTATTTAAAAGCGAAATTAAACTCTAATCTAAATCAAATTCTAAATTTACTTGGGTCAACCCTATTTAACTTAATCCACAAAATAAAGCAAGCCCAACAAGCTTTATTTGGTTATCCAAATCCAATTTAAACACCAAGGATTCAATCGGGGAGGGGTTCTAATCTATTACAAAAGAGATTCTTGACTCCGCTCCAAGCTTGCCACCGTTTTATCCTATTATTGGACCTTTTATTACAATGGTACATGCCTCTACAATTGATCTAAATAAAAATAAAGATACAAATTGGGGGGCTCAAACTTAGGCCCAATACAACCCAGATAACAAAAAGAAACCAACCCTAAGCCCATACGAGGTGTCACCATCACATAATTATAAAAGGAGCACATAATCAAATTAAACACATATGTTATTATTATTAAATCTTATTTAATATTTAATTAAACCCAATTTAATTAATATTCAAGAATAAATCTAATTTTTTTTTGAATTTGAATGTTAATGGGCCAAGCCCAAACATTTTACTTTATCCAATTAAAGTAGACTTTATCAAATAGAGCCTAATTATGGGTGAAATTTTTTAAAAGCGAAATTAAACTCTAATCTAAATCAAATTCCAAATTGACTTGGTCAACCCTATTTAACTTAATCCACAAAATAAAGCAAGCCCAAGAGCTTTATTTGATTATCTGAATCCAATTTAAACACCAATGATTAAATTTGATGATTAATTTTAAGGGGCTAATAAATCCAATTTATGCCTTAGAAAAATTCAATTTTTCAAACAAACTAATTAAAATTAAATCTAATTTAATCTCAATTAAAATTCAATTTTAAATAAAGTAATGAAAATTAAACCTAATTTAATTCTCAATTAAAATCCAATTTTAAAATTGAAAAAGATTTTATGGGGTTTTTAATTTTTAAAATTAATCCTCAAATAAATAATTATAAAAATGCTAGTTGGGCTTGAGCCCAATTTTATTTTCAAAAGCATCAATTAGGTTCCAAATACATCTAATGGACTAAACGAGCCAAGCCCCAATTTTAAAAAATAATTTTGAACTTGTAGGATTAATTTTTCAAGGTCTGGGCCCACCCCAAACATAAATTAAACAGTTACACGTTGGCCTAGCCCGACGCACGGCCCTGCCCTAACAGGGGCAACGTTGTGCCCCATCACCACACGACGCCTCTCAGCATCATGTGGTTACACAACAGTACGACCAGGTCGTGCTGCCTGACGCAGCAAGGCCGCGTTGCACGGCGTGGCCAGGCCGCGCTTGCACAGCGTCGTCCATCGTGTGGCGCACCATGCGCTGCCCGACGTGTATTTTCCGGTGATCCCACCATGGTCTCGCCTCGCCTTTTTCAATTGAATAATATAATAATCAAAAACCTAATAATTTAAACATGCAACGTTTTTGCATACAATACAAAAAAACATAAAAACTCATTCTTATATTCGTCTAACATATAAATATTCACATCATGCATTCATATTTATCAAATAACATAAACGCATGTAGGCATGAAGAAATTATCAAAGACCATGAATTTGGCTCTGATACAACTGTTGTGAATTGAACCAGCGGATAAAAATTTTAATCGATTCACATAGCCCAGATTCAATTCATGTTTTTGATAATTTTGAAATCGCAAAAGATATCAAGAATAGGTGGTAATCTAATTACCTTTTTCGATGAAAAAAAAAATGCCTAACCTTTTGAAGAGAAGCAACGGAATGTTCCTTCCTGTAGATAATCACGCGAAAGATGACCTTCAAATCTTGAATCTCGACTTCCTCTATCTCAGACTGGGTTGGGCGCCTTAGGATTTATGTGGAAGGAGAAGTATTCGTGTTTTACTCTTTTCCACTCTCTAAGATGAAAAATTGACTTCAGTTATGTGATTTTAGTTGAACACCTACTGCTTAAATAAAAGACTACTCCTTGACTAAGGAGACTAGGGGGGCGGTCGATCTGAGCCCTAGGGACAGGTGTACCGGGCTTTTTCTTACTCCAAACCCAGTGTTAAGTATTTAATTAATATTTCCAGTCCAATCCAATTAGTTATTAATTAAATACTATTCTCTTTTTATTAATAGTACTCTATTAATTCTAAATTAATAATACCATACTATTAATATTGATTGAATAAAATAATTTAATTATAATAATTAAATATATTTATTATAGTCAATACTTATCCTTTTGACAATTTCCAATCCAAGTGAAATTACCAAAATACCCTTCAAAACGTAAAACTCCTTTATTATATCATCTTTACATAGCGCGACTCTCTAGGCTCGTTTTGATTGGCATTGGAAAGATTCCAAGGATATAGTTATCACCAAGTCATCCCGTGAAGCTATACTGAAACCCAATCAAGTATGAGATGAATATTTCATCACCAACCTTTATGTTATAAATACCATATGAGTATAAACTCTTCACTGACGCAACCCGATCAAGTAAGAGTCATGGAACGTCAAACTCATAAAACTTGATATTGTACTTGATAATCATACTGATGTGAAATTACCAAACCGCCCTTCATATCCAATTTAAGTAATGCTTTGGCCAAAGACTTTAATTTCACAACACCTATGACATACATGTTGCTTCTCGCTTACTTTCGAGACAGTGAATCCCCTATTGGCAGTTCATTTCCCATTGTCGAATGCACCAATTGAATCGTACTTTGAGGTCGACCTCACCAGTGGGTGAGTGGGCCTAACTACTTTAATAACTTACTCAATGGTACGAGCACTACGTAAATCACTCCTCAGGTCTAAAGTTCACACATACTATCACAACGGTAATCCTCATCATTGAGTGTCACTGAGTAAAAACCCATGCGATAGGATTACAACGAGCCGTGTTCGAATATGTTAACTCTGTTAACCATATTCATGACACCTGCTCCCACTATCCGATCAGTGTGAGACTTCGCACTTTCCTTGTCAAAGCATCATACGAGTCGAATCCAAATGCCGAATTTAGATTCTTTGACTTGCGAACCGTCTTTATAAGATTAAGCACTTAACTCCACCAGTGGTCCTACTTATCAAATAAGCAATGGTGAGTACACCTCGATCTTAAGGACCTATTTGTTCAATACATTTAATGGTACAATTAGATTTATAAGAACAAACTCAATGCCTTTTATTAACCAATAATAATGTTCATACAATATAAATAAAGCACCCTCTTAAATCTAATTCCTCAATGGCATAACACCCAACACTTAGAGATTTTAAATAAATGTTGCAATGCATAACCCTCACTAACTGGGAAGAAATTTTGCATATTGACATTAATTCATATTTTTCTAAGTTTGATGGAGAGTCGGGACATCCAATTCCCTTTTAATCTAAATTCAGTATTATTATCCAATGGGAGAATTTGGGATTAAATTGGTCTCACTTTGCACATTATTCATTTATAGTGCGCATATATGTATTATAAAATAGAAAATGCCTAACAATTCTATCACGCATCTGCCATGACGTGGGTGCGGTGTTGATGAATTTGTATCCTACCTTTTTTTTCATTTTTTTTTATTTTTCACTTTTTTAGTTAGGTTGTTTTGTGTTTTGTTTTCTTGTGATACATGCACTTGAGGTATGTATATTTCCTTATGCTTGATGATTTATTTGAGATGAAGTTTAGATATGATGGGCAAGATTGATCCCATGTTTGGAGATGCCAATTTTAATCTAGAGGAGTTGGAGCTTTAGTAGGATGCATTTGAAGATGAAGGATGTTTTTCAACATCCTTGGTTGTAAGTCTTTCTTTTTTACCTTTACTATGCTTGCCTCATAACAACATTGCGGACAATGTTGGATTTAAGGTTGGGGGTATGGAAGTACATAGATGAGGATATGTTTTATGCAATCCTAATTTTTAGCTCAAGTTTGGGGAAAATTGTTTGCTTACATGTTTATATGCTTTTATATTGAGAAAAAAGTATAAAAAATTTTAGTCTTTCCAATTGATGCATTAAGATTGATTAACTTGAAAAATAGGCATGATTTCTATAAATAAATTTGAATTTAATGGAATTTATATATCTTTGAAATCGCTCGTGGAGACCCTAAACTAGAATTGATTCTCTTAGATGATTCACATTGCACATAAGTCGAGGGAAGATGAGTTGAGAGGATAATCATTCTGAGACACTTGAGGAGTTTTTCCCAAAAATATTGACTTAGATGTTTTCATAAAGGTTATAAGATGATTAGTTAATTTTGTATGCTTAAATAATGAACGAATAAGGCTGAATTTTGGTGTGACCAAAAAGTAGTCAGGCTAATTATGCTAATTTGAGCTAAGCTCAAGCCAAAGAAAGTTTAATTGAATGAAAGATCTAGTCTGTTTCGTGTCCTTTGATACTCGCGTGATGATCCTTAGGAGTGTCTCTACACTTAATGCCCTAACTATCTAGTTTGGGAGTCATTGATCTAAAGCTTGCTACATGGGTGCGATAGAAAGCCTAAGAGAATAAGACATTGCACATGACTAGCCTTTATGAATTTAATGGAAAGTTTTATATGAATTTAAAGTTGAATATTTGAGAAAATGGAAATTAAATGGCTATGGAGTTGATAAATATGGGATTAGTATCCAAAATTTGGTAAGAATGCCTCTCGACTATAATACCTTAGACTTATTTGAAAGTGTTGTGTGCTCGGCGAGCCATACGTTGGTTTGATCAATGGATCATAACCACTATGTTAGTCTTATCATTTAGATTATATCAAAACTATAGGAATGCTTCTTGATTGTCGACTACTTAGGAAAGTATAGATAAAGATCCCATGGATTACATTTGGTTAGGGGAGGCGGTCATGATACCTATGGAATGCTCTTAAAGACCGTAATCCTAAAATACGTTCCTAGTCATAGAGGCTGCGAGATGTGGGATATCACTGGACTCATTAAGACTTGTTTCTGCGTGTAACTCTCCCAAGACGTGTTCTATTGTCGATGGCTAGTATGTCCAATACATGCATGAAGATTCATGCTTTGGGTGAGTGTGGAATTGAACAGCCCCACTAAGGATTCCCTGTTGGTGTTGTCGAACTTGGAGTCCTTGGGTCCGTAGTGTGAGATAATCCTTAGACCTGAGATGTCATTGGAAAGGGTACTACCCACTGTACTTTGATATGCATGTGCATTCCAGGAGAGTCATATGGTGTGTATGTTCTGTATAGTCTGGTAGTACAGCGGAACAAGTGGCAGTCGTCAAAGGATCCATCCAGGGTTGTCTGCCTAGTATTTCTTATGTTGTTTAGTGAAACTGAATGATCGATAAAAGTCTCTGGCCAAAGTATAGTCTTACAAGAGGGATTGGTGATTCCTGCTTAAAAGACCAGATCATTAGTGGAACCAACATAGTCATAGTTTTCGAGGCTACTAAGGTTTCGACCGTCGCCAAACCCTAAGCCTTAGACCGGTAAAAGATGGAGGGATTCAACTCGCATAAAGATCAAAATCTAGATAGGTTTGATTTTCATCGTTAACATCTTGGAAGTCATGGCGACGTTGCTAGACATCGATACATAACCGATAGGCACTTTGGGCTTAATTGGTGAAGTTAATCCAATAGTTAATTATTATGAATAATTAAACTAGCCTATGGGAGGACCTATTGCTAGGTTGTTAATGAGCCTAAGGGGTCACACACTTAACTTAGTGTAGTACCTATTGGCTAGTTAATTCTTTGTGAATTAATGGAGAGATATTAATTGAAATTAATTAATCAAGGTGGTCTTAATTAATAATAGTCTTATAATTTAATATTGAAATATTAAATTGGGAAAGACTAGTTAATTGATTAGTGGTCTAATTAATTAATGTGTGAAGGAGGAAAATATATATATATATATATATATATATGCATATACACGTATGGGCTTGTATGTATAGATTTGGTGGAGGATTTTATCTTGTTCACTGAGTCTATGTATATATATGTATTTAATATAAATATCTTATAATATATTTGCTAGGATCTACTGTAATTAATTAGATGACTAAGTAATATGGAAATATCTTATAAATATATTAGGATAGAATTTGTGGATATGGTAAGATCTATTTAATTAGTTAGTTGACTAATTATATGGAAGACCTTATATATTTGGGAAGGATCTCAAATTTATGGAAAGATCTTGTTTGTTAATTAGTGGTTCTAATTACATAAGGAAGAGAAATAAGATGGAAGGAAACTAAGTATAAAATATATAAATATATATGGAATATATATACACGCCTATAATGAGGTGTGTATATGTGTGTGTGTGTGAGTTTCACTTATTGTGGACTCTCACTCTATGTATATGTGTATTGATATTTTATTCTTAACTAATGCAATTCATTCTACACAACTTTGATTGTGAAAATTGTTTTCTCTTCCACCTCTTTCACATCATCTTCTTCCAACTCATGTGTTGAGTACGAAAAACACCAAAAATATGTTCCTAGCCCTTTTTCTCATAAGCTAAAATTTGATATTCTCTTGGCTAGCAGGGAGTTGTTTAAAAAGACGTTGCTATTTTTGGTTCTTCAAGAGGTAAATACGAGAAAACTCATCTTTAGGATAGTTTTTGAATTCGATGGTACCATGTCTACCTAGCCATAATTCGGGGATGTCGCTTTATTTTTAAATTTGTGTCTTCCCCTTCACCGGCATTCCCAGGGGCTTACACGCGATCCCAACAGTGGTATCAGAGCAAGGTTTTGACACGGCTCGGATTCTTGTCTGTGTTTATGTTTATGTGATTTAAATTTGTTTTATCGCATGTAAAATAGATTGGATTTTCTGATTTTATTTTTGGACCAATTAAATTTTTTTAAATTTGAAAATTGATTTGGATCTGAAAAATGGATTTTTGAAATCTGAAGAATTGCATTTTGACAAAACTTGGATAGCTGCGTTTTTGTATCAAGAAATTGCACTTGGGATTTGTGTACCACCATGCACGACAAGGCGACAAAAAAGGGGCTTGATCCCGCGATTGCGCTCACGCGCCTTCGCTGGTACACCTGCTACCATCGTCGTAAGTGAACGGGGGTGCACGACGCTTTTTCATGGAGATGGACATTGTCTCGCTGTTGCGACTCCACGCACCGATAGCAAGGGAGCTGTGCGCGTGGGGTGCGAACAGCAACTCGGCCATCATGCCACCCGCGCTATCCAAAACAGCCTCTCCATACGCGACATAGCAGTTTCTGGGGTAGCGCGGCTGCTGCTCTGCCTGCAATCAAAGATGGCACGGCGGCCCACTAGGGTTTAGACCCTAGGGTTTTTCCCAAGTTTTCATAAATTGCAATTTGGCCCTGTGGGGCTATTTTGTAATTTTATGTTTTGGGCTTAAAATGCAATTGAACATATTTTTGGGCTTGAGCCTAAAAATGGACTTTTCAATAACATGGGCTTTTATTTAAATTTTGAAAGGACGAAATAAAATTGGTATTTTATTAACTTTCGAAATTAAAATAAAATTGAGTGTTTTGAAATTTGGGGGCCCTTGTGATTAAATGAAGTGGATTTCTTCATGGATTTTTGAAGATTATGAGTTTTATTTGAATTCCAAGCATGAGAAAAAATTGGTATTTTATGGACTTTGGAAATTGAATAAAATAAATGTTTTATTTTTTGGAAATTGGGCTTTTTCGGATTATATGAAAAAGTGGACTTTTTCATTGGTTTTTCAAAACATGTATTTATTATTTAGTTCTTGAAAAATTAATATGATATCAATTGATTCCTAGAATAGAATAATATTAGAGTTTTGGAATTGAATTAATTTTTGAATTAATGGAGAATTATGATTTTTCATGGGATTTTCTGAAATTGTTTGTGGAAAATAATTGATTCGTCCACTAATTTAATTAGATTATCCTTAATTAAAAGTCAGTAAATTTATGTTTATGAAAGCATGATACGAGCATGTATTATGTGATTATGTGGTGATCCGGGTCGAGCCATAGACTAGTCATTTTAATTTGAGGCCTGCGTGCCAAGTTTTCATTTTATGTACATGAGAGGGTGAGGTTTCCTTTTCTCTTGAATTGTTGTAATTTGAAGACGAAGATGAAGACATCTTGAAGAATAAGTTGGAGACGTTCAATCGAGGAGCTATGAAGCCTTAGTATAGGGTCCAGGTCCTTAGATTAGATTGGTCAACACCTTGATGGCTCGAGGTGTTTTTAGGATTGGCTTGACTAGGATCACATACCACTTTATGTATAGCATGCTCATTGTTTTTTTATCATTTACATCTTTTATATGATGTGCTATGTTGCATGATCACCTAAGAAAGATAAATAACTGAAAATGGTAAGACCTTGTATGTGAAAACCACATATTAAAACATTAAATCCATAAATAGAGAAATTGGTGCCCCGGAAGCTCCTTGATTAGGTCCAGTGCGTTCCATCACTAAATGTGAGAGCGAATAGCGCGGGGTTTGTCATCATTGTCTCACGAGTTGTGGAATGGTGGCAAGATTAAGTGTACTAATCTCACATTTAAGCATTCTATATAACAATGATGTTATATTAGAAGAGCACACGGGTTTCAGTTTTGCTATGGAGTTGTCCATGAGTCGTGGGACCACCTAGCTACTGTTATTCTATGAGAATTTGATGGGTCGGACTTAAACACAGACTAGTGTACTGTGGCATCGTGTTCGTGGTACATACATGAAATGTGAGGCAAACATCTCGTGAACCACTTAGAGGTGGATGGGACCATCGTGCATGATCAAATGTCACCGCCCATTGTTTCATTAGTCGTGGAATGAGGTGTAGGACATTTGACGCTCGAACCTGCTGGAAATTGTTACATTTCCAATCTTCCGTCAGTGGGGTGATGGAATTTAAAAAGTAGTGAGAGAACACGGGATGTTAAAATTTCCATAATATCGTGTGGATATAATCAATGATTGAATGTTGATGTTTTTTTGTTTTTGCAAAGTAAATAGCCAAATGTCTAAAATTCCACTCTCGGTAATCCTTAAAACTAATAAGCTAAATGGCCCGAATTTCCCTGACTAGTACCGCAACCTTAAGACTGTGCTGCAATCTCACGGTCTTGACTATGTCTTAACTCAACCTATTGAGCCTACCCCTGAGGCAAGTACTCCAAGGGCTGCTCGTGATGCGCATGAGAAATGGCGCAAAGACGATATCTATGTGCGTTGTCTCATTCTGGCCTCCATGACTAATGAGTGGCAGAGGCTGTCTGAGACTGTGGAACACACATCAGAGATTGCTTTTCACTGGAAGAGTTGTACGACGTTAAGACATGCTGTGGGAGATTTGCTATCTCTCGCGAGTTGTTTAGAGCTCGCATGACTGAAGAAACATCGGTGACTGACCATGTGTTGAGAAACATTGCCTTGGTGAACCAACTCAATGATATGGAGGTGCTGACAAATCTTGACTTGGCTATTGATTTAGTCCTTCAGTCACTCTGTCCTGCCTACGATTAGTTCGTAGTGAATTTCAACATGAACCAATTGGTTGCCACTCTTCCAGAGTTATTGGACATGTTGCGCACTACTAAGGCAACAGTTAAGAAGGCTAAGCCTGTGCTGCTTGCTGACACTTCTTCATCTCTCGCTTTTGATAAGAAGAAAAGCAGAGGGAGAAAGAAGAAGAAGGGTGACGAATTACAAGCAAAGGGCGGTGTCAAGAAAGTCAAAGGGAAAAATGGGAAATCATTAAAGTGCAAAGAAAAGGGACACTGGAAAGATCAATGCCCTGAGCCTCCTCATGAGTGCACTAAAGGTACATTTATTGTAAAGTTAACTTGTTAGTTAACTGTGCTTCTTAAGTGTTATGACATTGTAAGGGTACGGACTTGTGCAATGGATTGTAGATGGTGAGAAGAAGCAAGGAACAAAGAAATGAGGTCGTGGTCCTGAAGATGCCAAGGAGGTGTTTTCTCGCAGCTAAGGCTAAAGGACGAGAAATAATTTATTTGTCATTTTAATAATGAGATAGTGTTTTTGGAAGAATGTTTTATCATGTTTTTGAATTAATATTATGAACCATGTTTTTCTCCACCTTGGTTTATGAGTGGAGATTTAATGTTTTTATTAAAATGTGTTGTTTTGGTTCTACAATTGATTCTTGTAACATGCTATCTTCATAACATTTGACTCATACAACACAACAAATATATACATTGATTTAGCTGCCAAGGTAATAACCTAGGTCAGCATATTAATCTATCGGACATAGAATAATGAGTGTAACCCTAAATTGATCACATAAGATGTGACATGTAAACCACACACATCAAGGATGTGAGAGGTATTTCTCATGTTAAGCAAACAGTGGGAGAAATTGAGGATTAGAGATCCTCTTATCCTGTGTTTACGAGTATCCTAAGGAAACTTAGGAATATCATGTTCGGTAAACGTTGAAATGAAAGAGATCCTTTCACAATATCCTTCCTTCATGGTGAAGAAGTTATTTTATGAAAGAATGGGGATAATTATGGAAATTAGAGATTCGATAAACATAAACACCACTGGCAGTTAAAATGAATTAACTAGTAAACCTATAAACCTATGAACACAAGTTCCATACCCTTCGATCTTGAAAAAGGTTGTAGGAGGATATGATGAAAGTCAAGAGGTCTTGACAAGTAGTGGAAGCTGGCCTAAAGCGTAACTGCTTCAAAGAACAATCTACAAATTGAATCTTTTCAGAAACTTAAGTTCTAAAGGTTAATAGATATACAACTGGCCTGTTAGTATCATATGTTGGTAACGTTGCATGAGTAACGTACATGTGATCATCATCTAAATTAACCAAAATAGAATTAAAAGGGAATAGCACCCCATTCGCATAAGATAGCAATATATGCGGACCATTGGGTTGCTGTAATCTTTTTGTTCGAATACATAGATAATATGTTGACTAAAGTTCAACAAGGAAGAATCAAAGGAGATTCTTTCTATGAAAGCAGAACCAAAAGGTACATGGAATTCTATGAGTTAAAATTGGTCTTGACTAATATGTCTTATGTATTAAGTCGAACACCTAATTGATCCAATGGATTAGATTGGTTTTGTTTATGGGAAAACAACATGGGAAAATTGGAACTAGAATCTCTAGTCTTAAGACATGAACTTAAGTGATGATCGAGGATTTTTTTTATGCCAAATGGAAGAGTAGGAGCTGAGAAAGTCTCTTGAGATGAGACAAAGGCTAAATCTACCATTTAAATCGCGCATAAGAATTCGACGATAAAAGGTATCTAGATATGTGAACTTATCGTATGGATAAGATGAGGTTCTACCATTCGATTAAAAAGTACAAATGTACTGTGATCATCGATAAAGGTGTAAGCTCTTAAATAAGAGCGAGGTCTCACCTACTATTTGTACATACCTAATAGAGAGATGAATAATCTAAGAGATTATTTTATCAGAGTCGACATTCGAGTGGAACAAGTCAACTCGACAAAAAACGTGGCAAATCCCTTTCACCTAAACCCTTGAGTAGGAGCTGTGTTCAAGAGGTCATCTGGATGATGTACCTATGTGGGAACATTAATAGGCTCTTAGGCAAGTGCGAGATTGAAAGTGTTGTATTTCTGGCGAGCCATATGTTGGCTTGATCACTGGATCATAAACACTATGTTAGTCTTATCATTTAGATTATATCAAAATTGAAGGAATACTTCTTTATTGTCGACTACGCAGGAAAGTATAGATAAAGATCCCATGGATTACATTTAGTTATGGAGGCGGCCAGGACGCCTATGGAATACTCTCAAAGACCGTAATCCTAAAATACGTTCCAAGTCATAGAGGATGTGAGATGTGGCATATCACTGGCCTCTCCAAGACTTGTTCGTGCGTGTAACACTCCCAAGAGGTTGGCCTGTCTCATTGTCGATGGATAGTATGTCTAATACGTGCATGAAGATTCATACTTTGGGTGAGTATGCAATTGAACGGCCCCACTAAGGATTCCTCGTTGGTGCTGTCAAACTTGAAATCCTTGGGTCTTGTAGTGTGAGATAATCCTTAAACTGGAGATGTCAATGGAAAGGGTACTACTCACTATATTTTGATATGCACGTGCACTCCAGGAGAGTCATACGGCGTGTATGTTCTGTATTGTTTGGTAGTACAGCGGAACAAATGGCAGTCGTCAAGGGATCCATCCAGGGCTGTCTGCTTTGTATTTCCTATGTTGTTGAATGAAATTGAATGATTGATAAAAGTCTCTGGCCATAGCATAGTCTTACAAGAGGGATTGGTGATCCCTACTTATAAGACCAAATCATCAGTGGAACCAACATAGTCATAGTTTCCGAGGCTACTAAGGTTTTGACCATCGCCAAACCTTAAACCTTAGTCGGGAAAAAGATGGAGGGATTCGACTCACATAAAGATCGAAATCTAGATAGGTTTGTTTTTCATCATTAACATCTAGAAAGTCGTGGCGACGTTGCTAGACAACGATCCTCGACCAATAGGTGCTTTGGGTTAATTCGTGAAGTTAATCCAAGACCTAGTTAATTATTATGAATAATTAAACTAGCCTATGGGAAGACTTACTGCTAGCTTGTTAATCAGCCTAAGGAGTCACACACTTAACTTAATGTAGTACCTATTGGCTAGTTAATTCTTTGTGAATTAATGGAGAGATTAATTAATTGAAATTAATTAATCAAGGAAAAAGAATTAATTAATTAAGTGGTCTTAATTAATAATAGCCTTATAATTTAATATTGGAATATTAAATTGGGAAAGACTACTTATTAATTAGTGGTCTAAGTCATTAATGTGTGAAATAGGAAAATGAATATATATATATATATGCATATACACGTATGGGTGTGTATATATAGATTTCGTGGAGGATTTTATCTATTTCACCGAATCTATATATGTGTGTGTGTCTGTGTATTTAATATGTATATCTTATAATATATTTGGTAGGATCTACTCTAATTAATTAGATGACTAATTAATATGGAAAGATCTTATAAATATATTAGGATAGATATTGTGGATATGGTAAGATCTATTTAATTAGTTAGTTGACTAATTTTATGGAAAGATCTTATTTGGATAGGATCTCAAATGTATGGAAAGATCTTGTTTGTTAATTAGTGGATCTAATTAACTAAGGAAGAGAAATAAGATGGAAGGAAACTAAGTATAATATATATATATGTATATGGAATACATATACACTCCTATAATGAGGCGTGTATATATGTGTGTGTGTGAGTTTTACTTACTGTGGATTCTCTATATATATGTGTATTGATATTTTATTCTTAATTAATGCAATTCATTCTACACAATTTTGATTGTGAAAATTATTTTCTCTCCATCTTTTCTCTTCCACCCCTTTCACATTATATTCTTCCAACTCATGTGTTGAGTAATAAGAACACCAAAAATATATTCCTACCCCTTTTTCTCATAAGCCAAGATTCGATATTCTCCTAGCTAGCACTGGTGGTGATAATCAAGATTACGAGCTAAGGTGTGGATAAACTTAGAGGCGCAACACTTGGGGCGCTAGAGCAAATCCATTTGGAGAGGTCTAGCAAGGAGTTGCATAAAAAAATGTTGTTGTTTTTGGTTTTTCAAGAGTAAACACGAGAAACTCATCTTTAGGATTGTTTTTTAATCCGATGGTACCATGTCTACCCAGCCCTAATTTGGGGATGTTGCTTTATTTTTAAATTTGTATCTTCCGCTACGCCGAAATCCCCGGGGGCCTACACGTGATCCCAACATTATTTTCACTACATCATATGGAGTCTTTTCGAGTATTGGTGTCACATGAGCAAAAGTATTTGATATATATACATATATATTTGAGCTTTAAAAGAAGGATTTTGTGTCATTGGTTCTTGTTAAATTAAGTTGATGTGTATTGATTGGGTTGGATCTGAAATTTGTTAGATTTTGTGGGTATATCATCTGCAAACCCTCACGAGACAATAACTCATCCTTTTTGGGTAACATAAAGGTTTAAAGGCATGTTGCACATGCAAAATGTAATTGTTTACTCCACAAAAGTGATTTTATCTTTCTTTGTTTGTTTTGATTTGTTTTTGTTTTTCCTTTGATTATGTTTCTTTTTATCGTTGCTCAAGGACGATCAACGTTTAAGTTTGGGGGAGTTGATAGGGTTGAGAATTACGTGTTTTATAATCCTTTATTTATGTGTTTTTCATAGAATTAAGTATGATTTTATACCAAAGATGCATTTCATTTGCCTATTTTGAGTATCGCGGTATAAATCATGACATTTGAGAAAAAGGATGAAGAAACAGTAGAAGCTGAAATTTCGGAGCGGAAAAGCAGAAAATTGCTGAAGACTCATGTACGAACGCAAGTCAGAGTACACACGAACGTGAGGATCATGACGCTCGAACGTGGAAATGACTTTCGCACAAATGTGAGAGAGCAGTACGCAGGAACACAAGGATGCACAACGTTCGGACGTGAATGTCGGTCAGACAGTTTTGGAAATTTCCAACTCTAAACCTAAAAGGATTCTTCCCAACTTATATCTATAAATACCAGAGGATCGCTGTAGGTTAAAAACAGACCTTTTCAGAGACGAAAATACACTAAGAGAGAGCTGACTTTTGAGAGTCAGATTAGAATTTTATCTCGTGTAATTTTCTATACAAAGTAGATTAGAGATTGAAGAACACATTTGAGGAAGAGCAAGAAGAAGAAGATCAACACAGTCATAGGGAGTTTTTATTCATTGCTTTTTACTTTCATGAATTCTTTAATGAGTTTTTCCATTACGAGTAGCTAAATTTGTAGACTAAGGCTATGCTTGGGCCAAATTATGATTTTTGGGTTATAAAAAGTATTCTTCGTAGGAATGATTTATATTGCTTTGTGTTTAATCTTGTGCTTGATGTTCATGTATATGGCTAAAATATGTAAGATTTTATGCTTAAATTATTTATTCAGGAGAAAGTGATTTAAGGTGCAAAAATGATTAATAACATCTTCTAAGTCAGTTGATGTTAGGGATAGCTACATACTCCGGATGTTGTCTGCTGGATTTATTTGGAGAAGATCTGGATTTATGCGGGGAAAATTCTAGTTTTTAATGCATGCAAGAGAGACCGAATCTAGCATAGGTTATTATAAGCGAGGGATTAGATTGATAATACTCTTAAGGGATTTAATTTTTCACCTTAGCAATATTTATCTAAAATACGAGAATACCTATATAACAAGATTTGATTAATTCGTGTAGACGCATGTGTCTTAGTTGCTTTTTATCTAATGGTTTTTCACATATCTTTAATTACTGTTTGAATTGCTAGTTTATGATTTCTTTTACTTTAAGTTTACAATTGCTTGATTTAATTTACTATTTTCACTAAACCACAAATCTTTGTGGATTCGACATCCCAGGCTTAATTTTTCACTCTATAACTACACACGATCAATCCTCATGCTGTTAAGATACACGACTGGGTTTTCGTGTATCAATCACCCGTCTCTCGTGGTCGGCAAGGTGTCGTTCACTTTCAACTTCGGACAGCGATGAGTATTTATTAGTGTTGTTCTTGACGGAAGGCCTAATGGTTCTAATATTCTGTATAGAAGCTCTGTTCTAACTAAGTACCGTGCTATTTTTGATCTGGTCTATGTCATTTTTTATTTCCTTTGATGCTTGGATGATGTTGGTCAAATTCAGTAGTATCTTTATAAATAAGATTTGATGCCCAGACATTTCATGCTAGTAGGTCTTGAAAACTTAATGGTCGTTATCGCTGGATATTAATTCTCACTGGTGATCTGAGAAACTTTTTTTTCTGTTGTTCACTTGACTGGGAATCATTTGTTGTATGGGGTGTTCTGAATGATGTATTGCACTCATGGGTGCTTAAAATACCATTCTCTTCTTGTTCATTTTCTTCTGGGGTGTCAACGGCAACTCTTATGGCTAATCGGTTCGCCTCATAGTTGCGCCCGTTGAGTTGTTATGTGAGACAATAGATGTTTAGGTAAGATACACGCGAAGTAAATAGGTACAAAAATGGAATGGTTCAATACGTCTTTTGTTTCAAGCAACTGGCCTTGTATATCCATGCTAATTAAACCATTGGTGATAACGAACTATTGTGATTACATGTATAATATCGTATTTGATTTTTTTTTTTGTAATTTCCTCATCCATCTTTTTTCTGATGGAGGCACTGGATGCTTGTAGTGCTTGAGGTTGGCGTCTTTAGGTTTCGCGTTGTGGGTATGACCAAGGGAGTTACTGTTATTCTTTTAGCGTTGATGTTGATGATACTGTAAACCTTCTATTTATATTAAACTATACGATAGTTAGGCTTAATTGGTGAAATGAAATTGCTTAGTTAGACTAGAAGAGTGCTTAAATGATTGTGTGTGGTTTACTTAGATGTGGCTGTTGTGTGTCTTTTACGTGACGCTTCATGTGCTTATAATTTTAAGCCCATCTGTCATATTTAATTAATGCTATAATAGTTCTATCTTTATTGGATCATATGAAACGAACGTAATTCGAGATGTATCATATAACATAAAAATTTACGATATATAAAATGGGGATGAACATAGTGTAATAAAAGTTGAGAATCTTTTGTATAGATTTAAAAAAAAGGAGGGGGGGGGGATATCAGATAAAGCACGTAAAAAAAAAAGAAAAATCATTTACGGAATTTTGACATGCTAAAATAACAAAACTATCGTTTAAAAACAGTATAGAAAAAGGGCAATTTGAACTCATCTGGATTGAAGAGGGGTGAATTTATTTAACGTTGTTTTTTCAATTATAATTCATCTTTTAAAACTTAATACAGCCACATGTTGACTGAGTTAATCCTTTATACAACGTATTCCAGAACACCAATAATGAGGTCTATTAACCAATCTATTCTATACCGCTTTGGATTTTACCAATTCGAGTGTCTTTTCATCGAAAGGTCATTACAGGTACCAACACGAATAGGCCCGCCATTTAATTTGGTACATTAATTAATCAATTATTTCTAAGTGCATTTACATAATTGCACTCGGTGGCAATTGGGCCAACGTGTGTTTTAAGGGGTTCCTCTTTATTTCACGACGCTTGGTTTTTCTGTTGGATGACTTATAATGAATTGCATTCGGTAACTTAGAACCCCAAAATTAATTGTTAGCCTCGTCCATTAGAATAGTTTGTGGGGTTGCTGTAATTGGGAATTAGGAATATGGATCAAGCGTCAACATCGTCGGACAACCATAATTCGAAGAAACACAAGAACGTGACGACAGGTACTCATCGCCATAGAGGCGTATTAAGTGAGGTCTTATTGTGTATTCTTGTCGCCTATTTTATTCTTTTGGGTTATATATTTCTGCGTCTCTTTACCAAATTCGCTCATTTATTGGGTTGGTTAAGACAATTTTGTGCGTTAATTACACTAGATAGCCATCTTATTTCGCAAAGTTATTGTTTAATCTGCTTCTTCTAAACACATAACATGTACATCCATTGTAATAGAACTTTACAATTGCTACTTTTATGAAAAAAGGAATTTGCCATGTTTGCATCATCAAATATGATTATCTGAAACTTCTAATTCACCGTTTAGGGGCAATTTTACCGTTGAATTGAATGTAATATAATATAGCCATGAATTATTTTTGTACAGGTTTGAATAGTATAATGGATAATCTTTATTCAGTTTTAATAGGTTGTTGTGTGTTCATGAATTTCCTAACTGATTATCTCACTAACTGAGGTTAAGGGGATTTAATCAATGAATAAATGCGCTCTCATATGATAATTTAGAAAGTAACTCTGTATCTAATTCATTCTAATTTGATAAATCTGAAATAGATAGCTGGGCTTGGTTCCACTCTTGTAGGCTCTGTCAATGAAACGAATGACGATTTCACCAGAGAAGACTGCACAGGCATGGTCTTTTTATAGTGAGGATTGGTCCTGATATCAAGATATCATGGAATGGAAGAGATAGCTTTATCATTAGATAAGACTCAACGAGCATTGGGTGACATTAATACCGAGGCGTATTTGTTAGGTTTCCACTTGAGGTAGGCCACAAACAAGTTCGTGTCTGGGGGCTCCTGGACTTATCTAAATGCTGCTGGAGAGAGTGCTGAAACTTTGTGTTTCGACCCTCGAACGCTCGGTTAAGGCGCATAAAATGCCCATGAACAACACGTCTTTCATCGCTTGACCGACCAGAATTCCAGCAGACAGCGTGTCTCGGATGATGTCGCATGTGTTGTTGAGGAGCTTAGAAGGCTATCACATGATTTACAAATAGGTGTTAGAAATCGCATATCTATGCAATACAACGCATTGTCGTTTGATTTTATTTTATTTTCATCAGAGTGGGGGTATAGTAATCGCACTAAATATTATGTAACCATAGTTAGAAAATTGCAATCAAACATTGCTTCATGGTGTTCATATGCAGTTGTCCCATCATCTTAGATGCCAAACTTTAGTAAAAAAAAAAGAAAAAGATCAAGAGCGAGGCTGTTTATTAGCAACACTTGAAGTATGTGTTGCCAATAGTGCAATCTATTGTTCTCCCACAAAAAGAGAGGAGGGGTGTATGTTCAAGGCTATAGTTTGGTAACTAAACTTATGGATTTGACCATGTTAAATTTTATGGATCATCTATACTTGTGTTGTGATCGTATCTGCAAAAATTGATAAAGATTGGAGTTCTTTAGATTTTTCTAAACATCTTTTAATCAAACTACCAGTCTATTTGGAGGGATTTTAAAACGTAACTTGTTGGCTTATTTGATAAAATTTTATATTATTTTTCCTTTGGAAATTTTACTGTACGTTTATATGGATGTTAGGAAGGTTTTATCCAAATTTGAAGTTTTTTGAATAAACAGAAGATTTATAAAAATCTTTGAAACTCTACTGTCGGTTCTGAATTCTATTGGCACAACCATGTTTGGTTGATCGAATCCCAAAATAGAAAAATGTTAATTAAATATGTAATTTTTATACCATATTATTAAGTTTGATTTGTGGTAATTTGCATTTTTTTAGAAAGAAATCATGTCCTGGAGATGTTTGAAAATTATATTAGTTACACAGCGCAAGTCTGTGAGTTGATTGAGGCCTGTTTGAGCTTGATTGAGTATGTGTTTAGACACTCCTATAAATATAAAATAAGTTTTTCTATTTGCTTGTTAACCATTTTAACTTCAATCTAGATCCGTATTCCAAGGTCCATTATTTCCACGTCACCAACCAAAACCCATCAATTCGACCACGATTTCATGAAATCCGAGGATGGGTACTGGTATTGTAAGGGAAGAAAAAGTTGAAGAATTCATAGACATGTGTCGATATATCTTAAGCCGAGGCCTCAAATATCCATGATGGGTACTGGTATTGTAAGGGAAAAAAAAGTTGAAGAATTCATAGACATGTGTCGATATATCTTAAGTCGAGGCCTCAAATATACATGTAAAACGAAAGAACTGCATATAAAAGTGGAGAAAACGTGTCTACATATCTCTTAAGTCCAGACCTCAAATATCCATGTAAAAGAACGCTCTATTGTATGTTTTTTTTTAAATGATTATCAAGGCAAAAGACAATAGTCATGTTAAATGTTGAGTAACCATAGTTAAGTAGTTGCAATCAACGGTCGTTCTATAGTGTTGGTACGCCATCGTGTCGCAATCTTAGAATGCTCAATTTTTTTCCCCGATATGTCAATAAGAGTTTCGATGTTGAATTGTGTATATATGACTGTTTGATCTGCGTGGATCCATTTTTAAATGGCAGCACAAATCGGCGAGAACATTGTATTAATGGGAAAAACAATTGATACATTAGAAGCACACTCGTTGGTTTATTCACATTGGTAAGCCATCAAAAAGAAAACAAAAATGCCGGTACGAATGTTGGCTATTTGCATAATGTGAAATATGTGCTGCGAATGGTGTGGTCTAATGTTGTTCCTCTAAAAAATAAAAAAAACCATTGTTAAAAACACCGAAACAATGCATCTAATATATTTGGTATCCAATCACCTCTATATCATACATGGTAATGGCAAACAACAATGTGGTCTGCTATATGTAATATGTTGAGAGTGAAACCTAGATATTGCTTCATAACAAATCTGGAATCCTTCAATTTCTACATTACCCCGATCTCCACAAAGCATCACAACTAAACAATATTCCCAAACATGGGCTAAACTGTTCGGGACAAAAAGGGCAAATGATTATACCAAGAAAAATAGTGCCTATGCTATGCATCATAAACTAAAAAACACTCCCAAGCACAAACTAGATTGTTCAGGACAAAAATTACAAATGACGCAGGCTATAAACTAAGCAAAATAATGCCTACACCACATCACATACTACCGGGTTATGCACACACTAAAAAGGTCCAATAATTTTTTCCTGTTGTGGTTGACCGTTGTGTGTCATCAGGAAGTCAATCAGAGTGGGGGAATCTTCAGGGCAAAGGAGGGTAGCATTGCGGTTATTTGAGAGCACGTACATGCCTTCTATTCGCCATAGGTTAGGCAGTCCGCCTGCGCCTCAAACATATAATCGTACATTTCCTCATCAAGGCCTTGGTCCAGGACCATAAGATAGTCCGCATCAGTGGTGTTCATAACACAGTGGCAATCCAGCGTGAACTGAGCAGGGTCCAGTCCATTTCCCGTCCAAAAGACAAACTTAACAGTCGCTGCCACCGGATCTGCTGATTTTTGGAGCACTTCAAACCTCAATTGGTTCATGTGGAGTGATGACACCTAGCTAGATTGCAGTAGTTTTATCGTACATGCCATTACCGGTTGATCACTGTTTCACCCCGGGCGTTAAAGCGAGCTTAATCTCCCTTTCGTTTAGCATGTGCGGGTTGGATTCCTTGAACGCTATACCTGACACATCACACCATTTTTTATTTGATAGTGCACATGAATATGGGATGCAACGTACAAAGACTACATGAACCAAGGCTGTTTAAAAGGACACTAAACAAGGGTAGTTTGCAATGAGAAACGGACCAAGGTTTTGCATGTGTTTAATATTAGCCCACGTAAAGGACACAATGTAACCCCATCCTATGGGAAAACAAAAAAACATAATAAAAACAAGCATTAAATGGAGTAGCCCGCATGTATCACGACATCGTGTAGTCGCCCACTATACTGTAATGGCACAAGGATGAGATTAGGTTCATTTATGAAGAATGCGGGAAGACAAGCTTTAATGGACTACCTTTCAGTGCCACCATCATAGAGGCAGTATTGTGTGTATTGAATGGTTGGATGCATGCTAATTGTGGTTTGTGTGGGTTGATGGGAAATTGTAGTACTTAACTAGAGGCAGGCAGGGAAGGTAATGATTATAATTTATTTTCCAAACGCAATGTATGTTGTATCTTTCAAATCCTTTTTTTCTTTTTTCACTTGGTGGACTACAATAACAAGATTAACTCAAAAAACGTGCCTATCAAATATTAGTTGGAGGATTTTTAAATTGATAAAATAGTTATAATGTTTGGTAGAAGGAGCATTGTCTCACGCGCCTCGAGAGCTAAAACGTCGGTAGATTGTAATGATAGCTCTATGATATAAGAGATAATGATTTGCGTGTGTATACGTGATATGAGTCATTTTTACGTATATTTTGGGCCTCTTTTGTGAACAATTTAGGTTCGTTTATTGCATGATTCTGTCACTTGTGCATTTAATTTGTGTGTTGAGTGATTTCAGAAGTTAAACGAAGGTGCACGAAGAAAAGGGCAAAAGATAACGTATCAAATGAATTCAGGAAAAGTTGTTCGCATGCCGGCGCCTAGGCGCCAGTTCATCCACACCCAAGCGCGAGTTGAATAGTAGGAAAAGTGAAGTTCGCAGTACGAAGCCTAGGCGCCATCTTACCCACTCCTAGGCGCCACAACATCCACACTAGAGCGCAAGTCACTCCACGCATGAGCTCTCCCGACTTATTCCCCAAGATACATCAGCCATGTAGACGGCACCTAAGCGCCTATCCACCCGCACCTGGGCGTCGTTGTAACTGTTTTTCAAATGTATAAAGTCCAAAAATTCAGCACGAGCAAAGGGGTTCGAATTCTTGGGGATTTCTGGGTATTTTCAGTGATTTAGACCATCTCTTCATCAATTCTAAGGGAGCAAGAAGGAGAATTAGCTAGAACTTGAAGCTCCAATTAAGGATCCGTCATCAATCAAGCTTGAGGGAGGTTTTAATTGTTTTTCATTACATTTTTATGTTTATGATTATGTATATGACAACATTAGATTCTCTTGAGCTATTAATGATGAGCTGATCTTATAGAACTAGGGCCATGTGAAGGCCAATTTGTGATTTATTCTTATGATAGATGATTGTTTGAATCAATTCTTGTGTTGCTATGTGTTGTGAATTTGTGTTTATGCTTCTTACATGTGTTTGATCTATTTCCTAGAATAATGTTTTGTGAAAGACTTGAACTAGGGTGCAAGAAATTCCTAACATCACCAACCAAATAGGAATTGCCTTAGATATATATAAAGATTCCCAGGTGAAGTCGTTCGATTTATATTGAGGAAGCTCTAGCTCATTAATGCATGCTTAGTGGTTAGATTTCTGGGTAGACATACTTAGGAAATCGTCATTTAAGCATAGGAGTCTATCGTGAGACATCGGTTATTCTTTACCTTAGGAGCTTTCACCATAGCAACGTAGGTCTAATGATTCAACAATATTCTTTATAAGGATACGGATCAAATTGAGCCTCGCATGCGCCTTACTCACCTTTCATACTTGAGTTTCAATCTTTTGCTTCTCTTCACTCTTGTTCTTCACACGTTTATTTTTATTTACTCTTTACTTTAGTTGTTTATTTCATTACAAATCCTAGGCTAGAATCCAAGTCCTTATGGTTCGACAACCCGGACTTTTTATCCACTTTTATTACTATACACGACTAGTGCACTTGCTACCAAGCAAGGTAGCTATTAGCGTGTCAAGTTTTTGGCCCTGTTGCCGGGGACTTGTTTATTTTAGTTTTTGATTTCTCTTTTACGCTTTCATAATTCTTAGTTTTTCGTTTATTTTTTCTTTTTAAGTCTAATTTTGTTTCTTTGGTTTACTTGATAGGTTCGTTCTTGGTGCATGACCCACTCCTTCAACGAGCCTCTATTGGATTTTGAGCTCAAAATTGAATGTACTCTTCGGGCTAGTCGACGAATTCAAGAAATGGCGCACAATCTCTATCAACTAAATCTGAATGCATGTTTTCCGAGTATGAATCCACTGGAGAATAGAGAGTGGTTACAAGGCATTCTCCAAGCTATGCAACCACTTCCTCCTCAACAACTTCCGTCGGTCCGGGCAGTCTACCACCAAGGGTCCACAACATACCGGGGCCCGTGGTCTTGCCCAACTTCTATGCACCAAATTATCACATCCCATCTCATATATTTAGTATGGTGCAAGGTGAACCATTCTATGGAGAGCCTCATGATCTCCTCACGTACACTTGGAGACTCTAGATGATGCCCTCATAACCATTCAATTTCATCTAAGGGATCTAGATACAATCCGTTTAAGAGTTTTCCATTTCTCACTTAAGGACAAGGCGATCACATGGTATAAATCTCTACCTCCTCAATCTATCACGACATTGGGTGAGTTAGTAGACGCTTTCTTGAACAAATTCTTCCCACCTTCCAAGATCAACGAGCTCTGAAGCAACATCAAAGGATTTAGGGAAAGGAACAATGAATCCTTAGCCGAGACTTGGGCTCGATACAAAAGCATGCTTAGGAAATGCCTGGATCACAACTTTGGATTGAACGAGCTGTTAGGTTTTAATGCATAAAAATGCATCGGAAGATAAAATTGAAAAGCCCAAGTGGTTCATTTCGATTTCCCATATTCAAATTATGTTTCGAATTCATGTACCTTTCTTCGCGTATGTTGAATTCTGAACCAGCTTTCTTGATCCTTTCTTGAACAGTAAAATCGTCACTGTCTCTAAATTGCCACGTCGGAAATCAAAGTGAAAAATCCTTTTCTTTTCTTTCCTTGAAATCGGCTAAGGGAGAGAGAGAGTTGGAAGACTTCTTGACTTGGAGAGAAAGTTAATGTAGGAGATTTGTTATTATTTCCACTAAGTAGTATATTTATACTACACTAGGAAATAATAACCTTAGGCTTGTTTAACCCTCATGGGTGTCCATATGGACGCCCACTTTAGGCTTTAGAAAGCCTTCGGGCTTTAGTCCATGTTTGTTTGTTTAATTAATTAAATAATTAATATTACTTGTCCAATAAATAAATTAATTAAATAACTAATTAAATCTATGTTAATTCTATTATTAATTTTCTCTAAGAAATTAATTAATTCATTAACTTATTTAATTAATAAAATCATCTAATGATTAATTAATTAATTTTGATATCCAATACCGAAAAATTCTCTCAAGTCTATTCCATGATTTTCCCTTTTGCAATTCCTTTAAGCGAGACTCTTTAGGTTCATCTCAAAAGGCAATTGGGAGGAAACCAAGAGGATGTGAGTAACACCTAGCCAGACCCGTAGCTCACATCGTATCCCAATTGAGAACGAATGAATATGATCATTCCAAACCATATACGTTGTGAATACCGTACGTGTATAAACCTTTTATTCTTATATCCCAGTCAAGTGAGAGTCATGATTTTAGTCAAACTCACATGACTTGACCATATGCTTAGCTCATAATGAGTCGAGGTCACTTTATGCTTTGGCCAAAGACTTTTAACCTCACTCATTCATGACTGCATAGGATATTTAGCTAGTTCACTTATGAGAGAATAAATCTCATTTTGGTTAATCATTTAACAATGCTACTTGCCCATCAATTCGCACTTCGAGGTCAATCCCACCAAAGGGTGAATTGGATCTAACTACTCTAATAACAGACTTGATGTCACAAGTACATCTTCAACTCGATTCCTCAAGCCTAAGGTTCACGCGTACCTATCACAACTTATCAGTTTCATCATTGACTGTCAGTGAGTGAATACCCATGTGATGAAACTGATGCGAGCCGTGTTCGAAGATATTAGTCTAACTCATATGTCCATGACATAAGTTCCCACTATCATTCCTATAGTGTTCGAATGGCACTTTCTTTGTCGAAACTTATATCATACAAGCCCTTGTTCTGTATTGATGTCCAATCAAATACTTTCTTAGACTTGCGAACCCTATTTAGAGAATAAGAATCAAACGATTCTAGTGCCATTCTTCCTATCCCATAGGAAGTAGAAGGTTTGCCTTATAATCAAAGACTTTACGTTGTTTATTAACACCTTACAAATGCCTATAGGAAAACAACAAGATAATGCCTTATATATAATAAAAGGATATTGTTCAATTACAAGTTAATGCCCTATAAATCTATCATCTTTATGGCATTTGAGGGCATAGACTCTAACATCATCGTACCAGTATTAGGGGGTCATATATAAAGGTAATATTCTTGATCTTCTTTAGCGCATTTGATGCCTTAAGTTAAAGCAAATTTCGCCCTATATATCAAAAAAGGTTGCAAGGCGAGATTCAATTATTAGAATGATATGAGTTGATGGGAATAGACTTAGATGAATAACCACCTATATATCGAAAAAAGGTTGTGGTTAAGTGAATCATGAGCCAAAGGGATTGAATCGTTAATTGGATTAACTGGCACTGGAGGCCACCTAAATTCCTAGATGGCCCATTTATCGAAAAAGGTTGCAACCCATCTAGACATTGAGGACCTCAATCACTCGCTATGAAACCAACCCAACGAGATTTCCAATTATTGCAGTGGGAGCACAATAATTGAGAAAAATAGTAGGAGGCAAGTAATTGTACAAGTCCTTAAAATTACTTGTTTTAACAATATAAATCGTCTAATTGAATAATCTTGGTATTTCCTGCAGTTTGATAATTACTCTTTAAAATGGTTAACCCAGTCATAATACTGCCTGAGAAAAATGTCCTGACTGCACATAGTTTCATTGACTGGCAAAGAAATCTAAGGATAGTCCTTAGTCTCGAGGTTTTAGAATACATGCTTGATGAAGAGAAGCCTCTAGTCCTAGATACTGAAAACTTTGAAGATCGTCTTGCCTATGAAAATTGGGCTAAGGATGACATCAAAGTTAGGAGTTACATACTGGGTTCGATGAACAATTGCTGCACTTGAGGGAACTCTATGGAGAACACAGTCGGACTGCTCGATATGATATATTGAAAGAACTCTTTAGAGATTGAATGGAGAGAAGGTTGGGGATCACATTCTCAAAATGATCTCTATGATTGAGAGACTTGAAGCCCTTGATTTCACCACGGACTTCCACCTTCAAACCGAACTCATTCTCCAATCACTCCCAAAACCATTTTTGCAATTCATTGTGAATTTCAACATGAATGACATTGAATGTACAGTACTACTGCTAATGAACAAGCTGATTAATGCTTAATCACAGTTGGAGCCGAAGATGAAAGAAACTGCTCTAGTCATTTCTACTGATTCTAAGAGAACTTAAAAGAAGAAAAGAGGTAAGAAGCAGCTAGGAGTCTCCAAATCATCAAAAAATGATAAGGCTAAAAAGGTCAAGAAGTGCAAGGGTAGGACCCCAAAGAAAACGGACATCTGCCTCCATTGCAAGGAGCTGGGCAACTGGAAGCGCGATTGTCCTAAGCTGAAAGCTGAAAAAGCAGGTAAAACTTTATGGTTTTCAAACTAATTGTTCTATGAATATATTCTCTACTTCGTGGATTCTAGATTCGGGAGCTAGTGCCACATTTGTGTTTTGAACCAGGATCTAGAAACAATTAGAAAGCTGGGAGAAAAAGAAGTGATGATCAATGTGCGAAGTGGGCACAGTGTCGCGGCTACACATGTTGGGAACACTTCTATTACATTAATGTTTGAACATTCTATTACTTTAGATAATTGCCTCGTTTTGCCCAATGGGTTTAAGAACATTGTTTTTATTCCTGTATTAGTCAAATAAGGATATTTGTTTACATTTAATGACAATAGTTGTGATATTTATTTTAGAAATAAGAATGTTGTCTCAGCATCTTTAGTTAATGGATTGTGTTATATTAATGTTCAAAACTAATGTGTGGTTAACATTATGACTAGAAAACGTAGTATGAAATGTACAAACCAAAGACTTATGTGGCATCTTAGACTTGGATATGCCAGTGAATTCATGATTCATGAGTTGGAGAAACGAGGGCTTATCGGCCCACTTGGATCTGATCCATATCCAACATGTGAATCCTGTCTAAAAGGTAAAAGGACTAGGTCACCTTTTGTTAGGAAATTTCATGTTAGATATTTTGATGATGACAAGATAGGATTTTATGTTAGACCCCAAAAGTATGTAAGTTTAATCTTTCATAGAATATTTGTATAAGCGTTTGAAAGTATTATCGTTTGTTAGGCTTGTAATTTTTATCTTTGTAGACTTTAGACTAAGTATTGTAAATTGAGTCGCTGATAGAATTCTAGGTGAGTCTGTCAGAGATGATGTTGAAGATCAGTATCTGAAGACAAGTTGATGTGCACCAAAAAGTACCCAAGGGTATTACGATAATTGCTGGTGTACATATGACGGGTCGGGTTGCTACCTACAGGCTGATCCGTGGGGGATCCAATGGATCAGTCTGAAAAGGCCAAAGGACCCACCGAAGAGAGTTGGGTCCTAGTATCAGGCTAAAAGGTCATAATCTCAAGGAGACTAACCCTGATGGGTTGTTAGCTAATATTAGGCCTATGGCCCATTACCAGCTACCTATAAATACCTTAGAGGAGTTGGGAGAGGCTCATAATCTACTCTCCCAGTAAAAATTCACTTACTATCGAGAGTAACTCCACAAAAAAACTACGAACTGATTTGATCCCACATACTTTGGGTACGTAGGCAGCTCGAAGTAACTGATTGCAGTCTATAAATTAGTCAACCCTCAACCTAGTTTGTCGTGAGTTGGACCGGTTCCCTTACTCCACGTGGTCAATCACGTGACATTAACTGTCTGACAATTTTTAGCATCATCAGATTGGCGCCCTCTGTGGGAAGAATCGACATCACTGAGAGGCGCTGGGCCAATCCCCCCATCGAGATCGAGAGTCTCTGACCCCCGGTGGGATTGGTTCGAAACAATCCAACTCCCCGATAAATGGCTCTGCCAGAGAAGAAGAGAACATTGTGGCCTCAGCCCCTGAGAGGCCACTAAGAGGCAGAGATAGAAGGCCAACACCTCCCAGGTCTCTGCGCCAAGATCACATTTTTGTGACCCCCGATGAGGCCTTATCAAGGCATGAAGGCCTTAGAAGGCGTGGACCTCGCTGTGATAGAAGCTCGGAAAACTACAAGAGATAGGCAGACGTGCAACCAGTGCCACTGGCAGTGGCTTCGTCGAAGAGAAGTCCATTTTGCACAACAATGTTTGCAGATCTTTGCCCCCAGGACTCAAAATTCCACATCAAAGTGAGCATGAGGGAGATGGAGACCCTCAAGAGCATCTTGATAAGTTCAACGCCCAGGAAAACATGTACGACGTCAGTGATGCTGTCTACTACAAGATTTTTCGAATCACCCTATCCAGAAGGGCACTTAGCTGATTCAACCGACTACCCCTGGCACTATCGCTGGCCTCAAGCAGCCGACCAAGCATTTCCTCAGTCACTTTTTCATAAACAAGAAGTACTGCACGTCAACCATGAGTTGCTATCAGGAATAATGCAGAGGAACTAATGCAACAGTAGGTTCAAGAAATATATAAGTGGAAAGCCCCCATCAACCATGGAGGACTTGTTGGCTAGAGCTGACGAATATACAAGAATCGATGAGACATAGGGGGAGAGATGGAGTCAAAAGTAACCCCTAAAGGGCGGACTCAGAGATGGATAACCCCCCAGTGAATGGAATAATACGAGTGATCCTGGGAGGCCCAGCAGGGGGAGACTACGCGAACTCAAGAGAAGTTTCACTGAGGGCTGCTACAGAATAACATGCCATCAGCCCCCCAACGACAAGTGAATCAAGTGGAGCCAAAGACGTAAACCATAGAATTTGGACTACAAGACCTAGAACACAACCTCCCATTGATGAATGATGCCTTAGTGATCTTGGCAACCATCCCCAACCTTTGGGTGAAGGCAGAAATCACCCTCTATAGTGCCTTCACCCAACTAGGGTTGGACGACACACTACTTCAAGCGATTAACACCCTCACCGGATTCTCGGCTGAGATAGTGGAAGCATTAGGAGAAGTGTCTCTACCCATATTCCTGGGTGCATTCCTAGCCCGCTCCAAGAAGGTGCTGAAGTTCTTGGTGGACAAAGCCCCCCGCATACAACACCATTTTGGGAGGCTGAGCTTGAACCTGCACCAAGATGTCGTATTCACCTTCCATGTGAAAGTAAAATTTCCAACCCCCGTAGGAGCGGATGAGGCTGTTAATAAAGTGAAGATAGCAAGAGAGTGTTATGCTAACACATTGCAAAAGTCTAAAATGAAATATGACATGGATCACAGTGACCAGAGCAACAAGTAGTGATAAAATCATTCTCACTAGAGAAAATTTGCTTGGGAGGCAAGATCAACTCAGTCCGTACTTGGTCAAAATCCCAGCAGTCAGAGGTCTAAGAAAAAAACACATGCCACCCCAAGAAGACAATGCATATTACAAAGATACAACAACTGCTGCTGGGGGACAAGACTCCAAAGGGGTGATAGCACTGGCAGTGGATACCACTGTGGGTGCCACTAGCAAGATGACCCCCATTGGAAATATCCCTCAAGCTTGATAAGATGTCAAGCCTTATGAGGCCTTATCAGGTAACAAATAACAAAAACTATTTTTGTTCTTACATTACAATTGAACAAGTCAAGCGTTGAGTGGGGACGCCCACCAGCACTGACTACTTTTACTTTAGTTTTGAGGTACCTAAGTGCACCCCCACACATTTTTATTAAGCGTTGGATGTCTTCATCATATGATTGCTAAGTGCATTCAAGCACATTAACTATTATGCAACTAAATAAGTTAGGCTTGTTTAAATAGCAGGCTTTTCATGTCATACAAAAGAGTATGACATTTACAATTGGTGATTTAACAACACCCAGAGTTAAAGCTCCTCTCCATCATTGCATCCACTTGAGGCAATTATAAAGTTCTATTACTTAGTTTATTTTTGCTATTATACGGGTTGTTATGACAGTTGTTGTCAGTATTTGTTGATTAAACGTTTTACTCACATGAAACAAAAATACAAATAAGACCCCTGGAAACTCACTACGTTGAGGCCTTACGCGACCCCACTCGAGGTCAAAATAGGTGGCGCCGCTGAATCCCCCGAGCCATATATGACTCACCAGAGGATGGGTGACCCCATAATCCCTCCATAGTACTGAGAGATGATGAGGACCTACAAAAGGTCTCCCCACTCCCACTAAGGCTATGGATTGAGATCATACCACATAGTCCCTCCATAATGCCAAGAGAGGCTAAGGACCTACAAAAGGTCTCCCCATTCCCATTAAGGCTATGGATTGAGATTATACCCCATAATCTCTTCGTTAATACCGAGAGAGGTAGAAGACCTGCAAAAGGTCTCCCCACTCCCATTAAGGTTACTGATTGAGATTGTGAACACACTAAGAGGCATCCATGTCTATTAACAAGTGACCGCTGGTAACATGAACCATATCACTCATAAGAATAACTAAGAGGCAGCCAAGCCCATAATAGGTGGTGACTTTCGGTATCACGAACTGTGTCGCCCATTCAATTACATAAACCTCGTTGCTCCGAGCGTTGTTATCAAAGACCAAAGAGATAGCAAAAGAGAGGTAACTGAATATATAATCAACATGACTTCACGTTCCTAATTCGTGAAAGTAATAATTGACTAAGCTAAATACTCAAGGCACCACATGCCAACTATCTTGCTATTATTTACACACCTATTCTCCAATAAGTAGTATAGGAAGTGAGTAGTAGCAAGAAAATAACACTTCTAATAGGAATGGAATAAGCAAATAGCTAGCTAGTAACTAGTTACTATGCAAAGGCTAGCCAGCTAATACACAAAGGCCATGGAAAGGCCAAGCAATTTTTGGCATTTAAAAGGCGAATTGGTAACAAGTGAATTCGACTACAGCAAAAATGCCCAAGAGGTATCGCCCCCACCTTTCATTGAATCTCTCCAGCGGCATGTCAAAATGGCTAAGTACCTAAAGTGGTGCTCATGAAGCACAAGGTACTATGGTAAAATGAGCAGACAAGAGATAATCTTGCTGGTCACAGTCGAATGCCACTTACTCAAAAAGACGTAAGTAAAGGGTGAGACCAAGCTTTAAGTTATCCCTCCACTAGCCAAAGATAACATCTATCCTGTATAATCCTTACTCCCCAAGGTGTTAACCATGCAAATACACCAAGGAGTGGGGGACAGAGAACATTATGAAGTGCTAAATCCACCCGTTAAAAGTATCTACACACGAAATCTAATCATAGGGGTAGGAAAAATGAAATGTGCGATGAGCACAGCAATGCCACCATGGGCATCCATTGGCATCACACGGCACTAACAAATAATGCCACTGCTAAAACTCCACTAGAGCTCACGGAGCCATGGAGTGCAATACGCTTCTTATTTCCTAGTAGCGGACTCACAAAATATACTACAAAACTAGAAAAAAGGAAAATAAGTTGAAGTAGAAATGGCCAAAAGGAATTACCCTGAGGTAAGAAATCTCGGGGAAAATCCCAAAGGCAACACGTCGCGGGCTCAGTGGTGAAGCCGAATGCCCGAGACACACGACCGCGAGGCCAAGTTCCTCGCGGTACACAGTCACGAGGCATGGCCCCGCAACACACAGCCGTGAGGCAAAATTCCTCACGGCTGAGCCTCGTGGCACCAAGCCTTGTGACCGTCGGGGGAAGCTACGAGGCACCCCTCTCATCATATATGTGCGGTATGTTCGCCTACTACCAAAATCCCTTGCTCATTCGTGATGGAGGCTAAGGACTTTGTCCCTCCACCTCGAGGGAAAAGACCTTGCCCATTCGCGATGTAGACTGAGGACTTTGCCCTTCCATCTTCAAGCAAGAGACCTTGACCATTCGCGACGGAGGCTGAGGACTTTTCCCCTCCATCTGGAGGCAAGAGTCCTCGCCCATTCACGACGGAGGCTGATGACTTTGCCCCTCCACCTCGAGGCAAGAGTCCTTGCCCATTCGCGATGGAGGTTGAGGACTTTGCCCCCCCACCTCGAGGCAAGATTCCTTGCCCATTCGCGACGGAGGCTGAGGACTTTGCCCCCCCACCTCGAGGCAAGATTCCTTGCCCATTCGCGACGGAGGCTGAGGACTTTGCCACTCCACCTCGAGGAAAAAGACCTTGCCCATTCGCGACAGAGGCTGAGGACTTTGCCCGTACACCTCAAGGCAAAAAAACCTTGCTCATTCGTGATGGAGGCTGAGGACTTTGCCTTGCCACCTCGAGGGAAAAGACTTTGCCCATTCGCGACGGAGGCTAAAGACTTTGCCCCTCCACTTCAAGGTAAAAAACCTTGTCCATTCGCCATAGAGGCTAAGGACTTTGCCCCTTCACCTTGAGGCAAAAGGCTTTGCCCATTTGCAATAGAGGCTAAGGACTTTGTCCCTCTACCTCGAGGTAGATGACCTTGCCTATTCCCCGTAGAGGCTAAGGACTTTACCTCCTCAGCTCGAGGCAAAATCCCTTACCCAAGCTCACCAGAGAGGCACCTTAACTTCTCTTATGAAGTGGAGGAGCCCGAATGTGGGTGAGATCTCGGGTTTGGTAGGAAGCCCCGATAGCAGAGTCATGAAGGCCCCTGGCTGATAAGCCTAACATTAGGGCATTGAAGTCCAAGGGATCCGCCTCCATAGAGGGCTTCGATACAACTGACACCCCTTGGATTACCTAGTAGAATCTGGAATTAGGTGGCACAACCTAAGCAGTATTACATTCACTCCCGAGTATCCCACCCGGTAAACTCGGGAGTGGGGGGGCATTAGGATGTGCACCAAAAAGTATCCAAGGGTATTACGGCAATTGCTGGCGTATATATGACGGGTCGGGTCCCTACCTACATAATCTCAAGGAGACTAACCCTGATGGGTTGTTAGCTAATATTAGGCCCATGGCCTATGGCCCACTACCAGCTCTCTATAAATACCTTAGAGGACCTGGGAGTGGCTCATAATCTACTCCCCCAACAAAAGTTCACCGGCTATCGAGAGTAACCCCACAAAAGAAGTACAAACTGACTTGATCCCATATATGTTGGGTACATAGGCAGCTCAAAGTAACCAAGTGCAATTTATAAATTATTCAACCCTCAACCTAGTTTATCGTGAGTTGGACCGGTTCCCTTACTCCACATGGTCAATCACATGACATTGACACGCTAAAAGCTAACGTGCTTGGTAGCAAGTGCACTAGTCGTGTGTAGTAATAAATGGACAAAAAGTCCGGGTTGTCGAACCACGGAGACTTGAATTTTAGTTTAAGATTCGTAATGAAGTAAACAATTAAAGTAAGAGTAAATTCAAATAAAAGTGCAAAGAACAAGAACAAAGATGAGCGAACGATTGAAACTCAAATATGAAGAGTGACTAAGGCGCATGAGAGGCTCAATTTGATCCATATCCTTATTAAGAATCTTATTGAATCATTAGACTTATGTTCCTATGGTGAAAGCTCCTAAAGTAAAGAATAACCGATGTCTCGTGATAGACTCCTATACTTAAGTGATGGTTTCCTAAGTATTTCTACCCGAAAATCTAACCACTAAGCATGCATTAACAAACTAGAGCTTCCTCGATATAAATCGAACGACTTCACCCGGGAATCTTTACCTATGTCTAGGGCAATTCCTCATTGGTTGCGGGTTATGGTGTGAATTTCATGCACCCTAGATCAAATTTCTTTCGAAATATTCACCTAGGCAATTTATCGAACACATGGTGATCAAACACATGTACGTAGAACAAATACAAATTCACAACACATAGCAACACATGAATTGATTCAAACAAACAAATATTATATAGATACTTCACAAATAGGCCTTCACATGGCCTAAGTCTTATAGATCTAGTTCATAAACAATGGTACAAGAAAATCTAAAGCAAACATGTATTTATTCATTGACAAATATATAATGAAAGCAATGGAAAACTCCCTAATACACTTGGTTGATGATGAAATCAGGTTGGAAGCTTCAATTCCTTGCTCTTCCTCCTTCTTGTCCTCCAAAATATGACTTAGATGGCTATTTTTAGCCCCAAAAGGGCCTAAAAACCGAGACCCCCTTTCTTTTCTTTCATTTTTGGCCTTTATACCTTCAAAACCGCTGTATCGGCGCCCAGGCGTGACCTAAATGGCGCCTAGGCGCGGTCCAGGTGGACTAAATGGCTTGGGGAATAAGTTGGCTGGCGCCTAGGCGCGGGTGAGGTGGCGCCTAGGCGCCTGATGCAGAGTCTGAACCGTTTTCTTGGTTTTCAGCGCAGTAATTGTATTTTCTTCGTAACTTTTTCCACGGACCTCGGATTTGGATGATTCAAGTTGCCATGTGAATCCAAGACAGAGATTTACAACTTTGTAGAAGAAAACTTCCTCAAATTCGATTTCAAAATACACTGAAATACTGTGTTTTTGTGCACTTTACGTCAATTGCAGTGATTTTCCACGTTTACTCAATAAGCACATAGATTATACGCATATGTGGCATAAATAAACTGATAAATGAATCTAAAACATAAACGTAAAGGCTTAAAAACACGTAAAAACGACTCTTATCAGACATCAACTGTCTGACGATTTTTAGCATCATCACAAGCGAAGAAGAAGATTCTGCCTTAAGCGACTGCCAATCGCTAAGGACATTTCAGGAGTTATGAATCAAGCGCTCAAAGTCACCAAGAGATCAAATGATCAGATTTACCTGAAATAAATTCCAAAGTCATTAAGAACTTAAATGCAATCATTCAACGGGCATTTATTTCCAACGGGAAATTAATTCAAATGCATTAAATACTTGAGAAGAGCATTAAATTTGATAAGGACGAATTGCATAAGGACCAAGCAACCCTATTGACTAAGACTGTCAGAGTTCAAACCTGCCACATCCAATCGGTGTAGCAGGATTTCAGGAATGTCAGAAAAATGTACTACTCACTCGCTACGTGAGAGACGCGCCTGCATGTGTCCAACGGACAAATCCCGTGAAATTCCTATAAATAGTGCTCTTCCAGCAAACCCTAAAAAACACACGCATTCACACAAGAATTAGGTCAAAACTTTGCTGAAATCAGTCCAAGAAAAGCTTACAAAACTCCATATCCAAAATCCTTCAACCTTTTCATATACATTCCAAAGACAGTCTCCGATATCTCAAACGTCTTCATAGAAGAACCCTACACTCTTATTGAGATATCCCAAGTTGTTTGAACTTTTCAAAATTAAACAAACCTTGTGAAGAAAACCCTCAACCTCTTTCATCTGCGTGAGAAAGTTGTTGATTAATAAGCAGCATTTCTGTGTAAGAGAAGCTTGTTGAAGAACATCTCTACTAGAGCAGAAATTCGTATGATCAAGGAACTCAAGATCGTCTTCCTTATCCTCTATTTTGTAGAAGCCTCTATGTGATCCTTCGATAATCATTCTCGTGGATTTCCTATGAGTGTAATGGAGAAGAATGATGTAGCTGGGATTACATCACCCAATGAACCTTTCATATCTTGTGTCATTTTATTTTATTGTTTTACTCTATTATTTGCATCATATCATTAAAAGGCTTTAAAACAGTTAAGTGACTATTTGGCTAAAAGAACGCTAAGCATTAAAAATTATTTTCGCTGTGATAACCCTAATTAAGCGATCTAAGCGTTACCCTATTTTGGTAACTGCCCAAATCACTAAATCTAAGTTATATTATCTTGAACGTTTGATCTAGCTCTTTGTTTTCTAAGCGTTCAAATTCTTTTAAGTAACACGAAATTTTTTTGAAGACGAAAAAGACTTCAGGGTTTATTTAACCCCCTCCCCCCTTCTAGACCCTTTCGTATGCCACTTGGGACCACCAAATAGTATCAGAGCGGTTGAAGTAGAAACCTATGCATTTCCGAGTGTAACTGCTTGTTTAGATCCATTTTTCAAAACTTAGTCGCTTACTTTTGAAAAATTTCATATCATGGCGTTTAACAAGATGCCGAAGTTGATTGAGTCAAACTATGACTCATGGAAACTTAAAGCATTTACATACTGATGCTCATGTGATAACGAAATATGTGATGTTATTACAGAAGGCCCCATCCAGATCATGAAAGTGATAACTCAAGCCCCTGGAGCGGATGAAGCGACTTCTTATGGATATGTCGAGAAGCCAAAGGTAGAATGGACGCCAGATGATTATATAAGAGCGAAACTAGATAATGTTGGACGAAGCGCTCTTTACTTAGTGTTGATAGATAATGAGGGATTGTTCAACAAAATCAAGCTTTGCAAAACCACAAAGGAAATCTGGGATAAATTGGTCTCTATGTGTGAATGGTCTGCACAGATGAGGGAGAACAAGCTCTCCATGACCATGTAGAAATTTGAGCATTTGAAGATAAAGGCCGGCGAGACGCTAGATCAATTAGATGCGAGGTTTACTTCGCTTATAACAGAGTTAGCGTCATTGGACAAGGAATTGACCAATAAGTAAATGGTCAATAAGATCTTAGAAGTCTTCCAAGCAAGTATTTGATAAATATTATAGCGATGACAGAATCTCAAATGTTGGATATTATAACTCCAGAATATGTGTTTTTGGAGTTACGGGCTTTTGAGTTTGAGTTGGGAGAAGTCAGCGATACGTCGACTTCAGCGATTGAATCTGAAACTTTAATTGCAACTACTAAGAGTAAGGAAAAAGCAATCAGTGAGGTGAAAACACCAGAATCAAATGAGGAAAAGGAAATGGCTTTATTAGTCAAGAGATTTAAGAAATTTTTGAGATATGAAAAGAGAAATCCAAATGGACAGACCTCATTTCAAACCCCTCCCCCTACATAAGTGCCTCAGTATCAAGCACCAGTATATTCTGCACCTCAGTCGCCAGCGCCAGTTCAATATCAAGCACCTCCATCTCTAAATCAGAATCAGAATCTCTCAGCGCCAGTGATTTCCATAAAGATAATGAGTGAACAAAAAATGAGAATTAATCTTTGTTACAATTGCAAGAAACCCAGGCACTACCAGGTAAATTGCCCTTATCCAAATGTATCTAAGCCCACAAGGCAATATCGTACGGATAGAAACCAATTCAAGAGCAGCCTTTGTCAAGAAGGTTTGCTAGCAGAATCTGAACCATTCTTCGCACCTGAAGAGGATTTGGAATCTTCTGATTCAAGCAGTGATGATGATCCATCTAGTGACTTAGCGCTAATTTGTCTCATGGAGAGATGAAGAAGCGTATGATGACTCACTACTTGAGGTATCCACTGAACTCTCTCATCCTTTTTCTTATGAAGAATTACTTGACAAAGTCAATGAATATTACAAAGATTGTCAAGGTGCCGCCAGACTATATCAAGAACACACTGATGAGATCTCAGCGATTAAAAGTGATAACATGATGCTCAAAGACGAGTTTCTAGTTTAGCAATAGTGCATTGAGAAGAACCAATTGCTTGTGGCAGAGATCGCTCAGTTGAAAAGTGATCTTCATATGGTAGTCAAGAGAAAAGCTGATCTGATCGCTAAACTTGTCAAATCAGAGCAGCTCGTCTCATCACTATCAAAAGCTTCAAGAAAGTTAGATAATGTGACTAAGGCAACCAGACTTTTTGGTGAAAAAACTGGTTTAGGTTGTGATAAATTCGGTAATAAGTCAAAAGTGTCTAAGGTTACGGCAACCAACAAAGGAAAAGGTGTAGCCTTTATTGAGAAGAGTTCAAATAGTTAAACGCAAAATGAAACAAAGGAAAGTGGTACGAGACCAAATAAAAAAACCAAAGCTAACCCAGGCAAGGGAAAGACGAAGGTGAATGATTCACAAAAGAAGTCTTATCCAAACGCTCAAAAGGCTAAGGAGAACCTTGCAAATGTGAATCAAACGCTAAACATCAAGCGTCCAAGGTGCACCCTAAGCCAGTGTCAAGGACACACTGGAGTCAATATGTACAAAGATCAAGGTCATATTATCAATGCTATGATGATTATGATTACGATTATGATTATGATCAAGGATATTACTATACACCTAAAAAGCACACACAACATAAACCGAAACCCAAAAAGGCCAATCCTCCTCGCAAGGAAGACTAGGCAAATATGGGTTTCGAAAGTTTTAATTCAGACTAACGCTACTAATTTTAAAGGACCCAAGTCACAATGGGTACCTAAAACGTGTTACAGTTATGCCCTCAAATGCCATAAGATGATAGAATTATAGGGCATTAGTTTGTATCTAAACACTTTTGTTTTAATAAAAGGCTTTTGATATTGTTTTTTATAGGCATTTGTAAGGTTTAAACAAACAATAATTAGTCCTTGACATTAAGGTGAACATTCTACTCCCTATGGGTTAGGGGGAATGGCACTAAAAGTATTTGATCCTTAATATCTAAATTGGTTCACAAGTCGAAGAAAGTATTGACTGGACATCATTACTGGACATAGACTTGTATGATATAAGTTTTGATAGGGAAGTGTCAGTCGAACACTATGAGTATATTAGTGGGAACTTGTATCATAGACATATCACTTCGACTGGTGTGTTCAAACACGGCTCACATCAGTTATGTCACATGGGTTTTCACTTAATGATAGTCAATGACAAAACTGACAAGTTGTGATAGGTACGCATGAACCTTAGACCTGAGTAATAACATTGAATATGTGCTTGTGACATCAAAGTTTGTCATTGGAGTAGTTAGATCCAATTCACCTGTTGGTGGGGTCGACCTCGAAGTGCGGCTTGATGGGCAAATAGCAATCTTAATTGATTAGCAATATGGGATTTATCTTCTCATAAGTGAATGAGCTAAATATCCTATGCCGTCATGAATGAGTGAGGTCAAAGACTTTGGCCAAAGCATTAGAGATACTTTTGCTTGACATGAAAGTACACTCAGTGACCTCGATTCATTATGAGCTGAGCATATAGTCAAGTCCAGTGAGTTTGACTAAACCATGACTCTCACTTGACTGGGATATATGATTAAAGGGTTTATACTCATACGGTATTCACAGCGTGAAAGGTTTGGAATGATTCTATACATTCGTTCTCAAGTAGGCTACGATGTGGACCATGGGACTGGCTAGGTGGTATCCACATCCTTTTGGTTTCCTTCCAATTGCCTTTTTAGATGAACCTAAAGAGCCTTGCTTAAAGGAACTGTAAAGGAAAAATCATGGAATAAAACTTGGGAGAGATCTTTCGGTATTTAATATCGTAATTAAGTAATTGATCATTAGATGATCTTATCAATTAAGTTAATAAATTAAATTCCTTGTGAAATTAATTTTGGAATTAACATGTGTTAGTTAGCTATTTAATTGATATATTTATTGGATAAATAATATTAATTAAATAAATACACAACAATGGACTAAGCCCGGAGGGCATTAAAAATGCCCAAGAGGGCCTTTAGTTAACTAGGTTCATTATTCTAGTTGTAGTATAAATATACTACTGAGTGATTAATTAAACCTAAGCCTCACTTGTGACATTCTCTCTAAGAAAAACTCTTCACCTCTCTCTCATCTCTCTAGCCGTCCAAGAGGAGAAGAAATTCCGGCGTGGTGATTTAGAGGCAGTGACGTTATTGCTGCTCCAAAAAGAATCAAGAAGCTGGTTCAAAAATTTTAATTACGCGAAAAAGGTACATCTTTCTGAACATGATTTGAATATGTGAAATCAAAGATGAATCCACCATGGGTATTTTATTTCCGCTGCGTTTTTATGTACAAAAACCCAACAGTGGTATCAGAGTCAATCTCTGATTTTCGTATTTAATCAAATACGTGATTTTATGTGTTTTTCGTGTTTTCTAAAAGCATGATGAATATGATGAATTTTATGGTTTTAAACCATGATTTTTCTGCACTTTTCTTAGATATTATTGCATGATGATATAGTAGAATTTAAAAATCAATTTGTGTGTAAAAACGGGGTCGAAAACCCCGGGGAATTGCGCGATACGCATGACGTGTGCACGCTGCGCGCATGGCGCATAGTCTGTACGCACACTGTGCGCACATTGGGTGACTGTGAGCCACCCGACGCCCAGTCGGCCCCCCTACAACTGTCAGCCGTGCGCCCTGGCTCACATGGGCTCGGGTTTTCGCTCGGGTCGGGTCGAGTTAATTCCAGGTCTAATTTTAATAAACCGGCTTTGGGCTATTTTAATTATCTGGGTGGATCAAAAGGATGATGACCCGGATTTTAATTAAATAAGCCCAAATTGGTTTAATTAAATTATTAAACATTCAATAAATTGGTTTTGGGCCAAACTCGTTAAATTTGAATGAGCCAATGGATGGTGATTTAAGTTTGATGAAATCAAGCCCAATTAGTTTTTATTGAATATTATTTATTTAAATAAAATAATTTATTTATTATTCTCGGAGAATTATAATTAATTTATTTATTTAAATAATAAATTCTCACTAGATGGTTTATTATTATGAAATTGAATAAAATTTGGAACTTTATTGGAAGAACTAATTTGTTGAACTAATTAATTATTATCTTAATTACCAACATAATTACTTTATTTATCGCAAGCATGTATTATATGATGGTGACATTATTCATGGGCTTAGGTTTTCTTTTGGATGTATTTTCTTTTTTATGGGTTGTAAGGGCCGGATTTGAGCCCAATGTTTTTATTCTTAAAATTATGTAGAGCATATCAATATTATTATGTAATAGAAAGACTAGAATAGGCCTTGAAGAAGAAGACGATCCAAAAAGGAAAGATGCTTGGAGCCCAACAAGAAGAATAGTATAGGTTTTTCTTTTTCCTTTTGATGGCCCATTTGCTTAGGCCCTCTAGAAACTCCCATGAATTTATGTGATGTTTTGTAGCTTTCGATGCATGTTTCATTAGATGTAAGAATGCATGAAAAACCCAATCCTGCGCTATAAAAAATGATAATGTGCAAAGTGAGACATAATTAAATGTTTAAAACATTAATTTTCCCAAACAAAATAATACTAAGTTTTAAAAGGGGCGCTAGGCGTCCAATCCCTCCACTAAGCTTCATAAAATCAAGAATCGAATCTGATACATGGCATCTTCCCAGCAAATGGGGGTCATATATTAAGACACAATTCTGAGATTTCATAAAGTGCATTAGAAGCCTTAATCGAAACATATTTCACTCCAAATATCGTTAAAGGGTTGCAAGGTGAAATTAAAATGTTAGATTAAAAGGTGTTACTGGGAATGAACTTAGATAGTCCACGAACCTATATATCGTTAAAAGGTTGCGGTTTTGATGGATTATGGGAAAAGAAGATTGGACTGTCTATTGGATAGATTGATGTTGGACATCACTTTAGTTAAGTAATGGACCAAATATCATTAAAGGGTTGCCATCCATTACATTAATTAAAGAAATCAATCTCCACTACGAAGTAGCAAACAACGATCACTTCTGATTTTCACAGTGGGAGTGTGAATCTCGAAAAAATGTAGTGGGAGCCAAGTCATAAATCGAAATCCTTGATTTTAACTTGGTTATAGTTTAGTTAAAATCATCTAATCAAGTTTGGTTTATTTTCTACAGTTATAAATTGATTTATCTCTCTCAAAACAAAATGACAATCAACCCACTTTTCATTTTACTTGAAAAGACCATCCTTACCGGACCCAACCACATGGACTGACTAAGGAACTTGAGAATTGTTCTCAACATGGATTCCTTGGGATACGTGTTGGACATAGACATCCCTGCTTCGCCTGCCAGAACACGTGCCAACGAGGAAGAAGTCCAAGCTCATGAAAAATGGGTAAAGGACGACGTCCAAGTGCGTAGGTACATGCTTAGCTCAATGACAAACGAGCTTCAAAGGTCCCATGAGAAGATGACCTCGGCAAGTGCAATCTTGGTACACTTGGTCGAGCTCTATGGTGAGCACAGTCGCACTACAAGATATGAAATATCTAAAGAGCTCCTTAGAGCTAAAATGAGAGAGGGTGAGAAAGGTTAGGGATCATGTCCTCAAGATGATCGCGAGGATTGAGAGATTGGAGGCTCTCGATTTTACAATGAACCCACAACTTCAAACGAATCTTATTTTGCAGTCTCTTCCTGATTCCTTCTCCCAATTTGTCATGAACTTCAATTGCAGCGAGATATACTGCAACTTAGCTGAGCTACTGAACAAATTAACTACTGCACAATCTCAATTGAAGCCCAAGGGAAAAGAAATTGCACTGGTTATCTCCTCTGGATCCCAAAAGGGCAGGAACAAGAACAAGAAAACCAATAAGTAGCATGGTGAGCTTGGAGCTCAGGGTGGTGTCGATATGAACAAAGGGAATGCTCCTGTGAATCGCAAGCGTAAGGGGCCAAAGAAAACAGACAAATGCCTACACTGGGTGAGCTGGGCCACTAGAGAAGAAACTGTCCAAACATGGGCCATGGCGCACATGGTATGGAAATTTATGTTCACAAAACTTATTGTTCTATGACCATTTTCTCTACATCTTAGATTCTTGATTCTGGAGCTAATGCTCACATTTTTGTATGAATCGGGACCTGGTGCGAGGAAGGAAGCTGGACAGTGATGAGGTCAAGATAAGAGTAGGCAGCGGGCAGAGCGTCGCAGCTACTGGAATTGGATCTACCTCATTACTTTTAAATTCTGGACATTTACTATTTCTGGATAACGTTTTTGCTTTGCCCAATGGGCTTAAAAACATTGTTTCAATTCTCGTTTTAGTTAATAATGGTTATACTTTCCATTTTATGGATGAACATTGCAACATTTATTATGGTAATAAATTAGTAGGCTTTGCTTCTTTAGTAAATGGTTTGTATTACCTTAATGTCCAAAATAAGTGTTCTGTAAATACTATGCAAAGAAAAACGTGGTAGGCAAGGAATTAACCAAAGATTGATTTGGTATCTTAGACTAGGCCATGCCGGTGAACACAAAATTCACAAAATGGAGAAAGATGGATTAATAGGTCCATTAGGATTGGATCCCTATCCTACTTATGAGTCTTATCTCAAAGGCAAGATGGCTAGATCTCCCTTCATAGGGACTTTTCAAAGAGCCTCACAAATCCTAGGTTTAGTGCAAATCGATGTTTGTGGACCATTTGGAGAAATGGCTCGTGGAGGTTTCCTTTACTTTATCACATTGACTGATGACCATTCTAGGTATGGTCTACTGTACTTGATAAAGCATAAGTCTGAATCCATTGACAAATTCAAGGAATTCCAGGCTTTAGTGGAAAATCAAACTGGGCAACATATAAAAGCTCTTCGATCTGACCGAGGAAGGGAATATATGAGTGCAGAGTTTGATGAATACCTTAGACGGAATTGTATAGTATTACAGCTCACACCTCCAGCGACACCACAGTTGAATGGAGTAGCCGAGCGAAGGAATCGAACTTTGTTAGACATGGTTCGTTCCATGCTCAGCTACACTAACTTACCCATTTCACTGTGGGGTCATGCGCTCCTTACAGCTGTACACATTTTAAATAGATGTCCCTCCAAGTCCGTTCCTAAGACCCCATATGAGATATGGAGAAATAGGAAACCAAGTCTTAATCACATTAAGATTTGGGGATGTCCTGCTAATGTCAAGAAGACTAAAGTGGACAAGTTGGAGACTAGATCCTTAAAAGAGCATTTCGTTGGTTATCCTGAGGATTCCATGGGATACCACTTTTACCTGCACGATGACCTAAGGATCATTGTATCTTTACAAGCCCACTTTCTTGAAGATGAGTTCATTCAAGAAGGTGGAGTAGGTAGAAGTATTGTTCTTGAAGAATAAGAAGAAACTCCGGTGGATACATCTACACAGGAATTAAGAACCGGACGTTCTGTATCACAACCACAACCGCAAAGATCAAGTATGGTACCTCAACCGCCTGAGAGTTATGGATATCTATTGCAGAGAGAGACAAACCTTTTTTCTGTATTAGAAGAGGGTCAAGGAGATGATCCCTCCATAAATGATCAAGCGATGATGGATGTGGATGCCACGAAATGGCGTGAAGCTATGCAAACAGAAATAGACTCGATGTATTCAAACCAAGTCTGGACACTTGCAAATCAGCCTGATGGTATTGTACCAATTGGGTGTAAATGGATTTACAAGAGAAAGATTGGTGTTGATGGAAAGGTTGACACCTATAAAGCCAGGCTAGTGGCAAAAGAGTATAATCAAAATGATATAGGAATGCTCACCACTGTTAAGAAGTGGCTTTCGAGTACTTTCTCCATGAAAGACTTGGGAGGAGAAGCTACATACATTCTAGGGTTTCGAATCTATAGCGATTGAACAAATAGAATGATAAGGCTCTCTCAAGCCTTTTCTTAGAAAAGGTCCTAATAAGATTTAGGATGGAAGATTCTAAGAAAGGGTTCCTGCCAATGAGTCGCAGAATAAAACTCCTGAAGACTATGTGTCCTCAAAGACTTGGAGATAGAAAAGAGATGAGCATTATTCCCTATGCATCAGCAGTGGGTAGCCTGATGTACGGAATGTTGTGAACACGACCTGACATTTCTTATATGCAGTAAGTGTTGTTAATCGATTTCAAGCAAACCCATGTAAGGAACATTGGACAGCTGTGAAAAATATCCTAAAGTATCTGAAAAGAACTAATGATATGATTCTCATCTATGGGAGTGGTGACCTAAGAGTGGATGGATACACCGACTCGGATTTCCAATCAGGTGTCGATGACCGAAAATCCACATCGAGGTTCATATTCGCCCTCAACGGTGGAGCGGTGTCTTGAAAAAGTTCTAACCAAAGCACAACCGCAGATTCTGGCTGCCTCAAAGGCAGCAAAAGAGGTTGTTTGGCTAAAGAAGTTTCTTGGAGAACTTCAAATGGTTCCAAGCGTGGAGCTCCCGTTGCCACTTTATTGTGACAATGATGGAGCAATAGCGCAGGCAAAGGAACCGAGGTCTCACAACATGTCCAAACACATTGAGAGAAGATATCATTTAATAAGAGAGATGATTGCTAGAGGGGACATATCTATTCAGAAAATAGCTTCAGCAGACAGCATCGCTAACCCATTGACCAAGATATCGGCACAGGCGGTGCTAGACAAACATCTTGAAAAGATGGGTATCAAATACCACATAAAATGGCATTGAGTGCAAGAGCAAGATTGTTAGAGTTATGCCCTCAAATGCCATAAGAGGATAAAATTATAAGGCATTAGTTTGTATCTAAACATTCTTGTTTTAATAAAAGGCTTTTGATGTTGTTTCTTATAGGCATTTGTAAGGTTTAAATAAACAACAATTAGTCCTTGATATTAAGGCGAACATTCTAATCCCTATGGGTTAAGGAGAATGGCACTAGAAGTGTTTGATCCTTAATATCTAAATTGGTTCGCAAGGCGAAAAGAGTATTGACTGGACATCATTACTCGACATAGACTTGTATGATATAAGTTTTAACAAGGAAGTGTCAGTCGAACACTATGAGTATGTTACTGGGAACTTGTATCATAGACACATCAGTTACACTGGTGTATTCGAACACGGCTCGCATCAGTTATGTCACATGAGTTTTCGCTCAATGACAGTCAATGACAAAACTGATAAGTTGTGATAGGTACGCATGAACCTTAGACCTGATTAATCACGTTGAAGATGTTCTTCATCAAAGTCTGTCATTAGAGTAGTTAGATCCAATTCACCCGTTGGTGGGGTCTACCTCGAAGTGCGGCTTGATGGGCAAGTAGCAATCTTAACTGGTTAGCAGTATAGGATTTATTCTCTCATAAGTGAATGAGCTAAATATCCTATGCCATCATGAATGAGTGAGGTCAAAGACTTTGGCCAAAGAATTAGAGATACTTGTTGGACATGAAAGTATACTAAGTGACCTCGATTCATTATGAGCTGAGCATATAGTCAAGTTCAATGAGTTTGACTAAACCATGACTCTCACTTGACTAGGATATATGAATAAAGGGTTTATACTCGTACGGTATTCACAGCGTGAAAGGTTTGGAATGAATCTATACATTCGTTCTCAATTGGGCTACGATGTGGACCATGGGACTGGCTAGGTGGTATTCACATCCTTTTTATTTTCTCCTAATTGCCTTTTGAGACGAACCTAAAGAGTCGCGCTTAAGGGAATTGTAAAGGAAAAATCATGGAATAAAACTTGAGAGAGATCTTTCGGTATTTGATATCGTAATTAATTATTTGATCATTAGATGATCTTATTAATTAAGTTAATGTGGTAATTAATTTCCTTGTGAAATTAATTTTTGAATTAACATGTGTTAGTTAGATATTTAATTGATATATTTATTGGATAAATAATATTAATTAAATAAATACACAAAATGGACTAAGCCCGGAGGGCATTAAAAACCCCCAAGTTGGGCGTCCATATGCCTTTAGTAAACTAGGTTAATTATTCTAGTTGTAGTATAAATATACTGCTTAGTGAATAATTAAACCTAAGCCTCACTTGTAGCTTTCTCTCCAAGAAAAACTCTCCACCTCTCTCTCATCTCTCTAGCCATCCAAGAGGAGAAGAAATAAGGGATTTTTGCTTTCAGTTCTGGCTTGGTGATTTAGAGGCAATGACGTTATTGCCGCTCCAAAAAGAATCAAGAAGCTGGTTCAGAAATTTTAATTACGCAAAAAAGGTACATAATTCTCAACATGATTTGAATATGTGAAATCAAAGATTAATCCACCGTGGGTACTTTATTTTCGCTGCATTTTTATGTACAAAAACCCAACAAAAAGACCTAGAACTGTCCTTTGAATGCAGGTAACTAGAGCCAGCACCGATACATCGATTTGGTACATCGATAGTGGGTCGCCAAGGCACTTGAAAGGCTCAAAGGATCCCTTGATCAACTATCGTGCAACGAATGGTCCTCAAGTTTTGTGCGGTGATAACTCCAAAGGTAAAACCAAATGTATAAGTATCATGCATAGGGGGAATATCATGATAAGTGACGTATATTATGTTGAGGGTCTTAAGCATAATTTATTGAGCATTAGTCAATTTTTTGATAAAGGCTTTGAAATTAAATTTTCTAGTGACTATTGCTATATTAACAACACTAAGACTGGATCTACTAAATTGAAAGTAAAAAGAACACATAATGTTTATTTGGTAGATTGGGGTTCAACACTCGATAACAACCCTACATGCTTTGTTGCAAAGAGTCAAAATGAATTGGGTTGGTTATGGCATAGAAAAAGGAACCACCTCAACTTTAAGTTAATCTCTAAATTTATATCGCTAAATCTTGTAGAAGGATTAACTAAGGGTTCCTTTCAGAAAAATCGCTTATGTGATGCATGCCAAATGGGAAAACAAGTCAAATCATCTTTTAAGAAGAAACCTTATCTATCTACTTTTAGAATTCTTGAACTATTGCATATGGATTTGCTTGGTCTGATTCAAATCATGAGTGTTAGTGGTAAAAATTATTCGCTAGTGATAGTTGATGATTTCTCACGCTATACATGGGTAGAATTTGTAGCGTTTAAAGATGAAACAAGTGGCAAGCTCACAGTGCTAATCTGTCAATTATAAACTTCCAAAGATTTAAAGGTGATGAAAATTAGAAACGATAGAGGAACTGAATTTACTAACCATATTGTTGAGAAGTTTTGTACAGATTTTGGAATACACCATGAGTATTCTGCGCCCAGAACGCCTCAACAGAATGGAGTTGCCGAGCCACATAATAGAACACTTAAAGAAGCCGCTAGGACAATGTTCGCAGAGTCCAAGTTGCCTCAAAGGTTTTGGGTCGAAGCAATCAATACTGCTTGCTACACTCAGAACCGATGTATGGTCAACAAGCAACATGAAAAAACTCCAAATGAGTTACGGAAGGGAGGTAAGCCTAACGTTTTTTATTTTCATATATTTGGTTCAAAATGTTTCATTCATAACAATGGATCCCACAACCTACAGATGTTTGATCCTAAAGCCGATGAGGGAATCTTTCTTGGCTATGCCATAAATGGAAAGAGTTTTCGCATCCTAAATAAGATCAATCGAAGGTAAAGGAATCTATTCATGTTGTGTTTGATGATGCTAACCAAGAGCCAAGTAAGGTTAATGTTGATGATGTAGGAGTTGAAGATCTTTCTCAACAAGCGTCACAAATCAATCTTGGTGATGATAGTGATGATGATGATGAGGATAATAAAATCTTTGTGCCCAATCCTAAGGTTACTCGTGAGGTTATCAATGATGATATTGTAAGAAATTCTAATGATCATCAAGAGAAAATTAGAACTGTGAATGATGAAGCGACTACGCAAGAGGCAAATGAGGGTCAAGAGATTGATAATCAAGAGTCTGCCAAGTCGTTCCAACCAGATCATAAATGGCTTAAAGATCATCCACCAGAGCTAGTAATTGGAGATATTGGAGCATCTGTAAGGACTAGGGTTGCTACATTCAATGAGGCCATGTTCACAAGTTTCCTATCTCAAATGGAACCAAAGAAATTGCATGAAGCTCTTAGTGATTCAAGTTGGGTAGAATCCATGCAAAAGAAGCTTAACCAATTTGAGCGTAATAAGGTTTAGACGCTAGTTCCCAAGCCAACTCATCAAGGAGTTATTGGGACTAGATGGGTTTTCAGGAACAAGATGGATGAAGATGGTGTTATTGTAAGAAATAAAGCCAAATTAGTCGCTCAGGGTTATTGTCAAGAAGAGGGTATTGACTTGACTTTGATGAAACTTATGCCCCAGTAGCCCGTCTTGAAGCGATTCGGATGTTCCTAGTGTTTGCCGCATTCAACAAATTCACAGTGTATCAAATGGACGTGAAGAGTTCTTTCTTGAATGGTAAACTCCAAGAAGAAGTATATGTGGAGCAACCCCCAGGATTCATCAACAACCATGGAAAAAGTATGGTCTACAAATTGGATAAGGCACTTTATGGCATTAAACAAGCACTAAGAGCATGGTATGACACTCTCTCTATCTTCCTTATAGGTAAAGGCTTTTCAAAAGGCAGAGCTACACAATGTTATTCAAAATTACCCATAACGAAGATATTCTCTTAGTCCACATTTATGTTGATGATATTATTTTCAGATCTACTAATAAGCGATTGTGTCAGAAATTTTCGAAAATGGTGCAAGATCATGGGTGAATTAACTTTCTTCTTAGGATTACAAGTTAATCAACTCCCTAATGGCATGTTTATAAACCAAGCTAAATATACAATAGATATGATTAAGAAATTTGGTATGGAAAATGTATCATCTTCAAAAATTCCAATTAGCCAAATGCTTAAGTTAGATAAAGATGAAAGTGGGAAAAAGATTGATATCACTAATTATAGAGGCATCATTGGATCACTTCTTTATCTTACCGCTAGTAGACCCGATATTATGTTTTCAGTATGCATGTGTGCACTGTTTCAATCCTAGAGAGTCACACTTAATTGCTGCCAAGAGAATCCTTAAATACCTAAAAGGCAAACAAAATAGGGGCTTGTGGTATCCAATGGACTCTCCTTTTGAATTAATTGGTTATTCAGATGCAAATTTTAAGGATGAAAAATAGATAGAAAAAGTACTAGTGGTACTTGTCAATTGCTAGGTGATAGATTGGTTTCGTGGAATAGTAAGAAATAACAATCCATAACGACTTCTAACGCTGAAGCCGAGTATGTAGCCGCTGGAAGCTATTATACACAAATCCTTTGGATGAGGCGACAACTTAGAGATTATAGAATTATCCTATGTCCTACCCTAATCCATTGTGATAACCAAAGCGCTTTAACTATGACTCAAAACCCAGTCCTTCATTCTAGAACTAAACACATTGACATTCGCTACCATTTCTGGCGTGACCATATTCAAAAGAAAGATATCTCCATGCATTTCATTGAAACTCACAAACAATTAGCAGATATCTTCACCAAAGCGCTCAACGAACAACGTTTTCTCTTTTTGAGAAGTGAATTAGGTATGATTGATTTAAACGCTTAATCATGAAGCATCATATTTTTATAGGCATATAATTTAGGGGGAATCCACTTTATTATAATGTCTAAAGCGATTTCAAAATTGAAATGAGTTATCAATTTTAGGGGAAACTTTAAAATTGTACTTATTTCCAATAGTAAACGACAATGATCAAAACTATTTTTCAAACTTTTATGCATTGATCATCAGCGTTTTCCTTTATGCATGTCAAATTGATAGCTAATAAAACAAAAATATTATTTTTCAAAAGCGATTCAACGCTCTCTATTAAAAGAAGACTTTAGCGCTAAGAATATTCCCACTTTAACGCTAAGTAAATTTATCAGAAAATCATGCATTGTTTTCATCCCTAAAAGGTAGTGTCTAGATAAGTCCAAAAGATAAGATTTTGACAACTGCCCACATGCCCCTATCAAATCAAACTGATGGTTAATGATACCTATCTCAAAATAGGTGGTTCAGTAACTACACATGCCTGGGTACGTATCAATGTACCATCAGGAGCGTGCAATTCACGCTGAAAATTTTCAAAAGTTTTTGAAAAGTAACTGTGGATTTCAAAATTTATCTTTTACAGCAATTATCCTAATTTATCTCCCCTTTTCACATCCGTCTTTATGATTTAACGGCTCAGATTCAATATTTTTCATTTCTTGGTTAACTATACTTACACGTGGCATTTATTGAGCATTTGAGGAGTTACTTTTTGTCATTCTATTTAAACCCTTCAAATTTTTACAGAAAAACTTTATTTCTTTCATATTCTCTCTTTGCTGTAAAAACTCTCTAAGGCAAAAAGGTTTTCTTCTACTCTCTCAAAAATCTTAACATCTTTTTATCAATGGCACCACCAAAATCCTAAATATTTTCAAAATCTGATGTCGGAAACACCTCAAAATCCAATGCTGAAAAAGCTATGGGTTATAAAGCTGGATTCCTGGTTAACTGGGAATACCTCTTTGATAATCAACATTTAACGATGAGAGAAAATCTTTCTCTCATTGAAAAAACTGGATTAATGACCCTTCTCACTTCTTATTCATTATTTCATGAAGAAGAGGTCAAATTTTTCTTTGAGAATGCTGTCATTTCTAACGATGGGAACTCAATTTCTTGCTCTTTCCCTTCTGTCGAAGCCCCTTTCATTCTCACTCCACAACTTCTTGCTGATTTGCTAAAACTACCCACTTCTGGCTATGAAGTTAAAGAAGTTGCCATGGGAGCTGCTACCAAAGTTTGGGATCAAGTCCGGCGAGACGACATAGTTTCCGCGTACGAACCAAATTTCAAGAAGATTGACATGAAAGGCGAATATGTCATTCTGGCTAATGTATGCGCAAAGATGATAGAGTGTCGTAAGGGATCGTTTGATAAAATTTCAAATGTGCAGTACAAGATGATGATAGCCATTTTGACCAAACTAAAGGTCAATTGGGCTTTATACGTTTTCAATCACTTCAAGGCAGCAATGCAGAAGTCATTTAATCCCATACCCAGGCCTTATGGGATTCTTTTAAGTTTTATTCTTAGCACTAGTGGTTCCGTCATTTCTAAAGGATCCAAAGTTCCAGCGCTTAAATTTTACAGCAAGAAAATGATTGGTGAACTGCTCAACCCCAAGCGACGCGGTGGTGCAGCAGTCCCCAAAGAAGAGTGAGAGCAACTCGCTGCTGAAGCCAGGCTTCGTGGTGATGGTGAGGAACAAGCGACTTCCTCATCAGATGAACCGAAAGAAGAAGTAGTGGTCAAGCGACCAAAGGGGAAAGCTACAAAGAAAGTCGTTGGGCCCTCTAAACCAGCGAAGAAGCAAAAGAAGGAGACTAAGAAGAAATCTTCATCTCCCATCTCCCCCTCAGAAATTCCCTTCTCCTCCTCCAGCACTTATGATTTCACCTGAATTCGAGGAAGAAGAAGAAGAAGAAGAAGAAGAGGAATTGCCCCTATCCCGTTAGTGCACACCTTGGTCTACTCCCAAGGGATCAACAATCGCTCTAGTAGAGCCAGTGCTTGAAGAACCAGCAAGTGCCCCTCCTCCTTCTCCTGAACCTATTCCTGAGCCTGAAGATAATCCTCTTTCACACGATTTTGCTAGCGATCTGGGTAAGTACTTGTGATAAACAATGTATATTATCCTTTCCTTGTTAGTTTCTTTAATCTAACGCTAGGATAAATTATATCAGCTCGAAGTGAAGCAACGATTCAATATGTTCTTAACACTTTAGAGGAATGCAACATTCCGATTCGTGGTACTCCCCTCACTACTCTCATCCCTCTGGATGATGATGAAGAGCTTTTGGAGCCTAAGGCAATGGAACCAACTGTTTCCAAAGCCCAAGCGACTGAAACAATCGAAGAAAGTCTTCAGGGTAAGCATTTCTGTCTTTTAATCTCAAATTTCTACTTACTAGAAATTTTTCTTTGTTCTCAAACGCTTCCATGTCTCAGCTCAAAGTATGCCAGAAGCTGATGCACCTCCCCCTCCCGAGGTTAAACTAGAGTTTGTCGTTGATTTATCAACCATAGTGGAAATCGCAAAAGAAGTCGATACTGTCCTTTCGGACGCTGAGATCTCTCCAGCTAGGGAAGCGACTGTAGATGCTGAGCGGTAGACAAAAGTGGCCTCGATAATCCCCACTCCAACTGGTCCTCCTCCTATGGTGAACTTCTTTCCCAGAGGTTATGATGAAAACTTAGAGTTCTATTATGCCTAGAGAGAAATCACCATTCGGAAGATGATTGAGATGGAGATAACTTTTCAGACATCACTCCACAATCCTGCCTTATCTGACGCTCAGAGATCAGAAATTTTCGAGACACTAGCATCGCTAGGTCTCAAGTCCAAGAAGGAGATTCTTGCTTGCCTTGAGTATTTGGATATCCCTATTAGCAATTTGGCAGATTTTGAAAGCAAACGCTTTCAGGAAGTTGGCTGCAGTGAAGAACAACTATCCATTCCGCCACACTCATGTTCAAATCAAAAATCCTCACATGGGTGATTGGGAGAAAAACCCCAATGAAGAGCAGCTAAATTCAATTGGTTATTCTGCCCTGCCCAAGGTGGTCAAATCTATCGCTAACAGTCTTCTCAGAAATCCCTGTGGTTATGGAAAGGAAAGGGTCCAATGTTCAGGGAAAAACCCAATCCAATCAACAAATGGGTTGAAGACGAGGCCCGCGAATATCTTGCTGGACTATGGGCAGATGATTTTGAAAGCGACTTAGAAGGATTTGAAAAGTATCTCACTGCCAGAAAAGACAAAGATAAAGCTGATAAATTGGGAAAGCGTTGGATGCTGGACACCGCGAGATAGGTTGAATACTTTCTGCTACACTTTTACACTCTTGATGAATCGGTGCGATGGCCATTTCTATTTGAGTTCGGAGTTGAATACAGATGCCGAGGTTATGTTGTGTTCTTGCTCGAGAAGCGTAAAGCACTAGTCGAGAATATTGGCAATTTTCCTTTCTACAGGCAAGACATGGAATGCTGTATTCGCCATCAGCTTCATCAGATCAGTCAAGGAGGACTCTATATCTTTCATCCAAATCAAAATTTCCTTCAGCAAATCCAACTTGATTTGAATGAGGATGCATCTACAAGCAAAAAAGATGCACTCCCTAGGCCAAGTGAAATGCACATGCGTTTAACTTTTGAGCACGAGGAAGATCATCACATGGGGTAGAGCAGTGTTAGAAAATGCTCAAGCAATGGATTTTACATTTAATGACTACTTTGGCCTAAATGATTTCAGAGTCTACTCTGTTTTTCCTAGTCTCTTTTGTGAGCAGAAAATCTGCGTGGCCTAACTCTTATCTCTGATTAGGCATGTCGATCAAGTGCTAGCTCAAGCGCTGATGCCTTTCTTGATGGACTTCGTTAACTTTTACACATCTAGTGTAGTGATCCCGGAAGATGTTGATCTAGCATTCAGTACCGAGGAGTGCAAAGATACTTTGTTTTCATCCCTAGATCCTTCTACCTTAGTCCAAGGCATGTTCTCGAATAGACTGGCCCACTCTAGGTCATCCCTATTCAAAGATCGTCACCTACTGTCGAAATCATAGATATGCTTGTGGATGCTCCCATTGTTGCTGAAGACGCTGAAATGCAAGATGCTCCAAGCGCTCCAGTGGAAGAAGCTCCTCTCGCTGATGAAATTGCAAAGATTGATGATGTAATTGTGTCAATGGATCAAGCGATTGCTGAAGTTGCTGAGGTTACAGAGAAAGAGTCATTTATTCGCGATCAGGCTAAAGAAAAGGCCCTAGTGGCTTCCAAAGAATCAATGCCTTCTTTATAGAGATCCTCTTCCAACGACTCTTCAGAATCTGAGAGTGACCCTGAAGCCAAGGACTTCAAGCAAGCGGTCAACAACTCTCTGGTTGGTATTCAGGGTTCCTGTTCTTGTTTAGAAGATTCTACTCAAGAAGTAATTTGTACAGGGTAAAGACAACGAGTCATTGACATGAGAAATCAAGCGACTCAGAGCACAAACAAAGTTCTTGATGCAATGGTTCCACAGATTACTGGACTCTCTAAAGAATTGAACAGATTGCTAGCTCAGAATGCATCGGCAGATACTGAGCGTCATACTCAAACTGACTTGGTTGGTCAGAGTATCGTTGAGCAAGTAACACTTCTTGTCGATGAGTTTAGACTCCTCCGCCGTGATATTGATGATATACGTGCATCTCTGGCTGAAGTCAAGAAGGGGGGAGGTCCAAAAGCCAAAGCCAAAGCCAAATCCTCAGAGCAAGAGTCTAAAACTGAAAATAAAAATTGGTGCTCCATGTTTGAATAAATTGTGAATCTTAAAAAGATTGTCACAAAGACAAGAAAGCCAAGATATTTCAGAGGAAGGCATAGGCTACCAGACCTTGACGTTGATTTCGTGGAAGGTATGGGTTTTCACCCATATATTGCACCTTTGAGAAGGCCGCTCAACTGGAAGCCTTCGAATGACAGAGTCCAAGATCTTTATCATGATCTTATTCGGACGCTTGGCATTCCACCTAGAGATTGGGTAGAAAGGTTACTAAAACTCAATATAAGCACCAAAGAAAATTGAGAGGACTACAAGGAAGTCTATCATACAACTAGGATTGACATTGACAGGGCTTGAATTAGAGAATGATATCTACCAGGAAGAAATGTCTAAGCGACAGAAAAGAAGATAGTGTTGTTATATGTTTTGTTAATGTTATGTATCTTCTTTTTGTTATCTTTTCAGCTCAATCATTTTATGCTTTATTTATTATATATAAATGAATGATTGAATGCTGAAATATCATGTTGAAGCTAATCTAACTTAGCTAACTTAACTAACTTTCTAACACTAACTTATAACGTCTTTTGACTTTTGTCTAACTCTTGTATTATGAAAGAGTTAAAGTCTTGACATCATCAAAAAGAGGGAAATTGTTAGGAAATTTCATGTTAGATGTTTTGATAATGACAAGATTGGATTTTATGTTAGACCCCAAAAGTATGTAAGTTTATGCTTTCATAGAATATTTGAATAATCGTTTGAAAGTATTTTGTTATGCTTGTAATTTTTATCTTTGTAGAATTTAGACAAAGTATTGTAAACTGAGTCGCTGATAGAATTCTAAGTGAGTCTGTCAGAGATAAGGTTGAAGATCAGCGTCTGAAGACAAGCGAAGAAAAAGATTTTGTCTTAAGCGACTGCCAATCGCTAAGGACATTTCAGAAGTTATGAATCAAGCGCTCAAAGTCACCAAGCGATCAAATGATCAGATTCACTTGAAATAAATCTGAAGTCATTAAGGACTTAAATGCAATCATTCAACATGGCATTTACTTCCAATGAAAAATAAATTCAAATGTATTAAATGCTTAATAAGACCATTAAATGTGATAAGGACGAATTGTATATGGAGCAAACCACCCTATTAGCTAAGACTGTTAGAGTTTCAGAGTTCAAACTAGCCACATCCAATCGGTGCAGCAGGATTTCAGAAATGTCAGAAAAAGGTACTTGACACGTGAAATCCTAGCAAGTATACTAGGTCGTGCAAAGTAATAAAGTGGACTATTTAGCTCGGGGTGTGTATCGTCGCCACAGGGACAATTGGATTTGATGTTCGTAATTGCTATATTACCTAACTCTAAGCTAAATCAAATTATAAGATGATGGTTGATTATACTATGAAAATAATCAAAGACAACTATGTGATAAACAAGATAATAAATCAAATGGAAACAGGTGATTGGGTTATGATCCTACTATGTTCTATTCTATGTTCATGAACTCTCAATTATCCGGATTCTTAGAACGTTCTTGTTATGGCGAAACCCCCTAATGTATTTATTATTCAATCTCTTGAAATAACAAGCCTATAATAGTTAACAACTTCCTATATCTCTATAGTGAAGATTGAATTAACTAACATGCATTTAGGTTCAAAGGAATTCCTTGTTTACGAAGATCCTACATTCAATCGGGTCATCTTATCACAAAAAGCCACACAACGCAATCGATTCTATCTCTAGTTAATTGTAACGTTATGATGTTTGATTTTTCGATCTCCCTTTATCTATCTCCTCTCGATCTCAAGACAAAGCATTTTATCAAACACATGGTGATCAAGCATATGCAAGCATTAAGCATAAAATCAAACATGTAACAAGAATGTAATAAATCCGAAAATTAATGATTCATTAAACACAAAACATCACAAAGTATTCACATAACCCAATCACAATTATACTTAGCTCATACTTACAACAACAAGTGATTCAACAACTCTACAAGACATAGTTGAAATACTAATCAAGAGAAGGAGTTGAATTACTCCCTATTATAAATTGTGAATCCAAGATTTGATGATGAAAATGATGATGATGAGGATGATGATGGCTCTTCAAGCTTCCTTAGGACTTCCCATGGCTTCCCCTTGGTGTTTTAGAGCATGTCTCGCCTTTTGGTAAGTGAAGAATGTATTATAAAGACCAAAAACGGCGGATATAAAAAATAGGGCAGCACGAGAATCGGACCGCGGCACAAACATCAGCAGACCGCGGCACAATTAGTGCGAACCTTATTTTCGGAATCAAGACCGCGGTCCTGTGCCGCGGTCGTCTCACGCAGAATTCGCAGCTTTTGTATTTTGATCATAACTCTCTCTACAAATGTCAGATTGAGGTGATTCAAGTTGTCACGCGAAGCTAAGACAAAGATTTACAATATTATAGAAGAAACCCTAATCTGGTTCGGCCTGTAAGAGGACGAAAACCTCGTTTTTATATGAGCATTGTGTAGAGTTTTTCGTCAACTATCTTCTTTTGTTTCTTTCTTTAATTTCAAGCTCAATTTGGATCTCTTTTCTCGTCTTTCATGCGTAAATCAACTTTAATCCTACAAAACAAAATATATACCAATCAAAGCATTATGAGAAATAAAAAATGATCAAAGTAACGATCAAATCATATTACAATGGGGCATAAAATACTGTAAAATATGGACTTATCAGTACTTCTCACTCGCTACATGAGAGCACGCTCCTGTATGTGTCCAACGAACAAATCCCAAGAGCTGCCTATAAATAGTGCCCTTCCAGCAAACCCTAAAAAACACACGCATTCACCAAGAATTAGTTCAAAACTTTGCTGAAATCAGTCCAAGAAAATCTTATAAAACTCCATATCCAATATCCTTCAAGCTTTTCATATACATTTCAAAGACAGTCACCAATATCTCAAACCTCTTCATAGAAGAACCCTACACTCTTATTGAGATATTCCAAGTTGTTTGAAATTCTCAAAATCAAACAAACCTTGTGACGAAAACCCTCAACCTGTGGCAACCTCCGGCCAGGGGATGGGAGCCGAAGCCCACCACACCGCAACGCTAGCTCAATCCGAGAGACGATCTCTTCATGAGCTAACGCTAAGCGTGAACTATACAAAAACAAAATTTCAAGATACCCACATATATACATAACCACATAGCATCATATTTACATATAAGAGTTCAGATGAAATTGAAAACTTCCAAGCCCGCAAAACTAGATAATTATATGGACAAGGTATTCAACACAACTACATCTGACTCTCAAACTTTAGGGCACTCTCAAAACTTCCTTAGCCAAGATTTTCCCCTTCTGGTCCTATTATGCCGAGCTCTTCTGAAAAGATAGAAAGAAAACAAAAGGGTGAGTCTGAATGACCCAGTGAGGTAGACTAATGGCTTGCTTTACCTTGTCATGAGAGATAAAATCTGCAGCGGAAATTAATAACGACATGGGCATATACGATAGCAAGCAAAAGAATAGAATAACATATCACAAGATAAATTAATCGAGTATGTTACGTATGAATCAGAGGAAATAACTCATGCACTTTTGTAATCATATCATGTGATTGTGATCCACCTTCCACTGTCCCATACCAGCAGGAGGCTTCACACTTTTATGTTCTATGAAGTGTTCCAGGTGTCGGGATTCTAGTGGTGGCTCCTACGGGTTCAAGAGGTGGCCCCCGCCGTCGCGTGGCACTTTGTCCGGCATAGCACTTAGCTCCCTTCACTCTGCTTTTTCGAGTCAAAGCTGTATATCAAGAAAAATGACACATCGCGGATGGATGCCAGGCTTCGGGATTCTAGAGGTGGCTCCTACGGGTTCAAGCGGTGGCCCCCGCCGTCACGTGGCACTTTGTCTCGTATAGCACTTAGCTCCCTTAGCCGACGGAATAGAGCCAAGAAGAATAATCATTTCAACGAGTTTCCTACTAGAATAGGTATACTGATTTGTATTCGAGCTAGAGCGAGCGGAAACAAGAACGATAGACTACAAATTGGGACACGGTTGGACACTTACCTTAGATGAGAATAAGGGTCTGATCAACGAAACTTTACGAGGTCACACTTGGCTATGATTTATTAGATAAAGGGAACGAAAAATGGCAAGCAAGATCAAGTTGAAAGAACAAGAGAAACCCTCACTATAATAAACCGGCGTTGTTGCCTCGGCCTCGGAATCACGAAAGTATCCTGTGATACAAAATACTATCATTTTCACAAAACAATACACTTTAAGCTAATCACATGCAACAAGTTATATCATACTATCCAAACATATAGGCAATTAAGTTCCAACTAGCTCCCTTACATGCGCAACATATTTCAACAATTTTTTTAACATATTCTCGGATTGGAATTTCTTTCTCAAAATTTTCAGGATAACATATAGGATGCCGTAAAAGTCTACATAAATTTTCTAGATTTAATTTCCTTGTCAAATTGGGGATTTGATCAACGAAACTGGACCGTCTCGGCAGATTTGTTTCAGAACAGACACCTTATACTCAAATATTTTTGTAAAATCCCCTGTTTACTGAAAAATTCCGAAATTTATATGACATCTCTATAACACATGTATCAAGCTACTGCAAAAGTTTTAGAGTAAACAAAAATTTCCAAGTACACGACATATCTTCAAAACAGTAACAATTTGCACTTCCGCCGAAGAGACTGGCGATTTTGTTCAAAGATTTTTTAGAAAATTCCACACAACTCTAATCCTTACCAAATTTTTCAGAGATGTTTACCACACAATCAAGTTATTCTAGAAAATTTATCATAATCAAACTCACAAGTTTAGGTACCTCATTACAGCTTTAAACGTAACTTCAGAAACTGAAAGTTCCAAACACAGTTAAACATCATGCCATAGAAGTTAACTAAAATACATATATATGATATGATATTCTCAATTCAAGGTCATATACGGATTGAACTACATTTAGTCTACAATATATTCATGCAAAAGCAATGATTAACTACCATATACCTTAAGAGAATCAAGTGAAGGTGATGTCTTTAGAGTATCCTTGGCAAACCTTTCTCTCCCTATGTAAATTGTTTCTTTCTACAATTGTTTGTATCTTAAGAGGATAAGAAGGCTGAATTGGGGAGATGTTCAGCCGTGAGTGTGAGTTGTATTATATATGGAGTCTTGGTCAAAAGGTGTTGAAAAAGAAATGGAGATTAATTCTCCCTTAGCCACGTTTGTTTTTTGGTAGATGAGATGTACTTCCTAGTTGCCACCTCATAGTCTTCCTTCTGTATTAGAGCATGCATGGTATGTATATATATCTATGTGTGTGTGTGTGCATGCGCCTATATATATATATATATGTAGTTAGGCTTAGTTAGGCATAGACCCACTTAACTATTACTAATCATTTGATGAAGATGAACATATATGTGTATATATATATACCTTAAATGATATAATGCATCAACTATTCCACCATGAGGTATAAACTACTAACCTATTTCACATATAGATATAATAATAGTTATATAAGTAAGTAGAAAAATATTTTTAGTCGAACGCGAATCACTACAATCAAATAATTCACAAAATCTAATTAGCGGTGATTGTAATGTTTACCTTCACTTCTACGAAATTAGGAGCGGAGATTATTGGGTGTTACAACTCCCCCCTCCTTAAGAGAATTTGGTCCCCAAATTCTGAGATGTCCCAAAGAGTTCCGGATATCTTTTTCACATGTCATCTTCTCGCTCCCAAGTTGCTTCTTCAACCTGATGGTTTCTCCACAATACCTTGACTAAGGGTATTTTTCGAGATCGTAATTCTTGATATTTGAAGTCCAGAATACGTATCGGCATCTCTTCATACGACAAATTGGGTTCCAGTTGCAATTCCTCATGTGATATCACATGCGACGGATCAGGATGGTACTTCTTAAGTTGTGATACATGGAACACATTATGAATATGGGAAATATTGTTAGGTAGTTTGACTTCATACGCTACTCCCCCAACACGTTTCAAGATCTGGAATGGTCCTATATATCGAGGTTGAAGCTTACCCCCTTTTCCCATCCTCTTAACGCCTCTTCGCGGTGATACTTTAATAAAAAAACTTGGTCTCCCACTTGAAATTCTAAGTCCTTGCGTCGTGTGTCGGCATAGCTCTTTTGACGACTCTGAGCTGCACTCATTCGCTGTTTGATGATTTGAACTTTGTCAATGGCTTCTTGTATCATTTCCACCCGCAAGGCCCTTCTCGTCCATCCTGTGATGCTGCTCTCCAACCATCTAAATCCTAATAGAGCGGGGATTGACATTTCCGCTCATAAAGTGCTTCATAGGGTGCCATTTGGATGGTGGCCTGGTAACTGTTGTTTATAGGAAAGTTCTACTAATGGAAGGTGTGTATCCTAAGACCCTCCAAAGTCTAGACCCAAGTCCTTAACATATCTTCACTTATCCTTATCACCCTTTCTGACTGTCCATAGGTCTGCGGGTGAAAGGCGGTACTAAAGTTCAACTTTGTACCTGGGTCTTCTTGAAACCGTCTTCACAGGCTAGATGTAAACTTGAGATCTCTGTCGGAGACGATGCTAACCGGTATCCCATGAAGTCGGATAATTTCCTCATTCCCGTGTAGCATCTCCAAGTCGTGGTTCCTCGAGGAGCCAAGACTTGTCTTTCTTATTTGATCGAAGTTATTGCACCTAATTCGTTTTACGAATGGGTTCCTATTGGAATGACATGTTTCATCCCAAATAAAGATCGCGTCGGTACATGATGTGCGTTGAGTCCAAGTGATATTTCTATAATTGAATCTTACGATAGACCTGATAAGCGGGAAAAATTCACTGAAACATTTGTACTTCTAAAACACTCGTACGATACACTTTGATCGTTGGAATAGTTCTTTGACGACGCAATTGAACCTTCCTGGTTTCAATCTTCTTGAAAAGTCTTCTATTAAAGTGTTGACGAAGGCTTGAATTCTTGATCACTTCATACTTGCTTACATAGATTTTCTGACTTCTATCCATTTTTAGATTCTATGATTGACGCTCCTACCCTTTGCTAGTGTCATTGACCGTCAATGCTTGTAGGGCTCTATGAAGATCCTTGTACGATGATCCTTTACATGCGTTATAATCTAAATAGAACAACACTCGGTATTTCTATCAATATGGTGCGCGCAGCTGTATGAATCTTGCTTCGTGAATGTCATTATAGATCCCTATATCATGCTTCCGCTGCGCCACTCTATAGTCTCGGCGTTGTTTGTTGTTAAAAAAAAATATCGAACATAATGACTTTATAAACGGGCTCAAACTCTCGAGTTTGATGCATTGCTCTAGGTTTGAAGTTATAAGATTTAGTGATTCTATGAAAAAACTTTAGGCTTAAGAATCACTATCGACAGTCGGCTATGGTGGAATTTGAAGGTAATCAATCATAAGGAATAGTTAGGTCGAATTACTGAAAGATGGTCATTGAAATTACAAGTCGAAGGATAATTTGAAATGTTAAAATGAGATCGAATATAAGAAGATTTACACAGAGAGGTAAAGTTGAAGTGTACAATTGCGTTTTGAATAAAAAAAAAACTAAAATCGTTGAATACGGAAGGACTGGGATAGAAATATTAGAATAAAAGAGAATAACGTTAAGTACTAGGAGGAGTTGAAAACGTAGTGATGCAATTACCATGATATGCACAAACAATTGAAATATGTATCAAAGAAAGGAGATTCAAGCAGAGTTTATTCAATAGGAGTTGTAGATAGAAGCTAAATATTTCTCAGAAAAACAAGTAGACAGATTGAATTTCACAATAAAATGATTTGATTAAAAGTAAAGATTGGTAATCAATAGGCATTTCAAAGTGGCAAAAAAAAATACCGGCTTCAAAAGACGAAAATAGGATTCTCAACTTAGGGTCAGCGATCCTTATACACTCAAAGAAAGCACTGTACATATAGTTTTGAAGGAAGTTCAAACTCAATGGAAGAGTCCTCAAATATATACAATGGCATTTGGTATCCAAAAATAGCAATTATAATCAAGTTTACGACTTGAGGGGTGACAAAGAGCAAAAGAAAATATTCAATGATTAGAAGTTTCAGGACTAAAGATAATACAAACGTGAGAACAGGATCATTAAGAATAAATGAATAAACAGAAGGTCTTGCCATAAAAATGGTACCAGGATTCAAACATTAAGCATGGCAAGGTTTTTGAGATAGATGATGATTACTTAGGACATCAAAATGCTTCAAATGTTGATGATAACAAGACGCAATTAAGTTTTATAAAGGATACCACAAGATTAGGGCTTGGAACACAGTTAAGGCAATTTCCATGAGTAAAAGTCTCAAGACTGGCAAGTATCGAAGATGGAGAACTTAACTAGGTTCGAGGGATATGAGCTTACTCGCTTCAATTTTCAGTTAACCCTAACCAAATCATCCCTTAAAAAGTCCAACACCTCAGAACAAGTAAAAAAACATTACCCTTATTTCCTTCTCCTATTGATATATCTAATCTTGTCGCCCATCTAATACATCTTCAAAACTCATCTCCTAAGCTCAACCAATCACAACTCCATGCCAAAGTCTAAAGATCTTATCCTAGTATAGCTCAGGTACTAACCCAAGCTCTGATACCACCAACTGTAACGCCCACCGACCACCTGGTGACCCGCTACACCGCGACACTAGCTCGATCCACGAGACTGTCTTTCTCGAGCTAGCGCTAAGCGTCAGAACTATACCAATTCTTCATCTACTAAAACTAAAAGAATTTCATTCCACTTAAACCAACAATACCTTATTCAGCAGTCTTACACAATTAAACAATAACCCTATCAATTACAAATCTCCAAGCCAAAACATATACATACCCAATCGTACATACCAAAACATTACTCCCTTTGATAGAAACAAACCAATGCTTCCTTTATTTCTCATTTCTCCATTTGTATCCGACATTCTAAGCTTATCTGAAAAGGAAGAAAGAAGGAGGGGTGAGTCCGAATGACCCAGTGAGGTAGACTAATGGCTTGCTTTACCTTGTCATGAGAGATAAAATCTGCAGCGGAAATTAATAACGACATGAGCATATACGATAGCAAGCAAAAGAATAGAATAACATATCACAAGATAAATTAATCGAGTATGTTACGTATGAATCAGAGGAAATAACTCATGCACTTTTGTAATCATATCATGTGATTGTGATCCACCTTCCACTGTCCCATACCAGCAGGAGGCTTCACACTTTTATGTTCTATGAAGTGTTCCAGGTGTCGGGATTCGAGTGGTGGTTCCTACGGGTTCAAAAGGTGGCCCCCGCCGTCGCGTGGCACTTTGTCCCGCATAGCACTTAGCTCCCTTCACTCTGCTTTTTCGAGTCAAAGCTGTATATCAAGAAAAATGACACATCGCGGATGGATGCAAGGCTTCGGGATTCTAGAGGTGGCTCCTACGGGTTCAAGCGGTGGCCCCCGCCGTCACGTGGCACTTTGTCCCGTATAGCACTTAGCTCCCTTAGCCGACGGAATAGAGCCAAGAAGAATAATCATTTCAACGAGTTTCCTACTAGAATAGGTATACTGATTTGTATTCGAGCTAGAGCGAGCGGAAACAAGAACGATAGACTACAAATTGGGACACGGTTGGACACTTACCTTAGATGAGAATAAGGGTCTAATCAACGAAACTTTACGAGGTCACACTTGGCTATGATTTATTAGATAAAGGGAACGAAAAATGGTAAGCAAGATCAAGTTGAAAGAACAAGAGAAACCCTCACTATAATAAACCGGCGTCGTTGCCTCGGCCTCGGAATCACGAAAGTATCCTGTGATACAAAATACTATCATTTTCACAAAACAATACACTTTAAGCTAATCACATGCAACAAGTTATATCATACTATCCAAACATATAGGCAATTAAGTTCCAACTAGCTCCCTTACATGCGCAACATATTTCAACAATTTTTTTAACATATTCTCGGATTGGAATTTCTTTCTCAAAATTTTCAGGATAACATATAGGATGCTGTAAAAGTCTACATAAATTTTCTAGATTTAATTTCCTTGTCAAATTGGGGATTTGATCAACGAAACTGGACCGTCTCGGCAGATTTGTTTCAGAACAGACACCTTATACTCAAATATTTTTGTAAAATCCCCTGTTTACTGAACAATTCCGAAATTTATATGACATCTCTATAACACATGTATCAAGCTACTGTAAACGTTTTAGAGTAAACAAAAATTTCCAAGTACACGAAATATCTTCAAAACAGTAACAATTTGCACTTCCGCCGAACAGATTGGCGATTTTGTTCAACGATTTTTTAGAAAATTCCACACAACTCTAATCCTTACCAAATTTTTCAGAGATGTTTACCACACAATCAAGTTATTCTGGAAAATTTATCATAATCAAACTCACAAGTTTAGGTACCTCATTACAGCTTTAAACGTAACTTCAGAAACTGAAAGTTCCAAACACAGTTAAACATCATGCCATAGAAGTTAACTAAAATACATATATATGATATGATATTCTCAATTCAAGGTCATATACGGATTGAACTACATTTAGTCTACAATATATTCATGCAAAAGCAATGATTAACTACCATATACCTTAAGAGAATCAAGTGAAGGTGATGTCTTTAGAGTATCCTTGGCAAACCTTTCTCTCCCTATGTAAATTGTTTCTTTCTACAATTGTTTGTATCTTAAGAGGATAAGAAGGCTGAATTGGGGAGATGTTCAGCCGTGAGTGTGAGTTGTATTATATAAGGAGTCTTGGTCAAAAGGTATTGAAAAAGAAATGGAGATTAATTCTCCCTTAGCCACGTTTGTTTTTTGGTAGATGAGATGTACTTCCTAGTTGCCACCTCCTAGTCTTCCTTCTCTATTAGAGCATGCATGGTATGTATATATATCTATGTGTGTGTGTGTGCATGCGCCTATATATATATATGTAGTTAGGCATAGTTAGGCATAGACCCACTTAACTATTACTAATCATTTGATGAAGATGAACATATATGTGTATATATATATACCTTAAATGATATAATGCATCAACTATTTCACCATGAGGTATAAACTACTAACCTATTTCACATATAGATATAATAATAGTTATATAAGTAAGTAGAAAAATATTTTTAGTCGAACGCGAATCACTACAATCAAATAATTCACAAAATCTAATTAGCGGTGATTGTAATGTTTACCTTCACTTCTACGAAATTAGGAGCGGAGATTATTGGGTGTTACACAACCTCTTTCATCTGCGTGAGAAAGTTGTTGATTTACAAGTAGCATTTCTGTGTGAGAGAAGCTTATTGAAGAATATCTTTATTGGAGCTGAAGTCTATGTGATCAAGGAGCTCAAGATCGTCTTCCTTATCCTCTATTTTGTAGAAGCCTCTGTGTGATCCTTTGATAATCATTCTAATGGATTTCTTCGGAGTGTAAAAGAGAAGAAGGACGTAGCTGGGATTAAATTACCCAGTGAACCTTTCATATCTTGTGTCATTTTACTATTTTATTGCTTTACTCTATTTTTTGCATCATATCATTAAAAGGCTTTAAAACGGTTAAACGACTATTTGGCTAAAAGAACGCTAAGCATTAAAAATCATTTCCACTGTGCTAACCCTTATTAAGCGATCTAAGTGTTACCTTACTTTGGTAACTACCTAAATCACTAAGTCTAAGTTATCTTATCTTTAGCATTTGACCTAGCGCTCTGCTTTCTAAGCGTTCAAATTCTTTAAAGTAATATAAAAACAATTTGAAGACAAAAAATACTTCAGGATCTATTCAACCCCCCCCCCCCCCTCTAGACCCTTTCATATGCCACTTGGGACCACCACTTTTCACCGGGTATTTTGAAAGATCCAAGGAAGTTTTGGGTTTAGTTCATGCAAACGTATGTGGGCCTTTCAAGGATGAGGCCTACAGAGGTTTTCAGTATTTCATTACATTCGCTGATGATCATACTAGGTATGGACTTGTGTACTTGATGAAACATAAGTCTGAAGCTCTTAAATGGTTCAAAGAGTTCAAGACTATAACTGGAGAAAAAATCAGGCACAGTATTAAAGCACTACGATCAGATCGTGGTAGCGAATACATGAGTGCTGAGTTTGATGAGTTCTTAAAAGAACACGGCATAGTGTTACAACTTACTCCTCCAGCAACCCAACAATTAAATGGAGTAGCTGAACGCAGAAAACATACCTTATTGGATATGATTAGATTTATGCTTAGCTACACCGATTTACCTATTTCCTTATGGGGGCATGCTTTGCTTACAGCAGTACATATATTGAATAAGTGTCCCACAAAATTTGTTTCCAAAACACCATATAAATTGTGGTGTGGAAGGAAACCTAATCTTAAGTAAATGACAATATGGGGTACCTATTTTACCTACTAAGGCAGAGAAACTAGAGGAAAGATCCCTTAAGAGTCGATTCATATGTTCTACCACTGACTCCATTGGATACCTATTTTACCTACCAAACGATCATTGGATAATCGTGTCTTTGCAAGCATTCTTTCTCAAAGATGAGTTCATTAGAGAAGAGGTCCAGATAGGAAACTCATTCTATTAGAGGATCAAAATGAATCCCCTTTGGAGACACCAACTCAAGTAAAAAGAAGGGGAAATTGCATAACATACACCTGTGAAATACGAAATTTGCACAAAACCCACCTGTATTAAAAAAATAGCCTAATATACCCCTGTGTTTTTTAAAACTCTGCACGAAAAACCCCGTCTGTTAGAAACTAATGGAAGGTAGCTTTCACACGCGTTTTGTGCGAATTGGGATGTATTTTAAGGTTTTTACTGGTTAAAATGTATGAATACCAAAATACCCCTTTTCATTATTTTTTTCCTTTTTCCTATTTTTCTTTTCTCTTTTCCTTTTCCTTTTCCTTTTTTCTTTTCCCCACTTTTCTTCATCTTCTCGCACAGTAACATGCCCCTTTTCAAATCGCCGGTGCACCTCCGGCGCTGTGCAAACCTTCCACACACGCACCCAACAACCTCGGGCCCTTCCGCGCCACCACCCACACCGAAAATTACCCCATTGGCGCTGCAAACATCCCTCCATCGCAGCAAATTCTTAAACCTGCCTCCAAAAATCATCACCATGGACATGCTTTCAAAATGCCGGAGGTCCTCGTCTTGCCCCGCCGTACCATCTTTCGCCTAGATCCGCCGTCATAACAGCCTAAAAAATCCGACCAGATCTACATACTAGATGAATTTTTCGGCCAATTTATTTGTTTTGAATTTCAGTTTTGTATTCTATTTTTTCTGAATTTGTTTGGATATATTTTAAATTTACAGAATTTTTGTTGTTATTTTTTGGATTTTTCAGTTTTGTTTTTTAATTCTGGATTTTTATTAATTGCTTTATATTCAAAAAAGTTATAAAAATATTGCTTTGCAATTTTCAGATTTGTTTTTGTATTTCTGTGTATTTCTAGAATATTTTTAACTTCATAAATTTTATAGTTTTCTGTAATTTTCAGAAAATTTTGTAAATATTTTTCTGATTTTTTTTTTTGCATTTTGTGTATTTTTTTTCTGAAATTTTATAAATATTTTTATATGTGATTTTCATAAATTTCCTTAATTATTATCTGATTTTTTGTTGAATTTCAATTTTATTTTTTTATTTCTGAATTTTTATGGATTTTTTTTATTTCCCAAAATTTTATAATTAATTATGATGTCTTTATGTTTTTTTCATAATTTTAATTATTTTATTCTAATTTGTTTGATCCAATGGTTGAGAATAAATATAAGGTTTATTAACACCAGGGGTATAACGGTCATACCCGTTAGTCTGCACTAACGGAAAGGGAGAGTGTGCAAACTAAATAATAACACAGGGGTATATATTAGGCTAGTTTTTTAACACGAGTGGGTTTCGTGCAAATTTCGTATTTCACAGGGGTATGTTATGCAATTTTCCCTAAAAAGAATTGAAGCTAAAGCTCAAAAGACACAACCGTCGTTGTGACACTCTAGTAGAGTATCTCGATCGCCTGAGAGATATGGTTACCTTCACGAATAGAAATATTTATTTGTTGTGGAAAATGGAAGCCATGGAGATGATCCTTCTAGCTACAAGCAAGCAGCGACAGATATAGATTGCAAGGTAGACACCTATAAAACCAGACTTGTCGCAAAAGGTTATAGTCAAAAGGAGAGCATTGACTATGAGGAAACCTTTTTGCCCGTAGCAATGATCAAGTCCATTCGAATCCTGCTCACCATTGCAGCGAACCTAGATTATGAAATCTAGCAAATGGATGTGAAAACCGCATTTTTAAATGGATACCTCGAGGAGGACATTTATATACAGTAGCCTAGAGGTTTTATACCCGATACAGATTCTCATAAGGTTTGCAAGCTGAATAAGTCCATTTATGGACTTAAGCAGACGTCTCGCAGCTGGAATCAACGGTTCAATCAAGAAGCAAAAACTTATGGATTCATTAAGAATGAAGATGAACCGTGTGTCTATAAATTGTCCAATGGGAGCAAGTTGACATTCCTAGTGTTGTATGTAGATGACATACTACGAATGGGGAATGACATAGGTTCATTGACATCAGTCAAAGCATGATTTTCAACCACATTCTCCATGAAAGACTTGGGAGAAGCAACCTACATTCTTGGAATACGCATCTATTGGGATAGAGCGAATCGAATGTTAGGTTTCTCTCAAGCGCTCTACCTAGAAAACGTCCTCAGGAGATATGAAATGAATAAATCTAAGGGAGGACCTCTACCCATGTGACATGGAATACATCTCTCTAAGTCTATGAGTCGGAAATTAGATGAGGACAGACTTAAGATAAGTAAGATCCCATATGCTTCAGTAGTGGAAAGTCTCATGTATGTGGCATAGTTTACGCTGTGAGTGTAGTTTGTCAGTTTCAAGCTAACCCGAGAGAGCAGCATTGGATGGCTTTGAAGACTATCCTTAAGTATCTTAGAAGAACAAAGGATATGCTTCTGATATATGGAAATGAAGAAATGAGAGTAGATGGATATTCTGACTCAGACTTTCAGTCTGATGTGGATGATCGAAAATCTACTTCTAGGTTTATATTCACTCTAAATGGTAGAGCAGCGTCTTAGAAAAGTTCCAAGCAAAGCACAACTGCGAACTCCACATGCGAGGCTGAATACATTGCTACCTCTGAGGCGGTTAACGAAGCTGTTTGTATAAGAAAGTTCATGGCTGAACTTCAAGTGGTTCCTAGCATGGAAATGTCGTTGCCACGATGGTGTGACAACAATGGTGCAATAGCACTGGCTAAAGAACCAAGGTCTCACAACAAATATAAAAACATAGAGAGAAGGTATCACATAACTCAAGAAATCATTGGAAGAGGCAACATCACCGTGTAGAAAATAGCCTCAGCAAAAAATGTAGTTGACCCACTCACTAAGCCACTATCATTGGTGGTGCTAGAAAAACATTTTGAGAAGATGGTACTCAAGTACAATAGCAATTGGCATTGAATGCAAATGGGAGATGGTTAGGTGTTATGCCCTCTATGCCGTCAAGGAATTAGATTTGATTGGGCATTTTATTTATATTGTATAAGCATTATTGAACATTAATAAAAGGCATTGAGTTTATTCTTAAAAATCTAATTGTGGCATTGAATGTATTGAACAAATAAGTCCTTAAGATCAAGGTGTATTCACCACTAATTATTTGATAAATAGAAGCACTAGTAGAGTTAAGGGCCTGCTCTTATAAACATGGTTCGCGAGTTAATGAATCTTAACTGGGCATTAAGATTCAACTCATATGATACTTGCTTTGACAAGGAAGTGCTAGTCTTACATTGATTGGATAGTGGGAGATGGTGTCATGAACATGATTAACGGAGTTGACATATTCAAACATGACTCGATGTAATCCTATCGCATGGGTTTTTACTCGGTGATAGTCAATGATAAGGATTACCTGTTACGATTTCATGAGTGAGTTTTAGACCTGAGGAGTCCTTTACATTGTGCTCGTACCATTGCATAAGTTATTAGAGTAGTCAAACCCAATCACACGTTGGTCGGGTCGACCTCGAAGTACGATTCAATTATACGTTCGACAATGGTAAGTGGGCTGCCAATAAGGAATTCACTATCTCGAAAGTAAACGAGAAACGACCAGTACGTCATAAGTGTTGTAAAATTAAAGTCTTTAGCTAAAGCAAATATAACTGACTTCTATTGGATACAAAGGGCAATTTGGTAATTTCACATCAATATGATTATATATAGTACAGTATCAAGTTGTATGAGGTTGACATTCCATGACTCTTACTTGATCGGTTTGTGTCAGTGAAGAGCTTATACGCATATGGTAATTGTAAAAGGTTCGTGATGATGTATTCATCTCATACTTGATTAGGTTTTGATATAGCTTCACGGGAATGGCTTGGTGATAAATATATCCTTGGAATCCTCCCAATGCCAATTAAGACGAGCCTAGAGAGTCACGCTATATAAAGATGATAAAATAAAGGAGTTTTACTTTATAAAGGATATTTTGGTAATTTCACTTAGAGTGGAAATTATTAATGGGATATATTGATTATAATATATATATATATATATATTTAATTATTAGAATTAAATATATTTATTCAATCAATATTAATAGTATTATTAATTTAGAATTAATAAAGTACTATTAATTAAAAGAGCTTAGTATTGAATTAAATGTCAATTGGATTGGACTTAGATTAAATAATTAAACACTTGAAACTGGGCTTGGAATTGGATGAAGCCCAGTGACCCCATCCCATAAGACCTAATCAGCCGCTCCCCTCCTTGTAGTCAAAGGAGTGACTTTTTTATTTAAACACTAGGTGCTTAATTAAAAAACTAACCTAACTCATAATTTTCATCTTAGAGAGTGAAAAGAAGTAAAAACACAAAATCCTTTCTCTCTCCACATAAACCCTAGCCATCCGCCCCGTCTGAGGTAGAGGAGATCGAGCTTCAAGAAACAAAGATCATCTTTTGTGTGACAGTCTAGAGGAAGGAACAATTCGTTGCTTCTCAAAGCTAGGCTTAAAGATTTCGTCAAAAGGTAATTGGATTACCCTTTTTCTTGTTAAATCGTTTTTGTGTTCATAAAAGAGAAAATAGCAGATACCCCCCCCCCCAAAACTATTAGGTGATGTGCACTTTGCCCCCCAAACTGTTAAAAGTTGCAGTCAACACCCTAAACTATCATATATGTGCACTTTGCCATCAGCTTCGGGCAGCACATAGGGGGCAAAATGCTACAAACCGCATAGATGAGGGGGCAAAGCGCACATCACCAGAATTTTTTATTTTTTAAAAATTTTACTAATTTTTTTTATTTTTTTACTTTTTTTCATTTTTTTATTTATTTTCATGTTTCCGGATTTTTCAATTGTTTTTTTTGTTTGTAGAAAATTTTGAATATTTGATTTATACTTCTTTTCATTGTTTTCTTATTTATTTTCATGTTTTATTTTTATTATTCTTATTTTCATATTTAAAAATTATTTATTTCAAACCTAGAAATAATATTTCAAGAAAAATCCAAATAAATCCCAATATGCATGATTTAAATTGAACGATAAATGGGTAAAAATTTCCCCGAAACTGACCGAGGGGGGTTAAGTTAATATTAAGAATATTTGAATTAAAAAAAAAGAGAAAATAACAGATATCCCCCCCAAACCTATGAGGTGATGTGCGCTTTGCCCCCTCACCTATGCGGTTTGTAGCACTTTGCCCCCTGTGTGCTGCCCGAAGCTGACCAAGGGGACAAAGTGCACATATATGATACTTGAGGGTGTTGAGTGTAACTTTTAATAGTTTGGGGGGCAAAGCGCACGTTACCTCATAGTTCGGGGGGTATCTGCTATTTTCTCTTCATAAAAATATCAAAGCGCGAATTGAATCGGGGCATGTGAATCGAGAAAAAAAATATTATTCACTAATGAGTCGGTCATGTGTCACGACGATGCTTACGCAAGCTATCATTGGATGATTGTGATCGTACCTTCAGCTTTCACCCTGACGATGCCATAAGAACTCGGATAAAATGAGGTATCAAACACCTTTGCTGAAAATTTCAGACCACTGTCGTGTTTAAACACCAGATAATAAACCTCGTCCAGTCTATGGGCATCGATAAACCGTTCTCATTGAGGACTGTTGAACACAAGCCCGTCTGGGCCTTTGTGAACATATAAAAAAAATTCCCCGAGATTGTGTAGACTATTAGGCGCTTGCCTGTGTTCAGTCCAGCGTTGGCCACGAAAGTTGGGAGAAGTTTATCAAATTCGTGAGATAAGAACACTTATCAACAGAAAAATAGAATGAAATACAATTTATTGATGAATTCATCTAACTAGTTCCCGGTGCCAATAGAGTACCAAGACTGGGGATCCTAATTCGAGCCATTATCCTATGGTCAAAAAATCCAAGTTGTAAGTGTTTTACCAAGATGAAGTACATGAGTGTGGAAACAAAAAAATAGGGTTATCAAGGTATTTGCAAAATCGCATCCCCTAGTGGTTTGTGGATCTTATGAAACAAAACAAAGAAAATAAAAAAAAAATATGAAAGCTTTTACCTTGATGAATTCGGCTTCGAATTCGCTGCGATTGTGAAACGTCAGGAGCTTTTGGTGGTGGAAGTGCGAAGGACGTGAGGAGTGGATTTTGGAGTTGGGCGAGGTTGAGTAGTGACGATTGAGAGAGAAGATGGTAGTTTAGGTTTAGAAAAATACTAGTGAGGACATTTCTGATATTTTGGCTGAAAAGCATTAAATTTACCAACCTAAACTAGAAAAAAAAAAACATTACTATGGGCAAGGTGCACTGCGCACAAGTGCAGTGCTTGCCCGTACCTAGTGCATATACTTATATATAGATAGATAGATAGATAGATAGATAGTATGTATATACATGTCATTAAAGAAATAATACCAATTAAAAAAATAATATGCTTGGCAAATTGGAAAAAAGAGATCGATTGTAACCAAATTCTCCCGGTAGATTGGGCAAAGGGAATCGTTTGGAACCCCAATCTTCTCAAAAAACTCAAAAAATTGGAACAATCGGAAACTCAATCTTCCTAAAAGACTAGTAAAACTGGACGAATCGGACCGATTGTGACCCCAAACTTCCTCAAAGATTTGAAAGCAGGACCAATAAGAACCAAATTTAGGAAATACAGATGTAGTTAAATGCATAAGCAATTCAAAATATGAACACAATTATAATAAAACTTATAATTGATGAACTTCAAATATAAAAATAATGCAAATATACATAAAAAAAACATTAGAAGTTGTAAATCTTCTAATTTTTTACATTAACACATTCATAATAACACTTTTAATTGATGCGCTCCAAGTACAAGCATAATCAAATACACAAAATCATATCCAAATGGCGATTTAGAAGATTGGTGCTCATTGCTATTTCGTGCTTTTGCGTCTCCCACGCTCTCCGACAACCATTCATATGAGCCATCCTCTTTTTTCTTCTACTCACCATCAAATTGATAATATAATGGAATCTATGAAATTTTTCTATAAAAACAAGAAAAAAGAAGTTATTTATATTGAAAAATTATAGAATGTGCTAACTGTAAAAACTGGGAAGATTGGGTGGGGGCAGTCGGTCTAGAATGATTGGGCAGATTGGTAGACTGGTCTGACCGGTCTGTCGGTTTAGAGACTATAAAATTCCAACTAGGCAGACCGGTCAATCTAGATACCGATCTGCCTAATATTGTACATCTTCTTCCTCGTGAAATTTACGATTTTTAGGTTTTAAAAGCCAAAAAAAAAACATCAATCTTATTAATATTTTCATTTACAATCTTGAATATGAATGCCTAGTCTTTAAACAACAAATTTTTATGTAAAATTATAAGATTTGAGATAAAATTAACAATTTTGAAGCTTGATTCCATTAGAAGAAGTCCAAGACAGAGCAGTGAAGGATGGTGATTGGAATTTGAAGATTTGGTTGTCAATCATCAATGAGAATGCAAGAGAATAAAATGGGGTTCTAAGATTTGAGTTTTTTTTATTTTTTTTCTGGTGGGGAGATGTGTAGAACCCATTTTTTTTAGGGGAAGATGTTTTTCTTCTTACAAACATTTTATTTAATATTGTTTTTATGATAAGAATATCCAAGGGAATTCATATTTTCATTAAATGAGGATATGCGACTTAATTGTTTGAAGATGGGGGTTAGTTTTTAAATAAGGTGGCCAACTTAAGGCTATTTTGCTAAAGGCCCCCTACTTTGGATTGTAGGAAAAATATAGAAACATATATGCGATTTAGGGGAGAGACCAAATACAAGCAAAATAACATAAAGATGAAATGAACCTATCTCGTTTGACTGAGTTGTGTAAAAGCACTGTCCTAAAGAGAATTTCTCGTCCCTCGGAGTTGATGATTCGGTCAAAAGGCTCCACGGTGATTACTCCGCAGGATTCAATAGTCTCATCACGCCATTCGTCCACACGAAATAATAGGATCTCAAAAGGATAACCCTTACTAATGTTCTCTTCTTTCTAGGAATGAAATCGAAGTGGTTATGTACAAATATGAATTCTATACAGATCGAAACGGTAAAAGGTTTTTTCACAATGTTGAAGTGATGGGATTTAAAGACAAAATTAGGAGGAGTATTGTTTTGAGATCACGGTTTTATTGGTTAAAAAATGATTTCTTTAGCAAAGAAAAAGCCAAAGTTAACCAAGGTTTAGAGATCAAATAAAAGCTGCAAATCGGCTTTCTTGATTGTGTACACATCATCAAAGTGGAGAATCGTATTTATATTAGTACGATTGAACAACATGGGTAAATGGTTTTGTTAAGTCAATCAAATGTGGGGTTTATTTGCTTAATTAGAGGAATATAATCCTCAAACAATTTCGAATCCCAAAAGTCAAGTTTATATTATCATTAGTTCAAACCCATAAATCTCCACTTACTTAATATAAGTTTAATTTTTGCATTTTTCTTTTTCTTTTCTTTGAAATATCCACATGCAAGATAAATCCTACGGTCTGCACTTACTTACAAGTTATTGTCTACTCCTTAGTTACAGCGGCATCATGACTTCGTCGTTTTGCAATCAATCTATATCTTCCTTTAATCATTGATTAAAGAAAACAGCTCATTAAAGGAGTTATTTTTGGTGTCTTTATCCTTGTCCTTTGGTTACCTAAACATTTTTTAATTAAGCTAAAGGGCATAGCTATTGCAGGAAAGAAAAGGCGCACTCAAGTTGATTGAAAGAAAGGGAATAAAAACATTAACATTTATAACCTATAATTTACCTTGTCGTGGCAAGAAGTTCAATGACAGGTTTGGAGTGTGCTTCTTTCGTCCTTTGTTTCCTGTCCTCGATTAATGATAACAAATAATTAATTAATAGGGCAAAATACATAATATTCCCTTGAAGTATTGTATTTGTCATCCAGATCCCTATAGTACCAACCGTATCAAAAATTCAAAATAGTCTCTGAGATACAAAACATACCAAAATAGTTACTAAGTGGTCAAATGGTAGAAAAATTTAATTCATTTAAAATTTGGCCAAATTTACACATTTACCCACAACACGTGGGCTAGCTTGTATGATTAGGCTAGACGCATCAACAAGAAGTCTAAAAATCCAAAAATGCCCCAAACTCTTAAGTAGGCGGGAATTCTACCGCCCAACAAAAACCCTTTTGTAGAGAAAAAAAAAAAGAATCCTAAGATACGCTTATAATAAACTAAAGTGAAAAAAAGTAAAGGGAAAAAAACCTCATTTTCTCTTTTTCAGCCATTTTGTACTTTAAAAATATCTCAAATTACTAACCCTAAATCTCTCAAAAAACCTCATTTCTCTAATAAAAAAGAATTCATGTTAATCACTCAAAGTCACTCCCAAGTCGTTTGAAAGCTAGAATTTTGAAATATTTCAAATGTCTTTTACTATAATTTCTCAACTATAAACCGTAAAATAAAAAATTCACGAAGAACTAAACTAACCTTAATCCATAATTCTTCCCTTTCAGTAGCAATTTTTCAGAATTCTAGCTTCACGTCTTGAGGAGATGACTTTGAATGATTAACATGATTTTCTTTCGTTGAGAAATGAGGTGTTTTGATAGATTTAGGGTTAGTAATTTGGGGTTTTTTTGTAGAGTAAAAAGCGATTGAAAAATAGAAATTGAAAGGTTTTTTTAACTCTTTACCTTTTGTCACTTCATTTTATTAAAAGAGTTTCTTATGAGTTTTTTATTTTTATTTTTTTACAAAGGTGTTTTTATTTTGGAGGTAGAATTTTCACATACTTAAGGACATTTTTTTTTTTTTTGGGACTTGTTGCTGATGTGTCCAATCCAGTCATACAAATTAGTCCATGTCATGGGTAAATGAGTAAATTTTTCTATTGTTTGACTACTAACGACATGGACAGTTTTGGTAGATTTGGTACTTCACGGACTATTTTGGTAAGTTTGGTACTTCATGAACTATTTTGGTACGTTTTGTACTTCAGGGACCTTTATGTGACACATGTAATGCTTTAGGAATGTATTATGTATTTTGGCCTAATTACTAACACTGGGTTTTTACCCCTAGTTTTGAAGCACACATAAAACATAATAGATACTCCCCCCGTCCCTAAAAGATTGTCCCCTTCGAATTTGATAGGAATATGCCCTCGATGCCAACAAGGAGTTTGAATGTAATAGGGCATTCAAATTGTATTATGCATGTTTTTATTTAACGAAAGGCAATTTAGTTTTGTTTATATAAATCTATAAGGCATCTACATGTATTGAACAAATGCATAGTCCTAGTATAATAAGGCAAGTCTTCCGCTTCATATGGGATAAGGAGAGGGGGGCTGAAAGGACTTGATACTTAGACACAATATATAAGTGCGCAAGTCACAGGATCTTAATTGGGTATCAAGTTACATATATACTTATATAATACATACTTTGACAATGAGTGTTAGTCGAACGCTATGAGATAGTGGGAGTCTGTGTTATAGACACATTGATGCGATCAATGTATTCGAACTTGACCCATAATAATCCGATCACATGGGTATTATTCAGTGACGGTCAATGATTGAATTATTGGTTATGTTAGTATACGTGGACCTTTGACTTGAGGATTCGTGGTCACAATGCACTTGTGATATTTGGATTTGTTACAAGAGTATTGAGGTCCAATATACCCTTTGGTGGGGGCCCACCTCGAAATACAATCCCGATGGACAAGTAGCAGTCGTGAGGTGATTGCTAAGAAGGGATTCACTGTCTCGGTAGTAAACAAGAAGATATCATATGCGATCATAGGTAACTGAAATGAAAGTCTTTGGTCAAAGAAGATAAACTAACTCATGTAAGCCACTGAGGGTAGTTTGATCATACCATGTTACTATGATTCATAGCATAGTGTCGAGTAATGTGAGTTTGACATATACCATTACTCTCACTCGATTGGGATGCATTAATGAAGGGTCAATACTTATATGGAAAATATAACCGAGAGGTTCATAATGATATAACCATTTCGTACTTGATTGGGCTACAATGTGGGGCCACGAATCTGGCTAGGTATCACGCACATCCTTTGGTATCCTCCCACTGCAAATGAGATGAATTTAGAGAGTCACGCTACAAGAAGCAATAAAGGTAATCATTCTATTTGTGTATAAGGGGCAAATTGGTAATTTGATATTAGATGGACAAATTACTCAAATGGAGAGCTGAATTTAATTAGATTATATAATGGGAAATTAAATAAATTATTTAATGAAGTTAATTAATTGGATCAATTAACTAATTAAATTAAAGTGGACCAAGTTGACTAGGCCAACTTGGTCCACTCTTAGGTGTCCACAAGGTTTATTAGGTGTGTGGAGTAGTGAGCAAGTTTGAAGATATTTTAATCCTCAAACTCAAGTCGTAACTTACACACTTAACCTAGCCTCCTAAGACATAAAAGAGAAAAGGAAAAATCCTCCTCCTCCTATAGCTAGCCGTTGGTCATCAGAGGAAAAAGAGATTCCCAAAGTTGCTTCGCATGTCAATCTAGAGGCGAGGGATCAAGGGGTTTGTCGCTACAACCATTTCGCATCAAGGGTTGTATTTCTTTTCACGCTTTATATTAATTAGGTTAATAATATTAAAATCATAAAATAACAAATCGATACTTGGCTTAGGTGATCGAAATTTTAATTTTCATTGTGCATGAATTTTCGATCACCAACAGAAATTTTGTAGAAAATAAGAAGAGTCAAGATTATAACTATCTATTTCCAAATTACCCTCTCATATGAAATTAAACAGACATCAATTGCTTATAATATACCACAAAACTTTCCTAAATAACATTACATATTTAATAATTATTCCTAAACTAAAGCACATGTATATGGAAATATAATAGAAATTGGGGGTATATATGATTAAGATCAACTCAAGAAATTTTTTACCAAATATAGGATTCTTTGTTCTGATACCAAAATAAGGAGTATTTATAGATAAAACAAATAGGCTAAATATTAAATATCAATTTAAGGGCATAATAGGCATTTAATTAATAAATACATTTTAAACAAAATTAGGGGACAATTTTTTTGGGGACAAACAAAAGTGAAAATGTGGACAGCATTTTTGGGATGATGGGAGTTTTTTTTTTCTTTTTTTTTTTTTGGGTGAAGTCCAGTTCCACGTTTATGATGGAATGTATTTGGAAACAATTGTTTTTATATGCATTCTTTTGCTATATCTCTCATACACACTGAAGATTTGGTATGCAGAGTATTAAGGCCTTGTTTGTTTATGTTTGAGTTAGAATCTTGAGAAATTTTTGGAAATGTATACTATGGAGATTCATGTGAAAATGATCTGATGAATGTTGTGTTTGATTATGTTTCTAATATTGGTTGGAATTTGTAAAATGTGTCAAACCAAAAATGATTGGTTGATGTATGATAGATAAATACAAATTAAAAATTTTAAAGTATGAAAGAGAAGGAGAAAAATATTAGTTGGAGTAAATAATTATTGAATGATGATTTCTGTGATGATGATATGTAGTTATATAGGAAAAAGAGAAAATAAAGTTGTGAAAATGTGAATTTAGATGAAAATAGTTTGTAGTGTGGTTTTTTAAGATTTTGTGATTCAAGATATAAAAAATGAAATTCAAAAATATGACAAACAAGGCCTAAGTGTTGCTGCACTTGTATAACAGTACAAAATCTTGTTCAACAACAATTGGTGATCCTTTTTGAATGTAGTGGTGCAACTTTACAAAACAAACTCTTTTTACTTCAACTTTTTTTGATTTAACCAGTTGTTAGTAATTTCATGTTAGATGTTTTGATGATGACAATTAGGACTTTATGTTAGACCCCAAAATAGGTAAGCTTGATTTTAGTAGAAATCATGTATAAGCTTTGAAGCGTTAGATTTGTAATAGGCTTTATAGGCTTTGTTTTGTTTTTTATTCTAGCTTGTTAGGCTAAGTAGTCTTAGGCTGAGCGTCTGATAATTTCTGAGTGAGTTTATCAGTGGTAAAGTTCGAAGACTTAAGCGCCTGAAGTCTGAATGAAGATAAAGTCTCCAACCGTCCAAATGACCAGCTATATCAAGCGTTACTGTTAGAGATAGTGCCCGGCACACCAATTATTAGGCGCCATTCTTTGTAGTAGTAACTCTAGAGTTGAACAATCGTTTTCTTATAAATAAAGTCAATCTCTTTATATGTGTGGCATGTCTTTATTCTTAAATTAGTTTTTACTTTGGCTTAGAATAAAGTCCCGAAGGATCACACATAGCTATGGGACATCATTGCATATTGGGTGTGGCAATGATGGAATATGTCTCGAAGGCTGTGATCTTTAAACATTGTTCCAAGTCGTGAAAGGGTTCATCGAGATAAAGGGATATCGATGCAACCCAAAAGACTTGCTCATATGATGCATACTCTGGTAGAAGTGTATCTTGTTCCATAGATACTGGCACGGTGAAAGCCAATGCATATATGAGGGTTGCTATTATGGTAATGGGCGAACTGAACAACCCCATGGAAATTCCTAAAATGGATTCCCAGTCGAATGTGGAACTTCCAGTGGTCTTGTAGTATAAGAGTAATCCTTATGGACCTAAGATTCCATTGGATGTCTTATGCATAACCGCGCATGTTCTTGATTTGTTACATGATCACTTTAAATGAACGAATATGGGCAAACTCAGACATGCACGTCTTACGTAGTAAGGCACGTGAGAATCAAGAGGAATCTATTTCTGACATTAGCCAATCGGTTAATCTCCTATGGTTACATAGTGAATCGACTTAAGGAATCTTCGGCCGAAGTATGATATTTAAAGAGGCGTAGGGTTTCCTCGTTTAGATAGTCGAAGTCGATTTCACATAACGTGGGAAACATAGGATTGAATTAATAGAGCTTCGACCTTAGCCAATGCTCTAGATTCAATCGGGAGATTAGATAGAGAGATCTTACTTATGCGAGGATCAAGATCGCAAAAGGCGTATCTTTACTTTCGTTTTATCTAGGTCTTCGAGACCCTATGCTAGGTGGGCAACCGCGATTTGTAAGTGCCGAGAATTAGCTTGGTGACTAATTCGAGGCTTGATTAAATCAAAGGATTGATTTAATCTAGTACTTTCCATTTTTGGAAGGTACACTAGCACTGTGGGAAGGTGTACTTACTACTAGATAAAAACGAGACTAAGGTGTCACACACTAACTCAGACCGAAGGAGAATTCAGATTCGTTGATCGAAGGTTTAATCATCAAGTAATAAAACTCAGACCGTAGGAGAATTCAGATTCGTTGATCGAAACTCGAAAGAATCACGAACCTGCGAAAAACTGATTTAAAAATCGCAAACAACAACAGCCGCTGCACGCGGCGCCCAGGCGTGGGGTAACCTACGCCCAGGTGCGAGTATGACCACGCCAATAGAAAGTTAAAACAAAAAACAAAAAAAAATTCCTTTCTTCGTACTTTCTGGAGGTGGGTGACCCAAAGACCTTACCTATGATGTTTTTTGACTTATAAACTCTGAGAAAGGTTTTATAAATCGATATCGAACTTATCCCAATGATATTTGCAATCTAGTTTGACCGATGAATGGGTAAAATTTTCTTTATCGCATGTATGTTTGTTGCTTGGCATGTTTATGTGATAGGGGGATGAACCATGAGCCTAGTCGTAGTGTTGGTTTTCTATGTATGTAATTATTCTAGAGTTGTAAATAATAGCCGGTTTGGCTCTTTCCTTTTCGTATAGTAGATTAGTAGTTTTTGATATTCTATGTAATCGAAGACGGATCAAGGAGACGGAGCCAAGACTTGAAGACTTGTATGCTGAGGCGATACCATTGTAATAGTTTAGGCTGGTTTTTACTTTCTAGAATGTCCAAACCCACTTTGGCTCGAGTGGGTTACTAGGTTAGGGCTCGAGGTGGTTCATCCTCAATTTTACCGCTTTGTGGATGTTTTTTATTTATCTGTCTATGATGATTATGTCATGTAATGCATGCATAGGATAGATAATTAAATCTGATGAGACCCCCCAAATAAGCATGTTATAATTCCCTCCTGTGAAAATATTAGGCTTTTGTGATTATAAGAATGAAATTCTATTATCATACCTTCCATCATAAGTATTCACCATGTGAAACGCCGCCAAAGGTTCAATCCTTTTGCTCAGAAAATGGGGTGGATTAGATCCGAGGTAGGTTGTGGGTGTTTACTAAGCACTACGGTGCCCCATGGAAATCGGTTGGTTTCATTGCTTTGCTCAGAAAATGGGGGCAATGGAATTGATGGTTCTACATGGGATATTTGATGGGTCGAGCCTAACATCGTCCCTCATGTGTTAGCTCAAAAAATGGGGCACATGTGGGAGATGAAGAAAACCATCTTGAGAACTATCTAGAAAGATAGAAGGCCCGGCAAGGCTACTATTCAAAATCATCGTGTGTTAGCTCAGAAAATGGGGCATATGATGAAGTGAGAATAGATCTCAAGCCCACTAAAGAGACTAACGTTTCTTCGAATCATATCAAGAGGGTGGTGTGATTTGAGAAAAATAGTGGGAGACTTGTACAATTAAAGACCAAATTGTATAAGGACTTTATTTGAAAATCCGTTATTGATTGTCTGTTATGCATTTTTGTAGATAAACGAAAATGGCCAATAATCCTTTCAAAACCCTAATTGAAACAAACAAACTGACTGGATCAAACTTTGAAGATTGGCTTCGTAACCTTAAGATTATCCTTTCGTCTGAAAGAAGACAATATGTGATTGACATACCGGTGCAAGATGAGCCGGAAGAGGATTCATCTGATGATGAAAAGTTCCAGTACCAACAATGGAAGGAAGATGACATGCAAGTGCGATGTCTCATGTTGGCCTCTATGAGCAACGAGTTGCAGAGACAACATGAGACGATCGAGAATGCTGCGTCAATCCTCCTTCATTTGCAAGAGTTGTATGGTACTAGAACTAGGTGAGAAAGATATGCTATCTCCAAGGAGCTCTTCAAAGCTCGAATGATTGAAAACTCTGATGTAAGTACGCACGTACTTAAAATGATCGAGCTAATTGAAAAATTGGCTGGTCTGGGCGTGGCACTTGATAATGAGCTTTCTATGGATTTGGTCCTACAGTCATTGCCTAACTCTTATGATCAATTTGTGGTCAATTTCAACATGAACCAACTTGAAGCAAAGCTTCCTGAGCTGTTGAACATGTTGAAGACTGCTGAAAGCACCATCAAGAAGGATAAACCGGTGCTTCTTATGAAGTCTTCATCAAAAGCCAAGAAGGGCAACAAGAAGAAGAATAAGACTAAGAAGATGAAAGGTAATGGTGGTGTGAAGAAGGGTAAGAAGTCCAAGTTTAAAAAGTTTGATGAGTGCTTCAAATATGGGAAAGTTGGGCACTGGCAAAGGAACTGCAAAGAGCCTCTAGCTCAAGGTATGTTCTTTGTTGAAGTTAACTTCACTGTTAACAATACTTCTTGGGTTCTTGACACTGGATGCGGTGTTCATATCTGCAATGATTTGCAGGTGATGAAAAGAACCAAGGAGCTAAGTAGAGGAGACATGACCTTGCGGATGGGGAATGGAGCATTGGTTGCTGCCAAAGCCGTGGGGACGATCTACTTAGAGTTAGGAGATAGGAAATTAGTTTTACATTCCGTTTATTTTGTTCCTGAAATAATAAGAAATATTATCTCGATTTTGGTTTTGGATAGAGAATGATATTGTTTTGAGATTCGTAATAAAAGTTTGCTTTTGTTTTATGAATCGTCTCTTATTATGGAATCGAAAATGAAAGATGGAATGTATACTATATCCCCAATAATTTCCAATCTCAATATTCAAACAAAGTAACAAACGTAAACAAGATAATCAAGTAAGCACACAAATGTGGCACGAAAGACTTGGACATATTTCCAAAGAAAGAATTCGAACATTGGCAAAACATTTAGGTGTAAATGACTTAGATGAATTGTCAAGTTGCGAACCATGTCTTAAAGGAAAAATGACCAAGTTACCATTTTCAGGGAAAGTGGAACGAGCCACAAAACCATTGGACTTGGTCCATACGGACGTGTGCGGGCCAATGAGTGTTAGCACTCAAGGTGGCCAAAGCTACTTCATAACTTTTACCGATGATTATTCATGGTATGGTTATTTATATCTTATGAGATATAAATCTAAATCCTTTGAGAAGTTTAAGGAGTTCAGAAATGAAGTAGAGAAACAACTTGGTAGAAGTATTAAGGCTCTTCCATCGGATCGAGGAGGTGAATACTTGTCTACCGAGTTTCTTGATTATCTTAGAGAGAATGGAATTCTCTCACAGTGGACACCGCCCGGCACACCTCAACATAATGGGGTAGCCGAGCGAAGGAATCGAACATTGCTAGATATGGTTCGATGCATGATGAGTTTCACTAAAGTTCCTAAGTCCATGTGGGGCTATGCTCTTGAAACGGCTGTCTATCTGTTGAATAGATCGCCTAGCAGGACGGTGCCCAATACCCCATATGAAAGTTGGTGTGGAAAGACGCCCTCATATAATCATTTGAGAATATGGGGGTGTCCAGCTTATGTAAAGCATTTAGTGGGAGACAAATTGGACCCCAAGTCCTCTTTGTGCTATTTTGTAGGATATCCAAAGCAAACTGTTGGATATTACTTCTACAGCCTAACGGAACAAAAGGTTATTGTTTCAAGAAACGCCAATTTCTTAGAGAGGGGTCACCTTCTAGATAGAAAAGGCGAGGCTGTAGAACTTGATAAGGTCTATGAGAATGGATCAAGTCAAGAAATACAAATTAACCCACTCGACACTAACGAGGCTACATCAGTGGCACCCACCGAAAACACACAACCTTTGAGGAGATCAACAAGGATCCTAAAGGAGCCTGAAAGATGGCTAGGCCTATTGCAAGAGGAGGGTACTCAAGATCCTCCTCTAGACTCTGATCCGAAAAGTTTTAAGAGTGCAATTTCTGACATTGATTCGAGAAAATGGCTAAAGGCCATGACATCCGAAATGGACTCCATGTACTCCAACAAGGTTTGGACCTTGGTTGACCCACCTGAGGGCATCAAGCCCATTGGTTGTAAGTGGGTCTACAAGCAAAAGCTTGGAGTCGATGGAGAGGTAGTAACCTATAAGGCTTGCCTCGTGTCAAAAGGATTTACTCAAAGACAAGGGATTGACTATGAGGAAACCTTCTCGCCAATGGCTATGCTGAAATCCATTAGGAATATGCTTGCAATATCTGCATATTTTGATTATGAAATATGGCAGATGGATGTAAAGACTGCATTCCTCAAAGGAGAAACTGAGGAAGATATTTACATGCAACAGCCAGAGGGCTTTACATCCAAAGGGAGCGAACACAAAGTGTGTAAACTCCAAAGGTCCATCTATGGACTTAAGCAAGCTTCTCGAAGTTGGAACAAACATTCTGACACTGTCATACAAGAGTATGGATATGTTCAAAACGTTGAAGAGGCATGTGTGTATAAGAAAGACAGTGGGAGCGTAGTCACGTTCATCATACTTTATGTCGATGACATCCTACTAATTGGAAATGATGTAGGGATGATGCAGTCAACTAAAGTATGGCTCTCTAATAAATTCTCCATGAAAGATATGGGAGAGGCGTCCTACATACTCGGTATGAAGATCTATAGGGATAGATCGAGTAGGATGCTAGGTCTCTCCCAATCTGCATATATCGATCGCGTACTCAAAAGATTTGAGATGGAAGAGTCTAAAAAGGGATTCTTGCCAATAGGACATGGTATCACACTTTTCAAGTCTATGTGCCCAAAGACTGAGGAGGAAAGAGTGAGAATGTCCAAAACTCCCTATGCTTCTGCGATAGGTAGTATCATGTATGCGATGATATGCACAAGACCCGATGTTTCCTATGCATTGAGTGTGTGCAGTCGATATCAAGCGAATCCAAGCCTGGCATGCTGGAGTTCGGTGAAAACAATCCTTAAGTATCAGAGGAGAACTAAGGACTTGTTCTTGATATACGGACGAGGAGAATTAGAATTAGAGGGGTTTACAGATTCGAGTTTCCAATCCGACAAGGATGACTCGAAGTCGGTTTCTGGGTTTGTATTTCTGCTTAATGGCAGAGCGGTTAGCTGGAAGATTTCCAAGCAAGCAACCATAGCCGACTCCACCACTGAAGCAGAATTTATTGCAGCAAATGAGGCTGCAAAAGAAGCTGTTTGGATGACGAACTTCATCCAAGAATTGGGTGTCGTTCAATCCATTGAGGATCCAGTAACGTTATACTATGATAACAACGGGGCTATTGCACAAGCAAAAGAGCCAAGGTCTCATCAGAAATCCAAACATGTTCTGAGGAAATTCCGATTGATACGAGAAATCATTGGAAGAGGCGACGTGCGAATGGAGCGCGTGGATACAGCGGACAACATAGCGGACCCACTCACCAAACCCCTTAGCCAAAAAGTATTTGAAGGACATCTGGGAAGAATGGGCCTTAAGTACATGGGCAATTGGCGCTAGGGCAAGTGGGAGATTGTTAGAGTTAGTGCCCGGAGCACCAATTATTGGGCGCCATTCTTTGTAATAGTAACTCTAGAGTTGAACAATCATTTTCTAATAAATAAAGTCAATCTCCTTATATGTGTGGCATGTCTGTATTCTTAAATTAGTTTTTACTTTGGCTTAGAATAAAGTCCCGAAGGATCACACATAGCTATGGGACATCATTGCACATTGGGTGTGGCAATGATGGAATATGTCTCGAAGGCTGTGATCTTTAAACATTGTTCCAAGTCGTGAAAGGGTTCATCAAGATAAAGGGATATCAATGCAACCCAAAAGACTTGCTCATATGATGCATACTCTGGTAGAAGTGTATCTCGTTCCATAGATACTGGCGCGGTGAAAGCCAATGCATATATGAGGGTTGCCATTGTGGTAATGGGCGAACTGAACAACCCCATGGAAGTTCCTAAAATGGATTCCCAGTCGAATGTGGAACTTCCAGTGGTCTTGTAGTATAAGAGTAATCCTTATGGACCTAAGATTCCATTGGATGTCTTATGCGTAACCGCGCATGTTCTTGATTTGTTACATGATCAATTTAGATGATCGAATATGGGCAAACTCAGACATGCACGTCTTACGTAGTAAGGCACGTGAGAATCAAGAGGAATCTATATCTGACATTAGCCAGTCGGTTAATCTCCTATGGTTACATAATGAATCGACTAAGGAATCTTCGGCCGAAGTATGATATCCAAAGAGGCGTAGGGTTTCCTCGTTTAGATAGTCGAAGTCGATTTCACATAACGTGGGAAACATAGGATTGAATTAATAGAGCTTCGACCTTAGCCAATGCTCTAGATTCAATCGAAAGATTAGATAGAGAGATCTTACTTATGCGAGGATCAAGATCGCAAAAGGCGTATCTTTACTTTCGTTTTATCTAGGTCTTCGAGACCCTATACTAGGTGGGCAACCGCGATTTGTAAGTGCCGAGAATTAGCTTGGTGACTAATCGAGGCTTGATTAAATCAAAGGATTGATTTAATCTAATACTTTCCATTTTTAGAAGGTACACTAGCACTGTGGGAAGGTGTACTTACTACTAGATAGAAACGAGCCTAAGGGGTCACACACTAACTCGAGAGAGTCACTGCTTGAATAGATGTGATTAATCAATTTCAAGAAAATTGTGGGAATTAGGAAAGTGTAGTACTTTCCTAATATGGAATATAAATTAATTGAAGGATTCAATTAATTTTACTCTTTTAATTAATCTTGTAGAATTAATTAAATTAATGGACCTAGTAGAGTCCAAGCATTTTATTTAATTGGGTGGAGCCCAAGTTAAATAAATAAATATTGGAATTAATTGGTTGGATTTAATTTGACTTGTATTTAATTGATAGATTGTGCCTATATTTAAATTGAGAAGTGAAAATTGAACCCTAGAGTCCAATTGAATGTGTTGACCGATTTCTTGAGTGATAATAAGGGAAGGGGGCGATTTTTACCATGTGGTGGAGGAGGAAAAGAGTTTTCCCCTTCTCCAAGTCTTCATAGGATAAGGATTACTAGAGAGTTTAGGAGAAAGGAAGTTTCCTTTTCCTAATTGGACTCTAGGTAATCTTCACCTATAAATAAGAGATGAAGGAGACTAAATATTAGGATGATTTTTGCTGGAAAAATTCGCCCCTCCCTAGCTTCTAAAATCGGCCACCTTTCTCCCACTTCCAACAAGACATCGTTCTATTCATGTGTTGAATTAAACGACTTAGAAAATATTCCTACCCTTCATATAATCAAGCCTAAGTTAAGCTTAGAATCGTTTTGTTGTCTAGCACGCAAGGCAAGACGATTGGTGACTTGAACGAGGTGTGGATATATCTTAGAGGTGCAACGCTTGGAGCACTCTAAATCGGGAGATACGAAAAACGACGGGCAATTTCTCACCCAAGGGAAATTGTGTGGATTTGCACCACAGGGTTGCTGAGATCCAAAGTACGAGGTGAAATGAAATTTTTGAAAGGTATAATTTCGTTTACCTTCTTATCAAATTCGATCGAACCAATTCCATATTCCTGTTTTCGGGTGGTTGTACGTTTACTTTTGTAAAATTTTAATTTCCGCTGCCACGAGCCACCCGAGGGAATGAGTCAACCCAACAGTTACCTTATAGGACAAAAGTGATTCAAGGATGGATAAGCATCCATCAATGACTGATTTCACCTGAATCTATTTCTAAGTCCGGAAGGAGTTTAATGCAAATATTCTCAACGCATTAAGTGCCAACGGGCATTTAATTCCAATGCATTAAATGCTGATAAGAGGATGAAATGTGATAAGCACTTTTAGACGTATGGAGAAGCCACCCTATTGGACTGTCAACTATTCATAGACTGTAGCACCAACTTTTGTGCAGCAGATTTTCAGGAAAAAGGACAAAAGATGTTCACTCGCTGAAGTGAGAGACACGCGCCTGTGCATGCGTCAAAAGGATACTTTCTCCAAGAAAGCCTATAAATAGGATTTCAGCAACAAGCCAAAAATACAATCAATTTCTATGCCAAATTGCTGTTGCATTGAAGTCTCATTCCTTAAACTTTCAGAAAAGCCAGAATATTAAAGAAAACATTCTCTTTGCTTTTCTTCAATTCCTGAGACAGTCAACCAATATCTCAAACATTCTTTTCGAAGAAACCACATTACTATTGAGATATTTCCAGTTGTTTGAACTTCTTCAAAATCAAACAACCGTTTAGAAAATCCCATCCAAGCCTCGCGATCTGTGTGAAGTCGAAGTTGGATACTTGCATTATTTCTGGGTGAAAGAAGCAAGGGGATTGAAGTGATTTGGAGCAAAAATCTGTGTGATCAAGGAGCTCAAGTCATCGACATCTATCTCTCCCTAATTTGTAGAAGATTCTGTGTCTTTTACTTTACAGTCAATTCTCTTATTTATCATATCATTGCATAAATTGATTAAGTAAAACACAATCAAACGCTAAGCAACTATGAAACAACTTGTGACGCTAAAGATTTCCAAAAGAGAAGACTCTAAAATTATTCCGCTGTGCTAACACTGATTAAAGAACTGAACGCTTAAACCTACTTGGTTAAAGTATTCAAATCTTGAAGTCTAAGTTAACTTTCTAAAAACAATCTTCATCAGACGCTTTGCCTGAGCGTCTATATTTCAAGTAAACGCTCAGTCAAGCGTCTACATTTCAAGCGTCCAAAACCATTTTAATACGAAACTTTTGAAGTCGAAAAAGACTTCAGGGTCTATTCAACCCCCCCCCCCCTTCTAGACCCTTTCGTATGCCACTTGGGACCAACAAGTGGTATCAGAGCGGCTAAAAGTTGAAATTTAAAAATTTCCAAGCATAATTGCTTGTTTAGATCCTTCTTTAGAATCTAGTTGTTTTTAAAATTATTTTTATGGCAAAAGTTCCCAAACTGACTAAGTCAAATTATGACACATGGAAAGTCAAAGCATTTACATATCTCTGTTCATGTGATGATGACATGTGCAATATTATTTCAGATGAGCCAATAAAAATATATAAAGTTATCACAAGAGCGCCTGGAGCCACGGAAGACACTCAGGATGGTTACGTTGAAAAACCGAAACAAGAGTGGTCTCCAGATTAGCGTCGAAGAGCAAATTTGGACAATGTTGGTCGGAATGCTCTGTATACAGCTATTGGTGATAATATCAATCTATTCAATAAGATTAAGTCATGCAACACAGGTAAGGAAATCTGGGATAAGTTAGCCATGATCTGTGGTGGTTCAGCTCAGATTAAAGAGAACAAACTTTCCATTGCCAAGGAAAGGTTTAACAGCTTTAAGATGTTGACCAATGAGACTCTAGAGCAACTGGACATAAGATTCACAGCTCTTGTTACCGAACTCACATCCTTGGGTATGAATTTACATAACAGAGAAATGGTGGTTAAAATCTTTAGAAGTCTACCTAGTAGATTCTTGATGAAGACAACAACTATGAGAGAATCAAATATATTGGATCGCCTAACTCCAGAAGATGCTTTTTCAGAGCTCAAAGCATTTGAGTTTGAGTTGAATTTGGCTAGTGATGCAGTGAGCAGTACAGTAATTGAGTCTGGAGCAATCGTAGCATCAAAAGGTCAAGGTACAAGTTTGGTCCTTGCCGTAAATAGTTAACAACGGAAAATTCACTACCAAGTAATCGTAGCATCAATCAGGAAAATAATAAAGGAAAAGCTTCAGATATCAGTGAAGAAGAGGAGTTGGCCTTGCTGAATAGATTCAGAAAGTTCTTGAGATATGAAAAGAAAGGAAATAGTCCTAAGCATCAAGGACAGAGTTCATATCAAGCGCCCGCTCCAGGACAACAACAGTACCAAGCGCCTCATTATTCTGTTCCTTCACCCCAAGCGCCTGCTCAATACCAAGCGTCTACTCAAAATCACTCAGCGCCCGTGGTCTCGAAACCACACACTGCAAGTTTAACAATTGAACAAAAGATGAAAACTAACCTTTGTTACAATTGCAGGAAACCAGGGCACTACCAAGTAAATTGCCCTTTCCCAAATGTATCCAAGCCCTCAAGGCAGGATTATGTGGATAGAAACCAATTCAGGAGCAACCTTCGTCAACAAGGTTTGCTAGCGAAATCAGAACCAGCGTCCGCACCTGAAGATTTGGAGTCTTCAGAGGAGAGTAGTGATGATGATGAGCCAATGGATGACTCAGCGCTTATTTGTCTCATGGCCAGAGATGATGAAGCGTCTCCTGAGGTAAACACTGAGATATCTTACCCTCTCTCTTATGAAGAATTACTTGACAAAGTTAATGAATATTATAAAAATTGTCAAGATGCCACCAAAATATATCAAAATGATCACTCTATTATCACATCACTCACAAGAGATAAAGTAACGCTCAAAGCAGAGTTGAAAGTTCAGCAACAATGCATTGAGAAGAACCAATCACTTGAGAGTGAGATTATTCAATTAAAAGGCGATCTTGATATAATAGTTAAGAGAGAAGCTGATCTAATCGCTAGACTTGCCAAATCAGAGCAGCTCATCTCATCATTATCAAAAGCTTCAAGAAAGTTGGATAATGTGACTGAGGTAACAAGAATGTTTGGTGAAAAGACCGGTTTAGGATGCAATAAATTCGGTAAACAACCAAACAAACCTAATGTTACGGCAAACAACAAAGGAAAGGGTGTTTTCTTTGTTGAAGAAGGTTCACAAAGTCAAAGACATGTTGAACCAAGCGAAAATGGTACGAGGACAAATGAGAAGGCCAAAGCTGACTCAGGCAAGGGAAAGGCGAAAGCAAATGATTCACAAAGAAAGGTTCATCCGAATGCTCCAAAGGCTAAGGATAAACCTAATCACTGTGAGTCAAGCGCTAAGCGTCCAACATCAAAAGTGCACCCCAAGTCAGCGCCCAGGATATACCAGCGTCAATATCCACAGAGGTCTAGATCATATTATCGCTACTATGATGATTATGATTATGACTATGATTATGATTACTCTTATAATCGAGGATATTATTATACACCCAAAAAGCACACACAGCACAAGGTGAACAAAAAGCACACACAACACAATGTGAACCCGAAAAGGCCAATATTCCTACAATGAAGATTAGGCAAATATGGGTTCCTAAAGTTCTAATTCAAACTAACAATGTTACTAATGTTGAAGGACCCAAGCAACAATGGGTACCTAAACAGAAATAGAACTTCCCTTTTTGAGTGTAGGCTCTACTAACAAGCGATACATCTGTGTGGTACTTCGATAGTGGATCGTCAAGGCACATGACTAGTTCTAAAGATCTTCTGATCTACTATCGAGCTGCCAATGGTCCTCAGGTTGTATTTGGTGACAACTCCAAAGGTAAAACCAAAGGTAAAGGTACTGTGCATAGGGGGAACATCATGATAAGTGATGTTTATTATGTTGAGGGTCTAAAGCACAATTTATTAAGGATAAGTCAATTTTGCGATAGAGGCTTTGAAGTCATATTCTCAAGCGACTATTGCTATATAAATGACGCTAAGACTAAGCCTACTAAATTGAAAGGAAAACGAACTAACAACGTATACTTGGTAGATTGGGGTTCAACACTTGATAACAACCCAACATGTTTTGTTGCTAAAAATGAATCTAAAATGGGTTGGTTATGGCATAGAAAAATGAATCACCTCAACTTTAAGACAATCTCTCAGCTTATAAATCTAAATCTCGTAGAGGGATTACCAAAAGGACCATTTCACAAGGATCGCCTTTGTGATGCTTGTCAAATGGGCAAACAAGTCAAGTCATCGTTCAAGAGAAAACCTCATCTATCTACCTCTAGAATACTTGAACTACTTCACATAGATTTGTTTGGACCTGTTCAAACGATCAGTGTAAGCGGTACAAAGTATACTTTGGTGATAGTAGATGATTTCTCTCGATTTACTTGGGTGGAATTTCTTTCTTCCAAAGATGAGATATGTGACAAGTTAACAACGCTTATTCGGTAGCTTCAAACATTGAAAAATCTTAAGGTTGTAAGAATAAGAAGCGATCACGGTACTGAGTTTACTAACAAGATTGTTGAGAAGTTTTGTGCAGAGAATGGAATACATCATGAGTATTCAGCTCCCAGAACTCCCCAACAGAATGGTGTTGCTGAGCGCCAGAACAGAACTCTCAAGGAAGCCGCTAGGACTATGTTAGCAGAGTCCAAGCTTACTCCTAGGTTTTGGGCTGAATCGATCAATACTGCATGTTATACTCAAAACCGTTGCATGATCAACAAACAGCATGGGAAAACTCCAAATGAACTATGGAAGGGACGTAAGCCAAACGTTTCATATTTTCACGTCTTTGGTTCTAAATGTTTTATCCATAATAATGGATCCCAAAGCCTAAATATATTTGATCCTAAAGCGGATGAGGGAATCTTTCTAGGCTACTCCAAGAATGGAAAGAATTTTCGCATCCTAAATAAGATCAAATCGAAGGTTGAGGAATCTATTCATGTTGTTTTTGATGATGCTAACCAAGAACCAAGTAAGGTTGATATAAATGATGTAGGAGTTAAAGATCTATGTCATCAAGCGTCTAAGATCACCATTGATGATGATAGTGACGACGATGATGCGATCTCAGTGCCACCTCCTAAGACTACTCGTGAGGTTACTCTGGATAACAATGTAAGAAATGCTGATGATCATGAAGAGAGTGATCATCAAGAGCAAACAAGGATTTGTGAACTTGAAGCGCCTACGCAAAAAGGTAGTCAAGCGTCTGATCGTCAAGCGCGTGTTCAACCTCTTAACCTTTTCCAACCAGATAGACTGTGGCTGCGTGATCATCCACCTGAGCAGATTATTGGAGATATTAGAGCGCCTGTTAGGACTAGAGCCACTACATTCAATGAGGCCATGTTCGCAAGATTTCTATCCCAAATGGAACCTAAGAAAGTGGATGAAGCGCTAAGTGATCCAAGTTGGATTGAAGCCATGCAAGAAGATCTTAATCAGTTTGAGCGTAGTAAGGTTTGGACGCTAGTACCAAGACCAACTCACCAAGGAGCCATTGGAACTAGATGGGTTTATTGAAACAAGATGGATGAGAATGGCATTGTAATAATAAACAAGGCCAGACTCGTAGCTCAAGGATATTGCCAAGAAGAGGGTACTGACTTTGATGAGACATATGCTCCTGTCGCCCGTCTTGAAGCAATCCGCATGTTTCTGCGTATGCAGCGTTCAACAAGTTTACGGTATATCAGATGGACGTGAAGAGTGCCTTCCTGAATGGTAAACTCCAAGAAGAAGTATATGTGGAGCAACCACCAGGATTCATCAACAACCATGGTAAGGGTATGGTTTGCAAGCTAGACAAAGCACTTTATGGGCTTAAGCAAGCACCCCGAGCATGGTATGACACTCTCTCTATCTTTCTTATTGGTAAAGGCTTTTCAAAAGGCAGCGTTGATACAACGTTATTTAAAATTACCAATAACGAAGATATTCTCTTAGTCCAAATCTATGTTGATGATATTATATTTGGCTCTACTAACAAGCGTCTGTGTGAGAAATTTTCGAAAATGATGCAAGAACAATTTGAAATGAGCATGATGGGTGAATTAACTTTCTTCTTAGGATTACAAGTTAAACAACTCCTTAATGGCATATTTATTAACCAAGCTAAATATACAAGAGATATGATTAAGAAATTTGGTATGGAGAATGCATCATATTCAAAAATTCCAATGAGCCAAACGCTTAAGTTAGATAAAGATGAAAGTTGAAAGAATGTTGATATCACTAATTATAGAGGTATCATTGGATCACTTCTTTGTCTTACTGCCAGTAGACCTGATATTATGTTTTCGGTATGCATGTGTGCACGATTTCAAGCTGATCCTAAAGAGTCACACTTAATTGCTGCCAAGAAGATCCTTAAATACCTAAAAGGCACACAAAATGTGGGCTTATGGTATCCTAGGGATTCTCCTTTTGAACTAATTGGCTACTCAGATGCAGATTTTGCAGGTTGCAAAATAGATCGTAAGAGTACTAGTGGTACATATCAATTTCCAGGTGATGGGTTAGTTTCATAGCATAGTAAGAAACAACAATCCATAGCTACCTCCACAGCCGAAGCTGAGTATGTAGCTGCAGGAAGTTGTTGTGCACAAGTGTTATGGATGAGGCAACAGCTTAGAGATTATGGTATAATCCTAGGTCCAACCCCCATTCATTGTGATAACCAAAGCGCTCTCGCCATGACTCAAAACCCTGTTCTCCATTCCAGAACTAAACATATTGACATTAGATACCATTTCCTTCGCGACCATGTTCAAAAGAAAGATATCTCCATGCACTTTATTGGAACTGACAAACAATTGGTAGATATCTTCACCAAAGCGCTCAACGAACAACGTTTTCTCACTTTGAGAAGTGAATTAGATATGATGGACATGGTAGTCAAGGCTGGGCTTAAAACTTTCTTGACTCAATATTCCTATCTCTTTCCGACTGAAGTTGACACCTTTTGGAAAACTGCTAAACTCTCAGAGGACAAGAAGTCTATCTCTTGTCTAATTCCTCTATCCAACAAGGAGCCTTCCAAGGAATTCATTTTGTCTGCTGCCTCCATTGCTAAGAACTTCAAACTCCCAAATGAGGGTGAGGCATTGGATTGCGTTACTTTGGAACAAATCAAGGAAGCATGGACAACCATGAGTGCTTATGACGGTGTACCCTACACACAGTATTTCGAAAAGAAAGAACTGGTATCCAAATACCGACTGTTGGCTGATTTCTGCAGCAAGATCATAGAATGCAGAGTGGGTACCTTTGATAAGGTAAACCCAGTACAATTTCAGATGATGACGGCGATACTCCTCAACATCAAGATCAATTGGAGTGAGTATATTTTTGGAAGGTTTCGAGACTGTTTAAGCTCCTTGAATAAACCTTATGGGCTTGTTCTGAGTGACCTGCTATACAACTCAGAGTGTATATACTCGTCTGGTCAACCACTGAATAAGACCAAGTTGCTGGGAAAAAGGATTCTGAGCAATCTCTTCAATCCTCCCAAAGTTGGTGGTGCTGCTAGGCCATTATCTGAGCGTCTGGAAGTACGCCAAGCGTCTGATGAGGAAGCTGAACGTCCAGTTCTAGAAGAAGTCGTGAAGCGTCCGGCTGCAAGAAAGAAGAGGGATCCCAGAAAGCCTAAGGCTCAAGTCGTTCCCTCTCCCCAAAAGAGTGATGAGGAAACTGATGAGGCTGTAGAGGACAAGTTACCCCTCAAGCGGAGAAAGCTAGAAGGCATCATTAAACAAATAGACTTTGAGGAACCAGCTGTTGCTCCTCCCGCTCAAAAGCTCACGCTCATTGAAGGAATCAATGTAAAGAGGATCTTTAAGCGTCCCAGGACAAGCAAGCGTCAAGCTGCATCTGTTCCTGAGAAGCCTGAGACGGTTGAGCCAAGCTCTCAAGCTGCTGCTGTTGAGCTAAGCGCTCAAATTGCGGATGAGCCAAGCGCTCAAATTGATGTTGAGACAAGTTCTCAGGGTAAGTTTATTTCTTCCCACAGCATTCTACTCCTACATCTGTAGAAGATCCTGCTCTTATAGAGGATAGTTCATGTATTACAGCTTTAGTTCCAGCTGCTGCTGAAGCATCAACAGATGTCCACTTAGATGTTGAGATGACAGAAGTTGTGGCTATTGCCAAAGACGTTACCGCAGAAGCTGCTGCAATTGCAACTGAGGAACCTGCTCCCAAAGAGGTTCAAACATCAATTCCTGTTCTGTCTATAACAGAGGCACGCTCAGAAGGTCAGAGCGTTGCTGAAGACGTTCCAAAGCCAAGGTACTTCTTCAAGTTGGACACGCTGAAGACGATTGATCATTCAATCAACTATGCCCCCAGCGCTCGAAGAAGATTTCATCCCTGTGCTGACTATAATAAAGAAAGATACATTGCTGCTGAGAATGAGATTGCCCAGCTGATTGACACTGATAATAAGATCAGGGATATAGTGTTAACCGCTAGGCAAGGAGGTAGAACTTCTAGGTACAATGTGGATTTGGCCTGCTACCTAGAATATGGGCACAGTAAATCAACTAGTTTTGCTCTGAGAGACTACAACATCAGAGTATACGATCCTTTTCGCCCAGAGTTTCTCAACCCTTCCGAGAAAGTCTTAAACAGAGAAGGTTACACACATTTTCCTCTTATAGCAAACAGTGCTGAGAACAAGAAGTCTGCCAATCCTCTTCAACTATGGAAGAATAAAGGGGTTCATGCCGGTGAGTGTCTTGAATCTCTGACGGATTTGCTTCAGACTAAAGCTGATGCATACTTTGACAGCGTCTTGCATGCTAACTATCAGACTGATAGATATCGCTTTGAATCTATCAGAGATATTCATCATGAAGGCATTCGAGCTATGGTCAACGCAGGACCAGACTACTGTTTGACTAAAGTCAACTGGGTCGAAGTGTATGTGGGTCATCGATATACTTTCACAAAATTAGTTCAAGCTCCCCACTTATTTGGCATAGGCATGCATGACAAGAAGCGTCAATTCGCCAAGTATTGCCTAACGAAGCGTCAACAGAGAGTTGGACCTGTTCTTAAGCTCCCACTCATTCGACATCAGATTGAGCAGTGTTTGCGTCAAGCGCTTCACAGATTGTCCATTACTCCTCTCCATTTCAACGCTCAAACATCTACCAGTGGCAGTTCCTCCGTATCTTGCTTGAATCTCGCTCCAAGCCACTGCGAAGATAATCTTAGATTGATGGTGAAGATTATGACTCCCCTATCTCTTTTTGACAGCATCTTCACTGCAAATCTCAGACAATGGAACGGCTCAGTACTTTACTCATTTCGAGGATATCCATTGCTCCCTTCTATTCGCAAAGAGGTACTCAATCACTATGAGTTTGTCCTCTCACTGCTGGAAAGAAATCAGGGACTGGCTCAAGCTATCTATCCTTATCTAGAAGAATACTACAATTTGTACGTACCTGAATCTCAATGTCTTCAACATCATCCAACAGATAGATTGATTGGATTTTCTAGAGATTACTGCCCATATGCAATTTTCTCTATCTGCCAAGCGCCGTCCAAACTCTTCCCGAATCATGTGCTAGATATCATTGGTCCTATATACATCAGGGCCATAGATAGTCCACTTCACACATTTATTCAAGGTACTTGCCTTCCTCTTCAACATCTGACTGAACTTCTGGAAGCCGCTTCCACTTCTTTTGCCGATGCAGCACATTGGAACTTCCAATTCGATGATTTTCGCCAACCAGAGTCAGTGCTTGAAGACGAATCTCCTAAGATGGTTGAAGTGTTTGAACCAGCAAAAGTCGCAAGTATTCCAGCGTCTGCTGAATAACCAGTTCAAGCGTCTCCACCAGAGGATATTTCTGACGCTCCTGAATTCGTTGATTCTGTTGCTGCTGATATTGCTGAGGATCTCTCAATTGATGTACGTGGTACAATTTTTTATCCTGCATATCCAGCTCCTCTTGACTCACTCAAGCATACATCCAGATTCAAGCAACCAACTCCTCAAGCGCTTCCATCGGATGTGAGTCAAACGTTTGGACCTTTGCTAAAATCTGTATTAGAGGAGATAAGCAGTCACGCTACTCAGAATAAAGAATCTCTTCACTGGATTAAGACCGATTTAGCAAAGATTGAATCCCAAATCTTGGACACTCAAATAGGTCATATGAAGGGTTCTGCTCAAGCGGCTATTGGTGAGTGTCAAAAAGAATTTCAAGAAATGAGTGACGCTACTCGAGCCAACCAACTAGCCCTGAAAGAACAATTTGAAAAGCGTCTAGACTCCTTAGAGACCTCACTGAATGATGCTACCAGCGCTAAGATCCTCACTTTGCAGGAACGTTTCGACAAGCGTCTGGATGATCTTACAGATTCTATGTCTCAAATTGCTCATCAGGTCAATTTACTCACAGAACATTTTCTAAAGAGTGATGATGGCAATAAGGGGTAAGAGGAAAGGAAAGGAAAGGAAAGCTGAGGAGAGTGTCCAGTTCAAGTGTTCAAGAACCTCTTCCGCCTTCGATGCGTCAGCCACTATCTCCTCCTTCAGTGCTAAGTCTTCCATCTTAGATAACTGATGTTGGGATAAGTGATTCTGCTGGAGCGCCTAATAGAACGCTAAGAGAACCTCCAAGAGCATTGTATCCAAATCTACCAATACCTTCTCGGGCACTACTTGAACAGTTTGACATCCCTCTTCAAAGAGCATCTATTCCAGAACCTACAGATCCAAGAATTTTAGCTGAAGAGAGGCAGATGTCTGACTTCAACCGAACTTTCAAAATTTGCCTAAGGTATATTGGTATTGACCCAATTTATTGGGACAAGCACTTTGCTGCTTTCAAGAAGAGACAAAAGTAAGAAAATAAGCTCATAATCGACAAAGATCATGAAGCGATGATGACTTTGGAAGATAACTTAACTGAAGCTATCTGAGCTGAAATGCCCAAGCGATACAAAGTTAGACCAAGTCATTAAAGTTTCTTTGATTTACTTTATCTATATTCTTGTCTCGTATGAAATTTTTTGGTCAGTTGTAAAACTGCGTGTAATCATTGATATATATAAAATGCATTTTTTAGCTGAAACATCTCGTTGAAGCGTAACTAACTTTAACTAACGTTATCTAACCAAAGCTAACTTTTATTTTAGCTGTCTAACTCTTGAACTATAAAAGAGTAAGTATTGCCATCATCAAAAAGGGGGAAATTGTTAGGAATTTCATGTTAGATGTTTTGATGATGACAATTAGGACTTTATGTTAGACCCCAAAATATGTAAGCTTGATTTTAGTAGAAATCATGTATAAGCTTTGAAGCGTTAGATTTGTAATAGGTTTTATAGGCATTGTTTTGTTTTTTATTCTAGACTGTTAGGCTAAGTAGTCTTAGGCTGAGCGTCTGATAATTTCTGAGTGAGTTTATCAGTGGTAAAGTTTGAAGACTCAAGTGCCTGAAGTCTGAATGAAGATAAAGTCTCCAAGCGTCCAAATGACCAGCTATATCAAGCGTTACCCTATAGGACAGAAGTGATTCAAGGATGGATAAGCGTCCATCAATGACTGATTTCACTTGAATCTATTTCTAAGTCTGGAAGGAGTTTAATGCAAATATTCTCAACGCATTAAGTGCCAATGGGCATTTAATTCAAATGCATTAAATGCTGATAAGAGGATTAAATGTGATAAGCACTTTCAGACGTACGGAGAAGCCACCCTATTGGACTGTCAACTATTCATAGACTGCAGCACCAACTTTTGTGCAGCAGATTTTCAGGAAAAAGGACAAAAGTTGTTCACTCGCGGAAGTGAGAGACACGCGCCTGTGCATGTGTCAAACGGACACTTTCTCCAAGGAAGCCTATAAATAGGACTTCAACAACAAGCCAAAAATGCAATCAATTTCTAAGCCAAATTGTTGTTGCATTGAAGTGTCATTTCTTAAACTTTCAGAAAAGCCAGAAATATTCAAGAAAATATTCTCTTTGCTTTTCTTCAATTCCTGAGACAGTCAACCAATATCTCAAACATTCTTTTCAAAGAAACCACATTACTATTGAGATATTTCCAGTCGTTTGAACTTCATCCAAATCAAATAAACCGTTTAGAAAACCCCATCCAAGCCTCGCGATCTGTGTGAAGTCGAAGTTGGATACTTGCATTATTTCTGGGTGAAAGAAGCAAGGGGATTGAAGTGATTTGGAGCAGAAATCTGTGTGATCAAGGAGCTCAAGTCATCGACATCTATCTCTCCCTAATTTGTAGAAGATTATGTGTGATTCTTTGAGAATCATTTTAGTGGATTGCCTCTAAGTGTTCAAGGAGAAGAAGGACGTAGTTGGGATTACACCACCCAACGAACCTTACAAATATTGTGTCTTTTACTTTACAGTCAATTCTCTTATCTATCATATCATTGCATAAATTGATTAAGTAAAACACAATCAAACGCTAAGCAACTAACAAACAACTTGTGACGCTAAAGATTTCCAAAAGAGAAGACTCTAAAATTATTCTGTTGTGCTAACACTGATTAAAGAACTGAACGCTTAAACCTACTTGGTTAAAGTATTCAAATCTTGAAGTGTAGGTTAACTTTCTAAAAACAGTCTTTACCAGACGCTTTGCCTAAGCGTCTATATTTCAAGTAAACGCTCAGTCAAGCGTCTACATTTCAAGCGTCCAAAATCATTTTAATACGAAACTTTTGAAGTCGAAAAAGACTTCAGGGTCTATTCAACACTTCCCCCCCCCCTTCTAGACCCTTTCGTATGTCACTTCGGACCAACACCAATCAATTGGAATTTTTAGACTATGCATGTTTACGTTTTCTAAAATTGTGTTATACTTTTTCAGGAAAAAATACATACGACCCCCTATGATATATTGAACTGTGCACCTATTTTCCTATGAATACTTTTAATTAAAGCACCCCCTCCCAAAAAACAAAAGACAATTCAACTCCCCCACGGGATGTATTCGCCCATTATGTGAGTGGTTATAATATTTTTTCCCTTTTTAGAATAGTTTGCTCTTGATTTAACCACCATTGGATCAAATGTGTTTGAATAACGACTCAAATTAAACTCCTATAAAGATCTTAATAAATCAATGGTTCACATTTAATATTTTATATTTATATAAATATATTTTTTTATAATTTAAATTTATAAAATAAATTATTAAAAGTATTTATTAATATCATATATATAAGTATGTATATTTGCCTTCGCCGCCGACGCAATGCGACCACCCATCTTATCCGCCCTCTCGAACACACTTTTCCATATCCTAGCTTCTCAGTTCAAAAGTTTATGCACTCATAAGATTTTCTCAACTTCAAGTTAAAATGATATTACTAAATGGCCAGAACAATAACCGAAGTACCACATGAACAACTTAGAAACAAAATTAGGTCCAAAATGACAAAACCTAACAATATCGAAGCTGCAAATTGTCGACTCCGGTCAAACCCACCACGTTTTTTATATTTACCAATTCAGCAAAAGAAACGTATTACAAAAGAATAGCAACTTCACAAGAAAAGGTTGCGAGTTGACCAGAACTTAAAAGCTTTGACTTGGAATTAGTTTGGGGTAATTTTGTAATTAGCTGGCAATTTAGTTAATTGTAATTGAATTTTGGGTTTCTGTTGCATTTATTTCAAGCTTGTAAAACTGTATAAAAGGAAGAAGAAGAAGAGAAATAAAAAAATTAGATTTGTTTTGGTGAAATTTGTTGAAATTCTCTCTATTCTACAAGTTGAATTGTGGGTAAGTTCTCTAGAATCAATTATTGTATTGATTCCCTGAATTTACCTAGTTGAATCTTCCCATTAACTTTGGTCTCTATCAAGTGGTATAAGCTTTACCAATCGATCTTGAGAAGGTCCAACAATGGTGGAAACAACTCGAAGCAATGCGGAGCTACGCAAGGATGTCGATGCACTGAAAGATTCTATGGACGAATTGAAGAAGATGATGGCGATGATGATGGCAGCTCAAAATCAGCATAATGCAGTGGTGGCTGGTGTTCAGTCCGGTGAAATTGGTGGCGATTCCACCGGAGTTCGCAGTGGTTCTTCGGGAATTCCTGGATACCAAGTTCCTACGAAGGTATCGCGCGTTGAATTTTCCCATTTTTCTAGAGATGATTTGCGTGGTTGGTTGTATAAATGTGAGCAATTCTTTGAAGTTGATGAAACCCTTCCCCTAGCCAAGGTAAAATTGGCTTCAGTTCATTTAGAGGGAAAGGCTTTACAATGGCATCAAATGTACATGAAGAGTCGCTTAACAAGGGAAATCCCTAATTTGGAGGAGTATATTAGGGCTTTGAATGATAGATTTGGGGCTTTGGTTTATGAGGACCCCATGTCTGAGTTGGTGAATTTGAAGCAGGTGGGTGCAATTCAAAATTATTTGGATAAGTTTGATGAAATTGTCAATTGCTTAGATTTGCCTGATCACTATGCTTTAAGTTGTTTCTTAGGGGGATTAAAAAGTGAAATTTCTGTTAATGTTCGTATGTTTAGACCCAAATCCTTACAAGAAGCTATAAGCCTGGCTAAATTGCAAGAACAAGCCCTCTCTTTAACTCAGAAAAAACCCTTACCTCAATACACTAAATCTCCAAGTTTTCCACATAAAGTTCCATCTCACATGTCATTCAGTAAACCTACCAGCAACCCTATTTTGCCTAAACCACCCTCATCATATAACAATTTTTCCAAACCACCACTTGTTCCACATAGAAGACTTAATCCTCAAGAGATTGATGAGAAAAGGAGTAAAGGCCTATGTTTTTGGTGTGATGAGAAATTTACCAGGGACCACAATTGTAAAAAGAGAAGACAATTGTACTTATTGGAGGTTCCATCAGAGGAGGAGAGTGAGGATTCTGATGATGGAGAAGTTGAACAGGAAGAAGTAGTGGAAGATATCCCTAAATCCCATATATCCATGCATGCCATTACTGGCATACATGATTTTAAAACCATAAGGGTTACAGGAGTGACTAAGGGTAAACCTATTCACATTCTTATTGATACTGGGAGTACTCATAATTTCATTGATTTGGAAGCTGCCAAGAGGTTAGGGTGTAAGCTTGAACCCATGACTCCTTTTGCAGTTTCAGTGGCTGATGGGAATAAGATTCACAGCTCCTTTGTTTGTAGACATTTTGGATGGAAGATGCAAGGAAAGAAATTCACTACTGACTTAATGACAATACCATTAGGAGGATGTGACATGGTATTGGGTATACAATGGTTGGTTACATTGGGGAATATTAATTAGAATTTCAGTGAATTAAAAATGGGATTTATGGCTAATAATAAGAAGGTGGTGTTAAGAGGGATGCAACCATCCTCTGTGAAACTCATGACTAGAGACAAGATCAACAAGATGATTCAGAACTCTTCTCAGATTTCCATGTTACATTTGGGAATAGTTCAAGAAAAACACAATGACAAGGGCCAAGTGTTTAGTATGGCGGGCTTAAGTAAACATAATAAAGACCAACTACATGCATTACTAGCTGAATTTGATGACCTATTCCAGGAACCAATGGCATTACCACCTCATAGAGAGCAAGATCACAGAATTATATTGAAAGAAGGGACTGATCCTATTAGTCTGAGACCCTACAGATACCCTGCTACACAGAAAAATGAAATAGAAAAAATGGTGAAAACACTGCTGGATGGTGGAGTCGTTAGGCCCAGTACACGTCCCTTTTCCAGTCCCATTGTCATGGTCAAGAAGAAGGATGGTACATGGAGGATGGGTGTTGATTATAGGGCTGTTAATAAATCTACTGTAAAAGATAAATTTCCTATACCTGTAATTAAAGAGATACTGGATGAGTTACAAGGGGCCAAGCTATTCACTAAGTTGGATTTAAGATCTGGATACCAACAAATTAGGATGGTAGAGAAGGACATCTGCAAAACAGCCTTCAAAACACACCATGGCCATTTTTAATTCTTAGTCATGCCTTTTGGCTTGACTAATGCCCCATCCACATTTCAAAGGCTTATGAACAAGGTATTTGCCCCTTATCTCAGGAAATTTATATTAGTTTTCTTTGATAACATCCTTATCTATAGTCAAGATTGGCAAGACCACATGAATCACTTGAGGTGTACATTTCAAATTCTGAGGGATAATCAATTGTTTTTTAAAAAGAGTAAGTGTAACTTTGCTACTGAGAGGGTTGAATATTTGGGCCATATAGTATCTTTTGAAGGAGTATCTGTAGATCCAAATAAAACCAAGGTAATGACTGATTGGCCCAACCCCAAGAACATTAAAGAATTGAGGGGATTCTTAGGTATCACAGGGTATTACAGAAGATTTATTAAAGGATATGGTATTATAGCAAACCTTTAACTGATTTATTGAAAAATAATACTTTTAAATGGAGTGATTTGGCCCAGAGTGCTTTTGACATTCTGAAAACTGCTATGACTAGGGCACCTATATTGGCTATGCCAAATTTTAAAGAGTGATTTGTAATTGAAGCAAATGCTTGTGGGAAAGGGATTGATGCAGTTCTGTTACAGAAAGGGAGACATCTTGCTTTTATGAGTAAATCCTTAGGCCAAAAGAATGAAGCCCTATCTGTATATGATAAAGAGATGATGGCCATTGTAGTAGCTATGCAGAGATGGAGACCTTACTTGGTGGAAGACCTTTTATAGTCAAGACAGATCATAAGAGCTTAAAACATTTAATGGAGCAGAGAATTTCAACACCAAGCTAAGAAAAGTGGTTAGTGAAGTTATTAGGCTATGATTTCACTATTCAATACAAAAGTGGACAGGAAAATGTGGTAGCTGATGCATTATCTAGGCAAGTACATGAACAGGAAGGGACACTCTTAAGCATATCCTCAGTTTGCTCATACATATTACAACAAGTCAAAGATAGTTGGGTGCATGATGATAAGGTGCAGAAGATTATTCAAGATTTAATTCACAACAAAGGCAGAAAGCATAGATACAAATGGGCTACTGGAATCCTTACCAGGAAAGATAAACTGGTAGTAGGGGCAGATTCTAGGTTAAGAAAGAACATCATTCACATCTATCACAACAGTGGCATAGGGGGTCATTCTGGCATGCTGGTTACTGCTCACAGAATTAAAAAGTTGTTTTACTGGAAAAAAATGAAGAAGGATATTTGTCAAGCCATTAAAGAGTGTGATGTATGTCAAAAATGCAAAGGGGAAAATGTGGCATCACCTGGTCGGTTACAACCTCTTCCAATTCCAGACCAGATATGGCAAGACATCTCATTAGATTTTGTAGAAGGTTTACCAGATTCAAATTGAAAGAATAGCATGTTGGTGGTTGTGGATAGGCTGAGTAAATATGCCCATTTCATGCCTCTCAAACATCCTTACTCAGCCTTAGATGTGGCCCAAGTCTTTATGGACTAAGTATTCAGATTACATGGACTTCCAAAAACTATTGTGAGTGATAGGGATGTTGTTTTCATGAGTAAGTTTTGGCAGGAATTTTTCAAGCTCCATCAGGTTAAACTCCACACTTCTACTGCATGCCATCCACAATCGGATGGGCAGACTGAAGTGGTTAACAGATGTGTTGAATCCTATTTGAGGTACATGTGTAGTGAGAGACCTAAGGAATGGAAGAAGTGGTTGCCTTTAGCTGAGTGGTGGTACAACACTTCTTACCACTCAGCTATCAAGTAGACACCTTATGAAATTGTGTATGGCCAAAAACTACCTATCCATCATCCTTATATTCAATTTGAAGCTTCTGTAGATGTTGTGGACAGAACACCATTAGATTGCTAAAAGAACAATTGTCAAAGGCTCAAGCTAGAATGAAATATCAAGCAGACAAAGGGAGGAGTGAAAGGGTGCTAGAAGTGGGAGATCTTGTGTATGTTAAGCTGCAACCCTACAGACAGATTTCAGTAAGGAAACAAGTTTATAATAAGCTTTCCCCTAAGTATTTTGGCCCCTTTAAGGTGTTACAAAGATATGGCATAGTGGCATACAAATTGGAACTACCTCCAGATGCTAAGATTCATCCAACCTTCCACATTTCCCAATTAAAGAAGAGGATTTGACAAGCTCCTGTTAATGCTAAATTACTTGCTATGCTTACTTCTCATGGATACTTAGTGATGGAACTAGAGGCTGTGTTGGAGAAAAGAATTGTGCAGAGGAACAATAGGCCAGCTACTCAATGGCTGGTGAAGTGGTTTAACTCCCCAGTTGAGGACAGCACATGGGAGTTTTTACATGATCTAAGGCAAAGATTTCCTTCTTTCAATACTTGAGGACAAGGATTATTTAAAGAGGGAGGCATTTGATATATACCAATTCAGCAAAAGAAATGTATTAAAAAGAATAGCAACTTTACAAGAAAAGGCTGGGAGTTGACCAAAACTTAAAACTTTGACTTGGAATTAGTTTGGGGTAATTTTGTAATTAGCTGGCAATTTAGTTAATCGTAACTGAATTTTGGATTTCTGTTGTGTTTATTTCAAGCTTGTAAAATTGTATAAAAGAAAGAAGAAGAGAAGTAAAAAAATCAGATTTGTTTTGGTGAAATTTGTTGAAATTCTCTCTATTCTGCAAGTTGAATTGTGGATAAGTTCTCCAGAATCAATTATTGTATTGATTCTCTGATTTTACCTAGTTGAATCTTCCCATTAACTTTGGTCTCTATCAGTCTTCCTCAACAAGGCGCCGTCGCTACCCATAACCATCACCCACTGGGTAAATCGAAGCCATCCATAGTACAAGGTGCAGTGGGTTGCTAGTGGTGGCGATTTGACATAGGATGAATCGGTGGTGGCATGGTTGTGTAGGAGGTGATGGCGGCGCTATTTTCGTGAGGAGGGGTAGTGCCAGTGAGATTTTGCAGGGGGCAATGTGGGAAAAATCTATGGTAGACTGAGAGCATTGCTCCTGGCTCTCTATCCGCCACGAATTTATAAGTGATGGGGTGGTTTTCATACCCACCCACCCTATGAAAACCACCCCACCACTTGTAAATATGTGGTGGATAGTGGACCAGGAGCAATGCTCTCGACCTTCCATAGAATTATCCGGGCAATGTGGTGGTAGTGTGATTTGCCGACAACAGGTTGTGGAGCGGATGTATTGGAGGTTGAGCTTTCATGCTAGACTAAGAGAATAGGTGGACTAGGTTAGGATTTTAGGGAAGAAACTGATTGGGGAAGAAGTTGAGAAAAAAGAAGAAAAATAAAAAACCAAATCTAAAATGATTATAAAAATATAAAATAAAATAGATAAATACACTGTAAATATTTTAAAAATATAAGAGTATTTTTCTCTTTACAATAAAGTTTGTATGCTAAAATTAGTTGAGGGAGGCAGTGCGTATAATTTATAAATTTTTAAGTAATAGTGTTATGTGCCCAGCGTGTCATTGTTTAGGCTTAGCCATTTAAATTGTAAGCACTATTACACTCTTGTTTTAAATATATTGAACAACTTTATAGTATGCTTTTTTATTGTTATTTACTTATGATAGTATAGATAGAGATCCAAGGATTATACAAAGGTTAGGGGAGCGACTTGATGTCTATGCAATGTTCTCAAAGATCGATACCTAAAATTTGTTCGAAGTCATAGAGGCTATGAGATGTGGGATATCAAGGTCTCGTCAAGACTTGTTTGTGCATGTCACTCTTATATAGATTGTCTTGTTCCATAGACAACGGTCGGATGAGTCAATAAATGCACAAAGATTCATACTTAGATGAGTATGGAATTGAACGACCCCGCAAGGATTCCTTGGTGGTTCTGTTGAACTTGAAATCCTTGGATTTCGTAGTGTGAGATTAGTCCTCAAACTTGAGATGTCACTGGGAAGGATACTACCCACTATGCTTAGATGTACACGTGCACTCTAGGAGAGTCATATGTCGGCGTATGTTAGGTATAGTCTAGGAGTATAGTGGAACATGTGACATTAGATATGGGATTCATCCAGGGTTAAACACCAGTATTTCCTATGACGTTGCAAGAATCTAAATGATCAATAAAAGCGTTTGATCAAAGCGAGTGTCTTATAAGGGGGATTGGTGGTCCCTGCTTAGAAGATTGGATCATTAGATGTCACAACACAGTCATAGCTTCTAAGATTATTAGGGTTTCGACCGTCACCAAACCCTAGACCATAGACGGGTGATTGATGAAAGGAATTGAATCACATGAAGATCATAACCTGGGTAGGTTTTCTTTTCATCGTTAGCATCTAGGAATCGTGGCGACGTTGCTAGACATCGACCCATGATCAATAGTTATCTAGAATTGATTTGGTGAAATTAATTCAAGACCATATCAATTATGAGAATAATTAATTAAGCCTTAAGGATAGGACCTTTGCTAGCTTGCTAATGAGCTTGAGGGGTCACACACTTAATTTAGTGTAGTAGCTATTGACTTAGTTAATTCTGAAAGAATTAATAGGGATTATTAATTAATTGAGATATTAATTAATTGGGAAAAAGGATTTTAATTCATTAGAGTCTTTAATTTAATGTTGAAATAATATATTAAATTAGGAGATAAATTAATTGAAATCCATTTGATGAAAAAGGAGTGTTAAATTAATTGGGTATTAAATAAAGTAGCTAAGACAAATAACAAGTCATTGGACTTATTAATTAATAATTAACTTGGCCCCAAAGGAAATAAGGAGAAAAGGATGAGAGAGCCCACTAGTTCAAGAGGTCTAGTGGAGACGTCTACTGTAGGCGTGTGAAGAGGAGGATTTAATCCACCTCTTCAAATCACACACGGACTACTGCTCTCTCAACACATGAGTGTATTCTTTTCTCTTCTTTTTCTCTGCTCTTGAAAGTCAAAAAGGTTTTCTCCCTCCTTTTCTCAGAAGGCCAAAACTTCAATATTCTTCTGGCTAGCACTGACAAAGATAATTGAGGGTATAAATTAAGGTGTGAATACACCACAGAGGCGCAACACTTGGTGCACTAGAGCAAATTCATCTGGGAGATTTGTACCAGGGAGTTGCGTAAAAAGAAAGTTGTTGATTTGTTCTTCACAAGGTAAACACAAGTAAACTCTTCTCGTTAGTTTTTGAATCCGATGGTACCACATCTGCCTAACCATGTTTAGGGGATGCTGGATTTATTTTAATTATCTATTTCCGCTGCGCCGGCATCCTTGGGGTTGTACCAATTCCAACAGTAAGGAGGTGTCTTGGTGAAAAAAAAAATTAAAAGGGGGTAATTGCATAATTCGATACATCACAAGGGATAAATTGTATTTCCCGTATTTTTTTATTACAAATTTCTAAAACTTTCAATTACAGCTTATTTTTAATCAAAAACATCTTTTTTCAAATTTATTTTTACTTATTCCTAAATAAACTACTTATTAATCAACACATTTATCATTTCGCACTATCTCTCATCAATAATTCTAATTCTCCACTCCAATAATTCTTTCTTTTCTCTTTCTAACTTTAACACTTTTTTATGACATAATCATTAGCAAAATAACTAACTTAATCATGTATCACATCCAGTGTAAACTCAGCCCGGTCGAACCAGTTGAACTGCTACTCGACCTATAAAATGGACCGTGTTAGACCACCAAATTGGTACACGCTGAAACCCACTCTAGTTTTGGATAACTATTAAAATCGTCGGTTCAGTCGGTGGATAACTACATAAACCTGCATCACATCAAGCCTGAACTTGAAACCTTGCACAACATATTGTAGACAAATACGACTAAAGCAATGCTCAAGTTATGATAAGTTTTTTAATTCATATACATTAATTAAGTTCGTGTTTTAAACTTGTAATTTCACTATTTTATTGCCACATTTTTTAATTGTGTAATCACTTAAAATAACCTACTTGGTATTTATTTAATAATCAGTTTTTCACCATTTATTAATAATTAGATTTCCAAACAAAATAAATAAAACGTTACTATTAATGAACCTTATAGATGAATTTGTTAAAATTGAACAACTCATCTTTTTAACTATATTATTTTTTATCATTAACTTGATTAATATAATTTAATTAATTTAGATTGTCAAGTATATGAAATTTGGAGATACTTTTAATTCTTGTTACGAATTAAAATATGCACTTTTTATATTAATTATTTTTATATATTTTTAAGGGAAATTTGGGAAGAAATCTTTTACTCTAATTAAACTAATGAATCAGTCCCTAGACATAGAAAAGCATAATTCACTCCATTTCTAATAACTCCATACCCCACTGAAATTGAAATATTCTTACTTTACCCATTTTCATCTTCATCTTCTTCCTCACAATCCAATTCTCTCTCCTCCCAGACAACTCATCTCGCTTCCTACACAAACCTGATTACATGGGATTTTTCGACGATCAAAATTTTTCAATGGTGAACCTGACTTTTTCTCCACGACAAAAGGAACAAATTGAGATCCATATTGCCTATATTTCAAGTAAAAAATTTGAAACACAAAATTTTTGAAAGCCCATTTCATCAAACATTAATATTCTTGAAACTACATAAGCACCATAACCAAAATTAGATAAAATTTATTTTGCGATGTCCAAAATTCAAATATACGATTAGATAGTGATGGTGTAATAAAAATATTTTATCAAAAAACTATAAAAATATAAGTTTTTAAGGATTCATATGTACAACGACTGTCAGTACTTATAAGTCATGTGTAAAGTACGTTTAGTGCATCATAGAAGTACTTTCAAGTGATAAATGTAGTATTTCGACTATTCGTATTCATAAGCTATGTGCGAAATTTATTTAGTGCATAATAGAATTTTGTTCAATTAATAAATATTGTACTTTATAGCACTGCATGATCTACTTATTTTGCACACCTAAAGATTCATGTCATATATGAAATATGTTTAGTGTATAATAGAAGTATTTTAATCGACTCTAGCGTATGTTAAATTCATGAAGTATGGTTACATTATAGTTGAAGTATGGTTACAACAAAATTGACTTATGGTTACAGTTAGAGGAAGTATGGATACAACTACGATGATGTATGTATGGATACAACTAAGATGATGTATGATTACAGTGTAGAGGGAATATGCTTAAGCAAACATGAAGTATTGTTACAATATAGATGGAGTATTGTGTATTACATATTACAACACACTTTTTAGTCTTCTCGGTTGTGTTGAAAGTTTTGCGTGACTTCATGAGAAAATTCATAACGTACTGTAGGACATCGAAATCACAAACCATTTTTTTTCTTTCAAAGTAGACACATAAGGCTTTATGAAAATATATGACACATTACCAAGAAATTATATAATGAAATAGTTTTTTCTTCAAACATAAGCCACAATTGATAAACAGATAGTTAAGGTCTTGAATGTATCACCAAGGTCAATTCAAGACTCTTGTCGGTCGTAATTCCATGTCTAGAAACGTCATAAAAATCTAGATGCTAATGATTGTGTGATGGACATATCCATATTATGATCTTTGCGTGAGTAGAATCCAATCATCATTTTCTCGATCCAAGTCTAGAGTTTGGGTTCATTCGAAACTCTAATAATGCAGATTACTATGACAATGTTGTAATGATAGTGGCCTTTGTCGTTTAAGTAAGGATCACCAATCCCCCTTAATGACTTTGATAGTCTGGCCAGAAATTTTTCCACCTCTCATCTATGTTTAACAATAACATAGGAAATATCTTGATATCATACAGTGGATGGATCTATGTCACCTACTTCATCATACATCCAAACTATGTCCAATATTATTCAGTCTCATGATTCTCTTGGAATCTAGAATAATTCAAAGCCTAGCAGCTTGCATACGCCATAACCATGACATCTCAGGTCACAAGGATTAATCTCACACTATGTAAATTTTGGAATTCCAAGTTCGATATGGAACCAACATAATATCCTACGAGGTGTTCAATCGAACACCTCCAAGTGTAAACCCTCTATGCATACACTGATGCCCGATCAATGCCTATGGAACAAGGCACTCTCACTATGAGAAATTTGCATGAGCAAGTCTTGAAAATACTATGACTTTGCTTTCTCTCATGTCTCTATAGCTTGGAACATGTTTATGATCACAGTCCTGGAGTATGTTCCACAATTGCCACCAAGTGTGCAAGATCATTCCTATAGCTAATAAATGATCATCAGGACTCTATCAAGTATAGTATAGAATTATAGATAAAGAATTAATTAGGTACTATTGATATATTAAAACAAGACTGTTTACAAAAGTTTTAATAGGTTTGGTCGCGCCACTAAATGGCTAGTCGAGCACCTAACAGTAACAAATCGTTCACTGATGAGAGTACAAATTCCATCTCCGATGATCAGTACAGATTCACACTTGTTCATCAAAGTCGCACTTCGAGACTGACCTCACCAACAGGTGATCTAGGTCTAATTAATCTAATAACAGACTTGATGTCACAAGTACATCCTCAACAAGATCCCTCATGTCAAAGGTTCACGCATAACTATCACAACTAATCAATTCTGCTATAGACTGTTAATAATTGAATCCATGTAATAGAACTGATACGAGTTGTGTTCTAATTCATCAGTTCCAATGATGTGTTTATGATTCAAGGTCCCACTATCCCAAAGTGTTCAACTGACACTTCCATGTCAAAACTTATACCATATAAATCTTAATGCGCAGTTGAGATTCCTTCTGACTTGCAAACGGATTAATTAATCAATTACCAAACCCTTATAGTATTATTCTCCCTATCCCATAGGAGTAGAAAGTTTGCCTTGATTACCCGGGCAATTGTGTTGTACACCACTTACAAATGTCAATATGATTTAAGTGAAACAACTAAAATGTCTTTTAAGAATTAAAAAGAATCACATTCACGAAATCTATGCCCTATACATACTATCCTCTATGATATTCTATGACATATACTTAACATTGTTATGCATGCACTGATCCCTAGATCAACGCCCATGAAACAAGGCACTCTCCCTTGAGAGTGTCATACACAAGCAAGTCTTGACGATACTGTGATATCACATTATCTCATAGTCTCTATGACTTGGAACAGAGTTTTAGGAACTACCTTGGAGAGTGTTCCATAGTCTCCACCCAGTAATCTAAGGAAACTTTATCTAAACAAATCAAAGCATAAAAGATAAAGAAACAAACCAATAGAAGAAAAGATTGTCATAGTGCTTACAAGCTAAGGTCAAACTACTAGATGGCTCGTTGGGTGCCAAAAACTATTATATCGTAGGCGGGAGAATCGACCAAGAATTTGCAAGCAAGAACATTCATTGAAGAAAAGAACATCATAGTCAAGATAGGTGGAATGCAAATGTAGGAGAGTTTTTAATACCTCTAAGAGAGAGTTTTCCAACGCAACAAGTATAAGTTCACGTGCAACAAAGAGAGAGGGGTCCAGAAAATGTCATGGTAATACCCCATCAAAAGAGCCCTTGGTCCCGCATAATCATGGTTAAAGCACTTTAAGTCCTTCATTGAAAGAGTGTTTTCTGCTTTGGGAATCAGCATTTCGCACATACCTTTTTTTTCATCATTAACTCTAATTAGTAAGTAATAAGTGTAAGAGGTATTCAATCACTCCACCGAAGGAGAGGAAATCCTCTCTTCAGACATGCACATATGGTTTCCTAAGAGTAATGAAAAATCTCAAAAGGATTTTAAGAGAAATGAAAACGACAATGATAATGACACCTGGTAGTGCCACCTTACCTAACGAGCCTGCCTTGCCACTGCTATTCAGATAATACAGTGCTAGTGCCACCAATGATGATTGTATTGTTTAGACTTTGGTCGCGTCCTTAACTGTTTTTTGATAACTACCTACAATCATGATGTGGTTTTAAATCAACTTCACATGTCATGAGAGGAAGGAAGACTTCCACATAAATGACAAAGATTGACCATAGCAAGAATCGAACATGATTCGTCATCCTCGACTGGCTCGACTGCCTCAACTAACTCTCCAACCTCAACTGGCTCACTAACCTCGACCATTCAGCTCAACCAGATCATATCCCATTGACATCGTGTTAGGAATCCTATGACCGAAAAATGCAGCAGAAATAAAAAGGATTCCTAGAGTTGAATCATTTTAACGTGGGTTTGATGATTTTCAAGGTTTTACAAAACTAAACGAAATCAAATACCTTATTGATTCGTTATTATGCAATTTGCGTAACAACAACTCTCTTCAAATTCCTGTCTCTAAAGCTTCACGCGAAACAAGCCTTCAAAAGCTCCTCAAGACTCACCTTGGAAAGAGAGTGGACGGCTAGTGTGGAGAAGGAAGAGGATTTTTCCTTTTTTTTGTGTATTGCAATCTAGGGTTAGGGTTTAGCTTGTTAGTTTGAGGATTTAAATAATTCTCAAACCCTAAGCTGTGTGGGGTGCCTCCTAGGCCCTCACTAGACTCCTATGATGGGCTAAGTTGCCCAGTCAACTTAGTCGATCTTTTAATACAGATATTTAATTTAAACCCAATTCAAATAAATATATATAATTAATTAATTCCAATTAATTAATTAAATTCAAATAATTTAATCTAATTAAATATTTGAATTATTGATATATCAATTAAATCAATTCGTCCAATTTAATTTATCTTTCTAAAAGATAAATTATTTACACAAAAAGATGTCCTGTTTATTTTTATAGCACGACTATTTAGGTTCGTCTCGATTGGCAATGGGAGAATAGCAAAGGATGTGAGTGTCACCTAGCCAGTCCCTTGGACTCACATCATAACCCTAATTGAGTACGAAATGATTGCATCATTTACGAACCTCCAGATCATAAATACCGTATGAGTATAAGCCCTTCACTGACGTATCTCGATCAAGTGAGAGTCATGTTTTATGTTAAACTCACAATACTTGATACTGTGCATTAGATCATAGCAAAATGAAATTACCAAACTACACTCCATGTCTTACATGAGTTAGTTTCATTGCTTTGGCCAAAGACTTATAATTTCATTTGCCTATGGTCGCACAGGATACTTTCTCGTTTACTATTGAGACAGTGAATTCTATCTTGGCGATCACCTCATAAGTGCTAATTGACTCATTGAGATCGCATTTTGAGGTCAGCCCCACCAAAGGATGATTTGGGCCTAACTACTCTAGTAACAGATTCAAGAGTACAAGTACATTGACCATGACCCCTTTGGTTTAAGGCTCACGCATACTATTATGATCAGTAATCCAATCATTGACAGTCCTTGAGTAAATACCCATGCGATCTAATTACTACAATCCATGTTTGAATATATCAATTCCATTGGTATATCTTTGACTCACTATTCCATAGTGTTCGACTGGCACTCTTTGTCAGAGCATGTGTCATACAAATCGAATCTTAATGCCCAATTAAGATTCCTTGACTTGCGAACCCTTTTAAGCGATCAGGTGTCAGACTCTGCCCATGCCACTTCTTTATTCCATAGAGTCAACCTCGATACACATGAACTACTTGTTCAATACTTATTAATGTCATGAAGTTTAATATGAACAAATGAATAAATGCCTTTATTAATAATAAGTTTGTACAACATAATTGGATACCCTATACAATCTATTTGTCCTCATTTGGCATCTAGGGCAAATACCTAACAATATCCAACTTGCACTCAATGCCAATTGCTATGGTATCTAATACCAATCTTCTTAAGATGTCGCTCTAGCACCGCCTGCGCCAATGGTTTAGTGAGTGGGTCATCCACGTTGTCCGCTGAGGTTATTTTCTGCACGGCTATGTCGCCTCTTCCAATAATTTCTCGAATAATGTGATATCTCCTCTCTTTGTATTTGGATTTGTTGTGAGACCTTGGTTCCCTAGCTTGCGCGATGGCTCCATTGTTGTCACACCAAAGTGGCAACAACATCTCCACACTAGGAACAACTTGAAGTTCTGCCATGAACTTCTTAATCCAAACAGCTTCTTTGGCCGCCTCTGAGGCTGCCACGTATTCAGCTTCAGTAGTGGAATCAATAGTTGTGCTTTGCTTGGAAATTTTCCAAGACACTGCTCTACCGTTCAGAGTGAATATGAACCCAGAAGTGGATTTTTGGTCATTGATGTCAGATTAAGAATCAGAATCGGTATAACTGTCCACTTTCATTTCTCCACTGCTATATACGAGAATCATATCTTTTATTTCTTCTCAAGTACTTCAAGATAAACTTCACGACAATCCAATGTTCTTTGCCCGGGTTAGCTTGAAACCTACTTACCACGCTCACAGCATAAGCAAGATCTGGTCTAGTGCATAACATTGCGTACATGAGATTTCACACTGATGAGGCATAAGGAACTGCGCTCATCTCTTTTTGATCTTCCTCACTTTGAAGACTCGTCTTTTTAGAGAGATGAATTCCATGTATCATGGGCAAAAGACATCTTTTAGAGTTCTCCATCCCAAATCGCTTTAGGACTTTCTCTAAGTAGAGGGCTTGGGAAAGACCTATCATCTTATTTGATCTATCCCTGTAGATGCGAATTCCTAGGATATAGGTGGCTCCTCCCAAGTCTTTCATGGAGAATCTGCTTGAAAGACATGTCTTAATCGAAGTTAAAGACCTACATCAGTCCCTATAAGTAGGATATCATCTACATATAGCACCAGAAATAAGATCTTGCTCCCACTGATCTTTTTGTAGACACATGGTTCATCCTCGTTTTTCATAAAGTCATAGGTACTTCTTCATCAAAATGAAGGTTCCAACTGCGAGAGGCTTGCTTGAGTCCATATATGGATCTATTCAATTTGCAGACCCTATGAGAATCCGCACCTGATATGAAACCCTTGGGCTCTTCCATATAGATTTCCTTCTCAGGGAACCCATTTAAGAACGCGGTCTTCACATCCATTTGCCAGATCTCATAATCTAGGTATGCAGCTATGGCAAGTAAAATTCTAATGGATTTGATCATAGCTACAAGTGAACAAATTTCTTCATAGTCAATGCCTTCCTTTTGACTATACCCTTTTGCCACTAGCCTGGCTTATAGGTGTCCACCTTGGCATCCAGACCAATCTTTCTCTTATAGATCCATTTACATCCAATAGGTACCATACCTTTCGGTTGATCTGTCAAAGTCCAAACTTAGTTCGAATATATCGAATCAATTTCTACTTTCATGGTTTCATGCCACTTTGCAAAATTCATGTCCATCATTGCTTGGTCATAGCTAGAGGGATCATCTCCATGGTTTCCTTCCGCTATTGCATACAGAATATGCTCTCCTTGTAGCAGATAACCATATCTCTCAGGCGGTTGATATACTCTAGCAGACCTTCGCATTGACGGCTGTGTCATTTCTGGTTCGGGTTGGGTCTCTTGAACAGTGTCTTCCAAAGGAGATTCATTTTGTTCTTCTAGAACAATTTTCCTACCAGCTCCACCTTCTCGAATGAATTCTTCTTCAAGAAAGATCGTCTGTAAGGCTACGATGATCCTTTGATCATTACAAAGGTAGAATAGGTATCCCATGGAATCCTCGGGATAACCAACGAACCAAGGACCTAGCCTCCAATTTCTCTGTCTTTGTCTTTTTCACATAAGTTGGGCAACCCTATATCTTTATGTGTTTCAGATTAGGCTTCATTCCATGCCATATCTGATATGGTATTTTAGGAACATATTTGGAGGGACATCTGTTCAGAATGTGAGCAGCTGTGAGCAGTGCATGCCCCCACAATAAAATGGGCAAAGCCGTGTAGCTGAGCACGGATCGAACCATGTCCAACAGTGTTCAATTCCTTCGCTCTGCTACACCATGTAATTGTGGAGTAGCTGGAGGAGTAAGTTGTAACAATATGCCATGTTCTCGTAAGAACTAGTCAAATTCGGCACTCATATATTCACCACCACGGTCAGACCGAAATGCTTTAATATGATGTCCGGTTTGGTTTTTGACTAAAGTCTTGGATTTAATGAATTTCTCAAGTGATTCAAACTTGTACTTCATCAAATACACATAGCCATACCTAGAATGGTCATCGGTAAATGTTATGAAGTACTGAAATTCACCGCGGGCCACATTTCCAAAAGGACCGCACACATCAATATGAATCAATCCTAACACTGCAGATGGGTCTTTCGAAATTCCCTGTGAATACAAGACTCACAAGTGGGATAGGGATCCGATCCCAATTAGTCTATGACTCCATCCTTTTCTAACCCGTGTAGTCTATGTTCCCCGACATGACCTAATCTTAAGTGTCATAGTTGTCTCAGATTTGTATCATGCAAATTGCGCTTTCTTGTTACAGCATAACATTGCAATTATTTTGGACATTAACATAATATAAACCATTTATTAAGGATGCATTGCCAACACATTCATGTCCAAAATAAATGTCACAAGAATTGTTCGTAAGGTAAATAAATAACCCTTTCTGACCAATCCAGGAATTGAAACAATATTCTTAAACCCATTGGGAAAAACAAGATAATGATCGAAATGTAAACAATGTCCAGACAATAATTTAATGGAAGTGATTCCAATGTGTGTGGCTGCTACACTATGTCCACTGTCAACATTGATCATCACTTCATTGTCCTCTAACTTCTTACTTCTTTCTAGCTCCTGATTCAAAACACATATGTGAGCACTAGCTCCAGAGTCTAGAATCCAGGAAGTAGAAAAAATAGTAATAGAACAATTTGTTTCTAAAATATTAAGTTTTATACCTGAAGCAATCTCCGCTTTCAGCTTGGGACAGTCACGCTTCCAATGTCCCATCTCACGGCAGTGAAGACATATGTCCGTCTTCTTTGGACCTCTCCCTTTGAACCCTTTCCCTGTGTCACTCGATGCCTTTGACACTCCCAGTTGCTTTTTTCCTTTACCTCTCCTTTTTCTAAAGGGCTTAGATGCCCCAGTGGTAATGGCTAAAGCAACTTCCTTCCCCTTGGGATTCATATGTCCCTGAGTAGTTGAGAGATTGTTCATCAGCCCAACCAATGTGCACTCAATGTCATTCATATTGAAGTTCACAATAAATTCCGAAAAGGTTTTTGGGAGTGACAAAAGAATGAGGTCCGTTTGAAGGTGGAAATCCATGGTGAAGTCGAGAGCTTCCAATCTCTCGAACATGGAAATCATTTTTAAGACGTGGGTTCTCACATCTTCTCCTTCACCCTTTCTTGCTCCAAAGAGCTATCTCGATATGTCATATCACGAAGTCCTACTGTGCTTTCCATAAAGCTCCTTGAGATGCAGCAATATTGACTTGGTATCATCCATGTTTTCATGGGATTGCTGCAAATCATTGTTCATAGAGCCGAGCATGTAACCTTTAACACAGGTATCATCCTTGATCCATGTGTTATAGTTATCATGCGTATTCTCATCGTCATCATCCCCAGGGATAGGAGGATGGTAGGCCTCGAGTACATAGCCCATTAACTCTAAACTAAGGATAATCCTTAAGTTTCTGAGCCAGTCAGCAAAGTTTGATTTAGAGAGGACATTCTTTTCAAGCAGAATTGATAGTGGGTTATTAACCATTTTGAGAGAGATATATTTGACTGCAGAAAATAAACCAAGACTTCATTAGATGATTATGTTGTACCCAAGTAAAATTAGGACTTTAATTTGACTTGGCTCCCACTGCATTTTTCAAACCATTGCACTCCCATCACAATGAATGGAAATCTCGTTCGACAGATTTCGTAGTGAGTGATTAAGTTTTTCAAAATTTTCAATGAGTTGCAAGCTGTAACGATATATGGCTGACACGAGAAATCCTCACGTGTTTGCACAGCAAGTGGACTGGTCGTGTGTAGTAATAAAGTGGACAATAAGTCCGGATTTTCGATCCCACAGAGACTTGTATTTTAAACTTCTTGAATTTAAAGCAAGCAATAATTAAACTAAAACTAAAGATTTAAAGATTTTTAAAAACAATAAAATAAACTAAAACAAGAATTAACTAAAATACTATGGAAGCCAGATACAAGAAACAAGATGTCAAAATCAAGATAGCTATGGAAGAGAGCAACTAAGACACATGTGTTGGCACAAATTAATCAATTTTGGTTAAAATCATGTTTTCATATTATTAGACTAATGTTGCTTTGGTGGAAACTCCTTAATTAACTACTACCCTATGTCTCAGCTGTAATAATCTTATGACTAAGTGACGGTTCTCTAAATATGTCTATCCAAGAATCCAATCATTAGTCATGCATTCACGTTTTAGAATTTCCCCGGATAAATCCGGCTAACTGCACCCGGAAATCTATACCTATCTCTAGGAGCAATTCCTCATGTTTTTCGGATGATGTGATGATTTCTTTGAACCCTAACTTATATTCTCTCGAATGAATAAACTAGGCTAATTAGCAAGCATATGGTGATCAAACATTTGATTGGAATTAAAGCACAAAATCAATACATAAAGCAACAATAGAATTAATATAAAAAACACAATTTATAACTCAAATATCATAATCTAGCCTCAACATGGCCTTAGTTTGAAGAATCTAATTCATCATAAAAGATAAAAGATAGAAACTTAAATTAAGATTCATATTCACAGACAAAAACAAATCTAAATCTAAGAAACCCCTTCGTATTTTTGATGGTTGAACTTCGATCTTCATCTCTCCCATGCTTCTTGATTTCTTCACCTTCAAGGGTTTTCGAAAATCTTCATGAATATGTAAAAACTAAGTCTAAACCCCATTAGGGCTCTATTCTATGTGTATTTTCGTCCCTAACCCTAGAGAACTGATCTAATATATATAAGGGTGAAAGGGGAAGACTCCAACTTGAATTAGAATCTGAAATTTCCAAAAATCTGCTATTTTTCCCGTCAGACGCAACGTTCGAACGTCCACAGGCTAACGTTCGAATGTTAGGAACAGTAACATTTTGCCTTCTGCGCAGCGATCTTGTTTCCTTCATAACATTCTCTACAGACTTCCGATTTGGATGATTCAAGTTTCCACATGAAGCTAAGACAAAGCTCTACAACTTTGTAGAATAAATATTTGTCAAATTCCATCTCTAAATACTCTGAAATTCTGCATTTCCGTCCAGTTTTCTTCAATTGCGATGATTTTCCACCTTTACTCAATAAGCACACAAATTACAAGCATATGTGGCATAAATCATGCATAAAGCAATATAAATCACATAAATAAGGCTCTAAAATACGTAAATCTCACACCTATCAATGGCTCATTGGAATTTTGAAGTGGCGTTCCACGCCAATCAGTCTAACTGGTGGTTCAATCTTACTTTTGGTTCATGGATCACTTAACCTCAGCCTGTAACGAAATATTGGTGGTGATCCATCTAAGTACTTTCTCATCAATTCCTATCGATTTAACAATTGAATCTCATCTTACAACCTGTAACAGTATATGGGATGAGATTTGCTTCGACCGATGACATCAAATGCACTTAGAGAGATTTGAATTATGAATTAGTGTATAACCCCCATTAGTCGGGACAATGCCATACACAACTCATAATTCTATCTCTCAAAGTTTGATGAAGAGCCAGGATATCCTATATCCCCTTCTTACTTAGTATCTTTAATTCGGGAGAATTTGTTGATTTTATAAGGTCTCACTTTGCACATTAAATTATTAGCACATATGTGGAATAAATCAAATTGAGCCATGCAATAATAGAAAAATCTAGTAATTCTATCATCATGCATTCCATGGACATTCTAGATTGATCTAAGCCAATGATCAATAAGGGGAATAGGGGCCTATATCAAATCTAATCTTGATAAGCTCCTGGCTCCAAGCTCTAGAAAGGTCCTACTTCTAATTACAGATTTAGAAGCACACTATACATTATTCTACCTAAAATAAAATACAAATTGAGGGGCACTAACTGTCCCATTACAACCCAGATAATACAAAGCGGTATAAACCCTAAGTCCATGGGATGCATCCACCACAACATACATCAAAGCATGTAAATAAACTATTCGAAATCATGTTGGCATTAATTAAAAATTGACAAAAGAATTCATAAATAATTAAATCTAATTAAATTACAAAAGGATGAATTTAATTTCAATTTTAAAAATAAATAAATCCAATTTATTATTAAGAACTAAGTCTAACAAATTCTTAATTATTTTGAAAAATCCAAACTCAACCATAAATGAAAAATAAATCTAATTTATTTAATCGTGTAGGATCATAAACCGACTCTAATTAATTTATGATCTGATTAAACCCAATTTAATCATTAAAGTTAAATCTAATTTAACTATTAAATCGAACTTAATTTTAAGAAAACAAAATCCATTTTATTAGGAAAAAGGAGTAATTGACATATCGGGGTCAAATTTGTCTATTGGGTCAAACCCAATATTTATTAATATGTGTATATATATATATATATATATATACAATTCATCGTTGGGCCCGACCTAGCTACCCACACACACACGGTCTGCGAGTTGGGCAAGGCCCAGTGTGCAAATACACACTGCTGGGCTTAGCCCAGCACTATGTGTGTGTGTGTGTTGGGCCAAGCCCAGCAGTTGTTTTGCTATTGCCGCCCCTTCGTCGTCCGACGACGGTGGCGGCGCTGCACCTCTTTTTCCTTTTGTTTTTTTTTGGTTTTTATGTGCTGTGCAACAACACTGCCACTGTTGGCGTCGGTGGCGGCGCTGCTCACCCGGCACCGCTGCAGCAGCGCTACGGAGCTCTTCGAATGAAAATTATGGATTTCAAAATTTGAGATTTAATATCATGTATAAATCATGCAAAATCGGATTTTAATTCCAAATTAAAATAGCCAACATAATCTCAAATGCAAAAAATCATCAATCGCGTTAAAGTCGGCTCTAATACCAATGTTAAGAATCTTATGAATGAAAAACGCATCGAAAATAAAAAGGATACATAGAATCGAATCACTTTAACTTAGGTTTGATGATTTTCAAGGTTTTACAAAATTAAACGACATCAAATACCTTATTGATTCATTATTCTGAAATTCAAGTAACAACAACTCTCTTCAAATTCCTGTCTCTAAAGCTTCAAGCGAAACAAGCCTTCAAAAGCTCCCCGAGACTCAGCTTGGAAAGAGGGTGGATGGCTAGTATGAGAGAGGGGAGAGGATTTTTTCTTCTTTTTGTGTATTGCAATCTAGAGTTATGGTGTAGCTTGTTAGTTTGAGGATTTAAATAATCCCCAAACCCTAAGCTGTGTGGGGTGCCTCCTAGGCCCTCACTAAACTCCTATGATGGGCTAAGTTAGCCCAGTCAACTTAATCCATCTTTTAATACATATATTTAATTTAAAACCAATTCAAATAAATATATAATTAATTAATTAATTAATTAATTAAATTCAAATAATCTAATCTAGTTAAATATTTAAATTATTGATTTATCAATTAAATCAAATCGTCCAATTTAATTTATCTTTCTAAAAGATAAATTATTTACACAAAAAGATGTCCTGCTTATTTCTTATAGCGCGACTCTTTAGGTTCGTCTCGATTGGCAATGGGAGGATACCAAAGGATGTGAGTGTCACCTAGCCAGTCTCGTGGACTCACATCGTACACCTAATCGAGTACGGAAAGATTGCATCTTTTACGAACCTCTGGATCATAAATACCTTATGAATATAAGCCCTTCACTGACGTATCCCGATCAAGTGAGAGTAATGGTTTATGTCAAACTCACAATACTTGATATTGTGCATTAGATCATAGAAAAATAAAACTACCAAACTACCCTCCATGTCTTATATGAGTTAGTTTCATTACTTTGGCCAAAAACTTATAATTTCCTTTGTCTATGATCGCACAGGATACTTTCTCGTTTACTATCGAGACAGTGAATCCCATCTTGGCGATCACCTCACAAGTGCTGCTTGACTCATTGAGATCGCACTTCAAGGTCGGCCCCACCAAAGGGTGAGTTAGGTCTAACTACTTTAGTAAAAGATTCAACAGTACAAGTACATTGATCATGACCCCTCAGGTCTAAAGCTCAAGCATACTATTATGATTAGTAATTCAATCATTGACAGTCACTTCGTAAGTACCCATGTGGTCAGATTACTATGAGTCGTGTTCGAATATATCAATTTCATTGGTATATCTATGACATTTAACCATCTTGGATGAGGTGCATCTTAGTGTTTGACTGACACTCTTTGTCAGAGCATGTGACATACAAGTCGAATCTTAATGTCCAATTAAGATTCCTTGACTTGCGAACCCTTTTAAGCGATCAGGTATTAGACTCTCCCCGCGCCGCTTTTTTATTCCATAAAGGGCAAAGAGTCAACTTCGATACACATGGACGACTTGTTCAATACTAATTAATGACATGAAGTTTTATATGAACAAAAGAATAAATGTCTTTATTAATAATAAGTTCGTACAACATAAAATTGAATCCCCTATAAAATCTATTTGTCCTCATTGGCATCTAGGGCATATACCTAACACATCGATGGGTATTCAACTTCTTAGCATCCACCGTTGTAGTACCTTGACCTCAATGCACCTCATCCAAGATCCATTATCATTAGTCGACCACTGAACTTAACTAGGCGGTGGTCAACTAACGATACATCTCAAAAGACATTCTCTCCACGCCAACATCCAAGTTCACGATACATTAAACACCCCCAAGCCCGCATTTTCAGAGGCCCATGAAACCATCAAACTCTCTATGACACTCCTCACGCGGTGAGCGGTCAATATTTATTATCTTTGAAGCAAATAGACTGGAGTTGTAGGCCAATAGTGCACTACGTAATGATCCGGATCTTTTGAAGGTGATATGTAGACAGGTTGATTCTTCAAGTTCGGTCTCTCGTCCTTTGTCAGATTAGTATTGCCTATTCAACAATGCATCGTGAACATCAACAAGATTCACCTAAAAGGACTTGCTACTAGAATTGGGGGGACGAACATGCCTTTTTACTCGAAAGAAGGATATTGGTTGCATCTCTTATGCATCAAGAGATAGTAAACAGTATTAATTGGTTGAGGAATTATAGCAATAATAACAATACCAATAACAATAATAATAATAATAATAAATCTGTGAAGAACTGGAAAAGGTAAGTTAAAAGCAAAAATGAAATAGAATGAGAAACTAATCGGATTACAAATTAGTAGAGTTAATAAAAATAAAAATAAAAACTCGAAAAGTATATATATCATATAGAGAAAAATAAAAAACTAGTCCCATAACTCACGAAAAAAAAAAAACTTTGGTACCAAACTTTCTAAAATGATAATAATAGTTCATAACTGATTGTAACTTTACAAAGTTAGTTCCACTGTCAATTATGAATGGAAAAAACAACTTGACCATTAAATCTAACTCCCTGCTTCTTTTGACCCAACTGTAGCAATATTTTTTGGTAGGAAATAAAAGAATGGAGATGTTTTTGAAGGGAAACCAAGTACCAAACCCCTCTTATTTATTTATCTTTAAAGTCAAATACACACACAATTCAAAACACAACATGACTCTAATTTGTTTACTTCTCACCTGTCTGCCCACATTTGTGCTTGTGTTTGACCCTCAATATCAATAAAAGATTTTGGTACTTGGTTTCCCTTCAAAAACAACTCTATCCTTTTATTTCCTTCTAACGGTCAATTTGTTTTTTTTCCGTCTATAATTGATGGTGAAACTAACTTTATAAAGTTAAATTGAGTTATGAGACTATTATTGTCGTTTTAAGAAGTTTGGTTCTAAAATTATTTTTAATTGGGGTTAATTTTGTAATTTTCTCCATCATATGTGAAACATGAGTGTCCGCATCTAATTTGTCAAAGGTTCCGCGGATGACAAAGCACTTTACAGGGCAATTCCATGATTGGAGACGGGACCCATAATTCACTAACAGGAACCTGATAATAGTTGCTGCTGCTGCTACCTAGGCAATTGGGCCAGCAGCACTAACATCTTCCCCATAATTGTAACCCTCCATCTTCGCCTTAATTACAATTCCTACCTTTTTGGGTCTCCAATTCCTACCTAAACCCTCACAAAACCACCATCCCTTTATACTAGGATACTATTATTAGTATTCCCCCTCCACTCCCCTCCCCCAGTATGAGCATCTTTTATTATTAGTGCTTTTTTCTCCCACCACCCTATTCCGCCCCCCATCCGAAAACCATTTATACAACACAGATTTTGAATTCGAAAACAGATTTTATGTTTTGAGTAAAGAATGGCTATTACAGAAGCGGATAGGCAAACAACGAAACATAACAGAGCATCACACAGTGCCCAGCACCAGCATCGTGGGGCGGGCCCATCGGCGCGGGCCGCCAGAGTGAGATTGCGGACTCTGCTCCGCGTAGCATCGGTGGCGTGTGGAATTCAGTTCGGGTGGGCCCTACAGTTGTCTCTACTGACACCCTACGTTCAGGAGCTAGGCATACCGCATGCCTGGTCCAGCATAATCTGGCTTTGCGGCCCTCTCTCGGGCCTCCTCGTTCAGCCCCTCTCCGGACACTTCAGCGATCGCTGCACCAGCCGCTTCGGCCGTCGCCGCCCCTTCATATTCGCGGGCGCCACCTCCATCGTCATCGCAGTGCTCATCATCGGTCACTCTGCCGACATCGGCTGGCTATTGGGTGATCGCGGCAACAAAAAGATGCGTGCGGTCATAGCCTTTGTCATCGGCTTCTGGCTTCTTGATGTATCCAATAATATGACTCAGGGTCCTTGTCGTGCTCTTCTCGCTGATCTCACTGGTATCTAATTTCCATATCCGATATAAATTTACTGAGTTTATAAACTTGTATTCATTCTTTTTTAAAAGAAAAATAAAACGTATAACATAAGATGTATATAGTATGTAATGGATATTACTAATCTAAAAGAAAACTCTCAGCTGCACAAGGTGTACTCAGTTTTAAGTGGATTGAGTCTCAGGATAATTATTGATTTGATGTCTATATTCCCACTAAATTTTGTGTAATTGAAGAAGACTTCGATAAATAGATATTAGCTTTTGACTCCAAAGTTCATTAGAATCACTATGAGTTTAATATTATTGAAATTCTTTTTGGAAGGGGGACAGAGGCTGTATGGTTATCATACTGGAATGGGTTCCTTTTAAATACACTGTCAGGGAAGCTAGATATATAACACTTCAAAATCGGAGTTTAGCTTGTGATTGCCTTGCGACATTCACTTGTCTAGTATGGTGATCAGCAACATTAGCTGAGTGCCGTATCCTTGATAGGAAGGGGCTATTTTTTGTTCTAAAAGATCAAACTTGAAACGGGTCCTTAGCTTAATCCACCTCCTCTTTCTGTTTATTGCATAATAATATAATCATATCTCTATGTACTGGTAGTACAGAGTTTCCTGTGAGGTTAGTGTAGTTTCTTTATTGTTCTTCAGTTTCTACATTGCTCCTCCTCCAGATGAAATTTTCTCTTTCCATGCCTGCTTCCGTTCCCTTCTACTTCTCATGTTCGTAAAGTCTATACTGTATATACATGAATGACTTGCATGAAGATTGTTTTGAATTCATCTCTTCTACGTCCACCCTCCACTATATAAAATAACAAAGTGAAGAATGCTGGCCTGTGTCCAAAAAATTAATATCTCCAAATCAGAAGAAATTGAGATGGTTGGCTCATCTTAAAAATTAATCTCTCCAAATCAATTTTCCTTCAAATAGGAAATAAATATAACTTCATGATGGATGTTGTCCTGAGAAGAAAAACATCTCTTACAATGTAACTATTACATATTGATTTTTTCTAACACCTTCGTTTCAGCCTCAATTTTGATGGGGAAAAAAAAAAAAAAAAAACTTTCCGGACTAGCGTCCAAAGGGTTGATGTTCATCTTATGTCATTGTCATGCTAGGAAAGGATCATAGGAGAACTCGAGTTGCAAATGCATATTTCTCTCTGTTTATGGCTGTTGGTAATGTCCTTGGATTTGCTACTGGATCTTACAGTAACTGGTTCAAGATTTTCCCCTTTACGCTCACTTCTGCTTGCAATGTTAACTGCGCTAATCTGAAGGCAGCATTCCTTATTGACATTATTTTTATTGTCATAACAACATCTATAAGCCTAACGGCAGCCAATGAGCAGCCCCTTACTTCTCCTCATTTTGGCGAAGAAATGCTTGGAGATTCTCCCGAGCATGAAGCTTTTCTGTGGGAACTCTTTGGAACTTTTAGATATCTCCCAGGTCCTGTTTGGATAATCCTTCTTGTTACTGCCCTGACTTGGATTGGATGGTTTCCATTTCTTCTTTTTGATACTGATTGGATGGGTCGTGAAATATATGGTGGTCAGCCAAATGAAGGGAAGAATTACAGCATGGGAGTGAGAATGGGTTCGTTGGGTCTAATGTTGAATTCGGTGGTCCTTGGCATTACTTCAGTGCTTATGGAAAAGATCTGCCGGAAATGGGGTGCTGGTTTTACATGGGGAATTTCCAACATTCTCATGTCTCTCTGCTTTGTGGCAATGCTTATTATTACTTATATCAAGAGTGGTATGGATATTGATGGTCGTCTTCCTCCAGACGGTGTTGTAGCAGCTGCCCTAATAGCATTTGCGTTTCTTGGTGTTCCATTAGCTGTAAGTTCATTCTTTCTGAAGTTTTCAGAATAATGTCCTTTTCTGTTAGAAACATCTGTATGCTGAATCAGTTAAAGGAAATATGTAGAAGGAAGATTCTATTCCCACAAAATCAGCTTTGCTTTTTTCCAACTTTCCGATTTATAGTTACTTGCTCAAACAAATTAGATTATCTGATTAAGAATTCCTAAGACTTCATCTAGCTGCATTGAGTCAAGCCTTTCGCCCTTTTGCTTTATGGTTGATTGCTCACAAGAGTGAAAACCTGTACTGTGTGTCAAGTTAAAGGGTATTGTCTTGTGATTTAAGCAAGGAAGATTCGTGAGATGGGTTTAGCCAAAACGTTTTGTTCATGTTGTTTTGAGAACTGGGAAGAGGCTGTGACTGCTGACTTTAGGGTCCTAGTAGTTCACGGTCTCTCAAAATTAACTGAAAACAATTTTCTAACATGTTATTGAACTTCTGCAGCTAACCTACAGTGTTCCATATGCATTGGTATCGACACGTATTGAAGTTTTAGGCCTAGGCCAAGGTTGGTTGGAAATGCTTTTGATTTCAAAATTGGTAGTCCTTTGGTATAGCACTTTGAATAATAAGTCAAACTTGCAGGGTTATCCATGGGAGTTCTGAATTTGGCAATTGTAATTCCACAGGTATAACCTCTGCTCTTGTTCAAAAAGTTTGACCATTTCAATTTTTATGTTTTTTTTTCCCTTTGTTGCTGCTCATGTGGACGGAAGTTGAATTCGATAATAGTTTTAACTTAAGCCAGAATATATAAATTTATAAATAACTGTGGTTCCAGTTGCGAAAGTTATCGTCCTACCTTTCATCTGACATGCTTTTGCATCTGAAGAAATGGTTATGCTGTTGGTGTAAACTTTAGTATTCTATTGCTTGCATCTTAAATAAATTATATTTGTTTTCTCAAACAATTATTCTCCGCGGAAACCATTTCTCCTGTGCCTGAATTATATTTAGAGCCCGGAGTGATATTCGCTCAACTTTTTTTCCTTCTGTCCCCGAGATATCATGTCTCTACTAGAATACTTCTTTTCCTCATCTCTTATCCCTCTTGTCATTTGGCCTACAGTGTTGTGCTTCTATATACACATTTGTATCTGGAAAAGCAGTCTCTCTTTTCAATTTTAACAATTACCAATGACAAATACATGTATGGAGATATTTTCATAAAATCATATTGGTGTTGTTCTAGCAAAGGGAACACTTTAGGTAGATGCTTCTCATTTTTCGAGAAACTTAGGACCTGTGCTTTTGAAAACAGGTGATCGTATCCCTTGGATCTGGACCTTTGGATCAACTAGCTGCTGGTGGCAACTCACCAGCCTTTGTTGTTGCAGCGGTTTCTGCATTTACCGGTGGCCTTGTGGCCATCTTGGCTATTCCCAGAACAAGGGTCGACAAATCCAGGATCAACCAATGAGGTATCCACCATTATGAAATTATTGAAGGAATTCAGTTTGCTTCCAGAGAAAGTCTCGGAGGACCCTATAACATCACGGTGTGGATTCATGGTTTATTGCGTGTGTTAAATGGGAGAACTGCACAGAAATGAGTAGTGAGAATATGCGGAGATTCTGTCTTATTAGCCAAGCCAGGGCTTCTTAACACACATGTATGTATGGAATATTGTTTTACAAATGTACTCTCAAATATCATAAAGTGCCACTATTGCAAATGAAGTTTTGTGAATATCTCTGGTGTAGTATGTATTTTAATGGATGTGTAGGTCCTGGCGTTCGTTCAATGTAAAATAGCACCCTAGTTTGACCTTGGAGGCACAACTAACAGAAGTATATTGCAGAATAAACCAAGAACAAGTGCGTGCAATAATTTTCTTAAAAATATTTACTTTCTCCTTGATTATGCTCTTTATGATTCATGATGGATGACAAGGCTAAACCTAGTGAAAAACGAAATACAAAATTGGTTGTCATCTATTAAAGTGAATATTTCGTGCTGGATGTACGGGATAATACGAGCAAATCCAGGCACTTTATTATATTCTTGTTTCGTATTGTTAATGCAAAAGCGGGCCAGCACAGCATTATGTTGCTTTAATCCGTTCCATTGACCACCTCAGAATAAGACCTTTGTGCTACTTAAATCTTAAATTATGTACGTAGCCACAGGGTCACGGCACAGCACTTCCATTTCGAATAAGGAAAATTAAAGGAAGACCCTCACTTATTGTGTAATTATAAAATAAAACTCATTTATTGGAAATTACATAAATCCCCCTCAGGTTTAGACCTGTCAATTGGGTCTTATTACCCGAGCTTAGGATGCAAAATTATCGGCTTGAATATTATACGCTGAAACTTAGCTCATAATTTTTTTTTTTTGGCTCAGATCAAACTCAGGCTCACATTTTTTACGAGTTTATTTCGAGCTGACTCATCAATTTTTCTCAAATAGAAAAAAGTTTCACAATGGGACCATATTAAGATACTAATCTCGAATAGTACTCTAAAATAAAGTTTATGCTAATGAGTATATATAATTCCAAACTTTTATAGTCATGAAGTCTACAACAATGGTTATTAAAATTGAGAATCTTTCTCAATATACATGAAGCGGCATAAAATAATAGGAAGTTCTTCCAAAGTCTCTTTAGACAAAAAAATTCCACTAATATTTGCATTTCATCGACTTAGTAAGCTTTAATCTTAAGAATATATTGCAGGGCTTCAATAAGCTAGCCTAAAAATAAGTTTACCGTATAAAATAAAATGTTAAAATTAAAAATTCGAGCTATTCGGACTGAGCTAAATAAAGTTTGTGCTTGGCTCACAAATTAACTGGGCTCAATGTATGTAAGCTGGCTGAACAATTGGGCTTCGGGTATGTCCGACTCAATTGACGCTCCTACTCTTGTTAAGGCATGCTTGCAATTATACCAACTTGTGTATGTAAAAATTCTTAAAATTTTACCCCATGAAAGCATTATAAATAAACCTCTTGAGGTGGGGTTTTGATAATTTTCAATAAGTAGAGGGAGTTTGTTAATTACACAATAAGTGAGTTGGTATGTAAGTAATTTTCCCTTCCTAAAATTCCTTATTATCTCAATTATGTACGTAGTCACAATTCGTTTGGGAACCCAGTATTAGAGGCAACTCACCCCTGATGCACTTTTCTTCCACTACTATTGAGAAAGAACGAATCATCTCATGATTGGAAGGTTGCAAAAGGTTAGGCTTAATTTATTTAGTGTTGTGTGTTCAGTGAGCCAATTAATGATGTAGTTAAAATATAGAGAAAATTACGTGTATACCCCCCATTTTAGTGTAAGATTACCGAAAACTCTTTGATCTTTTCAAAATTACACGAAGTCCTCCTCACGTTAACAATAATACCCCCTGTGTATTTAAATATTTTCACAATTTTACCCCCCGTAAAACTTACAAGATAAACCCCTTGAAGGGGGTCTCATTGTACTTTACCAAAAGTCGGGGAAGGTTTTGGTAGTTAACAAACACTAAAGTGAGGGGTTGTGCATGTAATTCACCCTAAAACAATCTTTATTTGTTATATCAATAAAATTGTTATTTGTATTCTTTTCTTTTTTAAAATAAAGTCCATTGGATTATTGATAACTAAGGGGACGGTCACACACATTGAATTGCCCCTAGAGATAGGTAGAGATTCCGGGGTGCTGTTTGCCGGATTTATCCGGGAAAATTCTAGAACGTAAATGCATGGTTATTGGTTAGATTCTCGGATAGACATATCTAGAGAACTGTCAATTTATCATAGGATTATTATGAGCCGGGACATTGGGTAATAATTAATTAAGGAATTTCCACCAAAACAATAGGAGTCTAATAATTCAAAGAGTATTACATATATATTGATAAGTAAATATGGTCGTAGCATGTGCCTTAGTCGCTTTGTCATACGTGAGGTTTAATCTATAGCTCGTTTCCTCTTTTGTTCTTTGTGTGTTCAATCAATTTCTTGCACTTTACTTTTATTGTTTTCTTTAATCATAAACTAGAATTCAAGTCCTTGTGGTTCGACAACCCGGACTTTGTGTCCATCTATCACTACACACGACTAGTATACTTGCTATTAAAGCACGTTAGGTTCTAGCGTGTCAAATTTTTGATTCATATCAATAAATCATTAAAAGCCATAAAGTTAGCTCTGATACCATTGTTGTGAATCCCGGTTCATGCACAGCGGAAATGTAAATACACATCCGAATTCACAATTGGATTACTTTTGAGTTTCAATGATTTTTATAAATTTCAAAAATTAACAAGAAAACAAAATCAAATTTCATCTTATCACTAACATTTTGATTTGATTCAAAAATTTGATCTTTCGGATAGCAGCAATTGATTAACTCCTGCCTCTAGATATCACACCGGAAGAAGTTTGAAGAAAAATCCACCACCTTTGCACTCCTAGAGGGCGACAACTAACAAAGGGAGGAGAGAGAGATTTTTCTCTTCTTCTTTCTTTGTTGTCAAGTCAATTGTTGGAGTTAGGATTTTTTGAACTAGGCAGTTAGGTATATATAAAGAGCAATGGGCTTGGAATTAACTAATTCCTGCCCATCCAACTCCTCATTACACGCCCCCTTCATCCTTAGTGGGATAAGTTGACTTTCAACTTAGTCCAATTATTAATTAAGTCCAACATATTTAACCCAATGAAAATATGATATTAATTAATAATCATCTAAATTAAATAATCCAATTATTAATTTAGAATAGGATGACTATAATAAATACATCTAATAATTTATTATTATTAATTTATTTCCATTAATCCAAATAATTAAATAAATTAATGTGTTCATAATAAATACATCAAATTATTTATTATTAATTTATTTTCATTAATCCAATTAATCAAATAAATTAATTTGCTCATCAAATAGCAAATTACCTAATTTATATATTTGACAACGAAAGAATTTTTTTCGCTCACTTCCTTTAAAGCGCGACTCTCTAGGTTCTTCTCAATTGGCATTGGGAGCAAACCAAGGATGTGAGTGTCACCTAGCCAGTCTCGTGGACACACATCGAAACCCAATTGAGATAAATAGATCAATACGAACCTTTAGGTCATAGACACCCTGTGAGTATAACTCTTTTACTGTAACATCCCGATCGAGTGAGAGTCATGGATTGCGTCAAACTCACAGGACTTGATGATGTACTTTATGAATCATAGTAAGATAAAATTACTGAACTACCCTTGTGTACTATACATAAGTTAGTTCTCCTGCTTTGTCCAAAGACTTATAATGTCATTTACCTACGATCGCACAGGACGTTAACTCGTTTACTACTCGAGACAGTGAATCCCATATTGGCAATCACCGAACAATTGCCACTTGTCTTTTTGAACCGCACTTCGAGGTTGATCTAGGTGAATTGATCTAACTACTCTAATAACTCATTCGATGTCACAAGTCCAATCTTCGTGAATCCTCAAGTCTAAGGATCACGCACACTACCATGACCAGTAATTCAATCATTGACAGTTAACAAGTAATTACCCATGTGATTGAATTATAGCGAGCCGTATTCGAATATATTAATTCCATTGATATATCTATCGCACAAGCTCCCACCATCTAAAATAACCGACTGACACTCCTTGTCAAAGCTTGCGTCATACAAGTCTAGTCTTAATGCCCAATTAAGACTCTTCAACTTGCGAACTCTAGTTTAAGTAAACAAGGAACTAATACTTCTAGTGTCCTTCTCCTCTAACCATGAGGAGTAGAAGCTCTCTCTTGATTACGGAGTACTTATTTGTTCAATACTTATATTAATGCCATCAAAATTGATATGAACAAAATTATTAATAAATAAGAGTTTGTACAACATAAAGGTAAATGCCCTAATTAATCTAATTGCTTTATGGCATGGAGGGCATAATCCTAACAATCTCCCACTTACACTCAATGGCAATCACTATGGTATCTAATACCTATCTTCTCAAGATGTCGTTCTAGCACCGCATGTGACAGTGGCTTGGTCAGTGGGTCAGCAACGTTATTTGCTGAATTTATTCTTTGCATGGCAATGTTGCCTCTTCCAACGATCTCTCTAATGATGTGGTATCTTCTCTCAATGTGTTTGGATTTATTGTGATACCTAGGCTCCTTAGCCCGCGCGATGGCTCCATTGTTGTCACAGAAAAGTGGCAAAGGGAGCTCTATGCTAGGAACCACTTGAAGTTCAGCTACAAACTTCTTTATCCAAATAGTCTCTTCGGCCACGTCTGAGGCAGCCACGTACTCAGCATCGGTGGTTGAATAAGCCATCGTGCATTGCTTGGAACTTTTTTAATTCACCGCTCCACCATTTAAATCGAATACAATCCCCGGGTGGATTTGCGGTCATCGATGTCGAACTGAAAGTCAGAGTCAGCATAACTTTCCACCTTTAGTTCTCCATCTCCATATGTCAAACACATATCCTTAGTTCTTCTCAAGTACTTGAGGATACACTTTATCGTCATGAAAATCGCCAGAAAGAACCTGCCAATGTGGCAAGGGTAGAGATCCACACTATTGCAGGTGGACCATCTGGGGGAGACTCGTCTAATGCAATGAAAAGAAGTAAGAGGGAAATGCGTGGCAATCACTATCGTCAGGAGCCTACGAGGGTCTTTTCTGTACAAAACACTGACCAACCAATAGCTTTTGATGATAGGGATTACGAGGGCATGATTGTTCCCCACAACGATCCAATGGTAATAACAATGGATGTGGCGAACTTCGCAGTACACAAAGTTTTGGTTGATACAGGAAGTTCGGCAGATATAATTTTTTGGGATGTTTTACTGAAGATGGACTTGGGAAAAGTGAATCTACGAGCGGTGAATACCCCTCTTATGGGATTTACTAGTTCACAGATTATGCCGAAAGGGTCGATTGAACTTGATGTTTCGTTGGGATCAGCCCCAAAGAGGAAAACATTGTGAGTGACTTTCCTGGTAGTCGATACTCCTTTTGCTTATAATATGATTGTGGGCAGGCCTATGCTGAATTTGTTTGGTGCTATTGTATCGACACCTCACTTAAAAATGAAGTACAAAGCCAAAGATGGCATTGGCGAAGTGAAGGGAAATCAGTTAGAGGCTCGTGATTGCTATACCACCTCGTTAACGACGAATTCAAGCAAGAAGAGGAAAAGGGAAGTTACGAGGGTGAATGTCATTAACGAAGATGCTGAAGTGTTGATGAGGCAGATGGATAAGAAGCAGAAGATGGTAGATACGAGAGTTCAACCTGTGGAACATAAGATAATTCAGCCTTTTTGAGAATGATCTCGAAAAGACTACAAGGATTGGGGGGCAGTTGAGCCCTACGATAGAGTCGAAACTGATAAAATTTCTCAAAGCCAATTCGGATATTTTTGCATGGAAAGCTGCTGATTTCCAAGGTATTTACCCATCGGTGATTGTTCATAGTCTAAATATTGATCCTGATGCAAAGCCGGTTCGTCAGAAACGCAGGAACTTCGGGCCCGATAGAGATTCCATCATTGAAGATGAAGTGAAGAAGCTTTTAGAAGTAGGCTACATAGATAAAATTCAGTTTACTGAAGCTAATGTAGTTCTTGTACCTAAAGCCGGAAGCAAATGGCGCATGTGGATTGACTTTACCGATTTGAACAAAGTTTGTCCTTGGGACCCCTGTCCCTTGCCTCGTATTGATTTGTTAGTGGATTCAACTGCAGGTTGTGCTCTCTTGAGTATGATGGATGCCTATCAGGGCTTCAATCAAATTATGATGGCAGAAGAAGATAGGGAGAAAACTTTCTTCATAACTGCGCGAGGTGTTTATTGTTATAATGTGATGCCATTTGGACTACGAAATTCTGAGGCTACTTATCAGGGTCTGGTGAACATGATGTTTGAAGAGGAAATTAGAAAGACAATGGAAGTGTATGTTGATGATATGCTCGTCAAGTCTGTGGATGAAATGGACCATTTGAATTATTTAAAAAGATCTTTTGAAATAATGAAATGTTATGGAATGAAATTGAATCCTCATAAATGTATATTTGGAGTTCGTGGGGGGAAATTTTTGGGATACATGGTTACAAAACGAGGTATCGAGGCAAATCCCGAGAAAATCAAGGCTATTTTGAACATGAAATCCCCTTCAAATGTGAAAGATGTCCAAAAACTAACGGGGAGAATGGCGAGCTTAAATAGATTTATATCTAGATCTGCGGATAAAGGACTGCACTTTTTCAAAATCCTAAGGAAGGTTAAAAATTTCACGTGGACAGAAGAATGTGAAAAATCTTTTCAAGAGTTAAAAGAATACTTGGTATCCCCCTCATTGTTAACGAAACCTGTCTTCGGGGAACCTTTATTCTTGTATTTACCTGTCTCTTTAGCAGCCATTAGTGCAGTATTGGTCCGAGAGGTCGAGAATGAACATAAACCAGTATATTATGTCAGCAAGTTGATACAAGGGGCTGACTTGAACTATCTAGAGATTGAAAAATGGGCACTTGCTTTGGTAACTTCTGCTCGTAAGTTAAGACCATATTTTCAGTCCCATCATATTGTGGTACTAACGAATAAACCACTAAAGCAAGTATTAGCAAAACCCGATGTATCGGGAAGACTCCTAAAATGGGCCATTGAATTGGGTGAATTTAATATCGAATATAAAAGTCGTACGACAGTCAAAGCACAGATAATGGCAGACTTTGTTGTTGAGATGATGACGGAGTCACCCATAAATGTAGCGATGATGGAATCTGCGAAGCCATGGTTGTTGCACGTGGATGGATCCTCGATGACTAAGCGAGGAGGAAATGGAATCTGGTTACAAACCCTGGATAAATTGGATATGGAATTCGCAATAAAATTGAACTTCGATGTTACTAATAAGGAAGCAGAATATGAAGCCCTTATTCCTGGTTTAAAAATGGCAAAAAGCTTAGAAGTGAAAATGTTAATAGTTTACACCGACTCTCAGTTGGTGGCAAGGCAGGTTGCCGGGTCGTATGAGGCTAGAGAAAAAGCGATGATAAAATATCTAAAGAAAGTGAAGGAATTGATGCTGGAGTTCAAAAAAGTTGAGTTGAGTCAAATCCCAAGAGATGAGAATGAATGAGCAGATGCATTATCGAAGTTTGCAAATCAAATTGTGGGGTTGAAAAGTAGGAAAATAACGCTGTTGGTGGCAGAACATTCGGAAATAGAGGCGACGGCTTCGGTAGTTGTGGTTGAGACTTCGTGGAAGGATGCAATTACGGACTACTTGGTTAAAGATGAACTACCTGAAGATAAATTTGAGGCTCGGAAGGTCGTTCACAGAGCGACGAGGTTTGTAATGATAGATGGAGAACTATACAAAAGGTCAGTGAGGGGACCACTGCTACGATGCTTAACTCCATTAGAATCTGAATATGTTTTACGGGAAATCCGCGAGGGAAGTTGTGGGAATCATTCCACAGGAAGATCGTTAGCTCAAAAGGTTACGAGGCAGGGTTATTTTTGGCCTACCCTGGTTAAAGATGCATATGAATTTGCTAAGAAGTGCCGGGAATGTCAAATGCATTCTAATGAAATACATCAACCAGGAACCCCTATGGAAGCAATAAAAATTACATATCCATTTGATCAATGGGGCATCGATATATTAGGACCTTTCCCTTCAGCCCAAAATCGAAAGAAGTTTGTTATTGTGGCAATAGAGCATTTCACGAAGTGGATAGAAGCAGAAGTTGTCGCTCGTATCACAGAAAGAGTCATCATTGACTTCGTTTGGAAGAATATAATATGCAGGTTTGGCATACCCCGGATGTTGATATCAGATAATGGGACGTAATTCAATGGCAAAGCCATCACTGACTAGTGTTCCGAATTGAAGATCCAGCAGAATTTCACCTCGGTTGGACATCCCCAGGCTAATGGACTAACAGAGGTGGCGAATCGCATACTCTTGCAACATTTAAAAACTAGGCTTGATGGAGAACGAACAGGATGGGTAGAAGAATTTCCCGGAGTATTATGGGCATATCGAACAACGCCCTGTTCGTCGACGGGTGAGACTCCATTTTGTCTTGTGTATGGGTCAAAAGTAGTTATAACAGCTAAGATTGGCATGACGACCCATAGAGTGAGTTCATATGAACCCCAGGAGAATTAAAAGGCGAGGGAATTTGAACTGGATGTTGTCGAGGAGATATGAGACGGGGTATATGCAAATATTCTGAGGCAGAAGAGTACGATGGCTAGAGCGTACAATAAGAGGGTGAAAATTCGATGTTTTCAGGTAGGAGATCTTATTTTGAAGAAAGTGGAAGTGTCCAGGCATGTGAAGAAGTTAGAAGCAAACTGGGAAGGATCATTCAAGATTGTAAAAATCACGAAGGCAATGACCTATAGATTACAAGATCTCGAGGGAAAAGACCTACCTCGACCTCGGAATGTAAATAATTTAAGGAAATTTTATGCATGAGGAATACCCTCGTACAATTTTTTCCTATTTTTATGAACAGTTATAATAAATAACGATACATATTCCAAGGGACTTGAATCTTTATTTGTTGGGATACGTTATTCGTAATAAAAAATGATACACATTCCGCACTTGACAATTTTGATAATATACCGAAAGTAACTTGATGATAATGTTTAAACAATGAGAATAGTACGATATTGATAGCAACGATGCATAACAGTTGTAAAAGTCGACAAAAGTAAATCAACATCTACATAACATACCCAAAACATGGGTAAAAATGTTCTGAAAAAACAATACTTCAAAAAATATAAAAAAAATCAGTCTTCGATTAGCTGAGGTTCGTCAGCAGTAGGGGCCCCCTCTTCGCCTTAAGCTTGTCCATCACCTCGATCGACAGTTGCTTCAAGTTCCCGTTCGAATTAAATACTTTCTCCAGATTCGCCAATGACCAAACGATCGAACTCGGGAAAGTATGTGTAAGTATCACCGTCTTCGGGGGTAGAGGAGGCTCGTTTGAGGGGAGCTCTCAAGTAGGCCTGGGCGAATTCGTCCTCCTGGAAAGTGAGTGGCAAAGCTTCCATTTCTTTCAAGTAGTCGAGGGCCTTAAAGAAGCCATCTTGAACGTCATTGAGAGTTTGATCGAGCAGACGATCGTCAATCACTGTGGATTGTAACATGTCGCGAGCTCCACCTAGACATGCCTCTTCTATTTGACGCCTGAAAGAAGAAGACTCCTCAAACCCCGACGACCCGTGGCCTTGCCCAAGGCATATTGATGACGTTTTTCGACCTTAGTGCCTTCTTGAAGGGCATTCAGCTGCTGACGAAGCTCAACATTACTCCTTTCGATCTCCGCCATCCTTAGTTTGTCTCCATCGTAGGATCGGCAGATCATATCGAGCTCCGACTGCCAAAAAAAAAAAAAAGAACTCAACTAAGGATACGACTGCAACATATACTAACAATACTTCCAAGTTTAGACAAGTAATACGACTGAGTTCAAATAATATTTATGTACCTAGAGAGAAGTAACTTTCTCTCTATCCTCTTGAGCAGCAGTGAGCTCGGCTTTGACTTGACCTTTGTAGTCGGTGAGCTCTTGCTGAGATCGAAGTAATATCTCCTTTAAAGTGGAGTTGTTCAGAGACAACTGATGAATTAGGAGCTTGGTTTGAAAGTCAATAGTGTAAAAACAAAGTTAGCAAATGAGTTGGCTAAAATTAAATATTTTATGTTCGATAACAAATATTTAAAGTATTAAAGACGAGTGAATACCTTTTCCAGATATTGAGCAGCCTGCTTCTCAACGATAGGATGAGGCTGCTCGAGGATGAGAGCTTTATCCTTTGGCAGTAGGGTGCGATGAAATAGTTCGATCGCAGTGTTGCCACTGGGATCTTTAATGATGCTGCTGTCAGGATAAATATGCCAATCCTGAATAAGAGGCTGTTGGTCAGGGCGCCAGGGTGCCCGCTCGGGGACCTCACTTTTAAGGTAATCTTTCAGCAGCAACGACTCAGCCTGATTAAGCAAGTCGTAATCATGAGCGTCAGATGAACTGACAAGTGCGGTTCTTGGCGTCGAGGGTGGAGGTCTTGTTGGAGACGCCTAGGAAATACCCTCTCTATGGGGTCACTTCTCTGGATGACCATAGGGAGCACTTGTTAGCTCCCCCACAGCTTCAGGGCGACGTCGTCAGACGAGGGAACCCTCCTTAATCTCGGCAGAGTCAGCCGATACAGCGGTTGTCGGTGGCTGAGGAGTGGTAGTTGTTGTGCGAGGGGGTTGAGTTTGATTGTTCCCTTGATCTTAAGGATCAATAATCCTGATTCAAGATGGTCTTTTCCCTCGAGCACAACCGTGACCTTGGCTAATACCACGACCAGCTGCGGCAGCCGCTCTTTGGGCGGCTTCGGCAGCAATCACAGCTCTTTTGTCCAAACGAGCTTGTCTTTCTTCCATCGCTGTGAATGAAGCAAAGAAAAAAGCAAATATGTTAGTATTTAGTACTTCACGGCTATATATATATACGGGTATATAATAAACGTCGAAATGTATGTACAAATCTTTACCCAGATTTTCGATGACAGGCACGTTGGCACTACTTAGCCCACACGTGACTAGCATGGACTCACTCATCATGACCTCGGGCTTGAATAGCTATTTTACGATACGTTTTAAAGTACGTCGAGGTATGATGGGTCTACCAACATTGGACAAGTCAACGAGCTCCATACCCCAGGGACGAGGTATGTTCCATTGTTCATCAGAAGGGGGAGAGATGAAGAAAAACTTTTTCTTCCAGTCTCCAAAGGAAGACTGGGTACGAGACTGAAGGCGAAAGTGACGCTGAGGTGAAAAGAAGAAGAAACCTTCTTCCGTAGACTTTGTGCATCGATGCACGGATAAAAAACCATTGAAGTTTTTGATATTTGGATGAACACCGTACATCCTCATTATGACTCTAAAGAAGGCAATGTGCCTACAAGAGTTGCGAAGTAATTAAGTGGGGCTTAAACAAAGGTGGAGAAGAATATTTTCAATGGCTGGGTGTAAAGGAAGTCGAAACCCCGAAGCAAGATGGGCTACGTGTATACTGCGGAACCCTATAGGAGGACGATGCATTCTATCATTTCCTGTAGGAATGATAGTACGATAAGTGGAAGGTATGTGGTACCTAACTCTGATATCGGCAATATTTGACCCGGTTAAGATGGATGAATAACCTAGCCAAGGGATTATTCTACAAGCCCTATCCATATTGGGAAAAAGTTGTAAATTGGTGTTTTCGTCTCCCTCAAGATTTGGATACGAAGGGGGAACGTTAGATTCCTCGGGTTCAATAACGATAGGGGGATCATTTATTTGGGGTTCGGGAGATGTTTCAGGACTACTAGAACTACTATCGGAACCACTACGACTAGACGAGGAGGTTTCAGATTCCTCGTAGGAAATATGGGGTGATTTGGCACCCACAACAGAAGTACTCATGATATATGACTGGAAAATGTAAAATATAGAATAAATAAAGAAGAATAGAGTAAACTTATACCTAGCGTGAGAGAGCTTGAGTATGAACTAAGAAATGACCTCCAAATAGCAAGAACACTAACAATGGCTGCAGATAGCTCTTAAGAACTCTCTGTGCGAATGGTAGTTTCAGTAAAAGTAAAAACCCAAATGGAGGGTAAAATTTAGGTATATATAGTGAGAGTGTTCAAAATCAACGGTACAGATCTAATATTAAAGAGTTTCATCCAATGGTGGAGGGATGTGACGTTTCGAATTCAACTTGCATCTCTTGGAATTTGAAATGACAATGCAACAGGAAAGAAGCCTCTCGGGAAACGGTGTGTCAGAATTAATGACGTAAAACGGCTGCAGGGAAATGATTACATGAAACGACTGAATAGTCAAGATAAAGACAAATAAATGGCATTAATATTATATATATTTACTTCGTCAGTCATTAATTAATAAATTACAGTTATTTCTCTATAACTAACGAAGTGGGGGGACTTATGATATACCAAATAAAGATATAGTCCTTCGTGACATCGTATTATGAGCATTGTGAGGCCTATCGCATATATATAGATTAAATACAATAATGGTGCATTACACTCCAAGATACGCGTGTTTTTTAATGAACTGGATAGGGTCGACCCACGACCCGACCCGACCCTATAGTAACCAATCAGCACCCTACGTCTAACACACGTGTAAAGCATCTGAGGGTAAGACGTCCCATCTGTCATTCATTAAACAGTACAGCGTGGAATTCCTATAAATACCTTAATTTATGAAGATTCAAGGAAAAAAAATCTGAGCAATAAATACTAAGATCTACATATCGTTTTGCTTAGGTAATTCGTAGACTTGAGAGTACGATCCTATAATATAAATATTAGATATCTTCGGAATACGAATCATAGACATTAGAACAGCTTTATTTGAACTACGTTTAGACTTGATCCTTTGAAGGTACGTAGGCAGCTCGATCGTATTCGAGTGCAGTCTATAATCTTGAGAGTACACTCATTGGTCTGTATTCGAGATCATCTTGACTGAGACAGAATAGAAAAAATTCCGAGCTAGATCAAGTTCCAAGGGTAAAAGGCATTGCGCCATGAAATTGTTCATTGTAGGGTTCAAACTGACAGTGTTTGTAATATTATGTGGGCAAAATCCCAAAGGGGCAAAGCTGAAGGGTGCAAAGTGAAAGAATAGGCAAAAATTTGTGCAGACAAGTGAGGTGGCAAGCATTAAGTGGCTTGCCTAGGTGACAGCGCAAGGCCCAACTTCCCAATCTCCTCTCAGGTGCGCATCTCTGGAACCAGCCAGCGTTCGCACTCTTTTAACACCTCAGACTCAGAGATTGATTTTAGTACCCTTGCTGCAATTAGTTTCCTTCCTTTCTTTTTCCCTTTCAGCAGCCACTTGTCGCCGGAGCTACCTATTTCTCTCTCTCTCTCTCTCTCTCTCTCTCTCTCTCATATACATACAACAATACACATTTCTCTTCATATTTTGTTTTGTTCCCATTTCTCAAGAGGATCTTCTTAGGGTTTTCAATCAATCAATCAAAATCCCTGTGATTCCCAATCGACATATTTGGCCTTCGATGCGATTTCCAGTGTTTAATGAATGGCGTCGATTCGGAGAACGCTGTCGCCTTACAACGATCGCTCCTACCACAACGGAAACGGATCATCCAATAATCCTGTGCAATCCACCCACAAGATGTTCTCCTCCTCCCAACCCAGACCAACCTTTTCTCGTCTTCTCGCCCCACTTTTCCTCCAAAAGCACCACCACCTTCGGAAAACTAACATCTCCTGGAGAAAATCTATTTTCCGCTGCCTACTCTTCTTTTTCCTAGGTTTTTTACTCGGTATGGCCCCCTTTAATAATGATCTAAACTATCATCATGATTTTAATGATCTGAAGTATCATGATTTGAGGTCCTTCGAAATGAAGCCGCCTCCACCTCCGCCTCCGGTGGTTGAGAAGAATGTGGCTGATCTCGTTGAGAGACTGAAAGAAAAGAATGACATTGTTGAATTAGGGGTTGTTAGGAGGAGAAGCGGCGGAGGAAGTGAAGTTGAGAAGATTTTCAATTTTGCTCCGCCAAAGCAATTGATTGTGGTCACGCCAACGTACAGTAGGGCTCTGCAGGCGTACTATTTAAATAGGTTAGGGCAGGTACTGAGACTGGTGAGACCACCAGTACTGTGGATTGTGGTTGAGATGAATTCTGCGTCCATGGAGACTGCAGAGATTCTGAGAAATATGGGAATTATGTACAGGCATTTGTTGTGTAAAAAAAATTCTACAGATGTGAAGGACAGGGGAGTGCACCAACGGAATACTGCACTCGAGCATATTGAGAGGCATAGGCTTGATGGGATTGTGTATTTTGCAGATGATGATAATATTTATTCGCTCGAGTTATTTGAGAACATCAGGGAAATCAGGTTAGTGTTCAATGCATTAGCCGTTTCACTGATGCTTTATTTGTGCATATCTAAGTTATCTATTGTTACATGGAAAAGTTTGTTGGATTTTTTTTGTTTTTTTTTGTGAGGGGTGGGGGTGGGGGTTAAGAAAAAGTTTGTTGTTTTGACTTTGTACTACTTAGAATATGAAAAAAAGACTAGTATCACTGAATATGTACATGTCTCACAGAATGGACATTCTCTTGTGTCGGTGTAAAGGAAACATTTTAAGAATTTGGGAGGTTGAATTCACTTTCTCGGATTTGAAGGATGGACCTTTTTTCAGATATTGGTGTCGATGCTTTAGTCGGATAGTTCTTTGTCTTGATTTTATCTTCTTTTCACTGCAATAATAAGGTTTTGATGTCCATAGTTGCTTTTCCTCGCTGTATAAAATTGCTCTCATATAAATTTTCGGTCTTCATTTGGTCTATTGAACCTGTTAGTAATTTAGGTTATATATACTTCGTATAAAATTGGTTGGTGGATCGTACTCTTTTTATTTTGATTGTTGCCTCTTCCCTTCCCTCTGTGTATGTGTATGAGAGAGAGGTTGATTGGGAGGACTAGGTGTGGGGTGTAAATAGAGAACTTTTGTTTCATGTTCTGTTTGTTTCTAAATTCTTCCTCTTTTGTTCTGAATACAAGTCTTGAGGGACCTCAAATTGTTATTTTTTGCAAAAAACGTGGGACATGAAAGTTAATAACAGTCTTGTAAATTGTAGTTTGGGCTTCATGCTTCACGATTTAGTTGATTTTTTTTCCTTCTAAATTTTCCCTTCTTTTCTCAGTTCAGTTATAGGTAATCGTATTTGAGCGACTACTGCATTCTCACTCTGTCTCTCTCTCTTAGTTGTTGTGGAGATGCAGCTGTTGAAAAATATCTAAACAACTTTTCTAGAAAGAACCTGATTGTATCTGTTCTCTTGAAAGAATTAAGCTAGACTGCTAGTCTTGAAATTTCACTGTTCTTTTGATAATGGCCGGATATTGTTGGTTTGGTAAAAGTGGCAATTTCTTAGGAAAGGGTTTTCATAAGCGATGTCCTGAATTTGCTAAAAAGCTTTGGGATATGTTTTTCCTTCCAACTACCCTTTCTCACATTTTTCCTGGTCTTCTATTGATCTATTTCAAGTCTCAATATGATGAACTTAATAATACACTGTTCCGCATCATTCATTGACCTATTAGTGCTTTCTTGAACCTTTTCTAACACATGTTCCCCAAGAACTGCTAAATTATGCAGTGAAGTAAATGATAACAAGACAAATCTTCCTCTTGCTATGTTTTTCCTCAATCCCATTTGTCCTGTATGTTAAGAAAGCAGTCAGAGCACATATATGGTCCAAGCAGCCTAATGGATCTAAACATTTTTTTGGATCTTTTCAGATAACTACGTACACTTCCTCTAAGAATGGTTAAGGATTTGAACCTGGAAATGATATTGACTATCAGAAAATCTACGTCCTTAAAGAAAATAAAAAAAATAAGCTGTTCAGAAAATCTCTGTCGTTAAAGAGAATAAAAATTAAGCTGTTTATCATTGCTTTACTTGGGGGTTTATTTTATAAATAAGATGTGCTCATTCCGAGTTTCTTGACCTTTCCATGGTCCACTTATTATTATGTCAGCTACTCATATAATGTTGATGCATCTAACGAACTAATCCAACCCTTTGTCTTCTGATAAAGCATGTGAGCATGTGATGTTTACGTGTGCATGAAAATGAGACTTAATCCTTTTCTACACACTTACAGGATGTAAGTTGTTCTCACATAATATTCCCCCTTTGCTTATCAACGTAAAAACTGGACAATAAGACCTTTTGTTACCCACATTCTCCTGTCTTTTGGTGTATCATTGTTTACGGACACTCTGGTGTATGTTTCAATGCTACTTTATGGCTTAGGGAAGTAAAAATATTGTCCATTGACTTCTTTAGTGAGATTTTAGTTTTTGATATTAAAAAATGACAAGATCAACTATATGAATCTTCCTTTCCCTTGATTAATTGAAGTTTTGTTTTTAGTTGATCCAAGTAAAAGAATACTTCGAAGTTGCATGATATAAATCTCTTGCCAGAGTTCTCGACCAAAAACTCGTATATGACATTACCTCATTTCTTTATATATAGTTTCCTTTTGATAACTCACCTCGAAAACGCCTTCTCTTTATAACTTTTTATTTCTTTCTTATCAATGTATGCTATTCAGTCGTTTTGGCACTTGGCCTGTTGGCATGCTGGCTCAAAGCAAAAATAAAGCAATATTGGAAGGTCCTGTATGTAATGGAAGTCAAGTGATAGGATGGCACACAAATGAGAAGAGTAAAAGACTTCGTAGGTTCCATATTGATATGTCAGGCTTTGCCTTCAATAGCACCATACTTTGGGATCCTAAGAGATGGCATCGTCCAACTTCAAATCCGATTCGCCAGTTAGACACGGTGAAGGAGGGTTTCCAAGTATGCTTCATGTTGTTTCATATCTTCTCCCATAAATTTTAAGGATGTTGTATTGAACTAAAATATAATTCCAGGGCCTTTTTCAATATTTTGTTACTTTTTTCAGGAGACAACTTTCATACAACAGATTGTAGAAGATGAGAGTCAAATGGAAGGCGTTCCTCCAGGTTGTTATAAGATAATGAACTGGCACCTTCACCTAGAAGCTCGTGACCTTATATATCCTAAAGGCTGGATACTTCAGAACAACCTTGATGCAGTGATCCACTCCAAACAAGAGAATTTGATCTCATGAGATTGCTTATATTATGTTTGATCCATGAGGTATGTTATGCGTCCTATGCTTTTTGTGACGAGTGTAAAGAAGCTTATGTTTGTTACAGTTTCCACCTTTTTGAACCCCTAACAATAGCCCTGGGGAAAGTAGTTGGTTGGTTGCGAAAAAGTAAAAATTCTGAACAGCAGCCATCATTAACTCAAGGACTCGTTACACACAAATACACACACACACACACATTTATGTATACATATCATGTATATATATGTATGTATGTATGTATGTGCGCATTCATGCATGAATACAAGGAAAATAAAAGGAATGAAGGTAAATTAAGCAAAAAGTCTTTTTCCTTCTCCCTGCATGTGGGATATGGAATTCTTTTGTCTATGTATGCAGTTTCAATATTGGAAATATTATTGTTGAAACTGCCAAGGCAGCGGCATGTGTTAAAAAGGAAAAAATTGAAATTAACCAAAAAAACAACATAATAGGACGGAAGGCAAGGAGAGAAGACACGAGCAAATGCTGGTGCAAAGATCTTCTCTTGTGAATATGAAGTCATTCATGCAGAAGCTACTTGCTAACTTTCTACTTATGTAACTTGGCAGTACATTCTCTTGTGGAGCTGGTTGACGACTTAGAGACAAAAGATTGCTGCAAGCAGCCCCTTCTAAGAGCAGCATTCCAAAAGAAAAGAGCATTGGAATGAACAGTGACTATCTTCATTTATAATTTTTCATTTCTTTAAGAATTCTTTTGCAGAAACAAGATTCATTTTTGTGGTAAAGAGTTTTTCTACTTGTTAAGAGGAGCCAGGTATAGAACTGTGTTGAACTGAATAGAGAGGATGCTGCAATCCCTAAAACTTGGGGTGTCCTAGCATTTGTATGAATTTCAGCTGTGAGTGCAGTTTTATAGGAATAGCCTCAAATGAGGTACAAAGTTACCCCTTCACATACGGCTCTGTTAGCCCTGTGTTTTTAGTTCAGTCATCAGTAACCGTAGAGAAAGTGAGAAACTAACCTTTATCTTGTGGTTTGTTGTGTAAGGATCAAACCAAGGTTATGTAACTGTATTATAATGGTAAATAAAGGATTACAAGAACTAAAAATCCAACTTCGATAATCTATAAATTTTCAGTTGCAATTCCAAGCTCAAATATGCAATATGGAAAGATGGGATATGAGTGATGAGTTGGGATCCTCAATGCAGCAAGAAGAAAGGAATGAAGGGAAAGAGAGAGAAAGCTTACTGCATCAAAGCAATCATCAAATTTTGAGCCGAATCAATGAATGTCCGTGCTCAACTAATGCCTGCAAAATTCCTTATCCATGTGTCATAATCCCATTGGGTTGAGTGTGAACATAAACAAGCTTAATCCAAATTACATTTAATCAATATTAATTGTGAATTTGCTGACATTGTTGCCCTAATTTCCCCAAACGTCGTTGTTTGGCAGCTCACCTTTTTACTTATAAAAACGCTACACTTATTTTCACGTTTTTCTTTCGGTTAAAGCCTGACAAAACCTCCCCTCTAAAAAGACACCCAAGTATTAATTTCTCGAAATTGGAACTAGATCACTTCCTAATCCTCCCAAGATGTCTCCTTTTTTGATAAGTGTGCCCATACAATCAGAAGTTGAGTTACAACGTTGTTATTACACTTAGCCTGTTGGGATTGGTGGAGCCCCGGCCCAGCGGAAAAACATGGATTTTATTAAAAATTCGGCATCTCCAAATTAGGATTAGGTAAATATGGCACCATCGAATTCAAAAACTAGCTAAAAAGTGAGTTTTTTCGTGTTTACCTTTTGAAGACCTTAATCAGCAAGGTCTTTTGAAACAACTCTCTGCTACACTTTTCCGGGTGGATTTGCTCTAGCGCCCCAAGTGTTGCGCCTCTAATTTTATCCACACCTTAGTTTGTACCATCTATTATCTCCACGAGTGCTAGCTAAGAGAATATCGACTTTCGGCTTATGAGAAAAGTGGTAGGAATATATTTTGGTGTTTTTCGTACTCAACACATGAGTTGGAAAAAGTTCTTTGTGAAAGAGGTGGAAGAGGAAAGATGGAGAGAATAATCCACAACTCTTAGTTGTGATTAGGGTTGGAATAAATTATCAATATAAAACATTATAAATATATACACACACATGTGGTCATACCACACTTCACGCGCCTCTTAGGCGTTTTGTATACATATATATATTACATTTTTATTCCCTTACTTAATATAATAATAAATATATTACATATACATATATACATTTATGATGATGGTAAAAATCGTCAGACAGTGATTGTCACGTGATGAACCACGTGGGATAAGGGAACCGATTCAACTCACGACAAACTAGATTAAATATATATTAAGTTATAGATTGCACTCAGTTACTTCAAGCTGCCTACGTACCCAAGGTATGTGGGATCAAGTTAGTTTGTAGTTCTTTTGTGGGGTTACTCTCAATAAACAGTGAATTTTTACTGGGGGAGTAGATAATGATTTCCTCCCAACTCCTCCTAGGTATTTGTAGGAGCTGGTGCTGGACTACAGACCTTGGGCTTGGACTAATTAACAACCCATTAGGGTTAGTCTTCTTGATATTAGGGTCTCTTAGACTAATACTAAGATCCAATTATCTTTGGTGGGTTTTTCGTCCTTTTGGGACTTGTACAGCGGGTCCTCCACGGATCCCGACCCGCAGGTGGTGACCCGACCCATCTTGGGGACACAAGCAATTACCATAATACCCTTGGGTACTTTTTGGTGCACATCATAATGCCCCCCACTCCCGGGTTACTGGGTGGGATACCCGGGAGTGAATGTAATACCGCTTAGGTCGTGCCACCTAATTTCGAATTCTATTAGGCAATGAGTCATAAAGGCCCCTCATCTATTCTTGTATAAGTATGGAAAGGCAGTTGGGACTTAGCCACAACTTCCCTTCACATCCCCACACCCATTCATCCCCTAAGGAAATTATCTCTCTAGGAGCTTTCCTCACTCTACCATGGGCAAGAGCCAAGGTGACCAAGGTAAGAATTGTGTAATTTGCTGCTGCTTCCTTTTTTGGTGTGGTCGTGTGATACTAGCCTTGAGATACTTGCTTGCTTTTCTTCCCGCTTTTTTAATTGATCTAATCCATGTTCTCCTCGCCCCAATAGAGGTCGTTTAGGAATTGTCGGAGTCCAATCGGGAGAATTCCGTAGGGCAGAGTCTGAAATTGCCCCTCGGTGAGAGCCACGAGGCGTCGACTCGCGGCTACTCGCTGCTAGGCTGCCTCGCGACTGCTATCGTGGGCCTCGCGGCGTGGGCCGTGCGACCTGCTTGGGTCCGGGTTTACCCTGTTGGTCGACTTTCACATATGTTTTTGTGGTGTGTTTACTTTTTGTGTGCATATGCTATCTTATTTAGATAACCTCTGTTCATAACTAGTTATTGATGGAGCCCTTCATTTTCATAGGACTAGGGAGTCATTATCCCCCAAATACTGAGGACTCGGCCTCCGAAGATGGCTTTGCGTTCAACTCATGTGATTCTACTATCACTAAGCCCGAGCTTGTAGCTTTATTCAAGGAGACGACAATGGAATTCGAGTTGCTTGCCCGTGTCGAGGTGTCGAATCCTAGATCCTCCAGATGGGCACGTGACCCTATATTTGGAGTATTTTTGTTCGGGGCTCACCTTCCCGTACCATAAACTCTTTGGGGAGATATTAGACCACTATGGCATATGCATCAGTCAATTGACCCCGACGTGTTTTGCCCTTTTGAAGGGCTTTATTTCCCGATTTACTAAGCTAGGTCTTGACATTAATCTAGAGGCCTTTCGGACCTCGTTTACAGTCAAGGCGTGTCGTTTCACACCGTATGTATAGTTTTTTCTGGATCCGACCGCTAGGTTCTTGGAGGACAATGTTAAAACCAAGGGTAATTAGAAGCTCAAGTTTTCTATTTTCCCCTCACCTGCTTGGGTATATCACCGCCTTTGTGTTGGACCAGGAACCTAGATTCTCAACAAGCCACCCCCGCACAAAGGCAACTTAGGGTGGACTTTGGCAAGGCAGGCTTGTATGATGGTAGATTTGATGTTAACCAGTTCTATACTCCTGGTATATGGTGTTCTTTATTCCTTTGCACTTTACATTATATTTCTTTCGCCTAACGTTTTCACATGCTAGCAAATGATAGCCCCATTTTTGTACAGGCATGAGGATGCCCAAAGGCGTCGTACCCAAGGGTGTTCAGGTGACTTGCACCATCCCCCGCACTCCTAAAGTTTCACATGGTCGTGGCAAGGGGGCTGATCAGCCAGGTCATTCCTCCCTTGTCCCTTCGAGCGTGCCCCGGGCTCCTTCCCCTTTGGATCCCGCCTTGTTGGAGTAGGTGCCATGCACCTTAGATTTTGACTCCTTGATGGCGGATTTAGGTGCCAAGGGTCCTCAGGGCCCTAACTTGGGCACTGCTGCTAGCTCTCAGGGCACTGAGGTATTGGCGACAGGCGATGACGATAATGTTATTGAGCACTCTGCTCATTCATCTCCGAAGAACAGCTATCGGAAAGGGGTGGCCCCCGATCGGGGGCACATATCCTCTTATCCTTTTCCTCCGCCGGTCCCCGCAATGAAACATGCTCGCGGTGACACTCTGGGGAGTTTCAGTTCTACCGGTCTTGACAATGGCTTGTTTAACTCTGGGGCAAACTTGGCCCCCAGTGTTAATTCCTTTTGGGACACAACTAATCCCGTGATGCCTTGGTCGATGATGAGGATGGTCATGACCGACTACGATGTTACTCGCTTGTCATCCCTATCGGTCGAGCATCTTGATCAGGAGATTTGCACCGGTGCTGGTCGGGTAGGCATTTACAAGTGCTGCTATCATTATTCTGAGGTTACATATTCAGGCCTCTGAGATTTTCTTTCCACTCTTTCCTTTTTGTCAGTCTGTTCAATTATCCCACTGTGTTTGCCACAAGTGCGAGGAGGTGGAGAAGGAGCATCAGGAGAGCCTCCAGCGGAACTGTCAACTGCTATTGTGGTTCTGGGGCGCTAAGAACTCCTCTGACAAATGGAAGTGAAAGTATTAGGAGGCTTAGAAGAAGCTTGAGGCAGAGAAGTCTGACGATGGCTGCTTCATTGCCTCAGATGCTGGGAAAAAGGCCTTCAGTGATGCTAAGAAATCTGCAATAGAGAAGTTTCGCAAGAGTGCCGCCTATATCGAGGAGTGCAACCAGCAGGCTTATAAGGTTGCTAGAGGTTTTATGACCAAGACGGTGTGCAAGTGCCATAGGACTCTTCGCGATAGCGGTCGATACCCAGATGATGACTTCACTTGGTTGTACGAGAATGTCCCCGACACCAGTGATGGGGAGACCGATACTAGAGGCAGTGCTGCCAGCTGAGGTCTTGGTAGCTTCCTCAGCCATGAAGCTCTTTTATGTTGTCACTCTTCAAGTTTTATGCTCTCATATTGCTTTTAGGCTGTTTTATGCTTCATCAGTAGTGACATTTATTCTTAATTGCCCATTGACGGGTCGATGTTATTTTAGCCATGTGAGGCTTGATGGATATTTTTTCTCTTGGCATGTTGCCTTGTGAGGATTTCTTTTCTTATCATGGATCTTATCTTTAGTACTTTTGATCTTTAGCACTTGTAGCCATCTCGCTGATAGCGATTGATTTTTTCATTGTTCTAACAGTTGGCTACTTGGCTATATATTTTCCCCCATATGCCCCTACTCCTTAATTGTGCTAGTCAAATTTAGAAGTAAGTGACCATATAGTAAGGGAGTTAGAAAATATTTGTGCTTTTTGCCATTCGGTGATGGTTTACCCCCATGTTTAGGTGGGTTGGATGATTGTTCATGTTCCTACTACTCACTTCCTATTCTCCTCTTATAGGGTAGGCGTGTAAGTAAAAACAAGGTAATCGGCATGTGGTGCCTTGCGTATTTTACATTGGCTTAGACAACTATTACCTTCACGTGTTGTCAGCAAGAAGTGAAGTTGATTCTTTATTTAGTTACCTTTCTTTCACTATCTTCTTGGTGTTTGATAACAACACTAGGAACAACGAGGTTTATGTAATTGAATGGGTGACACGGTTCATGATACCTAAAGTCGCCACTTATTATGGGCTTGGGTGCCTCCTAGTTTGTTGAAAATTTCAATTCGTAACCTTAGTGGGAGTGGGGAGACCTTTTGTAGGTCCTCTACCTCTCTCGGTATTATCGGAGGGATTATGGGGTATAATCTCAATCCATAACCTTAATGGGAGTGGGGAGACCTTTTGTAGGTCCTCAACCTCTTTCGCTATTATGGAGGGACTATGAGGCATGATCTCAATCCATAGCCTTAATGGGAGTAGGGAGATCTTTTGTAGGTCCTCAACCTCTCGGTACTATGGGGTCGCCCATCCTCAGGCAAGCCATATATGACCAGGGGGATTTTAGCGATGACACCCATGTTGACCTCGAATGGGGTCGCGTGTGATGTCTATAAGGTCTCCAGTGGCAACTTGATAGCTCCTAGGGGTCATATTAAAGTTTCCGTTCCTTCCCTTACACGGGTAGAGCGGTTACTCGTTTATAGCTGTCGGATAATCTAATAGCATAACAATAGTGACACAAGCATCTAAGTATACGTTTGGCCAGTGGCCTAAATTTATCAAGTGTCACCTATTATTATCATGACAACTCAAAGAATAGAAGAAATAAACTAAGTATTGAGACTTTGTAACGGCCTCAGTTTGAGCCACTAACTCTCGGTTTGCTATTCGACCATGATTTGAAGATAATATTTAACATATGCAAAGGAGAAGGGTGCTAATAAGCACTCATCTAAATTATCCAGTCATTCATGCATGAAATAAAAGAAATAAGGGGGGTGCACATAGGCACCTCAAAACAACGTCTGCGGGTGCACTTAGGCACCTCAAAACATAAAATAAACACTAGGCTCATGGCCAACATGGTATTGTCTTAAAGTTGGATATGGAATAGGTGGTGATTGATTGTTTACCTTCGAAAGCCACTAGGGGCTCAATACTCTGACGCCGCTGAGTCAGGGGAATGATTCCCTGGGCTCTTCAAACTTTCCATGAGATTTTTAGCCAGCAAAGGGGAGCCTAAGAGCGACCGCTGGGCTATCTTGGCTTTGCCCCCCAAGCCATCTTCCACCACCGAGATCAAGTTGATCGCCACTTGTTTTCCTTTATCCTCAGGGTCCTTGTCTCCGTGCTTTCTTTTGGGTTTCTTCGGTGCGTTCGCATAGCATTCTCTTGCCACCTTGACATCCCTAGTTGCTTCTCTCACTCCCTTGGGGGTGAGGAACTTAATCTTCATGTGGAAGGTTGAGCTAACGGCTTGGAATTAGTTCAAGCTCGCTCCCTAAGATGACGTTGTAGGTGGAGGGGGCTTTGACCACTAAGAACTTAACCATTTTTGTGGAGCGTGTGGGATAGACCCCAAGCGAGGTGGGGAGAGATACTTCCCCTAGGGCTTCCACAGTCTCACCCGCGAATCGAGTAAGGAGAGTGTTGACCGTTTGGAGCTAGGCATTGTCAACCCCCAGCTGAGTAAAGACGTTGTGGAATATTATGTCGGCCGAACTCCCACAATCAATTAACACCTTTTTCACCCAGAAGTTCGAGATGGTTGCCGATATCACCAAAGCATCATTTTTTAAGGGGATAGCATCCCCCACATCTTGCTGGCCAAACTCTCTAGTGGGACTGTTGGATCATATTTGATTGACTTGTCCTCCATGGGGGGAACTTAACGCGTACATCCCAGTAGCTGCTTTTACTGAGACTTTCCTCGCGTTCACTGAATAGCCTCCAGCCGGACCTCCTAAAATCACCCCTATGATCCCATTTACCGGGGGATTGTCCATATCCGAGTCCACTGTTAGGGGGTTGCTCTTGCCTCCATCTCTACCCCTTGGTCTTTGGAGTGTCTGAACGGTTACCTCTGATGGGGCAATCACCTCTTGTAGGTAGCCTCTTTTGATCAACTTTTTTATCTCCACTTGAAGGTGGTGGCATTCTTCCATCGTGTGACTCTTGTCACGATGGAACCTACAACATTTCTTGGACTTGAGGCGGCTGGGACTATCTCTTATCTTCTTCGGCCAAGAGACTATGCCTTGCTGCTCCTCTATTGCCAAGACTTTCTCCCTCGAAAGGGTGAGTGGAGTATACTTGGCGAACCCCGATGGGGGCATAGGCTTCCTCTCTTTGGCGTCCAACACCTTGTCTTCATCTCTGACTTTTCTCTTGTTACCTCCACGCTCATTCCTCAGTGACCCTATGGTCTCTTCAATCCTTATGTACTTCTCAGCTCTAGCCAGCAACTTTACCATGGTTGCTGGGGGCTTCCCTGCAATAGACTCCTTGAACCTACTATTCCGTAAGTTCTTTTGCATAATGCTTCACAACAACTCGTGATTAACATGTGGCACCTCTGGCACCGCATTGGAGAAACGCCTCACATAATCCCTCAAGGATTCTCCATCTTTTTGAACCACCATGAACAAGAACGATGCTGTCTTGGGGTATTTATTGTTCATGGAAAAGTGATTGAGGAAGCGCCTGGTCAGCTGATAGAGATCGGTGATAGTGCCGGCTGGTAGCCTATTGAACTAACTCAGAGCCTTCCCTGAAAGGGTGGTTTGGAAGATCTTGCAGTATGCTTCATCGCTGATATCATACAGATCTGACTTTGCGTTGAACTTGTTAACATGTTCTTGAGGGTCTCCGTCTCCCTCATACTCACTCAAGTGTGGAATTTTAAGCCCTGGGGGCAAAGACTTAGCCAGTATCGCTGAACAGAAAGGGCTTGTGTTGACGGAGCCACTGCTAATGGCACCAATTTGCATGTCTTCATACCTCTCGTAGGCTTTCGGGCTTCTATCACGGCGAGATTCATGCCTTCTTTAACATTCACGCCTTGGTAAGGCCTCCTCGGGGGTCACTGAGATGTGACCTCGGTGAGGAGATCAGAGAAGCGTTGGCCTTCTATCTCTACCTCTTGGTGGCCTCTCAGGGAGTGAGGCCACACTGTTCTCTTCTTCTTTGGCAGCGCCATTTACCGTGGAGTTGGATCGTTTCGAACCAATACCACCGGGGGTCAGAGATTCTCGATCTCGACTGGGAGATTGGCTTAGCGCCCCTCGGTGATGGCGACTTTTCTCACAAGGCTCAGTACCCCTGCGAGCAGATGGTGGAGGTGGATCTTGCAACCCCTGCTCGTGGGGATGGGGAGCCTCTGGATGGCTTCTCTCGTTGGGGTCCTACTCCCTGCTGGCAGTTGGACCTTGGGGTGCCAGGGAAAGATGTGCCCTAGCGTATTGCTGAACAGCCCTTGCCGCAGCTCTCACTGAGGCATCCTCTACCAGAGTAAGTAGCGCTTCTTGGGTGATCTCGAACACCCTGGAAGAAGGGGGTGGGATCACCTCTGGTACAACAGGTGGTGCATTTTGCTCTCTGTTAGAGGGTGCTACTTCAGGACCTCTACCCTGGGTACCTCCGCCATCAGTCTGACCGTTGGGAGGATTTTTTCCCCCTCTGGATGATCGGGCCGATCCTCAGGCACCGGGTTGGGATTTTCATCAGCAGTAGTTAGGTGATGTTTGTTGTGATTGTGACCTCGATGCCAATGAGGACTTAGAGAATAGGGCACTAGTTTATATTGTACAACCTATAAATAATATAAAGGCATTATTAAGTTGTTCATATAACAATTAATGTCATCTATAAGTCTTAAATGAACAACTAGTCCATGTGTGTCAAGGCAAACCTTTGCATTCCTTATAGTAGTTAAGGAGATGGGCACTGGAAGGGTTTGATACTTGATCACTTAAATGGTTCGCAAGTCGGAGAATCTTAATTGGGCATTGAGATTCGTGTGGACTTGTATGATACATGCTCTGATAAGGAGTGCCACTCTAACACTATGGGATAGTGGGAGTTTGTGTCATGGATACATTGATTGGATTGGATTAGTGTATTCGAACACGGCTCGTAGTAATCCGATCACATGGGTTTTTACTCAGTAATTGTCAATGATCGAATTACTGATTATGATAGTATGCGTGAGCCTTTGACCTGAGTAATTAAGTTAAAGATGTGTTTTTGACATCAAGTTTGTCATTAGAGTAATTAGATCCAATTCACCCGTTGTTGGGGTCGACCTCGAAGTGCGGCTTGATGGCAAGTTGTTAGAGTTAGTGCCCGGCGCACCAATTATTGGGCGCCATTCTATGTAATAGTAACTCTAGAGCTGAGCAATCGTTTTCTTATAAATAAAGTCAATCTCTTTTTTATATATGTGGCATGTCTTTATTCTTAAATTAGTTTTTACTTTGGCTTAGAATAAAGTCCCGAAGGATCACACATAGCTATGGGACACCATTGCACATTGGGTGTGGCAATGATGGAATATGTCTCGAAGGCTGTGATCTTTAAACATTGTTCCAAGTCGTGAAAGGGTTCATCGAGATAAAGGGATATCGATGCAACCCAAAAGACTTGCTCATATGATGCATACTCTGGTAGAAGTGTATCTTGTTCCATAGATACTGGCACGGTGAAAACCAATGCATATATGAGGGTCGCCATTGTGGTAATGGGCGAACTGAACAACCCCATGGAAGTTCCTGAAATGGATTCCCAGTCGAATGTGGAATTTCCAGTGGTCTTGTAGTATAAGAGTAATCCTTATGGACCTAAGATTCCATTGGATGTCTTATGCGTAACCGCGCATGTTCTTGATTTGTTACATGATCACTTTAGATGATCGAATATGGGCAAACTCAGACATGCATGTCTTAAGTAGTAAGGCACGTGAGAATCAAGAGGAATCTATCTCTGACATTAGCCAGTCGGTTAATCTCCTATGGTTACATAGTGAATCGACTTAAGGAATCTTCGGCCGAAGTATGATATCTAAAGAGGCATAGGGTTTCCTCGTTTAGATAGTCGAAGTCGATTTCACATAACGTGGGAAACATAGTATTGAATTAATAGAGCTTCGACCTTAGCCACTGCTCTAGATTCAATCGGGAGATTAGATAGAGAGATCTTACTTATGCGAGGATCAAGATCGCAAAAGGCGTATCTTTACTTTCGTTTTATCTAGGTCTTCGTGACCCTATGCTAGGTGGGCAACCGCGATTTGTAAGTGCCTAGAATTAGCTTGGTGACTAATTCGAGGCTTGATTAAATCAAATGATTGATTTAATCTAGTACTTTCCATTTTTGGAAGGTACACTAGCACTGTGGGAAGTTGTACTTACTACTAGATAGAAACGAGCCTAAGGGGTCACACACTAACTCGAGAGAGTCACTGCTTGAATAGATGCGATTAATCAATTTCGAGGAAATTGAGGGAATTAGGAAAGTGTAGTACTTTCCCAATATGGAATATAAATTAATTGAAGGATTCAATTAATTTTACTCTTTTAATTAATCTTGTAGAATTAATTAAATTAATGGACCTAGTAGAGTCCAAGTATTTTTATTTAATTGGGTGGAGCCCAAGTTAAATAAATAAATGTTGGAATTAATTGGTTGGATTTAACTTGACTTGTATTTAATTGATGGGTTGTGCCTATAATTAAATTGAAAAGTCAAAATTGAACCCTAGAGTCCAATTGAATATGTTGACCGATTTCTTGAGTGAAAAATAAGGGAAGGGGGCGATTTTTAACATGTGGTGGAGGAGGAAAAGAGTTTTCCCCTTCTCCAAGTCTTCATAGGATAAGGATTACTAGAGAGTTTAGGAGAAAGGAAGTTTCCTTTTCCTAATTGGACTCTAGGTAATCTTCACCTATAAATAAGAGATGAAGAAGACTAAAAAGATGATGAATTTTTGTTGGAAAATCCGCCCCCCTCACTAGACTAAAAATCGGCCACTTCTTCTCCTATTTCCAACAAGACGTCGTTCTATTCATGTGTTGAATTAAACGACTTAGAAAATATTCCTACCCTTCACATAATCAAGCCTAAGTTAAGCTTAGAATCATTTTGTTGTCTAGCACGCAAGGCAAGACGATTGGTGACTTGAACGAGGTGTGGATACATCTTAGAGGTGCGACGCTTGGAGCATTCTAAACCGGGAGATACGAAAAGACGACGGGCAATTTCTCACCCAAGGGAAATTGTGTGGATTTGCACCACAGGGTTGCTGAGATCCAAAGTTCGAGGTGAAACGAAATTTTCGAAAGGTATAATTTCGTTTACCTCCTTATCAAATTCGATCGAACCAATTCCATATTCCTGTTTTCGGGTGGTTGTACGTTTACTTTTGTAAAATTTTAATTTCTGCTGCCACGAGCCACCCGAGGGAACGAGTCAACCCAACACAAGTAGTAGTCGTAACTGGTTAGCAAAATGGAATTCACTGTCTCGAAAGTAAACGAGAAGTATCCTATGCAATCATAGGTAAATGAGATTAAAGTCTCTAGCCAGAGCTCATGAACTAACCCATGTTGGACACTGAGAGTAGTTCGGTAATCTCATTTACTATGACACTTGTGCATAGTATCGAGTTATGTGAGTTTGACATATTCCATGACTCTCACTCGATCGGGATACGTCAGTGAAGGGCTTATACTCATACAATATTCATAATCTAGAGGTTCGTAATGACATAGACATTTCGTACTCGGTTGGGCTATGATGTGGGGCCACGGTGCTGGCTAGGTGTCACCCACATTCTTTGACTTCCTCCCATTGCCAATCAAGATGAACCTAGAGAGTCGTGCTATAGGAATAGATGGGGAAATCATTTGTTGTATTTGGATGACCTTTTTGGTAATTTATCCTTTGGAAGGACGAATTAATTAATTGGACTATTTAATTGAATTAGTTGTTTAATTGGATTAAACATAGATAATTAAATTAATTATGTTGACTAGGTAAACTATATGTACTAATTAATTATTTAGTTAATTTCTTAATTAGAATATTAATTTAATCTTTGTATATTTAATTGAATTAAATATTAGAGGATTAAATTAATAGGGCTAAGTCGACTAGGTCAACATATCCCAACTATAAGTCCAATTGGGCCTTTAGGGGCGTGTGTTTTGTGTTGGGAATGTGCCCTCGATGCCAACGAGGAGTTCGAATACAAGTCACAAGTTTAAATTGTGCAACCTCTAATTAATATAAAGGCAACAATATGTTTTTCGTATAATTCTTGATGGCATCTATAAAGTTTTAAGTGATCAACTAGTCCATGTGTGTCAAGGCAAACCTTCGCATTCCTTAAGGAGATGGGTACTGGAAGGGTTTGGTACTTAATCATTTAAATAGTTCGCAAGTCAGAAAATTTCAATTGGGCATTGAGATTCGTGTAGACTTGTACGACACATACTCTGACAAAGGAGTGCCAGTCAAACACTACGGGATAGTGGGAGTTTGTGTTATGGATACATTGATGGGATTAGTGTATTCAAACACGGCTCGTAGTAATCCGATCACATGGGTTTTTACTCAGTGACTGTCAATGATTGGATTACTGATTATGAAGGTATGCATGAGCCTTAGACTTGAGGAGTTACGGTCACAGTGTGCTTGTGACGTTGAATTCTGTCACTAGAGTAGTTAGACCCAAATCACCCATTGAAAGGTGGGGTCAACCTCGAAATGCGTTCCAATGGGCAAGTAGCATGTGAGGTGATTACCCAATAGGAATTCACTATCTCGAAAGTAAACGAGAAGTATCATGTACGATCATAGGTAAATGAGATTGAAATTCTTTGGCCAGAGCTGATGAACTAACTCGTGTTTAGTAATCTCATATTACTATGATTCTTAAGCATAGTATCGAATCCTGTGAGTTTGACATATTCCATGACTCTTACTTGATCGGGATACGTCAGTGAAGGGCTTATACTCATACGGTATTCATAATCTAGAGGTTCGTAATGACATAGTCATTTCGTACTCGATTGGGCTACGATGTGGGGCCACGGTGCTGGCTAGGTGTCACCCACATCCTTTGGTATCCTCCCATTGCCAATTGAGACGAACCTAGAGAGTCGCGCTATAAAGGAATAGACGGGGAAATCAAGTCTTGTATTTGGAGGGTGTTTTGGTAATTTGTCCTTTGGAAGGACTAATTAATTAATTGGACAAATTAATTTAATTGGTTGTTTAATTGGATTAAACAATGGTGAATTAAATTAATTAGTTTAAATATTTAATTGACTAGGTTAATTAAATATTTAAACTATAATATTAGTTAATTGATTAATTAATTAACAAGAACATTGATTTAATTGATATATATTTAATTGGATTAAAATTGATTAAATTAATTGGACTAAGTTGACTGGGTCAACTTAGCCCAATTATTGTCTAAAAGGCCTAATAGGCGTGTACTGATGGGCTTTAAGTTGGAGGATTTATTTAATCCTCCAACACAAGTTAGAGAACACAACAATGCACACAACAATTCACATAACGTGAAATCCTCCACCAAATACATCAGAGAAAAATGTTTCTCTCTTCTCAGTCCACTCAGTCTGGCCTAGCCCCCATGGAGATTTTCCAGAGTCCGTTCTTGCATGATGATCTAGAGACGGTACAATTGAACCATTGGAGAAGATTGAAGATTCGCAAAGATTAAAGTTGAATACGCGAAAAGGTAAGTCTTTCGTATTCATCTTTTTCATGATTAAAATCGACGAAAGCCATGAATTGATTTTGGTTTGGGAATCCGGATCTGTTTTACATTTCCGCTGCGCATGCCTAACAGGATTCCCAACATTTTGATGGGCTTAGTTGGAGGATTTATTTAATCCTCTAACACAAACTAGAAGACACATCAGTGAAAAAACACAATACTGAAATCTTCCACCAAAAATACAACACAGAGAAAAATAATTCTCTTCCTCTCTCTCTCTCTCTCCTAGCCGCCATTATGGAGAAAAAGAGATGGAGATTTACGGGGTCAATTCCGACGCGTGATTATCTAGAGACGAGACACGTGGACCGTTGATCGAAGATTTGAAGATTCGCGGGGATTGATTGAATACGCGAAAAGGTAAGTTTTCGTGTCCATCCTTTTTAATTAAAATCAACGAACGACAAATTGATCTTGGCTGTGGGAATTCGGATATGATTTTAAATTTCATTGTGCATGATATCAGGATTCCCAACAATGTTGGTTACTCATCCTATCACCGGTAGTACGTGCTTGAGACCTAGTTTGCATACTTAGCGGTTGGAGCACTGTTCCCACAGACGGCGCCAATCTGATGATGGTAAAAATCATCAGACAGTGATTGTCACGTGACGAACCACGTGGGGTAAGGGAACCGATCCAATTCACAACAAATTAGATTAAATATATATTAAGTTATAGACTGCACTCGGTTACTTCGAGTTGCCTATGTACCCAAGGTATGTGGGATCAAGTCAGTTCGTAGTTCTTTTGTGGGATTACACTCAATAGCCCGTGAATTTTTACTGGGGGAGTAGATAATGATTTCCTCCCAGCTCCTCCTAGGTATTATAGGGAGCTAGTTGTCACGGACTTAGTCTCTTACTAACGCCTCGTGCGGCACTTAGCTCGTCGCCCCGCCTCTTGCAAGGATTGCTAAGTCAGCCTCGCTCACTCGTGCTCGTGCGCTCGGGATTTTAAGTAAAGAATTCGAGAGTGTTTGGAAAAACTCTTAAGCACTTGTATTGCTCTTCAAAATGCTTGATGGTTACAAATGATGCCTAGCCCCCTATTTATAGTAGTCCATTTGAGAATGGACGGTTGAGATCAATTCGATCCAACGGCTATAATCGACGATCTAGAGAATTCTACTAGATATTTACAAGGTATATTCTAGAGAATTCTAGCTATACAAGTTTCTACCTTATTCTAGAGATTTCTTATAAATCTCTACACAACTAGAACAATTCTAGATAGTTCTACTCACTACTATATATACAAGGTAGTGTAGAGATTCAACACTTTGGGACCTCATTTTGTGGGAAGAGGTGTTGAGAATTACCGGGGCGTGACATCCTCCCCCACCTAATGTGGCGACGCCTTCGTCGCCTCGTATTGTTGAAGGCGATCTTGGAACTGCCACAAGTCGTCCTGTGATTCCCATGTTGCCTCGGACTCGGGTAGCCCTTTCCATTTGATATAGTAATGAGTCGTCGGCTTGACTCCTCGACGCCTTACAACCTTGTGAGATAGCACCTCTTCAATCTCTTTATCAAATGACTTGGTTACCACTGGAGGTGCTCGATGTGATGCTCCTCGGCTTGGATCTTCCTCGTCCTCTTGGTATGGTCTTAGCATGCTCACATGAAAGACCGGATGAATCTTTAATGTGCTCGGAAGGTCGAGCCCGTATGAAACTTTCCCAACCTTAGCGACCACTGGATAAGGTCCCTCGTACTTCCGCACCAACCCCTTGTGCATGCCCCGAAATGCCTTGAATTGTTGCGGGATTAACTTGATTAGCACCTTGTCGCCAATGTTGAACTCCAAGTGTCGCCTCTTGGGGTCGGCCCATTTCTTCATCTTTCGTCGAGCCTTCTCCAAGAAAGATTTGGCTAAGTCGGATTGTTCCGCCCACGACTTTGCCATTTTTGCCGCTCCGGGACACCTTGCACTATCGAAAGATATAACCAAAGTGTGAGGTGTGAGTGGTTGTTGTCCCGTTGCCAACTCAAAAGGGCTCTTTCCCGTGGCCTCGCTCCTTTGCAAATTGTATGAAAATTGAGCCACGTCAAGAATTTTTGCCCAATCATGTTGATTGGCACTCACAAAGTGCCGAAGATAACATTCCAACAAGGCATTCACCCTCTCAGTTTGGCCGTCGGTTTGCGGGTGAAAGCTTGTGGAGAAGCACAACTCCGAACCTAAGAGCTTGAAAAGCTCCGTCCATAGTCGTCCGGTGAAGCGGGGGTCTCGATCACTTATAATGCTTTTGGGCAGCCCCCAATACTTCACGACATTCTTGAAAAATGCCCTTGCCGCCTCCTCTGCCGTGCAATCCCTCGAACAAGCAATGAAGCTCCCGTATTTTGAGAATCGGTCTATCACCACCATAATAGACCCGAACCCCTCGGATTTTGGCAAGGCACTAATGAAGTCCATCGAGACGGACTCCCAAGGTCGATTTGAGACGGGTAAAGGCTCTAATAGTCCTGCCGGTTGTTGGTTCACCGTCTTGTCTTGTTGACACACAAGACACATCCGCACATAAACCTCCACGCCATCCTTCATTTGGGGCCAAAAGTATGCTGTCTCCAATAGCGACATAGTTCTCTTTTGGCCCCGGTGTCCCGCCCATTTGGTGTCGTGACACTCTTTAATAAGGTCTTTGCGTAGATTGCCCCATTTTGGAACATATAACCGTCGTCCCTTGGTGTAGAGTAGGCCGTCCTCTACCCAGAATTGTTGAGTTTTGCCCTCCTTGGCAAGCCTCATCAACTCCTTGGCCATTGGGTCGTGTTCCAAGCCTTCCTTGATCTTCTCGTGGACATTCCCTTTGGCTAAGGAGATCGCCGCAAGCTCCGCCTTTCTACTCAGTGCATCGGCTACTACATTCGCCTTCCCGGGTTTATACTCCAAAACATAGTCGAACTCTGCCAAAAAGTCTTGCCATCGTGCTTGCTTCGGGGAGAGTTTCTTCTGTGTCTGGAAATAGCTCGTGGCAACGTTATCGGTTTTTACCACGAACCGCGACCCCAACAAGTAATGACGCCATATCCTAAGGTAATGGACAATGGCCGTCATCTCCTTTTCTTGAACCGTGTAGCGCCGCTCGGTCTCATTGAGCTTTCGGCTCTCGAATGCGATTGGATGCCCCTCTTGCATCAACACTCCCCCTATAGCAAAGTCGGAGGCATCCGTGTGTAGCTCAAACATCTTCTCAAAATTTGGTAAGGCAAGGACCGGCTCCTCGCTTACCGCCGCCTTCAGGTCCTCGAAGGCAAGTTGGCACGCCTCTGACCATACCCACGGTTTGTTCTTCTTGAGTAGGTCAGTCAACGGGGCTGCTCTCGATGAGTAACTGCTGATAAAGCGCCGATAGTAGTTCACCAAGCCAAGGAACGATCGAAGCTCCGTTACCTTGGTTGGTGGCTCCCATTCCACAATTGCTCGAATTTTAGCTTCGTCCATCTGAAGCTTGCCATGCCCAATAATATGGCCCAAGAAAGGCACCTCCTCCTTGGCGAACGAACACTTCTCCTTCTTAACATAGAGCCCGTTCTCCCGCAAGACTTGGAACACGGTGCGTAGATGGTCGGCGTGCTCTTCTATTGAGTTGCTATATACCACGATGTCATCAAGATAGACCACTACGAACCGATCCAAGTAAGGATGGAAAATTTTGTTCATGAGCGTGCAAAACGTCGTCGGGGCATTGGTTAGTCCGAATGGCATGACTAACCACTCGAAAGAACCATATCGTGTGATGCACGCCATTTTGGGCTCGTCCCCTTCCGCAATTTGGACTTGATAGTAACCTTTCTGCAAGTCCATTTTTGTGTAGATCTTGGCATTGCCAAGTCTGTCAAACAGATCAACAATTAAAGGAATTGGATATTTATTTTTAACAGTTACCTTATTTAACGCCCGGTAATCTACGCACATTCGCAATGACCCGTCGTGCTTTCTCTGAAACAGCACCGGTGCGCCAAATGGAGCCTTTGAAGGCCGAATCATGCCTTTGTCCAACAAATCCTTTAGTTGCTTTCGAAGTTCCTCCAACTCTGGTGGGGACATGCGATAGGGTGCCATTGAGGGCGGTTTGGCACCCGGCTCCAACTCTATAACATGGTCCACCTCTCGCCTAGGTGGGAGTTTGGCCGATAGTTGTGGTGGCATTACGTCTTGGTTCTCCTCCAAGACCCTTTTTATCAAAGGTGGTGCCCCATCCTCTTGTTGCACGTTGTCGGGACTTTCTTCCTTCAACGTGGCTAGAAATGTCGGCTCGCCCCTCTTTACTCCTTTGGCTACTTGCATGGCTGAAAGTTGCTTGTGGTCCCTGTCCTTCCCCGGCGCGCCCACCGTGGGAACCATACAAGTAGAGCCTTTCTCCAAAATGCACATTGAATCAAAAGAAGGCATCGGAATAGCACTCACCTTGCGTAGAAACTCCATGCCCAACACTACGTTGAAATCATCCATCGGTGCCACCGAAAATTCCACTTGGCCCGTCCAAGTGCCTAGTTCCATCTCGACGCCTCGCGCCGTGCCGTGTAGGGGTCGAGCGCTGGCGTTCACCGTATTTAGCCAACCCTCGCCCCGGGTGACTCGGAGTCCCAACCTCTTCGGTCACAAAGTTGTGCGTTGCGCCCGTGTCTACCATCACCTTGGTAGGCCTCCCATTAATGCGGGCCTCAACATACATAAGCCCCTTGCTTGATGTAGCCGGCACCGCCTTCGCCTTTAATGCATTGAGGAGTTGGAGTGAACCAATTTGATTAGTATCCGGCTCCGGGCTCGAAGGTGCCTCCTTCTCCTCAATGATCGCCGACAAGGTTCCCAATTTCGGGCACTCCTTGATAGTATGTGGTCCTTTGCATAAGTAGCACCCGACCTTGGGAACAAAGCTTTGTTTCTTGGCCTCATAATCCTTACGTCCCACCGAGGCCCCCGGACCACCCGCCTTATGTTGCACCTTGTTATGGTGGTGGCTATCGCGCCTATCTCCCCCACCTTTACCCGAGTTCCCTCCTTTATCCTTGTTGTTCTTTGCGGAAGAATCATGTCCACGTTGGAACTCGGTCAAGGACTCCACTGCCGTAATTGTTTCATCTACCGACTGGACCCCTCGGCGTTGCAACTCTTGTTTGGCCCAATTTTGCAACCCGTCCACGAAGTAGAAAAGCAGATCTTCGTCGCCCATGTTCGGGATTTGAAGCATGAGCGTCGTGAACTCCTTCACATAATCCCTAATGTTGGACTTATGCTTCAACTCCCTCAATTTCTTGCGAGCCTCATACACAACATTCTCGGGGTAGAAGTGTCGCTTGCGATCTTTCTTGAAGTCTTCCCACGTATCAATTGTGTAAAGGCCCTTCTCAATGTCAGCGTGCTTCCTACGCCACCATAACATTGCAGTATCGGTGAGATAGAGGGTAGCCGTTCGTACTTTTGATTCCTCGTCGGTTAAGTTAAGCCCCTCGAAATACATCTCCATTTGCCACAAGAAGTTCTCAACTTCCTTGGCATCTCGTTGGCCCGAAAATGACTTTGGCTTCGGTGTCTCCATGCGTGGAGCCACCAAAACTTGGTTGCCTCCACCACTAGCAACGGCCTTTTTGCACAAGGCCCAATCGTCCCGTATCTCCGCTATAGTAGCTTGTAATGCCCTCATGGCATCCTCAAGCTTTGCAAGCCGTTCCTCTTGAACGGTGGTAGCATCAAGGTAAGACCGCACGTCCGCCTTCACCGATTCCATTTCTTCGAGAACGTGGCCCTCCAATGTCTCGACAGTGTGCTCTACCCGATCTAGTCGCTCGCCCATCTCCGCGACGGCGACCTCTAGTTCACCACCTTCATGTGGCCGACTAGAATCTCTCCTTCTTGTCGGGTGGGTCGTCAAGACGTCCCTTAGTTGAACCTCTCCCGCAACCGATATGGCCTCACTTGCCATAGTACCCGAACTTCTCAACACGCAGCACCTTAGCCCAACCGGGCTCTGATACCACTTGTCACGGACTTAGTCTCTTACTAACGCCTCGTGCGGCACTTAGCTCGTCGCCCCGCCTCTTGCAAGGATTGCTAAGTCAGCCTCGCTCACTCGTGCTCGTGCGCTCGGGATTTTAAGTAAAGAACTCGAGAGTGTTTGGAAAAACTCTTAAGCACTTGTATTGCTCTTCAAAATGCTTGATGGTTACAAATGATGCCTAGCCCCCTATTTATAGTAGTCCATTTGAGAATGGACGGTTGAGATCAATTCGATCCAACGGCTATAATCGACGATCTAGAGAATTCTACTAGATATTTACAAGGTATATTCTAGAGAATTCTAGCTATACAAGTTTCTACCTTATTCTAGAGAATTCTTATAAATCTCTACACAACTAGAACAATTCTAGATAGTTCTACTCACTACTATATATACAAGGTAGTGTAGAGATTCAACACTTTGGGACCTCATTTGTGGGAAGAGGTGTTGAGAATTGCCGGGGCGTGACATAGTGCTGGGCTACAGACCATGGGCTTGGACTAATTAACAACCCATTAGGGTTAGTCTTCTTGATATTAGGGTCTCTTAGACTAATACTAAAACCCAATTATCTTTGGTGGGTTTTCCGTCCTTTTGGGACTTGTACAGCAGGTCCTCCACGGATCCCACCCCGCGGGTAGCTACCCGACCCGTCTTGGGGACACAAGTAATTACCATAATACCGTTGGTGTTGGTCCCAAGTGGCATACTCTAACCAAATAGGTTTAAGCGTCCACTTCTTTGATCAGTGTTAGAACATCAGAATGATTTTTGAGTCTTCTCTTTTTAAAAGCTTCAGCGTCACAAGCAGTTCCTTAGTTGCTTAGCGTTCACTTGAGTTTTACTTAATAGATTTATGCACTGATATAACAATATGAAAAGTAACTGTAAAGTAAAGAACACGAAATTTGTAAAGTTCGTTGGGTGGTGTAATCCCAACTACGTCCTTCTTCTCCTTGAACACTCGGAGGCAATCCACTAAGATGGTTCTCAAAGAATCACACAGAAACTTCTACAAATTAGGGAGAGATGAATCTCGATGACTTGAACTCCTTGATCACTCAGATTTCTGCTCCAAATCACTTCTATCCTCTTGCTTCTTTCACTCAGAAATAATGCAAGTATCCAACTTCGACTTCACACAGATCGCGAGGCTTGGATGAGGTTTTTCTCAACGGTTTGTTTGATTTTGATAAAGTTCAAACAACTGGGAATATCTCAATAGTAATGTAGATTTCTCTGAAAAGAATGTTTGAGATATTTGGTTGACTGTCTCAGGAATTGAAGAAAATCAAGGAGAATGTTTGCTTGAAGATTCTGATTTTTCTAAGAATTTAAGAAATGAGACTTCAATGCAACAACAATTTGGCTTGGAATTATCGTGTTATTTTGGCTTGTTGTTGAAATCCTATTTATAGGTGTTCTTGGAAAAAGTGTCCGTTTGACACATGCATAGGCGCGTATCTCTCACTTTCGCGAGTGAACAACTTTTGTCCTTTTTCCTAAAAATCTGCTGCACAAAAGTTGGTGCTGCAGTCTGTGAAAGTTGATAATCTAATAGGGTGGCTTCTCTGTACGTTTGAAAGTGCTTACCACATTTAATGCTATTATCAGCATTTAATGCATTTGAATTAAATGCCCATTGGCACTTAATGCATTGAGAATATTTGCATTAAACTCTTTCTGGACTTAGAAATAAATTAGGTGAAATCAGTCATTGATAGACGCTCATTTATTTTATCCAATAAATTAAAACTCCCAGAAGAAATAATAGAAATTCCTTTTTCTTCATTTTCCTTTGTCAATCCTTTAGCGTGAATCTTTAGGTTCGTTTCGTTTGACAATGAGAGGAAACCAAAGGAAGTGGGTAACACCTAGCCAGTCACGTGTCCCACTTCGTAACCCAAACGAAAACGAATGATAGGATCATTCTGAAACCTTTCAATCGTAAATACCGTATATGTATAAACCTTTTGTTCACATTCCCCGGTCAAGTGAGAGTCATGGTTATGTCAAACCCACTAGACTTGACCATATGTATAAATCATAATAAATACGAGATCCTTGAGATCGATTTAGTGCCAAGCACAATCGTCTCGTTTGCTTTGGCCAAAGACTTTGATCTCTATTTATCTATAATTACATAGGGTACATACTCATTCACTTATGAGAGAACAAATTCCATATTAGATATCTGCTAAGATTACCACTTGCCCATCAAGTCCGCATTTCGAGGTTAACCACACCAAAGTGTGAATTGGGTCTAACTACTCTAGTGAAAGACTTGACGTCACAAGTGCATCTTCAGCCTGATACTTTAGGTCAAAGGTTCACATATACCTATTACGCATAATCAGTTCCGTCATTGACAGTCACAGAGTGAAAACCTATGTGACAGAACTGATGCGAGTCGTGTTCGAACATATCAGTTCCACTGACGTGTCTACAATCTTAATCTCCTATCATCCCATGATACCAGACACGCACTCCCATGTCGGAGCTAAGATTGTGCAAGTATTCGAAGTCTTTATTTGTCCATTAAAGACTTCATATTACTTGCAAACTTATTTTAGTAATCAAGATCGATCCCTCTAGTGCCAATCTTCCTATCCCATAGGAAGTAGAGTGATAAGAGGCATTTTTACGTGTTTTTAAGCCCCTTTGCGTTTATGTTTTAGGTTCATTTATCGCTTAATTCTTGCTACATGTGCGTTTAATTCGTGCATTAAGTGATTTCAGGTCTTAAATGGATACAATCGAAGAACGGGATGAAAAACGACGTATAAAACAAGTTCAGGCCAATTTGCTTCTGTTGTCCACACCCAGGCGCCAGTATTACCACGCCTAGACGCCGGAAAAGATGCAAATAACGTCAACATTCTGCTTTCCGCGCCTAGGCGCCGTTCTGTCCACGCCTGGGCGCCGTATCTGCACCAGTTTCCACGTTCGAGCGATATTTTCTTATTTTTAGAGACCGAATTGGATGAAGTTTCCTTCTACAAAGTTGTAGAACTATGTGTTAGCTTCAAATGAGGACTTGAATCATCCAAATCGGAGTTTTTTGGAGAGAGTTATGAAGGAAATACAATTACTGCGCCAGACAGAGGCAAATACTCCCAACATTCTGATTTGGGCGCCCGAGCGCCATAATTCCCGCGCCTAGGCGTGGCCACATCCGAGATTTGATTCCTTTCAGCCAAAAGATCATCATTTGATGGGGGAATGGAACATTTAAATCCAAGAGGTCATCACATGTATGGGAGGGATGTCATAAGTATGTTTCTTACTAGATCTACTTTAGGGAATTTTATACTACTCACTTTAAGAGTAGTGGAGGGGACACTAGGGGGGACATACACATGAGGAGCTGATTTTGGTGGTCTTCTTAAGGAGATTTGAGCACAATTGGACCGAGGACATCTTGGAGAGAGGGGAGAGAGAGGCATTTGATCCATCACTTTTCACTCATCATCATTCATCACCATTTTCTTCATCACTTTTGGAGGGGAACAAAGAGAGAGGAGCTAAGGATTGAAGATCAAGAGCAAAGATCCATCATCAATCAATTGAGGGAGTTTTAATTATTTGCATTTACATGTTTATTTCCATGAGTATGTATATGTTTGTATTAGATTTTTTTAAGGCTTTGATGAGAGGCTAATATTGTAGAACTAAGGCCATGTGAAGGCCAAATTTATGAATCAATATATGTGAAGTTGCTCTTTGTATTAATTCTCCTATTGCTTTGTGTGTTAATTCTATGCTTTTATTCCAATCATGTGTTTGATCACCATATGCTTGCTATCTTGCCTAATCTAGTTGTTCGAGAGAAAATAGATTAGGGTGCAAGAGAATTAACACATCATCCGAAACAAATGAGGGATTGCCCTAGAAATAGGTAAAGATTCCCGGGTGTTGTTAGCCGGATTCGTTCGGGGAAGCTCTAGAACGTTAATGCGTGATTTTTGATTAGATTCTCGGATAGACATATTTAGAGAACCGTCAATTAATCATAGGATTATTATGTGCCGAGACATCGGGTAATAGTTAATTTAGGAGTTTCCACCAAAGCAATAGGAGTCTAATAATTCGAAGAGTAGCTCATATATATTGACGAGTAGATTCGGTTGTAGCATGTGCCTTAGTCATTTTATCATACGTGAGATTAAATCTATAGTACGTTTCTCTTTGGTTCTTCGTTTATTTAATCTTTTTCTTGCACTTTACTTTAATTGTCTTATCTTTTATCGAAAATCATTAACTAGAATTCAAGTCCTTGTGGTTCGACAACCCGGACTTTTTGTCCACTTATTACTACACACGTCTAGTGCACTTGCTATCATAGCACGTTAGCTTTTAGCGTGTCAAGTTTTTGGCGCCGTTGCCGGGGACTTGTTTATTTTAGTTTTTGATTTTTGTTTACATTTTTCATAATTCTTAGTTTTCGTTTATTTCTTGATTTTCTTTTATTTTCGTGTTTAGTCTAATTTTGTTTCTTGTGCTTAATTGTTAGGTTCGATTTGTGGTGCATGACCCGCTCCTCAAATGAGCCTTTGCTTGATTTTGTTATTTTTATTTTGAACATGTGCTCCGGGTTTGTAGATGAGTTCGAGAGATGGCGGACAATATCTATCAACCAAATCCGAATGCACGTTTCCCGGATATGAATTTACCGAAGGATCGGGAGTGGTTACAAGGCATTCTCCAAGCTATGCAACCGCCTCCTTCTCAACCACTTCAGTCGGTCCGGGATTGTCTACCATCCAGCGTCTTTACCATACAGGAGGGATATCATTTATCCCCGACTCTGGAGGAACGAGAATGGGTTCGACAACTCCTATACGGCTTACAACTCACACTAGATGATTTGGATCAGCCGAAAAGTATGAAATTGGTACACAAAGCCATTGATGCTTTGTATGAAGGACCAATTAAGGAGGCTCTAATGATCATTGAGGAAATGAAAAATGAGAGGATTTCTATGAAGGTGTCATCGCCTCAGCGTCGCCCGCCTAACATTCAAGCGATACCCGGCCCCATTTTTATCGAAGAATTGATATCAAAGAAGCCGACGTTGAAGGAAAGGACACTCGAGCCTTTACCAGATTCTTTGGTATCTTCTTCCCTCTCCACGGGTATAGAGGTCATTAGTGCCCATGATAGTAAGTTGTCCTCTAGTGTAGGAGATGACATGGTTATTTGTGATAACTATGAGGTTTTTAAGCATCCAATTGATTCTACATTATCTTTACGCATTGATGCTTTTGATCCTTTTAGTGTTGAGCTTTTTCAGGAAAGAAGAACCAATAACCTCCTCGAGTTCTACATCACAAACTCCAAGTTTTCCATCTCGATGGGTGAAGAAAAATGGCCATCTACTTATAACTTGGAGAATAGTCCAAGTCATCACTCGGTGCAGTGGGAAGAAAGAGTGATGGAAGTGGTGATGGACTATGAGAAAATATGTGAGTGGATGATTGCTTGGTCACTACTCATCGTATTTTCTATTAACACCGGGCCGAAATTCATCCCTACTTGGAGAATGAACAAGGCATTCATTCGGAAACCGCCTTAAAATAACTCGGTAAAGTCAAGCTAATGACTTTAAAAGAGCGCTTCTTGGGAGGCAACCCAAGTTTGTAAGTTTTCTTTTCTTTTTCTTTTGCTTTTGTTTTTGTTTTGTTTAATTTGTTTCTTTTTGTTGTGTTCAAGCATGCACTTTTAGCATGTATGTGTCTTATGCTTGATGGTTTAAAGAGTTGAAGTGTTAGATATAATGCACATTTGGACCCCATGTTTAAGAGATGCGTATTGTACTCGAGAGGAGAGGAAGCTATAGGATTATGTATTGGAATTTTAAGGATGTTGTTCAATATCCTTGGTTGTAAGTGTTCTTGTACCGTTGTGTATGCTTGTCATAACAACATTGGGGACAATGTTGGATTTAAGTTTGGGGGTAGAAGAGTACTTATTTTGAACTTTGATGATGCAATCCTAATTTGTAGCTTGAGTTTGGGGGAAAGTTGTTTGCTATCATATTTATATGCTTCTTTGTTGAGAAAATCAAGTATGAAAAAAAAAAAAAAAAAAATTTAGTCCTTCCAATTGATGCATTGAAATTGATTGACTTGGAGAAATGGCATGATCTCTTGAAATAATTTGAATTTAATGGAATATATATATCTTTGAAATTGCTCGTGGAGACACTAGACTAGGATTGATTCTTTAGATGATTCACATTGCACAATGAATCGAGGGTAGAGGAGTTGAGAGGATAACCATCTTGAGACACTTAAGGAGTTTTTCCCAGAAATATTAACTTAGATTTCTCATAAGGTTATAAGTTAAGTAGTAATTTTATATGCTAAACAATGAATTGAAAAGGTTGAATTTTGGTATGACCAAAAGTGGTCAGGCTAATACGTACCGGAGGTGATAAGTTTCATGCCTATATACTGTACTATTATGCTAATTTGAGCTAAGCTCAAGCCAAAAAGAAGTGATTTGTTTAAAAGATCTAGTTTTATTTCGTGGCCTTTGACACTCGAGTGATTAAATCCGTAGGAGTGTCTCTACACTTAATGCCCCAAAACTATCTAGTTTGGGAGTCATTGATCTAAAACTTGTTACATGGGCGTCATAGAAAGCCTAATGGAATAAAACATTGCACATGATCTAGCCTTAATGAATTTAATGGAAGTTTCATACGAATTGAAAGTTGAATGTTTGACATAATGAAATTTAAATGGCTATGAGATTTTCTATGATTCTTGTGCTTTGTGTTTGATCAAAAGTTTATAGATATGAGATTAATGTCCAAAATTTGGTAAGGATGCCTCTCGACTATAATGCCTTAGATTTATTTTTCACTACACCCTAAGGAGTCTTTTCAAGTATTAGTGTCACATGAGCAAAAGTAGTTGATATGTATATATATACTTGTGAGCTTTAAAAGGTTGATTTTATGCCATTCATTCTTGTTGATTATGTTGAGATGTATTGATTTGGTTATGATTGAAAATTTACTAGATTTTGTGGGTATATCATATGCAAACCCTCACGAGACTATAACTCGTCCTTTGAGGTGACTCAAAGGTTCAAAGGCTTGTTGCATTCGCTAAATGCAACCGTTTACTCCACGAAAGTGAGTTAGGTAGTTTTCTTTTTGTTTCTCTCTTTGATTGATGTGTTTCCTTATCTTAGAACTCTTATTGCTCGAGGACGAGCAATTGATAAGTGTGGGGGTGTTGATAAGAGGCATTTTTACGTGTTTTTAAGCCCCTTTGCGTTTATGTTTTAGGTTCATTTATCGCTTAATTCTTGCTACATGTGCGTTTAATTCGTGCATTAAGTGATTTCAGGTCTTAAATGGATACAATCGAAGAACGGGATGAAAAACGACGTATAAAACAAGTTCAGGCCAATTTGCTTCTGTTGTCCACGCCCAGGCGCCAGTATTACCACGCCTAGACGCCGGAAAAGATGCAAATAACGTCAACATTCTGCTTTCTGCGCCTAGGCGCCGTTCTGTCCACGCCTGGGCGCCGTATCTGCACCCGTTTCCACGTTCGAGCGATATTTTCTTATTTTTAGAGACCGAATTGGATGAAGTTTCCTTCTACAAAGTTGTAGAACTATGTGTTAGCTTCAAATGAGGACTTGAATCATCCAAATCGGAGTTTTGTGGAGAGAGTTATGAAGGAAATACAATTACTGCGCCAGACAGAGGCAAATACTCCCAACATTCTGATTTGGGCGCCCGAGCGCCATAATTCCCGCGCCTAGGCGTGGCCACATCCGAGATTTGATTCCTTTCAGCCAAAAGATCATCATTTGATGGGGGAATGGAACATTTAAAGCCAAGAGGTCATCACATGTATGGGAGGGATGTCATAAGTATGTTTCTTACTAGATCTACTTTAGGGAATTTTATACTACTCACTTTAAGAGTAGTGGAGGGGACACTAGGGGGGACATACACATGAGGAGCTGATTTTGGTGGTCTTCTTAAGGAGATTTGAGCACAATTGGACCGAGGACATCTTGGAGAGAGGGGAGAGAGAGGCATTTGATCCATCACTTTTCACTCATCATCATTCATCACCATTTTCTTCATCACTTTTGGAGGGGAACAAAGAGAGAGGAGCTAAGGATTGAAGATCAAGAGCAAAGATCCATCATCAATCAATTGAGGGAGTTTTAATTATTTGTATTTACATGTTTATTTCCATGAGTATGTATATGTTTGTATTAGATTTTTTTAAGGCTTTGATGAGAGGCTAATATTGTAGAACTAAGGCCATGTGAAGGCCAAATTTATGAATCAATATATGTGAAGTTGCTCTTTGTATTAATTCTCCTATTGCTTTGTGTGTTAATTCTATGCTTTTATTCCAATCATGTGTTTGATCACCATATGCTTGCTATCTTGCCTAATCTAGTTGTTCGAGAGAAAATAGATTAGGGTGCAAGAGAATTAACACATCATCCGAAACAAATGAGGGATTGCCCTAGAAATAGGTAAAGATTCCCGGGTGTTGTTAGCCGGATTCGTTCGGGGAAGCTCTAGAACGTTAATGCGTGATTTTTGATTAGATTCTCGGATAGACATATTTAGAGAACCGTCAATTAATCATAGGATTATTATGTGCCGAGACATCGGGTAATAGTTAATTTAGGAGTTTCCACCAAAGCAATAGGAGTCTAATAATTCGAAGAGTAGCTCATATATATTGACGAGTAGATTCGGTTGTAGCATGTGCCTTAGTCATTTTATCATACGTGAGATTAAATCTATAGTACATTTCTCTTTGGTTCTTCGTTTATTTAATCTTTTTCTTGCACTTTACTTTAATTGTCTTATCTTTTATCGAAAATCATTAACTAGAATTCAAGTCCTTGTGGTTCGACAACCCGGACTTTTTGTCCACTTATTACTACACACGTCTAGTGCACTTGCTATCATAGCACGTTAGCTTTTAGCGTGTCATAGAGGGATCGCACTGAAAACATGGACAAAACATTTTACACAACTTATAGATGCAAATAAGAATTAAGTGAAAACTCAATAATGCCTTTTATTTAAGAAGACTTTAAGTTCAATACAAGATATATGCCCTATACATTCTATCCTCTATGACATCTGAGGGCATAATCCTAGTAACTCAGGCTTGAGCATCACGTTATCACTTTTGAGCGCTGATATGATATCGAAGTGATTTTGATATAATTTGGCAGCATCTTAACAATCTTTATAATATTCTTTTACTTTGTCAAGTAATTCTTCGTTAGAAAGAGCATAAGCTATTTTCGTGTTTACCTCAGATAGTGAGTCAGAAGACGCTTCATCATCTCTAGCCATGAGACAAATTAGCGCTGAATCATCCACTGGCTCATCATCATCATTGTTCTTTTCTGAAGACTCCAAATCTTCTGGTGCGGATGCTGGTTCTGACTCCGCTAGCACACCTTGTTGGCGAATGTTGCTTCTGAATTGGTTTCTATCCAAGTAATCCTGCCTTGTGGGCTTAGATACTTTTGGATAAGGGCAATTCACCTGGTAGTGCCCTGGTTTCCTGCAATTATAACAAAGATTAGTTTTCATCTTTTGTTCATTTGTTAACCATGCGGTTTGTGGTTATGAGACCACGTGCGCTGAGAGATTCTGTGGAGAAGACGCTTGGTATTGATTTGGCACTGAGGGAGAAGGGGCAGAATACTGAGGCTCTTGAAACTATTATTGTGCTGGGGTAGGCGCTTGATAAGAACTTTGTCCTTGATGCTTAGGACCTTTTCCTTTCTTTTCATATCTTAAAAACTTTCTAAATCTATTTAGTAGCGCTAGTTCCTCTTCCTCACTCATATCCAACACTTTTCCCTTATTACCTGATTTACCCTTGATTGATGCTATTAGCGCTCCAGATTCTATCACTGGACTGCTTATTACTGTTAGAGTTTATGCCCGACGCACCAATTTTGGGTGCCATCCTATGTAATAATAACTCTAGCTAAACAATCTTTTTCATATAAATAAAGTTAATCTTTTGGCATTCTTTATTTATGTATATAGGTTGGTCTTAACTTAGAATAAAATCTCGAAGGATCACACATAGCTATGGGACATCATTGCGCATCGAGAATGGAAATGATGGAATATGTTTCCAAGTTGTGAATGGGCTTGTCGAGATGAAGGGATATCGATGAGACCCAAAAGACTTGCTTACATGATGCATACAAGAGATAGAGTGTATCTCGTTCCATAGATATTGGCACGGTGAAAGCCTTTGTATATATGAGGGTTCCTATTGTGGGAATAGGTATACTGAACCACCCCATGGAAGTTCCATTAAATGGAATCCCAGTCAAATCCGGAACTTCCAGTGGTCTCGTAGTATAAGAGTGATCCTTAGAACCTGAGGTTCCATTGGATGTCTTATACACAATCGAACATGTCTTGATTTGTTAAATGATTACTTAGATGATCACAAATGGGCAAAATCAAACATGGGCTGATTGTGTATGAAGGCACGTGAGAATTAAGCTGGGATCTATCTCTGACACTAGTCTTGTCAGTGAATCTCCTATGCTTACATAGTGAATCAACTTTAGAAATCTTCGGCCGAAGTATGATATCTAAAGAGCCGTAGGGTTTCCTCGTTTAGATAGTCAAAAGTCGATCTCACCGTATTTGGGAAATATAGTTATTGAATTAATAGAGCTTCGACCTCAGCCATTGCTCTAGATTCAATCGGGAGATAAGATGGAGGGATCTTACTTATACCAGGATCAAGATCACGAAAGGCGTATCTTTATCTTTGTCTTTGTCTAGGTCTTCGTGGTCCGTTGCTAGACAGTAACCACGATTTGTAAGTGCCGATAATTAATATGGTGATTAATTCGAGGCTTGATTAAATCAAAGGAATGATTTAATCTAGTGCCTTCTATTTTAGGAAAGCACACTAGCACTTTGGGAAAGTGTACTTACTACTAGATAGTAGACGAGCCTAAGGGGTCACACACTTAACTCGTAAGAGTCACTGCTTATATGATGTGATTAATCAATTTGAGGAATTTGAGAAAATTAGGAAAGTCTAAACTATCAATTATATCCCAATCGAAAAATCAATTATTCTAAACGGCGAACATATTTTTAACATGCTGGTCCAATTTACATACGCGTAAATAAAACATACTAACACATTATATGGCTTAATCGAGCCAATCATGGCTCTGATACCACTGTTGAGTTGGGTTCTATTCCCCGGGTGGCTCGTGGCAGCGGAATTTAAAATTTTAAACGTACAACCACCCGATGTTAGTAGGCTAAAGAAATACCAGCCTGATATAGATCACGTGCTAAAGGAGGATACCATATCAGTACAAGATAACTTGGCTTATGTTGAGAAACCACTGCGAATAGTGGACCGTAAGGTTCGTGAACTCCGAAATAAAGTTATCCCATTAGTCAAAGTGATATGGGAAAACCACGACCAAATAGAAGAAGCAACTTGGGAGACCGAGGATTACATGCAAAAGCACCATCCACAACTCTTCTCCGGTGAGAATTTGGGGACCAAATTCCTTTAAGGGGGGAGAGTGTAGCGATCGACTTTTCTTACTTAATAAATTAATTGTATTTCAATATATTATGGGGTTAGGAATTAAAATTACTTGATTGAATGTGCTTTGGTGCTTTTTTTTTATTTAAGGGCTTGAAGGTTTTATTTGCATTTTGTAGGTGCTTAATATAATTTATAAGTTTGCAAGGTCTAGTTATTAAGAAATTAATTGTTAGTTTAGTCCTCCTCACCTCTCTATATATATATATATAAGGTAGCTGACCCTTCATTATTCCTTCTCTATTTTCGCCCCTTACCACATCTGAGAGAAGAAAACCAAAAGCCATGGGAGAAACTCTTCATTTCCAGCAAACAAATCAGCCCTGGTAGTCTGAGGTGTGAGTAAGTTTTGAACCCTCAAATGACATCCGATTTTTGTTTGCTTGAGCTCTATTTCTTCCTTTATTGAAGCATTCAGCTGAGTTCACTTTTAGAATTAAAAATGAGGGTGTGACACATGTACCTCGATACATAATCATACTATACCCAAGATGTCCCATATGACAATTCGCGAAGGAATCATGAGATAAGTCAAAGTATAATCGACTATGCTCAAAGTAACAATGGAACCTCAGGTCCATAAGGATTACTCTTATGCCTACATAATTATAGGAAATTGCATATTCGATTAGGATAACCATTTTAGGAATTTCCTGGCGAGGTTGTTCAGTTCACTCATCATCCAAATGAGAATCCTCATGGAACGAGGCACATTCTCCAAGAACTATGTGCACAAGCAAGTCTTTTGGGTCTTTGCCAATATCCCTCATCTTGACAGACCCATCATTGACTTGGAACCTTTTAAGAATCACGACCTTACAGACATATTCCATCATCGTCATTCTCGATGTCCGATGATGTCCCATAGTCATGTGTGATTCAAGGGTCTTCGTTCTAAGCATATAATAACAATTTAAGAACAAAGAATGTTATAATAAAATTGAAATTATTCATAAGAAAATATTGTCGCATAGAGTTTATTACACAATAAATGGCGCCCAAAATTAGCGCGCCGGGCATCTACTCTAACATTTCCACCACACACATACATGCCTAATGCGTGTATCCATACATATATATTTATATTATCTCCTCTCTGCATTTTAATTAGTTAGACCATTAATTATTTAATTAGTCTTTTCCAATTTAATATTTCAATAGTAAATTATAAGATTATTATTAATTAAGACCATTTAAATAATTTATTCCTTTTTCCTGATCAATTAGTATATTCCAATTAATTAATTTCTCCATTAATTTACAAAAAATTAACTTAGCCAATAGGTACTACACGTGTATGTAAGGATTATGTCCTCCATTCCATAGAGGAATTAGATTATTAGGGCATTTACATTTATGTTGTACAAACTCTTATTCATTAAGAAAGGCATAGTTTTGTTCGTATCAATCTTGATGGAATTAATATGAGTATTGAATAAATAATTCCAAGGTAATCAAGAGTGAGCTTCTACTCCTCAATGGTCTGGGGAGATGGATACTAGAAGTATCGGTTCCTTGCTTACTTAAATTAGATTTTGCAAGTCGACGAGTCTTAATTATGCATTAAGATCAGATTTATATGACGCAAGCTTTGGTAAAGAGTGTCAGCCGGTCACTTTGGATGGTGGGAGCTTGGTCATAGATATGTCAATGGAATTGATATATTCGAGCACGACTCGCCGTAATTCAATCACATGGGTAATTACTCTTGGATAGTAAATGATTGAATTATTGGTCGCGGTGTGTGCGTGAGCCTTAGACTTGAGGATTCACGAAGGTTGGCCTTGTGACACTGAACGAGCTATTAGAGTAGTTAGATCCATTTCACCCTTTGGTGGGATCAACCTCGAAGTGCGGTTCAGAAGGATAAGTGGCAATTGTTCAGTGATTGCCAATAGGGGATTCACTGTCTCGGGTAGTAACGAGTTAACGTCCTATGCAATCATAAGTAAGTGAAATTATAAGTCTTTGGACAAAGCAGGAGAATTAACTTATGTATAGTGCATAAGGGTAGTTCAGTAAATTCATATTACTATGATTCCCTAAAGCACATCATCGAGTCCTATGAGTTTGACATATTCCATGACTCTTACTCGATCGGGATGTTATAGTGAAGAGCTTATACTCACATGGTATCTGTGACCTAAAGGTTCATATTGATCTACTCATTTCAATTGGGTTTCGATATGAGTCTACGTGACTGGCTTAGTGACACTCACATCCTTGGTTTCCTCCTAATGCCAATTGAAACGAACCTAGAGAGTCGCACTTAAAAGGAATTGAGCGAAGAGAATTCTTTCGTTGTCAAACACATAAATTAGGGAATTTGCTATTTGATGAGCAAATTAATTTATTTGATTAATTGGATTAATGGAAATAAATTAATAATAAATAATTAGATGTATTTATTATGAATTAATTTATTTGATTAATGTAAATAAATTAATACTAATAAATAAATAGGCTTATTTATTATACTCAACCTTTTATTAAATAGTTAGATTATTTAATTTGAAAAAATATTAATTAGTATTATCTTTTAATTGGATTAAAATATATTGGACCTAATTAATAATTGGACTAAGATGAAAGTCAACTTAGCCCAATGAGGATGATGATAGGCGTGCATGGGTATTTATTTGAGGAGTTGGATGAACTCAAGGAATTAGTTAATTCTAAGCCCGTCACTCCTTATAAATACCTAACACTGGTTCAGTCAAAACCTGACTCTCACATTAGACTTGACATCAAAACAAAGAAGAAGAGAAAAATCTCTCTCTCCTCCCCTAGTAGCCGTCGGCTATAGTAGGTCTTAAGGTGGTGGATTTTTTTTTTAAGCTCGCTCCGGCGTGATATCTAGAGGTAGGGTTTGGAATTGCTGCTACACGGAAGATCAAGACTTTCATCAAATCAAAAGGTTAGTATAAAGATGAAATTAGATTTCATCTTCATATGTTATTTTCGAAATTTACATGGAAAAATCATTAAAACCTAAAAGTGATCCAATTGTGAATCCGAATATGTTTTTTCGTACTGCATATGAATATAGGATTCACAACAGTGGTATCAGAGCCAACTTTTGGCTTTTAATGATTTTTTATATGAATATGTTGGATTTCATGTTTATGATGAAAAATTTAATTAGATTAATATTTTCCATGGTTAGATTTATTTTTTGAAAGTTAAATATGAACCGAAAATTTGATTATGTGATTTGTGTTTTGAATATGAATCAACTTTTTATATTGGATATGAATATGTGATGAAAAGTTTGAATGGATTAATATTTTTCATTGTTAGATTTATTTTTGAAAGTAAATTTGAACGGAAAAATTTGATTACGTGATTTATGTTTTGAATATAAATCAAGTTTTTGTATTGGATATAAATTATTGCATGAACATGAATATGTGATTTTGAGGAATGCTGAATCTCGACTCAGGGAGTCGAGACGGCGCAACCTGACACCTAAAGGTTTGCATGCTCCTGTGCGCGGCACGGCTCCTACTGGGCAAGCCGCCGTGTGGCCTTAATCCTGCACAGCAGGAGTTGTTGCTCCGTGACCTATGCAATTGAGTCACTCTACAACCCGTTTAATTTATTAAATATTTTTTTTAAATTGAAACCGGGTTTGACCTGGTGGGTTAAACCATGGTTTCGACCCATGGGTTTGACCCATAAGTCAACCCATGGATAGATCCATAGGTCAACCCAATTTTTAAAATTAAACAAAATATTTATTTTAAAATGGTTTTAAAATTAACTAAAGGGTAAAATAATTTTTAAAATTAGTTTTATGCCTTATTTTAAATTAGATTTAAAATTAAAATTTTAATCCTAGAACAAATAAATTTATTTTGATTTAAATTATTTGTCGAATCAATTGAGAATTGATTCTTTGAAACTAAATTGGATTTATTATCAAATAGGATTAGAGTTGAATGAATTTGTAAATTGGATTCAAATTAATTCAATTATTTTCATACCACACTTAATTAAAACTAGATTTTAATTTAATTCTTTTTGAAAGAACTCCAACGTATTAACTATCTTTTAATCTTTTGATGTTTGATATTGTGGGAGGCCTTCCATGGACTATTTTTCTTTTTGGGTTTTGTTTTCTCGGTTGTATCAGGACTTTTGAAACCCCCCCCCCCCAGTTTGTATTTTAATTTTTATAGAGATATGTATAGGATGCATTGTAATCTATGTAATTAGAATATGACTTTTTTGGAAGAAGATCTGCTTGGAGCTGGAAGACCTTGAAGTTAGACATAGGTTAGATCTTCTAGGTCCCCTAACCCTCGATTGAGCCGTTGACTTATCTCAATCTAGATAAGTCCATGGAAAGCATGTGTGATAGAATGGCTAGGCATTTTCTATTTTATAATCCATGTATGCGCGCTATAAATTGATAATGTGAAAAGTGAGACCAATTTAATCGCAATTTCTCCCATTGGATCAAAATACTGAATTTAGATTAAAAGGGAATTGGATGTCCCGGCTCTCCATCAAACTTAGGAGAAATTGAATGAATGTCAATATGCATAAGTTCTTCCCAGTAAGTGGCGTTATGCATTGCGACATTTATTTAAAATCTCTAAGTGCATTAGATGCCATCAATCGAAACAAATTCCACCCCATATATCGACAGAGAGTTGCAAGGTGGAATTCAATTGTTAGATTGATTGGAAGTTGATGGGCCCAAGTTCAGATAGATCACAACCTATATCTTGTTAAAGGGTTGCGGTCACGTGATTTATGAGCCAAATTAATTAATGAATCGCATGTTGGACGATGCTGGCAAGGATTGCCACTTTAATAAAATTAGTGAGACAAATATCATTAAAGGGTTTCAACTCACCGACTTTATTAAAGAACTGAATCATTCACTACGAAATCTTTCCAACGAGATTTCCGAATATTGCAGTGGGAGTGCAATGATTCGAAAAATGTAGTGGGAGCCAAGTGAAAATTCAAAATCCTATCTAATTTTACTTGGTGTACAACTTAAGAACCTAATTGAATCTTTTTTTATTCTCTGCAGTTATTTTATTTTCTCTCTCGAAATGGTTAACAACCCTCTTTAAGAAATGCTTGAGAAAAAGTTTTCACTGGACCAAATTACCCTGATTGGATTAGAAGAATGAGAATTGTTCTTAATGATGAAATTTGGAATATGTGCTGGAAACAAATCGTCCTTCTAGACGGGGTCTTAATGAGGATGATAAAGTTTGTCTTGCCTACATGGATTAGATCTCAATAATTATAAATTCAGGGGATATATGTTGATCTCTATGAGCAGAGAGCAGCAAAACCATTATGAGAAGATGGATAGTGCCAGATCTATCATGTTGCGCTTAGAAGAGCTTTTTGGAGAGCACGGTCAGACCGTTCGATATTTTATATCAAAGGAGATCTTCAACATGAATATGAAAGAATGGGAAGATGTGTGTGAACACGTCCTTAAGATGATTTCTTTATTGGAGAAATTGAGGTCTCTAGATTCTTACTTCGATTTCCATCTTCAAGTAGATCTCATTCTTCAATCTTTCCCCAAATCCTTCTCAGCTTTTGTCATAAACTTTGATATGAATGACATTGAAGGATCATTACACTATTGGACAAGCTAATTAAACACAAGAGGTCATGGGGACCATATAATGTACCTGTAGCAGGACCACTAGGAGTGTCTAAATTAGCTGGATGTATCGAAGGAAAGATTTAGCAACATTCAAAAGTTCAATGGAAATAGAAGCAAATTGATGGATATTTGCCTTCTTTGCAAAGAGACTAGTCACTGGAAATGTGACTGTCCAGCATTGAAGCAATGGCATTTGTAGATATGGAACTTTATGTTTTGGAAACTAATTGTTCTACGATTGTATTCTCTACTTCATGGATTCTAGACTCAGGAGCTAGCACTCATGTCGGTGTTTTGAAATAGGATCTGAAAAGAAGTAGGAGGCTCGAGGAGCAAGAAGTGATGATCCATGTTGTCAGCGGACATAGTGTGTGGTGGTCCCAAGTGGCATACAAAAGGGTATAGAAGGGGGGGTTGAATAGATCCTGAAGTCTTTATTGACTTCAAAAGATTTCGTATTACTTTAAAGAATTTGAACGCTTAGAAAGCAAAGCGCTAGGTCAAGCGCTAAAGAATAGATAACTTAGACTTAGTGATTTTGGTAGTTACCAAAGTAGGGTAATGCTTAGATCTCTTAATCAAGGTTAACACAACGGAATTGATTTTAATGCTTAGTGTTTTTTTAAGCCAATTAGTTGCTTAATGACACGCTAAAAGCTAACGTGCTATTGTAGCAAGTGCACTAGTCGTGTGTAGTAATAAGTGGACTAAAAGTCCGGGTTGTCGAACCACGGAGACTTGAATTTTAGTTTATGATTTTAACAAAAAAAAAACAAATATAATTAAAGTAAATTATAGGTAAAATTGCATATAAGAAAGATTAAAGATTTTACACATATAAAGGGAGACACAATGCTAGGTTCAAATTGAAAGGTTGAAGGATTACATATTGTTATGGTGAGAACTGGGGTGAGAATGATATAAACTCCTATGCTTAGATCGTGATTTCCCAAATATTCCTATCCAGAAATCTTAAACATGCATTAACGTACTAGAGTTCACTCGATTTGAATCGACAACTTCACCCGGGAATCTTTACCTATGTCTAGGGCAATTCCTCATTAGTTACGGGTCATGATGTGAATTTCTTGCACCCTAAGTCAATGAAATATTAACCTAGGCATAAGATTCTAACATATAGTGATCAAGTATATGCAAGATAGGCAAAAACACAAATTCACATCACATAACAATATAAGAACAACCTCAACAATCATCTATTATAAGCATATATCACAATTTGGCCTTATATGGCTAGTCTTATGAATTTAGTTCATAATGGATAATATGAGAATTAATACACATGATAGACAGAAATGAAAAGCTATGAATAATGATGGAACTTCAATTGAACCTTCCTTCTCCAATGATGATGATGAATCAAGAATCCTTCTCTCTCCCCTCTTTTCTTCTCTATGGATCGGTCACGAATCTGAAATTGATAGTGAATGATGAAGAGTATGGGTTCCCCCTCCTTTTATAGCCAAAATTCCACTAAAGTATGCATTAAGAATTCCCATTAAAGTTCCCCAATGAGAATTCCACCTAAGGTGATGCTTAAAGTTTGGCTTTTAAGATTCCAACCAGCTAAAAAATGCTAAACTTTCGGCCCTTAAGAATTCCACCAAGCATAACCATGTGAAAACTTCAACAAAACACATGCATGCTGCCATTTTCTTGCTTTCCAGCGCAGTCTTAGTATTTTCCTCATAAACTTCTCCACAGATATCCAAATTAGATGATTCAAGTCCCCATGTTCAGATAAAACATAGATCTACAACTTTCCAGAAGGACATTTTGTCTAATTCGGTCGCTACGTATACCTAAATTACGTTTCAACATGGAGGTTGTTTCTGATTTGGCGCCCATAAAGTAAATCTACCAAGAAACACACTTATGACAACCCCTCAACACATGTGCTGAATTATGGCCAAAAGTGATTCTTACCCATCATATAATACTGGAATTTAGGCTGAAAAGGAGTAACATTCGGACTATCCATGCCTAGGCATGACTAGGAGGGCGCTGGGGCGTATCCTGGCACATGCACTTCTCTGTTCGGTGCAGCAATCGTATTTCCTTCACAATTATCTCTATAGACCTCCGATTTGGATGTTTCAAGTTCTCATTTGAAGCTAAGACATACATCTAAAACTTTGTAGAAGGAAACTTTGTCTAAGTCGGTCTCGAAATGTACAGAATTATCGCTCGAATGTGGTAGGAGATGCATAAACCGCCTAGGTGTTGAAAAACATGCTTGAACTTGTTTTGTACATCGTTTTTCTTCCCTTTTCTTCATGTATTCTCATTTATTACCTGTATTCACTTAACACACCTATTAACTGCAAATGTGACATGATTTAAGTAATAAGTGAATCCAAATCATAAGAATTACGGTTTTAAAAACACGTAAAAACACCTCTTATCACTTAACTATTTTTAAAGTCTTTTTAAGATATAATGGAAATGATAAAGTAAAGCAATAAAAAAATAAAGATAAATGACACAAGATATGAAAGGTTCACTGGGTGATGTAATCCCAACTACGTCTTTTTTTTCCTTTACACTGGGAGAAAATCCACTAGAATGATTATCAAAGGATCACACAGAGGCTTCTACACAATAGAGGATAAAGGAAGATGATCTTGAGTTCCTTGATCACGTAGACTTCAGCTCCACTTGAGATCTTCTTCAATAAGCTTCTCTCACTCAGAAATACGACTTGCAATAATCAACAACTTTCTCACACAGATAAAAGAGGTTGAGGGTTTTCGTCATAGGTTTTGTTTGATTTTGAGAAGTTCAAACAACTTGGGATATCTCAATAATAGTGTATAGTTCTTCATGAAGAGGTTTGAGATATCGGTGACTGTCTTTGGAATGGATATGTAAAGGTTGAAGAATTTTGGATATGGAGTTTTGTAAGCTTTTCTTGGAATGATTTCAGCAAAGTTTTGACCTATTTCTTGTGTATATGCGTGTGTCATTAGAGTTTGCTGAAGGGTGCTATTTATAGACATTTCTTAGGATCTATCCGTTGGACACATGTATGCGCGTGTCTCTCACATAGCGATTGAGTAGTCCCCTTTTCTGACATTCCTGAAATTCTGTTGCAGCGATTAGATGTGGCAGGTTTGAACTCTAAAATACTGACAGTCTTAGCCAATAGGGTGGCTTGCTCTGTAATGCAATTCGTCCTTATCACATTAAATGCTCGTATCAAGCATTAAATGCATTTGAATTTACTTTCCCTTGGAAATATGTAACACCCTAGGTCATCGACGCTTAATTCTGCAGAGACCAAGGTATGAACTATATTCCCTTGCTAATTTATATTTTTGAGATACTTGATTTTCATAACCAATTCTATTTTAGAAATCGGTACTTGACTATATGAATTTTGTTACTTTCTTGCATAGCTTACTGTTGCTCCAAAAATATGTAAATAGACTTTTATTATAGAATATATTGTGTGTTAAGGATTTAAAGCATGCATCTTATGTGTAAAAAGACATATGTTATGTGTACCTCTTACAAAGAACGAAAAAAAAGGAGGGCGTGTGCAAATAGAAGAAAGATTTAGAATTGCACTCAAGACCTCGTTCATACTCTATATTGACATCTAAGCCTTTGGTCTTTCACCTTCTTCCAACATAAAAACACACCAAAGAGGGAAAATTCAGCAATTACCGTATGGAAACCTCAGCCCTGGCAGTTTTGGTTTCTTGAAGATTTGAGATAGAAAATGACCTCCAAATTTAGTGTTCTTTATATCAAAATATTATTAAGAGAATAATATACAACATTATGGAAACCAATGTTACATAATATCTACCCAAAAATCCAGAAAAAGCCCCGAATCAGAAGCCGCTACAGAATAGCATTCATCCTTGCTTGTGTGGGAGTTTAAACCATAATTTGTTGTAATTTCTTCAATTGGTGTAGGTAAGTAACTTTACCTATGTTAGTATATGTTTTAATTGATTTATTGAAAGTTATTATAGAATTATACCTTGATTCGTTCAATTGGGGGTTCAATTGGTTCATGCATGAGGTGATTGTGAATGTTGGATTGAAACTATGGTTGCATGTGTGAATAAGTATAGGATCTGACTAAATTCTTGTATACCCATGGATATATTTGTATTTTAATATTTGTTGGTTGATTGCATGTCAAATTTAATAGGTTTCTAAAGAGTATCTAGGATATGCATGTTGGTTTTGACATGAAAGTAAGATGTATGGAAATTCCAGTTTCTGGTTTTGATGTTGAAGGCTATATTTAAGGGGCCAAATGTCTTAATTTGATTACGTTCAATTGTATCATTTGGGTTATGTTTCTAACTTATCTACAAAATTTGGTGAGTATTGGATTTTTGTGGAGTTTTCTAAAAATCGTTGAATAAAACTGCCAGACTGCTATGCGAGATTTTGAAAGGCTACTGTTTCGAGCTTATTTGACAGTGCTGGAGATTTTGTATTTCTCTGAAACTTTTACGGTGGATATATACATGTGTTAGGAAGATTTTATCCAAATTTGGGAGTATTTCAAGAAATAGGAGATTTATAAAAATATTTGAAATAAAACTGGCTGTCCTAGAAAAATGTTTTCATGCAGCAATGTTTTGGTGATCGATACCCAATTTTGAACGATGTCAATTAATTATGAAATTTTTATGAAATATTATTCAATATGATGTTTCTATTTTTGTAGAATTTGAGAGCAAAATCATACTTTGAGTATTTATGAAAAATTTTGTAGTGAAGTTGCGCCGATAAGTAGCTTGACGCTTGTTTAAACTAAAGCATCTATACACCTACAATAACTTACTAGTTTTGGTTAAGTTTTAATGTACCTTAGTAGAAAATATGATGGACCAACAGGGGTTGGTCCAAGTGGTAAGCAGCTTGGTTCTGCTTAAGCAAGGTCTCGGGTTCGATTCCTTGTGTACGCAGTTACCCCCGTTGGGAGACTCACCCACCAGGCCAGGTGTGCGACCCGGGTTGACCAACAGATAAGTTCGGGAATGTCCGGGATACTGTGGTAGGCAACCAAAAAAAAATAAAAAAGAAAATATGATGGTGTATTTGACTAGCAGGATATGTCTGTGGTTCGAATGAGACACGAGCCGACGAGGTCGGGTTGTAACTGTGAGGGTTTCTATTTCCTTCTTATTGCTTGAATTTGCTTTACTCGCTTTCATATCGTTTGATTGCCTTGTTTTGTTTCTACAATTATCTTATGAGTATCGTTGTAATTGATTCTAGATGATTGCGAATTCTTAAATATCTTGTTCGGCTCAATATCTCATTATTCCCAACGTCTATCCTTTTCACGTCTATGGTACATGTCTTGCCTCGAAATGGTATTCGGTCAAATCGGTGTCAACTCCCTTGTGTCTTGTCATACAAATAACAAGTCCGTATCTTTCACCACTCGTTTAGACCATTGTACCTCTTGGATCTACTCTGTCGGCTAAGAGAGCTAAGTGTTATGCGGGGCAAAGTGCTACTCCGTGGGAGCCACCTCTTGAGGCTTCGGCGCAAAGTGTTACACTGCGGGAGCCACCTCTAAAGTCCTGATGTCTGGCAATTATCCGCGATGTGCCCCTTTTCTTGATGTAAAGCTTTGACTCTTAAAGATAGGGTGAAGGAAGCTAAGTACTACGCTGTGGGAGCCACCTCTTGAGACTTCGGCGGAAAGTGCTACATGGAGGGAGCCACTTCTTGTTAGGAATCGATCGGATTAAAAATGCAGCTGAATAAAAATTTTGGATTCCTATAAGTGGATCACTTTGACGGGATTCGGTGATTTTAATAATTTTCCACAAACTAAACAAAATTGATTTACCTTATCTATTTCATAATTAATCTTTGCGTAACAACAACTCATTTAGCTCTTGTCTCTAAAGATCCGCATGAAACGAACCTTCTAAAGATCTCCAAAAATTCCCTCTTCGAATGGTGGTGCACAGCTAGGGCGCATTTTTGGGGTAGGATTCTCTTATTCTTTTTGTGTGTTATGCAACGAGGGTTACAATGACTTGTTAGTGTTAGAGTTATCTTATAACTCTAATGACTTAACAAACAAGTCGGAGTGCCCTAGGACTCCTTAAGTGGCTGGCCCCCAGGGCTCCAACTGGACGTGGGTGGACTATAAGTTAACCCACTCAACTTAGCCTACCTTTTAATATATATTTAATTTAAATCCTATTTAAATCCAATACATATTAATTAATTCCATTTAATTAATTCTCCAATCAAATAATTTAATTTAAATTAATCTAATTAAATTAAATATTTAATTCATTGATTTAACCAATAAATCAATGCGTCCAATTAATGATATCTTTCTAAAAGATTAACACAAAAAGACATCATGTTCGTTTCTTATAATAGCGCGACTCTTTAGGTTCGTCTCAATGGGCAATGGGAGGAATCACCAAAGGATGTGAGTGTCACCTAGCTAGTCCCGTGGACTCACATCGTAACCCAATTGAGTACGAAATGAACGAATCATTTACAAACCTCTGGACCATAAATACCATATGAGTATAAACCCTTTACTGATGTATCCCGATTAAGTGAGAGTCATGGTTTATGTCAAACTCACTAAACTTAATATTGTGCATGTAATCATATCATGATGAAATTACCAAACTACCCTCCATGTCCCACATAAGTTAGTTTCATTGCTTTAACCAAAGACTTATAATCTCATATGCCTATGATTGCACAAGATACTTTCTCGTTTACTATCGAGACAGTGAATCTCATCTTGACGATCACTGGACAACTGCTACTTAACTCATTGAGATCGCACTTTGAGGTCGGCCCCACCAAAAGGTGAATTGGGCCTAACTACTCTAGTAACAAATTCAACAGTACAAGTACATTGATCATGAACCCTCAGGTCTAAGGCTCACTCATACTATTATGGTTAGTAATCCAATCATTAACAGTCACCGAGTAAATACCCATGTGATCGGATTACTGCGAGCCGTGTTAGAATATATCAATTCCATTGATATATCCATGACACATGTTCTGACTATCCCATAGTCTTCGACTGGCACTCCTTGTCAGAGCATGTGTCATACAAGTCGAATCTTAATGCCCAATTAAGATTCCTTGACCTGCGAACCCTTTTAAGTGATCAGGAATAAGACTCTCCCCGTGCCACTTCTTTATTTCATAAAGGCCGAAGAGTTAACCTCGATACACAAGGACTGTTTGTTCAATACTTATTGATTCCGTAAAGTTTTACATGAACAGAATAATAATTGCCATTATTAATTATCAGTTTGTGCAACATAATTGAATACCGTATACAATCTATTTGTCCTCATTAACATCTAGGGCGTATACCTAACACTTCTAGAGTCCCGACACCTATAGATCAGTGAAGGGAGCTAAGTGCTATACGGAGCAAAATGCTACGCGACGGTGGGAGCCACTTCTTGAGCCCGTAGGAGCCACCTCTAGTGTTCTGACACTTAAAACTATATGGTATGCATAGAAAAGTGTGAAGTCTCCCGCTAGTATGAGACAGTGGGGAAACGGAACACAATCGTTTGACATGACTTCTAAAGTACACGAGTTGTTTTCTTTGTTCTTATTATGTGCGATACTTGATTGTTTGCCCTTTTGATATCTTGATTGATTCATTTACTTGCCTCTGCATATGCTTGTTCTGTTATAATCTTCAGCTGCAAATTCCACTTCAAAGTAAAGGTAAAGCAAACTGTTAGCCTACCTAACTGAGTCATTCGGACTCACCCCTTATTCTTTCTTTCTTTTCAGATAAGCTTAGTATGTTGGATACGAGGGGAGAAGTGAGGAGTAAAGAAAGCATTGGTTCATTGCTATTAGAGGTAGTTATGTTTTGGGATGTTTCATTGGGTATGTATATGTATTGTCTTAGAGACCTTTGATTGAGAGATGTCATTGAATTATGTACGACTAATGAAGGAGGTAATGTTGGTTTAATTGGAATGTAAGAGTTTAGTTTCAGTAGATGACGTATTGGTATAGTTCTGACGCTTGGCACTGGCTCGAGAAAGGAAGGTCTCCCAGATCAAGCTAACATTGCGGTGTAGCAGGCCACCCTGGTCGGTGGGCGCCACAGTTGGTGGTATCAGAGCTTGGGTTAGTACCTGAGCTATGCTATGATAATAACTTTGGATTTTGGCACAGAGTTGTGATTAGTTGAGCTTAGGAGATGAGTTTTGAAGATATATCAGGTGGGAGAAAATACTAGATGTATAAATAGGTGGATGAAATAAAGGTAATGATTTTTCCTTGCTCTGGGGTGTTGGAAATGTTTTAAGGGTTGTTTCGGTTAGCGGAAACTATGAGTTGAAGAGAGTAAGCTCATATACCTCGAACCAAGTTAAGTTCTACATTATTGATACTTGCCAGTCTTGAGACTTTACTCATTGAAATTACTTTAATAGTGTTTTAAGCCCTAATATTGTTGTATCTTTTATAAGAGTTAATTCCTTCTTGTTATCATCAACATTTGAAGCATTTTTGTTGTTCCAGAGTAATCATCATTTATCTCAAAACCTTGTCATGCTTAATCTTTGAATCCTGTTAATCCATTTTTATGGCAAGACCTTCTGTTTATTCATTTATACTTGATGATCCTATTCTCACTTTTGTATTATCTTTAGTCCTGAAACTCCTAATCATATAATATTTTCTTTTGCCTCTTGGTCACCTCTCAAGCTGTAAATTTGATTATAATGACTATTCTTGGATACCAAATGTAAGTGTCTACATTTGGGGACCCTTCTATTCGAGCTTGAACTTTTTTCATAACTCCATGTGGAGTGCTCCCCTTAGGTGTCTAAGGATCTCTGATCCTAACTTGAGAATGTTATCTTTTCCAATCTTTTGAATCCTATATTTTTCCTTGCCACCTTGCAATGCCTATTGATTACCAATCTTTACTTTTGACCGGATCATTTTATTGTGAAAATTAATGTTTCTACTTGTTTTTCTGAGAGATATTTTGGCTTCTATCTACAACTCCTGTACAAGCAAGGAAAATGCAAGGATAGCCTGTCGGACTCCTTCAGCCCACATCAAGACTATGTTCTCTGATCGGACTATGGCTACGGCTCCGAGTGAGGAGGGCGTCCTTTTCTTCTGATTTGCAGTTATGAGCTGGGATCGGCCTCAAGCTATCGGCTCAGTACCGGGTGGCTATCTCCTCTTTGTTCCTTCCTTGGCAATTCAGATTCGATATCTGGGATTTCTTCTGTTGGAGTGAATCCCTTGCTTGGTCTGTTGCGGCTTCTCTTTCAATTTGAGTGGGAGTTAGAACATAATGCTTGGTTGGCAAAGTCATGGAATTCACTATCTTTGATGCATATTCCAATTGTTGGTGTATACCATGGTAATTGCATCATTACGTTTTCAACTCCTCCTGGTACCTACCGTTAGTCTCTTTTATCCCAACATTTCTATACCAGTCCTTCAGTATTCAACAATCATAGTTGTTTATTCAAAACTCAATTTGTACATTTCAAACTCTGCCTTTCTGGGTAAATATCCTTATTTTCGATCTCATTCTAACATTCCAAATTATCCTTTGACCTATAATTTCACTCACCATATTTCAGTGATCATGGTAAGAATCTCCATTGCATCCTCTTCTATTATACCATATCGCATCTCACTACTATTAACGAAGATTATAACAATCAGTGAGTTCTAATGTATATTCCTAAACTATAAATCATTGTATGTCGCTCTTTTTAGCAGTCCATGCATGTTGTAATATATTTTTTTTCATAATCCAAAAATTCTATAGCTTTAGTCCTGGAATTTGGCTTTTGACTATTTAATATTTGTAATCCATATTCGAAAGAGATTCTTCTTTCATTTTCCTTACAAACTATACATTGTTTCAGATGATTCTTATTGATGAACCCCCCTCGTCCTCACTGACTTATATTCATGAAACCTTTGAAACTTGATTTGATTGTTTTGAAACTTCTTTGTATTCCAAGTCTCTTTCACTTGGATAAGAAATTTTTATTTAATATTTGACCGTTTTGAACACCTTATGCTTGTTCCTCGGTCATCTCTTCTAAACCACTTTATCATCTCACTCATATCTTGAAATCCTTGAACATAATATTTTTTTGGCTCGAGGCACATATATTCTAACCACTCAATTGAACACTTACAATTCTTGTTTCAATTGTTCATTTATATTGTCACCCTTATTCATGAGCCGACAATATCTTTTGTGTATCTTTCACTGTCGATAGTGATTCTTAAGCATATTTTTTTTCATAGAATCACTTATATCTTGTAACTTCAAACCTTGAGAAAAGCGTCCTACTTGAGAGCTTGGGCCCGTTTATAAAGTCATTATGTCCGAAACATTTTATCAACAAACAACGCTAAGACTACAGAGTGGCACAGCAGAAGCATGGTATAGCGACTTATAACGACATTCACGAAGCAATATTCACACAGTTGCACACCATATTGATGGAAATACCGATGTAAAGGATCATTGTACAAGGATCTTCATAGAGCCCTGCAAGCATCGGCGATCAGTGACACTAGCGAAGAGCAGGATCGTCAATCATAAAATCTTAAAATGGAGAGAAGTCAGAAGTTCTACGCAAACAAGTATAAAGTGATCAAGAACCCAAGCCTTAGTCAACACCTTATCTAGAAAACTAGCCATGAGGATTGAAACTAGGAAGGTTTCATTGCATCATCAAAGAACCATTTCAATGCTCGAAGCGTAATGTACGAGTGTTTCAGAAGTGCAAATGTTTCAGCGAATTTCTTTCCCGCTTATCATGTCTCTCGTAAGTCCCGACTATAGAAATATCACTTGGACTCAACGCACATAATGTACCGACACAAGTAATATTTGAGATGAAACATGTCATTCCAATAAGAAACAAAAAACCGTTCGTCGAACGAATTTTAGGTACAACAAGTTCAATCTATTAAGAATGACTAGTCACGGCTCCTGGAAGAACCACAACTTGGAGATACTACGCTGGAACGAGAAGAGTATATTATGAGAACAAATTCGTCGCAACTTAGTTCGTTCTGTGAATTTGGGGACCAGATTCTTCTAAGGAGGGGGGATTGTAACACTCTATGTCATTGACGCTTAATTCTGCAGAGACTAGGTATGAATTATATTCCCTTTCTAATTTATATTTTTGAGATACTTGATTTTCGTAACCTATTCTATTTTAGAAATAGGTACTTGACTATATGAATTTTGTTACTTGCTTGCATAGCTATTTGTTGCTCCAAAAATAAAAATAATATCTTGCTCCCACTAACCATCTGTTGTGAATCCTGTATTCATGCGCAGCGGAAACGATAAAAACAAATCCGGATTCACAATTGGATCACTTTTGGGTTTTAATAATTTTCATGTTATTTTTGAAAATTAAACATGAAGATGAAGTCTAATTTCATCCTTTTTACTAACCTTTTGGTTTCGAAAAAAGTATTGATCTTCCGGATAGCGGCAATTCAAAACTCCTGTCTCTAGATATCACGCCGGAACAAGCTTCGAAGAAAAATTCTCCACCTTCAATACCACTATGGCCGACGACTTATGCAAGGGGGGAGAGAATATTTTTCTCTTCTTTCTTTGCTGTCAAGTCTAATTGTGAGAGTTAGGTTTTGACTGAACCAGTGATAGGTATTTATAAGGAGTGATGGGCTTGGAATTAACTAATTCCTTGAGCCGATCCAATTCCCTAAATCCACCTACCACACGCCCCACCCTATTATTATTGGGCTAAGTTGACTTTCAACTTAGTCCAATATATTTTAATCAAATTAAAATATAATACTAATTAATATTCCTCCATATTAAATAATCTAATTATTTAATAAAAAGGTGAGTATAATCAATAAGTTTATTTATTTATTATAATTTATTTATTTTTATTATCTAATTAATCAAATAAATTAATGTGTTCATAATAAATACATCTAATTATTTATTATTAATTTATTTTCATTAATCCAATTAATCAAATAAATTAATTTGCTCATCAAATAGCAAATTACCTATTTTATGTATTTGACAACGAAAGAATTCTCTTTGCTCAATTCCTTTTAAGCGCGACTCTCCAGGTTCGTTTCAATTGACATTGGGAGCAAACCAAGGATGTGAGTGTTACTAAGCTAAGGACTACCCAAGACAGTGAATCCCCTGTTGGCAATCATCGAACAATTGCGACTTGTTCTTCTGAACCGCACTTTGAGGTTGATCCCACCAAAGGGTGAAATGGATCTAACTACTCTAATAACTCATTCAGTGTCACAAGTCCAATTTTCGTGAATCCTCAGATCTAAGGCTCACGCACACTACCGCGACGAGTAATTCAATCATTGAATATCCAAGAGTAAATGTCAATGTGATTGAACTACGGCGAGCCGTGTTCGAATATGTCAATTCCATTGACATATCTATGACCAAGCTCCCACCATCTAAAGTGACCGACTGACACTCCTTGTCAAAACTTGCATCACACAAGTTTGGTCTTAAGTCTTAATGCCCAATTAAGACTCGTCGACTTGCGACCTCTGGTTTAAGTAAACAAGGAACCGATACTTCTAGTGTCCATCTCCTCAGACCATTGAGGAGTAGAAGATCCTTCTTGATTACCTTGGACTTATTTGTTCAATACTTATATTAATGCCATCAAGATTGATATTTACAAAAACTATGCCTTTATTAATGAATAAGAGTTTGTACAACATAAATGTAATACCCTAATAATCTAATTCGTCTATGGCATGGAGGGCATAATCCTAACAATCTCCCACTTGCACTCAATGTCAATCGCTATGGTATCTAATACCCATCTTCTCAAGATGTCGTTCTTGTTGGGAATGTGCCCTCAATGCCAACGAGGAGTTAGAATACAAGGCACAAGTTTATATTGTACAACATCTAATTAATATAAAGGCAACAATATGTTGTTCGTATAATTTTTGATGGCATCTATAAAGTTTTAAATGAACAACTAGTCCATATGTGTCAAGGCAAACCTTCGCATTCCTTAAGGAGATGGGCACTGGAAGGGTTTGATACTTGATCACTTAAATCGTTCGCAATTCAGAGAATCTCAATTGGGCATTAATATTCATATGGACTTGTATGATACATACTCTAACAAAGGAGTGCCTGTTGAACACTATGGGATAGTGGGAGTTTGTGTCATAGATATATTGATGGGATTAGTGTATTTGAACACGGCTTGTAGTAATCCAATCACATAGGTTTTTACTCAGTGACTGTCAATAATTGGATTGCTGATTATGAAGGTATGTGTGAGCCTTAGACCTGAGGAGTTACGGTCATAGTGTGCTTGTAACGTTGGATTCTGTCACTAGAGTAGTTAGACCCAAATCTGTTGAAAGGTGGGGTCAACCTCGAAACTCGTTCCAATGGGAAAATAGCATGTGAGGTGATTACCAAGAAGGAATTCACTGTCTCGAAAGTAAATGAGAAGTATCATATGCGATCATAGGTAAATGAGATTGAAAGTCTCTGGCCAGAGCTGATGAACTAACTCGTGTTTAGTAATCTCATATTATTATGATTCTTAAGCATAGTATCGAGTCCTGTGAGTTTGACATATTCCTTAACTCTCACTCGATCGGGATACGTCAGTGAAGGGTTTATACTCATACGGTATTCATAATCTAGAGGTTTGTAATGACATAGTCCTTTTCGTACTTGATTGGGCTACGATGCGGGGCTACGGTGCTGGCTAGGTGTCACCCACATCCTTTGGTATCTTCCTATTGCCTAGACGAACCTAGAGAGTCGCGCTATAATGGAATAGACGGGGAAATCAAGTCTTGTATTTTGAGGGCGTTTTGGTAATTTGTCCTTTGGAAGGACGAATTAATTAATTCGACAAATTAATTTAATTGGTTGTTTAATTGGATTAAACAATGGTTAATTAAATTAATTAGTTTGAACATTTAATTGATTGGGTTAATTAAATATTTAAACTATAATATTAGTTAATTAATTAATTAATAAGAATATTGATTTAATCGATATATATTTAATTGGATTAAATATTAATTGATTAAATTAATTGGACTAGGTTGACTGGGTCAACTTAGTCCAATTATTGTCCAAAAGGCCTAATAGGCGTGTGCTAGTGGACTTTAAGTTAGAGGATTTATTTAATCCTCCAACATAAGTCAGAGAACACAACAATTCACATAACGTGAAATCCTCCACCAAAAATACATCAGAGAAAAACGTTTCTCTCTTCTCAGTCCACTCAATCTCGCCTAACCGCCATGGAGATTTCCCAGAGTCCGTTCCTGCGTGATGATTTAGAGACGGTACAATTGAACCGTAAGATTCGCGAGGATTGAAGATTGAATACGCGAAAAGGTAAGTTTTTCGTATTCATCTTTTTCATGATTAAAATCGACGAAAGCCACGAATTGATCTTGGTTTGGAAATCCGGATCTGTTTTTATTTTTCCGCTGCGCCTGCCTGACAGAATTCCCAACAGTGGTATCAAAGCCAAATTTGTTGGCTTTGTTAATTTTATTTGCATGTTATTCGTGTTTATATTGTATGTTTATGCTGAATGCGTATTTATTGATTTTGAATCAATATTAATGGATCGAAAAATCTGCTGTAATTCTTTTGGAATTTCTGATAAAATCAAAATTCAGAAAAAAAAAATTAATCTGAAATTATTTGTTTCTGTGAATCGTTTTTTGAGTTTGGGGCTGTTTCATAAATCTAAAATTGAAGTAAGATTGCTGTTTATTGGTTTTTCGATTGATCTGAAAAATCTGGAACATCGTTTTAATTTCTGAAATTAGGCTAAATCTGGAATTCGTGTTTGATCGGACTAAAATTTTTGGAAAATCGCGTTCGTGTTCTTCGGAAAAACATTCGGGCTCGCCGCTGACGGTAATTGAGAGCCGGCGATTTTTTTTCCTGGAGATCAGATATGTATGGTGATGACGGCGAATCGCCCCTGCTCTTCGGATCTGAGAAATGAGCCACTGTGCGTCACTGAAATCGGCTCCAGCTCCACTGAATTTGGTTACTGAAATCGGCTCCAGCTCCGCCGAATTTGGTTACTGAAATCGGCGTCTGAAATCGCCGCTGAGTGAAGCGATCGTATCACCGTCGAGAATATCCGGAGAAGACGGTTTTGTGCGCTGATTTCCTTGGCCAAGAAATCGTTGTTTCGGCGCTTCTACGAAGGCGACGGCGGCTGAACATGTGATGGGTTCAGTCGGTGGTGAAGGTCGCCCGCTGCCATGACCGGAAAGTCACTGGTGCGGCACCGTTGACGGAGATGGCGGCGCTGAAGTGAGGAAGAAGAAGAGGATTTGTGCTTTGGGCTGTTAGGGTTTTTGTTGTGTTGGACCGAGCCCAACACATATTTATGTGTTGGGCTCGATCCAATGCTCATTTAATTAATGATGAATTGGGCTTGGCCTACTCTAATTAATTAAATAAAAGCCCAGTTAATTATTAATTAAAAAGGAGTTGGGCTTGGCCCATTCGAATTAATTAAATAAACAGCCCAGCCTATTTTAATTAAGAAGTGTTGGGCTTGGTCAAGCACGAATTAATTAATTGTTGGCCCAACACAAATTAATTCAATTGAGTATTGGGTTTGACCCAATACCAATTAATTCAATAAGATTGAATTAAATATTGGGCTTGGACCCAATTACAATTGAATTATTAATTGGGTAAGACCCAAACCCAATTTTACGTAATTGGGTCAATCTTCTTCAAGCCTTCTTATAAATTAAATTAAATTAAATTATTGTTAAATTGGATTTAAATTAATTAAATTATATTAAATTTACATAAATTAAAAAAAGATTTAATTTATTAAATGAAATTAAATAAGATTTAGTTTTGTTAAAATTTTGAATCTATTTAATTTACTAATTTACCCATCAAAATTAAATAAGATTTAAATTTTTAATTGATTAAGTGAGACTTAGTCAATGATTTGTAAGCCCATAGAAATTAAGTAGGATTTAATTTCACATTGATTGAAATTAATTTAATCTTTTATTAAAATTAAGTTGGACTTAATTTCACTAAGATTAAAGTGGATTAAATCATTCCCACAGAAATTAAGTGTGACTTGATATCACACTGATTAAATCTAATTTAATCTTTTCATAGAAATTGAGTGAGACTTAATTTCACTAAGATCAAAATTGATTTAATCATTTTCATGGAAATTATGTGAGACTCGTTTTCACAATGATTGAAATCGGTTTAATCTCTTTCATGGAAATTAAGTAGGACTTAATTCCACTTAGGTTAAAGTTGATTTAATCCTCCCATTGAAATTAAGTAAGTATTAATTTCAAATAGATTTAATATTGCTTTGATTAAATTAGTATTAATCTTCTAATGGAAATTGAATTGGATTTAATTCCATGAAGAATGAATTGGATTTAATCATAATATCAAAATTAAATTAAATTTAGTTTTGTTATGAACAAAATTAGATTTAATTGATTATGATATAGATTTTTCGATCACATAAAATTAAATTGGATTTAATTACACTTCGATTAAACAGGATTTATTCTTAGTGACAAAATTAAATGGAATTTAATTTTGTAATAATCAAATTGGATTTGATTAACAAAATAAATTAAATTTATTTTTATGCACTCGTATCGCATGTGTGCTTTTATGGTTAAATGCTTGTTATATGTGATGAGATGCACATTTCATGGACTTGGATTTATGTTTTATTATGCATGCTCAAAATATATAGGGTGATTAGCCCATTGGATTGGGCCGATCTAAATAGTTCATAAATGTGTAATAGTAGAATTGCTAAGTTTTTTCTACGCTTTATATGCATGTTAGCATGATATGAGTTAATATGCTTTGTGAGACATTGTTGAAATATTTAAAATTCTCCTAGTTAAAATAATACCGAGTTAGTAAAAGATGTGGGACATCCTCTCCCTCCACTAAGCTTTCTAAAATTAGAATTACTATAAATGTGTAATGCTTCCCAGTTATGGGGGTTATGCATTTAGAAATAATTTGAAATTTTATTAAGTGCATGGAATGCCTTAATCGAAGCATATTTCACCCCAGAAACTTGTTCGGTTGCAAGGTGAAATTCAAATGTTAGATTATAGGAGTTAGTGGGAATGAACTCAGGTAGTTCACGAGCTTAGAAACCTGTTCGGTTGCGATTTGGTGAACTATGGGGAAAAGTATTGAATCATTTATTGGATAAATTGGTGTACGACACCACTTTGAATAATCAGTGGGCCAGAAATCGGTTAGGTTGCAACCCATTAAATTATTTGAAGAACTCAATACTCACTATGAAATCTATCCAACGAGATTTCTGAAAATTGCAGTGGGAGTGCAATATTTCGAAAAATATAGTGGGAGCCACGTAAAATTAAAATCCTAGTTTTACTTGTGTACAATATAAACATCCTAATTAAATCTTATTTATTTTCTACGTTTATTATATCTCTTTCTTGAAAAACAACCCGTTTAAAATTATGCTAAAAGAATTTGTCTGAACTGGCCTAACCAAATCAAAAGACTTTGAAACTTGAGGAAGGTCCTCAGTTCAGAATCGTTAACTTGTATGCTTGAAGTAAGCATTACTCAAGTCTAAGAATGCAACGATGAGTAGGGCTTAAATATGAGGCGCACTAGACATAGAACCATGTGTTTTGGAAACAACTATTCTATGATCGGTTTTCTCAACTTTTTGTATTCTACATTCTAGAGCTAGTTGTCACGGACTTAGCCTCAATACTAACGTCTCGTGCGGCACTTAGCTTAATCCGCCTCTTGCGTGACTTGCTAAGTCAGCCTCTCCTGAAATGTGCTTGTGTGCTAAGGGAAATTGGCAAAGATTACAAAGAAGCTCTTTAAAGGAAATCACCCTTTATTGTTCTTCCAACTCTTGGATACAACTTCCTTGGATGTTTACAAATGAATGCCTAGCCCTCTATTTATACTAACCATCCTTGAAATGGACGGTTGAGATCATCTTGATTCTACGGCTAATATCGAACATCTAGATAATTCTCCTAGATATTTACATAGAAGCTTCTAGGCGATTCTGCCTACAAATGTCTCTACAACATTCTAGAAACTTCTACATTGCTCCACTCTTATCCAGAATATTCTAGAACCTTCTACAATGTTCTACAACATTCCGGACCTTTCTATAGTATTCTAGAACATTCCAGAATCTTCTAGATCTTTCTAGAATCTTCTAGATTTTTCTCCGGAATATTCAAGTAGCTTCTAGTCTCTTGTCACCCGGGAAAAATGTCATGTCCCCGTCGCCTCAAAATACTTCAAATTGCCAGTGCGTGACATAGTGCTCATGATTGAAGAAATAGAAAGAAGTACAAAAGCTGGGGAAACAAGAGGTGATCAATCTTGGAACCAGACATGGTGTCTGGTGTATCCAAATATAGTCCACCTCTATTCTTTTATAATTCTGAACACGTTTGGATGATTGATTAGTTTTATCAAATGACATTAAGAAAGTTATTGTTTTCTGACTGGGTCAAGAAATGGTACTTCTTTAAGTTTGGTAATAACTTTCATGACATTTATTTTGGAAATAAGTGTGGGAACAATACATCCTTACTAAAATTGTTAACACGATTTGAAAGTTTGGAATTAGTATACTGTGAACACATCAACTAGAGAACGTAGTATGCTAGAAATAAACTGGAAAAATTGTTTGGCACCTAAGATTAGGTCATGCCTTACGAGCATAAGATTCACTAGTTAGGAGAAACGTGGGGGTACAAGCCCGTTGGGATTGGATCCCTATCCAAACTTAAGAATCTTATCTCATAGGCAAAATGATCAAATCTCCCTTCACAGGGAACATATTAAAGGGCCGCTCAAGTTCTAAAGTTTGTGCGTACTGGCGTCTATGGTTGAATATATGGTATCTTACTAAGATACTACAATTGTATTGTAATGTCAAGTGTATGATTTCCTAATTTGACCCGTTCCTAAAAGAACATAACATAGTTTCACAGTTTATACTTCCAGCGACTCTACAAATGAATAGGGTAGTAGTATGCAAGAACGAGACATTGTTGGACATGAATCATTTATGCTAAGCTACATAGAATTACCCAATTCATAATGAGTCTTGCGCTACTCATAGGTTCATCTTGAATAGATATCCCTCCAAATTCATTCCTACGGCACCATATCATATGCGGCGCCAGTGGAAGCCTGATCTTAAACACGTGATGGTGTGGGAATTCCCAACCTACGTAGAAAAGATAAAGGTAAAGAATTTGGAGGCTTGGTCCTTAAAAGGACGTTTTGTTAGTTATCCCAAAGATTCAATGGGAGAACTCTTTCTACTTACGTGATGATCAGGGGATCATTATGGCCATAGAGGTCTGTTATCTTGAAGATAAGATCATTCGAGAAATTGGAGAAGGTGGAAAGATTATTCTAAAAGAATAAAACAAAACATCTTAGGACACTACTATTCAAGGAACCAAACTAAGCCCATTAAAACACAACCACCAATGATTGATATGGAAGAGTCTCTCAGCCGCTTGACTGCAAAATACAACAGAGAAATTCAACTCTACGATAAGGTTCAAGGTCTTTGAATATCCTGGACTCTAGTAGATCCCCCACTCAGAGGTGAGTACTCGCAAATGGCTAGCCGCCATGGAGATTTCCCCTTTCCCACAACTAAATCAAATCCATTAGGAGAAAATCTGCACGTGGATGTGAAGACCTGATTCGTGGGTTTCATTTGAGGTCTAGACATGATGGGATTTAAGCAATTGAGTTAGAATCTTCGACATAATGGAGAAGATTGAATAAGGTCATTATCATTTTATGCTCATTGACTATGTCAAGATTGAGCAGATTGAAAGCCTTCCTTACGCGAAAAGGGCGAATAGGAAATGGGCCCTTTTTGTAGAATTCAAAGCAATTTAGGAAGAAGATCTTTTTCATGATTAAAATCGACGAAAGCTATGAATTGATCTTGATTTGGGAATTCGGATCTGTTTTTATTTTTTCGCTGCGCATGCCTGACAGGATTCCCAACAGTTCTAGCACCGCCTGTGATAGTGGCTTGGTCAGTGGGTCAGCAACGTTATTTGCTGAATCTATTCTCTGGACGGCGATGTCGCCTCTTCGGATGATTTCTCTAATGATGTGGTGTCTTCTCTCAATGTGTTTGGATTTATTGTGAGACCTGGGTTCCTTAGCCTGTATGATGGCTCTATTGTTGTCACAGAATAGTGGCAACAGAAGCTCCATGTTAGGAACCACTTGAAGTTCAGCCATGAATTTCTTTATCCAAACAGCCTCTTTGGCCACCTTCAAGGTAGTCACGTACTCAGCTTTGGTGGTTGAGTCAGCCGTCGTGCTTTTCTTGGAACTTTTCCAAGTTACTGCTCCACCATTTAAATCGAATACAAACTACGATGTTGATTTACGGTCATCGACATCCGACTGGAAGTCAGAGTTAGAATAACCTTCCATTTTTAGTTCCCCATCTCCATATGTCAAACACATATCCTTAGTTCTTCTCAAGTACTTGAGGAAACACTTCAGAGCAATCCAATGCTTTTTCCCTTAGTTAGCTTGAAACCTACTTACCACACTCACAACGTAGGCAATGTCTGATCTCGTGCATAACATAGCATACATAAGACTCCCTAATGCTGATGCATAGGGGACTCCACTCATTCTCTTACTATCATCCTCACTTTGAGGACTCATCGATTTAGAGAGATGGAGTCCATGTCTTATGGGTAAGAGGCCTCTCTTAGAATCTTCCATTCCGAATCTTTTCAGAACCTTTTCCAAATAGACGACTTGGGAGAGACCTATTTTCCTATTCTCTCTATCCTTGAAGATGCGAATTCCAAGGATAAAGGTTGCTTCTTCTAAGTCTTTCATTGAGAACATGCTTGAGAACCACATTTTGACCGAAGTCAACATGCCTATATCATTACCTATTAGTAAAATGTTGTCTACATATAGGACCAAAAATGATACTTTTCTCCCACTGGATTTCTTGTAAACGCATGGTTCATCTTCATTCTTGATAAAGCCATAGTTCCGAACTTCTTCATCAAAACAAAAATTCCAGCTCTGCGACGCTTGTTTAGGTCCATAAATTGATCTATTCAATTTACACACCTTATGAGAATCTTCATTGGACACGAAATATTTTGGGTTGTTCCATATAGATGTCCTCCTCGAGGTATCCATTTACGAACGCGGTCTTCACGTCCATCTGCCAGATTTCATAGTCCAAGTGCGTAGCTATTGCAAGCAAAATTCTAATGAATTTGATCATGGCAATAGGAGAGAAGGTTTCCTCATAGGCAATACCCTCTTTTTTACTATACACTTTTGCCACAAGCCTAGCTTTAAAGATATCGACCTTGCCATCCGAACTAATCTTTCTCTTGTAGACCCACTTGCATCCTATTGGTGCAATACCCCTAGGGCGATCCACTAGAATCCAGACTTGGTTCGAGTACATCAAATACATCTCTGTCTTCATAGTCTCAAGCCATTTCGCAGAATCTATATCCTCCATCGCATGCTCAAAAGTAGAGGGATCATCTCCATAGTTTCCTTCTGCTAGGGCATACAAATTATGCTCTCTCTGTAGCACATAACAATATCTCTCAGGCGACTGAGATACTCTACTCGATCTACGCGATGGTGGTTGCATTTGGTTAGGTTCATTATGAGTCTCTTGAATAGTCGTCTCTAAAAGGATTTCGTTTTGTTCTTCCGGAAAAATCTTTCTTCCCACACCACCTTCTCGAACGAACTTGTCTTCGAGAAAGTACGCATGGAGGGCCACATCGACTCTTTGATCATCATGCACATAGAAGAGGTATCCCATAGAATCTTCTGGGAAACCAACAAATCGACCTTTAAAGATCTATTTACCAATTTCTCCATCTTTGTCTTTTTCACATGGGCTAGACAACCCCATATCCTAATATGTTTAAGACTAGGCGTCTTTCCACTCTATATCTATTAAGGAGTTTTAGGAATAGACCTAGATGGAAACCTGTTCACGATGTGAGCTTCTGTGAGTAATGCTTGGCCCCACAACGATATAAGAAGATCCTGTAGCTGAGCATCGATCGAACCATATCTAATAGTGTTCTATTTCATCGTTCATCTACCTCATTCAGTTATGGAGTTCCAGGAGGAGTCAATTGTAACACAATTCCATGTTCAATTAAGAACTCACCAAATTCGGCACTCATATATTCTCCACCTCGATCAGATCATAGTGTTTTAATATATTTGCTAATTTGGTTTTCAACCAAGGCCTTGAATTCTTTGAACCATTCAATAGATTCAGACTTATGCTTCATTAGGTATACGAGACCATACCTAGAGTGGTCATTAGTAAATGTAATGAAGTATTGAAAACCTCCACGAGCCTACATGGATCATCACTTCTTGCTCCTCGAGCCTCCTACTTCTTTGAAGAGCCTGTTTCAAAACACAGACATGAGCTATAGATCAAACACAGACATGAGCTCTAGATCCTGAGTCTAGAATCCATGAAGTGGAGAATACAGTCATGGAACAATTAGTTTCCAAAACATTAAAGTTCCATACCTTTAGCAGCTCTTGCCTTTCTCAGGGGACAGTCACCCTTCCAGTGACCTTTCTCCTAGTAGGAAAGGCAAAAGTTTGATCTCTTGAGATTCTCATTGTGCAACCTAATGTCTTTGGGTGCTTTTCTATTAATACAACCATTTATCGTTAACACTTTTATGGGCTCTTCTTCCTTTTCCTTGGGTTTTGCTTGCCCAGCAACAGAATCGATGTATGCATGTCTAAACTTCCTCTAGTTCATTTGACTTTGTGCAGTAATAAGTTTGTTCATTAGCCCAGATAGTGAACACTCAACATCATTGGTGTCAAAATTCACAATGAATTGACTAAAGGAATTCAGAAGTGATTGAAGGATGAGGTCTGCCTGAAGATGAAAATCCATGTGAAAATAAAAAAATTGCAACTTCTTTATCATGGAGATCATTTTCAACACGTGGTTAGCCACATTCTCATTTTCTTCCATCTTTACCCTGAAGAGCTCTTTCAACAAGAAATATCAAATAGTCCTACTGGGCTCTCCAAACAGCTCTTTCAGATGAAGCAGTATGTTCCTTGTATTTTCCATTCTCTCATGGGATTGCTGAAGATCATAACTCATCGAGCTGCGCATCAATCCTCTGGCTCCTGCATTCTCAGTGACCCAGTCTCTATAAAGGAATGCACACTCTCATCCGCATCCTCCAAGGGAATCGTGGGAAGTTTTATGTTCAAGACATAATTGATCGACTCATAACCAAAGACTATCCTTAAGTTTCTAAGCCAGTCGATGAAGTTGGGTCTAGTGAGGACGTTTTTCTCAAGCAATCCAATTATCGAGTTGTTTACCATTTTGAGAGAAAATAAAATAACTGCAGAGAATAAAGAAAGATTCAACTAGGTCTTTATGTTGTACACTAAGTAAAATCAGACAACACTTTGAATTTTCATTTGGCTCCCACTACATTTTTCGAATCATTGCACTCCCACCACAATATTCGGAAATCTCATTGGAAAGACTTCGTAGTGAGTTATTGAGTTCTTTAATAAAGTTGGTGAGTTGCAACCCTTTAACGATATATGGCTCACTAATTTTATTAAAGTGGCAATCCTTTCCAGCATCGTCCAACATGCGATTCAATCATTAGTTTGGCTCATAGATCACGAGACCGCAACCCTTTAACGATATATAGGTTGTGATCTATCTGAACTTGGGCCCATTAACTTCCAATCAATCTAACAATTGAATTCCACCTTGCAACCCTCTTCCGATATATGGGGTGGAATTTGTTTCAATTAATGGCATCTAATGCACTTAAAGATTTCAAATAAATGTCACAATGCATAACCCCCACTTACTGGGACGAAATGATGCATATTGATATTTATTCAATTTCTCCTAAGTTTGATGGAAAGTCGGGACATCCAATTCCCTTTTGGTCTAAATTCAGAATTATTATCCAATGGGAGAATTTGGGATTGAATTGGTCTTACTTTGCACATTATCCACTTATAACTCGCATACATGGATTATAATATATAAAACGCCTAGCAATTCTATCACACATGCTGCCATGGACTTATCTAGATTGAGTCGAGCCAATGGCTCAATCGAGGGTTAGGAGACCTATAGGATCTCACCTATGTCTAACTTCAAGGTCTTTCGGCTCCAAGCAAATCCTTTTTCAAAAAGGTCATATTCTAATTACATAGATATAAATGCATCCTATACATTTTTCTATAAAAAGTAAAATACAAACTGGGGGGTTTCAAAAGACACGGTACAACTCAGAAAACAAAACCAATAAAGAAATCAAGTCCATGGAAGGCATCCCACAATGTCAAACATCAAAAGATTAAAAGATATCTAATATGTTAGAGTTCTTTCAAAAAGAACTAAATTAAAATCCAATTTAAAAATTAATTCAACTCTAATCCTATTTGACAATAAATCCAATTTATTTGCAAAAAATCAATTCTAAATTGATTTGATAAAGAATTTTGATTCAAAATAAATTTCTTTGTTCTAGGATTATTTTAATTTTAAATCTAATTTAAAATTAGGCATGAATCTAATTTCTAAAATTATTTTATCCTTTAATAAATTTTAAAACCATTTTAAAATAAATATTTTATTTAATTTTAAAAATTGGGTTGACTCGTGGGTTGAACCCATGGGTTGAAACAGTGGTTTGCCCGGGTCAAATCCGATTTTATATATATATATATTTTAAATCCATGACCCGTTTGCATGGGTCACCCCGCGACCCGACGTGCATGCACAACACCTTCCCAGCAGGCGCTGTGTAGCCTTAATGGGCCACATGGTGGCCTGCCCAGCAGGCTTTGTGTGCGCACGGCAGCGCTGCCCTTCGGGTGTTGCACATTGGGCTGCGCCGTCTCGACAACCTGAGCCGAAATTCAGCATATTTCAAAACCACATATTCATGTTCATGCATAAGTTCATATCCAATACAAAAACATTGATTTACATTCAAAACATAAATTACAAAATCAAATTTTCGGTTCAGATTCAACTTTCAAAAATTAAATCTAACATGAAAAATATAAATTCAATCATATTTTTCATCACATAGTCATATCTAATATAAATATTGATTCATATTCAAAACATGAATTACATAATCAAATTTATCGGTTCAGATTTAACTTTAAAAAAATAAATCTAACCATGAAAAATATCAATCCAATTAAATTTTTCATCACAAACATGAAATCCAACATATTCATATCAAAAATCATTAAAAGTTAAAAGTTGGCTCTGGTTTAAGTATACAAGGAACCGATACTAAAAGTGTCCATCTCCTCAGACCATTGAGGAGTAGAAGCTCCCTCTTGATTACCTTGGACTTATTTGTTCAATACTTATATTAATGCCATCAAGATTGATATGAACAAAAGCTATGCATTTATTAATGAATAAGAGTTTGTACAACATAAATGTAATTCCCTATTAATCTAATTTCTCAATGGCATGGAGGGCATAATCCTAACACCATCTTGTAAACACATGGCTCATCTTTATTTTTAATGAAGCCAAATCCTTTGATTGCAAGACGAACTTTATACTATTTTTATTTCTACTTTAATCTATATATTCAATAAAGTAACAAACGCAAATTAGATAATCAAAAAGACGCACACATTTGGCACGCTAGACTAGGTCACATTTCCAAAGAGAGAATTCAAAGATTATTAAGTCATTTGAATATTAATGATCTAGATGAATTGACTGCTTGAAAATCTTGTCTTAAGGAAAAAATGACCAAGTTACCTTTCACTGGGAAAGGAGAGCGAGCCAAGGGATTGTTGGATTTGATCCACAGTGATGTGTACGGCCCCCTTAGCATAAGTGCAAGAGGTAGGTTCAATTATTTCATAACATTCACCGATGATCACTCACAGTGTGGTTATGTGTATCTGATAAGATACAAGTCTGAATCTTTTGGAAATTTAAGTAGTTTAGACATGAAGTAGAAAGACAGACGAGAAAGAATATCAAAGCTCTTCGATCTGATCCAGAGGTGAATATCTTTCCACTGAGTTTCTTGATTATCTAAAAGAGAATGAGATTCTCATGTAGTGGCATGCCTCAACTAAACGGGGTAGATGAGCATAGGAATCGAACCTTGTTGGACATGGTTCGATCCATGATGAGTTTCACTGAAGTTCCAAATTCCATGTGGGGTTATGCACTGGAATCCGCGACCTATCTGTTGAATAGGCTGTCCTCTAAGTCTATGCTTAAGGTTCCCTACGAGTTGTGGTGTGGTAAGACGCTCTTATATAAACACCTTAAGATGTGGGGGTGCACTGCTTACGTGAAGCAACTACTGGGAGAAAAATTGGATGCAAGATCCATATTCTATAAGTTTGTGGGATATCTGAAGAAAACCCTTGGATATTATTTCTATGACCCCTTGGAACAAAAGGATACTATTTCAAGGAGTGCGACTTTCTTGGAGAAAGAGTTTCTATTAGATAGAAATAGGTTGGTCATAGAACTTGAGGAAACTCAAAGTAATGAGACACCTCAAGAATGGTCGACACTTCCACCTGACACCACACAAGCATGAGATGAAGAGCAATCTGAAAGTGCACAACCTCTGAAAAGATCCGAAAGGGTCTCACGCGCCCCTGAAAGATGGGTCGGCCATTTGCAAGAGACCAAATTAGAGGACCCTCAAATTGATATAGATCCTAAAGGATATGAGGAAGCAATGTTAGACATTGATTCGGGAAAATGGCTAGAAGCCATGAAATCCGAGATGGACTCCATGTACTCCACTAAGGTATGGACCTTGATGAGCCCACTGAAGGCATTAAGCATATTGGCTGCAAGTGGGTTTACAAGCAAAATCTTGGAAAGGATGGAAAGGTTGTAACCTATAAGGCTCGACTCGTGGCAAAAAGGTTCACTCAAAGATAAGAATTGACTATGAGGAAACCTTCTCTCCGGTGGCGATGCTGAAATCCATTAGGATTCTTCTAGCTATATCTACATGTCTTGGCTTTGAGATTTAGCAGATTGATGTGAAAACTGCACTTCTCAATGGGGTAATTGAGGAAGAGATATGCATGCAGCAGCCAGAGGGTTTCACATTCAAAGGGGGCAAACACAAGGTGTGCAAGCTCCAGAGATCCATTTATGGATTCAAACAAGCCTCCCGAAGCTGGAATTGGCGTTTTGACACTGTTATATAGAAGTATGGATATGTTCAAAATGCTGATGAGGCATGTGTGTACAAAAAGGTTAGCGGGAACGCGGTTATATTCTTAGTACTTTATGTTGACGACATTCTACTAGTCGGAAATGATGTAGGATTGATGCAATCAACTAAAGTTTGGTTATCCAATCAATTCTCCATGAAGGATATGGGAGAAGCATCCTACATACTGGGTATGAAGATCTACTGATATAGATTGAATAGGCTGCTAGGTCTCTCCCAATCCTTGTATATTGATAAAGTGCTAAAAAGGTGTAACGTGAAAGAATTCAAGAGAGGATTCTTGCTAATGGGACATGTGATCACTCTTTCTAAGGCAATGTCTCCCAAGACAGAGCCATAAAGAGAGTGGATGTCTCGTATACCTTATGCATCTGCATTTGGTAGCATAATGTACTCTATGATATGCACAAGACCTGATGTAGCATATACACTGGGTGTGTGTAGCCGCTATCAGGCGAATCCCGTGAAGAACACTAGACCCCAGTTAAGTCAATACTTAAGTATCTGAAAAGAACTAAAGATTTGTTCTCGGTCTACGAAAATGGAGAGTTGGAATTAGAGTGATTCACAGACTCTAGTTTTCAGACGGATGTGGATGACTCAAAGTCTGTTTCTGGTTTTGTCTTCTTGCTTAATGGTGGCGCGGTGAGTTGGAAAAGTACCAAACAATCAACTACCGCTGATCCCTAGAACATTTGATTGCTTTTGATCGATGCACATCATCTGAAGCTCGCTTTTGTAGTGCAAAATCCCTAGAACACTCGATTGCTCATTGGTAGACATTTTTCCAGGTGGTGACTCGATTGTAGAGGTGTTAGTGGTACTGGGGGTAGTGGACTAGATTTTCGGGTCTCTAATACGTTGCTGGTGAGAGGTGGGGGACAATGTGGTGGCAGAGCAGCAGTGTCACGACGAACAAGGTGACGGAACGGCGGTGGCACATGGAGAAAGCGGTGGAGATCGTTTTACAGTTGTGAAAATGGTAACTTATGGATGTGAAATGCTATGATAAAGAGGGAAAAAGTCACGGCAAAAGGAGGGAAAATGAGAAATTTGGGGCAAATTTGTCCTTTCAGCTAGGTATGGAGTAAATTATAAGTTGTATTTGTAATTGAGGAGTGCAGTGTTTAATTTCTTTCCAAGGAGATGATCCAAAAGTTAATTTTGTGATTAGAGATTTATCCCAAAAAACCCGTAAAAGTAGGGTAAAGGGATTTTAGTATCTTTTCCCCTAAAATTTTAAAACCAAATAATCTATTACGACACCTTTTAGGCATAACCAAACACAACAAAGTTTTATCTAGGGATTTTTCACTTGTTTGAGAAAAAAAAGGGGTTTAGTTGGATGATATGTTCATCTTAAAGAATTTTTTTCTTGAAAAAATGGAGAAAAATATTTTTTAGGGATAGGAAAAGTGGTGTTAAAAGTGTGTTTAGATGAGTTTTTTTAAGAGAAAAATATGTAAAGGATTATGGTTGATGTGATATATTTTTATATTAGAAATTTGTTTGGATTAATGTTTAGATATAATTTTTTTCATATACAAATTGTAGGCAAATTCATCGACGTATAAAAAAAAAAGAAGCAAATTGGATCTTATTTTGCCCTTTATGTTATTTTACATAAAAATATGTGATAAATTTGCCTCTCGGAGTTGCGAATATTCACATAAAATAAATCTCTTAATATGAGTAAATTACCAAATCATGTCAAATTTTGCCAACTAATTAGATCCAACAATACTCGACAAAATGAGTAAAATCAATTTTACCCCCTGTGATAGGTCAAATTCTTCCAAAAACTCCCTATGAAATGAAAATTATCAATAAACCCCCCTATGATTTTTAAAATCACACTCACTGCCTCCCCCGAATAATTTTGCAAGCAAATTATCTTGTCAAGACGAAAATACCCTTACCTTTCAAAAATATTTACAATTTATTATCTATTTTATTTTATATTTTTCTATTTTACATTTACATTTAAATTTTCCTTTTTTCACCTTCTTCTCCAAACTCTTATCTCCTTTCCCAAAACTTAACCCTAATTCCTAATACCATCTTCACCATTGCTCCACCACCAGTCGTCTCCACTCCACCACCACCACTACCACTGCCGCCTTCCTCCCAAATTCTCACCACTCGTAAATCATTACTTTTTGGCCAAACCACCGCCATCCACCTCGCCGAATCCTTCCTCCACCGCATCCGCAACTCAACAACGTCCTATACGTATCCCCCCTATGAAGTTGTGTTGAAGCAGGCCGAGGAGCGCGTAGGGGGTAAAAACTTGCATCCAAGGTAATCGAATCGGGTCAAAACAGGATGTAGTGGCAAATATTCGCAAATATTACCGCGGTGAGGCCGCAGGTGGTATTGGTTTTAGGCGCTGTGGTGGTGGTGGTTTTAAGGGGTGGTTAGTTGGCGGTATTTGGAGGCTGGTTTTTATATATATACATAGTATATATTAATTATTATTATTCTTAGGGGGTTTAATCTTGACCGTTTGTTCAATGGTGTTAGATTTTTATATCACGCGCGAGGAGCGCATAGGGGGTTAGTTGCGTATTTACTTTTTTTATAGGGGGGTGATTTGTGAATTTTTATATTACGGGGGGCTTTTGAATAATTCCATATATGACAGGCTACGGACGATTTTTCTCTTGGCAAAATAGAAAAAACGGGGTTCAGGCAAAACATCCTTCTTTCACAGAGAAGGGAAAGCGTTTCATCTTCACAGCTTCTCTCTGCTTCCCTCAATTCCACTCGACGACATCTTCATCGCATTTTCATATTCCCGTCAAGATCAAGCTGATCTTTTGGTGATTGAGCAATCATGGTGAGAGCCGTGATTGGGGACGAAACGCAGTTTAAATTGGCGGAAGATCGCCTCACTCGCTCTTCCCTCCCATCTCAGGTCCGCCTACTTATATATCGTTCTATGCTATATACAATATATATATATATATATATAAGCACTCTCTCTCTCTCTCTCTTTCTCGGTTTTATGAATTGAAACTTAATTCAGTCTTTGATTTTTATATATTCTGCTTCAATATATAATTTGGCAGGTCGGTCTTGTGATTGGGAAGCTGAGTTCGACGTTAGATAGAGGATTCATGTATGATTTGCTGCCGACACCACCAAACGATGCTGGTGAACCGCCATGTGCGATAATCGACGGGGTTGGAGAAAATAATAGAAATAAGAAAAAGAATTCGTCCAAAGCTAAATCGCAACCTGACTCTTCAGCTCTCTTTATTGATAACGACTGGGTCTCGGAGCATGCGCGCCAGGTCAAATTTTGTGATTTCGAATTAACATCTGCCATTTCGTCCTGCTGCTTAGTATTGTATTGTCTTTCTCGACGTGCTTAAAATTATACATAGCGTTCAATATCTATGTAATTGTTATGCTAAAGATATGTTCATAAGCTTTAAATCGCACCTTTTAACTGAAAGTTTGAGAAATTCAGAAAATAGGGAGAATCGGTAGAGAGGAAATAGAATCTTATTTATTGATCCAGAAAATTGTTCAGAGATACATTTGTATTCGTCTAAAATCCTTTGTACCTGAAAATATCTATTAGCTTCTAAATGCCTTCTACCTAACTTTTATCCATCAATTGAACTGCCAACAGTCTCCACACAGTGCGCTGAAATAGGCTCTTGTTGTAGTTAACATTCCGTAATCATCAGTTAATTTTCCACCTCCTTACTTGTGGTCATTTTAGCCTTCCTCATTATATCAGTTATAAAAACGCTCTTCAAACTCTTTTTAAGCCATGAGACATGAAAAATAGGTCTTGCTGAAGCGGGTAGTTGCAATCAATAAGCTACAACTCCCACCTTTGCTACTATAGGGTATGGACCACATTATCTAGGGCTAACGGTCCAAACCCTATTTTCAAGGATATCTGTTTGTATGGCACCATAAACTTCCGTTCACTTCTTCTGTTTTTACATATGAATGGTGGTATAATAGTCCATCTCTTCCACTCTTTGGGTTGTTTATGGGTCATACACCTCATGTAAGTTTCACTACAAGACTAAACTGATTCACCCTCTTTGATTAAAGATCAGTCTTGAGGGTGGTATGAAATAGTAGACTATATAGCCTAGGCTTTAAGTAACTCCTTCCAAAATAAACTAGGAAACACCCTAAGTCACATAAAGTGGGAGCGAGTGCGGGAGCGGGAACGGGAGCGCGAGAGCGGCAAACGTATAAAAAATTTGAGAGCTGGAGCGCCTATTAAAATATATATATATACTATAAAATGTAATTAAAGAGAAATTATCCAAAACTATTTTCATTAAGCAATAAAATTTCCATAACAGCACTTGCAAACTTTGGACAATTTGTCTATTTGATTCCAACTACTAATATAAAATATTCAAATCCATTCAAGCAAAACATTGTCTCTTCAATAGCTTCTTTTCCATTCTTCAAACTAGTTCTTGAATTCTCTAATTCCATGACTCACAAATCATAACTCCAATACCCTGAAATCAATATAGAAGAAATACAATGAAGAAGGAAAATAATCATAAGTGAATAAAACCTAATAACAAGAAACGTGTGGACAATAAATTTAAAAAAGAAAAGACAAGCAAGCAAACAATGAAGAACCACTGAACAAACATATCACTTATTAGTTTTTCTTCAACATCTTGAATCTGAATTTTTTACCTCACAAGTTGAGATCGGTCAATTTGACTTGATGTGCTTGGTCTCTCAAGTTCAATAGCAAACTTCTTCACCTTTGGTGTTTGAATGGAGTTGACGGTGGGGTAAGTAACAGGGAAGTTAAAATGGTTTTCTTATCTTTTGTTTTTTTTTCTGGTTTAAGTTTTGACTTTTCAATTTTTAATATTTTTAATTAAAAGAATGTTCTTTTTTTCTTCTTGTGTTTTGGGCCATGAATTAGTTGAAATGTCTAAAAGCGCGACTTATTACACTTTAAGCTGCGACTTTATAAATCGTAGATGGCGCATTAATATTTGTTAAGTCGTGACTTAATAATTTCAAAGGCGCGCACTTTATATTACTAATTCGCGAATTAATAATTTATAAAGCGTCTTAGAGCAATGCTCCCGCTCTCAATTCGCTAATTCGAGCTCGGAGCACAAGAGCGGCGCTGTTCATAGGCGAATTATGTGATCTAGGAAACACCTTTATCTTGTCTGTAGTAATGGTAGCAGGATAGCCATGTGATTTACAGACTCAATTCAAAACTACACCACTGTTATGGTTGACATAGAATGTGCCAGTTCAAAGAAGTGTCAGTACTTGAAAAACCAATTGAAAAAAGCAAATAATACCACTTCAAATTTAACACCTGTCGAGCAATAGAGTACGGACAGCTTGATATGTTGATATTTTAATATAATGTATATATATGTGTATATATACATGCATATATATATATATATATATATATGCCCTGAGGAAGCCAAAGGACCCTCTCCTCTCATGGCCAAAGGCTCCGAAACACGTTGGAGAGCTTTTGGATTCCGCCCGCCCATTCCCCTATATATATATATAAATAGTAAATATACTAATTGAAGAGATCTTAATATTAAGGGATAGTTGCATATCATACCCCTGTGAAAAATGAAACCTGCACACCCCCCCTGCCCCTGTTAAAAAAATAGCCTGAAAGAACCTTATGATTTTCAAAACCTTGCACGAAATACCCAATCCGTGTTAAATTCGCAGAAGGTAGCATTCACGCGCAATGTATTTGAAGCAGGGTTGGGGGTTTCGTGCAGGGTTTTGAAAAACATAGGGGCATTTCAGGCTATTTTTTTAACACAGGGGGACGTGTGCAGGTTTCGTGTTTCACAAGGGTACAATATGCAATTATCCCTAATATTAATTATTTCCTCTTTGACAGTCTTGTTCATTGCTCCATCCATGAATCCTGGACTGCAGCTCCGCTGCCACCAGCAAGAACTCCGCCGCCTGCTGCGTCAGCAGCTCCACCATGCTGTTTATTGTATGTGTGTATATATAAGTTGAGAGTTGTCTTAGAAAAAGAAAAAGGCTGTACAGAGTGAAATGGGTGCTGTCAAGGCAAGGTAATCAGGTCCAGGGTCAGACTCTTTGGGCCAAATTTTTTGTGGTATATGGTCTCTAAAATTTTGGCCTGAGAATAATGAGCAGTTTGTTTCTCAAAGTGAAAAGTGACTGGCCCAAACCTTTTCATCATATCCACTTCCAATCCCGACACCATGTCACCTTCCCCTAATATCAGCATTCTCATATCTGAAACAAACTCTTTATCACCTATAGTCCATTTAAACTTGGGACACCCGGATTTACAGTCAATGTAATGACATTAGCGGCTCTCACCATTAGAGGGTTGGTGTATTCCAATTCAAATACAATTCTTTCTGGCTACATCTGGATCTAGAAAACTATGTGTTTTTCTTGTGTCCACTAAATTTTCTTATTCTCTACTTTAGCAAGCTTTTAATACTCTCATGAACTCTTTGACCTGCAAGAGCATGTAACGAAATTTGGAAGTCCACATCTTCTTGTCTAGTATCTAATTCCTCTTCTAGCACTTCTTCTCCTTCTTCTGCTAGGATTACAAATAACTTTCTACATTATGCTCAAAATGATAAATTTCATCACAATTAAATCATAATCCTTTCCTTCTTCTAGCCTCAATTTCCCAAGGATTTAACTTCTTCACTGGTGGTATTTTGAAACTATCGTTAGCTTCCTTTCCCACCAACACCAGAGTTTGGGGATTATATCTTGTAAACTTGTTTTTTCCTAAAAGATTTCCTCCAGAGTTGCATTCTTTTCTGCTCTAGTCACTGCTTCCAGTGGAGACCCTTGTATAGCATACTGTATTGCTTGTTTAAGTATAACAGGACCAAACATTTGTACCAGTGGCTTAATTTCATCTCCACTAACAACGCTGTGTACAAAGTATTCTTCAGTAAGGTGTCTATTCATGTTAACAATGAAGGATTTCAGTCCCTCAAAGCTTTCTTGGTATTAAGTCACTGAATAAGTTTGCTTGAGCATATTGAAATCCCCTACTGTGCTTCCCTTTCCAGCCTCACTGAACCATTCAAGTAGCATATCAACAAATCTTCCCCATGTCATGTTTTCATCCAGGTACCATATGTCAGCTTTCCGTTCCTTATTTGTCACGGCCAACAGTATTTTCTCCAAGTCACTCATTTGATTACTAAGATGTATTTGCTGCATTTCCTCAGCCAACTTCTTGGACTGTTACCATCGTATTTATCAATTTTGAATCCCCTAAACAAGTTTCCAATACCATTAGCATTTTGTTGCTCATATTATTCTCGACTTCTAGTTTTTGGTGATGGCATAAAAAAACTGCTATGATTGACATTTTGCTGAGCTGAATTAGGTAATATAGGAGAGGATAAGCTTACTTGTTTCTTGCCCCTGGCAGTACTCAAGTTTTCCAAAAAATCATCCTATTTAATGACTTGCTACTAAAGTCTTTGTTTCTTGCATCATTTCAATTTCATGTTGCTCCATTTATGCTTCCAATAGATGAGAACTTTCAGCGAAGCCACCAATTGCTGTTCAATCTGATCCATTTTGATATTGGTATCCATCCTCGTAACTGCTTTTGGCATATCCGTTCTTAAGAAAATGCTCCGATGCCAATATGTTAGGCTGAATATATGATTGTGAGCTTTAAATCACACCTTTTCACTAAAAGTTGCAGAAAGTTGGAGATTGATAGAAACAATTGGTATTGAGAGAGGGAGGGAGGATGCCTTCTAAATATCTTTTAACCATCAACTCAATTGCCGACTGTCTTCACACAGAGCCCAGTGATTGCTCTTGTTGTAATTAGCATCTGATACCCTAATGATCAGTTAGTTTCCACGCCTCTCTAAACGTCGTTGTTTTAGCCAATCTCGTTATTTCACTTATAACAGCGCCTCTAGGATATTACGTCTTTCTTCTTTGTTCTTCATATGCTGACTGTAATTCTTTATTTTTAGTGAGTTCGAATTGTTGGATCTTATATTATGTTTCATTACTGAAAGTCTGTCACTTTGTAATTAGTTAAATTGGTGTAATGGTGCTACAAAATTGTGAGTATTGGTTCATGGGAAATAATTGCATGGAATGACTGAAAATTTGAGGTGCCTATCCAGATTCATGTAACTATTTTATTGGATCCAAACTCTCGTTCAAAAAAAAAAAAAAAAAAAAAAAGGAAAAAAACCCTAAGTGTTAAACTGAAGTTCCGCCTTATATATTCACATTATATGTTATCTAGAGTCCTATTCAATGAAAAAGTGACACTTGCATCTGACCAATTGGTTTGCCAGGAATAAAATCATTGTGCATTATGTTGGCTGTCGCTGAAAGATTTGAGGAAAGAAACAAAATGAACATTCCTAATATATAGTTTAGTGATGCCCCCAGATAGAGCCTTTTTCTCGTTGCAGTTTTGGACCTTTCCTAGTATAAGTTTAGAAGCTGTGATGCATTTCAAACACTTGTAGGCATTATATGAATGTTAAATTATGTTATGGCATCACGATTCCGTAGTATGCAATCAATCAAACTCGAAAGTATTTTCAATACGTTTGGTTGGTTCAGTGTTCAAGGTTGAATTTAGAAGTTTGTAATATCAATAGTTTTGCTTTAATGGCATGAATGCATTCAATATTTTCAGCAACGCACTGATTATTTGTGGACATTATTATTGCCTTTTAGAAAGCTAGGTTCTTAATGGGTCGTACAACGCTGAAAACATTATTGAAAGACAAATTACGAAGAAACGCTTTCTACTGATTCTGACATACAACTGGCTATTTCTTTTTCTGTGCCCGTACTACCAATCTCATATCAATGCATGATTGCTGTATCTAGTAACTTATAAATCTCAATTGATCGACGGCGATATTTTTGATTTCATAATGCACTCTAGTTGCACCTGTTGTATGGATTCTCTCACTTCATCAATTTGACCAGATATATATTTGATGTCCATCCGTTGAAGGTCTTTGTTGAAATTGATGACGCCCTCTTGCAAATTCTATTTATCAGGTCTCAAGAATGCTATTGGGGGGCATGGGTGTGGTTGGCATCTACATTTGGGTCAATGAAAGCTTGTTCAAGAATTCAGCAATAACACTATGCCAGGTTTTGTCGCCTTCTTGCTTATCTCTTGCTTTCCTGGTTTTGTCGCCTTCTGGCTTGCCTCTCTTGCTTTCATGCCCTTTGAGTATAAGAAGAATTCCTGTCCTCATATCTATTATCTGGAATTGTTATTGTATGAGTCAATAATGATCAAAACTTCATCACCCCTTGTCCTCTTTCCGTGATATACATCATTTGGGTAATGATAGTATCAATTCGTGTGTTTTGGGAACTGTTAATGCATTCCATCTGTATCATATTGCTTGGCACATGAATTCTTGCACATGTTTTGACACCTTACTACAATTTAAGCTGGATTTATGCCATTTTCGTCCACATAGTACAAAATAGCCTTGGAGGATGTTCCATTTGTTTTCCAATTTTCTATTGCAAGCTTTATATAGACAATTTTCAACTTTTGGTTAGGAGTCTATCCATTCTTTTTATTTTTTTTGGGTGTGGGTTGGGTTGGGATTTTGCATCCTTAATAGTTAATACACCTGGAACATGAGGTGTATCTGGCAACATGATTTATGGTATTTGACTACCACTTCATAATTGCATTGTTATAGTAACATGTGGAGACTTGTAATTCATTGTTGGTGACATTATAATGATGATGACATGTGGCTTGCAGACTGTAAAAGGTGTTGTAGAGGCAGCATCGTTAATGATGACTGATTGGAACGAGGGACTGCTAATTCATTTAAGTTATAGTCCCCTGAGGTGACCTTTCAGATCAGATTTTCTCTGTTATTGTTGCACTCTATATACATCATGAAGTAACTAAAACTAGTACTTCAGGTGGACCTGTCGAAGCTGCTCGCTGGCTGCCAATGTTACTTCAAGTAGTCTACGCCCTTGTGATTTCAAAATGGGAAAAGTTTTAGGTTCCCTTCAAACGTTCAGATGCACATACAATTTTGACGTAAGGTGACCACTTAATGCTATCACTCTTATTCTTCTTAAACTTAACATATTTGATTTCTGATTAACAACCCCCCCCCTCCCCCCCTCTTTCTCTAAGAGGTTTCTGATTAAGTTGTCTATGGTAATTTTCTTCTAAAATCACTGAGCTCCCATCCTTCTATATATCATAATGAATAAGTCAGAAACTTCTTTATTATATTATTTTCAATTTTGGCTGATTCTATGTGCTTTTTCTGGAAGAGATGTAGTTTGCAGTATTTTTCTTGTCTTATCTATCTCATCCTATTATATCTTGTACTACTTTGCCTTCTAATGCTTTAACACTCGTTATGCACGTTGTCCATATCGATACCTGAATCAAAACCCTTCACAACCATTTGTCTTATTTTTTGTTCTCTTTTGCCGTGCTATTAGCTTCCATCGGCTGCGCTTAATTGACGTTACATGCCTAGTGAATATCAAATTTTGCCGTTGAATTTTGATAACTTAGTTATCTATTACGTCATTTGTGCTTCTGATATGGGAGAATGGTCTCAGAGAAATTCCCATTGTATTGGGTATAACCACATGACGTAAAGATGCATGGTTTCCAGATTTGACTGTCAATGAGCCCAAGCGGGCTCGAAGCTCGGCTTGATAATTTTCAAGTTGAGCTTTATATGAGCCGAGCCCAAGCCTACTGTTTAGGCTTGAATTTGAATTCAACCCGAGAGTAGGATCGGCTTGAATTGGGCTCGGGCTCATAAATATATATATATATTATATTCGTTATATATATCATATACAACACAACTTTCACCCTATTGGTTGTAGTTTTAGCTTGTATATGTGAGAAATTAACAAGAAAAAAACTAGATTTCAAAAATCATATCACCTTGAAAGGAATGTAGAAGAACGAGGGATAGCCTTACTAGAACTGATGCACCTCTTACCAGATCCAAAGAGAATAGGTTTCAGCCTTTGAATCCTTTAGTTTTTAGCTTAGCTGTCGGATGATCAATTTTCTATTTGATTTGGGCTTTCGACTTGGAATGAGGACCGAAACGTCTCAGTTCGCATCCTTCACGCTCTTCGATTCAGCTAGCTCAGCCCTATCTCTCTTCCTGGTATTCATTCTACGGGCAATGTTTAGAAAACAGCCATTATGGATGCCCTTCATACTCCATTTTGATAAAATATAAAATTTTTATGTAAATAATTCTAAATTGCATCGAAACTAGCAACATTTTAAATTAGGGAAACAAATTCTTAGAATAATCGTTTAATTCTAAATTTTCCTATTATAACACACTATAGACTATACTCAACAAATTAAAAAAGTAAAACAAAACACTTTAACCGTAACAAACCACATCTAATAGAAACATATGACAATTCACATAAATTGATTATGGGGGACTGCTAGCTTTTCTCTTCAAGAATTTGCGTTTTATTTATTTCTCCTCACAATTTACGACACAAGTAATTTTCCGTAAGTATGTATATCATATATTTAGTTATAATGTTTTTCAATCTTAAATAATATGTGCAACATGTATTTCAGAATATATTTCAATTTATTTTGTGTGAAGATTGGTAAGTGAAATGATATTTTTCAAGACTATGTTAGTTATGATTTGTCATTAGAGCATGGATGATGTTAATTTTTTGATGTTCTTGAGATTATTTGTTTTATATATTATAACTTTATTACTTATAGTTTTTAGGGAAAATAACTAAAACCCCTTTAGAAAAACTTTTTGTATCTAAAAAATCCATATATTTTTCTCAATCCAAAAAACTCATTCCATCAACGTTTCATTCCAAAAATCCCAAATATTTACGGTCAATAAATTTATGGACTTAATTGCCTTTATCCTTCTAAAGTAAAAGCTAGTCTATGGTAGTTTCTTTCATAGATTTATTTATTCAGAACTTTTAAATTGATAGTCGATAATAGTTAAAAATTGAATCTTAATTTCTTTCAGATTTTTGAACTTTTTAAATATTTAGAAAAATATATTTTTAGATAATTACCATAGTAAATCAAAATAAATTATACTAAAATATTAAATATTTAATATTAAAAATAAAATTCATATTATGCGATTTTATTAATTTGAAAAATGATAAAATTGACAGTTCTTAATTTAATAAATGAAGACTAATTTAGGCCAAAAAGTTGTCAATCCTAACTTTTGATTTTTTTGGAATGAAAAGTTTGTAGAATAGATTTTTGAGAGTCCCAACTGCTGAAGACGAGAAGCATTCGCGATTTTGTATCTATCATAAGAAGATATCCCATAGAAGTTATGTGCATAAGGACATTTTTGACTAGAAGATAAGGTCAGGAGAGCTTAGGCTTCAAGGCGATGTGGATGCTAATCCACACCTAAAAGGGCCATCTATCGAGACAGGCTATAGCTTATCTATCTCAGCCCTTGAAAAACATTTATGAGTTTTTTGGATATAAAAATTTATTTTAGAGGGGGTTTTAGTAAATTTTGCTAGTTTTTGAAAAGAGAACAAATTCGGGTTGGCTCGGGCTCGGCTCGAAGCTTGTACTACTTTTCAAGCCGAGCCCGATCTTTGGGAAAAAAGTTTGGACAAATTCAAGCCTTGGTGAGAAAAACTCGTATAATATCTAGCCGAGAGTGAACGTGATCAGGCTCGGCTTGATTGACAGGCCTATTTTCAGATGGCTTTTGAGTAATTTAATTTATTTTCCTCATTGCCCAGTTAAATTGTTAGAAATTTTGAATTGGAAAATATTTTGATGCGACTTTAAACATAATGTGGAAAATCATACTAGTACATAGTGAATTAGAAAAGCCGCCAATGGAGAAAAGGGGGAAAATTGCAAAATTGGTACTCTAAGTTGGCCAATACGTTTTTTTTGGTACTAGAATTTTGCCGTCACTAACTTTCAAAAATAGGCAATTTCAGTGCAAATTTTGCCGAAAAATTCAAAATTGGCCGGAAAATGCCATTTGATGGGAAAAATAACTTCAATTTGGGGATTTTGCTGAAATGGAGGGAATATTGTAAAAACCATAAAAAACTCAATAAATTGTAAAAAAACAAAAACAAAAAAAAATCGTAAATAATATAAACACTTTTGAAAAATTAGGTTTAGGTACGAAATAAAAAAATTAGAAAAATAAAAACAAAGATGAAAAATCAAATTTTTTTTTTCAAAAAAAAAAAAGTAAAATTCAGAATCCCCAAACTGAAGGTTAATTTTCCCTCCATTTTAGCAAAATCCCTAAAATCAAGTTAATTTTTCGGCCAAATGACATTATCCGGCTAATTTTGGATTTTCCGGCGAAAATTGTACAAAAATTGCCAACAGGCCAAATTACAGTAACAAAAAAAGGTACATGCAATGGAGTACTTTTTTATGCAATTTTTCCGGAGAAAAGGTATCCGAATGGTTCTATTACGCTGATCTGAACTCTGGTCTGCTGTCTGTTACAAGAGTTGCTCTCTTTGGTCTGCAATTATTTAGCTTTTGAGGTACGTTTTGGAAAATTACATTCTTCTTCTTTTACTGTTACTCCTAAAAGAAATGGTTGGTTCAGCCCATACGTGGTTTGCTCATGTAAAAGTTCTGCTGTGTTGCTGTGTAACCTTTTCTCTGAAAAATCTTGTCTAATTGTTTCACCATATGTTCAAATCTTATTCTTTTTGTGAATTGAGATATTAAATTTGACATTTTGTACTTGGAGATTAGTTACATCTTATTGGTGGATGTGGTTAATTGGAAAGGTTTAGCTTCAAATGAACATACATCAAAAACTCAATACTATGTGCTTGTGTGTGTTGTTTTAATTATTTTGAGCTTCTTCCTCTCAGGTTGCCTGTAGCCCATGAAGATGGATTGGATGTCAAAGGATTTGCTGATGTTCTTCGTGGTGAAATCACGATCCTCAACAAGGAACTTACAGGTGCACATGCCTTGATCAACGGTAAATTGGTAAGACCATCAAAACTTACCTATTGAAGTACTGATTTTGGAAGCTCCCAGGATATGATAGCAAAAATGATAGCTATGCTGTTATGGTGTTTAGTGCCAGCTTTGATATCAAGAATTTTTATCAAAAAGAAGTTTAAAAATAATCGATTTGAGAATCTGTAAGTGTCAATCCATGCGCCAGTGATTTGGGATTCTTAATGAGCACACCCAGAGCACTGAGGCACAGACTAATATGATAACTAGGCAATCACCCTTGAGTTTTGCCCCTGATCTAACGACAGTTGGATCTAATGAGATGAGATCGACGGTCCGTATTAAACATCTTTCATTTATAATAAATATATATCTAAATTTTAAACTTATTTTATATTTTATCAATAATATATATATATATATATATATATATATATAAATATAAATATATAAACACCATTATTCCAACGTAAACAATCGCCGCCCACTGCCACCAAATTCCGCCCTAAACCACCACCAGCTCCACAACCGACAGCGGGCCCAAACCACCACCACCAAAAATTCACCACCAACCTCCACAACCGCCACAACACTCCAACAACCTCCACAACCCCCAACAAGCCTAAACCATAACATTCTTCTTTCTCTATTCTCAGATGCATTCTTCTTAAACCAACAATCTGAAATTGGGGATTACTCTGCAAATCTGGATATGAGCGTCGTTTGGCATTCATTTTCTGAAGTTGGGGCAGTGTCGTTTAGGGGCGGCAGCATATGGTGGTGGTAAGGCGGGCCTTGGATGGTGATGGAGTGAAGGATAGGGCTCTAGGAAATGTTTGCCATTTCTAAAACCCTAAGAATCAAAATTCCAAACTCCAGTCTTCCACCATTTCAAAGACACCCCAAGACCACAAAAAAATAATTCAAAAACTGTAACCAAACTCAAATTGCACCCAAAACAATTACAAATTTCCCAAACTCAACCTATTTCACATCAAACTCCGACCTTTTTCAAGAATCACACATCACCAACACCCCAATTCCATACAGATAACCCCTAAAAAATAATCAGCAAAAATCCAGCTCGAAGAGTCTTGTACACAGATAGAGAAAACGACGATAAAAAGAGAGTTACATAATAGGGGCAGAAGTGGAGGTCACTTGGAGGAGGTGGAATGAGATGAAATGTGGTTTAGTATTTTGGGGAAGAAGATGGTTGGGGAAGAAGGTGAGAAAAAAGAAAAAGAAAATAAAAATTAAATTTAAGATAATTAGAAAATTATATAATAAATATAGTATAAATATTTTCTAAGTATAAGGGCATTTTGGTCTTCATAGTAAAATTTGTAGGTAAAGTTAGTCGAGGGAAGCGGTGAGTGACTTTATTTTTTTCTTAGTGGCGTATATTGTGAATTTTGTATCATGGGGAGGCTTTTGAAGAATTCGGTATACCATAGGGGGGGTAAAATGTAATAATCTCATTTTTCTAATAATGGAATATCACCTCTTAATATGTTTACTTTAAAAAGAATTAGTTACAGAAACCTCCCTTTCATCTTGACCTAAATACAAGTAGATCCGCTTGGGTTTCCGAGGTTACATTCTTCTCTCGTGATGTTTGTTGTTGTCTTAAGTATATCCTCAACTGTTAAGTCTCTGTAACAAAAAATATGGCGAATTTGGTAAATGTTTGACCTCCTGATGTCTGTCTAAAGTTGCAAAAACCTTATTAGAGATACTAAACAATGACGTGTGTGTGTGTGTGTGTATATAACTTTAACAACCTTAAAGGGTCCCAAAATGACTAGTAGTCCTGTAAAATAATTAAAACATACCTAAAGCTCTTAACATATAGGCAGGAAGAAAATGACCAAAATTCCCTATTAAAGGGCGTCAAATGACCTACAGGCATGCGAAATGTCTGAAATTCCCTTTTGGGTATAAAAATGAATATGTAAACATATAAAGGATGTAATCTCTAAAGGGTGAAGATGAACATATATAATCCAAAGTGACCAAGAAAGCGCCTGGAGCACTGAGGTCAACTCAGAGGCAAAATATGGAAATGAACAAAACGTAAGGTATAAATGTCGAAAGTACCCTTAATATTCATAAAAATATCACAATTATCCTAACCATGAAAAATATAAAAGATGGTCATCGGATAGCAAAATTTAAACGATGCCACAAATCTGAAAATGTCTAAAATGGGGCAAAAAGAAATTGAAAACATCTAAAATGCAAGAAATTCAAGAGCATGACTATAAGGTCCAAAAGTGCTCAGTCATGGATCCAAATCTTCTCTAGTTGACCTTTAGTGCAAATGCCGGTAAATTGCTGAGATGATGTCTAACAATCTGATGAGAGGCTAAGGGAACACAAGAATTTGTCTGGAGTCCAACTGGTTAGAATATGGTACCATTTTTTGACAACTCATTTCTGGAGGCAGCAAAGAGATGATCATGAGGATGATATGAACTGCTGCCGATGGACAAACTGTTGACTGAATTCTCTTATATATAAAACATATACATAGTACTGGGAATGGCATGTATTATTCCTGATGGAGGTAATTTCTGTCAGAATCCTCTTAGATATTGTAGATATAGATAATACCAGGTCATTGCTTGTTCGTGTACTGGTGTTATCAAGTACACATGGAGTCAAGGTCATCATATTGTTGCTTTCTCTTCTACCCTTCCCTTTTGAGTCCTCGAACCAATTGTCAAATAGCACCGTCCATTTTACCCTCTGTCGGATCAACATCACGTGGCGCACATAAAGGAAAACTGAAAAAAAAAGAAAACTTGAAAAAAACACACACACACACACACTTGACTTAACTATCCCTAAATTGCACAAACTCTAATTTTCTCTCTTCCACATCGATTCTTCAACCATTGAACCCTAATTCCTTAGTTTATAGCTTTGAATTTTCATCTTTTTAAACATTACGACCATAAAATCAAGATTCCCCTCCATTTAGCCCTAAATTCCCAAATCAAACAAACCTTAATTTTGGGCTACATGAGGGGCGTGTCGACACGGACCAAAATTGACCTTTTCCTATGGTTGCATGATTAAATGTGTTTATTCAAACATAAAGGACTAAATGTGTTGAATTTTGTTAACTTATAGGACTATATGTGTTTTTTGAAACGATATTGGACATTTTGTAAAGACCCCTAACTTACATGATGGAATTTTGCCATAAAACAATATGAAATGCCTTGCAACTGATAGGGATTCATGAGCTCCATAGTAATGATATTCACATTGTTTGACACTTACTGGAAACAGTTGCTTTGAGGAAATAGTGTTTAATCTTTGATATCATGTAAAAGAGAATGGTCCAATTCCAAGACAAAAGGTTAGTGCATGTTTGTGGAATTATCTTGGCCCTTGGCAGTTGTGATACAATAAAAAATATTCATCCTTCAAGTGAGAAAATGTTATGTTGTGTAAAGGGAAGAGATTGGTAAAAAAATGCTTCTGCAGCTTCATGTGTGGAACTCCCTCCCTCTCTCTCTCTCTCTCAACCACAACAACCTACTAAAACTCTTGAGAGTGTGAGAGAGGGAGCCCTCCCTCCCTCCCTCCCCCAACCACAACAACGTTCCATTCTCCCAAGTCTTTCTCTCCCTCCGCGCCCCCAATCACAACAGCAATCAATCTCCTGAGTTTCTCCGTAGTACTACTATTTATAGCTTCTTCGTGTCTTCTTAGCTATCCAAGTGTTTTTCTTTTTTTTTTCCTGGCCATTAAAATTATGAATTGATTTGTTTCTGTTATTGTTACTTATATTATTTGGATTCATGAAATGAAAGATCCCTCCTCTCCGCCTTTTGTTGTTACTTAGGTGATTGAGGATGAGCTGTGCATATTAGAAGATTTTAACGACGTGGAATTTCTTCTACCTTTATTGCAAGATAAATATGTTGAAGGTGTGTATGATTATACTTCTGCATTGAATTGTGCTACTGCCTACATTAATGATACTTGCTTCAATATTTGTAAAATTGTCTTTTTTATGTGAAGCATGCAGCCAAAAAGAGGTTCTTGGTGTTGTTTCTATTAGTGGCTCTGTATGTTCTCTTACATACTTAAATTCCAAGGAACCTACTTCACAAGCTTTGATGGATATAAAGGTACTTATATCTAGTTACATTCTGGAAGAACATAATTCCTTTTTCCTTGTGGTTGGAAAATCACAAAAGTTTCATTGTCGGGAATGATTTATGTGCATTCTACTAACACTAATACAGTCAAATGGACAGCTTCATTTGCTTTAAAACTTTGGCACTAGGCCTTCACCATTTTTATCTAACATGATAAGCTTCATACTAAATTTGTTCCTCATTACGCTGATAATCTCTTCTTAAGGTTTCTATTAAGTTTTACTAGCTCTTTTTGACTGCTTGCAAAACGAAGTTTATGGTAATTGCTTATCTTTTAAAACATTAGTACTCCTATCGGGGTCAATGACATTCTAAGGCCCATGAATAAGGTGATTTTTATCAAGTTATTCTACCGAAGGACTTAATTCTTTTAGCTCTCTTCTTTCTTGTGTTCTTGGATCTTCATGTGATCAGGGAGACATCATAAGGAGTTTGCAAAGTAGATTGGAGATTATTAGTGATGATGCTGACAGGGAATTGGAACCTGTCGCTGATGGTGGTCAGGAAACAAACAGCAAAACACTATCTGACAAACCTGTGTCACGCTTTGACCGTCAAGCGCAAAGGTGTGACAAAAATCAGCCTCAGTAAAGGGGCTCCATTTAGTTGATGTGCACATAATAGACGACAAACTAGTCCACATCTGTCATTATTTTGTGATTGAGCTGTACATACTCCAGAATTTTGGATGTGTAACCTATATTTCCACTAGCTTGATTTTTTTCTAGTAAGAAGTTTATGTTTATTCGCTCACACTTGAATTTTTCGTCAGTGAATCAGTTAACCACTCGTATCTTGAGTAATATATTTGCCATGGCGTGGGGTGGGGTTGAATAAGTAAGTCTATGATGAGTTTTCAGGAACTGAAAGAAAAGCGAAGTGAGTAAACTAAAATCTCAGAATTGGCTTGTCTTAAGCACCCACAGTACACTAGACATCGAGCTTTCTGATTACTTTTCTTGTTCTAAGAGTTCTTTCAAATTAAAGGGTACTTCTAGGAAAATTCCTTATGAGAACCTTTTTGATCTGATGCCATTTGGTTCCTGAAACCCGTTTTTGTATTTGGTTATGATGGTAATTTGAGGCATGAATTCCTGCCGTGGTCATCAAAGTCAAATTAAAAACATCCAGAGGGAGGCTTCTGGAAGTGTCTCCAGGAATTTTTTTGAAATCATGTTGAAATTGGGAGGTTTTACTTTTTTGATTTGCTATGTAAAATTAGCATGTTTTAGTTTTTCTGAATCATATCTGTTTTCGTCTCAAGGAAAGTTTTCTCAACGAGAATAAAGCCTGCCTTCCTTTGTTATGTTGATCCATGTGTTGGAAATGAAACCGTTTGGGAATTTAAAAACAAACAGGTTTCAGAAAATCTCGTCTTTTCAGTATTGAGGCGAGCCAAGACCTTGGTGTGAAGTCTACATATTCTTTTTCACTTGTTCTTCTGGCGTTTTAAACTTCAAAATCATTTAATACTTGTAAAGTTACATTGATTTGAACTGTAATTTCACATACGTGTATCACTCAATTCTATGTCTGATTTGAACTGTAATGTCATACTTGTAAAGTTTTCAGCAAATCACTTTTTTCAAAAGTTCATGGGTATGGTACTATTCCAGCTCTGCTAAGTTTTGCCTTGTTATCTGACATTGGAAACTGTTTTGGGCTCTTTAAAATGACCTGAACTATTGGTTACCTGTATTCTAACAGGAAACAGTGCAATCTATCATTTCCTCGAAGAGTATTTATTCCGTGGCTCGAGGGTACCTACATCTGTGATTATATTCAATCATCCGAGACAATGGAGGTTAGCTACTAATACCTATCTTGATTGAGAAAGTAGAAGTTGTATTACATCTTGATTTATGGAGCAGATGGTAGTCAGTAGTCTTTTAATGTAAAGCAAACTTTCGGATTCTCTCTAACATGCTTGATGATTAGAATACATAATATTACTACAGTAAAGATTCTCAAATTAGAATATGGAATATCATAATAATGGTATAATTGAAATCACTTTTGTTTTCTTTATTACATACAATTAGTTAAAAGGATAAAGCTGAACAGATGCTTTTCGCAAGCTGAAACGATCCATAGTGAGAGGGATCCTGTGTCTTCTAAGCCCACCTTCTTTTTATAGAATAGCACGACAGAAGCCCTAACCTATAGCAAGAGTCTAGCCGCCTTCCTGCATTGATGGATTGAAGCAGGAATGAGAATAGCTGATAGAAACAGAAAATGATAGAAAATAATTTTGATAACTCGAAATTCCAACGAGAATAAATCTTGCCTCAAGCCTAAGCTCGATTCTTTATTGATTCAAAAACTGAATGAATGAAAACATAACCCCTAACAATATATATAACTAAAGACTCCTAGCAAAAAAAGGAAATTACTAGACTCCTAATTAAACAAGGAAATACTCAAACCAACAAGGAAGGAAATAACTAGTTACCTAAACCAACTAGGAAATTTAATTAAATAAGAACTCAAACAAGGACATAAAATAACAAAACATAATTAACTAAATCTGCTTCTTTTCTTTCTGCCCTCTTATTCTTTTTGATCAAAATCCGCTCCATAGCAATTTCTCCCCCCTTAAAAACAGCCTTGTCCCCAAGGCTGAACCCGGGAAATTTCATTGGTCCTTGGAACGCCGGCGGTGCGTTCGTCAAGTCAAAAGACATGATTAAGAACTCATAGTGCCTGCTTTGGGTGTGAAACGCAGTCTTGGGATGTCGAAACATTTAGTTCGAGCTAACTACTTAAGCAGGTCAATGCCGTGAAACGTAGGGAGTGTGATGACGATGCGGTTCTGTATTTGTTGTGGTGTGGTTGCGGAATTTGGTGAATGGCGGGCAAATTTGGTTTTTGTTGTTGTGTCTACGGTTTGAATATGAGGATTGGTGGCAGATGGAGTTGCGGTTGGAGCAGCGACCGAAGGGATGGTGAAGTTGTTAGCTGGCAGCTGCGTGTTGGATGCTGTCGGAGTGTCAGCGAATGGCGACGTGGGCGGTGCTGCCGGTTTCAACGTGGTGAGGGAGGCTAGTATCTCGCTCAATTGGTTTTGCATGAGCGCTCCTCCCTTCTTCAGAATGCTCAACGCCTCAAGGCGATTTTCCAAAGACTATCTCCTGTTCGACATATTCCTGGTGTGGGGATTCGGCAGATGAGACCAAATTGATAGAAACAGAAAAATGATAGAAAATAATTTCGATACCTCGTAATTCCAACAAGAATAAATCTTGTCCCAAGCCTAAGCTCGATTCTTTATTGATTCAAAACCCGAATGAATGAAAACATAGCCCCTAACAATATATATAACTAAAGACTCATAACCAAGAAAGTAAATAACTTGACTCCTAATTAAATAAGGAAATAAATTCCTAAACCAACAAGGAAGGAAATAACTAGTTATCAAAACCAACTAGGAAACTTAATTAAATAAGGACTCAAACAAGGAAATAATATAACAAAACATAATTATCTAAATCTGTTTCTTTTTCTTTCTGCCCAAAATCCGCTCCATAACAATAGCCTAGTCTCCTTATGAACTGAAGCAACCTTTTATTCCATCATCATAAAAATACACATGTTGGACCCATAAAGACAAAGAAGTCCCTAAATGAGTCCTTATTTCCTTGTCTATCCGAGACCACTAACAACCTGAAGATGGGCTGGAAGGACTCAGGCATTTTGGCATTGAAGTCCCTCTTTAGTGGATCAAACTCGTCCTCCAGAATTGCTACACGACCCAGCACATCCTCAAACTGGTTTTCGAGGCTCTAAACCTTGTCTAGCTCTTGTTCCGCTTAAGGCCCTTTTATGTAGAAATAGCATCCCTTTGGACCTCAAGCTCCGTGGCCTGTTCACAGCCTGGAAGGGCCTGATAAGGCAGAGTAAGCCATATCGTTGACCAGGTCTAGACTTGATATATTGGATCCCAAGGATTAGAGGTGGTAGTGGAATGAGTGGGGAACTTTCAACTAGACTAGAACAGAGCCTGAAGGTCTACGAACTAGTGGATGACTCTTAAGGGCAAGTTGGTATTAAGAGGAGGGAAGGGATATACGGAAAGGATCCGAATCCTTATCCTAGAGTGGAGGTACATGAAACCTTCATGTTGTTGGACTTGTCGAAACCTTTGTCTTTGTTTGGTATCATAAGAATGTTCAGAGGGAAGACGAATTCTCTTACTGCAAACCCAACTCTTTTATATTAGGAGGAATTGAAATTTGTAAATGAAGTCGGGGTTCCTTATCCCTTCTTTTTCCCTTCTCCTTAGTTCCAACCAAAACAAATCCCTTCCCATCCATCCTCCAATCCACCACCAATAATGCATTCCCTAAGTGTACTCATTCTTCACCCTCTCATACTGCCATGACTGATATATGTATGAATGATCTTGCTGCTGAATCTGCAACATTTATTGCAGTTTGTTGAAGCTCTTGATAGCATTAATATTATGCTGCTTCAGATCTGAATGAGATTGTGTGCAACACTGATCTAATACATAATTATGATATGAGCTTCTCACAAAACTCTCTTTCCCTTGTATTCATTGCTTAAGTTAGTCTTTAGCTGCTTATATATTGTCAAAATATACCGTGGCCTTTTTTTTTTAAATCATTTTTGTCTTTCCTCTGACAACTGGGACCAGGAGTAAGTATAAGTGCTTTTAAGAAATGTTTGACACCATGTCCGTTTAACTCAGCGTAACTTCTTTCTTTCCTTTTTTTGCCCCCATCACTGTGAAAACATCTTTCCGAGACTATTATATTGTAATTTTCTAACTTATCCATGAGACCTTGTCAACGTGTGGAGTGATTGTTATAGAAATTGAGACACTTCCCAAAAGAAATCTCAATGGATGCACAAAAACACAAGAGAGCGAGAGTGGGATTGTTGATCTGTAAATGGATCCTTAATCTTTAGTCACTGAAGTGTAACTATGAAAATGGGAGATGGATGAAGTGTGTAGGTGGGTTTTTGATGTAAAGTAATCAAAAAAGTACTCTCTTTTACAGAAATAAACTCACCATGCCAATTAGAGACATTTCATACCAATGATTAACATCATTCCAGTGATGCATACTGATTTACTTCTGACAACCCTGATGTTGACTATAATTTTTTCACTGCAATGGTATTTGAAGAACTGAAACTTGATATGCAGGGAATGCAATTTAGCATTGTACTCTCTAGACAATGGTTTAGATTGTATTTTTCAGAATTTCTTGGTTCTGTTGCTAATGTTCAAGAGTTGTAAATTTGGAATCAAGCCAATAACCCACTTAATGTAGGTTGACTCAGATACTCATCTTAGATAATGGTAGATACTGGGTCATGCATTCTTCGAGAAATAGATGTTCATTAATGATTTATTTATGAAGACAGACTCAGTTTCATGACTTAACTTAATTCCTTTGTTTACGAACTAGATACTACCTTTTACATATACTCATACAAATATCAGAGGTGTCAATATGGGTTTGAACCTGTGGGTCCAACGTAGGCAAGGCGGTTTTGGGTTGGGTTGCGTTGCGTCTGATACGTTATGTGCTTGTCCAACTGAGTTTAGTCCTATTGGGTCTAGTTGACTCATGGGTCCTAAACGGGGCCATTCTGTGTATATCTTGGGTCTAAACGGGGCCACTCTTTTAAGATATAAGTTACTATATAAATGAAAATTATTTCGTTTCAATATAATTTCTTTTAACCATTTTCAGTTCTCTGTGTGTTTTATGTATTCTATTTTGTAAGCGAGATGATGATTTTGACAATAATATTTCAAAACAATCATGTCAAGTTTAACTAATAAAAAAATTTCATTTTTCATGCTCTTCCTGAACTTGGATCATTGTTTATTTACTTTTGATAGTGAAATTAGATGCATAATATTTTGGAAAAATTAATAAAACTATGCAATAATTTTTATAATTGATAAAGTTACATGGTGTTTCAAGGATTACAATTACTAAAACTCATGCCTTTTCCAGGAGCTTACAAGATAAAATGGACGCAATGCAAATACATACTGGATTGGCACAACAGTTGTATTATAGTTATAATATTATCTTATATGAGTCCATTGTTTGTCTGAAACACAAATAGTACGAATGGCAAGTTTGACTGTAAACTAGAAAGCGAAGAGATTATTTACGCCCTGGGACCCCCACAGCCTGATCTAGACTGGATCTTTTTTGGATAACCTTTGTTGGATAAAAATAATATATTTTACAATTGTGTTGGACTCATCTGGACCTGAACCAACCCAAACCCGACCCACCCATAATATTATCTTGAATGTTGTGGCAAGTTCACCTTTTCAACTATAAATTAATCTCAAGTTCAACCATAAACAGTTGCTTTAGATTGGATATGCCAGTGTACTATCATCACTAAGGGTTTCGACAACGCCTCAGTCTCCCCCCACACCCTGCACCCCACCCAAGTTATCTTGGGTGCTTCTCACCAAATGTTGACCATCTTTGAATAGGTAATATATCAGTTTCATGCATGCTTTTTTTGTGATCTTCGGATGCCCAGATTTGTTTTCTAGTTGTTTGAAACTATGGGGATTCTATTATATGGACGTTTATATGTTGTTCATTTAACAGCGTCAGTTTGCTTTCATGCATCTCCTTACACTCAGCAAGGGTATAAGTGTAGTTACGTAATATTTCGAAAACTTGGTGAAACTAACGAGCACGGATTACTCTACTTATAGTATTTGTAAGAGATTTTAAATGATGCTGATCCAATGTGGTACTTTATCGTGCCTTTACCATTTGGGGTTGTAGTCAATGGGGCACACTGGAATTTGTGTCCATAGTAAAGTTCTCTTGGTGTTAAATGTATACCAAATTAATTTAAATCAGTACATATATTTTTCTGTAAGGTTTCTATTTCAGTAATGTGCTCTCAGAGTTATTCTATCTTGGATACACTGAATTTAGTATTGAGATTACACTTTTCAATGACTAGGGTAAATTATCCAACTTCTAGGACTTCTCAAGTTTGCTGAGAAACTTGACTGAGCCATTTTGGCTGCTTTTGGATACGAGTCTAGTTATCTTTTCTGTTTCTTCTGTTTAAATTCAAATTCTCATTTGGATGGGTGTTCCTAATTCTGCTTTTCAAGAGAAATTATGTGATACTTGGAATTGAAAATTATCCAGAAAGATTTATCAGAAAAGAAATTTCTTTAGCAAATTGAGGCACTTATTAAACACTGTTAGTTTTGCGAGCACACTTCTAAATTTAAGGTGTGCACCAAACAATGGTCAATGGATGAAGGTTCATATCCTGTTTCTGCGTTTATTGTCTTTATCTTGTATATAAAATATTGGCTTAGGAAGCTTTAGTCATGGCCAGTCTCATATTGATGCTATAACATATGCTCAAATAATGGGCCATACTCAATTCATAAATATAGTTGCTCAACTTCAGGTCATTTTCCCAATATTCTATTAATTTCAAAGTAGAGGAAGCTAGAAATTTATTTTAGCTTGGAATCCAACTCATGGAATTTGCCAATAGTATGCTTGTAATAAACTCAAGGTCAAATTTGTAAGCATAGTAGAGAATTTTCCAGTGACATCTTTTCTCCTGTTAGTGGTATAAGAACATAGTGTGTTGATGGATTTTAGCTGGTAAATAAGTGGGAAACAAATTCATCATGTTTTTGTGGTTGGAATATTTTCTCTTGAATGTTTGAGGGAAAAATGTGGATATCTGTGCGTATGAAACTGAAACTCTCTGCCAAGTGTAAATGTAGAAGAATGAATCATAGAGCCAGCTTCTTCTTTTCTTTTCTCTTTTTTTCTTCTTTTTTTTGGCTAAATCAGAGCCTTAGTGTTGTAATGTTACAACCTTTAGTTAGGTGGGAGGGAGAAGTGTGTTGTAAAATTAAAGTGACATGTTTTAGTTTCTAACTCGATCCCTGTTTTGTTAGGTTGTGAAAGATCATTGTGTTGAGCTGATGTCCATAGAAGTTCCATCAGATGCTTCAGAAATTTTGGAGCCAGAAACCGAAGCCCATAATGTGATAGCTTCAACTACCAAATCCTTTTGGGACACTGCAACAGGAATCTCGTCAAACAATTCCGTCAGGGGAAGCACAAATGAGAAACCTACTAAAGCAACTGATTTTAACCCAACGATACCTATTTTGGTTCTTGTTCTCTCCGTCATAGTCGGATTAGTATGCTATATTTTAAAGATATAAGCTCCTTTATGGAAGTTTCAAAAAATATTTGGAGGCAGAGGTATAGGTGATATATAAGCTCCCTTTGGAACTTTCAACAACAGTCTATCATGCCGCGAAGTGTTGAACCTGAAACAATACATGACGACTCCTACTGATGTTTCTTTGGCTATCCTGAAAAGTAACAAGTTGGAGCTGGCCAGCACAGAATTTTACCATTGAGCTGATCCTGGGAGCTTTATGTAGTTTATGTGGTGCACTTTTGAGATTCACTGCCTCTTAGAATATGCAAGATTATTATACATATCGAAGTTTGGATCACGTGGGAACAATTACATAGCAATATTCAGCATCCTTCAATGCTGAAGGCTATGATGAACTGTCATCTGATAAAGAACTAACTTTAATCGCACCCAGTGCCTTGATATCATTCATCAGAACCCTTTCAACATTACTGTCTTTTGATCTTTGGCTCTGATCGAATTGAAAATACTAATTGATATATTTACATTTTTCAAAGCACTTGTACAAGAATCTATCAAATTGAAACTTAATTTTGAGGGTCTAACATAAATCTTCGCTATCATCATCAAAACTCAGACAAAAAATTTAACCCAACAAATTTACCCTTTCTATGATGGCGACACCTCTTTAGTTCAACAAGTTACAAGCGACAAACATTACAAGTTAACTTTGAAAAAGTTAGTTCAAATTAAGTTGAGCTTCAACAAGTTTTGCATGACGAGCATTTCATTAAGTTATAGCATGCATTAAGTTGTTTGTTTTACGTCGAAAAATAAAACATCAAAGGAAAAATTACAAGTCTACAAAAATCATTTCCTCATAGGCACCAACACCAACTGGCTTAGTTGGTAAGGAATGGGCCACTTTCTATAAGAAGGTTGTAAGTTCGATTTTCTTTGCCGATGTATGGGTAGTGTTGGTGTGTAGTCTGTAAATATCTCTAAAAGTACCTTTGTAAGTCATCTTTGGTCTCGGAGGCATGCCGTGACCCATAGTAGGTCACCGGAGTCGACCTTAATCTTTTTTTACCAAAAAATAAAAAAATTCCTGAGGAGCTTGGTGCTGACTAGGATGAATCCTCAAATTTTGATCAATCTGCTGTACGAGATTAACTTCACTTCCACGATTCTTTCTTTGAACTTCTACAGGTTCCATGATCTCGCGATTGAGTAATCAAGTCATGGCCTAAACTTATTATTATGGTCTTGTCTTAAAATATATCAATAAAAAATTGGCTTGTTGTCTTAATCTTTATATGTTTTAATTAGTTTAAATGAAGTCCATCGGATCATTTAAGCTATGGGAGCGATCACACACACCGAGTGGCGATTGTGGAATGCTCTCCTAGGTTGTGATCCTAAAAATTGTTCCAAGTCAAAGAGACTATGATAAAATGAGATATCAGGTCTCGCCAAGACCTGCTTATGTGTGTCACTCTCACTGTGACAGTACTTGGTTCCATGAGCATTGATTTAGGGATCAATGCATGCATAAAGATCCATACTTGGAAGTATGAGATTGAATAACCCCCTTATGATTTCATATTGATTTCGTGTCGAACTTGAAATCCTAGTGTTGCGTTAATCCCCAACGACCTGATGTGTCATGGATGTCAAGTGTGCAAACCACTGGACTTTGATATATTTTACAATTCCTGGAGAATCATGAAGTGGGATAGTTTGGGTGTAGATTGATTGTATGATGAAGCAGATGATAACAGTAGGGGATCCATCTATTAGGATTGGTTAGACCCTCAAGTGACCTCTCGCAGCGGAAATAGGAATTTAAGTCTATAAAGCAGATTCACCCGAATAAAGCCTAGTATCTATGCATAATTGAAATTAAACACATAAACACACCACCAGATTAAATATTTTAATTTAATCCGTATTAAAAATTCCACCTTTGAATTTTCCAGTTGAACGGGGGGGCTCGGCTTCTCCTTCACACGACCGACTCGAATTCTTGATGATCCGGGTTGGTCTCTTTAGCACTCCAAGCGTCGTGCCTCTAAGCGTGTATCCACACTTTGAATGTTTCTCTCGATTATTTTTTTGGAAAGTTCAATTTCATTAATATAAAGGAAAGTTACATAATACAAGAGGGACTATGATGAGTCAAACTACAAAAATAAAAAACCGTATATCCTAAACAAAGAAACCAGACAAAAGCATAAAACATTGCCTATCCAAAGTTACCACAACCACTATATGTTGCATCTTCCAATTGAAAGTGACCAAGCTATTGTGCACATTTGCCTTAAGACCTAGTACAAATTGGCTTGCCATGAGATCATTTAACCACATCCTCAAGAGCGAGGTCACTTATAGGGCCCTGTGGTGAGTCTTTATCATAATAAAAAATATCTGCAACTAGACTCGCAAATTTGTTTGACAATGAGATTGATCCATCATCTGTATTCTCATATTCATACTTAGCTAGTTTAGAAGGACTCAATGTATCCTTCTTGGCTTTCCGTTCAGAATCTTGTTGGGCTAGCCATCTTGAATTGTTCATTTTCCATTCAGTTACAACCGTTTCTTGCTTGTCCAGAGTATCCGATCCACCTATCCTCTTTAGCATGTAAATATTTATGGTGGGGTGCTCCACTTTGTTGGCAATCGGGAATCATTGCATAACATAACCAAAAGGAGTTGCATTCCTTACAAATCAATGGTCTCCACTAATACTCAATGTCAATCTTACAAATACTATTATATTCGTTAGTAGCCGACGTAGAATCAAGAAAATATGATTTGGGAATTCTGCTTCAACATTCATATTAACACATACCCGAGCATAATCAATCTTTTCCATGGATAAAGTAAAGGCATTTGGGTAAAGAGGTCTACCTAAAACACTAGCCACCGTACTCAAAACATCCAAGGTCCAATATTTAGCGGGAAGGTGGAGTAATTTAACCGATATAGGAACGTTCATGTGTACCTTCTTTTCAAGTGTCATGTCTTCTCCCCATTTTCAAGAAAGAACGCTTGGCCCTCAAACAACCATGGCCCTCCTTCAACCACATCAAGCATCATATTTAAAGATTCAAATTTAAAGAAATAAAACCCGTACTCATTGCTTTCACATCAATCAACTCCACCTATATCGAATGTACACAATAATTAACACCAAAAAAATACGGTGCCTTTCCAATGAAATATCCCACAAGAGTATTCAACCAACGTTTCATACCTTATTCTATGAGGTCCTATTTTGGACGAACAAAGGTTTGCCCGTTAATGATCTCCGGCTTGACATAATGTAGGGTGGTTCCTTTGGGAACAACTTTCGGATTTGGAGCAACAATTTGGGTGTTTGAAATAGGTCCTACGCAAATGTTAGCAACTATGAATTCATGAGAATCGGGCCGGGAGGAAATCGCTGATTTGTTACCATGGGCTGGTGACTTTAAGCAAGAGGCAGGTTTTGGATGTAACCCTAGATGCGCTGAAGTCAACATCATTGCCTCCATCTTTGGCAGAGATGGCGACACACCTCCAATCAAAACTAACGGGATAAAGGTGCTAAGATCGTTGACATCTTTAGCTCCTTATTTGACGGAGTTGCAGGCAGGGGATTGCCATCCGATGGTGCCGTGACTCCTCGCTTTTGTTGGTTTCGTTTCTTGTCAAGATCCGCTCACGTCGGCAAAAATTCAATTGGACCAAGATTTCCATGGATGTGATTCTTGTGGAGCATTGAATCTCGCATGATTAACTGTCGACATGAGACTATTGGATACAGAGTGCAGCGGTGGGATAGTTTCTTCAATCTCCTGCTGCACTGGGGTATTAGATGTCTCCTTCAATTGTCTTGAAGAAGACGGCGCGACATACTTAGCATAAAACCCTAGTGAGGTACTTGCGCCACCGGCCCGTGTAACCTTAGAGTCGAAGCGTCCCTATGGATCTGTTTTGTATCCGAATCTGACTGTGTTTTGTCAAACTTGGAGATCTACTTTTGTTTCGTGACTGGCTGGCAAAGAGAGGCACCTTCGACTCTCTCCGCCAATGATAAAAATCTGGAACATTGAAAATACGTTCGAAGGAGGGCATACTCTTGGTTATGGTTTCCAAATCTGAAAAGCTTTGAATCAATGGTTTTTTGACATGAACATCAGCAACTGAAGTGGATCCGAGCATTGTAGTAGATGAAGCCGCAATAGGTTAACCTAGAGAGAATATTTTCGCACCCATCTTTCTTAGGATGTCATCCCTACTATTCTCATTGCCTTGATTGTTGCTATTGTGCTAGCAACTAACTAGAACGATTGAAGCTTATGTGTTTGGGTGGTGAAATATTTGAGAGTGCCTAACTTGTGTATTGATGAACACAAAAACTAAGAAAAAGACTACGCTTATTTTGGTGGAAGATGAAATTTCTCTGTTGAAATTGTGTGTGATGATGGTCGAATTCCAAACCTATTTATAGGTAGAAATTCGACGCCTACACCTAGTTGGGGAATGCTTTGAAGTTTCTATTCCTAAACACTTAAGGAATGAAACTCTCCTCCATCCTCATTTAATAGGCCACCCGGCCTCGAATGAGAGGGGGAATAATTCAGGATTAAATGTCTTCCATCCTTATCACTTAAGGATAAAATTTATTTAGTCCTTATCACTAAAGAATTTGATATAATCCTCATCCAACTAAGTCTAGGATTCCAATTCTAATCACAATAGAATAAAAGAATCCTACACCAATTCTCATTCCTTTAATTCTCTTCCACTAAAAAGTCTTTTTCATAATTAAATTCCCATAAACAATTTTATTTCAACCATTTAATTAATCTAATTATTTCATGAACTAATTAAATGATAGTCTCAAGATTTATTAATTTGACTTTTAATTAGTAAATCTCTTAGGTAAAAACCCATTAATTAACTTATCCTTTGATTAATTAAATAGTCTCTAATTAATTAAGCCTTACACTTATTTAATTAAATATTCCACCAAGAATTAATTAACTTAATAAATTTTTTTGGTCTTCTTCCTAGACTAATTGAAAACACATAACCGAGAAACTTATTCAAGTTAGTGTGTGACCCCTTAGGTTTATTCAAGAGATAGTATTAAGACTATTTCCACAATGGCTCAGTAATATCAAATTACCTCAATTAATTATTCTACCAAATAATTAATTGAATTAAAAATTAACCACCAATTAATTCATAACTCCTAGAGATTGAGTTCGATAACTAGCAAAGTCGACTCAACCCCCAGACTTTAATGATTTCAAGTAGACCTTTCATGATTACGATTGTAGCGTGTGTCTCGTCCTTCTGTCAGATATCCATATTAAATCTAGGACTTGAAATCAGTGGAAATCCTATTAATTTAATCATATGACTATTTCATTGGTAAATGATGACTTGTGTCAACTGAGCAAGGATCACATACCTTCTCTTTGATCGACTCTGGAAAGAGATTTCTAAGTTATTCCTTCCAAAGAAAGCATATGAGATTCACTGATCCTTACATTACAGACAGATCCTATCTTGGAATCATCTGTCAAGCCACATAACCAGACTACACCCAAAGTAGCCCATTTTGTGATTCTCCTGGAATCATGAACTAAATCAAAGTGTAATGGATTATGTACTCGAGCAGCCATGATTCCTCAAGTAGTGAGGATCATCACACGCCTACATGACCTTGGGATTTCATATTCGACATAGACACCAATATGAATTCTTAGTGGGGAAGTTCAGTCCAGTCATCCCCGATGTGGAACCTCATATGTGCATAGGCCCCTGACTAGTACCCATTGAACAAGGTACTCCATACATGGAATGCTAATATAGGAAAGTCTTGACAAATCATAAATATCCATATCTTAATGATTATATGACTTGGAACGAGATTTTGGACCGCAATCGTTTGAGCATATTCCATGATCACTATTCTCGATGCGTGATCATGCCCTATATCTCCATGTGATCCAATGGACTTTATTACATAATTAAAAATATACAATATAGATGCCATAATTATTATTGATAAAATAAAAACAAGACTGTTCTATAGTGTTACATTATTTGGCAACCAATTATAGCTTGTCGGGCACCTAACACTAACAATCTCCCACTTTCCCAATAGCCAATCGCCCATGTATCCAAGGCCCATCCTATCTAATGTCCTTCAATCACTTTATGGCTCAAAGTTTTGGTGAACAGGTCTGCTATATTATCTACCAAGTCTACACGTTCCACCCAAACATCTCCTCTATCGATGATCTCACAGATTAAGTGGCACCGCCTTAGTATGTTGTTGGATCTTTGATGAGACTTTGGCTCCTTTGCTTGTGCAATAGCCCATTGTTATCACAGTACAGCTGTGCATGATTAACAATGGATGGAATGGACAAAACTTCTCTTGAATATATGCTAGAATTGGATCGACCACCGAGACCTAGGGTCGACGAGCACGATTCAGTGAAGATGGCGTATTCGGATTGGGTATTTGATGATAGAAAGGTAAGGGACTATATGTTGAGATCTATGTGTAGTGAGTTGCAGTGCACACTTGAAAATATGGATATCCCTAGATCAATCATGTTGCAGTTGGAGGAACTGTTCGGGGAACGGGGTAAGTCTATTAGATACTTTGTATCGAAAGAGTTATTCAACACTAAGATGAAATAGCATGAGGATGTTCATGATTATGTTTTGAATATGATCTCCATGCAAGAGAGACTCCAGTCTATGGATTTCTACATGGATATCCACCTTCAAGTGGATCTCATTCTCCAATCACTCCCTTGATCATTCTCGGATTTTGTCATCAATTTTCATATGGATGATATTGAAGGATCAGTTCCAGTGCTAATGGGCAAGTCTGAACTAGCTGGAAAGATCAGAGAACCCAAGATCACTAAGGTTCGAAAGTTCAAAGCCAAGGGCTCTAAGAAGAAAAAGGACATATGCCTTCTATGCAAGGAGTTGGTCCACTGGAAGCGTGATAGTCCTAAGTTGAAAGCTGAAAAGCAGGTATAGAACTTAATATTTTTAAAACTAATTGTTCTGTTACTATATTTTTTTACTTTTTAGATTCTAGATTCGGGAACTAGTGCTCACATTTGTGTTTTGAACCAGGATCTGGAAACAAGTAGGAAGTTAGGAGAAACAAGTGGGAAGCGGGCACAGTGTCGCGGCTATGCACATTGGGAACACTTCTATTACATATATTTCTGAACATTCTATACCTTTAGACAATTGCTTCATTTTGCCCAATGGGCTTAAGAACATTGTTTCTATTCCTGTATTAGTCAGGAAAGGATATTTGTTTACTTTTAATGACAATGGTTGTGATATTTATTTTAGAAATAAAAACGTTAGCTCAACATCTTTAGCTAATGGATCGTATTATATTAATGTTCAAAACTAATGTATAGTTAACATTATGACTAGAAAGCGATGAGTGGTAAAAACCAAAGACTTATGTGGCATCTTAGACTTGGACATGCCGGTGAATTCAAGATTCACGAGTTGGAAAAACGAGGGCTTATCGGCCCACTTGGATCTGATCCATATCCAACATGTGAACCCTAAAATGACTAGGTCACCTTTCACCAGGCATTTTGAAAGATGTGGGACCTTCAAGGATGACGCCTACGGAGGTTTTCAGTATTTCATCACATTCACTGATGATCATACTAGGTATGGACTTGTGTACTCGATGAAACATAAGTCTGAAGCTCTTGAATGGTTCAAGGAGTTCAAGAATATGATTGAAAAACAAATTAGGCACAGTATTAAGGCACTACAATTAGATCGTGGTGGCGAATACATGAGTGTTGAGTTTGATGAGTTCTTAAAAGAACCTGGCATAGTGTTACAACTTACTCCTCCAGCAACCCCACAATTAAATGGAGTAGATGAACTCAGAAATTGTACCCTATTGGATATGACGAGATCTATGCTTAGCTACACTGATTTACATATTTTCTTGTGAGGGCATGCTTTGCTTACAGCTGCACATATATTGAATAAATGTCCCTCAAAATCGTTCCCGAAACACCATATGAGTTGTGGTGTGGAAGAAAACCTAATGTTAAGTACATAAGAATATGGGGTTGCCCCGCATATGTTAAGAAGACTAAGGTAGAGAAACTAGAGGAAAGATCCCCTTAAGGGTCGATTCATAGATTTTCCCACTGACTCCATGGGATAGCTATTTTACCTACTAAATGATCCTCGGATAATCATGGCTTTGCAAGTATTTTTTCTCGAAGATGAGTTCATTAGAGAAGGAGGTGCAGGTAGGAAACTCGTTCTATTAGAGGAACAAAATGAATCCCCTTCGGAGACACCAATTCAAGTACAAAGCGATAAAGCATAAAATATAACATAAGCTTGCTAAAAAATATGATGTAAAACAACTAAATTTACCAATTCTTTTAAAATTAATTGAATCGTAGGTTGATGAAATTTATCCAATTTTGCAAAAAATTACAATTTTACCCAAAAATATCTAAAATTTTCAAAATCCGCATATTTCATGAAGAATACAAAATTAGGGTTTCCTATTTCAAATTAACCCTAGGATTCAAAATTGGGGCGCACCACCTTGTGCCATCTTGTTGACCAAAAAACGTTGTTGTTTGTATAGTACCACCGAAAAGTTGCTTTCGGTTACTTTCAGGTAGTTTCGTCACTGCCCGACCATGAGCATTGATTTAGGTACCAGTGTATGCACAAGGATAATACAAGACAATATGAGATTGAATAACCCTATTTTGGTTTCATGTTGGTTTCGTGTCGAACTTGAAATTGTAGTGTTGCGTTAATCCTCAATGATCTGATGTGTCATGGATTTCACGTGTGCAAACCACTGGACTTTGATATAGATGATAACAATAGGGGATCCATTTGTATGGATCGGTTAGACCCTTGGGTGACATCTCACAGCGGAAATAGGAATTTAAGTCTTTAAAGCATATTCACCGGAATAAAGCCTAGTCTCTATGCATAATTAAAATTAAACACATTTATAGTGGAGGAATTCGACCCCTACAAAGTTGGGGAAAGATTAATGATTAAATCTCTTCCATCCTTATTACTGAAGGATTAAATCCCTTCCATCCTTATCACTTAAGGATTTGATATAATCCTTATCCAACTGTGATAAGGATTTGATATAATCCTTATCCAACTAAGTTTAGGATTCCAATTCTGATCACAATAGAATAAAGTAAGGGAAAATTGCATATAACCCCCCAGTGTTATCACTTTTTTGCTGAAAACTCCCTTGTGTTAATTTTTTTGCATGAAACCCCCTTGTGTTAGCCTAAACCCTGCAAAAAACCCCCAATTCGTGTTAAATCCGCCGAAAGTAGCATACACGTGCAGTGTATTTGATGTAGGGTTGGGGGTTTTGTGCATGGTTTAGGCTAACACAAGGGGGTTTCGTGCAAAAAAATTAACACAAGGGGGTTTTCTTTTTCTTAGTTAAATTCATTCCTTTAATTCTTCTGCCAAAAGTCTTTTTCTTAGTTAAATTGCCATAGACAATTTTATTTCTATCCTTTAATTAATTTAATTAATACAATGACTAATTAATTAATAATTACTCTCAAGATTTATTAATTTAGCTTTCGTTAATAAATTCCTTTTGTAAAAATCCATCAATTAATTAATACTTTGATTAATTAAATGGTCTCTAATTAATCAATCCTTACACTTAATTAATTAAATATTCCACCAAGAACTTAATTAATTCTTTCTGGTCTTCTGCTAGAACTAATTAAAAACACATAATCGGGAAACTTATTCAAGTTAGTGTGTGACAGGTTCATTCAAGAGCTAGTAGTAGGACCATTTCTCAAATGGCTCAGTAATCTAAAAATTTCTCAATTAATCATTATACCAAATAATAATTGGTTTATGAATTAACCACCAATTAATTCATAACCCCTACAGATTGAGTTCGATATCTAGCAAAGTCGACTCAAACCCTAGACTTGAATGATTTCAAGTAGACCTTTCCACATCACGATTGTAACATGTGTCTCATCCTTCTGACAGATGACACGAGAAGTCCTCACGTGTTTCCACAGCAAGTGGACTAGTCGTGCGTATTAATAAAGTAGACTGAAAATTTGGGATGTTGAACCCACAGGGCTTTGTGTTTTAGTTGTGTTCAAATTTAAATCTAGCAAGACTAAATTAAATTAACGGTGGATGACAAGATTCAAGAAATCAGAGATTAAAATCAACTAAGACACATGTCTCGACACGAACTACTCAATTATCATAACGAAGATGTTTTCATGTTATTTGACTAACATTGCTTAGGTGGTAAATTCCTTATAGATTATTCATTATCTGATCCCTCATGAGAATTAACCTATACTCAATTAATGACTCTCAAAATATCCCTATCCGAAAGTCTAATTAATAAGCATGCATAATGATTCAGAATTTCCCCTGATTAATTTGGCTAACTGCACCCAGAGCATATAACTATCCCTAGTATCAATTCGCTAAGATTATGTGATGGGATTTTTGCACCCTAATTCATCTTCTCCCGAATGGCTAAATTAGGAAATAATTCATTCATATGGTGGCTAACCATACAAAAGCATTTAAATAAGATCAAGACACTAAGCAACGTAAGAATTAATATGAAAACACACTTTATTAATCAAACATCATAATTCGGCCTCAACATGACCATAGTCTACTAAATTAGTTCATAATTAGCATGGAAGAAAAACTAGATTTACGACGAATATTCATAGACAAATAAATGTAAAGAAAACAAGAAAAACTCCATATTGTTGTAAATAGAACTTCAATCTCTTCTTCCTTCCTTTCTTGGAGTGTGTAAAAAGATGGAAAAAGTAGTCTCCTAAGCGCCAGTTCTAACCTAAATTTCGCACCCTAGAAGTGTTTAAAGGTGTGGTATTTATAAGGCATCAAAAGAGTCCACTTCGAATCAAACTTGGAAATTTCTGAACTGCTGTTAGCCAACCCCGACGTTTGGGCGTGACCTTCACGTTCGGGCGTCAAAATGCGTAGCTTCTTTTTCGTTTTGTCCTCAACGTTCGAGCGTCAAAGTCAACGTCCGGACGTTCATCGTCTCAAGCTCAGGCGTCTGACATAGTCTTGAATTCTTGCTGAACTCTTTTCTTTTTCATACGTTTTTCTCCCCTTTGTCTCCAAATGCCATGATTCGTACCTGTACTCAATCAACACACATATCAAATGCATTTTTGGCATAAATCATGCCTAATATGATCCAAAACGACTAATCTAAGGGGTTAAAAACATGTAAATTCTAGCCCTATCAACAGATCTCCTGATTAAATCTAGGACTTAGTTATCAGTCGAAATCCCATTAATTTAATCAGATGAATTTCTTCGGCAAATGATGAATTGTGTGATCAACTGAGGAAGGATCACACATTCTCATTAACTGACTCTGGCTAGAGATTTCTAAGTCATTCATTTCCAAGAAAGCATAGGCGATTCACTAATCCTCATATCAGAGACAAATCCTATCTTGGAATCATATGTCAAGCCACATAAACAGACTACATCCAAAATAGCCCAATGTTGATTCTCCTAGAACCATGAACTAAATCAAAGTTTAGTTGGTTATGTACTTGAGCAGTCATGATTTCTCAAGTAGCGAGGATCATTGTACGCCTACGCGGCCTTGAGATTTCATATTCGTCAAGACTTTCTTGTGTGTGGACCATCAAATTCATACCAATACACAAAATAAGAAATTACAACTCGAGGCTAAAATTATAAAAACACAGATATGCTTCAAAAAACAAGAAATAAATTCCTGTAATTTCACAACAATGGTTAAATATGCAAATCAGAGATTGACTTTGATACCACTGTTGGGAAACGATATAAAAATGCAGGGGAAATAAATCCCTACAGTGGTCATCTCTGATTTTTTTATTCAAATCATAAACGTGAAAAACTCACCCGTTGTAGCGAAGTGGTTGGAGAGATTCCTCGAATCTGCAAATTTGAGCTGGCTTTGATTTTTCTGATTGGAGCAGGAAACCCATCACTGCCTTTAAATCACCATGCCAGAGTTGCAGTTGAACACTCCTCTTTTCTTCTCTTACGAGGCAACTAGAGAGAGCGAGAGAGAGGATGCGGTTGTTTTTAACTTGGAGGCTAAGTTTTCACAATGAGAGGCTAGGTTAATTTTTTTCTTAAGTGATATATTTATATCACTCAAGAAGAAAACAAAGCCCATATCCGCCACAATAGGAGTCCACTAGGACGCCTACCTAGAGCCACGGGTCTAGTGCACCATCTTGGTTTGATTTTACATATTATTTAATTAATATTATTTCTCCAATAATTAATTAATAAATTAAATAATATGATATTTTAAATTGCTAATTTATTTCTCCAAGAAATTAATTAACTTATTAATATATCTTTTTAATTAATCAGCTCATTTAATAACTAATTAGTTATTTAATCTATTTTTGATTTATCTAATAAATCAGCAATATTAAATACCAAAAATGCCCCTCAAGCTCAAACCGTGTTTTCCTTTGTAATTCCTTTGAGTGCGACTCTTTAGGTTCGTCTCAAATGGCAATGGGAGAAAACCAAAAGACGTGTGTAACACCTAGGCAGTCACGTTGACACGAGAAATTCTCACATGTTTGCATAACAAGTGAACTGATCGTGTGTCGTAATAAAGTGAACAATTAAAGTCCGAATTATCGATCACACCGAGACTTGTATTTAGACTTTTGAATTTAAAGCAAGCATAAACTTAAAAAAACTAAAGATTATGATTATAAATGTGAATAAACTAAATGCAATGTGTAAACAAGATAATGAAAATAAGATGATGAAAACAAGATAGCAATGGAAGAGAGCTACTAAGACACATGCATTGACACAAATTAATCAATTTTTTGTTATAAACATGCTCTCTTATTATTAGAATAGTGTTGCTAAGGTGGAATTTTCTAAAGATTATTGATGTGTGGCCTCTTATCTGTAGTTTAGGGTCGGTTTTTGATTGGTTTTCAAAGTCTTATCATTGTTTTGTGTTTGTTCTTGGTGTTTTGCGTCATATTTTGCTAGGCTACTGTTGGAAGTTATTTTGGGTTGCAGGAAAGCATAAGGTGGACATAATGGACTAGATTTTGGATGTTAGCATTGATTAATTCAAGACCAAGATCAAAGGGAGCAAGAATGGAGAGAAAAAGAATTTTCAGAGAGAAACATGGAAAAGCCCCCACGTTTTTCTTATCAATTATTTTCCTACTTTGACCCAACTTGTTGGGAGATATAAATAGGGGTTTAGGAGACTGAAAAAAAGTGCGGAGCAATTACAACATTAGGGTTAGAAAGGAGAGTCTTTTCACTCTGAAAAACATCGAGAGATTCAAGAAGAGAAAAAAGACAACTTTGCAAGTTTGGATTCAAACCTTCGACAAGATTTAATCGAGAAACTAAGATTTATTCTTTATTTCTCCTTTTGAATCATTGTTTGATATTGTTTATCATGTCTATCGTTATTATTTTGGTTTGTTTCCTTGAGAAGATAGAGTAATTCTCATTATTCTATGATTATGGGATAACCCAATGATTTGTTATCGATCTAAACTATGATTTTCTTGTTATTGTGGATACATGTACTTATGATTTAATATCTAGTATGCTTTAATGCTTGCGAATTTGCTGGCCACAGATTTGCATGATACTAAAAATTAGGTGATGAACTGAAAGGTGAAATGTCAATATTGGAACCATAGAATTAAACCTAAGATCATTAATCACGAAAGTAGATTTAAGTCTTTTGAGGGTTTGATATATCATCATAGGGCTTAATGAACTAGAATTGGTTCTAATCACTATGAAAGTAGAGGGTTAATCAATTTGGGTATATTATTATACTTTGAAAGAAGATAATAATCAAATTAGGATAATACCCTTCATAAGTTGGCATTCACAATAGAGAGAAAGTCATAGTAACGGTAGATAATATTCATTGTCGTGAACCCTGATTCTAGAAGCCTCAATATATTGATATTTCTCTTAGTTTTATTTAATCGCTCTTGAATCTTGATTAGTTGAATATCTTTTAGTTTAGCTCTTGCTACCTTTACTTCATATCCAATTTATAATCGGTTTAGATTACTAGATTGTGAAAAATTAGTAATTAATAATCAAGTCCTCGTGGGAACGACAACTCTGTGCTACACGATAAGCCGTGCGCTTGCGGTAAAACCACAACAATTATTATCAATTTGATTCCTCGGTGTTGATAACATATGCTTAATTAAGGGTAATTAATAAGCATGCATTGAAAAATAAGAAATTCCTTTAATTAATCCGACTAACTGCATCACGAGTATGTAACCATCTGTAATATCAACTAACTTAGATGATGTGATGATCCTTTTTGTACCTTAAATCACCTTATCCCGAATGATTAATTTAATCAATATATCATACATATGTTGACCAAACTCACATAAGCATTAAAAATAAGATCAAGACACAAAGCAACAATGGAATTTATATGAAAAACACAATCAATTACTCAAATATCATAATTTGGCCTCAATGTGACCTTAGTATACGGATCTAGTTCAGAATATAAAAGAGAAAAACTTAAATAAAGATTCATATTTATCGACAATAATGAATCTAATCTAAAAAAACTCCCTCTTAATTGATGGTTGAAATTCAATCTTTATCTCTTCCATGCTTCTTGATTTCTTCACCTTCAAGGTTTCTTCAAAATATTCACAACTCTAATCTATGACTAAAAACCACTCCAAAACGTCTCTATTTCGGCCCTCTAATCCTAGAGAACTAATCTGATATATGTAAGGGTGGAAAGGAAGACTCCAACTTGAACTAGAATTGAAAATTTCCAAGACTAGTGCTGCCGACCCCGACGTTGGAACATTGCACTTCTCCATGATCGAGCATGTTAGGATTATGCCCTAAATGCCAATGAGGAATTAGATTTTATAGGGCCTTTAGGTTTATGTTGTACAAACTTTTTCAATGGAATAAAAGGCAATTTTATAATTGTTCATATGAATCTTAATAACACTAATGAGTATTGAACATTTAAGTCCCGTGAATTCAAGAGGGAGCTTCTACTCCTTAAGGATTAAGGAGACGGACACTAGAAGCGTCGGTTCCTTGATTATCTTAAATAGGGTTCGCACGTCAAAAAGTCTTAATTAGGCATTATGACCAGACTTGTATGATACAAGCCCTGGCAAGAAGTGTCAGTCGGTCAATAGGGAATAATGGGAGCATGTGCCGTAGATATATAAATGGAATTGATATATTCAAACACTGCTCACCGTAATCCAATCACATGGGTATTTACTCAATGACAGTCAATGATTAAATTACTGGCCATGATAGTGTGCGTGAACCTTAAACCTGAGGAGTCACAAAGCTTGTGCGTGTGACAGTAGACTTGTTATCATAGTAGTTAGATCCAATTCACCCTTTGGTGGGATCAACCTAGAAGTATGGTCTTAGTGGGCAAGCATCGATCGTTTGGTGACTACCAATATGGGGTTCATTCTCTCGAGTAGTAAATGAGTCAACATCCTGTACGATCATAGGTAAATGAAATTATAAGTCTTTGGCCAAAGCAAGAAAACAAACTCATTTGGAACACGAGGGGCAGTTTGGTAATTTCATCTTACTATGATTTCTTAAGCACAATATCGAGTTCTGTGAGTTTGACATATTCCATGACTCTCACTAGATCGGGATGTTATAGTGAAAGGGAAAGGCTTACACTCGCATGGTTTTTGTGACATAGAGGTTCGTATTGATTAAATCTTTTTAATCTCGATTGGGTTTCAAGTGAGTTTGGATTCCTCATAGTGAAAGGATTATAATCACATCCTCGGATGCCTCCCATTGCCAATTGAGACGAACCTAAAGACTCGCGCTTTTAAGGAATTAAGCAAAGAAAGTCTCGAGTTATCAAATGAGGTTAATTAGGTAATTTGTCATTGGATGGTCAAATTTATTTATTTAATTAATTAGATGAATTGAAATAAATTAATAATAATAAATAATTGTATTAATTTATTATCTTCCTTTTATTCTAAATTAATTATTAGATTAATCAATTTAGTGGATTATTAATTAATATCATATATTGATTGGACTAAATATATGTCGGATTTAATTAATAAGTGGACTAAATTGAAATTCAACTTAGCCCACCAAATAGAGGAAACAGGCGTGTCATATGGATGTATGGACTCAAGGAATTAGTTAATTTCAAGTCCATCATCTCATATAAATACACAAAGTCTGTTGGAAAAATCTAACCTACTCATTCATAACTCTACTGCATAACAAGAGAAGAGAAAATCATTCTCTCCCCTCCCCTTAGCCGTCGGCCTCTACTGAGCCAGAGGAAGAGGATTTTTCTTCGTGCTTTATCTCGGCATGATATATAGAGGCAGGGATCGGAGATTGATATAACTGCGAAAGTTAAAGAAATCCTAATCTTTCACAAAGGTTAGTTTTAGATGAAATTTGATTTCATCTTATGTACATATAAAATTATTAAACACCAAAACTGGCCCGGCTTGTGAATTTGGATACGTTTTCTTTCCACTGTGCATGATATAGAATTCACAATAGAGTGTTGACTTCGTCCACATGCGGACGTCACTTTTCTCACTTTCGGACGTGCACTATAGTACCAGATTGCCTTCCTGTGCAGTGATATTCTTTCCTTTGTAACATGCTCCATAGACATGGGATTTGAGTGATTCAAATTGCCACGTGAAGCTAAGATTTAGCTATACAACTTTGTAGAAGGAAACTTCATCACTATTGTCTCTAATCATGCTTAAATACTGTTTTATGGATGCTTTTCCTGTGAATATGAGGCTCTAAAATACGTAAATCTCACACCTATCAACACCCCCCAAACTTAAACATTGATCATCCTCAAGAAATGATAAAGCATAGACATAAGATCAAGAAACATCAACTAAGGAGAAAACAATAAAAAACAAACTCACTTTCGTAGAGTTCACGATTGCACTTAGCATGTGCAACAAGCCTTTAAACCTTTATGTTACCCAAAAAGGACGAGCATAATCTCGTGAGGGTTTGCATACGATATACCCATAAAATCCATAAATGTTAGCCCCACCTAATCAATACAAATCAACATAATTAACCAGAAACAATGGCATAAGATCATTCTTTAAAGGCTCAAAATTATACATACATATCAAGAAATTGATCATGTGACACCAAGATTTCGAAAAGACTTCCAAAGGAGTGTAGTGAAAATAACTTTAAGGCATTATAGTCAAGTGGTATACTTACCAAGTTTTGGACATTAATCCCATATCTATCCACATTCGATCAATCACAATGCACAAGAATCATAGAAAAACTCATAGCCATTTAAAGTCCATTACTCAGCCAAATTAAACATTAAACTCACATGAAATTTCCTTTAGATTCATTAAAGACTAGACCATGTGCGATATTTTATTCCATTAGGCTTTTTATGAAACCCATGTAGCAAGTTTTTGGCCAATAACTCCCAAACCAGACGGCTTTAGGGTATTGAGTGTAGAGACATTTCTAAAGGCTTAATCACTCGAGTGTCAAAGGCGACAAAACAAAACTAGATCCTTATTCAAATTTTACTTTCCATTGGCTAGAGCTTGTTTCAAATTAGCATAATAGTACAGTATGTAGGCATGTTTATTTTCACCTCCAATACTCATTAGCTTGACTGCTTTGGTCATACCAAACATCAACCTTATTAATTTAACATTAAGCATGTAAAAGCAATTACTCAACTTATGAAACCTAGGAAAACATCTAAGCCAATATTTTTGGGAAAAATTCCTTAAGTGTCTCAAGATGGTTATCCTCTCAACTACTCTACCCTCGACTTATGTGCAATGTGTATCATCTACGGAAAATCAATTCTTGTCTAGGGTCTCCATGAGCAAAACAAAGATGTAAACAGTCTATTAAATTCCAAATTATTCTTAAAAATCATGCCATTGTACTCAAAGTCAATCATTCTCTTTGCATCAACTAGAAGGCTAAATTTTGTTTTCATGCTTGATTTTTCTCAACATAAAAGCATCTAAACATTTAAAGCATAAAAATTCCTCCCAAACTTGAACTAAAACAGCAACACATGATACATAAAAAAAAAAAAAAGAAGCACTACCCTTATACTCCCAAACTTAAAATCAACATTGTCCTCAATGTTGTCTCACAATAAACATGTAAAAGGTTACAACGAGTACTTACAACCAAGGATGCTAAAAAGCAATCCTTCATCTCATATATGTTCCAAAGAAAGCTCATCTCATCAGAATAGAATAAGCATCTCAAAACAAAAGTAACCGCTACTAAACATGCTCAACATACTTAAAACAACCAAAATATCAAGCCACAAGAAACTCATGCCAAAAGTGCATGCAACAAAATGAAACAGAAAGGAAGCCTAAAAACTAAGCGGGTTTGCATAAGATCCCTCTATGATAAGCAAAACCTGCACCAAACCCCATGTGTTCCAATTTATTCTGCATACTCACCCTTTTTTTATTTTTTTTTTGGTATTTTTTTCCATCATAAATGTCAATCCAAATGCATTTTTGCCCCTTGCATGTTTAAAATAAATAAACAATTGAAGTTGGATTGGATCTAGAACATTTATGATGAAAAAAAAATACCAAAAAAATTTAAAAATAGAGAGTATGTAGAATAAAATGGAACACAAGGGGGCGCTACACAAAAAACTTAACACAAGGGAGTTTGACACAGATTTCGCTTATCACAAGGGGATCTTATGCAATTATCCCAAACTAAGCAAAACAAGAAAATAGAAAATGAAAGAAAAACTTACAAACTTGGGTTACCTCCAAAAACCTCTCTTTTTAAGTCACTAGCTCAACTTTACAGAGTTGGCTCAAGGAGGTTACATATGAATGCCTTGTTGGTTCTCATATCCATTGTCGGCTATCGCTTCAACCTTTGACCATTGGTAGTAAATATTGGCTCATCGTTTGTGATAAATACCATAAGTTAGGAACAAGCAATCATCCACTCAAGGAATTTTTTATCCTTTCTTCCCCATGGTTCGGGTGGTAGTGTGATTTTTTTTCTAAGTTAGAGACAACGTCTTGTTGTTCTTCACCCATCACTTTGACATACTCGAAATCCATGATGTAAGGATGGAGAAGATCATTGGTTCGTTTTTCCTGAGAGTGCTCAACACTAAAAGGATCAAAGCATCAATGTGTAAATACAACTCAAAATCAAGTGTTAGCTTAAAAACCTCATAGCTATCACAAATAACCATGTCATCATCTACATTCAATGAAAACTTACCATCATCGGCATCAAGTACCGCTTTACCAGTGGCTAAGGGAGAAGGTAATTGAATGTTAACGAGCTTAGAAAGGATAGGAGTCGAATGCTCATGGGTCGTTGGTTTTGCCGTGGACTTTTGGATGTCATTTGCTTCACGTTCAGAAGTGCTATGCAGGGAAGAAGTTTTTGAATTTTTCAAATTTCTTTCATTCAAAGTCTTGGTATTGCATTGCTGCTTGAAATTCTCATCAGTCTCACTTGGCAGTGTTTTGGGTGTTTTTTCAGACGGTTGCTCGATAGTTGCTCGAGTTGACGCCTCATCTCTCTCATTCCTAAAGATACTCCCTTCATTGTAAAGCATAGATCTCCATAGGTGTGTTCGAGTGTCCTTCGGAGTAGGAATTCTCACTTGGTAATGTTATGGAAAGAACTCTTGTGCATAACATGCTTGAATGACGTTTTGCCACCATATTTGATTCTCTAGAAGGTTCATATCAGGGAATTTTCCAGCAATTGCTAGCTAATATTGAAAAAAAATAAAAATAGAAACAACATAAATAATAATAAAAAAACTTGTAATAAAATCAAAATTAAAATTAAACAAGCAAGTCCCTGGCAACGGGGAATTCTCACGTGTTTGCACAGCAAGTGGACTGGTCGTGTTTGGTAATAAAGTGGACAATTAAAGTCCGGATTATCGATCCCTCAGAGACTTGTATTTTATACTTTTGAATTTAAAGCGAGCATAAACTTAAAGAAATTAAAGATTATGGATTATAAATGTAAATAAACTAAAAGAAATGCGTAAACAAGATAATGAAAACAAGATAGCGATGAAAAGCAATTAAGACACATGCATTGACACAAAATTAATTAGATTTTTGTTATAACTTCTCATATTATTAGACTAATGTTGATAAGGTGGAATTTTCCTTAAGATCATTATCAATATGATTCCTCTGTGTTGATAACTATGCTTAATTAAGGGTAACTAATAAGCATGCATTAAAGAACTAGAAATTCCCAGATTAATCCAGCTAACTGCATCTGGAGTATGTAACCATCCCTATATTAACTAACTTTGATGATGTGATGATCCTTTTTGCACCTTAGTTACCTTCTCCTGAACGATTAGTTTAGGTTTATGACCCGATCTCGTGACAGAGATCTTTGGAAATTTGATCCAGAAATTGAACGAACAATCCGAGCAAATCCAAGAAATCGAGCCATGGAAGCTAATTTTCTAGATATGAATCTTTTAGAGAATCGTGAATGGCTCCAAAATATTTTACAAGCAATGTAGCCGGAAGCACCGGCTCAGTTACTGTTAATCCGTGGTAGTCAACCACCTAGGGTACACACTTTACCTAGTCCTGTTGTCATACCACCTTTTCACTCGCCAAATTTTCACATTCCATCATATCTTTTTAGCATGGCACAAAAATATCCTTTTTATGGAGAAATAGTGAGTCACCACATGATCACTTGGAAATTTTTTGAAAACGTTTTGTTAACTATGCAATTTAATCCAAAAGACCTCGATGCTATCCGACTTAGGTTATTTCACTTTACACTGAAAATAAAGCAACTTCTTGGTATAAGTCCTTACCCTCACAATCGACTACCACTTGAGGAGAGCTCGTAGAAGAGTTTTTAAATAAATGTTTTCCACCGTCTAGAATAAATGAGCTTTGTAGTAATATTAAAGGGTTTAGGAAAAGAAAGAATGGATCTTTAGCAAATGGGTAGGATAGGTACAAGGGAATGATTAGGAAGAGTCTAGACTATAATTTTACTCAAGATGAATTAGTGCAACACTTTTATAATGGAGTAAGGTCTAGAATTAGACACCGACTCAATGCTAGAGCTGGTGGTGATTTGTTGGGTCTTGATAATAAATTCGTCTGGGTAAAAATAAAGCAATTGGCTCGGGAGGATGAGTTATACCTCGAGGAGGAAGATGAGATTACACCCACACCAAAGAAGGTGGCGGTGGTCAAATAGGTTGAGGAAGAAGGAGTTAGGTCAGGGGTTGTGTCAGATGTCAACTATGTGAATCAGCACAGACCTCAAGCTCTTTTTGGAGGAGCTGAGAATTTCCCTTGGAAGCCAAATAACCCAACACATGGAAATCCTAGAGCATACCAAAAACCTCGACCACCGTTTTAGTCGAACAATGCCCAACGACAAGTGCACTTTCAACAAAAAGGTCAAGGAAGAGCCATGAACATTAAAAAATCTGATGAGTCTTTTAAAGAACTCCACTTGATGCTAAAAGACATTGTTACGGGGATGAAGGAGATGCAACATCACATAGGGAAACTTTCGAATAGCTTTCCAGGGAGAAACATGGGGACATTGCCAAGTGATACAGAGAAAAACCCGAAGGAGTAGTGCTTTGCAGTCATGCTCAGAAGTGGCAAAGAAGTGAAAAACGCACCTAGGACGCCCGAACGTGAAGCACCTAACGTTCAAACGTCAGATGATACTCCAGAGACAGTGGTGTTCCGCTTCAGACGTCCGAATGTGAGGGACATAACATTCGAATGTTGCACAATCAACGTTGGAACGTGGACCCTCCAAATGTTTGAACATCTAAGACAGTGAATCCGGGTTGTAATTCATTTTCATTTCCCCGTAGCTCAAAAAATTAAAAAGAATGAACATGATAAGAGTTTTCTTCGCATTCTTGAAAGTCTAAAAGTTGTACGCATTAACGTTCCTTTTTTAGATGCTATCTTGCAGAAGCCAAACTTCACAAAACTATTCAATGAAATTCTATCAAACAAACTAAAGTGGGTACTGCATGCTTAACATAAGCATGTTTAGCTACTGTGATGAATAATATGCTAAAGAAGTGCAAGGATTCGGGTAGCTTATCTATTCCGTGCACTATCGGAGATCTGATTCCAGGGACAGGATCAATTTAATGCCTTATGCACTATTTCAAAAGTTAGGCCTCGGGGAAACAAAACCAACAACTATGTGGTTGCAACTCGCAGATAAATCTATCAAGAATCCCATTGGAGTGATCGAAGATGTCATAGTTAAGGTCAACAAGTTCTACTTTCCAGTTAACTTCGTAGTCCTTGAGATGGAAGAAGATTCTGATGTCCCACTGATCCTAGGAAGACCATTCCTAACCACAGGTAAAGCCATGCTAGACCTGGCGCATGGTCAGCTTACATTGAACATAGGGGATAAGAAGGTAACATTAAATACTTATAAGATTTTTAAGTATGCATTTCATGATAATACTTGTTCTATACTAGATGCTTTTGATCCTTTTAATGAGGAAGAATCTTAGGAACATATATCTAATGACCCGAGGAATTGGAAAAATGAGGAAGATATGAGTTCTAATGAGGCTGGAAACCTTGATAATTTGGACCAAGTGACAATCACTGAAACCACAGAATTGCAACATGAAGAACTAACTGTGGGGAGTTTGGACAAGCCTTCTAGTCCACTCCATGATCCGTCAACTTAGGACAACTCTGTAAAGTCAAGGTAATAACTTTAAAAGAGCGCTTCTCGGGAGGCAACCCGAGCTGTTTTAGTTTTTGTTTTGTTTTGTTCTTTTTCATTGTTTTTCTTTCTTTGTTTTTGATCTCGTGTTTTGTTTTTTTTAAGAGAAGAGGTAGAAATCTGAGAAAAAAATCTCCTACCAGCACGCCCGAACGTGAAGCACTGGACGTTCAAACGTGGTCAACAAATTTTTTTCAAACCATCAGTCAATACGCCCGAACGTGAACATGCCCACGTTCGAACGTGGATCCCGTTAGCAGAGATAAAAAAAAACTGAGGGTATTCAAAATCCTATTATATTCAAAACACTTTTCTTTTCCAAGAAACTCGTGCAAATATACTTTCCCACTCCAAATCAATTTCCAAATCCTAACATATCCATAAAATCCTTCCATCAATCAAAATCCTTTCATCATTATCGTCATCTATTCCATATATAACTCTTCACGCACAAGAAACCCTTCTATATAAACCCACTTATCACAAACTATAAACACTCATACCTAATACAAAATTACCATATATTCATACACAGAAATACCACAAGAAGCTATTAGACATAAGGGTTTGTAATCATACACATTCAGAACGAAGAATAAGTACATCAATATGCTGCGAAACTCACGCCCGAAAGTGAAGGGCCCGATGTTCGAACTTGAGTTGCAGGACTTGGGTTCTGCTCCTGTTTTCTGCATACACTATAAGTGATTGGCTTGATCCGTTCTTGTTCATAATTTTTGATAGCCATGTGGGGCTTTATTGATTATCATTGTGTGCTTTGGTGTTGGTATATTTTTATTATTGTTTGGTGATTGAGTGATACCGGGTTGGGATTGAATTGGATAAGTTTGGGGGAATTTTAGAATTGAATTCATACCAATGGCGAGAGAGTTCAGGGATAAAGAAGGATAAAGGTATCAAAAGAGAGGCTAGTATTCCGAGGAAAGAGGGAGATATTTAACAATTTTGTAAAAAAAATTGAAGGATATGAGCTACACAAAGAAAGATCAATAGGAGTTAAAAAGATGTTTGTACTAGCTACAAGGCAACAATTGTTTCTTTCGTACTTTTCCACCACCTCGAGGATGATTGTTCTGTTGTGAATTTTGTATTCATGCGCGGTGAAAATGATAAAAACAGATCGAATTCACAATTAGATCACTTTTGGATTTTAATAATTTTTCCATGTAAATTTCAAAAATTATATGCAAAGATGAAATCTAGTTTCATCTTTTTTCCTAACCTTTTGATTTCGATGAAAGTGTTAATCTTCTGGGTAGCAGCAATTCGAAACCCCTGCCTCTAGATATCATGCCAGAACGAGCTTCGAAGAAAGATCCTCCACCTTTTGACTAACAATAGCCGACAACTTACACTAGGAGATGAGAGAAATTTTTTCTCTTCTTTCTTTGCTATCAAGTCTAATTTAAGAGTTAGGTTTTGACTGAACTAGTGTTAGGTATTTATTAGGAGTGATGTGCTTGGAATTAACTAATTCCTTGAGCCCATCCAACTCCTCCAAAAATGCCAAACACATGCCCCCTCATCCATAGTTGGGCTAAGTTGACTTTCAACTTAGTCCAATTATTATTTAGGTCCAATATATTTTAATCCAATTAAAATATAATACTAATTAATATTCTTCCAAATTAAATAATTTAATTATTTAATAAAAGGATGAGTATAACAAATAAGTCTATTTATTTATTGTAATTAATTTATTTTCATTAATCTAATTAATCAAATAAATTAATGCGTTCATAATAAATACATCTAATTATTTATTATGAATTTATTTTCATTAATCCAATTAATCCAATAAATTAATTTGCTCATCAAATAGCAAATTATCTAATGTATGTAATTCACAACGAAAGAATTCTCTTTGTTCAATTCCTTTCAAGCGTGACTCTCTAGGTTCATTTCAATTGGCATTGGGAGAAAACCAAGGATGTGAGTGTCACTAAGCCAATCACGTGGACTCAACATCGAAACTCAATTGAAATGAATAGATCAATACAAACCTTTAGGTCACAGATACCATGTGAGTATAAACCCTTCACAGAAACATCCCAATCGAGTGAGAATCATGGAATATGTCAAACTCATAGGACTTGATGCTGTGCTTTTAGGGAATCATAGTAAGATGAAATTACCAAACTACCCTTATGTACTATACACAAGTTAGTTTTTCTGCTTTGGCTAAAGACTTATAATTTCATTTACCTACGATCGCATAGGATGTTAACTCGTCACTATCTGAGAGAGTGAATCCCCTATTGGCAATCACTGAACAATTGCCACTTGTTCTTCTAAACCGAACTTCGAGGTTGATCCCACCAAAAGGTGAAATGGATCTAAGTACTCTAATAAATCATTCAGTGTCACAAGTCCAACCTTCGTGAATCCTCAGGTCTAAGGTTCACGCACACTACCATGACCAGTAATTCAATCATTGACTATCCAATAATAAATGCCCATGTGATCCAATTACGGTGAGCCGTGTTCGAATATATCAATTCAATTGACATATCTATGACCAAGCTCCCACCATCCAAAGTGACAGACTGACACTCCTTGTCGAAGCTTGTGTCATACAAGTTTGGTCTTAATGCCCAATTAAGACTCATCGACTTGCGAACTCTATTTTAAGTAAACAAGGAACCAATATTTATAGCTCCCTCTTGATTACTTTAGACTTATTTGTTCAATACTTATATTAATGCCATCAAGATTGATATGAACAAAACTATGCCTTTATTACTGAATAAGAGTTTGTACAACATAAATGTAATGCCCTGATAATCTAATTCCTCTATAGCATGGAGGGAATAATCCAAACAATCTCCCACTTGCACTCAATGCCAATCTCTATGGTATCTAATACCCATCTTCTCAAGATGTCGTTCTAGCATCACCAGTGATAGTGGCTTGGTTAGTGGGTCAGCAACGTTATTTGTTGAATCTATTCTCTGAATGGATTTGTCCCCTCTTCCAACGATCTCTCTAATGATGTGGCATCTTCTCAATGTGTTCGGATTTATTGTGAGACTTGGGTTCCTTAGCCTGCGCGATGGCTCCATTGTTGTCACATCATAGTGGCAACGGGAGCTCCATGTTAAGAACCACTTGAAGTTCAGCCACAAACTTCTTTATCCAAATAGTCTCTTTGGCCACCTTTGAGGTAGCCACATACTCAGCTTTGGAGGTTGAGTCAGCCATTGTACTTTTCTTGGAACTTTTCCATGTCACTGCTCTACCTTTTAATGCGAATACAAACCCTGATGTGGATTTACGGTCATCGACATCCGACTGGAAGTCAGATTTAGTATAACCTTCCACCTTTAGTTCCCCATCTCCATATGTCAAACACATATCCTTATTTCTTCTTAAGTACTTAAAGATACACTTCACAGCAATCCAATGCTTTTCCTCCGGGTTAGCTTGAAACCTACTTACCACACTTACAACGTAGGCAATGTCCGATCTCGTGCATAACATAGCGTACATAAGACTTCCTAATGCTGATGCATAGAGAACTCCATTCATTCTCTTACGATCATCCTCACTTTGAGGACTCATTGATTTAGAGAGATTAAGTTAATGTTTTATGGGCAAGAGGCCTCTCTTGGAATCTTTCATTCCGAATCCTTTCAGAACCTTTTCCAAATAGAGGGCTTGGGAGAAACCTATTTTCTTGTTCGCTCTATTCTTGAAGATACGAATTCCAAGGATATAAGTCACTTCTCTTGAGTCTTTCATGGAGAACGTGCTTGAGAGCCACATTTTTACCGAAGTCAACAGGCCTATACCATTACCTATTCGTAGAATGTCGTCTACATATAGGACCAAAAACGATATTTTACTCCCACTGGATTTCCTGTAAACGCATGGTTCATCTTCGTTCTTGATAAAGCCATAGTTCCGAACTTGTTCATCAAAACAAATTTTCCAGCTCTGTGATGCTTGTTTAAGTCCATAAATTGATCTACTTAATTTACTCACCTTATGAGAATCTTTATTGGACACGAAACCTTTTGGATGTTCCATATAGATGCCCTCGAGGTATCCATTCAGAAACGTGGTCTACACGTCCATCTACCAAATTTCATAGTGTGCTTGGCTATTACAAGAAGAATTCTAATGGATTTGATGATGGCAATCGGAGAGAAGGTTTCCTCATAGTCAATACCCTCTTTTGACTATACGCTTTTTCCACAAGCAAGCTTTAAAGGTATCGACCTTGCCATGCAGACTAACCTTTCTCTTTTAGATCCACTTGCATCCTATTGCTGCAATACCCCTAGGGCGATCCACCAGAGTCCAGTCTTGGTTCAAGTACATCGAATCCATCTCTATCTTCATAGCCTTAAGCCATTTTGCAGAATCTATATCATCCATCGCATGCTCAAAAGTAGAGGGATCATCTCCATAGTTTCCTTCTGCTATGACATACAAATTATGCTCTCTCTGTAGCAGATAACCATATCACTCAGGCGGTTGAGATACTTTACTCGATCTACGCGGTGGTGGTTGCATTTGGTTAGGTTCATTTTGAGTCTCTCAAACAGTGGTCTCTAAAGGGATTTGGTTTCGTTCTTCCAGAATAATTTTTCTTCCTGCACCACTTTCTCGAACGAACTTATCTTCAGGAAAGTACGCAAGTAAGGCCACAATGATTCTTTCATCATCGTGCAGGTAGAAGAGGTATCCCACAGAATTTTCTATGAAACCAACAAATTGACCTTTTAAAGATCTATCTTCCAATTTCTCCATCTTTCTCTTTTTCACATAAGCTGGACAACCCCATATCCTAATGTGTTTAAGACTAGGCGTCTTTCCACTCCATATCTGATAAGGAGTTTTGAGAATAGACCTAGATGGACACTTGTTCAAGATGTGGGTTGCTGTGAGCAATGCATGGCCCCACAATGATATGGGAAGATCTGTTTAGCTGAGCATTGATCGAACCATATCTAATAGTGTTCTATTTCGTCGTTTGGCTACCCCATTTAGTTGTGGAGTTGCAGGAGGAGTCAATTGTAATACAGTTCTATGTTCAATTAAGAACTCACCAATTTCGGCACTCATACATACTCCACCTCGATCAGATAGTAATGTTTTAATACGTTTGCCAGTCTGGTTTTCAACCAAGGCCTTGAATTCTTTGAACCAGTCAATAGATTCAAACTTATGCTTCATTTGGTAGATGAGACCATACCTAGAGTCGTCAGTAAATGTAATGAAGTATTGAAAACTTGCACGAGCCACGTCCCCGAAAGGTCTGCAAACGTTAGTATGTATTCAACCAAGGACTTCATTAGCTCGTTCAAAATGCCCTGTGAAGGGTGACCTAGTCATTTTGCCTTTAAGATAAGACTCGCAAGTGTGGAGTGGGTCCGACCCAAATGTGCTTATTAGACCATTATTCTCAAGCTCGCGAATCTTTATTCTCCAGCATGACCTAGTCTCAAGTGCCAGATGAGTCTTTGGTTTGCCCCAGACATACCTCATTTCTCGGTGATTGTATTCACAATACATCTATTTTGGACATTTAAGTAATATAAACCATTTACTAAAGATGCAAAGCCAACAAAATTATTTCTAAAATAAATATTGCAACCATTGTTCAAAAATCGAAAACGTATCCAAGTCTAACTAATATTGGAATAGAACAAATGTTTTAAAGCCCATTAGGCAAAATAAGGCAATCATCCAAAACGTGTAAATGTCTAGTAAATAAAAATAAATAAGTGGATCCTATGTGAGTAGCTGCCACACTATGTCCGCTGCCTACATGGATCGTCACTTCTTGCACCTCGAGCCTCCTACTTATTTACAGATCCTATTTCAAAACACAAACATGAGCGCTAGCTTCTGAGTTTGGAATCCATGAAGTGGAGAATACAATCATTGAACAATTAATTTCCTAAACATAAAGTTCCATACCTTTAGCAGCTTTTGCCTTTCTCAGGGGACAGTCACGCCTCCAGTGGCCTTTCTCCTTGCAGGAAAGGCAAAAGTTTGATCTCTTGAGATTCTCATTATCCAACCTAGTGTCTTCAGGTGCTTTCCTATTAAGACTGCCATTTATCATTAACACTTTTACGGGCTCCTCTTCCTTTTCCTTGGGTTCTGCTTGCCCAGCAATAGAAGCGATGTATGCATGTTCCTCTATTTCATTTGACTTTGTGCAGTGATGAGTTTGTTCATTAGCCCAGATAGTGAACACTCAACATCGTTAGTGTCAAAATTCACAATGAACTGATTGAACGAATTCGAAAGTGATTGAAGGATGAGGTCCGTCTGAAGATGGAAATCCATGTGAAAATTACGAGACTGGAACTTCTCTATCATGAAGATCATCTTCAACATGTGGTCAGCCGCGTTTTCATCTTTTTCCAGCTTTGCCTTGAAGAGCTCTCTCGATAAGAAATATTGAAGAGTCCTACTGGGCTCTCCAAACAGCTCTTTCAGATGAAGCGGTATGTTCCTCGTATTTTCCATTCTTTCATGGGAATGCTAAAGATCATAACTCATCGAGCTGAGCATCAATCCTCTGGCTCGTGCATTATCAGTGACCCAATCTCTATAAAAGGAATGCACACTCTCGTCCGCATTTGCCAAGGGAATCGTGGGAAATTTTATGTCCAAGACATAATCGATTGACTCATAACCAAGGACTATCCTCAAGTTTCTAAGCTAGTCGATAAAGTTGAGTCCAGTGAGGATGTTTTTCTCAAGCAATCCAATTATCGGGTTGTTAACCATTTTGAGAGAGAAAATAAAATAATTTCTGAGAATAAAGAAAGATTCAATTAGGTCTCTATGTTGCACAACAAGTAAAATTAGACAGAACTTTGAATTTTCACTTGGCTCCCACTACATTTTCCGAATCATTGCACTCCCACTGCAAGATTCCAAAATCTCGTTCGAAAGACTTTGTAGTGAGTGATTGAGTTCTTTATTAAAGTTGGTGAGTTGCAACACTTTGATGATATGTGGATCACTAATTTTATTAAAGAGGCAATCCTTGCCAGCATCGTCCAATATGCAATTCAATCATTAGTTTGGCTCATAAATCACGTGACTTGATATATAGGTTTTGATCTATCTGAACTAGGGCCCATCAACTTCCAGTCAATCTAGATATTGAATTCCACGTTGCAAACCCTTGTCGGTATATGGGTGGAATTTGTTTTGATTGATGACATCTAATGCACTTAGTGTTGTGAATCGAACCAGCGGATAAAAATTTTAATCGATTAACCTAGCCCGGATTGAATTCATGTTTTTGATAATTTCGAAATGACAAAAGATATTAAGAATAGGCGGTAATCTAATTACCTTTTTCGATGAAAAACAAAAGCCTATCATTTTGATGAGAAGCAACGGATCTTTCCTTCCTCTAGATAATCACGTGAAAGATGACCTTCAAATCTTGATGATAGACTTTCTCTACCTCAGACTGGGTTGGGCACCTTAGTGTTTATGTGGAAGGAGAAGTATTTGTGTTTTACTCTTTTTCAGTCTCGAAGATGAACAATTAACTTGAGTTATGATTTTAGTTAAACATCTAGTGTTTAAATAAAAGACTACTCCTTCACTAAGGAGACTGGGGGGGAGGGGGGGGGGGAGGGAGGAGGGGGCGATCTGAGCACTAGAGATAGGTGTACTGGGATTTTTCTTGCTCCAAGTCCAGTGTTAAGTATTTAATTAATATTCCCAATCCAATCCAATTGGTAATTAATTAAATACTATTCTCTTTTTATTAATAGTACTTTATATACCATATTACTAATATTGATTGAATAAAATAATTTAATTACAGTAGTTAAATATATTTATTATAATCAATACTTATTCCTTTTGATAATTTCCACTCCAAGTGAAATTACCAAAATACCATTCAAAAGGTAAAACTCCTTTATTTTATCATCTTTACATAGTACGACTCTTTAGGCTCGTCTTAATTGGCATTGGAAAGATTTCAAGGATATAGTTATCACCAAGGCATCCTGTGAAGCTATACTGAAACCCAATCAAGTACGAGATGAATATTTCATCATGAACCTTTATTTTATAAGTACCATATGAGTATAAACTCTTCACTGGCGCAACCCGATCAAGTAAGAGTCATGGAACGTCAAACTCATAAAACTTGATACTGTACTTGATAATCATACTGATGTGAAACTACCAAATTTCCCTTCATATCCAATATAAGTCAGTCATTAATGCTTTGGCCCAAGACTTTAATTTCATAACACCTATGACGTACATGTTGCTTCTCGTTTACTTTTGAGACAGTGAATCCTTTATTGGCAGTCCATTCCCCATTGTCGAATGCACTAATTGAATCATACTTCGAGGTCGACCCCACCAACGGGTGATTGGGCCTAACTAATAACTTATTCAATGGTACGATAAGATTACAATGCGTCGTGATCGAATATGTTAACTCCGTTAACCATATTCATGAAACCTGCTCCCACTATCCAATCAGTGGGAGATTTAGCACTTTTCTTGTCAAACCAAGTGTCATACGAGTCGAATCTAAACGCCCAATTTAGATTCTTTGACTAGAGAATCGTCTTTATAAGATCAAGAACTTAACTACTCCAGTGCTCCTATTTATAAGCAGTGTTGAGTACACCTCGATCTTAAGGACCTATTTGTTCAATACATTTAATGCCACAATTAGATTTATAAGAACAAACTCAATGCCTTTTATTAACCAATAATAATATTCATACAATTTAAATAAAACACCCACTTAAATCTAATTCCTCAGTGGCATAGAGGGTGATGGTCCCAAGTGGCATATGAAAGGGTCTAGAAGGGGGGGGGGGTGGGGTGGGGTGGGGGGTTGAATAGACCCTTAAGTCTTTTTCAAATTTAAAAATTTGTATCACTTTTGAAGGTTTTAAACGCTTGGAAAGCTAAGCGCTAGGTCAGGCGCTTAAAGATAGATAACTTAGACTTAGTGATTTCAACAATTACCAAAGTATGGTAACGTTTTAATGGCTTAATCAGGGTTAGCACAACGAAAATGATTTTAAAGCTTAGCATTCTCTTTTGTTAAATAGTTGCTTAACCAGTTTAATGCCTTTTCAAATATATAATATGAAAATGTAAAGTAGAGCAATAAAGCAGTAAATAACACAAGATATTGTAAGGTTTACTGGGTGACGTAATCCCAGCTATGCCCTTCTTCTCTTTTGCACTTGGAGGAACTTCACTAAATTGATTGTCGAAGGATCACACAGAGGCTTCTACAAAATAGATGAAAGGGAAGAGGATCTTGAGCTCCTTGATCACATAGACTTCAGCTCCAATAAAGACCTTCTTCAACAAGCTTCTTTTACGCAAAATACTGCTTGTGAATCAACTTTGTCACAGATTTGTTTGACGTTGAGGGTTTTGTCACAGATTTGTTAGATGTTGGGAAGTTCAAACAGCTTTGGATATCTCAATAGGAGTTTAGGGTTCTTCTTTGAAGATGTTTGAGATATCTTTGACTGTCTTTGGAATGTATATAAAAATCTTGAGAGGATTTTTGGCTATGGAGTTTATGAGCTTTTCTCTCAAATAATTTCAGCAAAGTTTAGACCTTTTTCTTGTGTATGTACGTATATATTTAGGATTTGCTGGAGGGTACTATTTATAGAGATTTCTTAGGATTTGTCCGTTGGATACATGCAGACGCTTGTCTCACACGCAGCGCGTTAAACAGTCCATTTTCTGACATTCCTGAATTTTTGCTGGTTCCGATTGGACAAGAGCAGTTTTTAAACTTTGAATTTTGATAGTCTAGTCAAAAGGTGGCTTGTCCATGAGTTATAATAACCTATCACATTGAATGCACTTATCAGGCATTTAATGCATTTGAATTTATTTCCCGTTGGAAATAAATGTCCGTTGATGATTGCATTGAAGTCCTCCATGACTTGAGAATTTACTTCAGGTGAATCTGATCCTTGAATCGCTTGAGTAACTTGAGTTCATAAATCCTGAAATAGTCTTTCAGCGTTTGACAGACACTTAAGAGAAATCTTCATCTTTACTTGCCTTCAAACGTTGATCCTCAACTTCATCTCTAATAGACTCACCTAGAATTCTATTAGCGACTCGATATCTCATACTTAGTCTAAAATCTACAAAGACAAAAATTACAAGCCTAAAAATATAATAAACTTTCAAACGCTTATACAAATGTTCTATGAAATCATAAACTTACATTCTCTTTTGAGGTCTAACATAAAATCCTATCTTGTCATCATCAAAACATCTAACATGAAATTTTCTGACAATTTTCCCCTTTTTGATGATGTCAAGACCTTAACTCTTACAACTCTTTTATAGTTTAAGAGTCTCAAAGAAAATCCCAAAAAAATAAATATAAGTTAGCATTAGAAAGTTAGTTAAGTTAGCTAATGTTAGATTAGCTTCAATGAGATGTTTCAGCGATAAATCATTCATTCATTAATATAGAATTGGGAGCATACATGATTTATACTGAAAATATTTAAAGCGACAACATATACAATAAAGATAAAGAAAAATAAGCATTCATCTTCTCTGTCGCTTCTTGGAAGCCTCATCCTGGAATATTTCATTCGCCAGATCCAGAAGGACTCGATCAATGTCTATCATTGTTGTATGATAGACTTCATTGTAGTCCTCACGTCTCTATTTAGCACTTTGATTCAATTCCAGTAGAATTTCCACCCAATCCCTTGGAGGGATCCTGAGCATCTTAATTAGATTGTGATAGATGTCTTGCATTCGGTTGTTGGATGGTTTCCAATTCAGAGGTCTTCTCAAAGGTTCAGCGTATGGATGAAAACCCAAACCTTTGAAAAATTCAACGTTAAGATCCAGAAACCTATGCCTGCCTTGGAAGTATCTTGGCTTACGCTTCTTAGTGAGCATTCTTTTAAGACTCACTATCTCTTCAAACTTAGAGCGCCAATTCTTATTATTAGTCTTTGACTCTTGTAAGGCTTTTCCTTTAGCTTTAAGATTTTTAGGCTTTCTTTCTCTTCCCCCTTCTTGACTTCATCAAGGGAAGACTTCAGCTTGGCTATGTCCCGACGAAGGAGTTTTACTTCATCCAATAGAAGTGCAACCTACTCAGCAATACTCTGACTAACTAAGTTGGAAGTATTATGTCTCTCAGTATCAGTAGATGCATTCTGAGCTAGCGACTGGTTGAATTCTTCAGAAAGATCGGTAATCAGTGGAACAATTGCATCAAGAATTTTGTTTGAGCTCTGAGTCGCTTGATATCTCATGTCAGTGACTCATTTTCTTTCCAGTGTTCGGATTATGTCTTGAGAAGATTGTTCTAGATGGGAACAGGATCCTTGCTTGAAGTCGTTTGCTTGAAGTCTTGACCGCTTGCTTGAAGTCGTTTGCTTCAGGGTCACTCTCAAAATCTGAGGAGTCGCTGGAAGAGGATACCTCTTTAGAAGGCATTGCGACAGGGGCTTTGCCTTTGCCTTTAGCTTGATCTCGGATAAATGGTTCTTCCTTTGGAATCTCAGCGGCTTCTATAATCTCTTCTTGAACATCCTGTATCGCTTGCTCAAGAGATTGAGTTGCAGCGTCAATCTGATTAACTTGAGTGTCAAGTGGAATCTCAACTACTGGAGCGCTGGGCAAATTAGCCAGTTGGATGTCAGCGTCTGGAATGGGAACGTCTTCCATAGTAGGAGTCTTGTCCACTTCAATTTCCACGATCTCCACAGAAGAAGATGGTCTTGCAATAGCAACGACCAAGATGGGTCCAATTGCTTCCAGAACGTGCCTTGGACTTTGATAGAAAGTTCTCGGAATAAACATGACAGTGTCTTCGCATGCTTTAAAGCTAAACACTAGATCAGCGTCTTCTAGGAACTCAATTCCAGTTGTATACAAATTCTTGAAGTCCAGTATAAACGACATTAGTGCTTGAGCTAGCGCTTGATCCACTGGCCTGATGAGTGAAAGGTACTTGGCCACCCGGATGTTGTGTTTGCAAAACAAGACTGGATGCAAGTTGTACCACTGGAAGTCACTAAAACCGAAATGTTAGTTAAAAGTGAGATCCAGCAGATGGGCATTTTCAACTATCACACTTCTTTCTCTATGGAATACAAACAAATCATCTGTTAAAACCATCACGTGAGGTTCACTTAGTCCTGGCAGGGCATCTCGCTTGCTTGTCGAAGCGTCTTCATTCAAGCCAAATTGTAGTCGCTGAGCAAAGTTCATCTCATAGCCTTCTTGACTTATTTGTCTAAGTTGTTCTCAGACAAAGCTTTCCATGCTTCGGCGAAAATACGGTATAACGCTGATTGGACCTACAAGCGACTCATGTTGCTGCCATAAAAATAAGGCATAACCTTTATGCTTATACTCAATGCCGAAGTTAAAGAGGAACGGATACTCGATCATATGTTCAACCGAATGCTAATGCAAAACAAATTCCTCTGCCCATCTGGACGTATCCATTATCCAGCGTTTTCCAAGAGTTTTGGCCAACTCTTTATCGGTTTTTACTTCGAGCAGTTTCTTGAAATGTTGTTTCTCTTCGACAAAACTTTCTACCCAAACCCTGGCAAGAAACTCTCGGGCTTCATCCTCAATCGTCCTCAATCCTAAAGTTGATAGGGTAAGGGTGATCTTGAAGCATAACACCTTTGCCCTTCCATAATCGTAGTGGCTTCTTGGAAGACTTGTTGGTGTCTGAAAAGACAACTTTGGGGAGAGCTGAATAAGCTATCCTGTTCAGCTGTTCTTCATCTGGATTCTTTCCCCAATCGCCCAAATTAGGATTCCTTATGTGGACATGAGTTCGGCGGAATGGATAATTGCGTTCCCTGCTCTTGCCGACTTCTTGAAAGCGTTTTCTTTCAAACTCTGCCAGATCTTTTTTTGGAATCTCCAAGTACTCTAAGCGAGCAATGATATCTTTCATTGAAATAACTCCGCTTTGGGAAAGCATCTCAAAAATAATTGTTAAGAAATTTCATGTTAGATGTTTTGATAATGACAAGATAGGATTTTATGTTAGACCCCAAAAGAATGTAAGTTTATGTTTTCATAGAACAATTTTATAAGCGTTTGAAAGTTTGTAATTTTATTAGGTTTGTAATTTTTATCTTCGTAGATTTTAGACTAAGTGTTGGATACCAAGTCGCTAGTAGAATTCTAGGTGAGTCTATTAGAGATGAAGTTGAAGATCAGCGTGTGAAGTCAAGTGAAGATAAAAATTTGTTCTTAGCGCCTGTCAAACGCTAAAGGACTGTTTCAGGTTTTTTTGAATCAAGCACTCAAATGACTCAAGTGATCAAGGATCAGATTCACTTGATATAAATTCTCAAGTCATGAAGGACTTAAATGCAATCATCAACGGACATTTATTTCCAAAGGGAAATAAATTCAAATGCATTAAATGCCTGATAAGTGCATTAAATGTGATAAGCTATTATGACTTGTAGACAAGCCACCTTTTGACTAGATTATCAGATTTCAGAGTTCAAAACCTGCTCATGTCCAATCGAAACAAGCTGAAATTCAGGAATGTCAGAAAGGGACTGTTTAAAGCGCTGCATGAGGTACACGCGCCTACATGTGTCCATCAGACAAATCCAAAGAAACCCTAGTACCCTTCAGCAAACCCTAAACATACACGTACATACACAAGAAAAAGGTCAATACTTTGCTAAAATTACTTGAAAAAAGCTTAAAAACTCCACAGCCAAAATCCTTCAAGCTTTTCATAATACATTCCAAAGACAGTCATAGATATCTCAAACATCTTCAGAGAAGAACCCTAAATTCCTATTGAGATATCCCAAGTTGTTTGAACTTTCTAACATCAAACAAACCCGTGACAAAAACCTCAACATCTTTTAGCTGAGTGAGAAAGTTTGTTGATTCTACAAGCAACATTTCTATGTGAGAGAAGCTTGTTGAAGAAGGTCTCTATTGGAGTTGAATTCTGTGTGATCAAGGAGCTCAAGATTGTTTTCCTTTTCATGTATTTTGTAGAAGTCTCTGTGTGACTCTTCGATAATCAATCTAGTGAATTCCTCCAAGTGCATAGGAGAAGAAGGACGTAGCTGGGATTACATCACTCAGTGAACCTTACAATAACTTGTGTTATTTACAGTTTTACTACTTTACTTTACATTCGTATATTATATCTTGAGAAAGCATTTAAAATAGTTAAGCGACTAACTCAAGTTCAAGAGAACGCTAAACTATAAAATCATTTCCGCTGTGCTAACCCTGATTAAGCCATTGAAACATTATCCTATTTTGGTAATTGCTGAAATCACTAAGTGTAAGTTAACTATTTCTAAGCGCCTGACCTAGCGCTAAGCTATCCAAGCGTTCAAATTCTTTAAAGTAATACGAAACTCTTTGAAGTCGAAAAAGACTTCAGGGTCTATTCAACCCCCCTTTTCTAGACCTTTTCGTATGCCATTTGGGACCATCAAGAGGTATCAGAGCGGTTGAAGTAGAAACCTAAGTGTTTCCGAGCGTAACTGCTTGTTTAGATCCATTTTTCTAAACTTAGTCGCTTTATGTCTTTTAAACTCATATCATGACTTTTAACAAGATGCCTAAGCTGGTTGAATCAAACTATGATTCATGGAAACTTAGAGCATTTGCATAATTATGTTCTTGTGATAATGAGATGTGTGATGTAATTACAGATGGCCCCATTCAGATCATGAAAGTTATAACTCGAGCCCCTGGCGCGACTGAGGCTACTCCAGATGGTTATGTCAAGAAACCTAAGTTGGAATGGACGCTAGAAGATCGAAAAAGAGCGAATCTAGATAATGTTGTTCGAAGTGCTCTCTACTCAGTGTTAGGAGACAATGATACATTGTTTAACAAAATCAAGCAATGTAAGACTTCAAAAGAGATATGGGATAAGTTGGCCATCGAGTGTGAAGGTTTAGCACATATGGAGGAGAACAAGCTCTCCATAGCCATGCAAAGATTTGAGCATTTCAAGATGCAGCCCAATGAGACGCTAGAACAATTGGACGCAAGGTTCACTTTGCTCATCACAGAGTTAGCGTCACTAGACAAGGAACTGACCAACAAGGAAATGGTCAACAAGATATCCAGAAGTCTTCCAAAGATGTATTTGATTAAGACTGTTGCCATGAGAGAATCACCGACTTTGGAGACTCTAACTCCAGAACATGTGTTTTCAGAGCTAAAGGCATTTGAATTCGAATTGGGTGAAGTCAGCGACACATTGACTTCAGCAACTTAATCAAGGGCTTTAATCGCTACTACCAAAAGTAAGGGTAAAGCGATTAGTGAGGTGAAATCAACGGAATCCAATGACGAAAAAGAGATGGCTTTATTGGTCAAGAAATTTAAAAAATTTCTAAGATATGAAAAGAGAAACCCTATTGGACAAACTTCATTTCAAACCCCTCCCCCTGCACCAGCGCTTCAGTATCAAATGCCAGTGTATTCTGCACCTCAACCAGTAGTGCCAGTTCCATACCAAGCGTCTCCGTTCCGCCAGTAGTTTCCAAAAGATTATCAACTGAACAAAAAATGAAAACTAACCTTTGTTATAACTGTAGGAAACCAGGGCACTACTATGTAAATTGCCCTTATCCAAATGTTTCTAAGCCTACAAGGCAAGACTATATGGATAGAAATCAATTCAGGAGCAACCTTCGCCAATAAGGTCTGCTAGCGGAATCTAAACCATTTTCCGCACCTGAAGAGGACTTGGAATCATCAGATGAAAGCAGTGATGATGAGACATCAAGTGAGTCAGCGTTAATTTGTCTCATGGCGAGAGACGAAGAAGCGTCTGATGACTTGCTATCTAAGATAAACGCTGAATTATCTCATCCTCTTTCTTATGATGAATTACTTGACAAAGTTAATGAGTATTATAAAGATCGTCAAGATGCCGCCAAATTATATCAAAATCACTTTGATATTATTTCATCGCTCTCAAGTGATAGAATGACGCTCAAGGCAGAGTTGCAAGTTCAGCAACAATGCATTGAGAAGAATCAATCGCTTGAGAGTGAAATTATCCAACTGAAAAGTGATATTGATATAATAGTCAAGAGAGAAGTTGAATTGATCACTAAACTTGCCAAATCAGAGCAGCTTGTCTCATCATTATCCAAAGCGTTAAGGAAGCTAGATAATGTGACTGAGGTAACCAGACTTTTTGGTGAAAAGACCGGTTTAGGTTGTGATAAATTTGGTCAAAAATCAAAAGCTTCTAAGGTGACGACAACCAACAAAGGAAAAGGTGTATTCTTTGTTGAAAAGAGTTCAAATAGTTAAATGCTGAATGAACCCAAGGACAATGGTAAGAGGCCAAATGAGAAGGTCAATACCAACTCAGGTAATAAAGAGAAGACGAAAGTGAATGACTCACAAAAGAAGGTTCATCCAAACGCTCAAAAGGCCAAGGACAAACCATCAACAAGTGAATCAAACACTAAGTGTCAATCGCCAAAAGTGACTCCGAAGCCAGTGCCGAGGAAATACCAGCATCAATATCCTCAAAGATCTAGATCATATTATCGATAATATGATGATTATGATTATGATTACGAGTATGATTACTATTATAATCGAGGATATTACTATACACCTTAAAAGCACACACAACACAAACCGAAACCCAAGAAGGCCAATCTTCCCATAATGAAGACAAGGCAAATATGGGTTCCGAAAGTTTTAATTCAAACCAAAGTCACTAACGTTGAAGGACCCAAAACAATATGGGTACTTAAGAAGAATTAGAACTGCCTTTTAAATGCAGGTACCTAGAGCCAACATCGATACTTCAGTTTGGTACATTGATAGTGGGTTATCAAGGCACATGACTGGCTTAAAAGATCTCTTGATCAACTATCGTGCAACCAACAGTTCTCAAGTTATATTCGGTGATAACTCCAAAGGTAAAACCAAAGGTCTATAATGATGTATATTATGTTGAGGGTCTTAAGCATAATTTGTTAAGCATTAGTCAATTTTGTGATAAGGGCTTTGAAGTGAAATTCTCAAGCGACTGTTGCTATGTTAACGACGCTAAGACTAAGTCTACTCAATTAAGAGGAAAAAAAACAAACAATGTGTATTTAGTGGATTGAGATTCAACAATAGATAACAATCCCACATGCTTTGTTGCTAAAAGTCAAAATGAATTGGGTTGGTTATGGCATAGAAAAATGAATCACCTCAACTTTAAGGCAATCTCTCGGTTAATATCGCTAAATATAGTAGAAGGATTACCTAAGGGTTCCTTTCAGAAAAATCGTTTATGTGATACATGCCAAATGGGTAAACAAGTTAAATCATCTTTTAAGAAACCTCATCTATCTACTTCTAGAGTCCTAGAACTATTACATTTGGATTTGTTTGGTCCTATTCAAATCATGAGTGTTAGTGGTAAAAAGTACTCGCTAGTAATAGTTGATGATTTCTCTCGCTATACATGGGTAGAATTTCTAGCAACTAAAAATGAAACTAGTGTCAAGCTCACAACGCTAATTCGTCAATTACAAACTTCAAAAGATTCAAAGGTGACAAGGATTAGAAGTGATAGAGAAACTGAATTTACTAACCATATTATTGAGAAGTTTTGTACAGATATTGGAATACTTCATGAGTATTCTGCGCCTAGAACACCTCAATAGAATGGAGTGGCCGAGCGACGGAACAGAACGCTTAAAGAAGCCACTAGGACAATGTTAGCAGAGTCCAAGCTGCCTCAAAGGCTTTGGGCCGAAGCTATCAATACCGCTTGCTACACTCAAAACCAGTGTATGATCAACAAGTAACAAGAAAAGAATCCATATGAGTTATGGAAGGGACGTAAACGTTTCATATTTTCATATATTTGGTTCAAAATGTTTCATTCATAACAATGGATCCCACAATCTAAGGACATTTGATCCTAAAGCGGATGAGGGAATCTTTCTAGGCTACGCCAAAATGGAAAGAGTTTTTGCATCCTAAATAAGATCAAATCAAAGGTTGAAGAATCCATTCATGTTGTGTTTGATGATACAAACCAAGAACCGAGTAAGGTTAATACGGATGATGTAGGAATTGAAGAGCTTGCTCAACAAGCGTCACAAATCAATCTTGATGATGATAGTGATGATGATGAGATCTTTGTGCCTAATCCTAAGGTAACTCGTGAGGTTACTAATGATGATATTGTCAGAAACGCTGATGATCATGAAGAAAATGATCATCAAGAGTAAATTGGAACTGTGAAAGATGTAGCGACTGTGCAAGAGACAAATGAGGGTCAAGCGATTGATAATCAAGAGTCTCTCAACCCGTTCCAACCAGATTGTAAATGGCTTAGAGATCATCCACCAGAACTAGTTATTGCAGATATTGGAGCACCTGTTAGAACTAAGGCCGCTACAATCAATGAGGCCATGATCGCAAGTTTTCTATCTCAAATGGAACCAAAGAAAGTGGATGAAGCACTCAGTGATTCAAGTTGGGTAGAAGCAATGCAAGAAGAGCTTAACCAATTTGAGATAAGTAAGGTTTGGACGCTAGTACCAAGACCAACTCACCAAGGAGTTATTGGAACTAGATGGGTCTTTAGGAACAAGATGGATGAAGATGGGCATTGTTTTAAGAAACAAAGTCAGACTAGTCGCTCAGGGTTACTGCCAAGAAGAGGGCATCGATTTTGATGAAACTTATGCCCCATTAGCCCATCTAGAAGCGATTAGAATGCTCCTAGTGTTTGCTGCATTCAACAATTTCACAGTATACCAAATGGACATGAAGAGTGCTTTCCTGAATGGTAAACTCCAAGAAGAAGTATATCTGGAGCATCCCCCAGGATTCATCAACAATCATGGCAAAAGTATGGTCTACAAATTAGATAAGGCACTTTATGGCCTTAGACAAGCATCAAGAGTATGTTATGACACTCTCTCTATTTTCCTTATAGGTAAAGGCTTTTCAAAAGGCAGCGTTGATACATCGTTATTTAAAATTACCCATAATGAAGATGTTCTCTTAGTCCAAATTTATGTTGATGATATTATATTCGGATCTACTAATAAGCAATTGTGTGAGAAGTTTTCAAAAATGATGCAAGATCAATTTGAAATGAGCATGATGGGTGAATTAATTTTCTTCTTAGGATTACAAGTTAAACAACTCCTTAATGGTATATTTATAAACCAAGCTAAATATACAAGAGATATGATTAAGAAATTTGGTATGAAAAATGCATCATGTTCAAAAATTCCAAAGAGCCAAATGCTTAAGTTAGATAAAGATGAAAGTGGGAAGAAAATTGATATCACTAATTCTAGAGGTATCATTGGATCACTTCTTTATCTTACCGCTAGTAGACCTGAAATTATGTTTTCGGTATGCATGTGTGCGCGCTTTCAAGCAGATCCAAAAGAATCACACTTAATTGCTACCAAGAGAATCCTTGAATATCTAAAAGGCACACAAAATGTGGGCTTATGGTATCCAAGTGGCTCTCCTTTTGAACTAATGGGTTATTCCAATGCAGATTTTGCAGGATGCAAAATAGATAGAAAGAGTACTAGTGGTACATGTCAATTTCTAGGTGATAGATTGATTTCGTGGCATAGTAAGAAACAACAATCCATAGCGACTTCTACCGCTGAGGCAGAGTATGTAGCCGCTGGAAGCTGTTGTGCACAAATCCTTTGGATGATGCAACAACTTAGAGATTATGGAGCAATCTCAGGTCCTACCCCCAATTCATTGTCATAACCAAAGCGCTTTACCTATGACCCAAAATCGAGTCCTTCATTCTAGAACTAAACACATTGACATTCACTACCATTTCCTGCGTGACCATGTTCAAAAGAAAGATATCTCCATGCATTTCATTGGTACTAACAAACAATTGGCAGATATTTTCACCAAAGTGCTCAACGAACAACGTTTTCTCACTTTGAGAAGTGAATTAGGTATGATTGATTTAAATGCTTAATCATAAAACATCATATCTTTCATAGGCATATAATTTAGAGAGAATCCATTTTATTATTATGCCTAAAGTGATTTCAAATTGAAACGAGTTATCAATTTTATGGGGAACTTTAAAATTGTACTTATTCCAACCAATAAGCATCTATGATCAAAAATTAATTTTCAACAATTCCGTGCATTGATCATTCACGTTTAGCCTTTATGCATGACAAAATCAATCTCTAATAAAATTAAATAAACATATCTTTTAAAAGCGATTGAATTTTATTAAAAGACTTCAGCGTTAAGGATATTCCCACTTCAACGCTAAGAAACTTTCTCTGAAAAACTTGCATTGTTTTCATCGCTAAAAGGTAGTGTGGAGATAAGTCCAAAAAGGTAAAGATTTGACAACTGCCCACGCGCTCCTATCAAATCAAACTAACGGTTAATGATTCCTATCTAAAATAGGCGGTTTAGTATATGCATGTGTCTGGGTACGTGTCAGTATACCATTATTCGCGTGCAACTCACGCTGAACATTTTCAAAATCTCAAACGTTTTTGAAAAGTAACTGCGGACTCTAAAATTTTATATTTCACAGCAGTTAACCAAATTTATCGCACTTTTTTATATCCATCTTTATGATTAAACGGCTCAGATTCAATGTTTTCTTTCCCAAGTTAATTACTTGATGCGTATCATTTATCTAAGCTATTGAGGAGTTACGTTTTGCCTCTATTTAAACGCTTCAAATTTTTACAGAAAAACTTTATCACTTCCAAAATTTCTTTGCTGTAGAAATCTCTCAAGGAAAAAAGATTTCCTTTTAACTCTCTCAACAAGCTTCAATCTTTCATCAATGGCGCCACCAAAGTCTTCGAAAACTACCGCTGGAAAATCTGCTAAGTCTAAAACAGAGAAGTCAGTAACAGTCAATACCGGATTCCTAGTAAACTGGGAGTACCTTTTCGAAAACCAAAACTTCCATTGAGGACCATTCTTCCTCTCATCAAAGAATCAGGTCTAAGACACATGTTGACTTCCCATTCCAACCTTCACGATGAAGAAACCCTGTTGTTCTTTCAAAATGCTGTGATTTCAGATGATGGGAATTCTATCTCTTGCGTCTTTCTTTTTGCCCAAGAAACCTTCGTTCTCACCCCTCAACTTCTATCTTCCGTACTGAAACTGCCTAATGATGGTGAGAAGTTGAAGAAGTGACCTCTGGAAATGCCACCAAGGTCTGGGAACTAGTCAAGAAGGATGACGCGGAAGCTGAATATGAAGCGAATTTCAAGAAGAATGACATGAAAGGAGAATATGTCATTCTGGCTGATATCTGCTCCAAAATGATAATGTAGGAAAGGAAGCTTCGATAAGATCTCCAACATTCAATACAAGATGATGATGGCCATTCTGACCAAGTTGAAGATAAACTGGTCTCAGCATGTCTTTAATCGCTTTAAGGCAGCGATGGCAGAATATGTAAATCCCAAGCCTTATGGGATTATTTTAAGTCTTTTGTTAAGCGTTAGCGGTTTCGTCAATACCGCTGGTAAGAAGGTCCTAGCGCTTAAATTTTTTGGTAAGAAAATGATCGGTGAATTGCTAAAACCCAAGCGACGGGGTGGTGCAGCTATTCCCAAGGAGGAACGTGAGCGACTCCTTGCTGAAGGAATAGTTTGCAGTGATGATGAGGACCAAGCAACATCATCTTCATCATCATCCGAAGAGGAAGTAGTGGTTAAGCGACCGAAAATTAAGATAGCTTTGAAAGTCGTTGAGCCTTCCAAGCCAGTCAAGAAGCAGAAGAAAAAGCTGACGAAGTAGAAGCAAAAGTCTCCCTCTCCTTTTCCTAAATGACCTTCTCCTCCCCCAGCGTGTATCCTTCCTCCAAAAGCAGAAGAAGCAGAAGAGGAAGAAGTACCACTAGCACGCAAGCGTACTCCTCAGCCCACTCCACGCGGATCAACCAGTGTTCCAGCCGAGCCAGCGATTGAGGAACCAGCGAGTGCTCCTCTCCCTCCTCCTTCTGGAACCATTCCTGAAGATATCCCCGAGCCTGAAGCTGCTACTCTTTTTGAGAAATATGCTCATTTTTAGGGTAAGTACTTGTGACAAACAATGTATTCTATCCTTTCCTCGCCAGGTTTTCTTTTCTAACGCTAGGATAAAATCTTTTAGCCGAATGTGAAGTAGATATCTAGAATGCTCTTAACACTCTTGAGACATTGAATATTCCTATTTGTGCTGATCTCCTCATTTCTTTCCTCGATTTAGATCCTGTTGAAGATGTTTCGGAGCCTGAGGCTATGGCGACTGAAGGTCCTATAGATCAAGCGACTACTACAGTCGAAGAAAGTCCTCAGGGTAAGCGTTTATGTCTGTTTATCTCTAATTTCTACTTAGTAGAAATCTTGTTTTTTTGTCTCAAACGCTTGCATGTATCAGCTCAAAATGCCCCAGACGCTGATGCACCCCCGACTCCTGAGGTCAATGTCGAATTGGATGTGGATATGATAACAGTTGTGGATATAGCTAAAGAAATTGATCAAGTCTTTCCTGACATTGAAATCTCACCAGCTCGTGAAGCAATTGATCATGCTGATCGGTCAATAGAAGTGGCCCCCATCCCAACTGAAGCGATTGTCGTTGTCCCTACTCCAATCGGACCTCCTCCTCGTGTCATCAACTTCTTTCCTCGTGGATATGATTCAAATGCTGAATATTATTACGCAGCCAGAGAACATGACATTAAGAGTTTGGTTGAAATAGAGATCACCTTCCAAGATACTCTCCACAACCCTTCTCTTTCTAACTCAGAGAAATTTGAGTTTTTCGAGCGACTTGCCGATCTTGGTCTTTACTCGCTAGAGCGCCTTCAATCACGTTTAGAATATATTCGGTGACCAGCGATCAACTTGACAGATTTCAACCAAGAGCGTTTCAATTTTACGGGTCACTTTGAAGAATCCTTTTATGCTCTTCGCCCGAACAAAATTGTCATCAAGAATCCCCACATGGGTGATTGGCTAAAGAATCCATATAAAAAGGATCTCAACAAAATTGGATACTCTGCTCTACCTAAGGTTGTTCATTCTCCTCAGAACGCTCTATCTCTACTTTGGAAAGGAAAAGGACCAGTTGTTGTTGAGCGTCCCAATCCTGTCAACCCTTGGCTAGAAGATGGAGCTCGTGAATACCTTGCTAGACTTTGGGCAAATGATTATGAAAGTGAATTCGAACGCTTTGAGAAGTATTGTTAGGAATTTTATGTTAGATGTTTTGATGATGAGAATGAGGATTACTTGTTAGACCCCAAAATATGTAAGTTTGATTTTAGTAGAAATCATGTATAAGCTTTGAGCGTTAGAATTGTAATAGGCTTTATAGGCTTTGTTTTATTTTTATTCAAGAGTGTTAGGCTAAGTATTCCTAGACTGAGCGTTTGATAATTTCTGAGTGAGTTTATCAGTAGTTAAGTTTGAAGACTCAAGCGCCCGTAGTCAGAATGAAGATAAAGATTCCAAATGTCCAGACGACTAGCTATTTCAAGCGTCTATTAGGACAGAAGTTATTCAAGGATGAATGAGCGTCTATGAATGACTAATTTCACCTGAATTTGTTTCTAAGTCAAGAAGAAGTTTAATGCAAATATTCTCAGTGCATTAAATGCCAACGAGCATTTAATTCAAATGCATTAAATGCGGATAAGAGCATTAAATGTGATAAGCTCTTTCGGACGTACGGAGAAGCCACCCTATTGGACTGTCAACTATTCACAGATTGCAGCACTAACTTTTGTGCAACAGATTTTCAGGAAAAAGGACGAAAGTTGTTCACTCGCGGAAGTGAGAGACACGCGCCTGTGCATGTGTCAAACGAACACTTTTTCCAAGAATGTCTATAAATAGTACTTCAACAACAAGCCAAAAATGCCCAATTGATTCCAAGCCAAATTGCTGTTGCATTGAAATCTCATTCTTTAAATTCTCAGAAAAGCCATAATATTCAAGAAAACATTCTCTTTGCTTTTCTTCAAATCCTGAGACAATCAACCAATATCTCAAACATTCTTTTTGAAGAAACCTACATTACTATTGAGATATTCCCAGTTGTTTGAACTTTATCAAAATCAAACAAAACGTTTAGAAAAATCTCATCCAAGCCTTGCGATCTGTGTGAAGTCGAAGTTGGATACTTGCATTATTTCTGGCTGAAAGAAGCAAGCAGATACAAGTGATTTGGAGCAAAAATCTGTGTGATCAAGGAGCTTAAGTCATTGACATCCATCTCTCCCTAATTTGTAGAAGATTCTGTGTGACTCTTTGAGAATCACTTTAGTGGATTGCCTCCAAGTGTTCAAGCAGAAGAAGGACGTAGTTGGGATTACACCACTCAATGAACCTTACAAATTTTGTGTTATTTACTTTACAATCAATTTTCTTATTATCATAACATTGCGTAAATTGATTAAGTAAAACATAATCAAAAGCTAAGCAACTAAGAAATAGTTTGTGACGCTAAAAGCTTTAAAACAAGAAGACTATAAAATCATTCTGCTGTGCTAACACTGATCAAAGAAGTGAAAGCTTAAACCTATTTGGTTATAGTATTCAAATCTTGAGGTCTAAGTTAACTTTGTAAAAATAGTCTTCAATGGACGCCCAGTCAAGCGCCTACTTCTCAAGCGTCCAACACATTTTTAATACGAATTTTCAAAGTCGAAAAATACTTCATGGTCTATTCAACCCCCCTTTCTAGACCCTTTCGTATGCCACTTGGGACCAACAAGTGGTATGAGAGCGGTTAAAGTTGAAATTTTAAAATTTCCAAGCATAACAGCTTGTTTAGATTCTTTTTCAAATCTAGTTGCTTTAAATTTTCTTTATGGCATTTGCTAAAGTTCCCAAACTGAATGAGTCAAATTATGACACATGAAAAGTCAATGCATTTACATATCTTTGTTCATGTGATGATGCCATGTGCGATATTATTTCAGATGGGCCAATCAAAATATATAAGGTTATCACTAGAGCGCCTGAAGCCACGGAAGACACTCTGGATGGTTACGTGGAAAAGCCAAAACAAGAATGGTCTCCAGTTGAGCGTCGAAGAGCAAATAAGTCATGCAACACTACTAAGGAAATTTGGGATAAGTTAGCCATAATTTGTGGTGGTTTAGCTCAGATTAAAGAGAACAAGCTTTCCATTGCCAAGGAAAAGTTTAACGGTTTCAAGATGTTGCCCAATGAGACTTTAGAATAATTAGATATAAGATTCATAGCTCTTACTACAGAATTAACATCTTTGGGTATGGACTTACAAAATCGGGAAATGGTGGTCAAAATCTTTAGAAGTCTACCTAGTAGATTTTTGATGAAGACAACAACTATGAGAGAGTCGAACAATTTGGATAGTTTAAGTCCAGAAGATGTTTTTTCGGAACTCAAAGCATTTGAGTTTGAGTTGAGTTCGACTAGTGATACAATGAGCAGTCCAGTGATTGAGTCTGGAGCGCTTCTAGCGTCAATCAAGGGTAAATCGGGTAACAAGGAAAGGTTTCAGATATTAGCGAGGAAGAAGAGTTGGCTTTACTAAATAGATTCAGGAAATTCTTGAGATATGAAAAGAAAGGAAAAGGTTCCATCAACCAAGGACAAAATTCATATCAAGCGCCTGCTCCAGTACAACAACAGTTTCAAGCGCCTTAGTATTCTGTTACTACACCCTAAGCGCCTGTTCAGTACCAAGCGTCTGCTCAAAATCTCTCAGCGCCAGTGGTCTCAAAACCACACACTACAAGATTAACAAATGAACAAAAAATGAAAACTAATCTTTATTATAATTGCAGGAAACCAGGGCACTACTAGGTAAATTGCCCTTATCCAAATGTATCTAAGCCTTCAAGGCAGGATTACTTGGTTAGAAACCAATTCAGGAGCAACCTTCGTCAACAAGGTTTGCTAGCGGAATCAGAACAAGCGTCCGCACCTGAAGATTTGGAATCATCAGAGGAAAGTAGTGATGATGATGAGCCAGTGGATGACTTAGCGCTTATTTATCTCTTTCTCTTTCATATGATGAATTACTTGACAAAGTCAAAGAATATTATGATGATTGTCAAGATGCCGCTAAATTATATCAAAATCACTTTCATATCATTTCATCACTCCAAAGTGATAATGTGACGCTCAAAGCAGAGTTGCAAGTTCAGCAACAATGCATTGAGAAGAGCAAATCACTTGAAAGTGATATAACAAATCGGAAAAGTGACCTTGATATTATAGTCAAGAGAGAAGCTGAGCTGATTGATAGACTTGCTAAATCAAAACAACTCATCTCATCATTGTCTAAAGCATCAAGAAATCTAGACAATGTGATTGTGGTAACAAGATTATTTGGTGAAAAGATCGATTTTGGATGCAATAAATTCGGTAAACAACAAAACAAATCTAATGTTACGGCAAACAGCAAAGGGAAGGATGTTCTCTTTGTTGAAGAAGGTTCAGATGGTCAAACACAAAATGAATCGAGCGACAATGGTACGAGGCCAAATGAGAAAGCCAAAACTGACTCAGGTAAGGGTAAGGCGAAAGCAAATGATTCACAAAGCCGGGTTCATCCAAACGCTCAAAAAGCTAAGGATAAACCTAATCGCTGTGAATCAAGCGCTAAGCGTCCAACACCAAAAGTGTAACCCAAGCCAGTGCCCAGGAAATACCAGCGTCAATATCCAAGGAAGTCAAGATCATATTATCGATACTATGATGATTATGATTATGATTATGATTATGATTATGATTACTATTATAATCGAGGATATTATTATACACCCAAACAGGACACACAACACAATGTGAAACCCAAGAAGGCTAGTATTCCTACAATGAAGACTAGGCAAATATGGGTTCCTAAAGTTCTAATTCATACTAACAATGCTACTAATGTTGAAGGACCCAAGCAACAATGGGTACCTAAATAGAAATAGAACTTCCCTTTTGATTGCAGGTACCTAGAGTTAGAGCTGATACATCTATTTGGTACTTCGATAGTGGATCGCCAAGGCACATGACTGGTTCCAAGGATTTATTGATCAACTATCGAGCTACCAATGGTCCTCAGGTTGTATTTGGTGATAACTCCAAAGGTAAAATCAAAGGTATAGGTACTCTGCACAGGGGGAACATCATGATAAGTGATGTTTATTATGTTGAGGGTCTGCAGCATAATTTATTAAGCATAAGTCAATTTTGTGATAATGGCTTTGAAGTCATATTCTCAAGCGACTGTTGCTATATAAATGACGCTAAGACTAAGTCTACTAAATTGAAAGGTAAAATAACTAACAATGTATATTTGGTAGATTGGGGTTAAACACTTGATAACAACCCAACATGCTTTGTTACTAAAAATGAATCTAAAACGGGTTGGTTATGTCATAAAAGATGAATCACCTCAACTTTAAGACAATCTCTCAACTTATAAATCTAAATCTTGTAGAGGGATTACCAAAAGGACCATTTCTCAAGGATCGCCTTTGTGACGCTTGTCAAATGGGCAAATAGGTTAAATCATCTTTCAAGAGAAAACCTCATCTATCTACCTCTAGAATACTTGAACTACTTCACATGGATCTGTTTGGACCTGTTCAAACGATCAGTGTGAGCAGTAAAAAGTACACTTTGGTGATAGTAGATGATTTCTCTTGATTTACTTGGGTGGAATTTCTTTCATCCAAAGATGAAACATGTGACAAGTTAACAACGCTTATTCGACAACTTCAAACATTGAAAAATCTTAAGGTTACAAGAATAAGAAGTGATCACGGTACTGAGTTTACTAACAAGGTTGTTGAGAAGTTTTGTGCAGAGAATGGAATACATCATGAGTATTCAGCTCCCAGAACTCCCCAATAGAATGGTGTTGCTGAGCACCGGAACAGAATGCTCAAGAAAGCCGCTAGGACGATGTTATCAGAGTCCAAGCTTGCTCCTAGGTTTTGGGCCGAAGTGATCAACACTGCTTATTACACTCAAAACCATTGCATGATCAACAAACAGCATGGAAAAACTCCATATGAACTATGAAAGGGACGTAAGCCAAATGTTTCATATTTTCACGTCTTTGGTTCTAAATGTTTTATCCATAATAATGAATCCCAAAGCCTACAGACATTTGATTCTAAAGCGGATGAGGGAATTTTTCTAGGCTACGCCAAGAATGGAAAGAATTTCCGCTTCCAAAACAAGATCAAATCGAAGGTTGAGGAATCATTCATGTTGTTTTTGATGATGCTAACCAAGAACCAAGTAAGGTTAATATGAATGATGTAGGAGTTGAAGATCTGTGTCATCAAGCGTCTAAGATTATCATTGATGATGATAGTGACAACGATGATGAGATCACTGCCACCTCCTAAGATTACTCATGAGGTTATTTCGGATAACAATGCAAGATCTGCGGATAATCATGAAGAGAGTGATCATCAAGAGCAAACAAGGATCTGTGAACTTGAAGCGCCTACGCAAGAGGGTAGTCAAGCGTCTGATCGTCAAGCGCCTGTTCAACCTCTTAATCCTTTTCAACCAGATAGACTATGGCTGCGTGATCATCCACCTGAGCAGATTATTGGATATATTGAAGCGCCTGTTAGGACTAGAGCCGCTACATACAATGAGGCTATGTTCGCAAGCTTTCTATCTCAAATGGAGCCTAAGAAAGTGGATGAAGCGCTAAGCGATCCAAGTTGGATTGAAGCCATGCAAGAAGAGCTTAATCAGTTTGAGCGTTGTAAGGTTTGGACACTAGTACCAAGGCCAACTCACCAAGGAGTTATTGGAACTAGATGGGTTTATAGAACTAAGATGGATGAGAATGGCATTGTGATAAGGAACAAGACCAGACTCGTAACTCAAGGATATTGCCAAGAAGAGGGTATTGACTTTGATGAGACATATGCTCCGGTTGCCCGTTTTGAAGCAATTCGCATGTTTCTAGCATATGCAGCGTTCAACAAGTTTATAGTGTATCAGATAGACGTGAAGAGTGCCTTCCTGAATGGTAAACTCCAAGAATAGGTATATGCGGATTCATCAACAACCATGGTAAGGGTATGGTTTACAAGCTATACAAAGCACTTTATGGGCTTAAGCAAGCACCTCGAGCATGGTATGACACTCTTTGTATTTTTCTTATTGGTAAAGGCTTTTCAAAAGGCAGCGTTGATACAACGTTATTTAAAATTACCAATGACGAAGATATTCTCTTAGTCCAAATTTATGTTGATGATATTATATTTGGTTCTACTAACAAGCGTCTGTGTGAGAAATTTTCAAAAATGATGCAGGAACAATTTAAAATGAGCATGATGGGTGAATTAATTTTCTTCTTAGGATTACAAGTTAAACAACTCCCTAATGACATATTTATTAACCAAGCTAAATACACACGTGATATGATTAAGAAATTTGGTATGGAAAATGCATCATATTCAAAAATTCCAATGAGCCAAACACTTAAGTTAGATAAAGATGAAAGTGGGAAGAAGGTTGATATCACTAATGATAGAGGTATCATTGGATCACTTCTTTATCTTACTGCTAATCGACTTGATATTATGTTTTCGGTATGCATGTGTGCAAGATTTCAAGTTGATCCTAAAGAGTCACACTTAATTGCTGCCAAAAAGAACCTTAAATACATAAAAGTCACACAAAATGTGGGCATATGGTATCCAAGGGACTCTCCTTTTGAACTAATTGGTTACTCAGATACAGATTTTGCTGGTTGCAAAATAGATCGTAAGAGTACTAGTGGTACATGTCAATTTCTAGGTGATAGGTTAGTTTTATGGCATAGTAAGAAACAACAATCCATAGCTACCTCTACAGCTGAAGCTGAGTATGTAGCTGCAGGAAGTTTTTGTGCACAAGTGTTATGGATGAGGCAACAACTTAGAGATTATGGTATAATCCTAGGTCCAATCTCTATTCATTGCGATAACCAAAGCTCTCTAGCCATGACTCAGAACCCTGTTCTTCATTCTAGAACCAAACATATTGACATTAGATACCATTTTCTTCATGACCATGTTCAAAAGAAAGATATCTCCATGCACTTTATTGGAACTGACAAACATTTGGAAGATATCTTCACCAAAGCTCTCAACAAACAACGTTTTCCTACTTTGAGAAGTGAATTAGGTACGATCGATTTAAATGCTTAATCATTTTCTGCATCATATTTTATTAGACATATAATTTTGGGAGAATCCACTTTATTTATGTCCAAAAGATCTTTGAAAAGTTGTTACAAGTTAACAAATTTAGGGGGAACCTTAAAATTTTACTTGAACTTAACTGCAAGCGTCAATGATCGAAAACTTTCATATGCATGATCATCAACACTCAGTATTATTTGTGCATAATATGTTGGACGCTCAAGCATAAAAAGACCTTGCAGGAACAAGTGTTAACATGATGGGTGAATTACAGTTACAACAACGTCCCTAATGGCAAGTGTTATTTGATAAGCGTTGAACTTATTCCCTTCAACACTTAATATAAAATTGTTTGTAAAATTCATGCATAAATTTTACACGCTTCTTGACGTTGTGGATAGACTTAAAAGTCTATTTTCGATTCTATTCACACGTTTCCATCGCATCAAACTGGCGGGTAATCAAAACTTTTCAAAATGACGGTTCAGAGTTAGTACATGTCTGGGTACGTGCCAGTATACCATCAGGCGTGTGCATTATACTCTGAAAATGCCAAACGTTTTAAAAACTTTAACTCGGACTTCAAATCTTTGTTATATGGGAGTTACCAAATGTAACTTCCCTCTCTTGCTTAAAACTCGCTTCCGCAGTTAAAATTTTCACGATTGAGATTAAATAACTTTATACGTGTCTAAATCCTACTAAGACGAGAGAACAAAAGTTTAAAAAATTCCTTTACTGTGTCATTTAAAACACAATTTCCGCAAAAATATTATTTACTCTCACTCAAAGCTTTCTGCAAAATTGCTATCTCTCTCTCCTCTTCAAAAAGAAAATCTCAGTTCATCTCTCTCACTGAAATGGCACCGAGGAATCTTTTGCTACTTCTACCGAGCCTACCATCAACGTCACTGAAGGCCTTATTTTCGACTAAAAATTTCTGTATGAACAACCTCAGATTAACCTGACAGAAATGATGGACTCCGTAACCAAGGCTGGGCTTAAAACATTCCTAGCTCAATACTCCTATCTGTTTACGATGGAAGTCGACACCTTCTGGGAAACTGCTAAACTCTTCGAGGACAAGAAGTCTATCTATTGTCTTATTCCTCTATCCAAGAAGGAGTCACCAAAAGAATTTGTATTGTTTGCCTCTTCCATTGCCAAGAACTTTAATCTCCCAAATGAGGGTGAGGCATTGGATTGTGTTACTTTAGAACAAATCAAAGAAGCATGGACTACTATGAGTGCTTATGATGGTGTACCATACAAACAACACTTTGAAAAGAAAGAATTAGTATCTAAATACAGACCGATGGCTGATTTTTGCAGCAAAATCGTAGAATGCAGAGTGTGTACTTTTGATAAGGTCAACCTAATACAATTTCAGATGATGACATCGATACTCCTCAACATCAAGATCGACTGGAGTGAGTATGTCTTTGGAAGGTTTCGGGACTGTTCAAACGCCCCAAATAAACCTTATGGGCTTATTTTAAGTGACCTGCTGTATCGATCAAACTGTGTCTACCCGTCTGTCATCCTCAGAATAAGGCCAAGTTGCTGGGAAGAAGGATTCTGAACAATCTCTTCAATCCTCCCAAAGTTGGTGGTGCTGCTAGACCACTGTCTGAGTGTTAAAAAATGCGTGAAGTATCTAATGAGGAAGCTGAGCGTCCTACTCAAGTGGAAGCCGTGAAGCGTCCGACTGTTACGAAGAAGAGGGCTCCCAGAAATCCCAAGGCTCAAGTTATTCCTTCTCCTCAAAAGGACGATGAGGAAACCAATGTGGATGCAGAGGACAAGATCTTTCTGATCAAGCGGAGGAAGCTGGAAGGTATAATCAAACAAATAGACTTCAAGGAACCAGCTGCTGCTCCTTCTACTCAAACGCTTAAACTAGTTGAAGGAGTCAATGTAAAGAAGATTTTCAAGCGTTCCAGGACAAGCAAGCGTTAAGCTGCTCCTGTTCCTGAAGAGCCTGAGATGGTTGAGCCAAGCGCTGAAGTTGTTGGTGAGCCAAGCACTCAAGTTGCTGTTGAGACAAACTCTCATGGTAAGTTTATTTTTTCCCGCAGCATTTCTTTTCCTACATCTGTAGAAGATCCTGGTTTTATAGAGGATAGTTCTTGTGCTACAGCTATTATTTCATCTGATGTTGAAGCATCCGTCGACGTCCACCTGGATGTTGATTTAGAAAAAGTAGTGGCTATTGCTAAAGACGTTGCAACAAGCGTTGCAGTGGATGTCGAGGAACCTACGTCAGAAGGGGTCCAACCATTACTTTCTTCAGAGGTCATGACTGAGGCACGCTCAGAAGGTCAGAGCGTTGCTATGGAAGTTACAAAGCCAAGGCACTTTTTTAAGTTGGATACATTGAAGACGATTGATCATTCAATCAATTATATGCCTCCATCACTTGAACAAGATTTCATCCCCGCATGCTACAATGAAGAAAGATACATCACTGCGGAGAATGAAATTGCCCTGCTGATTGACATTGACAGTAATATCAGGGATATAGTGTTTAACACTGAGTTAACAGAAATTGAGAGGAAATACTATTTGTCTATTGAACTTGGTAAAACTCCTGGTCAGATACCTTCTTCTCTTGCCCTTCAATAAGACAGACAAGGTGGTAGAACTCCCAAATGTGATGTGGATCTGGCTTACTACCTAGAATATGGACACATCAAGCCAACTGGTTTTGCTCTAAGAGACTACAACATCAGAGTTTATGATCCTCTACGCCCAACCTTTCTCAATCCTTCAGAGCAAGTCTTAAATAGAGAAGGCTACACACATTTTCCTCATATAGCAAATAGTGTTGAGAATAGGAAGTCTGTCAATCCACTTCGACTATGGAAGAATAAAAGAATTCATGCTGGTGAGCATCTAGCATCTGTAACGGATGTGATCCAATTAGAAGCTGATGCATACTTTGACAGTGTCTGGAATGGTAGCTATCAGACTGATAGATATCGCTTTGAATCTATCAGAGATATCCACCATGAAGACATTCGAGCTATGGTCAATGCTAGAACAGACTACTGTATGACCGAGGTAAATTGGGTTGATGTGTATGTGGGCCATAAATACACTTTCCCACCTTTTTGGCATAGGCATGCATGACAAGAAGCGTCAATTCACCAAATATTGCCTTAAGAAGCGTCAATAGAGAGTTGGGCCTGTTCTCAAGCTCCCAATGATTCGTCATCAGATTGAGCAGTGTTTGCGTCAAGAGCTTCACAGACTAATCACAGCTCCTCTTTGCTTCAACACTCAAACATCTACCAGTGGCATTGTTTCAGAATCTAGCTTGAACTTCTTTCCAAGCCACTGCGAACATAATACACTGCTTATGTACCTGAATCTCAATGACTCAAACCTCTTCCAACCGATAGGCTGATTAGATTTTCCAGGGATTACTGCTCCGATGCAATTTTTTCCATTTCTCGAGCGCCGTCCAAAGTCTTTCCGAATCATGTGCTGGATATCATTGGTCCCATATACATCAGGGCCATAGATAGTCCAATTCACACATTCATTCAAGGTACTTGCCTTCCTCTTCAGCATCTGACTGAGCTTCTAGAAAGTGCAACATACATATATGCAGATGAGCCATATGCCAACTTGCATTTCCCTTTCACTTAACTACATCAATCGGAGTCAGCGCCTGTGGAAATTGCTCAAGCGTTTGCACCTATAGCGGCAAGTATTCCAGCGTCTGCTGAAGAACATGTTCAAACGTCTCCACCAGAGGATAATCCTGATGCTTCTGAACACGTTATTTCTGATATGGCTGAGGATCTTCAAATCGATATACGAGGTACAGTGTTTGATCCCACATATCAAGCTCCCACTGACTCACTCAAGCATACATTTAGATTCAAGCGACCGGCTACTCAAGCGGTTTCATCAGATGTGAGTCAAGCTTTTGGACCTTTGCTAAAATCCGTTTTAGAGGAAGTCAGCAATCATGCTACTCAGAATGAAGAAGCCCTTCACTGGATTAAAACTAATTTGGCAAAGATTGAATCTCAAACTATGAGCACCCAGATTGCTCATATGAGTTTTTCTGCACAAGCGGCTGTTGGTAAGTGTCGCAAAAAATTTCAGGAAATGAATGATGTTACTCGGGCCAACCAACTAACCATGAAAGAACACTTTGAGAAGTGCCTAGAAACCTTAGAGACTACACTGAATGATGCTGCCAGCGCCAAGCTACTCGCAATGCAAGAACATTTCGACAAGCGTCTGGATGATCTTACAGCTTCAATGTCTTAGATTTCTAATCAGGTTAGCCTAGTCACAAAACATTTCTCAAAGGATGATGATGGCAATAAGGGGGAAGAGAAGAGAAAAGGGGAGAAGAGGAGAGCGTCCAGTTCAAGAGCTTAAGATCCTCCTCCGCCGGCGAAGCGTCAGCTAATATCTCCTCCTTCTGCGCAAAGATATGATTTCCCATCCTGGATAACTGTTTATGGGGTAAGTGATTCTGCTGGAGCGCCTAGTAGAACGCTAAGAGAATCTCCGATAGCACTGTATCCAAATCTACCAATACCTACTCGAGCAAGGCTTGAACAACATGACATCCCTCTTCAAAGAGCATTTATTCCAGAACCTACCGATCCAAGAATTTTAGCTGAAGAGAGGCAGATGACTGACTTCAGCCGAACTTTCAGAATTTGCCTAAGGTATATTGTTATTGATCCGACTGAATGGGACAAACACTTTGTTGCTTTCAAGAAGAGACAAAAGGAAGAGAATAAGCTCGTAATTGACAAAGATCATGATGCGATGATGACTTTGGAAGATAACATAACTGGAGTTATCCGAACTGAAATGTCCAATCGATACATAGTTAAACTAAGTCATTAGAGCTTTTTGGTTTGCATGATCTATATTCTTGTCTTTTATGTATTTTTTTGTTTAGTTGTAAAAATGAGTGTAATCATTGATATATATAAAAATGCATTTTTCAGCTGAAACACCTCATTGAAGCTTAACTAACTTCAACTAACTCTTACTAACCAAAGCTACCTTTTATTTTGGCTGTCTAACTCTTGAACTATAAAAGAGTAAGTATTACCGTCATCAAAAAGGGGGCAATTGTTAGAAATTTCATGTTAGATGTTTTGATGATGACAATGAGGATTACTTGTTAGACCCCAAAATATGTAAGTTTGATTTTAGTAGAAATCATGTATAAGCTTTGAGCGTTATAATTGTAATAGGCTTTATAGGCTTTGTTTTATTTTTATTCTAGAGTGTTAGGCTAAGTATTCTTAGACTGAGCGTCTGATAATTTCTGAGTGGGTTTATCAGTAGTTAAGTTTGAAGACACAAGAGCCTGTAGTCTAAATGAAGATAAAGATTCCAAGCGTCCAAACGACCAGCTATTTCAAGCGTCTATTAGGACAAAAGTTATTCAAGGATGAATGAGTGTCTATCAATGACTGATTTCACCTGAATTTATTTCTAAGTCCAGAAGGAGTTTAATGCAAATATTCTCAGTGCATTAAATGCCAACGGGAATTTAATTCAAATGCATTAAAAGCTGATAAGAGCATTAAATGTGATAAGCTCTTTCGGACATACGGAGAAGCCACCCTATTGGACTGTAAACTATTCACAGACTGCAGCACCAACTTTTGTGCAACAGATTTTCAGGAAAATGGACAAAAGTTGTTCACTCGCGGAAGTGAGAGACACGCGCCTGTGAATGTGTCAAACTAACACTTTTTCCAAGACTGCCTATAAATAGTACTTCAACAACAAGCCAAAAATACCCAATTGATTCCAAGCCAAATTGCTGTTGTATTGAAGTCTTATTCCTTAAATTCTCAAAAAAGCCAGAATATTCAAGAAAACATTCTCTTTGCTTTTCTTCAAATCCTGAGACAGTCAACTAATATCTCAAACATTCTTTTCGGAGAAACCTACATTACTATTGAGATATTCCTAGTTGTTTGAACTTTATCAAAATCAAACAAACCGTTTAGAAAAATCTCATCCAAGCCTTGCGATCTGTGTGAAGTCGAAGTTGGATACTTGCATTATTTTTGGGTGAAAGCAACAAGTGGACAGAAGTGATTTGGAGTAGAAATCCGTGTGATCAAGGAGTTCAAGTTATCGACATCCATCTCTCCCTAATTTGTAGAAGATTCTGTGTGACTCTTTGAGAATCACTTTAGTGGATTGCCTCCAAGTGTTCAAGGAGAATAAGGACGAAGTTGGAATTACACCACCCAATGAACCTTACAAATTTTGTGTTATTTACTTTACAATCAATTTTCTTATTATCGTAACATTGCATAAATTGATTAAGTAAAACACAATCAAAAGTTAAGCAACTAAGAAATAGTTTATGACGCTAAAAGCTTTCAAACAAGAAGACTATAAAAACATTTCGTTGTGCTAAAACTGATCAAAGAAGTGAATGCTTAAACCTATTTGTTTATAGTATTCAAATCTTGAAGTTTAAGTTAACTTTATAAAAACACTCTTCAATAGACGCTCGGTCAAGCACCTACTTCTCAAGTGTCCAACACATTTTAATACGAATTTTTGAAGTAAAAAAAGACTTCAGGGTCTATTCAACCCCCCTCCTTCTAGACCCTTTCGTATGCCACTTGGGACTAACAAGTACCTCGCCACTAGAACAGACAAGAAGAAGTTTGAAAAACATGGCAAGCGGTGGATGATGGATACTGCACAATGGGCTGAAGAATATGTGCTTCATTTCTACTCTCTTGAAGAACTTGTGAAAAATCCATGTTTGTTTGAATTTGGAGTAGAGTACAGAAGCCGAGGATTCACTGTATTTCTACTTGAGCAACGAAAGAATCTTGTTGGGTGACACGCTAGAAGCTAACATGCTTGAATAACAAGTGCACTAGTCGCGTGTAGTAATAGATGCTATAACCTCAAGGACTTGGATTTTTAGCTTAAGATTTGCAATTAAGGTAAAGACAATTAAAGTAAAATAAGAGAAAAACAATTAAGCAAACGAAAGATCAAAGGAGGGAACAAGCTATGAATTAAACCTCACGAAATGGTTAAAAAGATTAAGGCACATGCTATAACCGAATCCACTCGTCGATATATATGAGTTACTCTTCGAATTATTAGACTCCTATTTCTTTGGTGAAAACTCCTTAATTAATCATTACCCGATGTCTCGGCACATAACAATCCTATGATTGATTGACGGTTCTCTAAATATGTCTATCCGAGAATCTAATCAACAACCATGCATTAACGTTCTAGAGTTTTCCCGGATAAATCCGACTAACCGCACCCGGAAATCTTCACCTATTTCTAGGAGCAATTCCACATTAGTTTCGGATGATGTGTTGATTCATTTGAACCCTAACCTATCTTCTCTAGAATGACTAGATTAGGCACAATAGCAAGCATATGGAGATCAAGCATATGATTGTGATAAAAGCACAAAATCAACACACAAAGCAATTAGGAGAATTAATACGAAAATAACTTCACATATATTGATTCATGAATTCGGCCTTCACATGACCTTAGTTCTACAAGATTAGCTCATATTCAATAGCTCAAGAAGGTCTAAAACAATCATATACATAGTTATTAACATAAACATGTAAATGAAATACAAAAGAAAACTCCCTAACTCTTGAATGATGATGAATCCTTGGTTGTAGCTTCAATCTCTAGCTCAATCCCCCTTCTTCACCTTCAATTGTTGATGAAATTATGGCTCAAAAACCCAGAAAATGCTCTCCAATTCCCCAGATTTCGAACCCCCTTTCCTCTCTGAAATTTGGCTTTTAAACAATTGAAAAACGGTTACGCCGGCGCCTAGGCGCGGCCTACGTGGCGTACTTTTCTTAGGGGAGAAGTCCGGCGGCGCCCAGGCGTGGAAAGTAGGCGCTCGGGTGCGGGAATAACGGCGCCTAGGCGCGGTCAATAGGGATCAAGTTTGTTGTTCTTGATCGGCGCCCGAGCGTGGTCAGCTCGGCGCCTGGGCGTGGTCGACAGGCTTCAAAAAGTGTTGTGCACCGTTTTTTGCCTTTTTCTTCGTGTGCTCTCGTTTATCACCTGAAATCACTTAACACCCTAATTAACGCAACTGTGGCATGATTTAGGCAATAAATAACTCCAACAATATCAGATCATAGGCTTAAAAACACGTAAAAACGCCTCTTATCAACCCCCCCAAACTTATCAATCGCTCGTCCTCGAGCGATAAGCTATAGGTTAGGAAAAACATCATCAAACACTGGAGAAATAAAAAGAAAAATGGAAAAAAACGAAAAACTACCCAACTCACTTTCATGGAGGACACGGTTGCATTTAGTGAATGCAACAAGCCTTTGAACCCTTGAGTTACTTCAAAGGACGAGTTATAGTCTCGTGAGGGTTTGCATATGATATACCCACAAAATCGAAGGATTTTCCACCACACTCAATCAACCCAAATCAATGTGATTAATAACAAAGCAATGGCATGAATTCGTCTGTTTAAGCTCAAGGTTATATATATATACACGTCACATACTTACTCATGTTACGCCTCAATTTTGAAAAGACCATCCTAAGGGTGTAGAGTGAGAAGTCTAAGGTATTATAATCGAGTGGCATTCTTACCACTTTTCAAGCATTAATCCCATATTTTATCGACTTTCGAGCAATCACACGGCATGAGAATTGAGGAAAACTTCATAATCACTTAAAATTTCATCAATTTATCAACTTTGGGCTTTAACTTATGCAAATTTCAACTCACAACATTAGAGGCTAGACCATGTGCAATGTTCGGTTCTCTTAGGCTTTCTATGACACCCTTGTAACGAGGTTTGAGCCAATAACTCCTAAACCGGACGGTTTTAGGGTATTAAGTGTAGAGACACCCCTAAGGGCTTAATCGCTCGAGTGTCAAAGGCCACAAAACCAAACTAGGTCCTTATTCACTTAACACTTGCATTGGCTTGAGCTTAGCTCAAATTAGCATAATAGTACAGTATTCTAGGCATGGTACTCTTCGCCCCCAGTATCTAGTAAGCCTGACTTTTGCAGTCATACCAATGTTCAACCTCTTAATTCTTTTTAAGCATACAAAAGCATTCTCAACTCAAAACACATGTGAAACATCTAAGTTAATATTTCCGAGATCAAGCCTTTAAGTGTTTCAAAATGGGTATCCACTCAACGCCTCTACCCTCGACTTATGTGCACATGTGACTCATCTTAAGGACAATCTAATCTTGTTTAGGGTCCCTTGAGCAAGGAAACAATGTGTATAATTCTTTTAAGTCCAAATTCATAGAGAAAAGATGCCTTTGATTTAACTTAATCAATCTCAATGCATTAATTGAGGGTTTGCAATCCTACCAATTTTTTTTTTGTTTTTGTTTTTTGTTTTAAGGAGATTCTTAAAAAGGGTGCACATTATCACATGTAGAGCTATAAACGTCTCCCCCCCAAACTTGGACAGAATATAGAACATAAATAATCTTGACAATAATGGATCGATTATAAACCCCCCTCCCCCCCAAACTTGGAACAAACATTGTCCCCAATGTTCGAAAATAAGAGAGGAGAGTACACGTCACCATAATGGGAGGCTGAAAAGCAAACCCGAGTTGTCCATGCAGAGTCTGTCCAAAGTGTGGTGACAGCGATGCTGGCGAAAGAAAACCTCACATGCGGGCATCCACTACAAGGTGAAAATGTGCTAACCATACTAAACGAAAAAACATCACATATATCGAAAAGAGAAAGCAACAAAACCAAGCATGCAACACAATATAGAGGAACAAATGATCAAGCATGCATCGAAAATATAAAGGGAAACAACTAAAACAAGATCCACAAAACAACAACACCAAAACAAACATCTAACGACAAAAAGGACAGAAAATAGATACAAAATAGGTCTAATCGCCAAACAAGGCGTCCAACTCATCATCACCATCATCTCCACCTCCCTGTAAAGGCTCATCCTCGTCCCGCCCCACTAAATCATCCACATCAATCATATCATCCGGAGGAGGGTCGGAGTAGGGAGGGAAGTCCGGAGGGTCGGGGTACACAAAGGGGCCACGTCCCATAAAAGCATCCTGAGCCATCGCGACCTGACGGGTGTACGCACAGCTAGCCCGGATCATGTCCTCAAAACGGCTCATCCGCTGATCAAAATGGATGCGCATTTGATCCATCGCGCCCATCAAAGAGTCCATATCCATCGTTCCGGTCGGCCGAGTAGATGTCGACTGCGGGCGAGGCCTAGTAGAGGAGGTCGGGGGAGCAGAGGTGACGGTCTCGAAAAAAGAGAAAGGCGTGCTAGCCAATTCTGTGCCCTCGGTCGGGAAGACCTTAACCCTTGCGGTCGAGCAGAGAGCTGTAATCAGCGACGGGAATATCATATGGCTCTTCTTCAAGATATTAGGATCCCCACGCTTCCTTTTCTGCTCGGTCGGGTGGATCAAATGTGTCAACTAAAGGCCCAACTTCCTCATGTGCTCGAGTAGCGTCCGGTGAATCACCCCCGCGAAGTTAATCGTCTTCCGGGTCATAATGCAGAAGATGAGTAAACACCTCTCCTTGTTCGCCTCAGAACGGTTGCCACTCGGGATAAGATTGAAACGTATAAATTCGAGCCAGAAGGCGGCCTCGGGAAGGAGAAAACGACGGGCGGAGTGTGCATCCTTCTCCGGCCATGTCGTGCCGGGTATAGCAATCACCCCCAAAATCGCTTCCAAGGGCACAGTAAAATTGGGGCGAGCATGCTGATACTCACACTGCTCAGGGATGGGTAACCCGAGGCATGCACTGATATCCAGAACATCAAAGTGAACTGACACATTCCGAAAAGAGACCGAATCCGTGTAGTTGCTAAAACTGCTCGCCGTCTTCCCAATACTAGAAAACGCCCCGGCACTGAAAAATTCGAGAAGCCACGGAACTCGAATGGGTTCAAGTGGTCCCTGGAAGCACGTGAGATGATGGAACTCCATGAGGTCATTTAGGGAAGCCCGTCCTTGGATATCATAGGGATTTTCTTTCATAAGCATCCGCCCTTGAATGGCATGGTAGATTTTTACCACGCTCGGGTGCGAGAACCGGCTGGCCAGAGGAGGGAGCTCGAAGGTGGGTTCGGAAACATTAGAAGAGCCCTCCCCGACCTGCTTTTTAGGCTTGGTTTGGTTCGAGGATGTGTTAGGCATTTTCCGAAATCTCAGCGGCGTAACGGTACACAACAACAACCCCAAATACCAACAATCGTTACAACACGAATCCAACAATGGCTCAACTGAATCAGGACAAATAATCTCAACCCACAATTGCTAAACAAAAGGACGGCACTTTATGCAGCAAACGGAATCAAGCAATGGACAAAATGCACTAGACCCAACTGAAATTACCCCCAAATTTTGCACAAATCAACAAGAACCCCCAAATTTCCGATTTAAACTCCAATACTCAATTCCAACCACACCTAATCTCTGATATCCGGCCATAACGAGATAAAAATAGCCAATGACAACCACAATAAGGCCCCACACGGCCGAAATATGCAGAAATTCAGGTAAGGGCAAGCCAATGACTAACCTTGTGGTCCAAAATGACACTTATCAGCGATTACCCGTGACCCACAAAGCCCGGAGAGAGAAGGTAGCTGTTCCGGTGAAACGGCGGCGAAATGACGGTGAAATTGGCAGGAATCGGCGGAGAGAGGGTGGTCGGCGGCGGAAATCGAGAGAGAGATGGAGATGAGAATGTGAAGTTGACCTAATTGTGAGAAAAGAGGCGTTTTTATACCTGAGCGGCGCCTAGGCGCCGTAAGCATCAAGTCCATTTGAAATGCTACTGCTGTGCATGCCTGGGCGTGGGATATTCGGCGCTCGGGCGCGGTGAGAACGGCGCCTAGGCGTGGACTTGGCCGCGCTGGGGCGCGGTTAACAGGGGAGATGTTGTGAACTGGGCTGAACGGTGCCTACACGTGGATGATACGGCGCCTAGGCGTGGCCAGCAGACCGTTTTGAAATCCATTTCCTGGGAAAAATAAGAAAAAGAAAAGGCTCAACACAAACAAACACAAACGAGACAAAAGAAGGAAAATAGAAGAAACAAAAACAAAGCTTGGGTTGCCTCCCAAGAAGCGCTAATTTATAGTAGTTAGCTCGACTCGGGACAGAGAATTATCGAGGATCTCGGAGAAGGAGGAACACTTTGTCCCTCGGTTCATCAGTTCCGATATACGGTTTTAATCGTTGAGCATTGGTCAAGAACGTTTGCCCTTTGTCCGTTGTGAGCTTGACGGCACCCAATGGATAGACATGGGAAATCAAGAATGGACCCGACCACCGTGACTTAAGCTTCCCGGGAAAAAGTTGGAGTCGAGAATTGTAGAGGAGAACTCTCTCGCCTTCATGAAACTCGTGGGGAATGATGTGCTTGTCGTGCCACGTTTTTGTTCGTTCCTTGTAAAGTTTTGCATTCTCATAAGCTTGGTGGCGCCATTCCTCGAGCTCATGCAATTGGAGCAACCGATTTGTACCTACAAGTGTGGAGTCAAAATTTAGAAATTTAGTAGCCCAATAAGCACGATGCTCAAGCTCAACCGGTAGGTGACATGCTTTACCAAAAACGAGGCGATACGGGGACATGCCAATCGGGGTTTTAAACGCTGTCCTATAAGCCCATAAGGCGTCATCTAATCTTAGAGACCAATCTTTTCGAGATGCATTGACCGTTTTTTCAAGAATGCGTTTAATCTCCCTATTAGACACCTCCACTTGTCCACTCGTTTGAGGGTGGTAGGGAGTTGAAATCTTATGCCTTACCCCATACTTGTTCAATAAGTGTTCGAATTGCTTGTTGTAAAAATGGGTGCCCCCGTCACTAACGATAGCTCTAGGTGTTCCAAAACGAGTGAAAATTCTTTTTTGTAAAAATCGAGTAACCACCCGAGCATCGTTAGTGGGCAAAGCCTCGGCTTCAACCCATTTAGAGACGTAGTCTACTGCAACAAGAATATACTTATTGGAACATGAACTCGGGAAGGGTCCCATGAAATCAATACCCCAAACATCAAATAACTCACACTCAAGCATGCTATTCAAAGGCATTTCATGTCTTTTAGAGATATTACCCGTGCGTTGGCACCTATCACAAGATTGGACATGTAAAAATGCATCTTTAGAGAGTGTGGGCCAAAAGAAACCTGATTGGAGTACCTTAGCCACTGTTTTAGAAGGCCCAAAATGGCCACCTACCGACATGTCATGGCAATGAGCTAGCACCGATGCGATTTCTTCCTCGGGATTACATCTTCGAATGATGCCATCTGCACAAATCTTAAATAGATATGGTTCATCCCACAAATATTGCTTCACATCAAATAAGAATTTCTTCTTTTGATGAAAAGTGATATCCGGAGGAAGAACTCCCGTGACAAGATAATTTGCAAAATGGGCATACCAAGGAGTATCGTTATGAAGTATAGCATACAATTGCTCATCGGGAAACTCCTCACAAATTGGTTTATCATGCATGCACTCGGGGGTAGGGGTCTCTATTCTAGATAAATGGTCGGCAACCACATTTTCCACTCTTTTCTTATCCTTGATTTCTATGTCAAATTCTTGAAGAAGCAAAATCCACCAAATAAGTCTAGGCTTGGCATCCTTTTTAGCAAGTAAATACTTAAGGGCGGAGTGATCGGTGTACACAATCACCTTGTTCAAAACGAGATAGGAGTGGAATTTATCAAATGCAAATACTATAGCTAGTAACTCTTTTTCAGTGGTTGCGTAATTCATTTGCGCCTCATCAGGAGTTTTACTAGCATAGTATATTGTTTGAAATACCTTTCCCTTTCGTTGGCCCAATACCGCCCCCACGGCGGTGTCACTGGCAGCACACATCAATTCGAATGGTAAGCTCCAATCGGGCGGTGCCATGATGGGGGCGGATATCAATCGCTCCTTCAAAATTAGGAATGCCTGCATACAAGTAGAGTCGAAATCAAACGGTGCATCTTTAATGAGCAAGTTAGACAATGGTTTTGCAATTTTGGAAAAATTCAAAATAAACTGCCTATAAAAACCGGCATGCCCAAGGAAACTATCACGGCCTTAACCGAGATAGGAGGGGGAAGTTTCTCAATGACCTCGATCTTGTTGGTCTACTTCAAATCCCTCTATGAGAGACTTGTGACCTAGCACAATCCCTTCCGTACCATGAAATGGCACTCTCCCAATTAAAACAAGATTGGGTTTCCTCACACGTTTTAAAACACGAGTCAAATGATCTAGACATGTATCAAAGGATGTTCCAAAAACAGAAAAATCGTCCCTAAAATGCCAAGGAACTCCTCAAGGCCATGTCATGGAAAATGTGGCCATCATGCAACATTTCAAAGGTGGTCGGGGCATTGCACAAGAGCCAAAGGGCATACTCTATAAGCAAACGTCCATTAAGCGACAAGTGAAAAGTGGTTTCTCTTGGTCTCGGGATCTATGGCAATTTGATTAAGCCGGAGGACATCTAGAAAACAAAAAAATCGTGCCCGGCTAACCTTTCAAGCATTGGTCAATGAAAGGGAGGGGAAAATGGTCTTTACGGGTGGCGTCATTCACACTTACGATAATCTATTGATACTAGCCACCGGTGCGCTTCCTACTGGTGGAGGGATCACGTTGCTAGAGCATAGCTTGTAATTCACTTCAGAAATACTGCCTGTAATGAGTTTCAAAACTTTTCTCACTCAGATGAAGGTTGAGGTTTTTGTCACAAGGGTTGTTGTATTGGGAAGATCAAACAACTTGGAATATATCAATGGGAATTTAGGTTTCTTCTTTGGAAGATGTTTGAGATATTTGTGACTGTCTGGAATGTAGATAAAAAGCTTGAAGGAATTTTGGCTATGGAGATTCTAAACTTTTTCTTGTGTACGTAATTTTCTCTTGTAAATGTTTTTGTACCGTACTTTTTAGGGTCTGCTGAAAGTAAGGTATTTATAGGCAATTCTTGGGATCTGTCCGTTGGACACATGTAGGAGCGTGACTTTCACACAGCGCGTGAATCTACCTAAAGCCTGACATTCCTGAAACACTGCTGGCACCGATTGGATGGTAGCAGCTATGAACTCTGAAGTTCTGACAGTTTGATCAAAAAGGTGGCTTGTCCACAGGTCACAGTAGCTTATCACATTTAATGCTCTTATCAAGCATTTAATGCATTTGAATTTATTTCCCGTTGGAAATAAATGTCCGTTGAATGATTGCATTTAAGTCCTTCGTGACTTGAGGATTTATTTCAGGTGAATTTGTCATTGATCGCTTAAGTGCTTTTGCGCGCTTGTTCCATAAATCTTGAAAAAGGTCCTTTAGCGTTTGACGGACGCTAAGAGACAAATCTTCATCTCTGGTTGACTTCAGACGCTGATCTTTGACTTCTTCTCTAATAGACTCACCTAGAATTCTATTAGTGATTCAGTATCTAATACTTAGTCTAAAACCTACAAAGATAATAATTACAAGCCTAAACAAAATTACAAACTTTTAAACGCTTAAACAATGATCTATGGAAAACATAAACTTACATTTTATTTGGGGTCTAACATTGAATCCTATCTTGTCATCATCAAAACATCTAATGACACGAAAAATCCTCACGTGTATAAAACAGCAAGTGGACTGGTCGTGTGTAGTAATAGAATGGATATTAAGTCCGGAATGTCGAACCCACAGAGACTCGTATTTTAAATTAACAAGTTTAAAGCAATTGAATTAAATTAATAGATTTTTGATTAATTGACAGTAGAAAGGTAAAAACTAAGACTTAACAATTTGATTGAGATTCTTATATGAGAAAGCAACTAAGGCACATGCTTCAACCTTTATTATTTGTAAATATATATGAGTGATTCTTCTAATTATTAGACTATTATTGCTTTGGTGGAAAAAACCTTAAATAATTATTACCCGATCTCTCGGCTGTAATAATCCTATGATTACGTGACGGTTCTCTAAATATATCTATCCGAGAATCAAATCATTAACCATGCATTCAAGTTCTAGAATTTCCCCGGATTAATTCGGCTAACAGCACCCGAAATCTATACCTATCTCTAGGAGCAATTCCTCATGTTTTTCGGATGATGTGTTAATTCTTTGAACCCTAATATATATTCTCTCAAATAATAAATTAGGCTAATTAGCAAACATATGTTGATCAAGCATACGATTGGAATAAAAGCATAAAATTAACACAAAACAATAATAGAATTAAAATGAACAATCACTTCATATATATAACTCATAAAATTGGCATTCACATGGCCTTAGTTTGATTAATTTAGTTCATAATTATAATTGGAAAAACAATTAAAAACATAGAATTATTCATAGACAAATATTCTGAAAATAAAAAGCTCCCTGTTAATAATTGATGAACTCGTGTTGAATCGTCGTTCTCTTCGTCTTGCTCGTTTCTTTGCTCCAATCTCCTCTCTAGCTGCCAATTTCGAACCTCTCCTTCTTGTTGTAAGAGAAAGTATCCTATTTGAGTGTAGTGTTAGTGTGTTTTGGTGTTGTGTGTTGGGTCCTTTTGACATGAAACAACACCCCTATTTATACTAGTATGCACTAGAGGATAACAACTAATATACACTAAAAGAATACAAATGGGGTACACATAGCACTGCCTAAAGGAAGACAACTAATGTTCATCATGAACATAAGTAAAAACCCACACTACACATGCCCAAAAGTAGACAACTATCAGCATTATAAATGAAAGGGGCACACAACACATGCATTACAATCATTAAAGGAGGCAACTAATGGTCTTTAGGTGTCAAAAGTTTCTAAGATTCGTCCAGCTGCCCGTAGCATTTTTCCTTCTGCGCAGCAATAGTGTCTTCATAACGTTTCCTCAGATCTTAGATTCAAGTGATTCAAGTTCTCACGTGAAGCTAAGACATAGATCTACAACTTTGTAGAAGAACACGTTCTCAGATTCTGCGTCCAAATACAGAATTATTGCATTTTCTTCCAGCTGATTTCTCTATTGTTATGATTTTTACCTTGAATTCATTTAAAACACAAATCAAAGCCACAAGTGGTAAAATTCATACATATTTGAACCTAAACCATGAAATTATTGACCTCAAATGTGTAAAACTCACACTTATCAACACCCCCAAACTTAACATTGATCGTCCCCGAGCAATTGAACAAAAGAAAACTAAGATTTAAACAACATCAAGAAAAAGGGTAAAACAAAAACAAAAGATAGCTCACTTTCGTAGAGATCACGATTGCATTTAGCGTATGCAACAAGCCTTTAAACCTCAATTTTACCAAAAGAGGACGAGTGTTGTCTCGTGAGGGTTTGCAGATGATATACCCACAAAATCCAACCAAATTTTAGTCCCTTTATCAACGCGAATCAACTTAATCAATAAGAAACCCATAGCATAAAAATCGACTGTTAAAGCTCAAAAATTTTATACACATATCAAAGACTTGCTCATGTTACACCTTGACTCGAATAAAGACCTCCAAAGGGTGTAGTGATTGTAAGTGTAAGGCATTATAGTCAAGTGGCATTCTTACCAAATTTCAGACATTAATCCCATATTTTATTAACCGTCGATCAATCCTAAAGTACAAGCCTCATAGAAACTTGATAACCACTTAAATTTCATTACTTAATCCATTTAAACCTTAAACTCATATGAAACTTCCATTTAAATTTATTAAGGTTAGGTCATGTGCAATGTTTTATTCCTTTAGGCTTTCTATGACACCCATGTATCGAGCTTTGGATCAATGACTCCCAACTAGATAGTTTTAGGGCATTAAGTGTTAAGACACTCCTTGCGGATTTAATCACTCGAGTGCCAAAGGCCACGAAATAAAACTAGACCTTTCATTCATTTTCAACCTAAATTGGCTTGAGCAAAGCTCAAATTAGCATGACAGTACAGTATATAGGCATGTTGCTTTTCACCTCCAGTACATATCAGCCTGACTTTATAGTCATACCAATCATCAACCTTTTTCATTAATTATTAGGTATACGAAGCAACTACTCAACTCGTGACCTTAAGAAGAATCTAAGTTAACATTTCTGGGAGAAAGTCTTTAAGTGTTTCAGGATGATTATCCACTTGACTCCTCTACCATCGACTTATCGTGCATTTGTGATTCATCTTATGGAAATTCTACTCTAATCTAGGGTCCCATGAGCAAAGTGAAGACATGTGTATTCCAACATAATATATATATATATATATATATATATATATATTTTCATGCCATCGAACTTACATTAATTAGTTTCATTGCATCAATTTGGGGACTAAAAATTAAAAATTTCAAGCTTAAAATGAATCACCTACATGAACATTCAAAAGTATCAAAAAATATTATTATTACTTAAACACCCCCAAACTTATTCCTAACATTGCCCTCAATGTTACATCTAAAAGAAATACTTACAAAACCGGAAAGCTTAAAAAGCAAACCGAGGAGTAGTCGGTTGAGTCGAAAATCAAGGCGATCCTATCAGAATGCTCAACATAAATTGGACTCCCCTACTCACGCTTTTCCATGTGCTCAAAAAGAAGATAAAAATGTTGCAAAATTTAAGAACAATTCAACAGTAATACCCCCAAACTTATTCAACAGTTACACTTCAGCCCCCAGAACAATCAAAACTCATCACAATACAAAACAATCACCACAAGCATTAATAGCAACAAACAATCACACAAGCCCCAAACGGCTATGTATGTACAAAAATAAGAAAGACGAGCAAAACCAACCTCCTGGACATAAAATTTCAAAAATACTTTCTGACTCTCACGTCCGTATGTGGGAGGCAGTAATGAAATATATATATATATATATTATTTTTTCTCGAACCATTTTCCTGTAACAAAACAACCAAGACGAAATGAAAGATTAAAATGCAAAAATGAAAGCAAACTAGACGCTAAAAAAATATATATATATAAATAAAAAAAAATAAGAAAAGTAAGAAACATGGGTTGCCTCCCAAGAAGCGCTTGTTTATAGTCAATAGCTCGACTGTTCAGAATCGAATTAAGTCGATGGCTCTTGGAACTTGATAGACGAGGTGTCTGCGTTCCAATCAGTTCCCCAGTAATATTTCAACCTGTGTCCATTGGTCAAGAATACTTGTCCATCATCTGTAATGAGCTCCACAGCCCCTGATGAATACACTCGTGTGACTCGAAATGGTCCTGACCAACGAGATTTAAGTTTTCCCGGAAAAAGTTTGAGTCTTGAATTATACATCAGAACCAATTCGCCTTCCTTGAATTCCCGTGACAAGATATGCTTGTCGTGCCACTTCTTAGTCGTTCCTTGTATAGCTTGGCATTCTCGTATGCCTCATGTCTCCACTCCTCGAGCTCATTCAGTTGAAGTAGCCGCTTGTTACCTACAGAACTTGCATCGAAATTAAGGAATTTGATAGCCCAATAAGCACGATGTTCAAGTTCGACAGGTAAGTGACAAGCTTTTCCAAATACAAGGCGATATGGGGACATGCCAATAGGGGTTTTAAAAGCAGTACGGTAAGCCCACAATGCATCATCTAATTTCAGAGACCAATCAGTTCGATGACTATTTACCGTTTTTTCTAAAATCCTTTTATTTCCCTATTAGATACTTCGACTTGCCCACTAGTTTGAGGGTGATAAGGGGTCGAGATTTTATGTTTAACACCATATTTGTTCAACAATTTTTCAAATTGCTTGTTACGAAAGTGTGTACCTCCATCACTTATGATTGCTCTAGGGGTACCAAATCGAGTAAAAATTCGTTTCTTAAGAAATCTAAGAACCACCCTAGCATCATTAGTCTGCAAAGCCTCGGCTTCGACCCATTTAGACACATAGTCGACAACAACAAAAATGTATTTATTAGAACACGAACTAGGAAAAGGACCCATAAAATCAATACCCCACACATCAAATAGTTCGCATTCAAGCACAGTGTTCATTGGCATTTCGTGTCGTCTAGAAATGTTACCTACCCTTTGACATCGATCACAAGATTTAAATAAGCATAAGCATCCCTAAACAGAGTAGGCCAGAAAAAACCTGATTGTAGAACCTTGGCAGCAGTCTTAGCAGGCCCGAAGTGACCTCCTATTGGCATGTCATGGCAGTGAGCCAGGACAGATGCCATTTCCTTCTCAGGTATACATCTTCGGATAATTCCCTCCACACCAATTTTAAATAAGTAGGGCTCTTCCCACAAATATTGCCTAGCATCGTGTAAAAACTTCTTTCTTTGGTGAAAGGTTAGATCAGGTGGTAGAATTCCAGCTACTAAATAGTAAGCAAAATCAGCATACCAAGGTACTGAAATAGAAGAAAGAGCACTAAGTTGCTCATCAGGGAATTCATCTCTTATTGGGTTCTTATCCATTCCCTCATCCACTAACTCGAGCCTAGAGAGGTGATCAGCTACTACATTCTCAGAGCTTTTTTTATCTTTGATTTCTAAGTCAAACTCTTGTAGTAATAAAATCCACCTTAGCAGTCTAGGTTTGACATCCTTTTTAGCAAGCAAGTACTTCAATGCAGAATGATCAGTGTACACGATAACTTTGTTAAGCACAAGATAAGAATGAAATTTGTCAAAGGCAAAGATAACAGCTAGAAGCTCTTTTTCAGTGGTAGCATAATTGAGTTGAGCTTCAAGAAATAGCATTAAGGTACAACTAGCATAGTATATAGCATGAAAGCTTTTACCCTTCTTTTGACCAAGTACAGCTCCTACGGCTGTGTCACTCGCGTCACACATCAACTCAAATGGCAAACTCCAGTCGGGAGCAGCCATCACGGGTGCTGAGATCAATTTTTCCTTTAAAGTGAGGAAAACCTGCATACATGCATCATCAAAATCAAATACTGCATCTTTCATTGTCAAGTTAGACAGAGGTTTAGCAATTTTGGAAAAATTAGCAATAAAACGCCTATAAAACCCGGCATGCCCTAGAAAACTTCGCACGGCTTTGACTGTGGTGGGTGGTGGGAGATTGGCTATCACTTCAATTTTTGCTCGATCCACCTCAATCCCCTTCTTGGATATCTTATGGCCTAGAACAATGCCTTCTTGTACCATGAAGTGGCACTTTTCCCAATTCAAGACTAAATCAGTATCCTCACATCTCTGCAACACGAGGGTTAGATTGTACAAACATCTATCATAGCTTGAGCCAAACACAGAAAAGTCATCCATGAAGATTTCAATACATTGTTCGATCATGTCATGAAATATAGCCATCACGCATCTTTGAAAAGTAGCAGGTGCATTACATAAACCAAAAGGCATCCGTCTATAAGCAAAAGTGCCATAAGGACAAGTGAAAGTGGTTTTCTCTTGATCCTCAGGTGCAACAGCAATTTGGTTATAGCCGGAATACCCATCCAAAAAACAATAATATTCATGCTTAGCTAATCTTTCTAACATTTGATCGATAAAGGGAAGTGGGAAATGGTCTTTTCGGGTACATTCATTCAATTTCCTATAATCGATGCAAACCCTAAAACCAGTGACAATTCTAGATGGAATGAACTCATTATTATCATTAAGAACGACTGTCGTACCTCCCTTCTTTGGCACTACCTGAGTTGGACTTACCCATGAGCTATCAAAGATAGGAAAAATGATTCCAGCATCGAGTAACTTGATTACCTCTTTCTTCACCACTTCTTGAATTTGAGGATTTGACCTCCTTTGTGGTTGTATGGTGGGCTTTGAGCTCTCTTCCATCAGGATCTTGTGCATGCAAATGGCCGGACTAATCCCTTTGATGTCAGCAATCTTCCATCCAAAGGCCCTTTTGTGCTCCTTCAACACCTTTAATAACTTTGCTTCTTGTGGCTCTGTAAGAGAAGAAGAATAATCAGTGGCAAAGTTTCATTATCACTTAAATAAACATATTTAAGATGTGAAGGTAAGGATTTTAGATCAAGAATCGGTGGTTTCTTAATGGATGGTTTGGATTTGCTTGACAGTGGCTGATCCAACATCTCAAATTTCCTTATGATGGCACATTGTGTACGCCTCTCCAGACTATGGACAGCCATCAGTTGTCTATCATCTGCTGACTCAGCATCCTTACATTTCATTATGCATATTTCAAGTGGATCGTCAGAGATGTTTTCCTGAAAATGCTCGAAAATCAAAGGATCACAAACATCTATTTGCAAACACGACTCGTCATCACCGACATGCTTTAAAACCTTGAAGACGTCAAAAGTAACTCTCTCTGCTCCCACATTTAAAGTTAACTTACCATTTGCTACATCGATCATAGCTTTACCTGTGGCTAGGAAGGTCTTCCTAGGATGAGAGGAACTTTGACGTCTTCTTCCATTTCTAGAACCACGAAGTCCACCGGAAAGTAAAATTTGTCAACTTGCACGATCACATCCTCTATGATTCCCTTCGGGTGTTTGATAGATCGATCTGCAAGTTGAAGACTCATCGAGGTTGGCTTCGGACTTCCCAAGCCCAATTTCTGAAAGAACGAGTATGGGAGAAGGTTTATGCTAGCCCCTGAATCACACAACACTCGGTCAAATTTGAGTTGCCCGATGGTGCATGGGATCGTGAGGCTCCCTGGATCTTTGAGTTTCTTTGGCAACTTATTTAATACTACTGCTGAGCATGCTTCTGTCAAACACACCGTTTCATTCCCTTCCCACTTTTGCTTGTTTGAGAGAATGTCCTTGAAAAACTTGATGTAATTGGGCATCTGCAAAATTGCATCAATAAAAGGAATGTTAATTCTAACTTCTCGAAGAATTTCTAAGATCCTAAGAAAGCTCTTATCCATTTCTTTTTTATTCTTTTTATGTGCGACGGGAAAGGGGAGACGTATTTCAACTGGTTTAGAAGAAGAAGGAGATAAAGTTTCGGTAAAATTCTGTTCTGCCTCTGACGTATGGATAGTGGATTTTCCCACGTTCGTACGTTGACCGGTCAACTCTGGACTACATTTTGGTCACATCTGGACTGTGGAGGCAGCGTGTTCAAATCTTCGAGATTTTCCAACGTTCGGACATTGCTTTCATGTTCGGGCGTTGGCTTCTGGGGAGGTGCATTTTTCACTTCTTTTCCATTACGGAGGGTAACGGCATGGCATTGTTCCTTCGGATTCTTCTGTGTATCGCTTGGAAGTGTCCCGGGTGCTCTTACTCCTGCATCATTTGATAATTGTGCAAATTGATACTGCAACTCTTTCATTCGCGTCATAACACCTTGTAACATCAATCGAAGCTCTGAAAATGATTCGTCCGATTTTTGCATGTGAGCATCTAATCTTTCTTCGACAGTGGGAGTTCTTGGAATTTGACCTTGTGGCTTAAAATTCCCAGGCTTCTGAGCTTGATTGTTGTAAAACGGAGGCCTCGGTGCTTGGTAGATGCCTTGTGGTGCATTCTGTGCCGGATTTGGCCTTTTTGGGAAATTCGTGGGTATGTGAAAGTTCAATTGAGGTTTGTTTGAATTTCCAACATAATTCACATTCCCGATGGCTAGCTCTGATTCGGCATCTTGTTCTACCTCTTGAGCAACGGCAACCCTTCGGGATTGTGGAATAATCTCATCATCATCTTCAGGGTACAGTTCATCCTCCCGTGCCATCTGCTCTAGCTTTGCCCACACTATTCTGCTATCGAGACCTAAAAGATCACCACCAGCTCCTGCATTAAGTCTGTGATGAATTCGAGACCGGACTCCATTAAAGAAGTGTAGTACTCGCTCGTCTCTAGAATAATTGTGATCAGGGAATTTTCGAAGCAGACCCTTGTATCTTGCCCATGTTGATGCTAACGATTCATCCCATCTTTGCATAAAACCCTTGATCTCGCTTCTCGACTCGTTAATCCTTGATGGAGGGAAAAACTTGTTGAGAAACTCCTCGACTAACTCACCCCACGCTTCAATGGATTGCGGGGGCAATGACTTGTACCACAGGGTCCCTTTATCCTTAAGCGAGAAATGGAATAATCTGAGGCGGATGGCATCAAGATCTCTTGGGTGAAATTGCATAGTAGTCAACACATCATTGAAGTGCTCCAATTGATCATGAGGCGACTCTTTTTTATCACCATAAAATTGTTCCGCCTGAACCATGTTGAACATGTGAGGTGGAATATGGAAGTTTGGTGTGGCAAAATTGGGGAACACAACAGGCCCCGACGTAGTGTGTACACGTGGTGGTTGATTACCGCGAACTGATGGGGGTGATGCCGGAGGTGCCGGTTGCATGGTTTGAAACAAATTTTGAAACTATTCCCTATTCTCGGGAAGATTCATGTCAGGGAAATTTCCAGCCATAGCTCGTTTTCTTAAGTTTGCTTGAAACGTTCGATCAATCTCGGGATCAAATTCCTCAAAACCCTTTCCTGAGGTTCTGGTCATTCACCACAAAAATACCCTGTTTAAACAAAGAAGTAAACCACAAGAATTTAGAGCTAGAAGATAAAAGTAAAAAGAATTGATAAAAGAAAGTAAACTAAAAATTGCAATAAACTTACAAACTAAAACAAAACAAGTCCCCGGCAACGGCGCCAAAAACATGACACGAAAAATCCTTACGTGTATAAAACAGCAAGTGGACTGGTCGTGTGTAGTAATAGAATGGATATTAAGTCCGGAATGTCGAACCCACAGAGACTCGTATTTTAAATTAACAAGTTTAAAGCAATTGAATTAAATTAATAGATTTTTGATTAATTGACAGTAGAAAGGTAAAAACTAAGACTTAACAATTTGATTGAGATTCTTATATGAGAAAGCAACTAAGGCACATGCTTCAACCTTTATTATTTGTAAATATATATGAGTGATTCTTCTAATTATTAGACTATTATTGCTTTGGTGGAAAAAACCTTAAATAATTATTACCCGATCTCTCGGCTGTAATAATCCTATGATTACGTGACGGTTCTCTAAATATATCTATCCGAGAATCAAATCATTAACCATGCATTCAAGTTCTAGAATTTCCCCGGATTAATTCGGCTAACAGCACCCGGAAATCTATACCTATCTCTAGGAGCAATTCCTCATGTTTTTCGGATGATGTGTTAATTCCTTTGAACCCTAATATATATTCTCTCAAATAATAAATTAGGCTAATTAGCAAACATATGTTGATCAAGCATACGATTGGAATAAAAGCACAAAATTAACACACAAAACAATAATAGAATTAAAATGAACAATCACTTCATATATATAACTCATAAAATTGGCATTCACATGGCCTTAGTTTGATTAATTTAGTTCATAATTATAATTGGAAAAACAATTAAAAACATAGAATTATTCATAGACAATATTCTGAAAATAAAAAGCTCCCTGTTAATAATTGATGAACTCGTGTTGAATCGTCGTTCTCTTCGTCTTGCTCGTTTCTTTGCTCCAATCTCCTCTCTAGCTGCCAATTTCGAACCTCTCCTTCTTGTTGTAAGAGAAAGTATCCTATTTGAGTGTAGTGTTAGTGTGTTTTGTGTTGTTGTGTGTTGGGTCCTTTTGACATGAAACAACACCCCTATTTATACTAGTATGCACTAGAGGATAACAACTAATATACACTAAAAGAATACAAATGGGGTACACATAGCACATGCCTAAAGGAAGACAACTAATGTTCATCATGAACATAAGTAAAAACCCACACTACACATGCCCAAAAGTAGACAACTATCAGCATTATAAATGAAAGGGGCACACAACACATGCATTACAATCATTAAAGGAGGCAACTAATGGTCTTTAGGTGTCAAAAGTTTCTAAGATTCGTCCAGCTGCCCGTAGCATTTTTCCTTCTGCGCAGCAATAGTGTTTTCTTCATAACGTTTTACTCAGATCTTAGATTCAAGTGATTCAAGTTCTCCCGTGAAGCTACGACATAGATCTACAACTTTGTAGAAGAACATGTTCTTAGATTCTGCGTCCAAAATACAGAATTATTGCATTTTCTTCCAGCTGATTTCTCTATTGTTATGATTTTTACCTTGAATTCATTTAAAACACAAATCAAAGCCACAAGTGGTAAAATTCATACATATTTGAACCTAAACCATGAAATTTTTGACCTCTCAAATGTGTAAAACTCACACTTATCATCTAACATGAAATTTCCTAACAAATAGAAAAATTGCCATCAAGCCCTCATTTCACCCTATAAATACTTCTATCTATTCATTCAATTGCCTATCTTTTTCACTCCAACTAATTCTTCCTCAAAATATCAAATCCTTCTCCATTTTTGACCTCTTTAGGGTCTCAAACCGTTCCAAATTAATCAACAAGAAGTGAAAGCTCAACCTACAACAAAACACATATCATGCAAGCAATTTTTGAAAGAAAATTCTGTTCTGGCAGAGTTTTTTATCTTCATGTTTTGAGGTATCAAATGATGTTCATTTTTAGAGTTCTTTAGCTCAAACTCATCCTAACAAAACATGGAACTGTAATATTAAGTTGGATTGTGCTAATTTGGTCGCTAAGGTTCCAGAATCGACCATTGAATCACCACTTCATGTTCTGTGCTCGCAGTTCCTGCAACTTCTAATCATGTTCGTGTAGCCAGAAATCATACTTTTGGTGGTCTAATCATGCATGCAATCCCACCTTTGGAAATCCCTTTAAGTATAGAATATGCTACTGGTGAGCGTTTCTTCGAATGATTATGTAAATAATCCAGAATTTACATTCTAAGAATCACTGCCATTCCCCTGTTTTTAGCCAAGAATTTGTGTTCCATTTCCCTTTAGCCTGAAATGCCCCTTATGTTTGTTCAATTAATTATCAAACACCACCACTAGAAATCTTATTGAGTTTACATATGTTTAGTGGTGGATTTGTGGAAAAACACTTGGTAAAATATCCGGATATTGTCATTGGAGTAACACTGCCAGTACCTAATCTTTAATTCCAGAAATGTTTCAACGAAATCTTTTGCCCAAAAACACTCCTTAAGCTGGTCCGATTGTATATGCAAAGACGCCACTATAAATCTGTGAGAGTAGATATTTATAGTCATAAGAGTTTTCAAAATACATGGAGTAATGTGATCAGAAAGTTGATTTGCTTAGAAGGTGACGTTAGGTGTCAAAATCTGGTAGTTCCGGACACTTACTTTGAAGGCCCGAATTACCCTTTTTGGTCAGGTTCTCGAGATGAAATCTAGACTTTAAGGAAGTTGAGTTCATTATGAACCTATGGATATTAAGTTTAATTGATGATTAGAAAGTTAAGGAGACAAAAATGGGATAATGGCGGAGACGCGCGATGATCGATGGGTGCGCACAGTGGAGTGATCTTGTGTAATCTTGTGTGCGAATGTATAATGGAGGTTAAAGCTTTTTGGGATTCAAGTTATAAATCATATTGAAGATGGGTAAGGGTTAGGTAAGTTGGCTTGGCCTTAACCTTTGGTTATTCGCGATTAAGTGTATCACACTGGGAATTAGATTATCAAATGATTGCATTGTGAGCTTGTTATTGATTGCATTTTATTTGTAATAAGTTCTTCCTATGAGACATTTTAAGGAAACAAAGTTGGACAAATTATAGTATTGGACGACTACTCAGGGGCGATTCTAAGTAGGTTGGAAGTGTATGGTGAGTTGCCTCGCAACACTATATTTATATGTCTTTCATAACTGGAAGGAAGTTTTTCTACGTCCTGTATATATTTATATGCAATTTGTCATTGTTTTACAATTTTCAAATAAATGAATTTCAATGTTTTTCAACTAATATCAAATGTACTTTTTCTAAACCATTGCATTGTACATTTTTCCAAAGTCATGAATCATTTTAAATGCATATTTTGGAGAAAATGATTTCCAAGATAGTATATCTTCAACAGACGTTTTGACACTTATTCACTAAAATTGGCTAATTATTGTATTATGAGCTAAAAGGCCACTCTTGCATCAACTATGAATTTATGTGATTGCATATTATATATGGTTGAGTGTCGGGCCCAAGTGTCGGGCGTGGATAGAGCTAGGGTTCGGCTGGACAGGCACAGGCTTACAGTCTTAAAATGGTTCCCGCTATCCACGGCCAAATCCCAACGCCTAAAGACGGAGTGTTCTGAGGGTGAGTGGGTCGTAGGAATTGAATTGTGGCATACCCGAGATATGAGCAAACGGGCTTCGCTAGCCTAAGTGGGGAGGCGTAAGGTGATGGCTTTTAAGCTGATTGTCAGGGATGACAAGGACGAAGCAGCGGGACCTAAAGTGCTATGAGCAAAGTCATCGGATGCGATGCTACTGCTAACATGGCCCCCTACTGCTTAAATGTGCAATGTAAAGTTTATTTTAACTGCCTATTGATTGAATGCATATACTATGTGTTTATACTAAAGTTTTGGTGTCATATCATCTATTGCCTAACTGCTATCAGGAACGCAAATTTCATTTTAAGTATTTCAATGATTTTCTAAAAAATAAAAACTATTATTGATTTCAGCTCATTAACTTATGATTTTGGGTCTAAAAACTATTTTAAGCACCTTTTACACGAACTTTGACACTCACTAAGCCTTTACTTACGTATTTCACTTTCTTTCTTCCAGTTAGAGGTGAGTTGAGAAAAGAGATTGGTTTGGAGGACCATGAGTATAGACATGGACAATCCTAGAGGTGAATATTGCAGATTGAATCATGGATAGTAAGTTTACTTATATGTTTGATTGACATTGTTAGGGCTGTGACCCTACTAGGTAAATTGTTGAAAATGTGTTAGATTTTAGATTGGGCTACTTTATTGAAAAATTCACGCTTCTAGTTTAGGCCGTTTCCAGATCTAAAAATTGGGGTGTGACAGAGTGGTATCAGAGCTTAGGCTAGTGCCTGAGCTATACCAGGATAGGTTCCTCGGACTGTGGTTTAGGTATTGAGTGAGAGTTCGAGATGATAATATGGTTGGAGATAAAGTGTTTCAGTACTTAAATTGTGGCAAACCATTGTTTGGGCGGCCGACCAAGCGATGATTGATTACAATTGTAGCACTGAGCTAGGAATGTGTCTAGAATAAAGCACTATAGGAGCTTTGATTGCAAACAGACACTTGAGTCGCAAAAGGTCTAATAGAATAAAGGATGAATATTCTTTGTGAATAAGAGAATTTACATTAATTACTCAACCTCATACTTATGAGAAAGCGAGTGGGAAATTAGCTTTCATGTAGTTTCTTGAGTACAGTGATAGTTTATTGATATTATACAGAATAATTTTTGGATGTGATACAGGAAAGGTGATTATAAATGACTATTTTAATATTTGATCGTACTATAAAAGTGACTTAGAAGTTACTACACGAAAAGATAGTGGCATGGTTATGGATTCAGTGATTTAAGTCCTGTAACATCATGATTAATGGAACATCTTTTACAACTGGTCTTATAGTGCTACCTATACAAGAGTATGAAATTATTTTAGAAACGGATTAGTTGTCTTATCATCATGCCCAATAGATTATCTTACAAGGGTTGTGAAGTCTTGTGCGCCTGGTAAGTCGATTACAGATCTAGTAGGAAACACAAGGATTGCTTTAGCACCTACCATTTCAGCTGTTATGGCACGAAAGACACTTTGGAAAGAAAGGTAAGCCTATTTAGCTTCCATGATTAACAAGCCAAAAGATAAAGTGAATATTAAATAAGTATCCGTAGTTCCTGAATTTTAACCTCTTGACCAACAGAAAGGGAGGTGGAGTTCTCCATCGAGATTTTACCGGAACCACTCCAATATAAGGAAAGCTTAGCTATAAAAGTTGTGGAGATAGGATTTATTGACCTTAATACGTCTCTATGGGGAGATCTAGTGTTATTTGGCAAGAAGAAAGATAGATCATTGAGGTTATGTATAGAATACTGGGGGTTAAATAGTGTAACCATCAAGAACAAGTATCCTCTTCCACGAATTGAAGAATTATTTGACCAACTCCAAGGAGCTATGATGTATTCTAAGCTTGATTTGCAACAAGGATATAACTAATTAAGAATTAACAATGAGGATGAGCTTAAGACCGCTTTCCAAACAAGATACGGACAATATGAGTTTGTTGAAATGCCATTTGGATTGACCAATACCCCAACAACCTTTATGGATGTTATGCATAGTATATTACCTTCTAATTTGGATCACTTGTGGTGATATTTATAGACGACATCATTGTCTATATCCAAGACCAAAGAAAATCATCAACGACACTTAAGGATTGTATTGTAAGTCTTAAGAGACAACAAGCTCTATGCGGAATTTAGCAAGTGTGAGTTTGGGTTAACTAAGGTTGCCTTCTTAGGTCATGCGATTATGGGTAATGGAATCTGTGTTGACGCCTCGAAGGTAGAATCTATTGTGGAATGGAAAAGACCTGAGAATGTCACAAAAATAAGAAGCTTTCTCGGATTAGTAGGATACTATCAGAGATTTGTCGAGGATTTCTCTAAGATAGCAGGACCATTAATTCGACTAACTCAAAAGAAGATAAAGTTTGAATAGAATGATGAGTGTGAGTCAAGCTTCCAAGAGTTAAAGAGAAGGCTCACAATAGCACGTATTTTAGAACTTCCTAATGGAATGATAATTTTGGAGTTTACGGTGATGTCTCTAAGGAGGGACTTGGATTATGCTTATGCAAAATGGTAAAGAGATAGCGTATGTATAACGTAGACACAAACCCTACGAACAGAACTACCCAACCCATGATTTGGAAGTAGCCTTCATTATTTCTGAAATAAAGAAGTGGAGACATTACTTGTATAGAGCATCATACCGACCACAAAAGTCTTAAGTATCTATTCTCTCAAAAAGAGTTGAATTTGAGACAAACAAGGAGAATGAAACTTCTTGAAGACCACAATTGTTCATTCCAAACCCACCTTAGAAAATCTAATGTAGAAGCAGATGCTTTATGTCAGAAAATGAGTGTTGCAAGATTAATGGTTAACGAATGGAGGATGTTGAAGGATGTGAGTTTTTGGAATACAAAAGAATTTGGATTACACATCTTATGTGCTAATATCAAAGTAGAACCCAATTTTCTTGGATCAAAGTTGCACTAGATCAAGATCTATATTTAAGAACTTAAGGGAGAAGATCCTTCAAGAAATGTAGGCCTGAATTTCATATCTGGGAAGACGACCTGATACAGCTTAAAAATAGGGTGTATGTACCAAATGATGCTAGTGTGAAGAAGTTCATACTTGATGAAGGTCGTCGCTTGAAAAAGACCATATACCTTGGAGGTAATGAGATGCACAAGGAGTTAAGGAATATTACTGATTAGTCAATCTGAACAACCAAGTCACTAATTATGTCCCACGATGCTTTACATGTCAACAAGTGGAACCAAAACATCAAACATTAACGACATTCTGGACTTTTACAACCTTTAAAAATACCCGAATGGAAAGGGGAATATCTAACAACGAACTTTATAACTGATTTACCCCGAACTACAAGTGGTCATGATTCTATTTGGATAATTGTGGATGGGCTCACAAAATGAGCTCATTTCTTGCCTGTCTGGGAGGTAGAACCTCTCTAAGTTAGCTTGATGGTACGTTAAGGAAATTGTGAGACAGCATGGTGTTTCAGTTAACATTGTCCTTAGTAGAGGCCAAAGATTCATACCATTGGGCGGTGGTTCCTCTCCTTCCTCTCTCGATTTTGGAAAAGCATACATGTTGCATTGGAAACTAAGCTAGGCATTAGCACAACAACTTACCCTCAGTCGGATGGACAATTTGAGATAGTCATTCAAATAATAGAAGCTATGTTGCGAGCATGTGTTTTGAATATTCATTGAAGTTGGGATTAATATCTAGCTATTGCAAAATTTGTTTATAACAATAGCTACTAGGACATAATTTGAATGACATCGTATGAAGCATTATGGGAGAAAGTGCAAATCACTAATTCCTTAGGAAATGAAGATGAGTGGATTCCTAAGAGAAAAAACATCAGGAACAGTCAACAATTCCAAAATTGGATTTGGTACAAGAAGCTATAGATAAAATCCGACTCGTTTAAGAGCAAATGGAAACAACACAGAGTCGTTAGAAGAGTTATTTTGACCAAAGAAGAAAAAGAGAATTGAAATTCTCAATTGGAGATGAGATATTCTTGCGGTAATCTTCGCAAAGAAGTATTCTATAGCCTACAAAAGATGGGAAGTTAAGCCCTAGTTATATTGGAACATTCAAAATTTTGGAAAGAATTGGGAAAGTAGCGTATCAATTGGTACTCTCAAGCATGATGTCCTTCACGTTAGTAGGTTAAACGAATACCTACCCGATGCTCAACATATACTCAAGGAAGATGAAATACAAGTTCAAGGAAATTTGACTTATGTAGAAAAACCAATGAGAATTATGGATCGAAAGGTACGTGGACATAGAAAGAAAAGAATGTCATTGGTTGAGGTGAAAAGGAAAAATCACGAAGTTAGAAGAAGCAACTAGGGAGATTAAAGAATACAATCGAAGACACCATCCTCAACTTTTTTTTTAAGTGAGAATTTGGCGACCAAATTCTTTTAACTGGGGGAGAGTGTGATAGCTGAGGTTTCGTAATACTAATATACTTACTAAATCAACGACTGGTAGTATAATTTATTTACGAGTACTTGATTAATACTTGATTAATATGTATGAGTTCTTATCTTGGTAATTAGATTGGATGAATATTAACTTTTATCCATGTAGGGGCTCAATATTAACTCCTATGTATATAGGGACCATGAGATGAAATACAATAAGGTAAGGACTATGAGACAAATAGGAAAATTTCCATCAAGCCCTCATTTCACCCTATAAATACTTCTATCTCACTACAAGAAAATGTGCCATTTACCACAATAATTTTTACCTCCCTAGGAAAAATGTGGTAACAAATTACTACATACCTCAATTTTATAATTGTGGTTAATAGTCCTTAATTCGTGTGGTAACAACTAATTTAATTACCTTGGTAAATAATGACTTATTTACTACAATATTAATTTGAGGTAAATAATACTATGTTTTTACTCCACTTGAATTTAAAAATTAAAGTATTAATTCCCAGACTCTTAACGTGGACCCCAATCAGTTTTTTTAATTTTTTTTTTGAGGGAGCCCAATTAAGAATTTTGGGACTAATTTGGCGGTAATTTAATAAAATTTTGGTGGGAGCCAAAAGTGGGAAGACCAAAATAACAAGTATTGCAATTTGTTCCCACTCAAAACACCCCTCCACTCCCAAAGCCCCGGCTGCCCCTTTTCAACATCACCCAACCCTATCTAGTCCCACCCATCCCTTCAAATTAAATCACATTGCAGGAAGTTGCGTCTAGTCCTCCTTCATCTCCAATCCCGCAAACTGATTTCGCGGCCACAGAGAAAAACTTAAAGTTTCGGTTCTGATTTTGGTATTGTAAAACTTCACCTCTCTACTTCTTAATTTTTTAATTACTTGTTAGAAAAATTCCGAAAAATAGCAACTATAAAGGCTTCTAATCTAGCATGCAACTTGTTAATTTATATCCAGTTCTTAGGAATTCAAAAGGGATTGCCTTTTTTTAGAGGTGCGAGGGTTTCTTCATTGTTTGAATGCTTGGTTTGGTTTGCTGGTGGGGTTTTGGGATATAATTACAGATTATATAGAAGTTAAATAAAAGAATTCTTGCATTAATATGAAAGATTTAACTTTAAAGGAGCCACATTCAATTGGGTGTTAATATTTTTTTTTTGTTTTTTTGGTTTTGTGCCTCAATGATCTCATGCTTAGATCTCTGTTATGGGTATCGATCCATATGTTTTAAATGGGTATGGGCATTTCATAATTGAGGCTATGATAAGTGGGTCATATTATTTAATAGTTTAAGTTGGAATTTTGTACTTGAAGGTGAGAGACCCTGAAAAATTGTATTGTAGGAGCACACTTTTGGATTCTCTGACTACTAATCTTGGAGTTCTTGCAAAGGAGAGAGTGATTCTTTTATATAGGTAAAAAAAATTATGATACTATTTCGTTTCATTGTCTTTAGCTTATTACTATCTAACTTTGTTATATGAGATACATAATTGATGTTTTTCATGTGAAAGCAACCCTCTCAAAAAGAAAGTTTATGTGTCTGCTTTATATGGAAATGACATAGTACTTCTTGAAGAATAATTCGAGCTCCACCTGAGCTTGATGAATTCCTAGCTATATGTATTCCTAAATTTACTCTAAGAAGTTGGACATCTCTAGGGATGTAAATGAGTCGAGCTCCACCTGAGCTTGATGAAATTTTCGATCTTAAGCTCGATTATATTTTTTGAGTTTGTTCACGACAAGCCTAATTTTTAAATATCAAGCTCGAGCTTGATATAGATGAGTTGAGCTCGAAGAAAAAAAATTCATTTCATTATTTTTTTTCTTTAAACAAATAAACTCAATTCTATTCATTTGACCAAATTATTGAAGTATTTAATAATATAAATATATAATTAAAAATATAATAACAAAAGTAAAGGAATAATAATAATAATTAATATAAAAATAAGATTTAAAGATAAGGTAAAAGTACTTCACTATATTTCTATTCAACAATATTTACGAACAATGTTTTTGTTAAACTTATTTTAGAAACATATGTCATGTCAATGAATTATATATGATATATATATATATATATGTGTGTGTGTGTGTGTGTCTATATGTATATTATATTATTACTAGTATTATTATGATTAACATTAGTTTATTGACATTATTTAGAAATGGAGATTTACAACATACCCTTATAATTCTTATAAAATTATAAGACAAATGTCACTCATAGTCCCTAAAGTATTCCATTTGTCTCACTTACGTCTCTAAACTAAAATTTGTTACGCTACCGTCCCTAAAGTAATAATTTTGTCTCACTTTAGTCCTTTTATGTCAAAATAAAACCTAAAGTAAGGGTAAAATGGTAAAATTAAGTTTTTTGGTCCTTTTTTGGAAATTTTTTGGAGTTTCTCGGCTATGCAGACAGCTGTGCGCATCTTCACGAGTTAATTCATAAATCATTGTATAAAGCCCATATTCATGAACCGTTTTCTTCCCATGAAACTAGACACATAGGGATATTCACACATATACCGCACATAATCAGGAGATGTCTAGAACAAAGCAGTTTTGCATTCAAAGTTAGAGAAAAATATGTCGCTGAATCCGACAGCTGTGCGCGTCTTCACGAAAAAATTCATAACTCATTGTGGAAAGTTTGGATTCATGAAACGTTTTATTTCCATGAAACTAGACACATAGGGATATCCACACATATATCACACATAATCATGAAATCTCTAGAACAAAGCAGTTTTGTATTCAAAGTTAGCAAAAAATCTATCGGCTTGATGCTAACTTTGAATACAAAACTGATTTGTTCTAGACATCTCATGATTATGTGCGATATATGTATGGATATCCCTATGTGTCTAGTTTCATGGGAATAAAACGGTTCATGAATCCAAGCTTTCTACAATTAGTGATGAACTCTAACTTTGAATGCAAAACTGCTTTGTTCTAAACATCTCCTGATTATGTGCGATATATGTATCGATATCCCTATGTGTCTAGGTTCATAGGAAGAAAACGGTTCATGAATCCGAGCTTTCTACAATGCGTTATGAAGTTTCTCGTGAAGACGCACACAGCTGTCTGCACAACCGAAAAACTCCAAAAAAGGACCAAAAAACTTAATTTTACCATTTTACCCTTACTTTAGGTTCAATTTTGTCATAAAAGGACTAAAGTGAGACAAAATTATTACTTTAGGGACGGTAGCGTAACAAATTCTAGTTTAGAAACGTAAGTGGGACAAATTGAATACTTTAGGGACTATAAGTGACATTTGTCCAAAATTATATAGTCACTAAATTAGATAATACAATGTAGTTATTAAACGTTTATAAGTTCCTAAAATATACATCTTGTTATTTAGTTTCCAAAACTTAATCTTCATTTATAATATGTATCAGGTCAATAGCCGTGTATCAATCTCATAGATTAATTTACAAAAGACAAATAAGAATGAACATTGTAATAAATATGAAGATAAGATAAATAATAATTAAGCACCTTTTATACAATGATTAGAAAATAAAGGGGGTGTCGTGAATGCATGGTTCAGTTGAATTAATTTGTAAAACTCATATGAGAAAATATAAACCAATAATCTACCTTATTATTTTGGATGATTTAACAAAATAAAATATAACTTGAGTATCATTAGAATATGTTCTATATAATTTTACTACATAAATGGATGTATGTATTATCTCATATTTAATTTATACAAATTTTATAAATATAAGTAATTGCAATCTTTCAATCGTTTTTGCTTGTTCTAGGTTAATTAATAGAATCATGGACAAGAGTTGGATTGATTCGTCAGAAACTTTTTCAGCTGAAATATACATATCAGGGGTAGCTCATTTTCTTGAATTTGCATTCACGGGCAAGCTAAGTGGTTCTAGAATCTATTGCCCATGTACGAAATGCAAAAATCGTTTCACGAAAAAAAAAAAAAAAGGATGATGTGAGGGAACACTATCTTTTCTATGGTTTTGAGAAGAGGTATAAGAATTGGAGATATCATGGGGAAGCGTATGTGCCATTACACAGGAATGAGACTAATGAACACATAATTTCTGATAATAGAGATGATATAGTGGGTATGGTGCATGAAGCGGTGAAAATTCCTTCCACAAATGTGGATGTAGGGTTTAGCCAAACGTCTAATAATGAAATGAATGAAGAAACCAAAAACTTCTTCAAGTTGTTGCAAGACGCAGAGACCGAGTTACTTCCAGGATGTGCAAAACAAATAAAACTCTCTTTTGTTGTTCGCCTATTGCAACTTAAGGCACTTTGTGGATGGACTAACAAATCAATTGACTTGTTACTAGAACTTTTGAAAGATTCATTCCCTGATGGTGTCAACATACCTGCTAATTATTATGAAACCCAGAAGATAACAAATGATCTAGGATTCACATATGAGACAATTGATGCATGTCCAAACAACTGTATGTTGTTCCGAGGAAAAGATGATGGTCTCAACAGATGTGAAATATGTAATTCCTCAAGATACAAAGATAATGGTAAAAAGACTGCGGCAAAGCGTATGAGATACTTTCCATTAAAGCAAAGGTTGCAAAAGTTATTCATGTCATCGAAAACGGCTTCACTCATGCGATGGCATGCAGATGAACGAATAGATGATGGCAAATTTAGGCATCCAGCAGATGCTCTGGCATGGAAAGATTTTGATATTAAAAATTCATTGTTTGCTAGTGATGCTCGTAATATTAGGATGGGATTGACATATGATGGATTTAATCCCTTCAGAATGATGAATGTTTCTTACAGTACTTGGCCAGTTATACTTATTCCGTATAACTTACCTCCATGGTTGTGCATGAAGCAGCCGGATTTTATACTATCCATTCGGATTGGTGGTCCTAAATCACCAGGGAACAAAATTGATGTTTATTTGCAACCACTAATAGAGGAACTGAAAGAGTTGTGGGAAGGTGTGATGACTTATGATGTATCCAGCAGTCAAATGTTCAATTTGCGTACAACACTGCTATGGACAATTAGTGACTTACCTGCATATGCAATGTTATTTGGCTGGGGAACAAAAGGTGCTTATGGTTGTCCTAACTGTGGTAAAGATACTCAATCTAAGTGGCTAGATAATGGCCATAAATATTGTTATACATGCCATCGTCGCTTCTTACCTCGATGACACAAGCTCCACAGGGATAAAATTTCGTTTGATGGAACAATAGAAATGGAAATAAAGAAAGTTTCAATGCAAAATGTTGGCATGCTAGAGGAGTTAGATAGAGTGGCTACTGAATATAAGAAGGAAGATATTAAAAAGCGAAGTCGAACAAAATTTGAAAAGGAAAATGAAGAACATGTTTGGAAAAAGAAAAGTATCTTTTTTGAACTTCTATAGTGGGCTGACAATTTGATACGACATAATTTGGATGTCATGCACATTAACAAAAATGTGTGTGATAACATACTTTGAACAATCATGGGAGTCAAGAAGAAAACAAAGGATAATCTTAAAGCTCGTCGTGATCTCCAAAAGAATAATATTAGGTTGCCCTTACACCCAGTTGAAAGAGATTCGGGAAAATTTTATTTGCCTCCAGCACCTTTTACAATGGGTAAGAAGGATAAAGAGATTTTCTGCAAAGTGCTAAAAAGTGTTAAAGCACCTGATGGATATGCATCAAATATATCACGTCGTATACAAATTAAGGAGCAAACTATAGGAGGTCTTAAAAGCCATGATAATCACATTCTCCTACAACAATTGCTACCTTTAGCTATACAGAGGACATTGCCTAAGAATGTGGTTGATGCAATCATTGAATTAGGCAATTTCTTTAGGAAATTGTGCTCTAAGACCAATAACAAGCCTGATCTAGAAAAACTGCAAGATCGGATAGTGCTGACACTATGCCATTTAGAGAAAATATTTCCTCCATCCTTTTTTGATATAATGGAACATCTTCCTATACATTTGGCTGATGAAGCGTTAAAAGGTGGACCAGTACAATTCCGGTGGATGTATCCCATCGAAAGGTTTTGTTACTTTTCCATTTTCATAGTCTTTTGTAATAAGTGTCAGTTTCTCCTTTTTTAATTTTTCACTTTCGATTTTAGGTACCTACTGACCCTTAAAAAATATGTGCGTAATCGAGCTTATCCAGAGGGTTCTATTGCTCGAGCGTATCTGATGGACGAGTGTATGAACTTTTGTTCAAGATATCTCAATGATGTTGAAACAAAAGAGAATCGTCGTCCTAGAAATTATGATGGTGATGATAGCACTGGTCGAGTTATTGGGAAAGGAGAGAATTTTCTCATGGACCAGTGCACATTGCTGCAAGTACATCTATATATATTATCAAATGTTGATGTCGTTCAACAATTTCGTGTTATGCATGTGGCCGAAATCACTAGGGAAAAACCTCGGGCAAGGCCTTGGGAAGTTGATCGCATTCATAGCCAGAATTTTCATGAATGGTTCAAGTTATATGTAAGTGAATACATTGATTAACAAAACCTCCCTTGTTATATATATACGTGTGTGTGAGTGTTGTTTTCTAGTATTTATTGGAATTTATTTGGTAAATATAGGTAAACAATTTGCAGCAAACATCAAATGCTCAAATACCAGAAGATATTAGAATATTGGCTAATGGTCCGATTAGACATGGAAGGAGATATAAGGCATGTGTTGTTAGAGGATTCCATTTTCGTACAAGGAGTAATGATGAAAACAAAACCACTCAAAATAGTGGAGTTATGCTGAAAGGCAACACAAAAAGTTACTAGAGTACAAAGGATAGAAGGCCTCATGATGGAGAAGTTTTATACTATGGAGTATTGACTGATATTATCAAAGTTCGATACACAAATGAAATTAAGTTTTTGATGTTTAAGTGTGATTGGGTTGATCCTGAAAAAGGAGTGAAACAAGATGAATTTAAATTCACACTAGTTAATTTTAATCACTTGTTGTACAAAAATAATATTCCTTCTGATGAGCCTTTCATCTTATCAACTCAAGCAGATCAAGTTTGGTATGTAAATGACCCTTTGCAAGTCGACTGGAAAGTAGTGGTGACAATGACTCCAAGAGAAAACTTTGATGTTTATTCACGATCAGAAGCTGAACCATATAGCAATCAACGCTTGGATGATCATGTTCCTACTTGTGATGATGATGTTGGATGGATCAGACAAAGAATAGATGGGATTCTAGTTGATGAGAATGATGATGATATTGAAAATAGCGAAGAGAACAATGATCATTAAGCTTAATTTTATTTGTAGTTGAATGTTTTAATAGACTACTTCCTCTAATTTTTGTGCTTTGTAGTTTTTCATTAGAACAATTCAGTTTCGTAAGATCTATTATGTTCATAGTTGTTAAACTTTAGCATTCATGATATTACAAGTATGTTTTGTCAGATTCCATTTTATGTTCTTTCAATAAAGTAGCAGTTAAAAACTCTAAATATCATTTTACCGTTTCTTTATGTGTATTGCCTTATATAAACTTATCTTTTACACCAAAAATTATGGATAAATTGTCAACAATTGTCTTATATAGATTGTTAATTGTGTTGACAGGTAAAGCATGACTAAAGGAAGAAAAAGACCAAGAGGTACTACTATGGAGGACATGGTACTTCAAATGAGTACCACGACAGATGGAGCCAATATTCCTAACACTTCAAAAGCTCCCACACAGCCACAAAGTCATCTTACTCCAGAAATTCAAGAACACTTTACTTCACAATCTCAGTCTCATTTATTTCATCGGTCTTAACCTACACATAGGTCATTTTCTCAAACACAACACGGGACAAGTTTTGGGTTACATGAGCTTGATAGTTTACATTTATCAAATAATTCTGAAACATGTATATCTTAAGACATCTTTGTAATTGCTGAAACCTAGAAATATTTTTTCATATTTAATTTAATCTTGTGTATCTATATCCCTATCTCTATTTTCTTTTTAATCTTTTTTTGATTTAGTATGATTGCTTTCTGTTAGCCAAATTAACAATATGTTTTTGCAAAATTCATCGTAGTACCTGTAGTTAGCAAAATACCAACAAAGAAGAACAAAGTGTGTATGAAGAAGAAAGACAGAGGCCCAGCAAAATTGTCCGACAAGTGGGGTTCAGGTACTAAAGTTGAGTTGACACTGAATGAGGAGGGGCAAGTCATTGGAGAAAAAGAAGAATATAATTGTTATTCTAGTGCTTTAGGGACATTTTCACGTATTGGGACTTTATTGCCCTTACATTATACAAGTTGGTCTTACATGCCTGAAGATAAGCTTGATGCAATTTGGAAAGATGTAGAGGTCAGTTTCATTATCATCAGTCTTAGCTTGTATTTTTGTAGGTTCCTAGTTCTTTTTTTTAATCATTGAAAATGTTTTGTTTTTGTTTGAAATATCTTTGTTTAAATCTTTAGACTATCAAATTATATGATTGATTACTATTCTTAAAATGTAGTGAAGACTTAAGTTATGAGTTACTGCAGGACTGTACTACTCTTCCTCTCGAGGCTAAAAGTGATGTTTTGCACCAATTGAATAACATGTGGAGAGATTGGAAACGCCGCCTGAAGGCAGATTACTTTACGCCTTACATGAATGATCCTGATCATGATTTTTCAGAGCTACCAAATGAGCAAATAGAACTAGATCAATGGTTGACTCTTGTAAAATACTAGAAACAAAGTGAAATACAGGTTAACAATAATCTATGTGGTTTCGTTTTTTTTTCTTACTTTTTTAATGGCGATATAGATAACAACGGATATACTATTGTAGAAACAAGCAAAGCAGAATTCCATAAATAGAGCAAACAAGAAGTATCCTCACCGTACTGGGAAGACCCCAATCCCACTTTTAAAGAACCATGTATTAATTCTTTTTTCTCATCACAACTCTTTGAATTATTATGTAGGAGAATTTTACTAAACATTAATAATGTCTGATTGCTTTCTCGTATTATTCAAACTTATTTCAGATGCAGCAGGAAGGAGAAGATACTACGGAGTTTGATATGTTTATTGCATCTCGTTCATGCGGGCAAGGAGCTGATGATGAAACAACTAATATAATTGTTAGTTCTATTTAATATTATTTTCTTAGAGGATATGAATATATTTTTAACTTTTCTAATTCTATCTAGAAAGAGTTGAAGGAAGGATTATCAAAAAGGCCTGAACAAGAGCAAACCAAAGAATTCAAGAAGGACTTGTATGTAAATGCTTTTGGTGAAGATCCACATGGGCGTGTTAGGTGTATGGGTCGAGGTATTACACGCAATAAGTTGCGTAAGATATCTTCATCAAATGCTCCAACTACTCAAATGCGTGGACAAATTGAGGAATTTCGACAACTTAAAGATGTTTTAACACACGAGTTAAAGGAGGTTGAACTTTTGAAACAAGATTTGATTAATCAAAAGGAGGAAATTTCCAAGGAGAGAGAACAAGTACGAAAAGAATTTAGGGAGGAGTTGGATCATATGCAAGTAAGCTTGGATTTTTTTGTATCATTGGTAGATCCTTCTGCACTACAATCAGCTCTATCTCGTGTAAAAACATACGGCGAAACGGTTAGTTTCTTAAATTGCATGTATCCAATTTTGTTATGCTTATCATTTATCATGTAATAACTTGAGGATTCTACTTGAATCCTAATTGTTCAGATTGTAAACAAAGTCAATCCACTTGCTGATACTTGTGGAACACAACTAAGCACTGACAAAGATACTCCACCTACCAAACAACAATTACGCCCCTATCCTGACTTTCCAATGCCACATGAGCTGGTTTGTGATGTTGACTTTACATATATTGATGCTTTAATGCCGCTCTGTCATATGCATTTGAGAACTCTAAATTTAATGCTAGTTTTGTTTTTATTTCATGATGCAGATATATGAGAAGAACGTGGATGCTCCTACTCAAGGCAACAAAAATGTACCCCACTATGTGAGTATGCTTGGTACTAGTGATGTCATATGACTTTATATTAGAAACACTAGATGATTCTTGTCGAAATTGATATTTATTAAGTTCATTTACAACTACTTGATTGTAGGCAATAGATGTTAGTGACAAGATTTCTATGAAATTCGTGAATCTAGTATTTCTACATGGGTATTGATTACAATTGATTGATCTGGTTGATATCTATATGGTGAGAGACTTTTTGATGTATGTTAACAAAATGGAGATTTAGAGATTAGTGCTTCAGGCTCAATATTAAGATGAGGATTTGATTTTTCTGGGAGCATGATTTAATATGCTTTCTTCGCACAGGTTGTTGCTGGAAATGCCACAGAAATTAATACATTTGATTGTCGTCCTGTCGAGGTTTGTCAGATTTAAGAACAATTCATAACAAAAATTTAATTTTAGCATACATATGATTATCTACTCTTGTGTATATGTATATGGATAATTATATTATAGTTTTGATTTTCTAGGTGGGAAGTGATGTGATTTTGTTTTGTTCTGAAATACCAAAAGAAATTGTGGTGGAGGGCATGTTATTGAGTATGGATCCAAATGAAAAGATCGATGAATTTGCATTAGGACATGAATATGTCAAGGTCGTCATTAGAAAGGCAATGAAACCAGATTATTTTTTAATACGACCTCGTAGAGGTATAAGCACTATTCGGCAAGCTGTTGGAAAGAGTGTTGCATGGGAGTACGTAAATGTAAGTGTAATTTATGCTTTTATCTGTTCTTAACATTTTTACATTTAATAGGGAATATGTTGTAGAAGTTCTTTGCATATATTAATAAGTAATATTTGATCTTTTTAGGTTATGGAGAAGTAAAATGGGTTAAGAGCTTCATTTTCAGTACCAATATGGTAGAGTTTTTTTACTTCACTTATGGTTCTGCTGATAAGATGTGAATATTTTATTTATGGACATCCCTTTATTTAACATGGTTATTAGGTTTCATGTTTTATTTTTAGATATTTATTTACTTTGTGAATAGGATTAGTGAGGATTTGACATGTATGAATCATTGGTTTGTTATTTAACGTTGTTGAAAAGACAGTGTTTTGATTCTTTTTTCGTGTTGGTCGATATTATGTGATTTGGTTTATGTGATGTGAGCAAGATTACAGTTTTAATGAGAATATCAATATATTATCTCATATTTGCTAAATTAATTTATATATAATGTTTGTTATGTATTAGCTGGCGAAATATTAAAGCATTTGAGTTTCTTTTCTTTTCTTCACTTGTATTGTTAATTAATGTAGATATCTCAAGTTGAAATGATGATTCAGAAGATAGAGGATTGGGAAATTTAAACAATTCTTTGTAAAAAATAAATTATAAAAATTAAAAATAAATTATTATTTGTTTGTATGAGTAAAATATTAGTTTTAGAGGAAAAAAATATGAAATATATTTATTTATATTCAACTAATTATTGTAATAAACGTATAAACAAATACCATAATAATAATTTTTCCCAGGGCATACAATTTGTATTTACCACGTCCAGTAGTTGTAGGGAATACTTTAAATATTTACTACGCACATACAGTTGTAGTATTTAGCTCACTTTTTACTACAATTCCATAGGTGTGGGCAAAGAGCGTGTTGTATTTGACTACTTATTACCACACCGTAAATTTGTAGTAAATAAGGATCAATTTGAGGTAAAAGTTATTTACCACAGCTTTATCAGCGTAGCTAACTTTTTACCGCGGCTGCATTGCCCACGCCTGAAAAAGCGTAGCACAACTGTAGTAAAAACCTTTTTACCACAGTTTTTTTGACTATTTACCATGTGTTTCTCATCATAGTAAAAGACACTTTTTTTTGTAGTGTCTATTCATTCAATTGCCTATCATTTTCACTCCAACTAATTCTTCCTCAAATTATCAAATCCTTCTCCATTTTTGACCTCTTTAAAGTCTCAAACTGTTCCAAATTAATCAACAAGAAGTGAAAGCTCAAACCACAACAAAACACATATCTTGCAAGCAATTTTCGAAAGAAAATCCTGTTCTGGCAGCGTTTGTATCTTCATGTTTTGAGGTATCAAATAATGTTCATTTTTAGAGTTCTTTAGCTCAAACTCATCCTAACAAAATAAGGAACAGTAATATTAAGTTGGATTGTGCTAATTTGGTCGCTAAAGTTCCAGAATCGACCATTGAATCACCACTTCCTGTTCTGTGTGCGCAGTACCTGCAACTTCTAATCATGTTCGGGTAGACAGAAATCATACTTTTGGTGGTCTAATCATGCATGCAATCCCACCGTTGGAAAGCCCTTTAAGTATAGAATATGCTACTGGTGAGCGTTTCTTGGAATGATTATGTCAATAATCCAGAATCTACATTCTAAGAATCACTGCCATTCCCCTGTTTTTATCCAAGAATTTGTGTTCCATTTCCCTTTAGCCTGAAATGCCCCTTATGTTTGTTCAATTAATTATCAAAAACCACCACTAGAAACCTTATTGAGTTCACATATGTTTAGTGGTGGATTTGTGGAAAAACACTTGGTAAAATATCCGGATATTGTCATTGGAGTAACACTACCAGTACCTAATCTTTAATTCCAGAAATGTTTCATCGAAATCTTTTGCCCAGAAACACTCCTTAAGCTGGTCTGATTGTACATGCAAAGCCACCACTATATAGCTGTGTGAGAGTAGATATTTATAGTCATAAGATTTTTCAAAATACATGGAGTAATGTGATCGGAAAGTTGATTTGCTTACAAGGTGACGTTAGGTGTCAAAATCTGGTAGTTCTGGACACTTACTTTGAAGGCCCGAATTACCCTTTTTGGTCAGGTTCTCGAGATGAAATCTAGACTTTAAGGAAGTTGAGTTCATTCTGAACCTATGGATATTAAGTTTAATTGATGATTAGAAGGTTAAGGAGACGAAAATGGGATAATGGCGGAGACGCGCGATGATCGATGGATGCGCACAGTGGAGTGATCTTGTGTAATCTTGTGTGCGAATGTATAATGGAGGTTAAAGCTTTTTTGGATTCAAGTTATAAATCATATTGACGATGGATAAGGGTTAGGTAAGTTGGCTTGGCCTTAACCTTTGGTTATTCGCGATTAAGTGTATCACACTGGGAATTAGATTATCAAATGATTGCATTGTGAGCTTGTTATTGATTGCATTTTATTTGTAATAGGTTCTTCCTATGAGACATTTTAAGGAAACAAAGTTGGACAAATTATAGTATTGAACGACTACTCAGAGGCGATTCTAAGTAGGTTGGAAGTGTATGGTGAGTTGCCTCGCAACACTATATTTATATGTCTTTCAAAATTGGAAGGAAGTTTTACTACGTCCTATATATATTTATATGCAATTTGTCATGGTTTTACAATTTTCAAATAAATGAATTTTAATGTTTTTCAAATAATATCAAATATACTTTTTCTAAACCATTGCATTGTACATTTTTCCAAAGTCATGAATCGTTTTAAATGCATATTTTGGAGAAAATGATTTCCAAGATAGTATATCTTCAACAGACGTTTTGACATTTTTTTCACTAAAATTGGCTGATTATTGTATTATGAGTCATAAGGCCACTATTGCATCAACTGTGAATTTATGTGATTGCATATTATATATGGTTGAGTGTCAGGCCCAAGTTTCGGGCGTGGATAGAGCTAGGGTTCGGCTGGACAGGCACGGGCCTACGGTCTTAAAACGGTTCCCGTTATCCACGGCCAAATCCCAACGCCTAAAGACGGAGTGTTCTGAGGGTGAGTGGGTCGTAAGAATTGAATTGTGGCATACCCGAGATATGAGCAAATGGGCTTCGGAAGCCTAAGTGGGGAGGCATAAGGTGGTGACTTTTAAGCCGATTGTCAGGGGTGACAAGGAAGAAGCAGCGGGACCCAAAGTACTATGAGCAAAGTCATCGGACGCGATGTAAAGTTTATTGTAACTGCCTATTGATTAAATGCATATACTAAGTGTTTATACTAAAGTTTTGGTGTCATATTATCTATTGCTTAACTGCTATCGTGAACGTAAATTTCATTTTAAATATTTCAATGATTTTCTGAAAAATAAAAACTATTATTGATTTCACCTCATTAACTTATGATTTTGGGTCTAAAAACTATTTTAAGCACCTTTCACACGAACATTGGCGCTCACTAAGCCTTTTCTTACGTATTTCACTTTCTTTCTTCCAGTTAGAGGTGAGTTGAGAAATGAGACTGGCTTGGAGGACCATGAGTATATACATGGACAAATATCCTAGAGGTGAATATTGCAGATTGAATCATGGATAGTAAGTTTACTTATATGTTTGATTGACGTTGTTAGGTTGTGACCCTACTAGGTAAATTGTTGAAAGCGTCTTAGATTTTAGATTGGGCTACGTTATTGAAAGGTTCACGTTTTTAGTTTTGGCCCTTTCCAGATCTAAAAATTGGGGCGTGACATATAAGCCCTTCACTGTCGTATCCCTATCGAATGAGAGTCATGAAATATGTTAAACTCACAGAACTCGATATTGTGCAATAGATCATGGTAAGATGAAATTACTAAATTATACTTAGTGTTCAACACGAGTTAGTTTATCTGCTTTTGCCAAAGTCTTGTCATTTCATTTACCTATGATCGCACATGATACATTCTCGTTTGCTGTGTGTTAGGAATTTCATGTTAGATGTTTTGATGATGACTATTAGAACTTTTTGTTAGACCCCAAAAATATGTAAGTTTGTTTTTTAACTTTGAAGCATTAGATTTGTAATAGGCTTTGCTTTATTTTTATTTTAGATTGTTAGGTTAAGCTGTCTTAGACTAAGCGTCTGGTATGTTCTGAGTGAGTTTATCAGAAGTATAGTTCGAAGATTCAAGCGCCTGAAGTCCGAATAAATATGAAGATTCCAAGCGTCACCCTATAGGATAGAAATGATTCAAGGTTGAATAAGCATCTATCAATGACTGATTTCACCTGAATTTATTTCTAAGTCCAGAAAGAGTTTAATGCAAATATTCTCAAATGCATTAAATGCCAACGGGCATTTAATTCAAATGCATTAAATGCTGATAAGAGCATTAAATGTGATAAGCACTTTCAAACGTACGGAGAAGCCACCCTATTGGACTGTCAACTATTCAAAGACTGCAGCACCAACTTTTGTGCAGCAGATTTTCAGGAGAAAGGACAAAAGTTGTTCACTCACGGAAGTGAGAGACACGCGCCCTTGCATGTGTCAAACGGACACTTTTTCCAAGAATGCCTATAAATAGGACTTCAACAACAAACCAAATATAGAGAACAATTATCAAGTCGAATTGCTATTACATTGAAGTCTCATTCCTTACAATCTCAGAAAAGCCAAAACTTTCAAGCAAATATTCTCTTTGCTTTTCTTCAAATCCTGAGACAGTCAACCAATATCTCAAACATTCTTTTCGGAGAAACCTACATTACTACTGAGATATTCCTAGTTGTTTGAACTTTATCAAAATCAAACAAACCATTTAGAAAAATCCCTATCCAAGCCTCGCGATCTGTGTGAAGTCGAAGTTGGATACTTGCCATATTTCTGGGTGAAAGAAGCAAGGGGATTGAAGTGATTTGGAGCAGAAATCTGTGTGATCAAGGAGCTCAAGTCATCGACATCCATCTCTCCCTAATTTGTAGAAGATTCTGTGTGACTCATTGAGAATCATTTTAGTGGATTGTCTCCAAGTGTTCAAGGAGAAGAAGGACGTAGTTGGGATTACACCACCCAACGAACCTTACAAATATTGTTCTTTACTTTACTTTCAGCATTCATATTATCATATCATAATCTGATAAAGTAAAACTTAATCAAACGCTAAGCAACTAAATACACTTTCTGTGACGCTAAAGCTTTCAAAGAGAAGACTCCAAAAATTATTCTGCTGTGCTAACACTGATCAAAGAAGTGAACGCTCAAACCTATTTGGTTGTAGTATTCAAGTCTTAAAATCTAAGTTAACTTTCTAAAAACAGTCTTCGTTAGACGCTTCGCCAAAGCGCCTATATTTTAAGTGAACGCTAAAGTCAAGCGTTAGACACTTCAAGCGTCTACTTTCCAAGCGTCCAAAATCTTTTTTTTTAATACGAATATTTTGAAGTCGAAAAAGACTTCAGGGTCTATTCAACCCTCCCCCCCCCTTCTAGACCCTTTCGTATGCCACTTGGGACCAACAAGTGGTATCAGAGCGGTTAGAATTGAAATTTTAAAATTTTCAAGCATAACTGCTTGTTTAGATCTTTTTTTAAACTTAGTTGCTTTAGATTTTAAACATGGCATTTGCTAAAGTTCCCAAACTAACTGAGTCAAATTTTGACACATGGAAAGTCAAAGCATTTACATATCTCTGTTCATGTGATGATGACATGTGTGATATTATTTCAGATGTGCCAATCAAAGTATATAAAGTTATCACAAGAGCGCCTGGAGCCATGGAAGAAACTCCCGATGGTTATGTTGACAAAGCGAAACAAGAATGGTCTCCAGATGAGCGTCGAAGAGCTAATTTGGATAATGTTGGTCGTAATGCTCTATATACTGCTATTGGTGATAATGACAAATTATTCAACAAGATCAAGTCTTGCAAAACCACTAAAGAAATATGGGATAAGTTGGCTACAATTTGTGGTGGTTCAGCTCAGATCAAAGAAAACAAACTTTCCATCACCAAAGAAAAGTTTAACGGATTTAAGATGCTACCCAATGAAACTTTAGAGCAATTAAATATAAGATTTGCAGCTCTAGTTACAGAACTTACATCGTTGGGAATGGATTTGTAGAATCGAGAAATGGTGGTTAAGATCTTTAGAAGTTTACCAAGTAAATTCCTGATGAAGACAACTGCTATGAGAGAATCAAATATACTGGATCTCCTAACTCCAGAAGACGCCTTTTCAGAGCTCAAAGCATTTGAGTTCGAGTTGAATTCTGCTAATGATGTTGTGAGTAGTCCAGTGATTGAATCTGGAGCGCTTATAGCATCAATCAAAGGCAAATCGGGCAATAAAGGAAAGGATTTAGATATCAATGAAGAAGAGGAATTGGCTTTGCTGAATAGATTCAGAAAGTTCTTGAGACATGAAAAGAAAGGCAAAGGTTTCAATAATCAAGGACAAAGTTCATATCAAGCGCCTTCTCTGATGCAACAACAGCCCCAAGCGCCTGTTCAATACCAAATGTCTACTCAAAATCTCTCAACTCCAGTGGTCTCAAAACCACACATTGCAAGATTAACAAATGAACAAAAGATGAAAACTAATTTTTGTTATAATTGCAGGAAACCAGGGCACTACCAGGTAAATTGCCCTTATCCAAATGTATCCAAGCCCTCAAGGCAAGATTACTTGGATAGAAACCAATTCAGGAGCAACCTTCGTCAACAAGGTTTGCTAGCGGAATCAAAACCAGCATCCGCACCTGAAGATTTAGAATCATCAGAAGAGAGTAGTGACGATGATGAGCTATTAGATGACTCAGTGCTCATATGTCTCATGGCCAGAGATGATGAAGCGTCTTCTGAGGTAATCAATGAATTATCTATTCCTCCCTCTTATGATGAATTACTTGACAAAGTCAAAGAATACTACAATGAATGTCAAGAAGCTACCAAAATATATCAAAATGATCTCGCAATTATCTCATCACTCACAAGAGATAAAGTAACGCTCAAAGCGGAGTTGCAAGTTCAACAACAGTGCATTGAGAAGAACCAATCGCTTGAGAGTGAAATTATTCAATTAAAAAGCAATCTTGATATAATAGTCAAGAGAGAAGCTGATTTGATCGTTAGACTTGCTAAATCAGAGCAGCTCATCTCATCATTATCAAAAGCTTCTAGAAAGTTGGATTATTTGGTGAGAAGACCGGTTTAGGATGCGATAAACTCGGTAAACAACCCAATAAATCTAATGTTACGGCAAAATGAAAGGGTGTTATCTTTGTTGAAAAAGGTTCACAAGGTCAAACACAAAATGAACCTAGTGACAATGGTAAGAGGCCAAATGAGAAAGTCAAAGCTAACTCAGGCAAGGGTAAGGCTAAGGCAAATGATTCACAAAGACGGGTCTATCCAAACGCTCAAAAGACTAAAGATAAGTCTGACCACTATGAATCAAGCGCTAAGCGTCCAGCACCAAAAGTGCAACCCAAGCCAGCGCCAAGGAAATACCAGCGTCAATATCCAAAACAGTCAAGATCATATTATCGATACTATGATGATTATGATTATGACTATGATTATGACTACCATTATAATCGAGGATATTATTATACACCCAAAAAGCACACATAACACGTTGCGAAACCCAAAAAGGCCAGTATTCCTACAATCAAGACTAGGCAAATATGGGTTCCTAAAGTTCTAATTCAAACTAGCAATGTTACTAATGTTAAAGGACCCAAGCAACAATGGGTACCTGAACAGAAATAGAACTTCCCTTTTGATTGCAGGTACCTAGAGCAAGAGCCGATACATCTGTGTGGTACTTCGATAGTGGATCGTCAAGGCACATGACTGGTTCCAAAGATCTTCTGATCAACTATCAAGCTGCCAATGGTCCTCAGGTTGTATTTAGTGACAACTCCAAAGGTAAAACCAAAGGTATAGGTACTGTGCATAGGGGGAACATCATGATAAGTGATGTTTATTATGTTGAGGGTCTGAAGCACAATTTATTAAGCATAAGTCAATTTTGTGATAAAGGCTTTGAAGTCATATTCTCAAGTGACTGTTCCTAAATAAATGACGCTAAGACTAAGTCTACTAAATTGAAGGGTAAAAGAACTAACAACGTATATTTGGTAGATTGGGGTTCAACACTTGATAACAACCCAACATGTTTTGTTGCTAAAAATGAATCTAAAATGGATTGGTTATGGCATAGATAAATGAATCACCTCAACTTCAAAACAATCTCTCAGCTTATAAGTCAAAATCTTGTAGAGGGATTACCAAATGGACCATTTCACAAGGATCGCCTTTGTGACGCTTGTCAAATGGGTAAACAAGTTAAATCATCGTTCAAGAGAAAACTTCATCTATCTACCTCTAGAATACTTGAACTACTTCACATGGATTTGTTTGGACCTGTTCAAACGATCAGTGTAAGCGGTAAGAAGTATACTTTGGTGATAGTAGATGATTTCTCTCGATTTACTTGGGTGGAATTTCTTTCATCCAAAGATGAAACATGTGACAAGTTAACAACGCTTATTCGGCAACTTCAAATATTGAAAAATCTTAAGGTTGCAAGAATAAGAAGCGATCACGGTACTGAGTTTACTAACAAGATTGTTGAGAGGTTTTGTGCAGAAAATGGAATACATCATGAGTATTCAGCTCCCAGAACTCCCCAACAAAATGGTATTGCTGAGCGCCGGAACCGAACGCTTAAGGAAGATGCTAGGACAATGTTAGCAGAATCCAAGCTCGCTCCTAGGCTTTGGGCCGAAGCGATCAACACTGCCTGTTACACTCAAAACCGTTGCATGATCAACAAACAGCATGGGAAAACTCCATATGAACTGTGGAAGGGACGTAAGCCAAATGTTTCATACTTTCACGTCTTTGGTTCAAAATGTTTTATCCATAATAATGGATCCCAAAGTCTAAAGACATTTGATCCTAAAGCGGATGAGGGAATCTTTCTAGGCTACGCCAAGAATGGAAAGAATTTTCGCATCCTCAATAAGATCAAATCAAAGGTTGAGGAATCTATTCATGTTGTTTTTTGATGATGCTAACGAAGAACTGAGTAAGGTTGATGTGAATGATGTAGGAGTTGAAGATCTATGTCATCAAGCGTCTACGATTACTATTGATGAAGATACTGACGACGATGATGAGATCTCAGTGCCACCTCCTAAGATTACTAGTGAGGTTAACATGGACAATATTGTAAGAAATGCTGATGATCATGAAGAGAGTGATCATTAAGAGCAAACAAGAATCTGTGAACTTGAAGCGCCTACACAAGAGAATATTCAAGCGTCTGTTCAACCTCTTAACCCTTTCCAACCAGATAGACTATGGTTGCGTGATCACCCATCTGAGCAGATTATTGGAGATATTGAAGCGCCTGTTAGGACTAGAGCCGCTACGTTCAATGAGGCTATGTTCGCAAGCTTTTTATCTCCAATGGAACCTAAAAAAGTGGATGAAGCGCTAAGCGACCCAAGTTGGATTGAAGTCATGCAAGAAGAGCTTAATCAGTTTGAACGAAATAAGGTTTGGTTGCTAGTACCAAGACCAACTCACCAAGGAGTTATTGGAACTAGATGGGTTTATAGAAACAAGATGGATAAGAACGGCATTGTGATAAGAAACAAGGACAGACTCGTAGCTCAAGGATATTGCCAAGAGGAGGGTATTGACTTTGATGAGACATACGCTCCTGTCGCTCGTCTTGAAGCAATCCGCATGTTTCTAGCGTATGCAGCGTTCAACAAGTTCATGGTGTATCAGATGGACGTGAAGAGTGCCTTCCTGAATGGTAAACTCCAAGAAGAAGTATATGTGGAGCAACCACCAGGATTCATCAACAATCATGGTAAGGGTATGGTTTACAAGCTAGACAAAGCACTTTATGGGCTTAAGCAAGCACCCCGAGCATGGTATGACACTCTCTCTATCTTCCTCATTGGTAAAGGTTTTTCAAAAGGCAGCGTTGATACAACGTTATTCAAAATTACCAATAACGAAGATATTCTCTTAGTCTAAATTTACGTTGATGATATTATATTTGGTTCTACTAACAAGCGTCTATGTGAGAAATTTTCGAAAATGATGCAAGAACAATTTGAAATGAGCATGATGGGTGAATTAACTTTCTTCTTAGGATTACAAGTTAAACAACTTCATAATGGCATATTTATAAACCAAGCCAAATACACAAGAGATATGATTAAGAAATTTGGTATGAAAAATGCATCATATTCAAAAATTCCAATGAGCCAAACGCTTAAGTTAGATAAAGATGAAAGTGGAAAGAAAGTTGATATCACTAATTATAGAGGTATCATTGGATTACTTCTTTATCTTACTACTAGTAGACCTGATATTATGTTTTCGGTATGCATGTGTGCACGATTTCAAGCCGATCCTAAAGAGTCACACTTAATCGCTACCAAGAAGATCCTTAAATACCTGAAAGGCACACAAAATGTGGGCTTATGGTATCCTAGGGATTCTCCTTTTGAACTAATTGGTTACTCAGATGCAGATTTTGCAGGTTGCAAAATAGATCATAAAAGTACTAGTGGTACATATCAATTTCTAGGTGATAGGTTAATTTCATGGCATAGTAAGAAACAACAATCCATAGCTACCTCCACAGCCGAAGCTGAGTATGTAGCTGCAGGAAGTTGCTATGCACAAGTGTTATGGATGAGGCAACAACGTAGAGATTATGGAATAATTCTAGGCCCAACCCCCCATTCATTGTGATAACCAAAGCGCTCTAACCATGACTCAAAACCCTGTTCTTCATTCCAGAACCAAACACATTGACATTAGATACCATTTTCTTCGTGACCACATTCAAAAGAAAGATATCTCCATGCACTTCATTGGAACTGAAAAACAATTGGCAGATATCTTCACCAAAGCACTCAACGAACAATGTTTTCTCACTTTAAGAAGTGAATTAGGTATGACTGATTTAAATGCTTAATCATTTTGCATCCTATTTTATTAGACATATAATTTAGGGGGAATCCACTTGATTCATATCTAAAAGATTTTCCTAACTGGTACAAGTTAACAAATTTAGGGGAACCTTAAAGTTGCACTTGACCATAACTGCAAGCGTCAATGATCAAAATTTTCAGATGCATGATCATCAACGCTCAGCATTACTTATACATAAAATATTGGACGCTCAAACATAAAAAGTCCTTTCAATCCTAAGCATCTAATTTTCATATACCAACAAGTAGTATCAGTTAAGCGTTGAACCAATTCCATTCAACTCTTAATATAAAAATATTTTTTTTACAAGCCATGCATAAAGTTTACAAGCTTCTTTCGAAGTAGTGGGTAGACTCAAACGTCTATTTTGTACTCTACTCGCACGCTTCTATCACATCAAACTGGCGGGTAACCAAAACTTTTAAAATGACGGTTCAGAGATAGCACGTGTTTGTGTAGGTGTCAGTGTACCATCAGGCGCGTGTGCTACACTCTGAAAATACCAAACATTTTTCTTTTCATTTTTTTAAAACTTGGATGTCGAATCATTATATATGAGAATTACCAAATGTAACTTCTCTCTCTTACACAAAACTCGCGTCCGCAGTTAATGAATTTATGGCTGAGATTCAAAAGTCCGTACACGTGTCTAAATCCTACAGAGACTAGAGAACACAAGTTTCAAAAATCTTTACTGTGTCATTTAAAATACAACTTCTGCAGAAAGACCATTCACTTTCACTCAAAGATTTCTGCAAATTTCTCTCTCTCTCTCTCTCAAAGCAAAAGAAAATCTCAGTTCACTCTACTTTCAAAAATGGCACCAAAGAAAGCTTCATCTACTTCTGCCGAACCTATCATCAAGGTTACTGAAGGCCTTGTTATTGATTGGAAATTCTTGTATGATCAACCCCAAATCAACCTGCATGATATGATGGATACTGTTACCAAGGCTGGACTCAAGAAGTTCTTAACACAGTACTCATACTCATTTTCGACGGAAGTTGATACTTTCTGGAGGACTGCAAAACTCTTGGAGGACAAGAATTCTATCTCTTGCCTCCTCTCTATGTCCAAGAAAGAGCCAGCACAAGAATTTGTGTTGACTGCTGACTCCATTGCAAAGAACTTCAATCTTCCTAATGAAGGTGATGCACTGGATAGTGTCACTTTGGCACAAATCAAGGAAGCATGGACGGTTATGAGGGCGTACGATGGTGTACCCTACACCCAGTGCTTTGAAAAGAAAGATCTGGTATCTCAGTACAGACTGTTGGCTGATTTCTGTAGTAAAATGATTGAATGCAGAGTGGGCACATTCGATAAGGTCAACCCCATCCAATTTCAGATGATGACTGCTATACTTCTCTCCATCAAAATCAACTGGAGTGAGTACATCTTTGGAAGGTTTAGGGACTGTCTGAACACCCCTAATAAACCATATGGACTTGTTTTAAGTGACCTTCTGTACAGATCAGACTGCGTTTACTCCTTTGGTCTCCTGCTGAATAAGACTAAGTTTTCGAAGGATTCTGACCAACCTTTTCAATCCTCCCAAAATTGGTGGTGCTGCTAAACCACTTTCTGAGCATCAGACTGTACGTGAAGCATCTAATGAAGAGGCTGAGCGTCCTGCTCAAGAGGAAGCCGTGAAGCATCCGACTGTTACCAAGAAGAGAGCTCCTAAAAAGCCCAAGGTACAAGCTGTTCCTGCTCCTCAAAAAGATGATGAGGAAACTGATGAGGATACACAGGACAAGTTACCTCTCAAGCGGAGGAAGCTGGAAGGAATCATCAAACAAATCGAATTCGATGAACCAGCTGCTGCTCCTCCTGCTCAAGCGCTTAAACTTGTTGAAGGAGTCAACGTGAAGAAAATATTCAAGCGTTCCAAGACAAGCAAGCATCGGGCTGCTCCTGCTCCTTAAGAGCCTGAGACTGTTGACCCAAGCGCCCAAGTTGCTGTTGAGCCAAGCGCTCAAAATGTTGCTGTTGAGACAAGTTCTCAGGGTAAGTTTATTTCTTCCCACAACATTCCTTTTCCTACATCTGTAGAAGATCCTGCTCTTATAGAGGATAGTTCTTTTATTATAGCTTTAGCTCCAGCTGCTGCTGAAGCATCAACCGATGTCCATCTAGATGTTGAGATGACAGAAGTTGTGGCGATTGCCAAAGACATTGCTGCAGAAGCTGCTGCAATTGAATCTGAGGAACCTGCTCTCAAAGAGGTTCAGTCATCAATCCCTGTTCCAGCTATAACAGAGGCATGCTCAGAAGGTCAAAGTGTTTCTGAAGACGTTACAAAGCCAAGGCACTTCTTCCAACTGGACCCGCTGAAGACGATTGATCATTCAATCAACTACATGCCTCCAGCACTTGAAGAAGATTTCATTCCTGCCGGACATAATGAAGACAGATATATTGCTGCTGAGAATGAGATTGCCCTGCTGATTGATATCGACAATAAAATCAGGGATATCGTGTTTAACACTGAGATGATAGAAATTGAGAGAAAGTTTTATTGATCCATTGAACTAGGAACAACTCCTGGTCAAATGCCATGTTCTCTCATTCTTCAACAAGACAGACAAGGAGGTAGAACTCCTAGATGTGATGTGGATCTGGCATATTACTTCGACTATGGCCACAACAAGAGTACAGGTTTTGCTCTCAGAGACTATAATATTCGTGTGTATGAGCCTCTTCGCCCTAGCTTTCTCAATCCATCAGAGGCATTATTGAACTGAGAAGGCTACACATACTTTCCTCATATTGCGATCAGTCCTAAAAACCTAGCTCTGGTCAATCCACTTCGCTTATGGAAAAATAAAGCAGTTCATGCCGGTGAGCGTCTAGAATCTCTCACAAATTTGATCCAAACTGAAGCTGATGCATATTTTGATAGCGTCTGGAATGCTAACTATCAGACCGATAGATATCATTTTGAATCTATCCGAGACATTCACCATGAAGGCATTAGAGCTATTATCAACGCTGGCACAGACTACTGGATGAACGAAGTTAATTGGGTTGAAGCTTACATGGGAAACAAGTACACTTTCTCAGAATTAGTTCAAGCTTCCCATTTGTTCGGCATAGGCATACATGACAAGAAGCGTCATTTCGCCAAGTATTGCCTGAAGAAGCGTCAACAGAGAGTTGGACCTGTTCTCAAGCTCCCACTAATTATACATCAAGTTGAACAATGTCTACGTCAAGAGCTTCACAGACTATCCATTACTCCTCTACATTTCAACACTCAAGCGTCTACCAGTGGTAGTACTCAAATTACTAGCCTGAATTTCGCTCCCAGCCACTGCGAAGACAATTTTAACTTGATGGTGAAGATTATGACTCCATTATCTCTTTTCGACAAAATCTTCACTGCCAATCTCAGACAATGGAACGGCTCCGTCATCAATTGATTTTGAGGATATCCACTGCTCCCTTCTATCCGCAAAGAGGTACTCAATCATTATGAGTTTGTCCTCTCACTGCTTGAAAGAAATTAGGGACTAGCTCAAGCGATCTATCCATATTTAGAAGAGTACTACGCTGCTTACGTGCCTGAGGATCAGCATCTCAAGTCTCTTCCCTCTGACTGCTTGATTGGATTCTCTCGAAATTACTCTCCAGACTCCATTTTCTCTATCTGTCGAGCGCCGTCCAAAGTCTTTCCGCATCATGTGCTTGACATCATTGGTCCCATGCACATCAGGGCTATTGATAGTCCTCTTCGCACATTTATTTCTGGTTCTTGTTGTTCTAGACCCAGACTCACTGACCTGTTGGAAACTTCATCCACTTCTCTTGCCGATTTAGCAAATTGTAACTTCCAATTCGATGACTTTCGCCAAGCAGAGTCAGCGCTAGAGGAAGCCCCTGCTAAGACAATTGAAGCGTCCACTTCTGTAGTTGCCAGTTTTCCAGCGTCTGCTGAAGAACCTGTTAAAGCGTCTCAACCAGAGGATATTCCTGACGCTCCTGAACCGGTTGCTGCTGATATTGCTGAGGATCTCTCTCTTGACATACGAGGTACTGTCTTTGATCCAGCATATCAAGCTCCCCTTGACTCTCTGAAACACTCATCCAGATTCAAGCGACCGACTCCTCAAGCGGTTCAATCAGATGAGAGTCAATCTTTTGGTCCTTTGCTCAAATCCGTTCTGGAGGATATAAGTGTTCATGCTACTCAGAATGAAGAATCTCTTCACTGGATTAAAGAAGATTTGGCAAAGATTGAGTCTCACGTTATGAGCGCTCAAATTGCTCATATGCATAGCTCAGCTCAAGCGGCTGTTGGTGAGTGCAAACAAACTTTTCAAGAAATGCATGATGCTACTCACGCCCACCAACTTGCAATGAAAGAAGAGTTAGAAAAGGGCCTCGAAACCCTAGAGACATCTCTAAATGATTCTACCAACGCCAAGCTTCTCGCACTGCAGGAACGCTTCGACAAGCGTCTGGACGACATCTCCGAATCTATGTCTCAGATTGCTCATCAGGTAAGTTTACTTACAGAACACTTTCTGAAGTGTGATGATGGCAATAAAGGGGAAGAGAAGAAGATAGGAAACAGGAAAACGTTTATTTCAAGAGCTCAAGAGCCTCCGCCTCTTAAGCTTCAAGTCTTAACCTCTCCTTCAGCGCTAAGTCTCCCATCTTGGATAACTGCTTTTAAAGTAAGTGACTCTGGAGCGCCTAGTAGAACACTAAGGGAACCTCCAAGAGCACTATATCAAAATCTACCAATACCTACAAGAGCTATGTTAGAATAGTTTGACATCCCTCTTGAAAGAGCATCCATTCCAGAACCTTCAGATCCAAAAATTTTAGCTGAAGAGAGGCAGATGTCTGCCTTCATCCGAACTTTCAGAATTTGTCTAAGGTATATTGGTATTGATCCAACTGATTGGGACAAACACTTTACTACCTTCAAGAAGAGACAACAAGAAGAAAATAAGCACATAATCAACAAAGATCATGAAGCGATGATGACCTTGGAAGATAATCTGACCGAAGCTATCCGAGCTGAAATGCCCGAGCGATACAAAGTTAGATCAAGTCATTAAAGCTTTTTGATTTGCATTATCTATATTCTTGTCTCTCATATTTTGTTTATTTAGTTGTAAAAATGCTTGTAACTCTCGATATATATAAAATGCATTTTTCAGCTAAAACATCTCGTTGAAGCGTAACTAACTTTAACTAACCGTATCTAATCAAAGCTAACTTTTATTTTGGCTGTCTAACTCTTCAACTATAAAAGAGTAAGTATTACCATCATCAAAAAGGGGGAAATTGTTAGGAATTTCATGTTAGATGTTTTGATGATGACAATTAGAACTTTTTGTTAGACCCCAAAAATATGTAAGTTTGTTTTTCAGCTTTGAAGCGTTAGATTTGTAATAGGCTTTGCTTTATTCTTATTTTAGATTGTTAGGTTAAGTTGTCTTAGACTAAGCGTCTGGTATGTTCTGAGTGAGTTTATCAGAAGTATAGTTCGAAGACTCAAGCGCCTGAAGTCTGAATAAAGATGAAGATTCCAAGCGTCACCTTATAAGATAGAAATGATTCAAGGTTGAATAAGCGTCTATTAATGACTGATTTCACCTGAATTTATTCTAAGTCCAGAAGGAGTTTAATGCAAATATTCTCAAATACATTAAATGCCAACGGGCATTTAATTCAAATGCATTAAATGCTGATAAGAGCATTAAATGTGATAAGCACTTTCAGACGTACGGAGAAGCCACCCTATTGGACTGTCAACTATTCAAAGACTGCAGCACCAACTTTTGTGCAGCAGATTTTCAGGAGAAAGGACAAAAGTTGTTCACTCGCGGAAGTGAGAGACACGCGCCCTTGCATGTGTCAAACGGACACTTTTTCCAAGAATGCCTATAAATAAGACTTCAACAACAAGCCAAATACAGAGAACAATTATCAAGTCGAATTGCTGTTGCATTGAAGTCTCATTCCTTACAATCTCAGAAAAGCCAAAACTTTCAAGCAAATATTCTCTTTGCTTTTCTTCAAATCCTGAGACAGTCAACCAATATCTCAAACATTCTTTTCGGAGAAACCCACATTACTACTGAGATATTCCTAGTTGTTTGAACTTTATCAAAATCAAACAAACCATTTAGAAAAACCCCTATCCAAGCCTCGCGATCTGTGTGAAGTCGAAGTTGGATACTTGCCATATTTCTGGGTGAAAGAAGCAAGGGGATTGAAGTGATTTGGAGCAGAAATCTGTGTGATCAAGGAGCTCAATTCATCGACATCCATCTCTCCCTAATTTGTAGAAGGTTCTGTGTGACTCTTTGAGATTCATTTTAGTGGATTGCCTCCAAGTGTTCAAGGAGAAGAAGGACGTAGTTGGGATTACACCACCCAACGAACCTTACAAATATTGTTCTTTACTTTACTTTCAGCATTCATATTGTCATATCATAATCTGATAAAGTAAAACTTAATCAAACGCTAAGCAACTAAATACACTTTCTGTGACGCTAAAGCTTTCAAAGAGAAGACTCCAAAAATTATTCCGCTGTGCTAACACTGATCAAAGAAGTGAACGCTCAAACCTATTTGGTTGTAGTATTCAAGTCTTGAAATCTAAGTTAACTTTCTAAAAATAGTCTTCGTTAGACGCTTCGCCAAAGCGCCTATATTTTAAGTGAACGCTTAAGTCAAGCGTTAGACACTTCAAGCGTCTACTTTCCAAGCGTCCAAAATCTTTTTTTTTAATACGAATCTTTTGAAGTCGAAAAAGACTTCAGGGTCTATTCAACCCTCCCCCCCCCCTTCTAGACCCTTTCGTATGCCACTTGGGACCAACACTGTCGATACAGTGAACCCCATCTTGGCACAACAGGTACTTAGCTCATTGAGATCGTGCTTGAAGGTCGACCCCATCAATGAGTGAATCGGGTCTAACCACTCTAGTAATAGATATAATGCTACAAGTAAATTGATCGTGACCCCTTATGTCTAAGACTTACACATACTATTATGATTAGTAATCCAATCATTGACAGTCTTTGAGTAAATACTCATGTGATCGGATTACTATGAGTTGTGTTCGAATATATCAATTCCATTGATACATTTATAGCACAAGCTCTCACTATCTCATAGTGTTCGACTGACACTCCTTGTCAGAACATGTGTCATACAAGTCCAATTTTAATGCCCCAATTAAGATTCTTTGACTTGCGAACCCTTTTAAGTGATCAAGTACTAGACTCTTGTAATGCGATTTTCTTATTCCATGAGGGGTGGAAAGTCCTCCTTGATACACATGGACTGTTTATTCATACTTAGTAATGCAATATAGACTTATATGAATAAAAAGATAATTGTCTTTCTATAAATAGAATAAATGTTTATACAACATAATGAAGTGCCCTATACAATCTATTTCCTCTTCATCGAGGGCACACACCTAACAATTACATCATCTTTCCTAAGTCCCCTAAATTGTTGCTAAACTTCCGCATGGTCGTTCGAGATGTTCGTGCTACTCCACTTTCAAAACCGTGGGATGGCACGAATGAGGCGCTGACATCCCAAATAGGGTACACGCTCATATACCCAAGCCTACAATTAACGGGGAAAAAACAATTACTACTAAGAAATCATTCATTATTGCATGTTAAAGCAAACCATATGTCAAGGGTTAACAAATAATACTACATATGAAAAAGTATTCGCCTACCATAAGCCCAATAGTACATCCATCAATGTACTTATTTATTCCTGGTGCTATAAAATGGGGGCAAATTTGCTTCATCAAAAATTCCTGAGCAGCCTCGCCCCAGGAATATTCACGAAAAGCAGTCCAATCATATAAATAAGCTATTATAAATTCTAAAGTGCGATAGTTTTTTGTCGAAAATAAAACACAATTGTAAACATACACAAAATACATTTTACAAAAATCCTCTATACCCTCACCAGTTGTGCCCTTTACCAACACACCTAACTTCTTAGCAATTTTGGACGGGGCATGTTTATTGATTTTCCATCAAATTGCCGCCGGAAAAAGTTGGACTATAACTACAAATTTTGGTTCACACATTGACCCAAATGATGCAGCCCCATCACTATTGAGAACTCATAAGCAGTGAAGGGAATGGAAATGAGTCCCGAAAAAATAAATGACTTAGTGGAAAAATAAAGTGTACCGTTGGATAGTACTTCTCCTACTCCACAGAGCTTATAATCGATATCAGGCATGCCCATAAAATGGAGTTTGCCTTAGGACTATATGATGTCTATTAGCCATTGAGCTCTTCAATTTTTCCATATCCTTCACGAACTTCCTCGGCGACACCGTGTTGCAATATGGACTTCATTGGTCGTTATACTATAAAAAGTTCAACAATTAGAAAAGCAAATTAGAAGTTACTACATGTTGCAAATACAAATGACACATTGAATTTAACACAAAATGAGTAACAACAAACTGCATACATGAACAGGCATTATTACCACATGATTAACAACATATTGCACTACGTTCAATACTACATATATACTAATACAATACTCAATAGTACTATTAAGAATACCCCCATTAAGTTGCAATAAATATGGCAGTTCATTCGTGGTTAATTTTTATAAAAATCAACAAAAATGTGCTTCAAAATGCGTGACATGAAATATCCCCCTACAATTTTGAGTATCAACATTGTTTCTAAGAGTGTCGTGTAAAAAGTGATGATAATTTTGCCATCAAACACGTATAATCTACATAAAACGTAAAAAGTATTAAACCCTACAACAACAAGACATACGCATTCTAAAAGAAAGAGGTATATACTCAACAATCTTCTCAAAATATCAAATTGAGGGTGGAAATTGATTACACAGGTGGTTGTAGAGCAAAACCCACTGGTGGAGGTTGTTGTGGTGGGCAAAAAATGGCAAAAACCTGACAGGAAGTGGCTGAAAATGGCATTGACAATGGTATGAGGGTGATAATGGTATTCCCAAACTTGTTACTCGCTAAAAATGACTGAAAATGGCCAAAAATGGCGGACAGAAGAGAGAATGAGAGCAGGGAGACGACGAGGTTGGAGAGAGAAGATGGTCGCTGACAATGGAGGGAAAAGTGCAAAATTATATTTTTTGTGCTTTGCGAGGGTATTTTAGTATGTTCACAACAATTAGGGAGTAAGTCATAACTTGTATTTGGAATTGGGGAGTGCAGAGTTCAAAATTTTACCTAGGGACTGAACACTAACTTTTAAAAGGCTTTGGGGATTTATTTCTAAGTTTCCCATATTTTTATATGCAAAACATTCATGAACTTTTTGCACATAAAATACTTATTGTATCATTTTTTTCATTTCAAATAACAAAAGTTAAATATTAAGAACTTGTTGAATTAAATTACTCTTAATTTCTTAAGTTAAGAATCAATTAATTTGTTTATACCGGTACCTTTTTGTTTTGAAATTTTTAGAATGATAGGTTGTATAATAAAAAGTTTATTTTATTTTATTTTTTAAGTTTAACATGGTAATTATCTAAAAAAATACTTTTTTATTGATTTTTCAAAGACTTAAAAATTATAATTAATAAAAATTATCAATGTAAAAGTTTTTAATAATAAATTTTAATACAAAAATACAATTGAGTAATTATTAATCTAGAAGGTTAAAGGCAATTAAGCTTATATTTTTATTAACCCTAAACGTTGGTCTTTTTTGAATGAAAAGTTGGGGGAGTGGGTCTTTTAGATTAGAAAATATTATCATGGGTTTTTTAGATGTAAAAGTTTATTTTAAGAGATTTTTAGTGTTTTTTTCTATATATTATTAGGACTTTTTATAAAATTGTGTATCCTTTTATTTTGAAAAAATCAATTAGTCGGAATGCGTTTGTATTATTTGTTTTAAAATGATAATTGATTGATCTTTTTGATGTGAATAAAACTCACACCAATATTAAGAACAATATGGACACCAAAAAATGTAATATTATTGCTCTCAAAGCTAGAGTGTAAAGTTACATAAACCCTAGAACATAGTATTTATATCACATGGAAGAAAACTCAAATAGGATAATTCTTCTTTCCTTAATCTAGACTTCTAACCTTCTACTCTTCATCACTCTATCTATGTACGAGGATTGGTCGAGTCCCCTCATTTTACTAAATCGGTCTCCAAATATATTTATACTAATCACATATGACACTTACTCCATTTCCTTCATAAAGAATTCTATGGAGAACCATATTTTTGTTGACTGCAACATTCGTACGCCATTTTCAATCATTAGATATCATCAACACACAAAACTAGGAAGGGTAGTGCTCTTGTACTAGCCTTGTACACACATAGCTCACTGACGCTTTTGATAAAATTATACGATTGCACAATTTCAACAAAATGCAGATTCCAGCCTTGGAAAGCATGTTTGAGTCCAAAAATGGATATCTGAAACTTGCATACTCGATGTTGGCTTCACTTGGATGTGAAATCCTCAGGCTGCACCATGTAGATCTCATCCTCATGTTTCCAATAAAGAAAATAGTCTTCACATTCATATTCCATGTTCCATAATCTAGACATGCGGCTATAATAAGAATTCGAATGGACTTCATCATAGCTATTGGAGAGAAAGTCTCACCACAGCCAATTCCTTTCTTATATGTATAACCTTTCATCAGGAGGCTATTCCTGATAAGTCATTACCTCTTCATATGCTCCAAGCTTTTCGCTTGTAGACCTACTTGCAACCTATTGGCCTAAAGTCCTCCCTCCTAGATCCATACCTTGTCGGAATTCATGGAGTTCATCTTACCCATACACAAAAGATTTATTATACATGTAACTCTTGATGAATCATCAATACTCATCTCTTGATAATTCCATGACTTAATACTAGTTTTAGAACCATAACACTATAGACACGTTTCATGATTGTCATCCCAGATGCAATTGTTATCCATAGCCATATCTGATTCAACAAAGCTTATCATATGCAGTTAATACAATTTACAATAAAGAATCACTACTACAGAAAAGGCTTGTTACAGCGGGTTTTTTTTCACTATTACAGCGGTTTTAACCGCTGTAATACGTATCGCTGTAATTGGTAAGTTCCCTATTACAGCGGTTTTTAACCGCTGTAAAATACGACCTATTACAGCGGTTCAATAACAACCCGCTGTAACAAACCAAAAAAATAAATAATATAATTAAAAAAATTCAACTATTACAGCGGTTCGGAAAGGAACCGCTGTAATAGTTATGTTTTTTACAGCGGTTCCTTTATGAACCGCTGTAAAAAAACCAACCTATTACAGCGGTTCCTTTCGGAACCGCTGTAATAGGTCACCATTTTTTTTAATTTAATTTTTTTTTAAAATTCTGTTACAGCGGTTCGTTATTGAACCGCTGTAACAGTTGAGCTTTTTTTTTCTTTTTTTTATTATAATTTCAGCTAGCTCTATCCTTCCCAAAAGCTCAAAATTCAAATCACATAAAACAAACCAATTGCTCAACAGAAACAACAAATTAAAATCCTAAATTAATTTCATTCACGAAATAATAATCTCCAATAATTACAAATGATAACGAGTTTAATTTACAATAAACCAATATAAACTAATCACCACTTTTAAATCAAATAAAAATTTACAATAATTTACAACTTACACCGCCGGCATATCAAAAGCGCATTTAAAAATGTATTGTGCCAATTCAGAACGTGCTTCATCAAGTTGCTCTATAGTGTAAGTGGCGTACTGACAATCAGCAAAGTACTGCAAGACAAATATTAAAATCCAACAAAAATGTTTAATAACTTAAAAGGGACATTAGAATTTGATTAATATTAATTAGGATTATGCATACCGTCGGTGGGATTATAGATTCTCCGTGTCTAATAATATCGTTCATGAATTTCATGACGAAGAAGCCACAATCTATCTCATTTAATTGAATGGGGCACTACAAATTAAATTCAAATCAAAATTGTATTAGAACAAATAACTTTTATACGAATAATTTCTTGAAACTATAATTAAAATAATATAATTACCCTAACCTTTATACAACTCCATTTACAGGCCTTGTTTTTTGATTTGATCTTTTGGTTGTTGTTATTTGCTCGAAACATCAACACAGCGCTGTTGAAAACTTCAAAAAACAAGGAAATATGTCAATATCAAGCAAATATATATATATATATGAAATCTAGTTATAATATATATACTTTAAACTTAATTTTAAATATAATGGACATTTAATTGAATGATAAAACTTACTGATTGATCATATATTTCATATCACGTCGGTTATTTGGATCACTGCCGTACACAGAATCCAAATAATAAATGATCTCTTGAATTGGATCAATCACGAGCAACAACCAATGCCCCCTAATCAGCATATTCAAAAGATAGATTTAAAATTAGTTATCCCTACGTAACAAATTTTTGACATGTGAACAATGTCTCTTTAGTAGCTCACCCGGAGTTGTAAGGTGCAATAAACAACTTCCCCTCCCGCTGTGCACTAGCTATCATAGTATATGCTATATATTGCGATTGGTCAACACGCTGGGGAGTAATTCCTGCTCCTGCAGATATAGAATGTGGGCTAAGGAACCTGAATTTATTTTGTTTTTGTTCGGGGACCACGTGATTAACCCACAAATACCTACAATTAAGCATAAAATAAATTTGTGTCACAAAAATAAACATAGTTCAAATTACTTCAGTAAAATAATTTAATTAAAAGCTTACTTTTTATTAATTAATATTTAAAAACTTACTTGATGTAAGCAGAAATGATAGAGGCTCCTATCTGTTGTTTATGCAGAAAGTGACCGATCTCCTCCCGCCCAATATATTCTGGAAAGGGGATATTGAAGATTTCCACGGGCATGTCTATCCGGATAGTATTTTCAGCAGCCATCATCTGAAAGAACCTATCAAGAACTGCAAGTGAATGAGGGCATACTGGAGCAGGAGGGTTGGCCACTAGAGGTGTATTTTTGACATGTGAGTGCTTCGTCGTCACTGATTTACTTTTTCCTACTGATGATTTGGATTTTCCGCGAGACTAGAAGCAAAAGAATTCAAAACGTGGGCGTTATCAATGAAAGTATATTTATTAACATTAAACAATTGTTATAATTTATTAATGACTAGCTATTAATAATTACGTACCGATGCATCACTGACAATGACAAGACTCTTAGGCCAAGCAACCATGTATCCCACAGCCTCGGATACTGTGAACACTCCTTCATCATCGAGAGGGACTGGTAGGGGTGCAACATCTTCAATTGCAATGTCAATCGTCACTTTCACGAGGTGGGAGGCTAATGGACATGTATGCAATGTTCTATCCTCTGGTCGATTGTACATTTTTCCTCTAGCCACCAAACGATAAGACGGTGTAGTAAGTGCTAATTGACACTGCAAGACATCCTATATATATATATACCATTATATTAGAAAATTTTGTATATTATACAGAAATATAGGATTGAAAGTTACGTTATCACTAAACAAATTCATATCATTAATTACCTGAGGTAGGTTTTTCACTTCTGGGCAGCTATCTTTCAAAGAAACCGCCTCTTCTGTATGTGGCTGCTGCGACGCAGACGCCCTATGCTCGTCAAACTCGCGTCGCAATTCTAATAGTGATTGAGTGAGCATTTGAACCGTGCCTTGCAAGCTATCAATCACCGCATTTTTTGAAGGCTTTGAATCCAAAAAGTAATCTTTTTGTGATACCCCAAAGCCTACACCCCTAACTCGACCCGGATGCTCCTTCTTTTTAAGAGCTAAAGCCAGTGTATCATTGTGGGTCCTCTCGGGTCCACTGTGGCTACCCTCCTGTGATAAGCTTTCCTGTAATAATACATTTAAAAAATACAAAAATTTAGGGAAATTTGTTATTTTAAAATTATTTTTAAAAAAACATACAACATACTATATAACTAAAATTGCAAATAACTCACAATTGATTCCACTACTCTTTTAACATTGGCATTATCAATGTTGTTCTGGTTGTTAGAATGTGCAACCCTCCACACTAGTGCTCGTGTCACCTCTGTGACATCTGACCCAGCATCCTTTCTTTTTTGCTTCTATATAAGAAAATTTGCAAGGAAATAAATTTGATTAGGAAATTTGTAATTAAGGAAATTTGATTTGAAAATTTGTAAGGAAATTTGATTAGAATTAAAACTTGTAATGAACTACGTACCTCAGTATGCTCCAGTTGAGCATATCCAAGACGTGATGCCCTGTAAGGATATTCAGGGTCCTTTGCTCTTTCAGAATTGTCCTTACGTAGTTGCTGTTCATTATATAATCAAGGCATTAGTCAATGTATATAGTTTCAAATAAATTAAAATGAAACCATAAATTAAAATAATTACCTTAAAATAATCACTTTGGCGTACTTTTACAAATTCTGTCCAGTCTTCTTGAGAAATACGATATTTTTCGGGTGGGCTTGAATTAATGTTCCCATCATAATCCTCTACCTAGATTCTGCTCAAGTAGCTCCTATAGTTTCGAGCTAGCTTCCCAGCCTCGGCTAAGACGAATTTCTGTCTACTTTCGTCAATATCAAAGGCCAACTATAAAAACAAACAATAAAGTATATACAAAATTATAATTTAGACAAAAAAAAACTACATTTACCAATTAAAAACATAATATATATATATATATAATAACTAACTTACAGCTATTTCATTCCAAATGGCATATTTTATTGCTGCAGAGACATGTCGCCAATCATTAATAGTAATAGGGACCCTGTCACGAGCTATCACGCCAATGTAACCAACAAAATTTGATTTATTTGGGTCAACTGGCTGACCATACTCGTTCCAACCAACTTGTAGCTTTATGCCTTTACTTTTGGCATTTATTACTTTCTTCATTGCTGTAATACCTCTACGTATCTCATTTTCAACATTTTTGTTTGCATCACCTCCAGAATCCATCTACAAGATTTCAAAAGTGAAAAATACAGAAGTTAGATTCATATACCAAATATATAAATAGTGCTAATTAAGAAATGCCCATAATTCTAGAAAAAATTCAGCAGAGTAACGACGCAAAAAATTCTACCAAGTTCTCGACTTAATCTTCCCCCCAACCTTGCAACCACCAAAACTCAAATATTTCAACAACAACAAACGCAAACAAATATATATGCATTAATCACATCATTAACTAGTTGGATCATATAAATCACATCCAAAAGTACAAAACGAAATATTGATAAGCTTACATTGGTGGTGGTCGTCGTGGTAGTGGCGGAGAAGAGGGTGACTGTGGTGGTATACGGTATCGACCTACAAAAGCAAAAAAATACAGAAGTTAGTGTAACTCATTCACTAATATAATATTACAAGCGTTCAAATAATTATCAAATAAGTTCAAATAAAATTTACACTTAAATTGCATACTTAACAAAAGAGTTCAAATAAGTTACTCATATAATTATCAAATACTCATATAATTATCTAATAAGTTCTAATACCTTTCATCGTTTTCTTTTTGTCGCTGGTTTACTAGTCTTTTGTGATCCCTCAGTACGACCATTTTGTTTAGTACGCCGACGAACAGATGGATTAATCCATATTCCCTCTTGGTGATCTTCTCGCATATACAATTCATCATCACTGATATCCAAGTCACCGTCACTATTTGTGGATTGTGAACCACCTAAGATAGGAGTTCCTCCATCATCTTCATTATATAGGCCATCATCCTCAATACAAGTATTTTTGTTTGCCGATAAAACAATGGACCCTCTTATCGACGGGATCGGTGACAAAAAACACTTGTTTAGCTTGAGATGCCAAAATAAAAGGTTTATCTTTGTATCCCACCTTTTCAAGGTCTACTCGAGTAAAACCTATTTCACTATCATCAACACCATTTTTATGGTCAACCCACCTACACCCAAATACAGGGACCCGAAACCAACTGTAATCCAGCTCCCATATATGTTCAATCACCCCATAATATGGTAAAGTGGCATAGATAGGGCTATTATCTTTCGCACTTGAGATATGCATTGCTTCAGCTACAAGACTCACCCCACTATTCTGCATTGTACTCCGTTCATCTTGGTCTTTTGTATAAAACGTGACACCATTTATACGATAACCCGAATGACAAAATACGAATCTGCCCGGGCCCACCAACAACCGTGCCAATTTATCTGAAACTGAAAGTGAATTCTCGTTTTGTTTCTCTTGAATACACTTTCGGAACCAATCGATAAAACTCTTGTTATGTTCTCTTGAAATCCAACTTTCATTTTTACTTGAATTTATTCTCCTAAGTTGGTCCTTGTGCTCTTCAACATATGGCTCAACCTCATCGGTGTTGTGGAGCACATATAGGTGTGCCTGATCCTTTTGTGTGCTAGGAACACTCACTAATTGCTTTCCAATTACGCTTTCTCCTTCTGTTCCCCCCCCCCCCAGCAGGAGACTTTTGACGCTCTGCAACATTACCATCATTCAGATATTCTGTGCAAAATGTAATAGCTTCATCAACTATGTACCGCTCAACAATGCAACCTTCCGGCCGGCTACGATTTTTCACATAGCCTTTCAATACCTTCATATAACGCTCAGTCGGATACATAGATCTCATAAAAGCTGGTCCACAAAGTTGTGTCTCTCTAACCAAGTGAATAGGTAGGTGAGTCATTATATCAAAAAACGCGGGTGGGAAATACATCTCAAGCTCACACAAAGTGAGGACAAGTTGTTTCTGAAGTGCAGGCAATTGTTCAGGATCAAACACCTTGCTCCACATTGCTTTGAAGAAGAAACACAATCTAGTTATCGTTTCTCTCACCTTTTTTGGCAGAATGGCCCGTAAAGCAATTGGTAGCAAATGATCCATGATTACATGACAATCATGAGTCTTCATATGCTTTAGCTTCAAGTCCTTCATTGATACAAGACTGCTAATGTTCGAAGAATACCCTTCTGGAACTTTCACTCCACAAAGAAACTCACATAATGCAATTTTTTCTTTTCTAGATAGTGTGTGAGCTGCTGGAGGTAAATAAGTACGTTTTCCCTTCATTGTTGGTGCCAATTTACCTCTTATCTTCATTTCAACTAAATCCAACCCTACCTTTACTCCATCTTTTGTCTTGTCGGGCACATTTAGAAGAGTACCAATGACACTATCAAATACATTTTTCTCAATATGCATTATATCAAGAAAATGTCTAACATGTAAAGATTTCCAATACGGCAACTCAAAAAAAATTGACCTTTTTTTCCACCCAGTTTTTGCAAGGCCGCATGCAAAAGTCTTTCCGAACTTGATATCCAAGTCTTTTACATTCTCAAACACCTCTTCACCGGTCAAACACTTAGGAGCTCGACATTCTTCTATGCTCCCATTGAAAGCTTTCTTCCACCGACGATATTGATGTTCTCGATTCAACCATCTTCAATGCCCTTGGAATGCATATTTCTGAGAGTGTGGGAGTCTATATTGATCTGTACTCTTGACACATATGGGGCATGCACATTGGCCATGTACACCATATCCCTCGAGATTAGCTCTTGCTGGAAAATCATTAATTGTACCAAACAACATAACTCTGAGATTGAAGCTCTCTTTTCTAAACCCATCATACACTTTAATACCTGTTTCCCACAACTCCTTCAAATCCTCAATTAAAGGGGCCAAGTAGACATCTATATCATTTCCAGGTTGTTTCGGCCCGGAAATTAGTATAGGCATCATAATATGCTCTCGCTTCATGCATCGCGAAGGGGGTAGGTTGTAGATCATCAAAATCACCGGCCATGTACTATGTGAGCTACTTTGCAAGCCATGTGGGTTCATGCCATCTGTAGCCAATACAAGGAGTAAATTTCTTGGTTCTTCCCTAAATTCAGGGAAATCATTATCAATCTTTTTCCATTGAGGAGAATCTGAAGGATGTCTAATCTTGTTATCTTCAATCCCTTCTTCAACCCTTCTATCAGCATACCATGTCAAGTCCTTGGCAAACGCTTCACTACTGTACATGCGTCTAAATCTAGGTATTATGGGCAAATACCATGCTGTTTTGACAGGAGCAGATCCATTCTTCTTGTACCGTGAGGTGCCACATTTCGAACACACCTTCAATGGTGCATAGTCATTTCTAAACAAGATGCAATCATTGAAACAAGCATGTATCCTCTCATATCCCATGCCAATTGCAGTTAACATCTTCTTAGCCTCATAAGTACGATTAGGTAACACATTATCATCGGGTAACATACTTTTTAATAGACCAAGTAAGTCTGTGAAACTCTTATCACTCCACCCATTGTTAGCTTTTAACTTGTAGAGGTTTAGGACTGCTTTCAATCTTGTGAAATTACTACCACTATACAGGGATGTCTTTGAATCACTTGTCAAATTGTCGAACATCTTGGGACAATTTCGCAAATCCTCCTCAATCACATTGGTCATCTCCTCCAAACGATCATGCTCACAGTCATCCATGTCAAAATCTACTGATCGATATGATGTATCACCCAAATCAGCTGAGGTGCCACTGCTTTCACCGTGTCTTGTCCATCGTGTGTAGCTTTTATCAATTCCATTACACACCAAATGATCTTCCAAGTCACGTGGACTAATTCTCTTTCCAAAACAACAACGTAAACACGGACAACTAATCCTAGTCGGATCCGATGCATGCTCAACCGCAAAGTCTATGAATTCTTTCACCCCTTTTACATATTGCTCCGACATACGATCCGCTACAATCCAACTTCGATCCATCTAAATTCTCAATTAATTAAATTAAATAATTTTAATATCAGTTGATAGTTAAATTAATTAAATAAATTTATTTTTAATTTATTCTATAAAAAATTCGGCAGAGTAACGACGCAAATATTTCTACCAAGTTCTCGACTTAATCTTCCCAATGGGTTGTAACCAACAAAAGTCGAATCTTACGATCCGCTAAAATCTCAACAGGGTAACGACGCAAAAAATACTACCAATTTCAACCACAACAAACCCAACATTCTAATCTTTCACCCACAACGAACACAAAATGATACAAAAATATTGATCACTAGTTGGATCACATAAAACATAAAATTTCTAGCTAGCAACTACAAATATTGATCACCAGTTGGATCACATAGATCACATAAAAAACTACAAATAAAGCATCATATTATAAATATTGATCACCAATTGGATCTAAATAAATCACATAAAACTACAAATAAATTAAAGCATCACGATATAATTATTTTCACAAAAATATGTAAATCTCAAGTATAAATGTTCATTGTGACATGACGTGATGCACAAATACCATGAATGCATTAAACAATGTCAACAAAACAATACAACAGCAATCCAATCATATATAATACCAACATATCATAACATAAATCAAAAATCCAAAAATCAATAAACCCTAATTGAAATAACATATATATCACAAAAACCCACATTATATAATTAACAAAAACATAAATTAAATCCACATTATATACATCACAAAATCCTAATTAACAAATATATATAACAATAATTCACAAAATCCTAATTAACATTATATAACAATACTCAACAAATTAACATATAACCCACATTATATACATCACAAAATCCTTATTAACACAACATAAATATATAACAAACAACAAATTAACACATAACCAATATTATATAAATTAAATCACAAAACCCCAACACCTATATACAAACATTAACCTAAAATATATACATAATATATATATAACATAACATATATATATATATATACCTATAAAGAGAGGGAGGAGGAGTGATTGGTGGGTAGGGAGGCGGCGGCGCGGCGGAGGCTGAGGCGGCAGCGCGGCGGAGGCGGCAGCGCGGCGGAGGTGGAGGCGGCGGCGGCGGAGGAGGCGGCCGAAGAGGAGCGGCGGTTTGGGGTGGTGGCTAGGGGACGGGGGCGGGGTTATCTTGAGAGTGAGAGAGAGTATAGAGAGAGAGTAGAGTATAGAGAGAGAGACCGAGAAGAGAGATCGAGAATGAGAGAGAAAATCGAGAGGGGCGACGACGGCGGCGGCTGCGGATTGTGGTGGTGGCGGACCGGCGGCGACTCGGGGGGGCGGGGGTGGGCCGGGGCGGAGAGTGAGAGAGAGAGTAGAGTAGAGAGTGAGAGAGTAGAGGAGAGAGAGAGAGTAGAGAGAAATGAGGGTGGAGTCGGTTTTGGGGGGGAAAATGGGGGGGAAATTTTTATTTTTTTTAATTAACAATTAAAGCGGTTCAGGAATGAACCGGTATAACTGATAATCAGTTATAGCGGTTCAGGAATGAACCGCTTTAACTGATTATCAGTTAAAGCGGTTCTGTAATGAACCGCTGTAACCGGTTTGAATCAGTTACAGCGGTTCAATATTGAACCGCTGTTAAAAAAACTTTTTTTTTTTTCGGTTCGACTTATAATAGCGGTTTTTTACCGAACCGCTGTAATAGGTTCCGACTTAGTTTCATTTATAACGGTTCACTTATAAACCGCTATAATAAGTTTCTCCGTTCAGCGGTTTTCAAAAAACCGCTGTAAAATGTGCGCTGTAACAGGCCATTTCTGTACTAGTGAATGTCATCTTATTTATTTTGACTTTGTAATTAATAAGCTTGTTAGAATAGAGTTTGTTTATAGAACGCCTACACCAATTGGTCCGCATGGCACAACTCTATCAGATGGTTCATGAGCCACTTCAAGTTTGGCTTAAACAGGTTAAGGGGTTGATGAGGTTCCTATAAATCATTCAACTCTGAGCCATCATCAACAGTTTATAATTAAATCACCCTTCTATTTGACAATTAACACTTTGTTAAATTAAATCACCCTTCTATTTGACAATTAACACTTTGTTAAATTAAATCACCCTTCTATTTGACAATTAACAGTAAACAATGTGTTCTGTAAATGAACCATATTTCATATATGTAGTTGTATAGCATCTACTTACTTAGTGTCACCATCTTAATGATAAGAGTTAACATTCTAGTTTATAGAATCATAAGAAGTGCAAACGCTAGAATGTAACGCCTAATCACATTAACTGTTTGAAATATTTTGAGTCCACAAAAAACTAAAAATTAATAACTCTTATGTTTTTTATTCTTCAACCATCATTATGATTTTTCTATAATGTTCTAGTGAACCTTATTATCACAATTAATGTGAAATTCATAAAATGCCCATTTTAATTAGTGATAATTACACACACCCCCTCACACATTCTGTAATTACCAGAACTCTTCACTTTTGGTAAATTACCAACACACCCCTGTGAAGGGGTGAAATTATAATCTTCAGTGAAAGAAAAAGTTATAATAAATTTCCCATAAAAAATGAACTTTCATTCTTTAATTCCAGTAATGAAAGTTCTTCTTTCACAAAATTTCCTGTGTCTTCCCATCACTTGTAATTTTAGCTCGACTTCTGTGTCTGAAAAATATTGAAAATCCAAGAACATAACATGTCTTTAGATGTATTTATGGTTTGTATATATTCTCAGCCTAATATTTTATCATCAATAGTACTTTTCACTGTGGAAAATCAAATTTATGCTGATAGTATATATACATGAAGATTTACGCAGCATCCAATCCTCACATTCACAACTCTACACCGATTATATAGGTGTCAATGTAACGAGAATGTATAGATTATTCATAGTTTACTAGTTTTGTTTTAATTGTACCAGAACTCAATTTATTAAGTATTTTTTGAGAGTGTTTGCAAACACTCTAACAAAGGTACTTTTGAGCTTTTAGCAAAAAATAAGCAATTTTGCAGTGTTTGCAAATCTTGCTTTTGCTTCTAATTCTCTAAAATTAAGCTTTCAGAAGCCAAAAGCTCCAAGCTAGATAGGCGGTGCTTCTAGGTGCTTTTAAAATTCCTGCACTTAAAAATAAATTTTTTATGATAATTTTATCCTTGAAAATATATAATGTTAACATAAATTTGCTAGAATGTTATATTCTTGTCTGAATGTAGGTATGATCAAATTTTTCCTATTAACATTCATATTTATGTTTGAAACAAATGAATTTTGTTGCATGTAATTGTTGTAAATAATTTTGTGATTTGTGTTTATAGAATAATAAAATAACCTCAACAATATATACAATGTAATTATCATAATTTCATAATATAAAAATATAAGTCAAACCGCATAAAACTCGGTAAATATGACGCTGGAGCAATGGAAAGTCACGACAATATCGCTGTTCTAAAGTCACGATTGCCTCCCTACGTGCAGGTTCTGACGGCTGATCACGACTCCAGGATAAAACCCATTAGCTCACAGCGGTGTCTCATTCGGGTGCACGTCCTCGAGGAGACTAGGAACCAGTCCACCATCACGTTGCCAAAACACTAACGCTCTTGTGGGAGTAAAATGAAAATCATCTTAAGAACTCATAATCTCACTTGTATCACTTGTGCCAATACAAATTACTATAACCTCTTTATATAGGAGAATAATATTTGATCGTTATAAAATATTAATAGGCCGCTAACAATACAATAAAAACCATCATAATCACATTATAAATAGGCCCACTAATGATGAGATTAAGGTGGTCAAATATCTCATAAAATAAGGTTTAATGAGGTCTATAGTCTAAAATAAATATAAATTAAAATGGCACATTATGATAAAAATAAAATGTTGGAAATAAATAATAATTTAAAGAAATTTTAAAGATTATTTCCAACGTAATGTAACAGGCCAAAAGGTTCCAAGATCTTGTTTGATTACTCTAGTTGGAAAAACACAACTTCAAATTTCTTTTCTCATTCAAACATTTTATATACTTATTTTCAGGTTTTAGTAAAAGAAACTCAGTAGAAAAAATCTAGATGGAATGAATATAATCATAGACCATAGACACATTCTGTGTAGAGACTTTCTGGAGGATGTTCTGCTTTGCCATGTAACGTCTTGTCTACGACATAAAAGCTGAAAATCCCAAATATCAGTACCCCTTTAATCCATAAAATCCAGCTGCAATCCTGAAGCTAAGTGTATATAATCCACAATCAAGTGTACATATATATATATGGAAATACTGTGTGGCATTGGCCATGTATATACAGCTTGGAACAAGAGATCTTAATTGAAAAAATTAAGATTTCTTTATAGCAAAAAATGGTAAATGAGTGAAATTTTAAAGAATAGTTAATGAACAAAGTAGTAGTGGTGTGAGAGATCTGGATGAACCATTCCATCAAAGTATTGTCAAATAAGACCTCCAAAATCTCCACATGAGCACTTTCCATTCACAAATTTGTGCAGTCTCTTACTATCTCGAATAATAATAGTTCTTGATGTCAATGTTGAGACTATTTTAATAAAATTATGGCAGTCCCTACACATGCTAATACTCTTAATAACCCGAATATGTGTCGCTTTCGATGTGTTGAGTAACCCAAATGCAACTGCTAACTTTTCACTGTGAGGAGCAGCTAATGCTGTAGGTTCCTCCTTTCCCTCATCTACCACCTCCAAATTTGTGTCCATGTTATATCCAAGGGTCCTCGCTCTATCCACCAAATCCTCCAAAAATTTAGCTACCTCATCAGACGGATGATGTTTCTTGGTCCCGAACTTAAATGTGTAAACCTTGTCTCGGATACTAATCCAGCTCCAATCTGTAAGTTTATCAACTTTCTCATCTCTCATCATTTTTCTTACCCTTGAAACATCCTTCCATCTTCCTGCAGAGAAGTACATATTTAACAATAAGAAATAGGTTTCTGAATCTTTTGGTTTAAGTTGAAGCAGTTGTTCAGCTGCATAAAACCCTAACTCCAATTTCCCTTGACTTCTACAGCCCGCAATCAAAATTGACCATATAAACTCATTTGGTGTTAAATCCGATTTCTTGATAAATTCAAAAGCTTCATCGATCCGACCTAACCTCACAAACATATCAATCAAACATGCATGATGGTCCATTACAGGGTTTATCTTATACTCATTTTTCATCATCTCATAATAGGCCAATGCCTCGTCAACCATTCCAGCTTGACTACAGGCTGATAGAACACCAACAAAGGTGATCTTGTTTGGTCTAACCCCTACAAATCTCATGTCCTCAAAAAGCTGTAATGCCTGTTGTGAGAGTCCGTGCTGTGCAAACGCTGTTATCATGGAAGTCCATGAAATTAACGTCCTTATAGACATCTCTACAAAAGCTTTGGTTGCTCTATCAATACTTCCACATTTGTTATACATATTAACCAGGGCAGTTCCCACCACTACGTCAGATAAAAATCCAGTTTTAATCGTTTGAGCATGAATTTGCTCCCCTTGCTCCAAAGCTACTAAACTACTGCATACAGTTAATACACTTGAAAAGGTAAACAAATCAGGTTTCAAGCCTGATTTTTTCATTCTTTGGAAAATCTTAAGGGCCTCGATTCCACATAAGTGGGCTGAAAGGCCATCTTCTGCAACACTGGTCATTTCTGCATGGCCTGCAATCATAGCATTCCATGTAACTAAGCTTATAGTGTTCATTCCATCAAAAATCTTCTTTGCCTCACTGATGTATCCGCTTTTCAAGTACAAATACATAATTGAGTTTGTTACGGGCAAATCTGAACCATACCCAAGTTTTATAGTCAATGAATGAATTTGAGATCCTACATCCAGCGCCTGCATTGTGCAACACGCGCTCAATACACTAGTCAAAGTGATTTCATTTGGATTAACTCCCTCAGAAAGCATCTGAACGAACATATCCAATCCCATCGCAGAATTTCCATTATCCCCACAAGCAGATATAGCAGCAGTCCATGAAATAACATTCTTTTCCTCAATCCTCTTAAACGCCTTAATTGCCATTCCCAGATTACGACATTTGGAGTATAAGCTACAAAGTGCATTCCCAATACTGGCATCATACTCAATATCATACTTGACAATATATCCATGAATCTGCTTCCCAAATTGAAAATCATACAATGAAGAGCATGCATTGAGGACGATTCCTAAAGTGTAATTTGTGGGGTAACCCCCCACCTCCAACATTTCCTTGAAAACACTAATAGCAAACTCAGGCTGTGAATTGTGAACATAACCAGACATCAAGGAAGTCCAGGTGACAACATTTCTTTGTGACAAATTATCGAACACCCTACGAGCACGATCCATTGTCCCACATTTAGCATAAGCATTGACAAGAAATGTCATGAGAAACAATTCTTGAGAAAACCCAGTTTTAGTAATATGAGCGTGAATGGATTCAACTCCTGAAACTGAATTGTTGTTTATGCATTCTTGCAAAAGAGGGACGTAAGAGGAGGATTCAAGTTCATCTGTGTTACCACCTTGAGTAATGAATGAAAGTGCTTCTCTGAATTCCAAACTGAATGACTCAAAACTTTTATCCAACTCCTTTGTGCTGCTGCTATAACACTTCTACACTCCACAAAAACAGTTAAAAAAAGAACCATGAGTAATGTATAATATAGAAACATATACATTATTTACCGTTGTTTCCATATGGATACAAATTGACGAGGATATGTATGTATGTATGTATGTATCTTACCTTTTCAAATTGAAGGGTAGAAGTGGGGGTGAGTTTCCTGAATTCAGGGTCGAACTTGACGGCGTTGCCAATCACAACAGAAGGCAGGGACGCCATGAAACAAACTTTTATTTATTGATTGAATGATTCAGGTTGGTTGGAATTCTCTACACGTTTTTTTTTTTTGGTTGATCAAATGTATGTTTGGTGTTGGAGTGTTTTGTTATCTGGTGTGTTTGGACGAAATTTAGCTGTGTTGTGTTGTGTAGATCATCTTTCAGGAAATTGGCGATAATCTTTTTTTGCCGTCTTCTAGTCACCCTGGCCCACCTCCGAATTCTGTTAGAGTGTCTAAATGGAGGAATGAAATAATGCTTTTAATTTAATGCTCTATTTTATGCACCATGAGTTCATAGAATTATTCAATATCTTCCCTGTGACTTTTATAGTGAGTATGTGCTACTCTCATCTTCTTTTTTGTTTATTATGTGTTGAAGTAGCTTAATCTACACCGTTTGGTGTTAGTCAGTGTGTGTAAGAATTTTTCTTGTTTACCGCTAGGAGGGGCGTTGAGTTTTTCTGGTGAAATTTTCGATTAACAGGAAGAAGGTTTTCTCTAACTTTATAGGCTCTTTTGGTTGCATGAGTGAGAATGTGCAAGATTGGTTTAATGGCCAATGCTAATAAATCCAAATAGGTTCTCTCATTCTCTCAATATCATATGGATAAATCTAATTTGTTGTTTGCTTCAAGTAAAAATATTTGAGAACTTGTCAAGAGGTTTACCAAAATATCCTTGTGTTTTACGTTCTTTCTCAAAATTATCCATAAAACTTAATATAACACATTGCATCGTTTCTTTTGCCCTTCTCCACAGAATTGCTTGGCTGCTCACCCTATTCAACAGAAATCACAAGTCAGTGAAGCTACTTTACTCGTTCATATGTTCCTTCAAAAATTTTGATTTAATCTATAAATTAAACATGTTTTTATTTTCTTGTTATCGTGCATGGTGGGGGCGGGGGAAACATATCCAATTATCGTTGCACGCTACGCCGGGTTGCTGTTCGTCCCAGACAACACATTGTTGTCCGAGCCATGTCGGTCATGGTTCGTCGCCTTCGCGGCTACGACGCCTAGGGCCTCGGGGATTTTGGAAATTCAAAATATTTGTTATATTGGTATTTTGTGGAAATTGAAATTGATCCTTTAATTTAATTAAAAATTATGCATTAAAGATTGGAAAATTTTAAAGTATGCATCATGTGATGATTTTGAGCATGATCATTATGTGTTTATGTGTAATGGTTTAGTCACGAGCCTAGTAGGGGTTGTATCTAGCTAGTTGATGTATCTTTTGGGTTTAGTCGATGCCACCCATATAGGGACTACTTGAATCCACTCACATGCTGACACGTGTCACGTGTCAGCTTTAATTTTTTTTTTTTTTAAAAAAATTGCTCCAAACCAGAAGGTTTAACCATAGTGACCTCTTCTCCAAAAACTTTCAGATTCACGTCCAAAAGTGCTGCCAAATTCCAAAAAAAATTAGGCTATGTATGGTTGTGAATTTTGAAAATATTTTCATTTTTTGGATCACCAAAAAATGAAAATACACAGTCCAAGCCAAATTCAACAGAAAATGGTCAAATTTTAAATACACTACACATTCTCTTATATAACAACCAATCATTTCAATCTTTTCACAATATTTTATCATTAATTACACTATCCCACTATCCAACTAATTATCTTTCTTACTTTTTCATATTTTATATAATAAAAATTCCTATTCAATTTTTCAAATATTCCAATTAATATTATTAAATAATATTTAATAATATGTAATTTGAAAAAAAAAATTGTGTGATTTAATATTTAATATTTCATATATATTTAATAATATGTGTACTTGAATTGAGACTTAATTGGTCATGTTTGTACCAAAAGTATATACAATATTGTGTGATTTATAATTTCATTTTAATAATTTCGTTTGTTGTTTATTGGATTTTAAATTATACTTTTTTAGCTTCTCAATATTCAAATAAATACCTACTGAATCTCAATTATTTCATTTTGGTACTAACGTGGTATTTAATAAGGTTGCCTACGAGCCGAACTCGAGCCGAGTCTCACCAAATTTCTCGGCTCGAGCTCGAGTAAAGATTTTTTGTAACATCATAGTATCTCATTATAAGAAGATGAAAATAAATTTGTCTCAATCAAATTGGGAATAAAATATTATACGTAAATGGAAAAAGAAATATAGAACTACTTATGCTCCAATCATATTTACACATTTCATAAAATATTGCATATATGGACCACATCCTATTTTTATATTTGTCCAATGCGAACCGTATAATTACACTAACTATTATAAATATAGACGAGCAAGATTCAATTTTCTTGAACTTTTAAAATATAAAATTGAAAAGAAAACACGAAATGAAAAAATGATAAAAATCTAAAGTTAAAAAGAAATGAACAGGTGACAAAAAATAAACTAAAAATGAAGGGCCCCCACCCCCACCCCAACCCATGAACGCCCCCCACTGTCTGGCTGCCTCTTTTTTTTTTTTTTGTCTTTTCATTCTATTTGTATAATATATATTAGAGCTATTAACGCTAATCATCCCCCATGTCACGCAAAAGTGTCACTTTAGTCTCTCTTGTGAAAAAATTATCACTTTCATCCATCATGTCCATAATTTGTACCCAGATGGTCCTTTTTTCAACATTCCGACCAGATTTTCTGGCTTCCCACGCGAAAATAGGGCTATCCACGCATATATCATGCGCGTCTTCACGAGAAAATTCATAACTAAGTTTAGAAAGCTTAGATTCATGAACCATTTTCTTCCCATAAAACTAGATATGTAGGTCTATCCACGCATATATCGCACCTAATCAGGAGACATCTATAACAAAGCAGTTTTGTATTAAAAAATTAGCTAAAAATCTGTCGGAAATGATGCTTAGCTAATATTTTAATACAAAACTGTTTTGTTCTAGATGTCTCCTGATTATGTGCGATATATTTGTGGATAGACTTATGTGTCTAGTTTCATGTGAAGAAAACGGTTCATGAATCCGAGCTTTCTACAATGAGTTATGAATTTTCTCGTGAAGACGCGCACAGCTGTCTGCACAGCCGGCAGATTTTTAGCTAATTTTTTAATACAAAAAATGCTTTGTTATAGACGTCTCCTGATTATGTGCGATATATGCGTGGATAGACCTATGTGTCTAGTTTCATGGGAAGAAAACGGTTCATGAATCCGAGCTTTCTACAACGAGTTATGAATTTTCTCGTGAAGACGCGCACAGCTGTCTGCACAGCGGATAGATTTTTAACTAATTTTTCAATACAAAACTGTTTTGTTCTAAACGTCTCCTGATTATGTGTGATATATGCGTAGATAGCCCTACGTATCTAGTTTCATGGGAAGAAAACGGTTCAAGAATCCGAGCTTTTTACAATGAGTTATGAATTTTCTCATGAAGACGCGCATGACATATGCGTGGATAGCCCTATTTTCGCATGGAAAGCCGGAAAATCTGGTCGGAATGTCGAAAAAAGGACCATCTGGGTACAAATTATGGACAAGAGGGATGAAAGTGATAATTTTTTCACAAGAGGGACTAAAGTGACACTTTTGCGTGACATGGGGGATGATTAGCGTTAATAGCTCTATATATTATATTATGTGTGTGTATATGTATATATATATATATATATATATATATACACACATATATACATATTCCTTTATTACCAACTCATAATATTATTTAAAAAAATATTATTTTAATATTTTCCCCCATCATCATCACATTCATAACCAACTCAATCATTTCATATATCAAATCCTAATAAAAATCAACTTTATATCACATCTACACTACTTTCAATCAAATTCTAAAAATACATCCAAACAAACAAATTAAGTCAACATTTTCACACGAATTTTTGTAATACACATTCCCCAAAAAAACTCAAAATTCATTTTCGAAAACACAACCATACGGAGCCTTAAAATTTGAATTTTAGTGCATTAGTATATGACCTATATAAATCATGTTTTCATCTGAATACCTCAATTCCCTCTTTCAATTAGATATCTTAAAAGGTAACAAAAAAAAATCTCCAAAAATTTCTTCTTATTGAACGCCACCACAGCCACTCAGCCTCTACGGGAAGTCGGGAATTCTAAAACCATTTATGGGTTTATACCCATAAACCCATTTCAAAATTCACCATTATGAAATTCAATTTGGCTGTGTGTGTGTGTCTGTTTATATGTGTATATGCGTGTGTGTGTGTGTCTGTTTATATATTTATGTGTGTGTGTGTGCATGTGTGTGTTTATATATATATGTGTGTGTGTGTTCCTGCGTGTGTTTATATATATATATGTGTGTGTGTGTGTGTGTGAGTGAGTGTGTTTTGGTGAAAAAAATGAAGTAGAGAGAGAAAAAAAATGGTGTATGAAAAATGATGAAAGTGCCCTCAATTTTTGTGTTAAATTGCATTTTAATCCACAAAAATGGCACATGACCGGCACATGCCACAAAATACAATTTTAACTTACAAATTGTAAGAAGCAGAGGCTCTTTTGCATCTGCTTCTTACAAGTTTACATCACAATTTTTTTTTCTTTTTTTCTTTATATTCATATTAAAATACAACACATTGTATATGAATAACAATGAACCATGTAATACTTAACAATAGGTAACACAATCTATTAAATTACCCTTAAGTCAAATACAAGGCATAAACATTTCATCAAATAATTTGTGGGCATAGTGAGCCACCTCGACATGAGCCTAAACTGCGTAAAATAATAAGAATTGAGTTAAACAAAGGAAAAGGTTTATCAGTTGACTATGAACCAATAATTATCAAATCAAATGGTATTCAAGTTTGAGCTAGCACAAGTTTGGCTCACAAAACACGATTGACAAACCTATTTGTTTGTTGTGGAGTAGAACAATTTCGTATAAAGAGAAGAAAATCTCGGTAAGAATAGACACAGAGACAAATACTTAATACTTAAGTATTTTTAATTTTTTTGATCTAGTTTTGTTTGATTTCAACTCCAACTAAACAAGTCATTAAATTTTTAAGGAAGCAGATTTAGGAATTAGGCATAATAAATAAAAACATCTGGACAGAGTTCAAGAGTGGCGAATCTAAGCAAAAAGAATAGCAGATTGCTCTTAAACAAAGTGCAGTCGTTTAACTGAGAGGTGGAGGCAAAACACAGATCAAATGAGGTCCGGGTGGATTGCAACTTATATTTGCCTCATCCACATTTGGTAAACCAAGTTGAGGGGGGCGGACATATCCAGCAACCAGAGGCAAGCATAATATTGATATCACAATTCTCGAGCCTGTTAAAATACCATGAAATATAAGGAGTGTGTGCAAACACAACAAGTGATTATAAATGGAAAATAATTAGAATTGAAAAAGATATAGAAGTGGGTTGTACATTGATCAGCACACTCAATTTCAGCGTCTTCATCGTTTCCGTTCAAATCTAATATAACAACAAATATATCTTACCAATCAAATTTAAATATTTAATTACCAGAATTATTACTTCATAGAAAATGTAGCAAAGAACTAACCTGGAAAATCGCAGACATTATTTATAATGACCTACACAAAAATAAAATTAGTATTAGCACAAACTCATTGTATAAGTCTTTTCTATTTCTAATTGTCTTTATTCTTTGTTTATCCAAAAGACAATATAAAAATGCATTTGAAAGTTCCTTTGGGTTCACAAAATATCAATCAGTTGACTCCCAACTCATTTTTTACAATCTGGATCCAAAATTTTAGCAAATTAACATTCTAAATATTATTTAAAAAGAAATCATTAGCAGTTTAAAATATCTTTGCCTTCCACTCTAATTAGCTTTACACATAATCCATCCAATTTTAAAATTAATCTTTGCAAGTGGTAGCTTTCACCTGCCATGATTACATACCCCAAAAGCACCACAACCCTTCACGATTCCTGGATTTTTTTCAAAAAACAGAAAATGTAATAGTTAAGTCAAACAATTTCTCAATTTCCCGTTTTCTTCATTTTCCTTTTTTTTTTTTTACCCTTTTTCTTCTTTCTCTTTCCCTGTCTTCTTCCTGTTTTTCACCTATTTATCTAATGAATTTGATTATTTAATTAATTAATTTATTTATTGGATATAATAAATTATTAATTAAATAGATAATTAATTAAAATAAAAGACACCCCGAGTCCATAATGGGCGTCCATGAGGACGCCTATTAGGCCAAGTTGGGCGTCTTTAAGGATGCCCAACATACAAGGTATCTTTTGTTCGTCTTGGTCAATAAGTCATGAGATATAAAAAGGAGTCTTTGACCTAAAACAAGACATAGACTTTCATTACTCTCCTAGAAAGAAAAAGAAGAAAATCCTCCCCCCCTCTCTCTATACTAGCCGTCGCCCCCTAGAGGGAAAGGTGGAAATTTTTCATCAATCAATTCGTACATGATAATTAGAGACAGTGTAATTTCGTTGCTTCGATCAAAATTCAAGAAAGTCAACGAATTCAAGAATTGAAGATTACACGAGGATTGAAGAAATCGAGACTTCATCAATTCGAGTTTTAGAGGAGGAATCGGATTCTTCAACCACTTCGCTTCAACGGGTAAATAGTTATTCGTTACGCGAAATAATAGATTTGAATATGCAATGAAATAATTTAAACTTTGGGTTTTAAATTAAATTTTTGAAATCATTCCACTATATTTAATTCAATTTTTCGTGAAACCCAACAGTGATATCAGAGCCAATCTCTGATTCGCATATTTAATCATGTTTATGTGATATATTATATGCATAATATGTGTTTTTGAAGCATGCAATTATGTGTAAATTAAATATGCGTTTTTATGGTTTTAAGCATGATTTTATTTTTTGTGTTTATTGTAAATCTGGGTATTTTGTGATATGTGAAAAAATTGAAAACGAGGAAAAAAGGGGCCCGAAGGCCCTGACGCAACAGTGCTGCACGGCGCCTGGCGCCGTGTGATGATAAGGCTCCTGGCGCATTGTCAATACACGGCCAAGCCGTGTGGCCTGGCCACCTGGCCACACGGCCTGATGGGTCGTGTGTTTTGACACACGACCTGCTGAGCTGGATCTTGGATCTGGGTCGGTAAACGGGCTATGTATTAGGTCAAAATTAATATTTGAGTTTTGGGTAAATATAATTATCCGGATGGGTCAAAAGGATGATGACTCGGTATAATTCAAATTAGGCCTAATTGAAAATTTACTTAATTTCGACTTATTAATTAGTTTGGGCTGAATTTAATTAATTCCAATTGGGCCATTGGATTGTTGATTTGGATTTAAATTAAAACTAGCCCAATAGAAATTAATAATGCGTGTATGTTTTTTCTAATTAATTAATTTGAGCCCAACTAAATTAAACCCAAGTAGACCAAAAGGATAGTAACCTGGGTTTGATGAAATTGAGCCCAATAATATTAATTGGAATAAAAATATTTAATTAGAATAATTAATTATTTTTCTTGGAGATTTATAATTAATTTATGGATTAAATATTATTAATTTTTCTCAACTTGGAAATTACTTGTATATTTGAATAAAGAAAATAAATTATTTTTCTTGGATGATTAATAATTAATTCTTTAATCAAATAATTTTTTTTCCAATTAATGATTGCTTTAAATCATAATAAAATCGGATTCCATATTTTATGTATTTATTTTAGTTGTCCTAATATTATTTTAATTAAAGGTAGATATACTTAATTTATAATTTTGTATATCTAAATCATCTAGTAGGACTAGAATGATTTTAATTGAAATAATCAATATATAAAAGTTGAAAATTTTAATAAAGGACTTTTTAGTTGGACTAAAATTTTATAATCAACATAAGTGTTTTAATATAGCGAACATGTATTAATTGATGCGAGTATGTCTTATGTGATCGAAACACCGATCATGGACTTAGGCTATATTCGATTTACTTTTTCCTTTTTTGGGTTGTAGTAAAATTAATTAAAAAATTTTTGAAGCGCATAAAATTTAGTCTTTCGCTTTACCTTTCTTTGTGATGGTCCATTGGCTTGGGCCCTCTAGAAAAAGTCCATGATCAACTGTAAATGGATTTATTTATTTAATTCCATGTTTATATTGATAGGCATGATTATTAGTAGTATAAATTATGCATGTTCAATATGTGATAGTTGCGCTATAAAAATTGATTAATGTGCAAAGTGAGACCAAACATTTGACCATTTAAATTCTCCCAAATAAACAATACCGAGTTAGTAAAGGATGTGTGACATCCTCGCCCTTCACTAAGCTTATTAAAATTAAAATTACTACAAATGTATAATGCTTCCCAGTTATGGGGGTTATGCATTTGGAAATAATTTAAAATTTTATTAAGTGCATGGAATGCCTTAATCGAAGCATATTTCACCTTAGAAACCGGTTAGGTTGCAAAGTGAAATTCAAATGTTAGATTATAAGAGTTCGTGGGAATGAACTCGGGTAGTTCACGAGCTAAGAAATCAGTTAGGTTGCGGCTTGGTGAACTATGGGGAAATGTATTGAAATATTTATTGGATAAATTGATGTTAGACATCACTTTAATTAATTAATGGGCCAGAAATTGGTTAAGTTGCAACCCGTGTAATTAATTGAGAAGCTCAATACCCACTGTGGAATCAATGACAATGATGATTCCTGATTTTCACATGGGAGTGTGAAATTCAAAAAATGCGGTGGGAGCCAAGATAAATTTTAAGTCCTTAATTTTTCTTGGTTAAGTCAAATACAAGTAATCTAATTAATCTGGTTTATTTCTGAAATTATTTTCTCGTTTATCTCTCTCAAATCTGACAAACCCACTTTCAATTCTACTCGAAAAGAATACCCTTACTGGACCCAATTATGTGGACTGGCTTAGAAATTTGAGGATTGTCCTCAATATAGAATCTCTGGTATACGTCTTGGAGGCTGATATCCCGGCGGCTCCAGCTAGAACATGTGCTAGTGAGGAAGAGGTCCAAGCCCATGAAAAATAGTTCAAGGACAACATCCGGGGTGAGAGGATACATGCTGAGATCTATGACCAATGAACTTCAAAGGTCACATGATAAGATGCCCACTGCAAGAGCTATCCTGGCTCACCTGGTAGAGCTCTATGGTAAGCATAGTCGAACTACATGATATGAAATATCGAAAGAGCTCTTCGGAGCCAAGATGAAAGAAAGTGAGAAGGTTGGTGATCATGTTCTCAAAATGATATCGAGGATTGAGAAATTGGAAGCTCTCCACTTCACTATGAACGCCACCCTTCAAATTGACTTAATCTTGCAGTCTCTTCCTGATTCCTTCTCCCAATTTGTGGTTAACTTTAACTGCAATGAGATAGAGTGCAATTTAGCTGGGCTAATGAACAAGTCAGTTACTGCACAATCTCAAATGAAACCAAAGGGAAAGGAAACTGCCTTGGTCATCTCTTCTGGACCTTAAAAGTCTAAGTCTAAGAAGAAGAACAACAAGAAGTAGGCTACTGAGCTAAGAGCTAAAAGGGGTGTTCAAAAGGGTAAGGGAAAGGCTCAAGGGTTTATAAGAGCAAAAGTCCTAAGAAGACAGACAGATGTCTCAAGTGCGGTGAGCTTGGCCACTGGAAGAGGAACTGTCCCAAATTAGGCAAGGGCGCAAAAGGTATGGAAGTTATCGTTTATGAAACAAATTGTTCTAGGATCGTCTTTTCTACTTCATGGATTCTAGACTCAGCAAAAGGTATAAAGTTTTTGTTTTTAAACTAATTGTTCTATGACCATTTTTTCTACTTCATGGATTCTGGACTCAGTGGATAGTGCCCATATGTGTTGTTTGGAACAGGATCTGCGGAGAAGTAGAAAGCTGGGCCGAGAAGAAGTGATGATCAAAGTAGGCAGCGAGGAAAGTGTCGCAGCTACTAGGATTGGATTTACTTCTTTATATTTGAATTCTGGACATTTATTATTTTTAAATGATGTTTTAGTTTTGACCAAAGGGCTTAAGAACATTATTTGCATTCCTATATTAGTTAAGATTGGTATACATTCCATTTTTCTAAATTGAATTGCGACATTTATTATGGAAATAAATTAGTTGACAATACTTCTTTAGTTAATGATTTGTATTATTTAAATGTCCGTAATTCATCTGATGTGAATGTTGTAACTAATAAACGTGGTAGGAAAAAAGTTAATTTAAGACTCAAGTGGCATCTTAGACTAGGCCATACTGGAGAGCACAAGATCCACAAAATGGAAAAACATGGGCTTTTAAGCTCACTAGGGTCGGATCCCTATCCAACATGTGAATCATATCTCTTAGGCAAGATGGCTAGATCACCCTTCACCGGGACTTTTGAAAGAGCCACTCAAGTCTTAGGATTAGTGCATACCGACGTTTGTGGACCATTTGGAGAAATGACTCGTGGAGGTTTCTACTACTTCATCACTTTCACAGACGATCATTCAAGATATGGTCTAGTGTATCTGATGAAGTAAAAGTCTGAATCTTTTGAAAGGTTCAAAGAATTCAAAGCTTTGGTAGAAAATCAAACTGGGCAAAATATAAAAACTCTACGATCAGATCGTGGAGGAGAATATATGAGCGCCGAGTTTGATGAATTCCTTAGAGAACAAGGAATAATTTTACAATTAACACCACCAGCAACTCCTCAACTAAATGGAGTGTCCGAGCGAAGGAACCGAACAATGTTGGACATGGTTCGTTCCATGCTTAGTTACACTGATTTACCCATTTTGTTGTGGGGACACGCGCTCCTTACTGCTGCTTATATATTGAACACATGTCCCTCCAAATTTGTCCCTAAAACTCCGCATGAGATGTGGAATAATAGGAAACCAAGTCTTAATAACATTAAGATTTGGGGATGTCCTGCTTATGTCAAGAAGACTAAAGTGGAGAAATTGGAGACAAGATCCCTCATGGGATGTTTCATTGGTTATCCTAAAGATTCCATGGGATTATTCTTTTACCTACATGATGATCAGAGAATCATTGTGGCCCTACAAGCCCACTTCCTTAAAGATGAATTCATCTTGGATGGGGGGAAAGGTAGAAAGATTGTTCTAGGAGAACAAAATGAAACTCCCTCTGAGACATCTGTCCGAAAACCAAGGCCTGACCCAATAGTAGCACAACCACCATGTAGATCTGATAAAATATCACATGAACCTGAGAGGTATGGGTATCTACTGCAAGGGGAGCCAGAGCTTCACACTGTAGTACAAGAAGGTATAGGAGACTTCATTCATTAACTTTTGATCATCCTCACTTTGAGGACTCATCGATTTAGAGAAATGGAGTCCATGTCTCATGGGAAAGAGGCCTCTCTTACAATCTGCCATTCCAAATCTTTTCAGCATCTTTTCTAAATAGAGGGATTGGGAGAGCCCCATTTTCCTATTTGTTCTATCCCTATAGATGCGAATTCCAAGAATATAGATCGCTCCTCCTAACTCTTTCATGGAGAACGTGTTTGAGAGCCATACTTTAACCGAAGTCAATAGGCCTAAATCATTTCCTATCAGTAGAATGTCATCTACGTATAAGACTAAAAATGATATTTTACTCCCACTGGTTTTCTTGTAAACGCAAGGTTCGTCTTCGTTCTTGATGAAGCCATAGTTCCGAACTTCTTCATCAAAATGAAGATTCCAGCTCTGCAATGCTTGTTTAAGTCCCTAAATTGATCTATTCAATTTACACACCTTATGAGAATCTTCATTGAACACGAAACCCTTGGGCTATTCCATGTAGATGTCCTCCTCGAGGAATCCATTCAAGAACGCGGTCTTCACGTCTATTTGTCAGATTCATAATCTAGGTGTGTGGCTATTTCAAGTAGAATCCTGATGAATTTGATCATGGCTACCGAGGAGAAGGTTTCCTCATAGTCAATGCCTTGTTTTTTACTATATCCCTTCGCCACAAGCCTAGCTTTAGAGGTATCCACTTTGCCATCCGGACCAATCTTTTTCTTGTAAATCCATTTGAAACCTATTGGTGCAATACCCCTAGGGCAGTTTACTAGAGTCCAAACTTGGTTCAAATACATCAAATCCATCTCTGTCTTCATAGCCTCAAGCCATTTCACAGAATCTATGTCCGTTATTGCATGTTCAAAAGTAGAGGGATCATCTCCATAGTTTCCTTCCTCTACGGCATACAAATTATGCTCTCCCTGTAGCAGATAACCATATCTCTCAGGCGGTTGAGATACTCTATTCAATCTACACGATGGAAGTTGCGTTTGGGTGGTTCGTTTTGAGTTTCTTGAACAGAGGTCTCTAAAGGGGTTTTGTTTTGTTCTTCTAGAACAATCTTTCTTCCTGCACTACCTTCTCGAACGAACTTGTCTTCGAGAAAGTACGCATGTAGTGCTACAAGGACAATTTGAACATCATGTAGGTAGAAGAGGTATCCCATAGAATCCTCTGAAAAACCAACGAATCAACCTTTTAAAGATCTATCTTCTAATTTCTCCATCTTTGTCTTCTTCACATAGGCTGGACAACCCCATATCCTAATGTGTTAAGACTTGGCGTCTTTCCACTCCATATCCCATAAGGAGTTTTAGGAACAGATCTAGATGGACACCTGTTCAAGATATAGGCCGATGTAAGCAATGAATCGCCCTACAACAATATGGGAAGGTCCGCGTAGCTGAGCATTGATCGAACCATATCCAATAGTGTTCTATTTCGCTGCTCAGCTACCCCATTAAGTTGTGGAGTCATAGGAGCAGTTAATTGTTATACAATTCCTTGTTCAATTAAGAACTCACCAAATTCGGCACTCATGTATTCTCCACCTCGATCAGATCGTAGTGTTTTGATACGTTTGCCAATTTGGTTTTCAACCAAGGCCTTGAATTCTTTGAACCATTCATTAGATTCATACTTATGCTTCATTAAGTATACGAGACCATACCTAGAGTGGTCATCAGTAAATGTTCTGAAGTATTGAAAACCTCCACGAGCCATTTCCCTAAAAGGGCAGCAAACGTCAGTATGTATTAAACAAAGGACTTCATTGGCTCGTTCAAACTGCCCTGTAAAGGGTGACCTAGTCATCTTGCCTTTGAGACAAGACTGGCAAGTGGGGAGTGGGTCCGACCTAAATGTGCTTATAAGCCCATTTTTCTCAAGTTCGCGAATCTTGTATTCTCCAGCATGACCTAGTCTCAAGTGCCATATGAGTCTTTGGTTTGTCCCAGACATACCTCATTTCATGGTGATTGTATTCACAATACATCTATTTTGGACATTTAAGTAGTATAAACAATTTAATAAAGATGAAGAGCCAACAAATTTAGTTCTAAAATAAATAGGGGTAATTGCATAAAGCCCCCTTGTGTTATTTCGAAAATGCTAAAAAACCCCTGTGTTAATGAAATAGGCTAATCACCCCCCCTCCCGTGTTCCTAAAAAGTGTGCAAAAAAGCCATTTTTTGTTAAAAAATGAGCTCGTTTTTCATGTTTTTCACCTTTATTGATATGCTCATTTATCATTTATATACTCTTCATACTTTAGAAAAGGTAGATAGTGTTAATTCACCCAAAAAACACATATTTTCTTCTATCATTTTAACAAAAAATGGCTTTTTTGCAACACAGGGGGTGATTAGCCTATTTCGTTAATACAGGGGTTTTTTAGCATTTTCAAAATAACACAGGGGATTTTATGCAATTATCCCAAATAAATATTGAAAACATTGTTCATAAAACGGAAATCATATCCAAATCTAACTAAAACGAGAATTGAACAAATATTTTTAAGCCCATTGGGCAAAACGAGGCAATGATCCAAAGTAACTAAATGTCCAGTAGATAAAACTAAACAACTGGATCCTATGTAAGTAGCTGTCACACTATGTCTGCTGCCAACATTGATCATCACTTCTTGCTCCTCGAGCCTCCTACTTCTTTCTAGATCTTGTTTCAAAACATAGACATGAGCGCTAGCTCCTAAATCTAGAATCCGTGAAGTGGAGAATACAGTCATATAACAATTAGTTTCTAAAACATAGAGTTCTATACCTGCAGCAGTATCAGCCTTTAGCTTCAGGCAGTCACGTTTCCAGTGACCGGCCTCTTTGCAGTAAATGCAGATATCTTTCTTCTTTGGCCCATGCCTTTAGTTTTAAAATTTATCATAGGATAAAATAATGTTAAAAATTATTCTTATGCCTAATTTTAAAATAGATTTAAAATTAAAATAATCCTAGAACAAAGAAATTTATTTTGAATAAAATTCTTTGTCAAATCGATTTGGAATTGATTTTTTGAAACTAAATTGGATTTATTGTCAAATAGGATTAGAGTAGAATTAATTTTTTAAATTGGATTTAAATTAATTCAATTGTTTTTCAAACCACATCTAAATAAAATTGGATTTTATTTTAGTTCTTTTTGAAAGAACTCCAACATATTAGCTATCTTTTAATCTTTTGATTTTTGATATTGTGGGGGTGCCTTCCATAGACTAGGTTTCTTTATGGGTTTTATTTTCTGGGTTGTATCGGGTCTTTTGAAACCCCCCAGTTTGTATTTTACTTTTTATAAAAAATGTATAGGATGCATTTATATCTGTGTAAATTATAATAGGACCTTTTTGGAAAGAGATCTGCTTGGAGCTGGAAGACCTTGAAGTTAGACATAGGTTAGATCCTATAGGTCCCCTAACCCTCGATTGAACCGCTGACTTGACTCAATCTAGATAAGTCCATGGAAAGCATGTGTGATAGAATTGCTAGGCGTTTTCTATATTATAATCCATATATGCGTGCTATAAATGGATAATGTGCAAAGTGAGACCAAATTTAATCCCAAATTCTCCCATTGGATAATAATACTGAATTTAGGTTAAAAGGGAATCGGATGTCCAGGCTCTCCATCAAACTTAGGAGAAATTGAATAAATATCAATATGCATAATTTCTTCCCAGTAAGTGGGGGTTATGCATTGCGATATTAATTTGAAATCTCTAAGTGTATTAGATGTCATCAATCGAAATAAATTCCACCCCATATATCGACAGAGGGTTGCAAGGTGAAATTCAATTGTTAGATTGATTGGAAGTTGATGGGTCCAAGTTCGGATAGATCACAACCTATATATCGTTAAAGGGTTGCGGTCTCGTGATCTATGAGCTAAACTAATGATTGAATCGCATGTTAGACGATGCTGGCAAGGATTGCCACTTTAATAAAATTAGTGAGCCATATATCATTAAAGGGTTGCAACTCACTGATTTTATTAAAGAACTCAATCACTCACTACGAAGTTTTCTAACGAGATTTCCGAATATTGCAGTGGGAGTGCAATGATTTGAAAAATGTAGTGGGAGTCATGTGATAATTCAAAGTCCTGTCTAATTTTACTTGGTGTACAACATAAAGACCTAATTGAATCTTTCTTTATTCTCTGCAGTTATTTTATTTTCTCCCTCCAAATGGTTAACAATCCTCTTTCAACATTGCTTGAGAAAAAAGTCCTCATTGGACCAAATTATACTGACTGGCTCATAAATTTGAGGATTGTCCTAAGTTTAGAGTCCCTTAGCTATGTACTCGAGGCTGACAAACCCGCTGCCCCAGCTGAAGAAGCTGAGGACAATGAACGTGAAGCATATAACACTTGGTGTAAAGATGACATTCGCGTGAAGGGTTACATGCTCGGCTCCATGAACAATGAACTGCAAAGATCCTACGAGAACATGGATGACTCGAGGTCGATCATGATGCATCTCATGAAGCTTTATAGAGAGCACAATAAGACTGCTCGATATGTGAAATCGAGAGAGCTCTTTAGAGCTAGGATGGGAGAAGAAGAGAAGGTGGGAGATCATTTACTCAAAATGATTTCAATGATTGAGAGATTGGAAGCTCTCGATTTCTTCGTGGATTTCCACCTTCAAACTGATCTCATCCTGCAATAACTCCCTAGCTCTTTTTCCCAGTTCATTGTGAACTTCAATATGAATGAGATCGAATGTACATTAGTTAGGCTAATGAACAAACTGATCAATGCCCAGGGCCAAATGAAACCAAAGGGAAAGGAGTCTTCTCTAGCCATCTCAACCTTTGGAGGGAATTCGAGTTCAAACAAGAGAAAGAGGGGCAAGAAATAGAAGAGAGTGTTGAAGGCTGAGGGAAACATAGGAAAAGAAAAGGCTGCTAAGAAGTACAAAGGGCGTGGGCCAAAAAAGAAAGATATCTGCATTTACTACAAAGAGGCCGGTCATTGGAAACGTGACTGCCCGAAGCTAAAGGCTGATACTGCTACAGGTATAGAACACTATATTTAGAAACTAATTGTTCTATGACTGTATTCTCCACTTCATGGATTCTGGACTCAAGAGCTAGCGCTCATGTCTGTGTTTTGAAACAGGATCTAGAAAGAAGTAGGAGGCTCGAGGAGGAGCAAAAAGTGATGATCCATGTAGGCAGCGGACATAGTGTGGCAGCTACTCACATAGGACCCACTTCTTTATTTTTATCTACTGGACATTCACTAGTTTTAGATGATTGCCTTGTTTTGCCCAATGGGCTTAAATACATTTGTTCTATTCCCGTATTAGTTAGACTTGGATACGATTTCCTCTTTTTGAACAATATTTGCAATATTTATTTTGGGAATAATTTTGTTGGCTCTGCATCTTTAGTAAATGGTTTATATTACTTGAATGTCCAAAATAGATGTATTGTGAATACAATCACCAAGAAACGAGGTATGTCTAGGACAAACCAAAGACACATTTGGCACTTGAGACTAGGTCATGCTGGAGAATACAAGATTCGCGAACTTGAGAAAAATGGGCTTATAAGCACATTTAGGTCGGACCCACTCCCCACTTGTGAGTCTTGTCTCAAAGGCAAGATGACTAGGTCACCCTTTACAGGGCAGTTTGAACGAGCCAATGAAGTCCTTGGTTTAATACATACTGACGTTTGCTGCCCTTTTAGGGAAGTGGCTCGTAGAGGTTTTCAATACTTTATTACATTTACTGATGACCACTCTAGGTATGGTCTTGTATACCTAACGAAGCATAAGTCTAAATCTATTGAATGGTTCAAAGAATTCAAGGCCTTGGTTGAAAACCAAACTGGCAAACGTATTAAAACACTACGATCTGATCAAGGTGGAGAGTATATGAGTGCCGAATTTGGTGAGTTCTTAATTGGACACGGAATTGTATTAAAATTAACTCCTCCTGCAACTCCACAACTAAATGGGGCAGCTGAAGGAAGAAATAGAAGACTATTGAATATGGTTCGATCGATGCTCAGCTACACGGATCTTCCCATATCGTTGTGGGGCCATGCATTGCTTACATCATCCCATATCTTGAATAGGTGTCCATCTAGGTCTGTTCCTAAAACTCCTTATCAGATATGGAGTGGAAAGACGCCTAGTCTTAAACACATTAGATATGGGGATTTCCAGCCTATGTGAAAAAGACAAAGATTTAGAAATTGGAAGATAGATCTTTAAAAGGTCGATTTGTTGGTTTTCTAGAAGATTCAATGGGACACCTCTTCAACCTCCACGATGATCAAAGAGTCATTGTCGCCCTACATGCGTACTTTCTCGAAGACAAGTTCATTCGAGAAGGTGGTGCAAGAAGAAAGATTGTTCTGAAGAACAAAACAAAATCCTTTTAGAGATCACTGTTCAAGAGACTCATAATGAACCTAACCAAACGCAATCACCGTCACGTAGATCGAGTAGAATGTCTCAGCCACCTGAGAGATATGGTTATCTGCTACAGAGGGAGCATAATTTGTATGGCCTAGCAGAAAGAAACTATGGAGATGACCCCTTTACTTTTGAGCATGCAATGGAGGATGTAGATTCTATGAAATGGCTTGAGGCTATGAAGATAGAGATGGATTCAATGTACTTGAACCAAGTCTAGACTCTAGTGGGTCGCCCTAGGGGTATTGCACTAATAGGTTGCAAGTGGATCTACAAGAGAAAAATTGGTCCGGATGGGAAGGTCGATACCTTTAAAGCTAGGCTTGCAACAAAAGGGTATAGTCAAAAAGAGGGTATTGACTATGCGGAAACCTTCTCTCCCTTTGCTATGATCAAATCCATTAGAATTCTGCTTGCAATAGCCACGCACCTAGACTATGAAATCTGGAAAATGGACGTTAAGACCGCGTTCCTAAATGGATACCTCAAGGAGGACATCTATATGGAACAGCCCATAGGTTTCGTGTCAAATGACGATTCTCATAAGATGTGTAAATTGAATAGATCAATTTATGAACTTAAACAAGCATCGCAGAGATGGAATCTTCGTTTTGATTAAGAAGTTTGGAACTATGGATTTATCAAGAACGAAGATGAACCATGCGTTTACAAGAAATCCAGTGGGAGCAAAATATCATTTTTGGTCCTATATGTAGACAACATTCTACTGATAGGCAATGATATAGGCCTGTTGACTTTGGTCAAAATGTGCCTCTCAAGCACGTTCTCCATGAAAGACTTAGGAGAATGACCTATATCCTTGGAATTCGCATCTTCAGGGATAGAGCGAATAGGAAAATGGGTCCCTCCCAAGCCCTCTATTTGGAAAAGGTTCTGAAAAGATTCGGAATGGAAGATTCTAAGAGAGGCCTCTTGCCCATAAGATATGGACTCCATCTCTCGAAGTCGATGAGTCCACAAAGTGAGGATGATCATAAGAGAATAAGTGGCGTCCCTTATGCGTTAGCAGTGAGGAGTCTTTTGTACGCTATGTTATGCACGAGACCGGACATTGCCTACGCTGTGAGTGTGGTAAGTAGTTCCAAGCTAACCCAGGGGAAAGCATTGGTTTGCTGTGAAGTGTATCCTTAAGTACTTGAGAAGAACTAAGGATATGTGTTTGACACATGGAGATGGGGAACTGAAAGTAGAAAGTTATATTGACTCTGACTTCCAGTCGGATGTCGATGACCGTAAATCCACATCAGGGTTTGTATTCGCTTTAAACGGTGGAGCAGTGACTTGGAAAAGTTCAAAGCAAAACACGATGGCTGACTCAACCATAGAAGCTGAGTACGTGGCTGCTTCAGAGGTGGCTAAGGAGGCTGTTTGTATAAAGAAGTTTGTGGCTGAACTTCAAGTGGTTCCTAGCATGGAGCTCCCGTTGCCACTATTCTGTGACAACAATGGAACCATCGCACAAGCTAAGGAACCCAGGTCTCACAATAAATCCAAACATATTGAGAGAAGATACCACATCATTAGAGAGATCGTTGAAGAGGTGACATCGCCGTGCAGAGAATAGATTCAACAAATAACGTTGCTGACCCACTGACCAAGCCACTATCACAGGCGGTGCTAGAACGACATCTTGAGAAGATGGGTATTAGATACCATAGCGATTGACATTGAGTGCAAGTGAGAGAGTGTTAGGATTATTCCCTCCATGCCATAGAGGAATTAGATTATTAGGGAATCACATTTATGTTGTACATACTTTTATTCATTAATAAAGGCATGGTTTTTGTTCATATCAATCTTGATGTCATTAATATAAGTATTGAACAAATAAGTCCAAGGTAATCAAGAGGGACCTTATACTCCTCAATGATCTAAGGAGATGGACACTAGAAGTATCCGTTCCTTGTTTACTTAAACCAGAGGTCACAAGTTGACGAGTCTTAATTGGGCATTAAGACCATACTTGTGTGACACAAGCTTTGACAAGGAGTGTCAGTTGTTCACTTTGGAAGGTGGGAGCTAGGTCATAGATATGTAAATGGAATTGACATATTCGAACACGGCTCGCCGTAATTCAATCATATGGGCATTTCACTGTCTCGGGTAGTAACGAGTTAACGTCCTGTGCGATCGTAGGTAAATGAAATTATAAGTCTTTGGCCAAAGCAGGAGAACTAACTTATGTATAGTATATAAGGGTGGTTCAGTAATTTCATCTTACTATGATTCCCTAAAAAGCACAACATCAAGTCCTGTGAGTTTGACATATTTAATGACTCTTACTTGATCGGGATGTTACAGTGAAGGGCTTATACTTACATGGTATCTGTGACCTAAAGATTCGTATTAATCCATTCATTTCAATTGGATTTCGATGTGAGTCCACGTGACTGGCTTAGTGGCACTCACATCCTTGGTTTCCTCTCAATGCCAATTGAAACGAACCTAGAGAGTCGCGCTTAAAAGGAATTGAGCAAAGAGAATTCTTTCGTTGTCAATAACATAAATTAGGTAATTTGCTATTTGATGAGCAAATTAATTTATTTGATTAATCGGATTAATGGAAATAAACTAACAATAAATAATTGGATGTATTTATTATGAACGCATTAATTTATTTGATTAATTAGATTAATGGAAATAAATTAATTATAATAAATAGACTTATTTGTTGTACTCACCCTTTCATTAAATAATTAGATTATTTAATATGGAGGAATATTAATTAGTGTTATATTTTAATTGAATTAAAATATATTGAACCTAATTAATAATTGGACTAAGTTAAAAGTCAACTTAGCCCAATAATACTAGGGTGGGGCGTGTGGTAGGCGGATTTGGGGAGTTGGATGGGTTCAAGGAATTAGTTCATTCCAAGCCCATCACTCCTTATAAATACCTATTACTGGTTCAGTCAAAACCTAACTTTCACAATTAGACTTGACAGCAAAGAAAGAAGAGAAAACTTTTTTCTCCCCCCTTACATAAGTGGAGATACTCTAAGCATTCCATTAGTTATGTATCAACGTTCCAATAAAAATACTTGTGTGCATCAAAAACCCCAGGTTGGTTACTTAAGGTGGAGGATTTTTCTTCGAAACTCGTTCCGATGTGATATCTAGAGGCATGAGTTTTGAATTGCTGCTATCCGGAAGATCAAGACTTTCATCGAAATCAAAAGGTTAGTAAAAAGGATGAAATTGGATTTCATCCTTATGCTTAATTTTCGAAATTTACATGGAAAAATTATTAAAACCCAAAAGTGATCCAATTGTGAATCCGGATCTGTTTTTATTGTTTTCGCTGCACATGAACACAGGATTCACAACACTATGTCATTCATATCAAAATTTATGACAAAGCCCGAGAAGGATTTGGGGAGTGATTGAAGAATGAGATCTACTTGAAAATGGAAATCGATATAATAATCTAGAGACCTCAATTTCTCTAACAAAGTAATCATCTTAAGGATGTGTTTGGACACATCTTCCCATTCTTTCATCTTCATGTTGAAGAGCTCCTTCAATATAAAATACCGAACGGTTTGACCGTGCTCTCCAAAAAGCTCTGCTAAGTGCAACATGATAGATCTGGCGGCTTTGCATCTCACTGCTCATCGACCTTAACATATATCCCCTGACTTTATAGTTATCAGAGATTCAATTCATGAAGGCAAGGCGAACTTCATTATCCTCATCAGAGCCCCGCCTGCTTTGTTTCCAGCACATATTCCAAAGATTCATCATTGAGAACAATTCTCAATTTTCTGATTCAATCAGGGTAGTTTGGTCCAATGAGAATATTTTTCTCAAGCATTTCTTTAAAAGGGTCGTTAACAATTTTGAGAGAGATAAATAAATAATTGCAGAGAATAAAGAAAGATTTAATTAGGTTATTATGTTGTACACTAAGTAAAATAAACAAGACTTTGAATTTTCACTTGGCTCCCACTACATTTTTCGAATCAATGCACTCCCACTGTAATATTCAAAAATCTCGTTGGAAAGACTTCGTATTGAGTGATTAAGTTCTTTAATAAATCCAGTGAGTTGCAACCCTTTAACGATATATGGCTCACTAAATTTATTAAAATGGCAATCCCTGGCAGCACTATCAAACATGCGATTCAATGTTTAATTTAGCTCATAGATCACGTGACCGCAACCCTTTAACAATGTATAGGTTGTGATCTATCTAAACTTGGACCCATCAACTCCTATCAATCTAACAATTGAATTCCACCTTGCAACCCTTTGTCAATATATGGGGTGGAGTTTGTTTCGATTGATGATATCAAATGCACTTAGAAAATTCAAATAAATGTCACGATGCATAACCCCCACTTACTGGGAAGAAACTATGCACTTAGACATTAATTTAATTCTCCTAGGTTCGGTGGAGAGCCGGGACATCCAATGTTCTTTTATTCTAAATTCAGTATTATTCCAGTGGGATAATACTGAATTTAGAATAAAAGAACATTAGATGTCCCGGTGGGATAATTTTGCGTTTATTTGGTTTCGCTGTGCACATTATCCATTTATAGCATGCATACATGGATTATAAAGATAGAAAACGCCTAGCAATTTCGGCACACATGCTTTCCATGGACTTATCTAGATGAGTAAAGCCAATGGTTCAATCGCAGGTTAGGGGACCTATAAGATCTAACACATGTCTAACTTTAGGTCTTCCAGCTCCAAGCAGATTCTCTTCCAAAAGGCCCTATTCTAATTACATAGAAAAATGCAACCTATACATAAATCTATGGGAAAATTAAAATACAAGTTGGGGGGGGGTACTAAATGACCCAATACCACCCAGAAAACAAGACACGAAGATAAATTTAGTCCATGGAAGGCATCCCACAATAAACAAGCACCAAATCATAATAAAACGATAATTAATATGTTGGAGTTCTTTCAAAGAGAATAAATTTAAATCTAATTTTAATTAAGTGTGGTTTGAAAATAATGGAAATGTTTTAAATCCAATTATAAATCAATTCAACTTTAATCTTATTTGACAAAAAATCCAATTTAATTTCAAAAAATCAACTTCCAATTGATTCGACAAGGAATTAATTCAAAATATTTTTTTTGTCTAGGATTAATTATAATTCAAATCTAATTTAAAATTAAGGATAAAATTAATTTCAAAAAATAATTTTATCCTTAAATTAATTTTAGGAAAATTATATGTACACCCCCTCATTTTTGAAAAATTACAAGGACACCCCCTGTTAGTGTCTGACATCATGGGACTATGTCAAAAACCTATTTTATAGTTCCGAAAAAAAACATAAAGAAAAAGAAAAAAATAATCTAAACTTATAATTTATCTATGGACTAAAATACCCTTGTATCATATATGCTATATATATATGTCACAAGCAAGCATATTATATACATATATATATATATATACACATACATTAAAATATTTATACAATACAAACATGCTAGGCTTCTACGGTGGCGCCCTTGTGTACTTGGCTCACAATGGGAACTCGAAGATAAACTGGTTCGCCATTTGCCGACAGTGCAATGACTTTTACCAGAAAGTCAGCGGCGTGGTGGTGGTGTCTTTCGACAAGTTTGGGGAGGAGGTCGTGCTGAACTTGTGGGTGTGGTTCTGTTTCGTTTTAGGGGGCTGGATGCGGCGCATTGTGGGGGGTGTTTTGGGCGGGGGGTATCGGACGACTAGGGGTGGAGATGTCGACGTGTGGTGGTGGTGCTGTTTGGGTGGAGGATTTGTAGGTGGTATGGTGGTGGGTGTAATGGTGGCTACGATTTTGGTCGAGAAGGGTAGGCGGTGAAGGTGATATATGTTCGGCGAGCCATATGTTGGCTTGAAACACTGAAATATAAACACTGTGTCAGTCTTATCATTTAGATTATATCAAAACTGTAGAAATACTTTTTTATTGTCGACAACTCGAGGAGTACAGATAAAGATTCCATGGATTACGTATGGTTAGGGGAGCGGTCGGGATACGTATGAAATGCTTTCAAAGTCTGTAATCTTAAAACACGTTCCAAGTCATAGAGACTGTGAGATGTGGGATATCACTGGCCTCACCAAGACTTGTTCATGCATGTAACTCACCCAAGAGGTCGATGTGTTCCATTATCGATAGCTAGTATGGCAATACATGTATGAAGATTCATACTTTGGATGAGTATGGAAATGAACTGCCCCGTAAAGATTCCTCGTTGGTGTTGTCGAACTTGGAATCCTTGGATCTCATAGTGTGAGATAATTCTTAGACCTGAGATGTCATTGGAAAGGGTGCTACCCACTATACTTTGATATGCACGTGTACTCCAGGAGAGTCATACGGCGTGTATGTTCTGTATAGTCTGGTAGTACAGCGAAATAAGTCGCAGTCGGAAGGAATTCATCCAGGGTCATGAGTACCCGGTATTTCCCATGTTGTTGAGTGAAACTGAATGATCAATAAAATTTTCTGGCTAGAACATAGTCTTATAAGAAGGATTGGTGATCCTTTCTTAGAAGATCGGATCATTAGTGGAACCAACATAGTCATAGTTTTCGAGGCTGCTAGGGTTTCGACCGTGGCCAAGCCCTAAGCCTTAGACTGGAAAAAGATGGAGGGATTCGACTCACACAAAGATCAAAATCTGGATAGGTTTGCATTTCATCGTTAAAATCTAGGAAATCGTGGTGACGTTGCTAGGCATCGAACCTCGGCCGATAGGTGCCTTGGGTTAATTGGTGAAATTAATCCAAGGCCTAGTTAATTATTATGAGTAATTAGTCTAGCCTACTGAAGGACTTATTGCTAGCTTGTTAATGAGTCTAAGGGGTCACACACAAACTTAGTGTAGTACTTATTGGCTAGTTAATTCTTTGTGAATTAATGGAGAGATTAATTATTTAGAATTAATTAATCAAGGAAAAAGGAATATACATATATTTAATTAAGTGGTCTTAATTAAATAATAGTCTTATAATTTAATATTGGAATATTAAATTGGGAAAGACTAATTAATTAATTAGTTGTCTAATTAATTGATGAAAGAGGAAAATATATATATATATATATATATATATATATAATACACATGTATGGGCGTTTGTATGTGTATGGATTTGGTGGAGGATTTTATCTTGTTCACCAAGTCTATCAATAAAATAAATGTATGTATATATATATATATATCTTATAATATATTTGGTAGGATCTATTCTAATTAATTAGATATGGAAAGATCTTATAAATAAATTAGTGGATCTAATTAACTAAGGAAGAGAAATATGATGGAAGGAAACTAAGATTAAATATATATATATATATATATATATATGTGTGTGTGTGTGTGTGTGTGTAATGGATATACACAACCCATATAGGCGTGCATATGTGTGTGTGTGAGTTTCCATAATTTTGGACTCTCACTCTATATATGTGTTTATTGATATTTTATTCTAAGGTCAACTAATTCATTGTACACAATTTTGATTGTGAAAATTCTCTCCATCTTTTCTCTTCTACATCTTTCACATCTTTTTCTTCCAACTCACGTGTTGAGTACGAAGAATAGCAAAATATATTCCTACCATTTTTCTCATAAGCCAAAATTCGATATTCTCTTGGCTAGCACAGGTGGACATAATCGAGGGTACGAGCTAAGTTGTGGATAAACTTAGAGGCGCAACACTTGGGGTGCTAGGGCAAATCCAATCCGGAGAGGTGTAGCAGGGAGTAGATTAAAAGAACGTTGTTGTTTTAAGTTATTCAAGAGGTAAACGCGAGAAAACTCATCTTTAGGATAGTTTTTTGAATCCGATGGTACCATGTCTACCTAGCCCTAATTTGGAGATGCCATTTTTTTTAATATCCGTATCTTTCGCTGTGCCGGCGTCCCCGAGGTTGTATCGATCCCAATAGTGGTATCAGAGACAAGGTTTTGATATGGCTCGGATTCATTGTATGTGTTTATGTTTATATGCTTTAAATTTGTTTTATCGTATGTAAAATGATTTGGATTTTTTTTATTTTATTTTTGGACCGATTAAAATAGTTTAAATCTGAAAAATTGATTTGGATCTGAAAAATGTATTTTTTGAAATCTGAAAATTGTATTTTTTGGTAAGATTTGGATTGCTATGTTTTTTATTCATAAAGGTTCATGCGTATTTTGGTACTTTGGCGGAAAAGAATAATTGAAACCGTGGCAACACTCGCGTGCCGTCACGGATCCACCAGAACCGCTACTGTCAACGAATAGCGGCAGATCACCTGAACAATGAACAGCCACAACTGTTCGCGGAGACAGCGCTGTCATGCGCGACGACATGTGAATTGGGGCAGTCGGTGAGTCAAGCAGCCCACTAGCATTGGAACCCTATGGTTTTTCCATTTTTTGATAAATTGCATTTTAGGCCTTGTTGGGCTATTTTGTAATTTTATGTTTTGGGTTTAAAATGCAATTGAATATAGTTTTGGGTTTGGACCTAAAAATGGACATTTAAAAAACTTGGGCTTTTATTTATATCTTGAAAGGACGAAATAAAATTGGTATTTTATTGACTTTTAAGATTCAAATAAAATTGAGTTTTTGAAAATGAGCTTCTTCTTGGATTTTCGAAAATATGGTTCTTTTATTTAAATTTTGAAAGGACCAAATAAAATTGATATTTTTTAATTTTCGATATTAAAATGGAATTGAGAAGTGGACCTCTTCATGGACTTTCAAAGAATATGAGTTTTATTTGAATTCCAAGTATGAGATAAAATTAGTATTTTATGGACTTTGAAAATTTAATAAAATAAGTGATTTTTGAAATTGGGCTTTTTCGGATTAAATGAAAAGTGGACTTTTTCATTGGTTTTTCAAAACATATATTTATTGTTTAGTTCTTGGAAAATTAATATGATATTAATTAATTCCTAGAATAGAATAATATTAGAGTTTTGGAAATTGAATTAATTTTCTGATTAATGGAGAATTATGATTTTCCATGGGATTTTCTGAAATTTGTTTTTAGAAAATAATTAATTGGACCGCTAATTGAATTAGATTATCTTTAATTAAAGTCGGTAAATTTATGTTTATGAAAGCATCATGCGAGCATGTATTATGTGATTATGTGGTGATCCGGGTCGAGCCATAGACTAGTCGTTTTAATTTGAGGCCTGCGTGCCATGTTTTTATTTTATGTACATGAGAGGGTGAGGTTTCCTTTTCTATAGTATTGTTGTAATTTGAAGACGGAGATGAAGACATCTTGAAGACGATGATGGAGACGTTCAAGCTCGAGGAGCTGTGAAGATCTTAGTATAGGGTCCGGGTCCTTAGATTAGATTGGTCGACACCTAGATGGCTTGGGGTGTTTTTAGGATTGGCTTGACTAGGATCGCATTTACCGCTTTGTTTTATATAGCATGCTCATTGTTATTTATCGTTAGTATTTTATATATGATGTACTAAGTTGCATGATCACCTAAGAAAGATAAATAACTGAAAATGGTGAGACCTTGTATGTGAAAAACCCCATATTAAAATATTAAGTCCATAAATAGATTAATCGGGAACCCGGAAGCTCCTTGATTAGGTCCAGTGCCTTCCATCACTTAATATGAGAAGGAATAGCGTGGGCTTGTCATCATTGTCTCACGAGTCGTGGAAAGGTGGCAAGTCAAGTGTACTAATCTCACATTTAAGCATTCTATATAACCTGGAAGTTATATTAGAAGAGCACATGAGTTTCAGTTTTACTAAGGAGTCGTCCATGAGTCGTGGGACCACCTGGCTACTGTTATGCTGTGAGAATTTGATGGGTCGGACTTAAATGCAGACTAATGTACGGTTGTATCGTGTTCTCGGGGTGTACATGAAATGTGAGGCAAACATCTTGAGAACCACCTGGATGTGGATGGGGCTGTTGCGCCTGATCAAATGTTACCGCCCATTGTCTCAGGAGTCGTGGAATGCAGTTGGGACATTTGACGCTCGAGCCCGTTGGAAATTGTTACATTTCCCGTCTTCTAACAGTGGGGTGATGGAATTCGAAAAGCAGTGGGAGCACACGTGAAGTTAAAATTTTCATAATTTCGTGTGGATATGATCTATGATTGAATGCTAATATTTTTCCGTTTTCGCAATGTAACAGTTAAATGGCTAAAACTCTATTCTCGATAATCCTTGAAACTAATAAGCTAAATGGCCCAAACTTCCCTGACTGTACCGCAACCTTAAGACTGTTTTGCAATCTTAAAGTCTTGACTATGTCTTAACTCAGCCTATTGAGCCTGCACCTGAGGCTAGTGCTCTAAGGGCTTCTCGTGATGCACATGAGAAATGGCGCAAAGACGATATCTATGTGCGTTGTCTTATTCTAGCCTCCATGGCTAATGAGTTAAAGAGGCAGTTTGAGACTGTGGAACACGCATCGGAGATTGTTTTTGCACTGGAAGAGTTGTACGACATTAAGACACGCCGTGAGAGGTTTGCTATCTCTCGCGATTTATTTAGAGCTCGCATGACTGAAGGAACATCGGTCCCCAACCATGTGTTGAGAATGATTGCCTTGGTGAACAAACTCAATGACATGGAGGAGCCAATAAATCCTGACTTGGCTATTGATTTAGTCCTTCAGTCGCTATCTCCTGCCTATGATCAGTTCGTAGTGAATTTCAACATAAACCAATACTACTTTTCCTGAGTTATTGGACATGTTGCGCACTGCTGAGGCAACGGTCAAGAAGGCTAAGCATGTGCTGCTTATTGACACTTCTTCATCTCCCACTTTTGAAATGAAGAAAAGTAGAGGGAGAAACAAGAAAAAGTAGGGCAACGAACTGTAAGCAAAGGACGGTGTCAAGAAAGTCAAAGGGAAAAATGGGAAGTGCTTTAACTGCAAGAAGAAGGGACACTGGAAAGATCAATGCCCTGAGCCTCCTTGTGAGCGCACAAAAGGAACATTTGTTGTAAAGTTAACTTGTTAGTTAACTGTACTTCTTAAGTGTTATGACACTGTAAGGGTACTCACGTATGCAATGGATTGCAGATGGTGAGAAAAAGAAGTAAGGAACAAAGAAATGAGGTCGTGGTCCTGAAGATGCCAAGGATGCATTTTTTTTTCCGCAGCTGAGGCTAAAGGACAATAGATAATTTGTTTGTTATTTTTTAAATTATGAGACATTGTTTTTAGGAAGAATGTTTTATCATGTTTTGAATTAATGTTATGAACCATGTTCTACAATAAATTCTTATGACATGCTATCTTCACAACATTTGACTTAGATGACACAACAAATGTATGCATTGATCTAGCTGCCAAGGTAATAACCTAGGTAAGCATATTAATCTATTAGACATAGAATAATGAGTGTAACCCTACATTGATCACATAAGACATGACATGTAAATCACACACATCGAGGATGTGATAGGTATTGCATATGATAAGAAAACAATGGGAGGAATTGAGGATTGGAGATCCTCTTGTCCTGTGTTTTCGAGTATCCTAAGGAAACTTGGGAATATCGTGTTCGTTACACCTTGAAACGAAATGGATCATTTCATAATATCCTACCTTCAAGGTGAAGGAGTTTTTTTACGAAAGAGTGGGGATAGTAATGGAAACTAGAGACTCGATAAACATAAACACCACTGTCAGTTAAAATAAATAAACTAGTAAACCTATAAACTTATAAACCTATGAACACAAGTTCCATACCCTTCGAGCTAAAGAATGCTGATGAAGGATATGACGAAAGTCAATAAGTCTTGACGAGTAGTGGAAGCCGGCCTAAAGCGTAACTGCTTCAAAGATCAATCTACGGATTGTATGTTTTCAGAAATCTTAGTTCAAAAGGTTAATAGGTATACAACTGGCTTGTTAGTATCATATGTTGGTAATGTTGCATGAGTAACGTACATGTGACCATCATCTCAATTTTCCAAAATGGACTTAAAAGGGAATAGCACCCCAATTGCACAAAGATAGAAACATGTGCGGGCCATTGGGTTGTTGTAATCACTTTTTGTCTGAACACATAGACAATATGTTGACTAAGTTCAACATGGAAGAATCAAAAGGGATTCTTCTTGTAAAAGCATAACCGAAAGGTACATGCATTTCTATGAGTTAAAATTGGTGTTAACTAATACATCTTATGTTTTAAGTCAAACTCTTAATTGATACAATGGATTGGATTGGTGTTGTTTATTGGATAACAACAATGAAAATTAGAACAAGAATCTCTAGTCTTAAGATATGAACTCAAGTGATGATCGAGGATTTGTTTTATGCCAAATGGAGGAGTAAGAGCTGAGAAAGTCTTTTGAGAAGAGACAAAGGCTAACTCTACCATTTGAATCATGCATAAGAATGCGGCGATAAAAGGTATCTAGACAGGTGAACCTATCTTATGGATAAAATGAGGTTCTACCAATCGTATATCAAGTACAAAAGTACTATGATTATCGATAAGGATGTAAGCTCTTGAAAAGAAGCAAAGTCTCGCCTACTATCTGAACATACCTAATGGCGAGATGAATGAGAGATCATTTTATCAGAGTCGACATTCGAGTGGAACAAGTCAACTCGACGGAAAACGTGGCAAACCCCTTTCACCTAAACCCTTGAGTAGGAGCTGTGTTCAAATGGTCATGGACCTGTGTGGGAATAAAATAGTAGGATCTTGGGCAAGTGGGATATTGAAGGTGTTATATGCCCGGCGAGCCATATGTTATCTTGAAACACTTGAATATAAACACTGTGTCAGTCTTATCATTTAGATTATATCAAAACTGTAGGAATGCTTCTTTATTGCCGACTACTCGAGGAGTATAGATAAAGATCTCATGGATTACATATGGTTAGAGGAATGGTCGGGATACCTATGGAATGCTCTCAAAGTCCGTAATCCTAAAACACGTTCCAAGTCATAGAGACTGTGAGATGTGGGATATCACTGGCCTTGCCAAAACTAGTTCATACATGTAACTCTCCCAAGAGGTTGACGTGTTCCATTGTCGATGGCTAGTATGGCAATACATGTATGAAGATTCATACTTTGGATGAGTATGGAATTGAACGGCCCCGTAAGGATTCCTCGTTGGTGCTGTCGAACTTGGAATCCTTGGATCTTGTAGTGTGAGATAATCCTTAGAGCTGAGATGTCATTGGAAAGGGTGCTACCCACTATACTTTGATATGCACGTGCACTCCAGGGGAGTCATACGGTGTGTATGTTCTGTACAGTCTGTTAGTAGAGAGAAACAAGTGGCAGTAGGAAGGAATTCATCCAGGGTCACGAGTACCCGGTATTTCCTATGTTGTTGAGTGAAACTGAATGATCGATAAAAGTCTCTAGCCAGAACATAGTCTTATAAAAGGGATTGGTGATCCCTGCTCAGAAGACGGGATCATTAGTGGAACCAACATAGTAATAGTTTCCGAGGCTACTAGGGTTTCAACCGTCGCCAAGCCCTAAGCCTTAGACGGGAAAAAGATGGATGGATTCGACTCACACAAAGATTCAAATCTGGATAGGTTTGATTTTCATCGTTAACATCTAGGAAGTCGTGGCGACGTTGTTAGACATCAAACCACGATCGATAGGTGCCTTGGGTTAATTGGTTAAATTAATCCAAGGCCTAGTTAATTATTATGAATAATTAATCTAGCCTATGGAAGGAATTATTGCTAACTTGTTAATGAGTCAAAGGGGTCACACACAAACTTAGTGTAGTACTTATTGGCAAGTTAATTCTTTGTGAATTAATGGAGAGATTAATTAATTGGAATTAATTAATCAAGAAAAAAGGAATATACATATATGTAATTAAGTGGTCTTAATTAAATAATAGTCTTATAATTTAATAGTGGAATATTAAATTGGGAAAGACTAATTAATTAATTAGTGGTCAAATAATTAATTAATGAAAGAGGAAAACATATATATAATACACATGTATGGGTGTTTGTATGTGTATGGATTTGGTGGACGATTTTATCTTGTTCACCAAGTCTATAAATAAATGTATATATATATATACATATATCTTATAATATATTTGGTAGGATCTATTCTAATTAATTATATATGGAAAAATCTTATAAATATATTAGGATAAATATTATTGATATGGTAAGATCTATTTGATTAGTTATGTTGGTCCCAAGTGGCATACGAAAGGGTCTAGAAAGGGGGGGGGTTGAATAGACCCTGAAGTCTTTTTCGACTTCAAAAGATTTCGTATTAAAAGATTCTTGGACGCTTGAAAAGATAGACGCTTGAAGTGTCTTAACGCTTGACTTAAGCGTTCACTTAAAATGTTGGCGCTCTGGCGAAGCGTCTGATGAAGACTAATTTTTAAAGTTAACTCAGACTTCAAGAATTGAATACTTTGACCAACTAGGTTAAGCGTTCAGTTCTTTTAATCAGTGTTAGCACAGCGGAATGATTTTTGGAGTTTTCTCTTTGAAAGTTTTAGCGTCACACGAGGTTTCTTAGTTGCTTAGCTTTTGATTGTGTTTTACTTAATCAATTTATGCAATGATATGATAGATGAAAGAATTGACTGAAAAGTAAATGACACAATATTGGTAAGGTTCGTTGGGTGGTGTAATCCCAACTACGTCCTTCTTCTCCTTTGCACTCAGAGGCAATCCACTAAAATGATTCTCAAAGAATCACACAAAATCTTCTACAAATTAGGGAGAGATGGATGTCGATGACTTGAGCTCCTTGATCACACAGATTTCTGCTCCAAACCACTTCAATCCCCTTGCTTCTTTCACCCAGAAATAATGTAAGTATCCAACTTCGACTTCACACAGATCGCGAGGCTTGGATAGGGGTTTTTCTAAAAGACTTTGTTTGATTTTGATGAAGTTCAAACAACTGGAATATCTCAGTAGTAGAGTAGTTTCTTCAAAAAGAATGTTTGAGATATTGGGTTAACTGTCTCAGGATTTGATGAAAAGCAGAGAAAATAATTTCTTGAGTATTCTGGCTTTTCTGAGAGTTTAAGGAATGAGACTGTAAACAACAAATTTTAAGTCTGCAATTTAACAAACAAGAAATGTTGTACAAAATATATTTAATTGAATCAAACGATTTAATGAGTACAAATCTCTAATTATTTATCCTCTGATTCTTCACTTCAAGAACTTTGATTTGAATATTGGAGCCGAAATCGCTTCTTTGATCTTCTCCAATGTGGATTTGAATATTTATAACGTTGATGCGAGGGCTCGATAGCTTAATCTCAGATCAAACGATGTAAATGATTTGGAAAAGTTGAAAGCTTCAAGGTTGACTCGTCGCTTTGATCTTCCTTTTAACTTGCTTTGAACTTCTATAACGTTTATTCGAGGGTTTAGCACCTTAATCTCGAATCGAACGTTATAATTTGATGAATTTTGCTTAGAACGCCTTGAAGTTTGCCTTGAACGCCTTCTTGAATTTGAAGAACTTGTAGAGAGAATTTGAGAACTTCTCTTGTCTTCTCTTGCTCAAATGCACTTGTGAATTGGTCAATTAATCCTTGAATTTGAACCCCTATTTATAGTTGTAGGGGTGGAAGACTTTTCATAATCACCATTATTTAATTATGATTAAAATTGCCACATGGCACCTCATAATTGGTCAATACAATAAGTATTTAAATATCAATTATTCAATTATTTAATTTAAGAATAAATTTTTTACTAAATCCTTAAATGTAAATAAATGAATTTATTTGATATTAATTTACACGTGTCGCCATTTAATTGGCTACAAATTTTAATTGTCTACAAATGCCCCCTCGAGACTTGTCCACGAATGATGCTTGAATATGCGTCTTAAGTGTATAAGTCGCGACATTTTGATTTTTTGTACAATTTGATTTGAAAGCCCAAGTGGGTCTTGAATATGGGCCCAAAATATAGCTATTTCTTGATAGCCCAAGTGAATTTGTGGATAGAGGCCTTGATTTTTTTTTACTATTTCAACTCAAAGGTGGCCCATTTGCACAATCAAATATTTGTGGCCTGCCAACTTTTACAAATATGTTAATTTTTTTATATATATATATATATATATTTATTATTATTATTTATTTACTTTTTTAAAAAAAAAAAAGATAAACAAAAGCAAGACTTTTCCTTTAATTATGTAGTGCTTGTAGCACTTATATGACTTTTAGAATTTACAAAGAAAAGGATTTTCCACTTTTCCTTTAATTCCTCAACTTTTCTCATCTTATGTCTCATTTTTCTTTCATAACACATTATAAAATTGGAGTTTGAAGAGAATTTTGCTTGCTTTAGTTAAAAAAAATAAAACTTTCCCTTTATTTATGTAGTGCTTTGTGTTAAATTTCACTTTGTATGACCTTTTGAATTTATTAAGAAAAAGAATTTTCCCCATTTCCTCACCTTTTCTTATCTTATTTCTCATCTTTCTTTTCATAACACACTATAAAATTGGAGTTTGAAGAGAATTTTGCTTGCTTTAGTTAAAAAAAATAAAACTTTCCCTTTATTTATGTAGTGCTTTGCTTTAAATTTCACTTTGTATGACCTTTTAAATTTATTAAGAAAAAGAATTTTCCCCATTTCGTCACCTTTTCTTATCTTATTTCTCATCTTTCTTTTCATAACACACTATAGAATTGGAGTTTGAAGAGAATTTTGCTTGCTTTAGTTAAAAAAAAATAAAACTTTCCCTTTATTTATGTAATGCTTTGCTTTAAATTTCACTTTGTATGACCTTTTGAATTTATTAAGAAAAAGAATTTTCCCCATTTCCTCACCTTTTCTTATCTTATTTCTCATCTTTCTTTTCATAACACACTATAAAATGGGGCTTTGAGTTCTAGTTAGAAACACACACAAACAATTTATGTTCTTCTCCCTCTTCCTTTTCTTTCAACTTGGTAAGTTATGTGTATATTATATTTTGATTTCTCATTTCCTAGGATTTCACATATAACATTGCAATTTTTTTTTTGTTGCAAAAGTGCGAACCTTTTGCATAGTTGTGCACGAAAACTGCACAATTGTGCACTGCGTGCTGAATTTATTTTTCTTTTTTTATTTTTTTTATTTTTTTTTTTGCAAACTTTCATTAACACCTTGTTTCGTTGTACATTGGCAGTAATACAATGATTTTTTTCAAAGATACTTCGTCCCCTTCCGGAGATCAATACTTGACAATTCTTGACAACGAGAACCAACCTATGGAGGAAGGTGTTCATCTATCGGTTTATATTTCTCTTGTCGGTCGAAAGGCAAAACGGTGGCCAAGTTTGACAAACTCATTGTCCATGGTGGAATGGTGTGAAGAAATTAATTTGAACAAAACAACTGAGGCATGGAGTCTGCGATCTTCTCACCACCAACCGTCGAATGAGCCACTTATTTTGCCAACACTGGGGCGTAACATCATTGACGGCAAGGCGAAGTGGATTGGAGACGATATCAAATTCCTTGGTGAATTTCACTACATCAAAGGCTACTGGGAGTGGACAGAAGACATCCTTAGCCGGTGCAAAGATAAGTTACTGTCTGCCAGGATCTACGATACAGTGTATGCCTCGATGTATACTTATGATCGAAACACGAACATCGTGAAAGCCTTCTCCGAGGCTTGGTGTCCCACTACGAATACATTACTGACTTCCATTGGCGAGTTTTCGATATCTCTGTGGGATTTATACGCTCTCGCAGGTCTTCCCATGACTGGACTCTTCTACGACGAAGTCATTCCTAATGCTACGGAGCTCACCGGTATTGACGAAAAGGGGCACATATTTCTCCCTCGCTCATGTGAATACTTATTCCGCGCTTACCATTTACTTCTAGGAGGCTCCAAGGTGAATCAATATTCCCAAGTGTCTGTTGACCAATGGGTGAGGTTTTGGTCCAAGAAGAAGGTGAAATATAGCCAAACTCCTATTCGTAAGGAGAAGAAGTCCACTCGCCTAGCGTCTACTCACAACCCCCTTGGAGATTTAGGTGTTCACGAGAAGTTGTCGACTACGGAGGAGGCGATATTTTCCAAACTCGGCATTAGGGAAACTATGAAGGAAGAGACTTACTTGGCGGCTCACTTGGCTTGTTGGCTCTGTACCTTTGTTCTTCCTGGGAGAGATGTTAACACTATACGGCCAAGTACTTTCAAGATGGCTGCAGTTATGGCTAGTGGTCGACAAGTTAGCTTGACGATCCCTGTTTTGGCAAGCATTTACAAAGGTTTGAATGAAGTTTTGACTTCTATGAGACTAACTAAAGCGAATACTCGTTCCCTATCCATTTCGTATATGCTTGGTTGGCTTATTACTTCAAGACTCACTACCCAGTTGGGCGTGAATTGCGTGGTCCTAAGATGGTGAAATTCTCTGGCGAAGGGGGTGCAAGATACTTTGATCCAACAGAGGCCCGACGACGCATCCATAAGGGAGAGATTGCTGCTTGGACTTGCCTAATGACCACGACGAGCAAGGATCTCATGTTTATTGATGATGGCGAATATGGGGAGTCTAAGGCGAATCTTTTCATGTCCATTCGCTCGCACTATCTGTCTTTGAGACAGGGTGAAAAGTCCATTGTTGAGCCTTATAGTCCACATAGATTTGGACGCCAATTTGGCTACTATCAGAAGGTTCCTGGTGTTATCAAGTATGATGTCCGAACAGTTACATTAGATGAGGTTCTTCGTTATTAGTGCTTGTGTACTTTTACCAAGTCCTTTTCTAAGGCAATGCTTCTTTCTATTCCCCCAAATGCTAAGAAGCTCTTTTCAAAGAATTATAAAGAATGGTGGGCAAAGACTCATGGCACATATCTTGAGGAGAACATATCGTTCTTGAATGGTTTAAAGCAAACCCCACTTAAAGACAAAAAAACACATTGAAGGAGATTGCATGCTTAAAGACATTACTCCTAATCCTCTACATCCTCGTCTGTCATCCCTTATTATTGAATGTAGTGTACCAGCTACTGAAGCTTTTGAGGGGAGTAAAAAGAGAAGTTCTTCATGCGACTTGGAGGATAGTCGTAGTAGCAACGCGGACCAACACTGGAAGAGACAAAAGAAAGATCTAAATCCACTGCGACATGCCGATGCCGATGTTCTGAGTAATCTATCATTATTGGATTTTTCCAAACAGGTTTTCTTCTCCTTTCTTTTCTTGATTTATTACTCTTCCATTTGAAATTCTTCCGAAACTTTCTCTAATGTAGCCTTTTTTTTTATTTCAGTTACATAAAGAAATTTTAGATGTGAATGCTGCTGAGGAATCTCAAGATGAATCCGATTCACCGGATGTAGCTCCCATAACATCCAAACTTGTTAGTGTTGAACATAGACCACCTTCTCCTGAGGCTTCAGTATTTGTGGGGATGAAATATGTACTTGAGCAGCAACGCATTCATGTTCAGAGCTTATGGCGTATTATTCGGGATAAGATCACAAAAGCAAAAGTTGATGACATCTCATCTTTGAAGGACGAAGTTCAAGTTGTTTATGATTCAATGAAGGTCTTCAAAGATATAGATGTTTCTCACATTGACGGACTATTGCAATCATTGTTTTATAAGGCAGCTGCCTATGATGCCGCGAGATCCTCATCTTCAGAAAGGCTATCCAAGGAGCTTCTTGATCAACAGCTCGGGGATACCAAGGACCGTCTAGGTAAAGCCAAGACTAGAGCAAGCAAAGAGGTTGATCACATCAAATCTACCAAGGAGGAATTGGCATGCGTTGAGAAAGAGCTTAAAGATTTGAAGCATCGCAAGAAGAAATTATCTTCGTCCTTAAAGAGCCAGGAAGAACTTCTTAAAAGTGCCGAGGTTGATATTCATGGTATTGAGGATGAGATTATTGCTCTTAAGAAGAATGCCCCCTTGAGTGATGAAGCAGCGAAGATTTTGAGTACTTCGATGACGCACCTGGCATCTGTCCAAGAGGAGTTGAAGAACATAGATATTTTTTCTTGAGCTTTTTTTTTTTTTTTTTTTGTACAACTAATTTTGAATGGATAACATCACTTTATATGGGAAACATGATTGTTTTATTTTTTTATGACTGAACTTAGAGGGAATCTAAGCTGCCTACGTACCTTAATAAAAGAGATCAAGTCATAACGTAGTTCAATAATTTTTTTTTTGATTTTTTTTATGTTTTTTTTTTGAAAGGATAGGGTACAAACTCATGGATAGTAACGCTTTAAGAATTTCCCATTTATGGGGCCAACTCTTAAGCCGTCTTCAGCGACCAACTTGTACGCGCCATTGGTATAAACTTCTTTAACGACATAGGGACCGTCCCATTTTGATATGAACTTGTTGCCGGTCCGTTGCGTCATAATGATGGGCCTTCTTACAGCGAGGACTAAGTCACCAACTTCAAAGGAGCGTGATCGAACTTTCTTGTTGAATGCCCTAGAAAGACGAGCTTGGTAACACTCAAGTCGTTGCTGTGCCTTTAGTCTCTTCTCATCAAGGGCCTCCAACTCTTCAAGCCGTAAACGAGCATTTTCATCTTCAGTAAGTCCTTCTTGTATGGCTATCCTCAATGAAGGGATTTGTTGCTCAAGAGGAACTACGGCTTCTATTCCATACACTAACGAGTAAGGAGTTGCTTGTGTCGGAGTCCTATAGGTGGTTCTATATGCCCATAAAGCTTCTCCAATCCTTTCATGCCAATCTCGCTTTGATTTTGTAACCACCTTTTTTAGTAAATTGCAGAGAGTTTTATTAAAGGCTTCAGCTAGGCCATTAGCAGGGGCGTTGTACATTGAAGATTTTCTCTGTTTGAAATTGAACTTTTGGCACAACTTGTCTATCAGAGCATTGGAGAATGGCTTTCCATTATCGGTGACTATATACCAAGAAACTCCGTACCGATATATGATGTTGATACGGATGAAATCAGCAACATTTTCCTTTTTGACCTCTTTGAGGGGTATCGCTTCAGCCCATTTGGAGAAGTAGTCAGTTGCAGCCAAGATGTATAAGTGCCCAGTAGATGACTTTATCATAGGTCCGACGACATCTAATCCCCATGCATCAAAAGGCCATGAAGCAACAGTAGGGTGTAGTGGCTCAGGTGATTGGTGGATGAGATTCGCGTGAAATTGACAAGCTTGACACCTCTGAGCGAAATCCATGCAGTCCTTAACCATTGTTAGCCAATAATAGCCCATTCTTTTTATGCGAAAGTGTAACTTCGGGCCAGATTGGTGTGCTCCATAAACTCCGGAATGAGCTTCTTCCATGGCTTGAATGGCTTCATCATCGTTTAAGCAACGCAAGAAGACCCCATCAAATGAGCGCCTATAAAGGGTGTCTTTGTAATAGATGAAGCGGGCTGCTCGACGTCTAACGTCGATTCTATGGTGTGGATCATCAGGTAATTTTTCGTATTTCAAGTAATCCACCAGTGGTTGCCGCTAATCTTCCTTTCTATTTCAAATACTTCGACAATGTGATTTTCTTCTTTATCGCTATCTTCATCTTCAAAGATTGGTGGAATGACCCAGCTTTTACATATTGGAACTCGTGCTTCTTTTCCAAGCATTGCGAGTGTAGAAGCCAGTTTTGCCAATGCATCAGCCTGTTTATTGTCTTTCCTCGGCACATGCTCAATCGTCACATCCCCAAGCCATCCAACAAGTCGTCTTGCATAGTTGAAGTATGGAAGTAGGTCAGGCTTTTTCACTTCATATGATCCCTCTAATTGATTTATCACCAATTTGGAGTCTCCAAATACTCTGAGGTGTAATTGTTTTATATCGACATCCATTTCTAACCCAAGGATCAGAGCTTGATATTCAGCAACGTTATTTGAGCAGTTTTCAGTTAGAGTGAAGGAGTATGGTAACACTTCTCCATCAGACGTAATAAACACTACTCCAGCGCCAGCTCCTTCTCTATGAGAAGCTCCATCAAAATACATCTTCCAAGGGGGAGCAACTTCAACCAGTAGAACATCTTCGTCTGGTAGATCATCAGATAACTCCCATTCGGCGGGGATAGGATGATCTGCCAAAAAGTCAGCTAGAACTTGCCCCTTCACAGCCTTTTGGGGAACATAGACAATCTCAAATTGTTGCAATTGAAGGTACCACCTCGCAAGTCTATCGGAGAGCACTGGTTTCGACATCACATACTTTAATGGGTTTGCCTTTGAAACAAGGAGAACAATATGCGCTTGGAAGTAATGTTTTAATTTTTGGATAGCGAAGATAAGAGCCAAGCAAATCTTTTCAATTGGCGAGTACTTCATCTCGTTTGGCATCATCATCCTACTCAAGTAGTACAAAGCGCTTTCTTTCCCATGATCATTCTCCTGTGCGAGTAATGCCCCCACAGAACGTTCTTGAGCAGCAATGTAAAGGATTAATGGGCGTCCTGGGACTGGTGCAACCAGCACGGGTGACTTCATCAAATATGTTTTATGCTTTTGAAGGCATTTCTGCAAGATTCATCCCATTCAAATGGAACACATTTCTTCATGAGGCGACTAAATGGTTGACATCGACTGGCCAAATTTGAGATAAACCTTCAAAGATATGCTAGCTTCCCCTACAGGCTTTTGAGCTCATGGATATTTCTGGGTTCAGGCATTTTCGCGATTGCATCAATTTTTGCTTGTTCAATTTCTATGCCCTGATGCCGAACAATGAATCCAAGAAACTTTCCCGATGTTACACCGAATGCGCATTTTAGGGGATTCATCTTCAGTTGATATCTTTGAAAGCGTTCAAAAACCCTTTTTAGGTCTACGAGATGATCTACTCGCCTTTTAGACTTCACAACCAAGTCATCGACATAGCACTCTACATTTTTATGAAGCATGTCGTCAAAGATCTTTTGCATGGCCCTTTGGTAGGTTGCTCCGGCATTCTTTAGTCCGAATGGCATTACTTTATAGCAATATTTACCTTTTGGGGTACGAAATGCCGTTAACTCTTCATCCTTTGGTGCCATGCGTATTTGATTATATCCGGACTACCCGTCCATGAAAGATAGAGCTTCGTGGCCGGTAGTAGCATCAATCATGAGTTCAGCGATAGGCAACGGAAAGTCATCTTTAGGACATGCTCCGTTAAGGTCCCTAAAGTCAACGCACACTCGGATTTGTCCATTCTTCTTTCTCACTGGAACGATGCTTGAAATCCATGTAGGGTATTTGACTTCACGGATGAATCCAACTTCAATGAGTTTGTTTACTTCCGTTTCAATTAAAGGGACCAACTCGGGTCGAAATCGACGTTGGGCTTGCTTGATAGGACGAGCCCCTTTTCTAATTGATAGATGATAGACTGCTACCTTTGGATCTAGGCCGGGCATTTCTTTGTACGACCATGCGAATACATCTTTGAACTCATGTAACAACTTGACATGCTAAAAGCTAACGTGCTTGGTAGCAAGTGCACTAGTCGTGTGTAGTAATAAATGGACAAAAAGTCCGGGTTGTCGAACCACGGAGACTTGAATTTTAGTTTAAGATTCGTAATGAAGTAAACAATTAAAGTAAGAGTAAATTCAAATAAAAGTGCAAAGAACAAGAACAAAGATGAGCAAACGATTGAAACTCAAATATGAAGAGTGACTAAGGCGCATGAGAGGCTCAATTTGATCCATATCCTTATTAAGAATCTTATTGAATCATTAGACTTATGTTCCTATGGTGAAAGCTCCTAAAGTAAAGAATAACCGATGTCTCGTGATAGACTCCTATACTTAAGTGATGGTTTCCTAAGTATTTCTACCCAAAAATCTAACCACTAAGCATGCATTAACAAACTAGAGCTTCCTCGATATAAATCGAACGACTTCACCCGGGAATATTTACCTATGTCTAGGGCAATTCCTCATTGGTTGCGGGTTATGGTGTGAATTTCATGCACCCTAGATCAAATTTCTTTCGAAATATTCACCTAGGCAATTTATCGAACACATGGTGATCAAACACATGTACGTAGAACAAATACAAATTCACAACACATAGCAACACATGAATTGATTCAAACAAACAAATATTATATAGATACTTCACAAATAGGCCTTCACATGGCCTTAGTCTTATAGATCTAGTTCATAAACAATGGTACAAGAAAATCTAAAGCAAACATGTATTTATTCATTGACAAATATATAATGAAAGCAATGGAAAACTCCCTAATACACTTGGTTGATGATGAAATCAAGTTGGAAGCTTCAATTCCTTGCCCTTCCTCCTTCTTGTCCTCCAAAATATGATTTAGATGGCTATTTTTAGCCCCAAAAGGGCCTAAAAACCGAAACCCCCTTTCTTTTCTTTCATTTTTGGCCTTTATACCTTCAAAACCGTTGTATCGGCGCCCAGGCGTGACCTAAATGGCGCCTAGGCGCGGTCCAGGTAGACTAAATGGCTTGGGGAATAAGTTGGCTGGCGCCTAGGCGCGGGTGAGGTGGCGCCTAGGCGCCTGATGCAGAATCTGAACCGTTTTCTTGTTTTTCAGCGCAGTAATTGTATTTTCTTCGTAACTTTCTCCACGGACCTCGGATTTGGATTATTCAAGTTGCCACGTGAAGCCAAGACAGAGATTTACAGCTTTGTAGAAGAAAACTTCCTCAAATTCGATTTCAAAATACACTGAAATACTGTGTTTTTGTGCACTTTACGTCAATTGCAGTGATTTTCCACGTTTACTCAATAAGCGCATAGATTATACGCATATGTGGCATAAATAAACTGATAAATGAATCTAAAACATAAACGTAAGGGCTTAAAAACACGTAAAAACGACTCTTATCACAACTCAATGTAGGCTTTTTCTTCGTCGACAGTTAGTAAAGCACTTATGTAGATTGGCCTAATATTGTTGGCATCACCGAGGTTAATCTCTTTCAATTTGTCGACCGTGGCTTTGACACCTTCTTCAAGTTCAAGTGGTGTCGTCTCTGCGTCTTCTTCTTCTTCAAAAATATCTTCCTCTCTTGAAGTGATGTGATATGATGACGCCACACTCTCTTTATCGTCCTCATCATAGTACTGGACTTGAGTAAAGACTATAATTTGCCATTTAGCTCTCAAGACTTTACCGCATGATATAGTCAAATCAGCGCATCCCATGCGAGACGGTATCAGGCTACGAAGGTTCGTAGTGGCACGTGATTTGTTGACTTTGATAGCGTACTTCGCCCTTTTCAAGACACCCCACCTTCGTCTATCGTTTCTCTTATTGCCATTTTTCATTGGAGGACCAAGTCTTTCAAAGACAGATATGCGTCGCGTCTTATTTCCACTTTCGTCAAAGATATACTCTGTTGAGGATAATGTTTCTTCACTCACATAGTTGCTACTAGCTCTTCTTATTGCGATGCGAATTGGATTTTGGGGGACAAACCCAAGACCGATTTAAGGGCTTTGAATAGCGTGCCCACTTTCTCTAAGCATTATCTGAGTAGCATTGAGTCCATGAACTTGTTCACCAGAGACTTCTGGAGGGAGTTTTCCCAAAATAGAGCCTTCTTTTGGGTTGTACCCTACTTTGGTAAGGAGTTTGTAAGCCTTTGGATCGAAGAACTTGTCAGTACGGATTCCTCCATGTTCTTCTTTGGCATCTTCAATTGGGCGGACAAATCCTTTAAGAGGCGGATGAGATGGCTTGTTCATATCAAGTCTCGTCATTGGTAGTATCAATTCTTCTAATGACTTATCTTTGACGAGAGGCAATTCAACTTTTGAGTGATTTTCACCGTTGGAATGTAGAGTATCATTCGCCTCACCCCTTGTAGTTTGTTGATTTTCTTCTCTTGGCTTCTTATCAAGTGACGCTTTTGCCTTTGTGGTCTTTCGTCCTTCAAGGTAGTATTTAGCATCGGCGTAATGCGACTCAGCTTCAGTGAAAATTTTATCATCGGCCAACACCTTTTTTACTATTCCCTCTTGGCAATATTTGAAGCACTGGTGCCAAGTTGAAGGGACCACACCATTCTCATGCAACCAAGGTCGTCCTAGAAGCATGTTGTAAGAGGTTCTAGCATCTATAACATGGAACAATGCATTTGACGACTTCTCTCCTATCATTAGCTTCATCCTTATGATACCGACAGCTCTTTGCCCCCCTTGGTTGAAGCCTTGGATCATCAGACGACTACTAGAAAGTTCGTCAACAGAAATCCCCAATTTTCTCAACGTATGCAAAGGTAAAATGTTGACCGCAGACCCTCCATCAACCAAAATTCTATTTACCCTTTGCTCATGAGTGTAGCAAGTGACAAATAATGGCCTATTATGAGGGTTGGATCCAAGTAACAGATCTTCATCCGTAAAAGCGATTGTTGACAAACAGTGATCAACAGAATACCTTACCTCAGACAAACTATCTTCTTTTGGAGAGTTTTCTTGTTCATGTGTTGCATTACATGAGCGATAGTTAGCATCGTTAAGCTCTTCGCAGGCACTCCATTTGGCGTCTTTATCTATCATAACCTTAGATGACCCAAACGTGACAGATACGACGTTGGCAGTTACGTTATCTTTTTCAAGAGATATCTTTCCTTGATGAGCCAGCTGCATCACTTTATCTTTGAATATGAAACAGTCGTGAATTGGATGCCCCACTAGGCGATGATACTTGCAATATCTAGGATCATCTATACGCCCGACTTCTTCTGGTCGTTTCATCGTAGGCAGATCAATGAGATTTGCATTAAGCAAGTCATCAAATATTCCAGAGACATCAGAGTCAAGGAACGGGTATTGCTTTGCTTGCATTTCTTTCAGAGTTGATCTTCTTTGCACTTTATCTTGCGAAGTATCTCTCTTTCCGTCGTTCTCATCATTTGCCTTGGCTCGCAACTTGATGGGTGCTGCATTCACTGCCATAGACTCTTTGTTTGGGGCTTTGGAAAATGATTTACCCCCTTTCTTGAATTCTTGTTTCTCTACGACTTTCTGAGGATTCTGGATGGGTGGTCCCCCAATTCCACTTGATGACATACTCAGTTCCATATCATGCGCTCGAGTGGCCAATTCTTCAAATGTCTTGGGTTGAATCCCTTGAAGGATGTACCGAGACCCCAATGCATCCCATGGATGCACATTTCTATGGCTGATGCTTCAGATAAGCGATCCTTGCAATTGAGGCTTAAATTCCTCCAACGATTTATATAATCAATAACTGCCTCTTCTTTCCACTGGCGAGAGTTTAGTGACTCCACAATGCCAACAGTCCTTCTGGTGCGTAAAGCGGTTGGAAATCATGTTCCATTGTTACCCAAATTAGCAATATGAATCCAGCTTCCAGTCCTTGTACCAGTCAAACAAAAAAAAAAAACGAATGCATTCCCTTAGTGACCTTCTAAAATTACTACATATCGGGAAACAAATGGTTTGTAACTTTTATCGATGATCACACTCTTGGTGTTGGATATATTGATGAAAGAGAAATCTGATGTAGAAAATGTTTTCAAAAACTTTTTTAATACGGTGAAAATCAATTTCAAACAAAAATAAAGATAATCCATCTGATAATGGAACAGGTATTTCAATCATTTATTAGAAAAGTTTTTAAAGGAGAAGGGGATTCAACATCAGTCTACTGTACCGACACTCCTCAACAAAACGGTATTGCCGAAAGAAAAAATAAACATTTGCTTGAAGTTGCACGAGCCATTATGTTTCTAGAATGTACCGAAATATTTATGGGGAGATGCATTTTAACAGCATCTTACTTGATAAATAGGATGCCTACTCGTGTGTTAAAATATACAACACCTTTAGAATGTTTTAAAAAATTCTACCCGGAATGTAGACTCTTTTTTTATTTACCCTTAAAAGTTTTTGGGTGCACTGCATTTGTCCATATACCTAGCAGACTACGATCTAAACTCGATCCTAGGGCAGAAAAATGCGTGTTTACTGGATATGCATCAAATAAAAAAGGGTATAAGTGTTATAATCCTCGAACAAAAAAGGTTTTTGTTAGTATGGATGTCTCTTTTGTTGAACGCCAACCTTTTTTTGAAAAAAACTGTCTCCAGGGGGAGATAGGAAATGAAGATCAGTTTTGGGGAACATCTATTCCGCTGCCTAAAATATTTTTTCCTCTCTCGAAAAGTAAAGAAATTTGTAATCAAAATGATGAATAAAAGGAAAATACTAATCTACCAATGTCAAACACATATGATTCACAAACAGGGGGAGAAATACTAGGACAGGAACATATTAATCCTACCTCAGAGCTTCGTGTTTATTCTAGGAGGCGTACTCATCATAATAAAGATTTATCCACTAGTCTAGTGCAAGACTAACCATTATCTTTGGGCAATGGCTCCTCCGCTACTTCAGGTAATTCTGATTCTCCTCGTTTCGTTTGACAAATTCTACTTCTAGTATTGTTGATCTGGTTGTCCCTGTAGCACTAAGAAAGGGAGTCCGAACTTGTACTAAACATCCTATTGCTAAATATGTGTCTTACCATCGAATTTCTACTTCTCATAAAGCCTTTGTCTCAAATATCTCTAATCTGTTTGTTCCAAGAACCATTCATGAAGCATTAGATAGCTCGAATTGGAATTTAGCAGTTTTAGAAGAAATGAACGCTTTGGAAAAGAATAAGACCTGGGAAATTGTCGTTCTACCAAAGGAAAAAAAAGTGGTAGGATGTAAGTGGGTGTTTACAGTTAAATGTAGAGCTGATGGAAGTGTAAAGAGGTACAAGGCGCGATTAGTTGCAAAAGGATTTACACAAACACTTGGTATTGACTACCTGGAGACTTTTGCCCCAGTTGCAAAAATTAATTCAATTCGTATCCTGCTCTCTTTAGCTGTGAGTTTTGACTTTTGACTGGCTTTTACACCAGTTAGATGTAAAAATGCATTCCTAAATGGGGAATTGGAAGAGGAAGTTTTTATGAGTTTACCACTCGATTTTGAGAAAAAACTTGGTGAAGGGAAAGTATGTAGACTGAAGAAATCTCTATACGGACTTAAACAATCTCCTAGAGCATGGTTTGAGCGATTTGGAAAAGCTGTAAAGGCCCATGGATATACACAAAGTCAAGCAGATCATACTATGTTCTACAAACATTCAAAAGAAGGAAAAATTGCTATTTTGATTGTTTACGTTGATGACATTGTATTAACAGGTAATGATCTTGATGAACTCAAAAGGTTCAAGAAGGTCCTTGCTGAAGACTTTGAGATTAAAGACTTGGGAGCTTTGAAGTATTTCTTAGGAATGGAGTTTGCTAGATCTAAAAAGGGTATCTTCGTCTCTCAAAGGAAGTACGTACTGGATCTTCTCAAAGAAACAGGGCTACTTGGATGTTGGGCAGCAGAAACACCCATTGATCCCAATATTAAACTCCAACATGCCAAACTAGAAGAAGTGAAGAAAAGAGAACAATTTCAGAGATTGGTTAGGTAGACTTATTTATCTGTCGCATACTCGTCCAGACATAGCCTTTGCAGTGAGCATGGTGAGCCAATTTATGCACTCTCCAGGTACAGAACACTTTGAGGCAGTTTATAGAATCCTAAGATATTTAAAGGGTTCACCAGGGAAGGGCATACTATTTGAAAGGCATGATCCCCCAAAGGTTGAAGTGTACACAGATGCGGATTGGGCTGGAAGTACAATTGACAGAAGGTCAACATCTGGATATTGTACTTTTGTTGGAGGAAATCTTGTTACTTGGCGAAGCAAAAAACAAAATGTGGTGGCAAGAAGCAGTGCTGAAGTTGAATTCAGATCAGTTGCTCATGGAATTTGTGAAGTGTTGTGAGTTAAAAGGATCTTAGATGAATTGAAAGTCATAAGTACTCCTCCCATAAAGGTGCATTGTGATAATAAAGTTGCGATCTCAATAGCTCATAATCCTGTTCTCCATGATAGAACCAAGAATGTTGAGGTAGATAAGCACTTCATCAAAGAAAAAATTGAGAATGGACAAATTTGTATGACGTATATACCAACTGGAGAACAAGTTGCAGATGTTCTCACAAAAGTACTGGCTAAAAAACAATTTGAGAAATTGATTGGCAAGCTGGCTATGGAAGATATCTTCAAACCAGCTTGAGGGTGAGTGTGGAAAAGATGAAAAATATGCTGCAGATACTTCGGGATTATGGCAGATCCTTAGGGATTGATGAGTTATAATTCATGCATTAAAATAGGCTAGTCAAATATGTAATTAGCTGTATGATTTAGTTTCCTTTTTTAGCTTCTTGTATTACCTATAAATCTCTGTATAACCTCTTTATTCAGTATAAGAAAATATACCATATTTCTCAACAATAACCCCTTTATCCATTCTATACAATGCGTTCTAAGCAAGCGTAGGATTACACCAATCAAAAGACAACAGATTAGAAAGGTGTAAAATACAAATAATCGATGTAGCTTAATCGTAAAGCAGCTGGTATTCTTAAATGGCTACTTGACATAGTATTGGTCCAAACTAAAAGTTGTCAATATAGTTACATGCTTGGACACACCAATGAGTTTAAGAAAGATGAACACATGCACACGCTCCTTGTACACAAATTCAGTCATTTATCGTGTACAGAAAACTTTCCCAGTTATGGAAATATCCTGGAACAGTCATATGTCCAATTTTTGAGCATCTTGGTAACATCAAGTCGAATTGAGAAAGCACTAACCTCCCCATTTTGCAGGATCCAAGTGAAAGGTTTCAAGAGCACGCTTTTGACACAATCTCTCTGCCATGTCAATGTACCTAATACCGAAAAAAGGAAAAGAATATAAAGGATCACTGTTACAACAAAGAATTGTTATTATGTAAGTGAAAGCCAATGTGAAATTTAGTCACTATAGATTCAATTTACAATCAAATGAAAGCCTTTGTCCTCTCTCCCCATATAAGTAGGTAACCAGTTTTGAGAACAAAACTTTGACTGTTAACGCTGGCTCCTATGAACAATCTGCATATCACATGTTATTTTTTGTTTTAAGTACAATCCTAACACAAGAGATGACAAAATTATGAAGCATGCAACAGAGAAGAGCAGCTAAAACTTACTCATTTCCGCCATAATATCTAGCGCCAGGATACCCTTCACTGTATTTGTTAGTCATAACTGATCCAACAGCTTGCATCACCGACAACGACGTGAAGTTCTCTGATGGGATAAGTTCCAGTCCCTGAATAGAAGATTCAACAAACAAAAGACAGTCATACGATGACATTCGAGAGCAATCCAAAAGAGAAAAGCAAAATGGAAGGATGGATGGGAGTTTACAATACATATATAAAAAAAAAAGACATAAAATACCTTCCATTGCCTTGCCTTCTCAAGCTCTATGATGTCAGATACTTGGGGATCGACCTCTTGCAGAGGGGCATTCAATTGTTGCGTCCACTGTCGAATTGAAATTCAAGTTTGAAAACTAGATCCAATTAATGCCAATATCATATGATTCCGTGTTTACTAATGATACGAAGAATCTGAATCTGAATCTGAATAAATATTTATATGCAGAAAGAGCGAGAGAGAAAAGAATGTAATAGGGGTTACGGTAACACGGGATCTGCCCTTGTCAGCTTGTTCATTGCCTAAAGAAGACTGTGTGGGGGGGGGGGGGGGGGGACGGGACAAAATATCAGAAGATATATACATAAAGGATCAATATAACATAAAATGCATTCAATCAAAGCAAAAAAACAGGAGCAAGACACGAACCATGTAACGAGGGGAAGAGATGTTGGGGAGAGGACGAAGGGAGGAGGAGGAGAGCCGTCGGAGAGCCATCGACATTATTATTATTATTATTATTATTATTATTATTATTATTATTATTATTATTATTCGGCGTCTGCACAGCTCACCTGGCCTCTCTCGGTGAAATATATATATATATATATATATGTATGCGTGGTTTGTGGGATCTTTGTTGGTGAGAGGTGGATTGGAAATGGTGGGGTTGGTGGGTGATGGGAGAACGCACCTGTTTCTGTTTGTCTTTTTTTAACTTAAAAAATATAAATCAAAATATTGTTTTGCTGCCTGAATACTAATTGCAGACAACGACGGTTGTAGCTTTGGCGGTCGGCCCTACAAAATCGAACATTTTGACATCAAAGTTTTGCGTGTGCTGGGATAGCCGGAAAATGTTAAAAACATATATATGCTAGAGCCGAAAAATAAATTTATTGGGGTTAATGCAAAATACCCCCACGTTGTATAACATTTTTTGCTAAAAAACCTGTGATCACGAAATAACTTAATCAGTATTCTTAAAAAAAATTACAATTTGCCACTTTTTATTAAAAAAATAGAAAGAATATGTATTTTTTGGGTGAAATAATACTATTTTATCTTTTATATTATTTGGAGAGTGTATAAATAACAAATAAGTATGTCAATAAAGGTGAAAAACACATTCGTTTTTTTTTACAAAAAGTGATTTTTTGCAGATTTCTTTAAGAACACATGGGGTGATTAGACTATTTCATGATCACGGGAGTTTTTAGCAAAAAAGTTATAACACTGGGCGTGTTTTTTGCATTTAACCCAAATTTATTTGAACTATGACAAGTTTTAAAATTTGTTTTATTATTAATTGAGTCGAGCCAAAAAGCATCAACTCGAGTCATACGACTTTTTACGCATATTTTATCAGTTTTTATTAATCGAGCTGAGCTGAGTTTCATCTTATCCAACAAAATAAGGTGGTCAATCTTAATTTGTTGATAAAGGACGAAATGTTAATGAAAGTTGTATAGCAAACTAAATATTGACACTTTTATAATCTCTTTATTAGCTTTATGGGTAATTGACATATTGCACCCTCGAATTACCACCTTCTTGCACATTACACCCTTAAATTTTTAGATTTGTTAATAAAGGACGATATGTTAATGAAAGTTGTGTGGCAAACTAAATATGGACACTTTTATAATCTCTTTATTAGCTTTATGGGTAATTGACATATTGCACCCTCGAATTACCACCTTCTTGCACATTACACCCTTAAATTTTTATTTGGCACTATGCATCGTCGAATTGCATATAGTTTGGCATTTTGCACCTTAAAGTAAATACACCATCTAACTCATATAAAAAAAAAAGTTCGATCAAGTTTTTGGGGGTAAAATAATATATACAAGTAGGCAAAATTGTACCAAAAAGTGATCGAAGGCAAAATTGTATCGAGAAAACGTGGAAATATGTAGGAGCCCTCTCAATTCTTTTAGCCTATTAAAAATTTCTAAAATCCTATCCTTGACTGTTTTAGAAACCCGTCGAGTATCTTCATCATCGCCCCAAGTCTCAATATCTCGCCATTGTTGCTTATATATAGAAGGGTTTGTCCAAGGAATTTCAGTATATTGGCTAACCCAAGATTAAAAAGGATTTCTATACATTTTCACGTTTTTGCCTTATTTCATTTTAAACCATTTAACCCTCCAAAACTGAATGAGCTCGTTTGTTTTTCTTTTATGTGTGAGTTAGATGGAGTAAATTTGCATCAAGACGCAAAATGCCAAGCTAAATGCAGTTTGAGAGTGCAAGGCGCCAATAACCAAATTCAAGGGTGCATTATGCCAAAATGTAGCAATTTAGTTGTGCAATATGCCAATTACCCTATTAATAGAATAAGTGATGCATTAGTTGTGATGTTTGTTCGATTCACACCAATAATATGATTAAATAATTCGCAATATATTTGATAATGTAAGCACAATAATAAATAATTCGAGAGAGTGATTGCAAGAAAGGAAAAAAATTGTTTTAGTTACCCTTTAAAGCAAGTATGTTCAAGGGTTAAATGCAAAAAAAAAAAAGAAAACCGTGTTATTACAAAATCGCTAAAACACCCATGTGTTCAATAAACAGCCTAAAACCCCCTTTAAATGCTAAAACTCTACAAAAAACTCCCATTCTGTCAAACTTAATAACATTTGAGACACACGCGCGTGAGGTGAGAGTTGGATAATATTCTTTTCAATTTTCAGATGTTAAAAGTGTTGTGAATCCTGTTTCATACGCAGCGAAAAATAAACATATCCGAATTCACAAATCTGATCACTTTTGGGGTTTAATAATTTTTAATAAAATAGATGAAATCAAGTTACATATAAACTAACGTTGTATGAGAAATCTAATTTCTTGAGTTATCACGGTAATATCAATCCTGGATTCCTGCCTCTAGATATCACGCCGAAAAAAAAAGTTTGAAGAAAAATTCACTTTTTCTGGCTCAGATGAGGCCGGCGGCTAGGTGAGGATGGGGAGAGTAAAATTTTCTCTTCTCTTTACTATGTTGTGTTATGTTTTTAGGTTAATCACTTAGGTAGGTATTTAAATGAGATGATGGGCTTGGAATTGATTAATTCCTTGAGCCCATACATCTCATGCTCAACGCCTACAACCATTCCTTGGTGCTCTAAGTTGACTTTCAACTTAGTCTACTTATTAATTAAGTCCAACATATATTAATCCAATTAATATATGATATTAATTAATAATTAGCTAAATTAATTAATCCAAACAATAATTTAGGCTAATAGGAATAAATACTAAATCAATCTAATTATTTATTAATTAATTTCCAATGTATTTCAACTAATCTAATTAATTAAATTAATTAATTTATTCATCAAATGACAAATTACAAGATTAACCTTATTTGATAACTAAAAACTTTCTTCGTTTATTTTCTTGAAAGCGCGACTCTCTAGGTTCGTCTCAATTGGTAATGGGAAGGGGGAAAACCAAGGATATGGGTGTCACCTATCCAGTCACGTGGACCCACATCAAAATCGTAATTGAGATAAAAATAATTTAATCAATACAAACCTTTAGGTCACAAATACCATGTAAGTATAACCCTTTTACTGTAACCTCCCGATCGAGTGAGAGTCAAGGAATGTGTCAAACTCATAGGACTAGATGTTGTACTTAATAAATCATAGTAAGATGAAATTACCAAACTACCGTTCTGTTCCACACGAGTTAGTTTTCCCGCTTTGGCCAAAGACTTATAATTCCATTTACCTATGATCGCACAGGACGTTAACTCGTTTGCTACTCGAGACAGTGAATCCCATATTGGCAGTCACCAAACCATTACTGCTTGCGTACCTAGACCGTACTTCGACATCGATCCAACCTAAGAGTGAATTGGATCTAGCTACTCTAATAACAAGTCTAGCGTAACAAGCATAATCATCGTGACTCCTCATGTCTAAGGCTCACGCATACTATCGTGACCAATAATCCAATCATTGACAGTCATCGAGTAAATACCTATGTAATTGGGTTATGGCGAACCTGTTAGGATTATGCCCTCCATGCCATAGAGGAATTAGATTATTAGGGGATTTACCTTTATGTTGTACAAACTCTTATTCTTTAATAAAGGCATAGTTTTGTTCATATCAATATTGATGGCTAATATAATTATTAAACAAATAAGTCCAAGGTAATCAAGAAAGAGCTTCTACTCCTTAATGGTTTGAGGAAATGGACACTAGAAGTATTGGTTCCTTGTTTACTTAAACTAGAGTTCGCAAGTCGACGAGTCTTAATTGGGCATTAAGACCAGACTTGTATAACGCAAGCTTTGACAAGGAGTGTTAGTCGGTCACTTTGAATGGTGGGAGCTTGGTCATATATATATATATATATATATATATATATATATATATCGATAGAATTGATATATTTGAACACTGCTCTTTGTAATTCAATCACATGGGTAATTAGTCTTGGATTGTCAATGATTGAATTACTGGTCGCGGTAGTGTGGCCTGAGGATTCATGAAGATTGGACTTGTGACACTAAACGAGTTGTTAGAGTAGTTAGATCCATTTCATCCTTTGGCGGGATCAACCTCGAAGTGCGGTTCAAAAGGAGAAGTGGTAATTGTTCGGTGATTGCCAATAGGGAATTCACTGTCTCGGATAGTAACGAGTTAACATCCTGTGCGATCGTAGGGAAATGAAATTTTAAGTCTTTGGCCAAAGCAGGAGAACTAACTTATGTAAAGTATATAAGGGTAGTTCAGTAATTTTATCTTACTATGATTTCCTAAAGCGCATCATCGACTCCTGTGAGTTTGACATAATCCATGACTCTCACTCGATGGGGATATAGCAATGAAGGGTTTATACTCACATGGAATCTGTGACCTAAAGGTTCGTATTGATCTATTCATTTCAATTGGGTTTCGATGTGAGGCCACGTGACTAGCTTAGTGACACTCACATCCTTTGTTTCCTCCTAATGCTAATTGAAACGAACCTAGAGAGTCGCGCTTAAAAGGAATTGAGCAAAGAAAATTCTTTCATTGTCAAAAACAAAAATTAGGTAATTTGCTATTTGATAAGCAAATTAATTTATCTGATTAATTGGTTTAATGGAAATACATTAATAATAAATAATTAGATGTATTTATTATGAATGCATTAATTTATTTGATTAATTAGATTAATGGAAATAAATTAATTATAATAAATAAATAGACTTATTTATTATACTCATCCTTTTATTAAATAATTAGATTATTTAATTTAGATGATTATCAATTAGAATTATATTTTAATTGAATTAAAATATATTGGACCTAATTAATAATTGGACTAAGTTGAAAGTCAACTTAGCTTAATAAGGATAACAGAGGTTGTGTTTGGCGTGTTGGAGGAGTTGGATGAGGTCGAGGAATTAGTTAATTCCAAGCCCATCAATCCTTATATATACCTAACACTAGTTCAGTCAAAACCTAACTCTCACATTAGACTTGACAGCAAAGGAAGAAGAAGAGAAAAATCTCTCTCCTCCCCCCAAATAAGTCGTCGGCCATAGTGGTGAAAAGGTGGTGGATTTTTCTTTAAATTTCGTTCCGGCGTGATTTCTAGAGGCAGGAGTTTGGAATTGCTGCTACCCGGAAGATCAAGTCTTTTATCAAATCAAAAGATTAGTGAAAAGATGAAATTAGAATTCATGATTATATTATTTTCGAAATATGCATAAAAATTATTAAAACCCAAATTTGATCCAATTGTGAATCCGGATACGTTTTTCTCGTTTCCGCTGCGCATGAACCAGGATTCACAATAGAATCGTGTTTGAATATATCAATTCCATTGACATATCTATGACACAACTCTCACTAAAACCTAGTGACCAACTGTCACTCCTTGTCAGAGCTTGTGTCGTACAAGTCTGTTCTAATGCCCAATTAAGACTCTTCGACTTGCGAACCCTTTTTAAGTAATCAAGGAATTAACATTTCTAGTGTCCATCTCCTTAATCCTTAAGAAATAGAAGCTCTATTTTGATTTACTTGGGACTTCTATGCTCAATACTTATTAATGCCATTAAGATTTAGTTGAACAAATGTAATTTGCCTTTTATTCCAAAACAAGAGTTTGTACAACATAAAGGTAAAAAATCTATCTAATTCCTCATTGGCGTCGAGTGCATAATCCTAACAATCTCTCACTTGCACTCAATGCCAATCGGATGGTATCTAATACCCATCCTTTCCAGATGTCTTTCTAGCAACGTCTATGATAGTGGCTTGGTGAGTGGGTCAGCTACGTTGTTAGTTGAATCTATTGTCAACATGGAAATATCACCTCTTCCAATGATCTCTCTAATGATATGATATCTGTTAGGAATATGCCCTCGAATGCTAGGAGGATAGATTGTAATAGAGCATAAAACAATGTAATCGTATTATTAATTAAAACATATACTTAAAAGCGTCTTTGGTTATTACTTGTTTTATTGCATTCGTATAAATATGTAATTAACTGAAGGCCCAAGTATGCAAGAGTAGACTTTCCATTCCTTATGTGATAATGGAAAGAACACTGGAAATGTTAAATACTTGCATACAAAATATAGTTCGCAAGTTATGTAATCTCAATAGGGCGTTGAGAATTACTCACGACTTGTATGGTAAGAGCTCCAGTGGCGATAAGTGTCGATCGTAGTGGGAGCTAACACCATGAGAACATTGAATGAGATCAATGTGCTTGAACATGACTCGCATCAATTTTGTCACATTGGTTTTTCACTCGCTGACAGTCAATGATGAAATTGATATAAGATGTAAAGTGTGATGAACCCTCGACTTGAAGGATTGAGTTGGAGATGTACTTGTGACATTAGGTTTGTCATTAGAGTAGTTATATTCAGAATGCCCTTGGGTGGGGTCGACCTCGAACTGCGATCTAATGCACAAGTAGCAGTCTCAACTAATTACCAAGAAAGGATTTACTCTCTCGTAGGTGAATGAGTAATTATAACTTAATTATTTATGATCAAGTGAGGTCTAAAGTCTTTGGCCAAAGCAATGAACGTTTTTGTAATAGGAAACTATAGTGATCTCGACTTACTATAAATAGAAAGTAAAGATGAGTTAAAGATTTGACATTTACCATGATCTATACTCATCGGTGATATACGAGTAAAAAGATTTGCGATCACACAATAATCACGTCAGAAAAGGTTGATAGAATGATCCTAATCATTCATTCTTATTTGGGTTACGATGTGGGCTGCGAAGCAAGCTACGGGGACTTATATCCTTTGGAATCCTCTAATTACCAGATAAGACGAACCTAAAAGAGTCATGCTTAAAAAGGGAAACGATGAAGAAAAATGATGGAGTTTTTTTGTAGTATAATATTAAGTATTAGATACTTAATAATATTTATTTATGTGATAAATAAATAAATTATTTTGAATAATGTATTAATAAATATTAATATATAAATATTTATTTCTTAGAGAAATAATATTTTAGCATTATTATTTATTTTAAATTTATTCTATTAATTTAATCGGATTAAATTAAAGAAATAAATAAGAGTCGGTGCACCCATAGGTGCACCATAGAGGGCCAACCATAGGCCTTAAAAAGAAGCCCATGTCTTTTTGTTCACTTAATATAAATACTTAGTGGTTGTATTTTTCTCTCATAAGTTCATGTGTTGAACAAAAACCCTAACTCTAAGAATACTGCAGAGAAAGAAAAAGAAAAAACTCTCTCTCCCCTCCCACTCTAACAGCTGCCCCTTAAGGTAGAACAAGGAGGATTTTCTTCCATCAATTCTGGCGTACGATTTAGAGGTAGAACGTTTGTGCTACTTGGATCAAAATCAACCGTCGATTAGTGATTTGGAAGATTAAAGGGTACGATAATCACGCTATAACAAGTAAGTGACTTTTATCCTTCTTTTCATATACGTTGTTGTTTACAACTAGACCTCGGTAGATCCTGTTTGGGAATAAAAAAATTTCATTGTACCGCTTTTGCTGTTTTGATACAATTATTCCCAACAGTGGTATCTGAGCGATACCGAGGGGTCTACGTATATGAATTTAGCGGGTGATTATGTGTATTCGTATGTTTTACCGCTTTTCGATTGCATGAACAATATGAAGATTCAAAGTGTTTTTATTTTTTCGAGGTTTAGATCTATTTTGATTAATTTTAAACCTTTTCAAAATTGTTTTTGATATTTAAAATTATTGGATATTGCATGAAAAAGTTGGGGTTCGAAAACCCCGTTGAAATCGGGTTGGAAAACCCGCCACCGGGAGGGTGGCGGGCTTGCGCAGCAGCTCTAAAGGAATTAGGGCTTGCTACTGCAAGCCCAATCCTTTTGAGGATTGGGCAGCCCAACCCAAGCCCAGGCGAATCCAACCTAACCCGGATCCGAACTGGTCAGACCCGACCCGGACTTGTTCCGGCAAATTTTTTTAAAAAATTAATAAAAACTTTTTTTTTAATTGAGTAGTTATTTTAAATGTAATTTTATTTTGGAATTGAAATTAGATTTTATTTCTAAAATGAAAATTAATTTGAAAATAATATTCACTTTCATGCAATTTTAGTTTCAATATTAAAAGTCTAACTTTTTATTTGATACTAATACAATGATTGGGAATCATTGTATAATTAAATAGGATTTTAATGCTCAAGATAAATTTAAGACGTCAAAATTATTTAACACCGAATTAAGAATTAGATTTTAATTCAAGAATCAACATATGTCTTTGTTTTCTTGCTTTCGATATCATATCATGTGTGACGTGTTTGTGTGATGGGGATATGATCCGTGGACTTAGGCTTTTCTTTTGGTGTATTTCTTTATGGGTTGTAAAGGCCGGTTTAAGCCTATGTATTTTATTCCTTTTTTTAGAATGATGTATAGGTTGTTTAAAATCATTGTAATAGTTAGAAATAATTAGAACCCATGAAAAGGAGATACAAGAGAAGCACGAAGGAGACAAGAGGCGTTCAAGGAAGCTTAATTGTAGATCGTTTTTCTTCAATGATTAGGGCATTGGCTTGGCCTAATCTAGGAAATATAGTCCATGGGTTGTATGTTGTTAGCTTTCCAGGATTGCTTTAGTTTGCTATATCCATGTTGTTTTTTGTGCTTTTAAAATGAATAATGTGCAAAGAGAGACCAATATAATTAAACCAAATTCTCCCAATATAATATACTAAGTTGTAAAGGATACGAGGTATCCCTCCCTCCACTGAACTTAAGAGACTCATATTTTTCCTGACATATAGCTTTTCCCTTGTTCTGAGGTTTATATGCCTAGGTGGGATATGATCATTTTCTTAAGCACATTTGATGCCTTTGCTCGAAGCCAATTTCTCCTCAAATACCAGCACAAGGTTGAAAGGTGAAATTCAACTGTTCGACCAATGGAAACTTGGTGGGCTAGCTTAGATGAATCATAAGCCAAAATTATCGCATAGGTTGAGGTTTAGTGAATCATGGAAAAAAGATGATAGAACCATTCACATGGTGGATTGGTGTGAGACACCACTTTATAAGACTACTGGGCCAATTAACCGAAATAAGGTGCAACCCATGAAATCTTATAAGGAAATCAATAACCACTACGAAGTCCACCAACGGGGACTTCCGAATTTCACAGTGGGAGTGTGATATTTCGAAAAATGTAGTGGGAGCCAAGTTCTTTTTATTAAGACCTTTAAAAATTAATTGGAACACGGTTACATTAATTCTAACTGAATCTCATTTATTTTCTACAGTACTTTTATATCTCTCTCAATAAAATGACTATCAATCCCTTATATGTTTTACTCGAAAAGAATATCCTTACTGGTCCAGATCATGCGGATTGGCTCCGTAATTTAAGAATTGTCTTAAACATGGAGTCACTGGGATATGTGTTGGACACCGAAATCCTAGCTGCGCCGGGGGCGCAGGCCACTCAGGTAGTTCGTGAGGTCCATGAAAAATGGGTGAAGGATGACATCCGAGTGTGCGGGTACATACTGGGCTCAATGTCAAATGAGCTGCAACGTTCCCATGATCAGATGACCTCGTCTAGAGCGATTCTTGCACACTTGACTAAGCTCTATGGGGAGCATAGTTGAACGACTCGATATGAGATATCAAAAGAGTTGTTTGGCGCAAACATGAGAGAATGTGAAAAATTTGGTGATCATGTACTGAAACTGATTTCAAGAATTGAGAGACTTCAGCCTCTTGATTTTACTATGAATCATGCACTCCACACTGATCTCATCCTTCAATCACTTCCTGACTCCTTTTCTTCTTTTGTGGTTAATTTTAACTGCAACGAGATTGAGTGCAACTTAGCAGGGCTAATGAACAAACTCATAACTGCTTAATCTCAAATGAAGCCTAAAGGAAAGGAGATTGGTATGTTCATCTCTCAAGGCTCTAAAAAGCCAAAGAAAAAGAAGAAGAAAAAAACCAAAAAGCAATTTGGAGTCAATAAAGGAAAGGGTAATTCTCCCACATTCAAGGCGAGTAAGGGGCTAAAGAATGATGACAAATGCCTGTCTTGCGGTGAACTAGGTCACTGGAAGAGGGACTGCCCTAACTTGAGCCGTGGTGGTGCTTCACATATGGAACTATATGTTTTTGAAACTAATTGTTCTGTAACCGTATTTTCCACTTCCTGAATACTTGATTCTGGAGCAAGCTCTCACATTTGTTGTTCCAATCAGGATCTGGAGCGAAGAAAGAAACTGGAGCATAATGAGGTGCAGATCAGAGTAGGTAGCGACAATGCTTCGCTGCTACTGGAATAGGATCTACCTCTTTGCATTTATCTACTGGACATTTACTTTCGTTGAATATGTTTTAGTTTTGCCCAAGGGGCTTAAGAACATAATTTCAATTCCTATTTTAGTTGAAGACAATTATACATTCCGTTTTTATGATAGGCTATGCAACATTTATTTTAATGATAAATTTGTTGGCACTGCTTCATTAATCAATGAATTGTATTATTTGAATGTCCAAAATGCAAATGAAGTTAATACTATAACCAAAAGTAATAGCTCAAGTATTAATTCAAGACTTAAATGACACCTTAGACTGGGCCATGCTGGAGAGTACAAGATACGCGAAATGGAGAAAGGTGGGCTTCTAAGCCCATTAGGATCAGATCCACTTCCAACTTGTGAATCTTGTCTCAAAGGCAAAATGGCTCGATCTCCCTTCATAGGGACTTTTGAAAGGGCCAAACAAGTCTTGGGATTAGTACATACTAATGTATGCGGGCCCATCTGGGAAATGGCTCGAGGAGGCTATTGCTACTTCATAACATTCACTGATGATTATTCCAGATATGGAATAGTGTATCTTATGAGGCATAAGTCTGAGTCCTTTGAAAGGTTCAAGGAGTTCAAGGCTATGGCTGAAAATCAAGCTGGAAATCATATAAAAGCTCTAAGATCAGATCGAGGAGGAGAATATATGAGTGACAAGTTTGATGCTTTCCCAAGGGAACATGGTATAGTATTATAGATAACACCACCTGCAACTCCACAATTAAATGGGGTAGCTGAAAGAAGGAATCGAACCTTATTAGATATGGTACGATCCATGATCAATTACACTGACCTTCCCATCTCATTGTGGGGTCATGCCTTACTCACTCCGGTCCTAAGACTCCATATGAGATATGGAAGAATAGGAAACCAAGCCTAAATTATTTTAGGATTTGGGGATGTCCATTCTACATTAAGAAAACAAAGGTGAAAAAATTGGAAGTTAGGTCCGTAAGAGGACTTTTTGTTGGATATCCCGAATATTCTATGAGATACCTCTTCTACTTGCAAGATGATCATAGGGTCATAGTTGCTTTACAAGCACACTTTCTCAAAAAAAAAGTTCATTCGAGAAGGCGGAGCAAGTAGGAAGATCATCCTTGATGAACAAAGCGAAACCCCTGAGGATACACCTACACAAGATGCCACGATTGAACCCACTGTGACACAGCAACCATTGCGAAGATCTGATTGAACATCTTGCCAACCTGAGAGGTATGGTCTCCTAATGCGAGAGAAGCCTTGGCTTTTCTCTATAGCAGCAAGAAACCTTGGTGACGATCCCTCTAACTATGATAAAGCTATGGATGATATTGACTCTGCAAAATGGCGGGAGGCCATTCAGGCAGAGATAGACTCGATGCATTCTAACCAAGTCTGGACTCTTATAGACCAACATGAGAACATTAAACCCATTGGGTGTAAATGGATCTATAAGAGAAAGATTGGTCCAGATGGCAAGGTTGAAACTGTTGGGTTTTGTACATAAAAATGCAGCGGAAATAAAATACCCACGGTGGATTCATCTTTGATTTCACATATTTAAATCATGTTGAGAAATATGTACCTTTTTCGCGTAATTAATATTTCTGAACCAGCAACTTGATTCTTTTGGAGCAGCAATAACATCACTGCCTCTAAATCACCACGCCAGAACCGAAAGCAAAATTCCCTTCTTTTCTTTTCCTCTTGGATGGCTAGAGAGATGAGAGAGAGGTGGAGAGTTTTAACTTGGAGAGAAAATTACAAGTGAGACTAGGGTTTAATTATTCACTAGGTAGTATATTTATACTACAACTAGAATAATTAACCTAAGTAACTAAAGGCATATGGACGCCCAACTTGGGCTTTTTTAATGCCCTCGGGCTTAGTCCAATTTGTGTATTTGTTTAATTAATTATTTAATTAATATAAATTATCCAATAAATATATCAATTAAATAACTAACTTACACATGTTAATTCCATAATTAATTTCACTAGAAAATTAATTAACTCATTAACTTATTTACTTAATCAATAAGATCATCTAATGATCAATTAATTAATCACGATATCAAATACCGAAAGATTTCTCTCAAGTTTTATTCCATGATTTTTACTTTACAATTCCTTTAAGCGCGATTCTTTATATTCGTCTCAAAAGGCAATTGGAAAGAAACTAAAAGGATGTGGATACCACCTAGCCAGTCCCGTGGTCCACATCGTAGCCCAATTGAGAACGAATATATAGAATCATTCCAAACTTTTCACGCTGTGAATACCGTACGAGTATAAACCCTTTATTCATATATCCCAGTAAAGTGAGAGTCATGGTTTAGTCAAACTCACTGGACTTGACTATATGCTCAGCTCATAATGAATCGAGGTCACTGAGTATACTTTCATGTCCAACATAAGTATCTCTAATGCTTTGGCCAAAGTCTTTGACCTCACTCATTCATGACGGCATAGGATCTTTTGCTCATTCACTTATGAGAGAATAAATCCCATATTGCTAATCAATTAAGATTGCTAGTTGCCCATCAATCCACACTTTGAGGTCGACCCCACCAACGGGTGAAATGGATTTAACTACTCTAATGACAGACTTGATATCACAAGCACATCTTCAACGTGTTTACTCAGGTCTAAGGTTCACGCGTACCTATCACAACTTATCAGTTTTGTCATTGACTGTCATTGAGTGAAAACCCATGTGACATAACTGATGCAAGCCGTATTCGAACACACCAGTCTAACCGATGTGTCTATGATATAAGTTCCCACTATCATACTCATAGTGTTCGACTGACACTCCCCTGTCAAAACTTACATCATACAAGTTTATATCCAGTAATGATGTCCAGTCAATACTCTCTTCGACTTGAGAACCAATTTAGATATTCAAGATCAAACACTTCTAGTTCCAATCTTCCTAACTCATAGGGAGTAGAATGTTCGCCTTAATATGAAGGACTAATTGTTGTTTATTTAAACCTTACAAATGCCTATAAGAAACAGCATCAAATGCCTTTTATTAAAACAAGAATGTTTAGATACAAACTAATGCCCTATAGTTCTATCCTCTTATGGCATTTGAGGGCACAACTCTAACAGAAACCTATAAAGCCAGGCTAGTGGCGAAAGGGTATAGTCAAAAGGAAGGAATTGCCTATAATGAAACCTTTTCACCTGTGTCCATGATCAAGTCTATATGCATCCTACTCGCAATTGTTGCACATCTAGATTATGAAATATGGCAGATGGATGTGAAGACGACTTTTCTTAATGGATTCCTAGAGGAGGATATCTATATGGAACAGCCTAAAGGCTTCATATCAGAGACTGGTATTCTGAAAGTGTGCAAGCTCAAAAGAACCATCTATGGACTTAAGCAAGCATCGCGTAGTTGGAATCTTCATTTTGACAAAACAGTCAAAAGGTTTGGCTTCGACCAAAATGAAGATGAGCTATGTGTCTATAAGAGGGTTAGTGGGAGTAAAATCGTTTTCGTAGTACTATATGTGGATGACATACTACTTATAGGAAATGATATTGGCATGTTGACTACGGTTAAAACATGGCTTTCGAGTATTTTCTCCATGAAAGACTTAGGAGAAGCCACCTACATCCTAGGGATTCGTATCTTCAGAGATAGAACGAATAGGATGATCAGGCTTTCCCAAGCCGTTTACTTAGAAAAGGTCTTAAAGAGATTTGAGATAGATAATTCTAAGAAAGGATTCCTACCAATGTAGCATGGTATTTACCTTTCAAAAGCAATGTGTCCTAAAACTGAGGAAGAAAGAAAGGTGATGTCTAAAATACCATATGCTTCAGCAGTTGGTAGCTTGATGTACGCCATGTTGTGTATAAGACCAGACATTGCCTATGCTATGAGCGTAGTAAGATATCAAACTGACCCTGGCATGGAACACTGGACCACAGTGAAGAGAATCCTTAAGTATTTGAAGAGAACTAAGGATTTAGCATTGGTCTATGGGAATGGAGAATTAAAAATGGAAGGTTACACTAACTCTGATTTTCAATCAAATGTTGATGACCGAAAATCCACTTCGGGATTTATATTCACACTCAATGGTGGAGCTGTGACTTGGAAGAGTTCTAAGCAAAGCACAACAGCTGATTCCACCACAGAAACTAAGTATGTGTCTGCCTCAGAGGCTACCAAAGAAGTTGTTTAGATCAAGAAATTCTTAGAAGAACTTCAAGTGGTTCCTAGCGCTAAGCTACCAGTACCCATTCATTGTGACAACACTGGGGCAATAGCACAAGCAAAAGAACCAAGGTCTCACCATCAATCCAAACACACAGAGATGAGATACGACATAATAAGGGAAATCGTTGGGAAGGGCGACATCGCCATGCAAAAAATAGACACAGCTGATAACGTATCTGATCCACTGACCAAGCCATTATTCCAGAAGGTTCTGGACAAACATCTTGAGAAGATTGGTATGAAATTGAAAGAGTTAGGTGCCCGGTGCGCCATTTGTAGGGCGTAGTAGCCGACTCTTTAAACAGTCTTATATTGTATCTTGTCAAGTAATTTAATAAATGGCATTTTCTTATTTATCTTATCATTCTATGCAATTAGATAAAGTCCCCTAGATCACTCTTAACCTATGAGATGTGTTTGGTATCGGGGATGCCAATCATGGAATACGTCTCTAAGGTTGTGGTTTTAAAGATGTTCCAAGTCATAGAATCATTGAGATAGGGATATCAATGACTCGTAAAGACTTGCACGTACAATGCACACTCTTGGAGAGTGTATCCTATTCCATGGATACTGATACGGTGTACATCAGTGCATGTATGTGGGTTCTCGTTGGGATCGAGTAAACTGAACAACCCGGCCGAGATTCCATATTGGAGTCAATGTCGAATTTGGAATCTCCTCGGTTACATAGGCATAAGATTGGTCCTCATGACTTGAGGCACCATTGGTCGTCTCGTGCATCGCCCACTGTACTTAGATTTGTCACACGATTCCAGGTGAGTCATAAAGTGGGGCATATTGGGTCCATTCTGGTTATGACGGAGGCGCGTGAGTGCCAAGAAAGAATCCATCACTGATCATTAGCATCGGCGCATATCCTATGTACTTCACAGTGTATTGACCATGGGAACCTCCGGCCGGAGTAGTATCAATAAGGAGGAGCAGTGTTTCCTCGCTTGATTGATAAATTGGTCAATGTCACTTAGATCGATATACATAGAATCGAGTTACTGGGATTTCGACTGAAATCCAAGTCCTAGATTCGATCGGGATATTTGATGGAAGGATTTTTCTTATGCGAAAATCGTAATGCGGAAAGGTCACCTAATAATCGTTCATGGCTAGGTCTTCTTGGCGCGTGGCTAGTACTAACCTTGATTTGTAGGAACCATGAATTAATCGGTAATTAATTCTTGGTCGGATTAAAATACTTGGAGTAATTAAATCTAGCAATGAAAATTGCAAAGGCACAACGGGGTTGTGTTCCTACTACTAGTACATGAACGAACCTACAATGGGGTTACACACTTACTCAAGAAAGTTCAATTGCTATGTGAATATTAATCCGGTTTAGGATTAAAGTGAAATTGATTAATGAGATTAATTAATTAAGTGGAAGACATTTTAATTAGTAGGCTTGGGAAAATAATTTTTCTATTAATTAATCTTGGAGATTAATCATTAACGGAAATTATTATTATCCGGGAATTAATTTAAGCTACTAATTTTACTATTAATTAATCATGAAGATTATTTAATTAATAAGTCTTGGAAGACTTGGGAGTCATTTTAATTAAGTTGGGCTTAATTAAATGAAGTCACAAGAGTGAAATTCAAAGCTAGTCAAAGTTTGACTTGTAATGTTTTTTAAATGTAGAAGAAATGAAAAATATTCTCTTACACATGTGGTGGTAGTTGAGAATGGAATGGTAGGTGAGAATGAGGTGGTAGGTGAAGAAAAACAAGTCTTCTACTCCACCTAACACCATATGGCCGAAAATTGGTGGCTATAAAAGGAGGTGTTCTTGCTCTCATTTAAAACTTGATGAAAACTTAAAAAGAAAAAAAAAGCTTAGAGCTTAGTTCTTCATCTCTAGATTTTTCTAGCTTCTCTTGTGATTCTTGAAGACTTTCTTCTATAGAACTTCTTCTTGAAGATTAGTTGTAAAAGATTATCTTCCATAGATATTTCTTTTAGTAACTCTTCTTGTCTTCCACCTTTCACTACATAGACTCCATTTCCTTAGAGCATATATCTAGCCAATCTTTTGCTTAAGGTATGAACTTACTTGAGGTGTGTCCTTGTAGAGGCTTCTTTCTTTAGGAGCTTATGGTTGTTTGATTCGAACCCCTCCATGTTGAGGTGAGGATTCGAAAATGAGAGCCAAAGTTTTTGGTGTGGTTTTCCTTGTGTTGTGGTTTTACACCCTCACTTTAATAAAACCCCAAATCTTGTAATCGGTTTAAAACCCCTTTACTCGTATTAGTTTTTGTTGTGCATTACTTTGACCCCCTCGCTTGGGATGCCGATATATATGTGTTTTATATACTTATTTCTTCCGTTGCGCCGGCATCGCTTGTGGGGGCATACCGATCCTTACAGTGGTATCAGAGCCCGGGTTATGCACATTAAAAACTTTGCATGTTTTTGTTTTCGGTTTCATGTAGTATTTTAACCGGTTGCTTAAATCTATATGTTACATTTGTTGATTTAATAATAGCTTGGGATTTGTCATCGTTTTTCTTAAAATCTTGGAGATTTTATTTTTTTTAAACGATTGAAAATTAAGAGATAATAAAAGGGAAGGTTGAAACCCGGGCAAGGACCGTTGATATTGAACCCAAGCTACGAGACTTTGTGCGCACCCGGCCGAAGGCTTTGTGCGCATAAGGGTGTGCTCATTTAGTAAGGCTCAATATCGCGAATCATTGCCAACCGTCGAAGGAAACTTGGTGGGGGTCAAGACGGGGCTGACCATGGCCGATTCCACCCCTTGGTGGTCTCGACCATGGTCGAGAAACTGTCCAGCAGTTGCTGGACAGTGTGTGCGCTGCTCGGCGGTGCACGGTGCGTTGCCGGGCAGCGTACATGGGTGTGCGTATGCACACCATGTGCTTGATGGTTGGACCATCTTGACGTGGTGTGGTACACACGACCCGGGCCTTCAAGGACTCCTACCTTTGGCCCATTTCTTGATTTTGGAATCAACTTCCACGCGTTTTTGAGTTATTTAAAAGTTTGGAATTTTTGAAAACTAGAAAAACTCGGTTTTTCCTGAAAACGTATAAACCCCAAAGTTATGATTGTTTCAACTATGTGATGGGCTTATGATTAATTAATGTTTTGCATGTCATCTTCATACGCTTGATGGTTGATTTGCATAATGGATGGACTGTGGGTCGAGCCTTAGATTATTCAATTGGGTTGTAATTATTATTGGCCTCTATTTCAATTTGGTTGTATATTTTATTTTCGCACTTTCTTTTTCATTTTATTGTAATCGAAGATGGAGACGAAGATGATGGACCATTATTGAAGATTATGTATGCCGTTGGAAGCTTATGTAATAGATAGGGCCTATTTTAATTTAGTACCCTAGATTGCCTTAGATTCACCTGTGGCTCGGGTGGATCGCTTAGGGACCCACAATCATCCATATTTGTTTACCGCTTTGTGGATGTCTTTTATTATGTTTTCTTATATGCTACTTGGATTGCATGATCACATAATTAAAGATAATCCTTATCTTGATGAGGCCTTGCATGTTGAAACCCCTCGCTTGATTTGTTTCAAGTAAATCCAAGAAATATTAAGTTTATGTGGAAATTAAATGAAGTTCTATTGTCCACGCCTTCCATCATAAGTGGTAGCATGTGAAATGCCATGAAGCTTGGCCCGCCGTCCATGAGTCGTGGGGTGGCGTCAAGTGGATTAGGTTGTGACCACCACTAAGCATAGAGATGCTCGTGGGATCGATTTGTCTAGGTGTCGTCCATGAGTCGTGGGGCACACTAGTCCGGTCGATTGACCATGAATATTTGATGGGCTTGACTTAACGTTTACTACCATATGGGCTCGTGTTCTCGGGGTATATGGGAAAGACGAGGTAAAATATCTTGAGAACTATATGTCGATATAGAAGGCCGGTAAGCCTACCATATGGATTTATCATATGGGCTCGTGTTCTCGGGGCATATGAAGAGTCGTTTATGGATCTCGAGCCCACTAGGGAGACCCGCATATCTCCTCGAATATCCATATAAGAGGGTTATGGAATTTGATAAAATAGTGGGAGACACGTACGATTAAAGACCGAATTATATGTGGACAAGATACATATTGAATGCTAATTGTTTTGCCTCGCTATTTATTTTGTAGTTAAAAAAATGGCCAAAAATCCACTTTCAACAATCTTGGATTCAAATAGACTTGTCGGTCCCAACTACGCCGACTGGTATCGAAACCTTAAAATTGTGCTTCAAAGTGAGCGCAAGGATAGCGTATTAGATACGCCTTTGCCTCGCGTAACTCGCACAAGCACTGATGATGAACGTGCCGCTTTTGATAAGTGGACTGATGATAATATCCAAGTGAGATGTATCATGATGGCTTCTTGGTACGTGTCGAATGTGCCAAAATAAAATTTACTGTTCTCACAAGGATTTGTAGTACTCGTAAGTCCAGGTCGAACCCTAGAGATTGGTTGATCAAAATAATATTCAATGGGGGGGGGGGGTGTTGTTTGGATGAATTCAATGACTAAAAACGACAGGAACTAAATAGGAATTTCAATAAATGTAAAATATCGATTCAAGGATAATTCGTTCTTTAATTCAAGTCGATCATAGACACCTAAAATACTATCTATTTTTCGATTACTTAGCCAAGAACCTAAATAACCAGCTATTTAGATCCTTATTGGCTTCCTTATATCATTAACCAAAGCCCAGCACCCGGTTAAATTCTTATTATCAACTGAATCGGTATTAAGCAATCCTAATCATGTCAATAATAGCATAATGAATTAGAAGCGATTAAGGATAAACAATAGTTTAAGCAAGCGCCAACTATTTAATTTACACTACTGTTTCCCTCGAGTAATCAATGAAAACTGGGATCGCAATCTTGAAAACTCAATTGCTACGAGCACAAATCAAGCATAACAATTACGGATTATGAAGATTTGTTAGCAATAGATTGTAATAGATAATCAACTAATATGCATCTTAGATTATCATCTACACAACCATGAACATTAATAATAAGAAACAAAAGATAATCAACCCGTAGATAGATCATGAAAGCTCCGTGTCTCACAACATATGAATTAAATTGAACTACCTTGAATCGAAAGAGAAAATTAGCTATTCATTAATAAAAGTACAATAGTTGATATAGTATTTTTCTTAACTCTCTTCTCTCTTTTTTAGCTCTAAGAATGTGCTATATTTATAGAGAATAGGCTTCCTTCATAAGAATTTTAAGTTGTCTTCTCTTTGAAATCAATTTGAAGTTGTCTTCTCTTAGAGATCATTTTGAAGTTGCCTTCTCTAGCCGCCAGATTTTAATGCAGGAATTAGAACACTGATTTGGACTATTTGCAGTCCGAATTTGACTTTGCCGCCTCTTAGAAAGTTGTAGATATGCATGTTGGCTATCCAATTCAACTAGTTTTGTCCAAATACAATGCATGTACCGCCAGATTTGAATTTTCTACCAAAGTGGTGCAGTCCAGCCCGCAACAGAAACAGCTGTGAGTTCTTGAGTGTATTTGAGCCTTATCCCATCCTAATTCGGTTATTTGAGTGTATTTGAGTGTATATGAATTATGGAGCTTTTCATTCGATTTCTAACCATATAAAAATCACTAACACAAGAGGTGTTTAGCTCCAGATAGGATTGTAATTCCATTGTCGCGCCGAATAGCCCAATTTGATTGAAAATGATTAATTCAATTTAAAACCTACCCAATTCATAAAATAAGATAAGATTAGTTCCAATGGGTGTATAATCACAATAAAATGCTAAATATAAAGGGAATTAAATATATAAATATTGCACTCATCAAATTCCCCCACACTTAGCTCTTGCACGTCCTCGGGCAAATATAAAGAGATAAGAAAACAAAAATCAACTATGATAAACCATTTTCGCAGGTCTCACGATTGCATTTAGCGTATGCAATAAGCCTTTAAACCCCTAAGTTACCCCTAGTGGACGAGTTTCGTCTCGTGAGGGTTTGCAGAAAATATACCCACAAAATTTTCAACCTTCGCAAAGTACTAGACAATACATTCCAACAATTGATTATGTAGTAATGGCATGAATTTGGCACAATGAAGATCAAGGTGAATGCATACATATAAACTCCGCTCATGTTGTACCCATAAATAGAAATCAACTTCCCTAGGGTGTGTGTGTATAATCTAAGGCATTATAGTCTAAGGCATCTTCACCACATTAGTTCTAACCTTTCACCTATGACAACATTGGACATCCATGCAATATTAAGAAACTAACGGTTTTTATAACTTTTTTTTTTTTGCAAAAGAAACATTAAATTCAAATTTAGGATCGGGTGCAATGTATTGTCCCCTTAGGCTTTCTATGTCACCCATGTAGCAAGCTTTAGGTCAATGACTCCCAAACTAGATAGTTTTAGGGCATTAAGTGTCAAAACACTCCTTACAGACTTAATAACTCGAGTGGCAAAGGCCACGAAACAAAACTATGGTCTTTTAATCATTACATTACAAGACTAGCTCGAGTACTACTCAAGAGCTTTGACCATTGGGTCATTTCAACCATTTAGCACTTTCAAACTTACGCAATTTATAAGCTGTTTATTTCGTTTGGTATCTCGATATATAATGGCCATCTTTGGTTGAAAGTTGCAAAAAGTCTTTCCTTATGTGTTAGGATGGAATCCTTTCGACTCCTGTGCCTTCGATTTCGTGCTCGGTGTCATCTAAGAAAATTAATACTAATCTAGGATCATCATGAGCAAGTCTAAAATGTATGTGTAAGTAAGTTCAAATTAAATTAATCAAAAACATGCCAAAACACAAATCAATAAAATCAAATTGGATTAACTAGGTAGTCAAGATCTTTAATTTTCGAGATTTTTTTTTTTTAAAAGTTAGATAAAACATTACTAAAAATAAAAGAATGCACATACATTAACCCTCTCCCCCACACTTAAAATTTGCAGTGTCCTCAATGCAAGCACGTAAATTAAAAGTGAACATATGAAAGTAAAAGAGATAGGGAAAGAGAGCAAATCTGATAGTGGCTGTTCAACCACTCTTGGGTTGCCTCCCAAGCAGCGCTTTTGTTTAACGTCGTTAGCTCGACGTGGTCACAACTTAGTCCAAGTATGTTGGATTGCTCAATCGATCTTCTTCTATTGTATGCTCTTTAAAACCTTCAAAGAAACCCTTATTTTTTTTCTTTTCTAAATACTCAAAATATTCAATAAAACTTGAAACTAAGAAATATATGAATCTAACAGCCTATATATATATTACAATAATAATAAAAGTTTGACCAAAAACCAATCCCCGGCAACGGCGCCAAAATTTGGTACGTGTCGAATGTGCCAAAATAAAATTTACTGTTCTCACAAGGATTTGTAGTACTCGTAAGTCCAGGTCGAACCCTAGAGATTGGTTGATCAAAATAATATTCAATGGGGGGGGGGGGTGTTGTTTGGATGAATTCAATGACTAAAAACGACAGGAACTAAATAGGAATTTCAATAAACGTAAAATATCGATTCAAGGATAATTCGTTCTTTAATTCAAGTCGATCATAGACACCTAAAATACTATCTATTTTTCGATTACTTAGCCAAGAACCTAAATAACCAGCTATTTAGATCCTTATTGACTTCCTTATATCATTAACCAAAGCCCAGCACCCGGTTAAATTCTTATTATCAACTGAATCGGTATTAAGCAATCCTAATCATATCAATAATAGCATAATGAATTAGAAGCGACTAAGGATAAACAATAGTTTAAGCAAGCGCCAACTATTTAATTTACACTAATGTTTCCCTCGAGTAATCAATGAAAACTGGGATCGCAATCTTGAAAACTCAATTGCTACGAGCACAAATCAAGCATAACAATTACGGATTATGAAGATTTGTTAGCAATAGATTGTAATAGATAATCAACTAATATGCATCTTAGATTATCATCTACACAACCATGAACATTAATAATAAGAAACAAAAGATAATCAACCCGTAGATAGATCATGAAGCTCCGTGTCTCACAACATATGAATTAAATTGAACTACCTTGAATCGAAAGAGAAAATTAGCTATTCATTAATAAAAGTACAATAGTTGATATAGTATTTTTCTTAACTCTCTTCTCTCTTTTTTAGCTCTAAGAATGTGCTATATTTATAGAGAATAGGCTTCCTTCATAAGAATTTTAAGTTGTCTTTTCTTTGAAATCAATTTGAAGTTGTCTTCTCTTAGAGATCATTTTGAAGTTGTCTTCTCTTAGAGATCATTTTGAAGTTGCCTTCTCTAGCTGCCAGATTTTAATGCAGGAATTAGAACACTGATTTGGACTATTTGCAGTCCGAATTTGACTTTGCCTCCTCTTAGAAAGTTGTAGATATGCATGTTGGCTATCCAATTCAGCTGGTTTTGTCCAAATACAATGCATGTACCGCCAGATTTGAATTTTCTACCAAAGTGGTGCTGTCCAGCCCGCAACAGAAACAACTGTGAGTTCTTGAGTGTATTTGAGCCTTATCCCATCCTAATTCGGTTTAGTGTTCTTCATATGAATTATGGAGCTTTTCATTCGATTTCTAACCATATAAAAATCACTAACACAAGAGGTGTTTAGCTCCAGATAGGATTGTAATTCCATTGTCGCGCCGAATTGCCCAATTTGATTGAAAATGATTAATTCAATTTAAAACCTACCCAATTCATAAAATAAGATAAGATTAGTTCCAATGGGTGTATAATCACAATAAAATGCTAAATATATAGGGAATTAAATATATAAATATTGCACTCATCACTTCTATGACTAATGAGCTTCAAAAGCAATTTGAGCATGTGACCATCTCCAAGGATATTATCAAAAGTCTCAAGGAGCTCTGTGGCACTCGAACTAGGAGGGAGACATTCGCAATCTCTAAAGAGCTATTCCGTGCTCGTCTGCATGAGGGATCTTCGGTCGATAATCTTGTTTTACGTATGATCAGTCTTATTAATATGCTTTCTGATCTTGGCGTAAAATTTGAGACCGAGCTTTCTGTTGACCTCGTGCTACAGTCCCTTCCGAAGTCGTTTGACCAATTTGTCATCAACTACAACATGAATCAACTTGAGGCTTCATTACCTGAGTTGTTGAACATATTGAAGAGTGCAGATGCCACCATCAAGAAAGATAAGCCGGTACTGCTTGTTGGTTCCTCATCCCGTTCTAAGGGCCGTAAGGCCAATAAGAATAAGGGGAAGAACAACAACAACAAGAAAAAAAGAACAGTTGAAAGGCAAAGGTGGTGTAAAAAAAGGTTAAGGGTACCGATCATGATGCGTGCTTCAATTGTGGTAAAAAGGGACATTGGAAGCGTAATTGCACTGAACCAATGAATGGTATGTTTTATGTTGAAGTTAACTTGTCAGTTAATGATGCTTCTTAGGTTTTGGACACCGGATGTGGAGTTCACCTTTGCAATGATTTGCAGGTGATGGCAAGAAGCAAACAGATAAGTAGAGGGGAGATGACCATGCGGTTTGGGAATGGAGCACGGGTTGCTGCCACGGCCGTAGGAACTATCTACTTATCTTTTCCCAACAAAAACCGTGTTATTTTGAACAATGTATTTTACATTCCGCAATTAATTAAGAACATCATTTCTGTACCCTTGTTGGACAAGGAAGGTTATAGTTTTGTAATAAAAAATGGAGCTTGCTCCATGTTTTATGATTCTTCTTTAATATTGGAATCAAAGTTGTCTCATGGCTTATACACGGTTCTCCCCGATACTCCAATCTTATTATCTCAACATGAGGAACATACTAGTAAGAGAAAGTTGGATAATCAAAATGATACATACCTGTGGCATGCTAGACTAGGCCATATCTCTAAAGATAGAATTCATAAGATGGCGGATAAGCTTGACCTTCGGGAAATGCTAGATATGCCAACTTGTGAATCTTGTCTAAAGGGTAAGATGACCAAGTCACCATTTTCCGGGCAAATGGAGCGAGCTACTAACCTTTTGGACTTGGTCCATACGGATGTATGTGGTCGTTATGTAAGCACTAAAGGGAACCATTCTTACTTCATAACCTTCACCGACGACTTTTCGAGGTATGGTTACGTGTATCTTATGAGATACAAGTCTGAAACCTTTGAGAGGTTCAAGGAGTTTAGACATGAAGTAGAGAAGCAAACGGGAAGAAGTATCAAATCTCTTCGATCGGATCGAGGGGGAGAATACTTGTCCCATGAATTCCTTGATTATCTAAAAGACAATGGGATTGTCTCTCAGTGGACTCCGCCCGGTACTCCCCAACTTAATGGGGTAAGCGAGCGAAGGAATCGGACCTTGATGGACATGGTTCGATCCATGATGAGTTTCACTGGACTTCCTCTTTCCTTCTGGGGATATGCCCTAGAATCTGCGACACATCTATTAAATAGAGTACTGTCAAAGAGTGTCTCCAAGGTGCTATATGAAATGTGGTTTGGTAAACCACCCACTTATAAATACCTAAGGGTATGGGGTTGCTCGGCTTATGTCAAGCAACTAGTGGGCGATAAGTTGGATGAAAGATCCTCCTTATGTAAGTTTGTGGGATATCCAAAGGAATCCTATGGATATTATTTCTACAACCTATCGGAACATAAAGTGTTTGTTTCAAGGAACGCTACCTTCTTAGAGAAGGAATTTCTATTGGATAGAAATGGCGAGGTTGCAGAACTTGAGGAAACTCAAGAACCACAAAAGGGTTCACCTGATACCACAGATGCACAACCAGAAGTAGTAGCAAGTACACAACATCCTCGAAGATCCGAAAGGATCCCGAAACAACCTGAGAGGTAGGTTTCTTGCTTGATAGCAACGAGGATGGAAATTCCCCTGATCAAGGACATATGGGGAAGCGACGTTGGACGTCGATTCGGGAAATGGTTAGAAGCCATGCAATCCGAGATGGACTCCATGCACTCCAACAAGGTTGGACCTTGGTGGATCCACCTGACGGTCTAAACTCGTAGGCTGCAAGTGGATCTATAAGCGAAAGCTTGGAGCAGATGGAGAAGTAGTCACCTACAAGGCACGTCTTGTGGCGAAAGGTTACACTCAGAGGCAAGGAATTGACTATGATGAAACCTTTTCACCAGTGGCGATGGTCAAATCCATTCGGATACTTCTAGCCATAGCTGCATATTTAGACTATGAAAAATGGCAGATGGATGTGAAGACTGCTTTCCTCAATGGTAAAATAGAGGAAGAGCTTTACATGGAGCAGCCCGAGGGCTTCGCATCCATAGGAAGTGACCACAAGGTGTGCAAACTTCAGAGATCCATTTATGGACTCAAACAGGCTTCCCGCAGCTGGAACAAGTGTTTTGATGATACTGTACAAACATATGGTTTTCTTCAAAATGCTGATGAAGCATGTGTGTACAAAAGGGCTAGTGGGAGCGCGATAACATTTTTGGTGCTTTACGTTGATGACATTCTATTGTTTGGAAACAACATAGGAATGTTGCAAGAAAAGAAAGCGTGGTTATCCACACAATTCTCAATGAAGGATATGGGAGAGGCATCCTACATTCTCGGAATGAAGATTCATCGAGATAGATCCAGTAGAATGCTGGGACTCTCCCAATCTACGTACATAGATAGAGTTTTGAAGAGATTCAAAATGGATCAGTCCAAGAGAGGACTGGTGCCTATGAGACTATTTCCAAGCCTATGTCCCCTCAGACACCGGAGGAAAAGGAAAAGATGTCTCACATACCATATGCCTCCGCTATAGGGAGTATTATGTATGCTATGCTATGTACACTGCCTGATGTGGCTTATGCACTTAGTGCAATAAGCCGATATCAAGCCAATCCAGGCGAAGAGCACTGGAAAGCCGTAAAGGCAGTCCTTAAGTACTTAAGAAGAACTAAGGATGCCTTCCTAGTCTACGGTGGAGGAGAATTAAAATTGGAAGGCTATACAGATTCTAGCTTCCAATCTGATGTGGATGATTTCAAATCTATCTCGGGATTTGTCTTTGTACTCAATGGTGGAGCGGTCAGCTGGAAGTGTTCTAAACAGGAAACTATTGCTGACTCCACCACAGAGGCTGAGTACATTGCAGCCTGGGCGACTGCAAAAGAAGCTGTTTGGATAAGGAACTTCATCCAAGAGTTGGGTGTTGTTCCATCTATTGTTGATCCCGTACGATTGTACTGTGATAACAATGGGGCTATTGCATAGTCAAAAGAGCCAAGGTCTCATCAGAGGTCCAAACACATAGAAAGGCGATACCATCTGATCAGAGAGATCGTTCGTAGAGGCGACGTTCAAGTGGAACGTGTGGACTCGACAAATAACATAGCAGACCCCTTTACCAAACCCTTTGGCCAAAGAGTATTGGAGGGACATCTTGAGAAGATGGGCCTGAAATGCATGGGCAATTGGCTCTAGGGAAAGTGGGAGATTGAAAGAGTTAGGTGCCCAGTGCGCCATTTGTAGGGCGTAGTAGCCGACTCTTTAAACAGTCTTATATTGTATCTTGTCAAGTAATTTAATAAATGACATTTTCTTATTTATCTTATCATTCTATGCAATTAGATAAAGTCCCCTAGATCACTCTTAACCTATGAGATGTGTTTGGTATCGGGGATGCCAATCATGGAATACGTCTCTAAGATTGTGATCTTAAAGATGTTCCAAGTCATAGAATCATTGAGATAGGGATATCAATGACTCGTAAAGACTTGCACGTACAATGCACACTCTTGGAGAGTGTATCCTATTCCATGGATACTGATACGGTGTACATCAGTGCATGTATGTGGGTTCTCGTTGGGATCGAGTAAACTGAACACCGCCGAGATTCCATATTGGAGTCAATGTCGAATTTGGAATCTCCTCGGTTACATAGGCATAAGATTGGTCCTCATGACTTGAGGCACCATTGGTCGTCTCGTGCATCGCCCACTGTACTTAGATTTGTCACACGATTCCAGGTGAGTCATAAAGTGGGGCATATTGGGTCCAGTCTGGTTATGACGGAGGCGCGTGAGTGCCAAGAAAGAATCCATCACTGATCATTAGCATCGGCGCATATCCTATGTACTTCACAGTGTATTGACCATGGGAACCTCCGACCGGGGTAGTATCAATAAGGAGGAGCAATGTTTCCTCGCTTGATTGATAAATTGGTCAATGTCACTTAGATCGATATACATAGAATCGAGTTACTGGGATTTCGACTGACATCCAAGTCCTAGATTTGATCGGGATATTTGATGGAAGGATTTTTCTTATGCAAAAATCGTAATGCGGAAAGGTCACCTAATAATCGTTCATGGCTAGGTCTTCTTGGTGTGTGGCTAGTACTAACCTTGATTTGTAGAAACCATGAATTAATCGGTAATTAATTCTTGGTCGGATTAAAATACTTGGAGTAATTAATTCTAGCAATGAAAATTGTAAAGACACAACGGGGTTGTGTTCCTACTACTAGTACATGAACGAACCTACAATGGGGTTACACACTTACTCAAGAAAGTTCAATTGCTATGTGAATATTAATCCGGTTTAGGATTAAAGTGAAATTGATTAATGAGATTAATTAATTAAGTGGAAGACATTTTAATTAGTAGGCTTGGGAAAATAATTTTTCTATTAATTAATCTTGGAGATTAATCATTAACGGAAATTATTATTATCGGGAATATATTTAAGCTACTAATTTACTATTAATTAATCATGAAGATTATTTAATTAACAAGTCTGGAAGACTTGGGAGTCATTTTAATTAAGTTGGACTTAATTAAATGAAGTCAGAAGAGTGAAATTCAAAGCTAGTCAAAGTTTGACTTGTAATGTTTTTAAATGAAGAAGAAAATGAAAAATATTCTCTTACACATGTGGTGGTAGTTGAGAATGGAATGGTAGGTGAGAATGAGGTGGTAGGTGAAGAAAAACAAGTCTTCTACTCCACCTAACCCATATGGCCGAAAATTGGTGGCTATAAAAGGAGGTGTTCTTGCTCTCATTAAAACTTGATGAAAACTTAAAAAGAAAAAAAAGCTTAGAGCTTAGTTCTTCATCTCTAGATTTTTCTAGCTTCTCTTGTGATTCTTGAAGACTTTCTTCTATAGAACTTCTTCTTGAAGATTAGTTGTAAAAGATTATCTTTCATAGAGATTTCTTTTAGTAACTCTTCTTGTCTTCCACCTTTCACTACATAGACTCCATTTCCTTAGAGCATATATCTAGCCAATCTTTTGCTTAAGGTATGAACTTACTTGAGGTGTGTCCATGTAGAGGCTTCTTTCTTTAGGAGCTTATGGTGGTTTGATTCGAACCCTTCCATGTTGAGGTGAGGATTCGAAAATGAGAGCCAAAGTTTTTGGTGTGATTTTCCTTGTGTTGTGGTTTTACACTCTCACTTTAATAAAACCCCAAATCTTGTAATCGGTTTAAAACCCCTTTACTCGTATTAGTTTTTGTTGTGCATTACTTTGACCCCCTAGCTTGGGATGCCGATATATATGTGTTTTATATACTTTATTTCTTCCGTTGCGCCGGCATCGCTTGTGGGCGCATACCGATTCTTACAGAAATAACATAGATATTGGCATCGAGTGCAAGTGGGAGATTGTTAGGAATATGCCCTCAAATGCTAGGAGGATAGATTGTAATAGGAAATAAAATAATGTAATTGTATTATTAATTAAAACCTATACTTAAAGGCATCTTTGGTTATTATTTATTTTATTATATTTGTATAAATATGTAATTAACTAAAGGCCCAAGTACGCAAGAGTAGACTTTCCATTCCTTATATGATAATGGAAACAACACTGGAAAGGTTAAACACTCGCACACTAAATATAGTTCGCAAGTTATGTAATCTCAATAGGGCGTTATGAATTGCTTTCGACTTGTATGGTAAGAGCTCCAGTGGAGATAAGTGTTGATCGTAGTGGGAGCTAACACCATGAGAATATTGAAGGAGATCAATATGCTTGAACATGACTCGCATCAATTTTGTCACATGGGTTTTACACTTGCTGACAGTCAATGATGAAATTGATATAAGATGTAAGGTGTGATGAACCCTCGACTTGAGGGATTGAGTTGGAGATGTACTTGTGACATTAGGTTTGTTATTAGAGTAGTTAGATTCAGAATGCCCTTGGGTGGGGTCGACCTCGAACTGCGATCTAATGCACAAGTAGCAGTCTCAACTAATTACCAAGAAAGGATTTACTCTCTCGTAGGTGAATGAGTAATTATAACTTAATTATTTATGAGCAAGTGAGGTCTAAAGTCTTTGGCCAAAGCAATTAACGTTTTTGTAATAGGAAACTATAGTGATCTCGACTTACTATAAATAGAAAGTAAAGATGAGTTAAAGATTTGACATTTACCATGGTCTATACTCATCGGCGATATAAGAGTAAAAGGGTTTGCGATCACACAATAATCACTTCGGAAAAGGTTGATAGAATGATCCTAATCATTCATTCTTATTTGGGTTACGGTGTGGCTACGAAGCAGGCTACAGGGACCCACATCCTTTGAATCCTCCAATTGCCAATAAGACGAACTATAAGAGTCACGCTTAAAAAGGGAAACGATGAAGAAAAATGATGGACTATTTTTGCAGTATAATATTAAGTATTAGATACTTAATAATATTTATTTATGTGATAAATAAATAAATATTTTGAATAATGTATTAATAAAATTAATATATAAATATTTATTCGTAAGAGAAATGATTTTAGTATTATTATTTATTATTAATTTAATATGATTAAATTAAAGGAATAATAAGAGCCGTTGCCCCTAGTGCACTGTAGGGGGCGGCCATAGGCCTTATAAAGAAGCCCATGTCTTTTTGTTCACTTAATAAATACCATATGGTTGTATTTTTCTCTCATAAGTTCATGTGTCGAACAAAACCCTAGCTCTAAGAATACTGCAGAGAAAGAAAAAGAAAAAACTCTCTCTCCTCTCCCACTCTAATAGTTGCCCCTTTGAGGTAGAACAAGGAGGATTTCCTTCCATCAATTTCGGCGTATGATTTAGAGAAAGAAAGTTTGTGCTACTTGGATCAAAATCAACCGTCGATTCGTGATTTGGAAGATTGAAGGGTATGATAATCACGCTACAAAAGTAAGTGAATTTTATCCTTCTTTCATATACGTTGTTGTTTACAACTAAACCCCGGTAGAATCCTCCTTTGGGAATAAAAAAATTCGTTGTACCACTTCCGTTGTTTTGATACAATTATTCCCAATATATTCT